>OZ007592.1:302495702-304895702 GCA_963931845.1 Maratus michaelseni
TCGGCTGACAGAGATACTATATATTAAAACGAAACAGGATTTCGTTAAGATTTCACATTCACAAGTAAATAACTCATTTGTGCATGCGTAAAATTAAATCTAAAACCTATCTAATTTTAGAGTACACTCGAACGAGGAAAGGGCACTGAGCTCTCTAATAAGCTCTATTGTGGAGCTCACTGCACTGTTAAAAATAAATCCGTAAATTCACGGTAAAAGTACTGGCAGCGAAGTTGCCGGACTTTTTCCGTTCCGTTAGTAGATTTTCCGTTTTGAAAAATAAAAGAAGGAAAATCGCCGTTTGCAGAAGCGGTAACTTCCCGTTAACGCTCTCAGAAATCACGGAAATATTCCTCGTAGAACTGACAGAAAAGGACATTTTCCGTTTTAGATAAACTCGGTTTAAAAAAATCTTGACATCTCACTTGGCGCTGCCATCTGTCGACTTTGCGGGAGTATTTACTATCTGACATACGTCAAGAACAGCTTTTGGTCGGCATTGGGTTTTGAACCAGGGGTGATAATGCCTCGAGTCCAGCGTCTTGCCGGTTTGACCAGCGGGCGCTTGCTAGATTAGCAGTTTGAACGGATCATTTGGAAATTCTCAAAATGGCGGCTTAGAACAGACATAATTTGGGGTTTAGAAGCTTGGTAATTTTGAAGTTAATTGCGAGGAGATTTCGTTATGAGATGATGTTCATGTTTTAAAATTGTAATATTAATACAGGATAAAAGCATGAATTATATATATTCTTAACTTGATTGTTAGATGTAAAATATGAATATTATATTTGAATTAAATTCGATAAAAAATGTTTGCTTGTTTAAGAAAAGCGATTTTTTTTCCAACTATTATATATTTTTTAAATGTGTTCGCTTAGAATATATTTTCAGTGCGAGTACTTTTTATTACTTTAAAAACTAAATTGCGAATAATTTTAAAGGAATGAGAAAAATATTATTTTCTTTTTATTTGAAAGCATTATTTTTGTCTGTTGCTTTTTTGAGTAAAATAGATTTTTTTTTTCACTTAATTTAACTATTATATATATATATTAATCTGCTTGTTTAGAATATATTTTAAGTGCGTATATTTTCTTATAACTTTAAAAAATAAATTGCAAATAATTTTAAAAGAATGGGAAAATTATTACTTTTTTTTAATTCGAAAGTACTTTTTTTTTTTTTTTTTTTTTTTTTTTTTTTTAAACTCGAAATTTTAATTTATTAAATTTTTAGTTTTCTGTGCAACAACATGTCAGTTTTTTAAACATTGAAAATAAATATGCAGCAGATAAGATAACGGAATATCTCCGTTATCCCCTTTCGTCTCCGTCCGTTCCGTTGTTTTCAGGAAATATGAGGAAATTTTCTGTTTTTTAACGGAAAATACCCTTTTGTCGCAAAAAAGGACTGTTTCTGTGAAATTCAGGAAAAAATACCCGTGAATTTCAGATTTTTTTTAACAGTGTGGGAAAGGGTGACTTATTGGTCTAAAGCGCGGTGTTTCTCTGTTCGATCTTTTTGATTTGTTCTCCATAAACTGAACTTTACCATAGATAAACTATATTCTGAACTGAAGCGCAGCCTGTTGGTCAAAAATATAACTATTATAACAGTCTTTTTTATATTATAAAAAAGACATGTTACTAAGCATTTCTGTGAAAGCCGCATATTTTTGTTGTACATAGTTTACAAATTATTAACATTTCAAAAGTCTCGAACTTATGGATCACCCATAACCTATAAAAACTAAATATCAATTCAAAAGTTTCAAGAAATATGCCAAAATTATTAAACGTTTTCTGTAAATTATCGCTTATAACCCAGTACTTTGAAAACATAATGCATTTTATTATTGAAAGACGACTACAATTAATTTCATTATTCGTGTTGATTATGAAAAATTAAAAATGGGTACAATTCTCAAATTACTACATTAAATCGCCTCTTGCAGAATTAAACAGAAATATAGACTGCATTTTAGTTTCAAATGTTAATTATTTATCTTAATAAAATAAAAGAAACTAACTAAATAACTAAATGAATAAATGTAATGAGCTGAGATTTCGATTTATTACATACTAATGCACGTCACCGTTACCATTTTTCACAGAGCACGTCCCGTAAATACGTGATATTTCAGCTAAATCAAAATGGCATTCAACATCACATCTTGATTGGATTAAAATTGCTTCATCCAGGTATTTGGTACTTCATCACGGTTTTCTATCCAATTGGGAAATACATTTGAGTTTTTTAAGTAAATGATACAATGAAATTAAATATAAAAAAGGGCTTACGTTTTCAGGCAGTACGATTGAGTAATAGCAAACGTAAAAACACATTTATTCGTTCCATTAAATAAAGAAATAGGAAAAGGTCCTTTTTAAGTTTTTGTTAAGGTAAAAAGAAATAAGAGAGTGTAAATGTATTTTTAAAAGAGTTTTATTTATTTCTAGGTAAAATTTAAGGGCTGTACAGTTTTTTTTAAATCTATTTTATTGACTAAAAAATTGATTTTTTTTAAATTAGAAAATTTAATTTTATTATTCTTTCTGAACTTGTAATATGTATAACAATATTTTGTATAATTAAATTACGTTTTTTCCCCTAAAACCTGGCGTATGCATAAAAAAAGCTACAGGTAATGCCGATTTTGTAAATTTAAATGTAAATAAATAAATACTCATCACCAGGGCTATACAAATTTGATAAAATCTAGTAGTCAGCAAAAAGTTTTAGTCGCCAGTAAAAAAATTACCCACCCCCACCTCTCCCAAAATTTATTTAAAAAACAAACAAACGTTTTTTATGTGTTAACTGAAAAAAAAAGTATAGTTTAAAATTATTAGTTATATAGTTTAGAATACTAAACTGCACTAGTACGAAACAAATATTATGTTGTATTCTTAAAAATTTAATTAAGTTTTATAGATTTACTTCAAATTAATTGCTTATAATCACTTATATGTTGTAATTTTAATAAATGAGTGAGATAGATTAATCAATTTTAATTCTGGACACAAAAATCTGATTTGAAACTTACAAAAACATTTTTTTAGCATTATATCGCATTTTAGATGCCATCGAGGCTGGATTGACACTATTTCTTATTGTTTTGTCGAATCCCCCCTCCCACATTCATATCATGTGACATGCTACTTAGCATGTCACGTAAAAACACGGCGGAAAAGAATGGTGTTTTCTGTGCATGAGATGGAAAATGCCTTTTAAACTTGGTTCTTCCATTTATTAACAGTACGAGAGAAGAGGAAGATCACTGTTGGCCACGTACGAGTAAATGATGAGAGAAAAAATACAGTTTTTTTTTCTTATTTTTAAAGGCAATTTTTGTATTAAAAAGGAAGCATAGTTTTCATAGTTTTGATAATTTTTGATAGTTTTGGCATAAACAAACCAAAAAGCAAAGTAATATTGGGATAGTATTGTTTTAATTGTATATATCCTAGCAAATATTTGCAATAACGGAATAAAATATTGCCCAGCACGCAACAGCAGTGGGTTCATATTTTCCCAATATTGGTATATTATTATCAAGTAATATTTTCCATTTCTTTGCCAGCGTTTCCAGTGCAAAGCATATAATTCTCCACTATTAGTATTTCAGGAATATTTCCAGTTGTAAAGTGAATATTTTGGGAAAAGAAGCATTTTTCGTTGAAAATATAGTTGTAAATAGCATCGTTGTAACATCGTTGTAACCGTAGCTGTAATATATCTTTACAGACCGAAGTATAAAGTCGCACAACTGAGAGATCGCGCTGTTATATTTTCGTTCGACGATTATTACGTATTTAATTTAATACGATCAATAATTATTGATAAAAAGTATATTAAATGTCAAATCAACTTTATAACGAAATATAGCAGCTATTGAATAAAAACTACTAATATATAGTGGCATACTGCTACATCTGTTTTTTAGTTTTAATATTTCTATTTAGTCAGATATTTTCAAAAAATGCAGTTGTATCAGTTTGTTCTTGAATCAATATATATCGTCTTCATAAGATTTATTCACACATGCAGGCTGCAGAGTTCAAACAATGCTAACTAAATAACAATAGAATCAAATTATCCAAGTGAGAGAATATAATAACCAGAAAATACTATCTAAAGTAAGTAGGAATATAGCGGACTCAAATGATTTATAAATTTCAAGTCTTACAATTGTTTTGTAACACGATTTTTTATTTGATATAATAAAATTTCATTGTAAAATTTCATTGTAAAATTTCATTGTAAAATTCAATCGTAATGAATCTTTTATTTTTAGCGCCGCTAACATAAGTTTGTGTTTTATATAATGTTAAATTTTATTGCTTTGGATACAAACTAAAGTGAAAAGTATTTTTCTAGCGGCAAACCAATAGTTGTTTTATTGGCTTTATTGAAAGCATCGCGCCAATATTAAGTATTAATCGATAATACTTTCAATGACATCCCAATATTGCTATACGAGGCTAACGAAAAAGACAGGCTACCGCGGTGCATTCCACTTATCTTTTTTTACAGACCGCTAGAGTGACGTGATGCTCTTTTCGTACACCTGCATTGGTGCATTCGAGCATCACGTGACTCCCGCGGTCTGTAAAAAAAAATATACGCGTAAAGCACCGCGGTAGCCTTTCTTTTTCGTTAGCCTCGATCGCTATAATGTTGACTTCATACACTGCAAAAAACTGTTGATTTTACAGAAAAAACTGTCTGGCAATACGCCAGTAAAAAACTGTATATTAAGCATTAACCTTGCCCTGGAAAACGTACCGCGCACGTCGTAATGATTTTCTTAATTAGTTATATACATGCGATGTCTCGAACCATTATTTAAAAATAATAATCTTCGTTTTATTTAGGCGCAGAATTTCTATCGTAAAATAAGTCGAATTCATTACGTTTCATTACGATTGAAAATTAAGTATGATAAAGCAGAAATGAAAATTAAATAAGAATTAGATAAAAGTTAAAAAGAGAGACCAAAAAGACGTAACAAATTTAATTTAGTGGCGTATAAGGGAGAGAAAACGTAATATATCTGAGAAAAGTTTTACATCATTTCCCTAAGACACTCTTAGAATTGAACCTAACGAAATCGATGTGTAACTAATAGAGTCATATAACTGTGAGAGGAGCATTAACCACTTGCGCTAGAAAAACGTACTGAGCACGCCGTAATGTTTTTTCTGAATTAGTTATATACCCGGCATGTCTCGTGCCATTATTTAAAAATAATAATCTTCCTCTTATTTAAATGCAGAATTTCTATCATAAAAAAAATCGAATTTATTTCAATTAAAAATTAAATATAATAAAGAAAAAATTAAAATTAAAATAGAATTAGATAAAAGTTAAAAAGAGAGTCCCAAAAGAATAGTAACAAATTTAACTTAGCGTCGTATAACTGAGAGAAAACGTCGCATATACGAGAAAAGGTTTACATAATTTCCTTAAAACACTCTTAGAATGGAACCTAACGAAATCGACGTGTAAGTAATAGAGTCATAACTGTGAAAAGCTCATTAACCACTTGCGTTAGAAAAACGTACCGCGCACGTCGTAATGTTTTCTGAAATAGTTATATACCTGGCATGCTTCGTGGAATTATTTAAAAATAATAATCGTTTTCTTATTTAATCGCAGAATTTCTGTCATCAAGTAAATCGAAAATTATATTAAATATAGTGGTACAAGATTCGGCAGCTATTAAAACTAATTCACAGAAACATCTCGACGTGTGTGCTACGTCTTTCCAATGTATTGTGGTTAATGAAAGGTAACTGTATGTCTAATTATAGTATAAAAAAACGTCTGTTGATTTTACAGAAAAAAACTCTCAGCCAGGACGCCAGTAAAAAACTGTTTATTTTTCGGAAATAATCTGTATTTACTACGAACTTTCTGTTATTTTAACTTATTTTGCCAGTACGTGTGTCATAAAAACGGATTATTTCCGTACAATATACAGTTTTTTTCTAGCGTCCTGTCTGACAGTTTTTTCTGTAAAATCAACAGATTTTTTTACACTGTATGAAGACAACATTTAAACGATATTGGGATTTCATTGAGTATTTTCGATTAATATAATATCGGCGCAATGTTTCCAAAAAACCCAATAAAACAACTATTTACTTGCTACTAGAAAATACTTTTCATTTTATTTTGTATCCAAAATAATAAAATTCCACATTATATAAAACACAAACTTATGTTAACGACGCTAAAAAGTAAAAGTCCGAAAATCAATAAATGACTGTTTGCACATTTGATTATTTCTGTAAAAGTTAATCTTCTTATTCTGAAAAGAAAGAAAAAGGGGAGGAAAAAAATAAAACTTTCTAAAACAAAACTTTTAACATGTACATCACAGACTATAATAAGGTTTCTCCTTTCAAAATGATGAATCGCCTAAAACTTTTTCTTCAAAATCTGTTCTTTCTAACCTTACATTTTTTTTTTTATCCGTGAGTTGTAAAAGTTACTTTGTTACATAAAATTTTTCTTCTTTTTCTCCATTTCATGTATAACTTAGATAATGGTTTGTATTGATATTCACATATTTGTATTTTTAAAGGAATTCATTGCTATATTAACTGAACAGCTTATATATAAAGGGGTTAGAATGACAGCAGAGTAAGTGAATATTTAATAATTTGAGAAATGAAGGTTTTTGTAAAACTTGTCGTGATCCAACTTGTTTTTCCCTCTAGCGACTCCCTATGTAAACTATGACTTATTTGGCTGTCACACTAATTAGAAATTAATATACGTTCAGAAAAAATATGGTTATTTAGATTTTTCAAATTTACTCAACTGTCATTCTAACCCCCTCATATATATCCGAGATAGAATTTATTAACTTATTCGGTTTATTGCGTGAAAAGAAGTTAGAAAAACGAACTTAAAGTCAGATAACATTGAAAAAAAAAGTTTATCAACGTTATATTTTTGAGTTTACCTCAATATGATTTTTCAGAAAATGCGGTCAAAGTTGGCGTTTTGAACCGTATTCCCGGGGCTGACAGCGCAGGAGAGTGATAAAACTGCCGTCCCGAGGCAACTATAGCTTATAACTCAAAATGTAATTCATTTATCCAAAAACGAAAACATCCTTTGATTGCATATCTCTTCCGCCTGCAGGCATCATGCTTTTATGTTTCAAAATGAGTCAGAAAATGCGTCAGAAAGTTACGCTTTGTTGAGCGGGGAGTTTTAATTTTAATTTAATTAATTAATTAATTAATTTTGTTTTTAGAACGCCTTAAAATTATACGTCGATCAGAAATCGGATTGAAAAGAAATCCATTATTATTCTCCACTTTACTTTATTGATTTCCAGTTAATTTAATTTAATATGAGGCATAAAAATGTGTATTTTATGTTATATGTTATGTTATATATTTTATCGCTACAGCATTTTCAGACTCTCAGATGCAAATGTTTTGGCGAAATTCTGACTCAAAGAGTGGTAGATCCCTTTAAATTAACAACTTTACAACATTAATTTAGATCGACACATAACCCAGAAACAATTATCAGATTAAGAATTAAGAACTATCTATCACAAGGAAATAAAAATCATGAGGAATGGTTGAAAAACCTATAGAATATGTAATAAATGTCCTGACACAGAACTGACATTAGCACACATCTTTGTCTGTTCCGCAAACTTAACTTTCTATCGCATGATTTCATGTAAAATGTAGATCGACACATAACCAAAAACAATTGTCAGATTAAGAATTAAGAACTGTCTATCACAAGGAAATGAAAGAAATGGTAGAGAAACCTATAGAATGTTTAATAACTACCCTGACACAGAACAACATCAGCAAACAACTTTGACTGTCCCGCAATCTTAACTTTCTATAGCATGTTTTGATGTATAAATGCAGATCGACATATAACCAAAAACAATTATCAGATTAAGAATTAAGAACTGTCTATCACAAGGAAATAAAAATCGTGAGGAATGGTTGAAAAACCTATAGAATACGTAATAAATGTCCTGACACAGAACTGACATCAGCAAACAACTTTGACTGTCCCGCAATCTTCACTTTCTATAGCATGTTTTGATGTATTAATGCAGATCGACATATAACCAAAAACAATTATCAAATTAAGAATTAAGATATATCTATTACTAGGAAATGTAAGTTATCAGAAATGGTAGAAAAATCTATAGAATGTGTAATAACTGCCCTGACACAGAACTGACACCTGTACAAATCTTTGACTGACTAGCAATCTAAACTTTCTATCGCATGATTAGAAATACAGTGAACTCCCGTTAGTGCGGACTTCCAAGGTAGGCCATTTTCCATCTGCCAGTAACAGAATCCGCATTAAAGTATGCAAACATTTAAATGATTCTATCCCTTTTGTTCAATAAATTGAATTCTTTTTTCGTCAGAAATTAGCTAGTTTTCAAATTTCATGCTAAAATTTAAAAAAGAATACTTTAATTTAGTAATTTTAGCAACAAAAGCAATTTAAAGATAATTTCTTAATACAAAACAGTAAATTACTCTGGATAAACGCAATATGCAAATAAATTGTCATACTTTCATAACTTAACTTTGATTAAAGAAATATCTCACTTTTCTTTGCTGTAGTTTAAAACATCATTTTTAAAGTTTTGTGACACACTCGAAAACATTTGATCACATTTTGATTGGTAATATCGATGAACAACCGTTAGCATTTGTGAACTTCTGGCGTTATTCGTTGTGGAATGCATCCTTTTTCTTCACCAGTGTCAAGGGCAATTTTTTGATACCTCAAAAATCAAAATAACACCAAGGTTTCTTTCGGAGAAATAATATGCAAAACTAGTTACGATGCTGCAGGGTCAATTTGTGAAAAATTTGTCCGCATTATCCGATGAGTAGTACGCATTAAGTGATTTCTTTAACATCATCATTTGTCCTCATCAACCGGATGTACGTCTTAAGCGGAGACGCATTAACGAGAGTTCACTGTATATGCTATTGCATCTCACTTTATTTTAGCGACCCCTTTGCGTTTCAAGTAGGATTATTTTCAAGACTGAACATAATCCGCAAATGTGAATAATAGGGAGAGGTACGTCCCGAACCAAGATCACCAAGTACAACTAAGCTTTATGGGATAAACAACTTCATGTGAAACTACTTCTTCAAATCCCTGACAACAGACATGACACAGAATAAATTTACGGAGAAGAATCTCCTATTTTTAACAACTAAAATGCTAGTTATATAGTGAACAATGATGGTTACATAATGAGTAATGATTATTACATAATGGACAATGATAATTGCACAATGAACAATGATGGTGAAAGAATGATTGTTAGATAATGGAAGAATAAAACAAAAAGGAAGAAAAAAAATAAAGCCAAAATGAAAAATTGACAACAACATACACATTCTTCAGCGGAGACAAGTTTACGCTATATCATCAAAATTGGGATTATGATTTTGGAACAGAAATTCATTCTTTTTAATTAGATGCATGCATATACATTGGATAAGGTGTTGAATGAGTATAGACGATCTAAAATGTAGGTCAACCAATCTTGGAGAGACACCTACCTGTTCGTGTATTTTAACACTTTGCCATCCGGCGACACCACAGTTAGCCCAGTCAAATTGTAGTTTGAGGTGGAAAATTCTGGTGTAATTGTTTTTAGTGGCTTATTTTGTGTTTTTTGGGGTGCTGAATACGAATCTGAAGTTTTCCAACAAAATTTCGTTCGGCAAATTTGTTTTATTTACAAAAAACCTGTAAAAACACGGACTTTTTTGTTTTTTTCAAAATAACTCCAAAATTGTGCATTTTGCGTGAAAGTCGGCAATATATGAGTTAAAGAGAATAAAATTTCCTACATTTTATGTATTGAAAGTTTTTTTCTATGATCAATGGTTTAGCCGTGAGAGTGCCTCAAAAATGGGTATTAAAAACAAAAACTGTAAAAAAACGGGAATTACGGCATTGTATGTCGATGTAACATGGAAACAAACTATTTAACGCAAATATTAACCATCAGTGATACTAAAGATTATATTATTGACTATATTTTATGCATTTAAGGTAGGGGAAAAGTGTAGATCTGGCACCAGTGGAAGTTTTGAGCAGTGGAGTATCTCCACCTCCTCTCAAGAGTCAAAGGTGCTCCTCCTCCGGAGAGCTAGTACTCTAAGAGAATATAAAATTTTGAAAAAGGGGGTAAAATTTGGTACAGGAGATAAAACTATCTAAAATCGTCGAAAAACAGTAATTTTTGGAAAATAGCAATAAACACTTAAAAAAAAATCCATTGAACAATTACATAAATATAATAATGAATCCTCTTCAGACACACAAACAATATTTTTAATTCAAAACTTAACATTTAAATATGTGTATGTTTTTCCTCCCCCCCCCCCGCATTCTAGAAATTTCTGAAATGGCAGTTTCCTTGCAGGCAAATATGCAACAGATTTTCGCCATTTTAAAAAGATATTTACTGAAATATAGATTTTTTTAAAACCAATATGCTTTTAAAAGAACTGTTTATAATGATGTCCAAAAAAGGAAATATTAAAGTGCTGATCAGCTCAAGATGAACGCAAATTAAATGATTGGTCTCTGTAGGGGCATACATTCAAATGTATATTTTTTAAAGCCAGGCAAAGGGACAGTTTCACCACTCATTTTTTCTCCTGACTGCAAACTTGAACAATCGGTTGCTGACAACATATTATTTTTACATGCCATGAGTGGTTGTGATACTACTTCAGCATTTTTCAAAGTAGGAAAAATGAGGTTTCTTCAGACTCTCAAAAGAAACCCGGCATTAATTAAAGCCATTGAAATTTTTAAAGACCCTATGGCAGATGCTGATGCAATTACTGATGCTGGCAATCGTTTTTTGACTTCCTTGTACAAATTATCTGACAAGGAAACCCCGTCATTAAACAAATTGAGGTATCTATGCTACCTTAAGTCTGCATATAAGCCATCAACCCATTTGGCGTCCCTACCTCTTACGGAGGCTGCAGCTAAACATCATTCTTTAAGGGTGTATTTTCAAGTTCAGCAATGGCTTGGGAATGAAAAAAATCCTGAACAATGGGGTTGGAAAAGCACCAAAGATGGTCTAGAGCCAATAACCACGCTAGAGCCACCAGCACCTCAAGCCGTACTGAAACTCATTTCTTGCAAATGCAAGAAGACATGCCGTAAAAACTGTGGATGTAAAAAAGCAGGCCTCAGCTGCTCTAATATGTATCTAAACTGCGAGAGCAGTTGTAATAACATGCCTAATATTGAAATAGAAGAAAACGAGGATGACCCGGAATACCCTGAAGCATTTGAAGGTAATTATACATAAATCATTCCATTTCACATTTATTTTTTCATTCATTTTTAATTTGGTGTGGTCAAAATATGTATCCCAATACACTGTGCATAAGTATTTAGTTTTTAGACAATTAAAACTATGTCATTAATTATTTTTTAAAACCCTGATACGTAGTATAATAGCTTTTTTGCTCCCTAATTTGGGGTCCAAAAGTGACCGATTCCTGAAATGAGCTGTAAAAGAGGGCTGATATTAAAAAGAGGTAAAAATAATGTTATGATAAAATGCTGTATGAATCTTAACTTAGTTATAATTAATTCCACCGTTTAAACAAATATTATACACACCGGTTCTTCTCCGGAGCATAAGTTTCGATCCTCGGGACAAAAACGGCTTTTCGCGCCCGTATGCGTAAATAGCTATTATATAATTAATTTCTTTTTTATAGGTGTAGAAGACCTAGAAGGCATACCCTCAGGAAACATGAAACCATTGGCCAAGAGGACTCGGTTTGACTGACAAGTTCCTTTAAATGTCCATAATAATTATTAATTAATATTGTATAAATACATAACTACCTATTTTACTATATTATTTAACATTAAACAGTTTACATACTAATCAATCGTGAATCATTTATCATTTTTGTACCTATATAACCTAACATCAACGTTTTACATATCTGCACACATGTATAATGATGCATATAAGTTATATGCCTTTAATAAAGAGGTGGATGACTACTTCGTGCATTCGTCTTGCTTTTTTCATAATTATTCAAGGTCCAAGAAAATTACTTGCACATAAATTGTAGAGAATTTTATCTATTTTTTAAAGCATAGTATAATGTATACAGTGAAATGTTTATTTTTAGGCCTTATGAACAGAAAGGCTGTAAAAAAATGTGTTTTTTGCTATTTTCCGAAAAGTACTGTTTTTCGACGATTTTGCCTAGTTTTACTTCCTTTACCTAATTTTACTTCTTTTTAGAAAATTTTATCACCTCTTAGAGTAAGAACTCCCCGGAGGAGGATCAACTTTGACTCATGAAAGTAGGTGGAGCTGCTCCACTGCTCCCAACTTCCACTGGTGCCGGAACCGCACTTTCCCCCTACTTTAAATGCATAAAATATAGTCAATCATATAATCTTTAATATAAATGATGGTTAATATTTGCGTTAAATGGTTTGTTTCCATGTTACATCGACATACAGTGCCGTAATTCCCGTTTTTTTACAGTTTTTGTTTTTAATACCCATTTTTGCGGCACTCTCACGGCTAAACCATTGATCATAGAAAAAATCTTTCAATACATAAAATGTAGGAAATTTTATTCTCTTTAACTCATATACTGCCGACTTTCACGCAAAATGCACAATTTTGGAGTTATTTTGAAAAAAAAACGAAAAAAGTTCGTGTTTTTACAGGTTTTTTGTAAAAAAAACAAATTTACCGAACGAAATTTTGTTGGAAAACTTCAGATTCGTATTCAGCACCCCAAAAAACATAAAATAAGCCACTAAAAACAATTACACCAGAATTTTCCACTTCAAGCACTTTTTGAGCACAATTTGACTGGACTAAGTGGTGTCGTACGTAAAGTAACTTAATTTTAATCCTTAAATGCTACATTGGCACCTGAATTTTGGGATGAAAAATTCCCTTTTATAAAGTACATGAAGAAAAGATTTTACTTATTTTCGAATAAATCTGTTTATTAATTCTGGTGTCAATAAATCCTTTCAACATTTTACGAATTTTTACGAGACATGCAGACGGCAAAGTGTTAACATGGTAAGCAGAAGTCAGTGTGCATTGTAATACATAACATCGTGAGGTGGAAAGTAGACTGTAGACACACTATGCTGAAGTTTTTTTCCATGTACACGCGGAACATTTGGTGAATAATTGATAATAAATGTTTTAAAAAATGATGTAAAAATCAAGAACTAAGAACAACTATTTTTAGAGTTCGCTGATTGGTGAAATTCGAGCTGAAATCTACCGTAGTAGATACAAGGAGCAATAAACACATCATTGACGAAATTTCGAGAGATAAACTATCACATGGTGTGTTTTCGACTTTTTCTTCTTGAAAAACATGTTTAGGAAAAAATATCTGATATTGTCTTTGTTAGGATAGTATGTGTGATCTCAATTTTACGAGCTCTATATAAGATTGGTATTCAAAATGTTTTAAACCTTTATAATGTTAAAATTGTACAAATTGCTAATAAATGTTTAGAAATCCGTGTAAAGATCAATAACTTACAAAAACTATATTTATAGTATTCTGATTGGTGGAATTCGAGCTGAAATCTACCATAGAATATACAAAGAGCAATATTCTTCGTCATTGACGAAGTTACGAGAGATGAACTATCACATGGTGTGTTTTCGACTCTTTTCCTCTTGAAAAAAATGTTTATGAGGAAATGTCTGATATTGTATATGTCATGATAGTATATGTGTGATTTCAACTATAGCGTCTCTGCATAAGATAAAGTATTCCATAGTTTTAAACCTTTAAAATGATACAATTGTACAAATTGCTGATGCTGTCATATCTTTCCATAGCACCATTCATCCTACTTTGTTTAGCAAGAATCATCATAATTACATAACATAAAATATATAGGATAATTATATTGCATATTATGTTATATAAATTATTATTAGAATATAGATATTTTATTTTCAATATTCTTTATGCTTTTCTATTTCATGATGAACGGAATACATTTATAATTCTAACTTTTAATCTATTCTAGACTAAGTCACATTTTCTTCAGCATACGTGCATATTTTTATCGCTCTCCAAAAAATTTTGAGTTTCTAATATTGTTATCAGTTTATTAGTTTGAAAAAGAAAATATTCATGTTAAGATTTTGCCTTTTCTTTATCGCTTTTAAATATTGTATAGATTATAGTAGTTTAAGAGAAATATATATATATATATATATATATATATATATATATATATAAACCTTATCGCGTTTTATAAGTTCAATATTATTCATTATATATCGTAAAATATATTTAAGAAGATAAAATAATCTATTTTGAAATGTAAATATTTTCTATTTAATATGCAGTATGCATTTATTTTTCATACGTATTGTATAAATTTATAGTTCTAATTTTCTTATTCTGCCATGTGAAGTCATATTTCTTTAGCATGAGATGATATTTTTATCGCTCTCTAAGGAATATTACGTTTCTTATATTCGTATCAGTATACTTGCTGTACTTGAAAAAATGCATTAAATATGTATCCTTTCTTTATCAGTATTAAATTTCGTACATGTTTAAAGAAAAAAATGTACTATATCACATTTAATAAATTCTTACTCATCTATATAATTATAGTTTAAATTAAGATCACTCTTGTCTTAAAAAAAATATATATATATATATACAAAAACGCAAAATCATTATCAACGAAGGAAATTAGCAGGATAAAGAAAACAATAGCACAATATAAATCTTATTTTCGTTAATTCGTTAAGAGTATACAATCCGAAGAAATAAAAAATATTTTATGTTTTTATTTTTGTACTGTACAGTGTGTTTCCAAAAAAAATCATACCTTTTCATCTTTTAATCCGTTTTGATCGAATAATGTATAGGTAGAAAGAGGGAAATCTCGAGTTTCACGCAGTTGTATCGGCCGTACGGGACTGACGATTCAGTTAAACATCACTGGCCTCCATAAGATCGCCGGACTTCTGAGTGTAACGATTTCTTCTTGTGTGTGTGTGTGTGGGGGGGGGTTATAAAACGCTACGTTTATGTGTCGCTCCTTCCAGCTACATTAGCCGAACTGAAGATACGCATAACATCAGCCGTGGAAGCAGTGGATGTAGACATGCTCGCAAAAGTTTTGGACAAATTTGACTAATTTATAATGCCGTGCATCCAAATTTGGACATAGTGAGCTCCTTCAATTTGGTTTATAAAAAGCCTTTTTTGTACCGCTGACCAAGCACAGCTGACCAAGCTGCCAGGCTTTTGCCTAGCTTAATGAGTTGATGTTTGGTAACGGGGCGAGAATTCACCTGCTCTCCGCATGGCGAAGATGTGTTTGATAAATCTATAGGCTGACGTGGCTTCAGTGCTTCTTGTTGCCTTAATTGCTTTTTCTTAGTTGGCCGGTTGCTAATTGATTTTGGATGAGACAGTTCAGCACTGCGCAGTGTAGCGAAGTAATGCCGGACAAATGAGATATACTGGTATATTTACTAATTCCACGCTGCATCGCTCACCCATACGACATGCCAACACTACTCGAGTTGGTCTCGTAATTTAGAACCTTGATCTGGTGACGAGGCCTTCACCTGACTAGCCCCCCCCCAGAGGTGTCTCACAGGGAACTTGGAGAACTTTACGCCCATGACGGATTTTACATGCACCGGGTGCCATTAGCGTAAATGATCTCCGCTTCTGAAAAAGAATGGGGTTAGACGTTTTGTAGCACTATTGAAACAAGAAACTAGGTGCCAGTTTTAGACTTTGAGTACTATTTACTTGGTTGTTTGTCTTAATTTATCTATAGTTCTACCCTATGATTTTTTTAAACTGAGACTAAATATTATACAGAGTTGCTTATTCCTACAGGGGGGACATTATATGCATAATTTACTAAATTAAGAGAGGGGTTGTCCCAATCGGCTACATATTATCTATATATAATAATATTGACCTAAATATAATTAATTATATAATGTTTATAACTAGTACTAATTTAGCTGTGGAGGTGCTGAAAAGCTTAATTGCTAGTTATAACATGCTGCGTGCATGTTGGTAACTAGTACTAATTTAGCTGTGGAGGTGCTGAAAAGCTTAATTTAAGTTAAAAATTGCTAATAAAAACTGCTTAACTAATACGTACTAAAAATTAAATATTAGAGAGGATACTAAAATTACCTGACAGTTTACAGGGGGGATGAACTTTCAGTTTATTCTTTAACTACAAACTTTAATTTATTTCTAATTCTAAAAAATTACTACTAAGTACCTTTATTATTTATTTGTACCTTCAGTTATGATTAGCCTTGAAATATAAAATTAATCTTAAGTATCTATGCTAAATATTATTCATACTATATGCATTTCAAATCGGGTGATTCGCTTTTAACCCCTTGGGGACGAGCGACACGTATACGTGCCGCATAAGATGCTCAGAATCCTCGATTATTCCCACAAGTTATTTTTTATTGTAAGCTTTGCCTTATGTAATCCTAGCATTTCTGCGATTCAATTAGGCGAAAATTTCTGTTTTGAAAAACCGGTGGTTAAAGATTAAAAATTCTGTAAAGGACGCTCGTCGCGAAGGGGTTAAACACCCTGTATAAAAGTCGAGCTATTTATACTTATAAATTTATGTAGTACGTAAATATATGTTTGCCTCGTCCTTATTTATATGTTTTGATACATACATAATGTATACGTTATGAGTTAAATGAAACTTTTATCAACAATGGGGATAAAAATAATCGAATAAAGCAAACAATACTATAGTCTATATATTATTTGTTAATTCATTTCAGGGTATAAATTCTGTAAAATGAAACATACTGTATGTGGAATATTTATGTAGACAAAAATGGCGTTTATGGAATAAATATACATTCTTCTTAGTATGATTTGTGCTTTTACACTTCAGACGAATTCAGTAAATTTATAATTCTATCTTTTTTATTCTTATCCAGATAACTCATATTTCTTCAGCTTGCGTGTATATTTTTTATCTCTTTATAAGAAATATTTCGTTTCTTATATTCTTCGCATATTATAAGCTGTATTTTTGGAAGACTATATACTCAGAAAATTATTTTTTCTTTCTTCTTTACTGTTAAATTTTGAAGAAATTGAAAAAGAATAATAATAAAATAATAAAACCCTGCTGTGTTTTATAAATACTATTTTATTCATTATATTATTCAAAGTATATTTTTAAGAAGCATAAATATAACAATTTTTAGATTAGAAATAATTTCAACTTAGCATGCAGTATGCTTTTATATTTCAGACGAATTAATTAAATTTATAATTCTAAATTTGTTATTCTGTTCAGCAAAGACATATTTCTACAGCATGCATTTATTGGGTTATTCGTAAAGTTCCTTCCGTTTTTTAAAAACCAATTCGTACCAAAAAAATTCTGCCCGTCAAATCATTAGACATTAGACATTTGAATTAATGTCTAATAATTAAATGATAGAATTTTCCGATACGAATCAACTTTCCGAACAACTCAATACATTAGACACTAGACATTTGAATTAATGTCTAATAATTAAATGATAGAATTTTCCGGTACGAACCAACTTTCCGAACAACTCAATATATTAGAGATGAGTTCGGGCGCACCGATTTGAAATCCGAGAACGAAAAATTTTGTGTCATCAGAGCCCGAGCATGATACAAAAAGAACGTAGTAGAAAATTGTGAAAAACATTTTAAAATTGTTTAAAGAATATTTTTGTGATTTAAAAATCTCTTCTTACATACAAATACTTATTAATCCTAAATACTCCCTCATGACATACTCCTTCTTTTCATGATTTTTCAAGCGCCTAAAAATCTGTTTAAAATAGCAAATTTATTATTTATATCTCACCACTGGCAGAAATCTGCATAAGTCACTATTTTTATTCTTCTAAAATATCATTGAACAACTGTGATAGAAAGACAAGATTGTAAAACAGTTTAAGTAACTTAGACTGCATAATTGTTTCTCAATTAGCAAGGTTTTTTTTTCTTTTTTCAATTTGTGAATAAATAAAAGGATTAGGGTCCATAAGCCATGTTTTTGGCCCATGAAATAAGAGTAAAATTCGATTTTGTTATACTGACTTAATTATTTCACTTTTTAATATTAGAAGGTTTATCCTGTACGATTTCAAAAATATTTTTTGCATTTTGTTCGGATTTATATAACTTACACGAGCTCAAAGTTCGTATTATTCGTAGTTTTTGATGAAAAATATTAAATTTCTCCTAATTTTACTTCAATTTTTAATATATTTTTTGATATTTTACTATGAGCGTAGCTTTTCAACACTTTTATTTTTACATATATTGTACATTTTGATGTATTTTATAATATATGTAAAGAAGAAAGTGTTGCATGATTGCGCTCATATAAAGAATTGAGGTAAAATTAGGAGAAATTGCGTATTTTTCATAAAAAAACTACGAATAATACGAACTTTGAGCTTGTGTAAGTCATATAAATCCGAACAAAATGCGAAAACTATTGTTGAAATCGTACAGGATAAATCTTCTAATATTAAAAAGTTAAATAATTAAGTCAGTATAACAAAATCGAGTTTTAGTCTTATTTCATGGGCCAAAAACACGGCTTATGTGCTCTGATCCTTTTTACCTTGAGTCCGAGCCAGAAGACTAGTATAAAAATCGAGCACGAGCCCGTTTCGGTCCCGGTCCCGGGCTCGGACTAGGGCTTATGTTCTCAGAATGATCCCGTCTCACCTCTACTACACATATCTTAAACTCTACCTCTTTTTCAAGAATCTTGCGTTTCTTTCATCCTTATTAATGTATTTTCTGATGTACTTGAAATAAAAAAAATGCATTAAGTAGTGCTCTTTCTTTTTCGGCATTAAATTTCGTACATGTTTACATGTTTTACTGAAAAAAATATATGTCGCATTTGATAAATTCTGACTCATTAACGTAATTATACTTTAAATTAAGATCATACTTGTTTAAAAATAACATCATTCAAAAACGCAAAACATTTATCAACCATGGAAAAGTAAAGGATCGAATAGAATAATGTAAATATTATTGCAGTTAATTCATTTCGAGTATAAATTCTGTAGAAATGAAAAATATTTCAAGCGGATTATTTATGCAGTGTACAAATGTCTAGCTATTTATCCTTACATATTTATCGATTGTTTGTATTTTCCTTGTATTTATTTTTATTTATACTTGTCCAGAAACGAAGGGGCAGTGACCAATTTTAAACGTTTCGTCGAATATCTTATTGAAACTCGTGAGGAAATGCCCGGAATGCCCTTGAACTTTGAGAAGTAAAGAACATGTTTGACTTCATGTTTTTCAGTGAAGATTTTGTCGCGGGCACAATTGGGAGGGGAGGGGGGGGGAGGGATAATAATTTTAATAATAAAATAATATTTTCGATCACCCAAGTATCAAAAAGTGCTAAAAATGGTCTGCCACTGTAGCAAATGACTATGTAGGTCCTGTTCAACATTTATGTACATTGGTGTAAGCATAGCACGTATATTCGTGAAAATGTTAACGTTTCTGTGAAAAATTCAAAAGGTTTTTTTATAGCATGCACAGTTTTCAGCCAAATTTAACACCGCTTTCCAAAAACTTGACAAAAATCGTAGAAATAGTATACTGCGATTAAAATATTAATACAGGGGTGCAAAAATCTAGGCGCCAATAGGCCGATTCCCACCACTAAATTTTTAGTATTCTTCCCCTAATAAGAATACTGATAAAATTGACACGAAGTATACTAATAAAATTTGACGAAGAATACTAATAAAATTTAGTGGTGGTAATCAGCCCACTGGCGCCTAGATTTTTGCACCCCTGTATTAATATATTGAATATTTGATGAGATATAGGTATTTTTATAAAATAAATTTTAACTGGGCATGAGCGAACTACAGCAAAGATTATTTGTCATGATTTGATAGACAATACTATAGGGCAACTCATATAAAAATACCAGTGAAATATCGCGAAAACTCAAAAAGTTACAGCAATAATTGAAAAATTGAGGACATTCCGTATAATCCTATGGGATGTCCTCCTCAATTTTTCAATTATTATTATTATTATAACAATTAATGTAAAATATTATTCTGTGCCATCTTTAAATTCGGTGATTTTGTTCTACGAGCTAATTTTTTTCATTTTAAAGGAATTATATATATCTATATATATCTTAGTTAATAAGTGTAAAGAAAACTTATGAATTATGTGCATCAAGCGCTCGTTTTGGACACCCAAAATTCAAATAATTGAAATGTAAAAGTAAAAATAATGAAATATTTTCATGAAAATAGCTATAATAACTAGATGAAAAATTCTGAAACCATGAATACAGTAACCTCGAACAAGAAACAACATATAAAACGTCACAAAAAACGGCTCTTAGCTCGTCGTAAAGTGAGAGGAGCAGGGTCCGATTAACCTCTGAATTTAGGGGAAGCATGGTATCATTTTGAGGACCCCCTCTCATTTGGCAAGAGTTTTTTTAATTCTTCAATCTTGAAAAATCACCAATGATACTAATATTATTCCCGGGGTGGCTTAGCCGAGGTCACATATATTTCATTAAACAGCTATTAATGTTCCCTGTATACGCTTATACCTGTATATTAGCTGATGTATGCTCAATTTCTCGGGTGTTTCAGACACATGGGGATGCTATATGATTAATTAACATCCTATTGATGACATTTTTATTTCCCTGTTAAATAAGTTTTGTGAAGTAGTGCGTGGATTTCCTTTTGGGTTAAGGAAACTATATTTTCCAGTAAAATTAAAAAACAATGTAAAAAATGAAAATAGACATTAGAGGGCCCCCTTCACAGACATTTTGGGGCCCCTTTTAAATTTTGAGGGGGAGTATGCGATTCACGAGCCTTTTTTATAATCAGGCACTGGGGAGGAACAACATATGCATATAAAAATATATGTAGCTTTACAGGTTCTGCAAGTTCAGCTAGATTGCATACTTATATCATACTCATATCATACTCATATCTTATATCATACTTATATCTATACTTGCATACTTGTTATAAGTGTAAAAACAAACAAAAAAATTAAAAAATAATATATGGATTTTTTTTTTCAAAAAATCTCCTGAATAATATATAAAAAAAGTTTTTTTTTTCTTTTTTTTTTTTTTTACAAAAATGCAAATGTAAAATGCTTACAAGATATAAATTTATAAATGAAATGTATATATCTTAAAAGAAATATAATGAGATTTCCATCTAGTTATTACAGATATTTATATTTTTATAAAAAAAAAAAAATCATTTCGATTATGTGCTCAAATAAAGTAATTTTTTAGCGATTGCGGGGAGAATAAAAGATAGTAGCTGTGAGCAAGTCTTACAACTTGAAAATATAGATAGCTATTTAAATTTTCATAAATATCCTTTTCACATCCGTAGAAATACATTTGAGAATGTCACCGTTGCATATTTAAGGATAAAAATATTACTCTTTACTTTCATCTTTCGACACTCAGTGCACTAGAAATGGAAAACTAATAAAATGTAATTTAAGAGTACATGTGGATTTTTTGCTGTAACAGTTGAATGTAACTATACTTTGAAGAAATATTTATATGTTATAAACAACTTTTCATTTGATTATTTCCATATGCTTTTCGTCTTTTACCTTCCTCAACTATTTTTTGTTTTCAGAGAATTTATCTCATCGATTATTATGATAACTAAAATCCGAAATACAGTGAAACCCCAATATTACGTATACCGTATGGTACGTTTTTTTCCCTGTTTCATGCGTCATTTTGACCAGTCCGAATAAAAATCCTATATCAATAATTTAAAAAAATATACATACATATATATCCGATTTCTGCGTTACAATGTCCGCATCTTTTTTTTTTGTTGTTGTTTTTTAGTTTTACAGTCCGAATAAGAATTTTCACAAAATTTATACTAATATTGAGCTGGAGTGTTACGACTTGCATCCATGACTTAATGTGCTGACGAAGAGCCTACAGATAAAATGCCCACAACGACAAAAACAATTGCTGACTTGAAAACAAAACAGCAAACCAGTCGGATGTGCCGATCCCAAAACTTTCTTCAAAAAATATGAATACTTCAAAATTCGCTATCACTCCACCAATAAAAACAATATTTTTCGTCATTCTGCTGTACGTCAGCTGCTTGCGAATCGTCCGGTTGTCTAAATGCGAGCAGCTCATGTATATTAAACTACGAAATGTCCATCTGGCCGGTACCGGCAAGAAAAGAACCTCCCTAATCCTTGCTTTTAATATTTTAGCTAATTTCACTGGAAAACACGAAGCTAAATTGCGGGGAACCCAATTACAGAAGATTCATTCCCAGTTCTTCTCAATATTGAATTTGAATGAGGATATCGCCAAATAGTCCGACAAAAAACGTAAAATTGAAGTTTCACTGTATTAAGTTTCTCGGATGTTCAGTGAATTTAAATCATTAAAAAATTCCATAAATGTTATATGTTAGAAGAAAATTTTAACTACCAGCTATATTTTTCTTTTATTCTTTTTACAACCTCCTCCCTCCACCAACTCCTTTATTTTATTTTTAAAGAATTGTTTGCATCGATCATTACTCCCTCATTAAAATCTAAAATATTAAATTTCAGGCAAATTTAATTATTGAAAAAGAAGGCTTAAATTTTATCTGTAAGAGAAGTTCTCTTTATATTTAAATGAGTCCGAAAGTCACATGTGACTTTTGGATCGCATGGATTGGTTAAGTCACATAGATATATATATATAAATACTATTTTTTCTACTTTTAAAAAGGAATAAATGGGGGGGGGGATGCAATTTTGGAATACCTCCAGATTTTTTATTTTCACTTTTAAGAAGTCGCACGACATTTACATTTCACACACACAAATTAAATAAATAAATAATAATAATAAAAATTGATTTCTTATTTTACTCCTCCTCACTGTATTTTATATACGCGGAATTTTTCTCATAATTAATATCCTTTATCAAAAATAAAAATAATTAATTTCACGGTTGTTTAGCCATTTTTTCCATCGCAGAAATAAAATAAAGAAACAAATGAATAATTTTATGCAAATCTCACTATTTACTATAATACGATTAATGTTTTAGAAATTGTAAACCAATAAAATATAATTTTTGAATACGTTTAGATATTGATGTGTAAGTTAAAAGTATCACCACTTTGATAAAAAAAAAGTGTATATTAGGAAAAATTATATTTATTGTAACTTATAGTTCTAGACTTTTCTTAGAACATCTATTTTATTTTTATAAAATTTATCCTGTCAATTATTATTCATTCACTAAGAACTGAAATATTAATTTCCTATGATGTTCCGCCAAGTTTTATCATTAAAAAAATGACAAAAATAAAAATACACAAATGTTACAGTAAGAGAACTACATTCTCTCTAATAAAGCGACATCAGCTCTGGCTTGTAGTTTGACTTTTATGCACATTTAGATTTTCTGCTGTAACAATGACAAATATAAGTTTCAATTGATTATAATTTTACCTTTTTTTCCCCTTTTACTCCCACTCCTCTATATTTTATTTTCCCAGAATTCATCTCATCGAACATTATTCCTAAAAAAAAAAAAAAAAAAAAAAAACGAAATATTACATTTTTGAGATATGCTGTCAATTTTCATCATTAAAAAATACATAAATGTTATCTGTAAAAGAACTGTCTATTAAAGTGACGTCACTCGTGCCTGCTGGATCGTATGTACACTTCCTCTTTTCCCCCTATGCATCCAATTTACGGAATCCCCAGAGATCATTTTTACAGTCCATTGTCCTCATGACTCATGATGAGCCATTGTTGTGGACCAGCGGACATATTTTCTGGCTCCGCCCCCTTTCAGAATGTCATATGCGATGATTCCTTGTTTTGTTTTCTACTTTTTTTTGCGATGCCATAACAAGTTGTGATGCACTACCACATGTTACGTGCAGTTGTTAGGATTTGTTAAAAGGGCTTGTTATATGATTTGGTTACCTGTCACTGATTCCCCCCCCCCCCTCCCCTCCCATGTTGTAGAAGTATAATGTGAGATACTATAATACCCGTGACAAATTTATTATATATATATATATATATATATATATATATATATATATATATATATATATATATATATATATATATATATGTATGTATATATATTTTTTTTCTTTCTTTTTTTCAGGAGAGCATTTTGAGTTTGGAACAATGTTTCGAGGTCAATTTTCGAATTCCATTTCAATGTCATTTGATATTTAAATTCCATTTTTTATTCAAATTTTGATTAGGTTATATTTATTTTATTTATCTGGCATCTTTTAACATTTTATTTTTTTTCTGCTTTTTTCTCTCTAGCTAATATGTATATATATATTGCTGCATACCATCTCTAAATTGGAGTTTCGGTAATTTGATGTTTGAATTTGTTAATTATTTACTAACTTAAAGATATTCTTTATACAGTAAATACTTGCCCTCTTTAAATGGAAGAAAACCGGTGTTAAATTCGACCAAAAACTCTGCATGTTTAAAAAAAAAAAAAACTTTGGAATTTTTCACAGAAACGTTAACATCATCAGGAATATACTGTGTTTACACAAATGTTGAACAGGACCTACATAGTCATTTGCTACAGTGACAGACCATTTTTAGCATTTTCTGTTACTTGGGTGATCGAAAATATTATTTTATTATTAAAATTATTATTGCCCCCCCCCCCCTAATTGTCCTCGCGACAAAATCTTCACTGAAAAACATGAAGTCAAACATGTTCCTTATATCCTCAAAACGTCTGAAATTGGTCACTGCCCCTTAATTTCTTGACACCAGTGTATATAAACAAATCTAAAACCTGTATAAAACCTACAAACTATCCACATTTTTTGTTTTTACTGTCGTTTAAGGATAAATCTTCGACATTGCTTAATTATACCACTCATTACAAAATGTTGAATATTTTTCCAACTTTTCTTTTTTCTTTTTCTGTTTTTTTTTTTTTTTTCTTTGAGTGCATGTATTGAAAATATAATATTCGCAAAAGTCTCCTCATGGTCCTCACTTGCCTTTGAAGTTTTTCTTCAATATCATATACACTTAAAATCAAAGATGAGGTTAACATGATATTCGGAGACCGCGGATAACAATTTACCATGCCTTAGTTTTCAGCAAAAGTATTGATAAAATCGAATAATACTTCCGAAAATATTAATGAATATATTTTTTTCCTGAAATTTTTGTGGGCGAAAGTGTTATTTTTTATTGCTCTTCTCCTGGCAAAAATTCTGTGTATACCCATGCATAATTATTTTTACTTTATCTTTTATTTACACTTTTTTCTTTTCTTAATTTCCAAGAATGTTTTCTGAGCTGATATAAAATATTTTAGTTTTCCTGCAAATTTAAAAAAAAATAACTACCTAACTAATTAAAGAGTTAATTACACTTAGTAATTCTCTTCAGAACTTCTCTTTAAAAAAGAGACGTATACTACTTGTATATAAATACAAAAAAAAAAAGAAGAAAATAGTCATTTTTTCTAGTCATGCTCAGTATTTATTTTATCTTATTAAATTATGTTATTTTTATTACCAGTCCTAATTTATTTGAAATTTTTTTATTTATATATCATTCAACATTCATGACGATAGTTAAAAAAATTAAACAGAAAAAAAAATAGGAACAAATTTTCTTAAAAATATAAGTTTATTAAAAAGAAATGCCAAGAATCGTCGTAGAAGAATATAGTTTCATTGTATGTATAGATATAAATAATATTTCAAAAATGATATGTTTTAGTGTAAAACCTGTATTAATTAAACAGTTAATTTGGTAAAAATTTTCTTTAACTTATGAAGGTACTTAAATATTAACTATATTAATGTTAATAATAAATTTATTTTTTAATATAAAACAACTTTTTAAAAATTTATTAAACCTGAATTTTAAAACGTTGAAGGCTTTTAATTAGTCAAGTATTTCTAAAAATTGTATCGTTTTCCAACTACAAAATAATACATCCTTCATCATGTGACATGTCGCGAAAATGCTAACCAGAATTTTTTTTTTGACCAGGTTAATACCGAGGTTTTTTTTTTCCCCTGCTCTAATAAATCGTTATTTTATTTTTTATCTCATACTTTATTGTGTTTTAATAAAGCTGCCATTACCTATTTTACTGAAATTAGTTTTTCCTAGTATTTTTGTTTAGCTGGAGTTCCCAAACCTTTAGACTAATGTATCAAAAAATCAAAATTTATGCTTTTGCTATACCACTAGGTGGTATACGAAGGTTCTGTCAAAATAGACTGATTTATAGCAGGCTGCTAGGAGCATGTGCTATAGGCTCAAGGAAGTCTTAAAATTCTTAAATATGCTGAATAAAAGAATATGTATATGAAGTGCTTTGTGTGTGAAAATTCCTTTATGGCCTAAAGCCCCAAGTTAATAAATCGTACCCTGACTACTAGTATTTAAAATTATATAATTATATGACTATAATAGTACTTAAATTATTTTTCTTTATTGTCATTTATACATGGAGTAGCGTCATCAGTATACACTAATGATATGGAAAATATCATAAAACAACGGGAAGACTGCACTGACCTATGACTTCCTGACATGCGTTTATATACAAGTATATACTATGCTACTAGCTGGTACATACATTTATTTTTATACTTGCAAGAACTTCCGTCTGATACAAAGAATGGACCTACTTAACCAAGCATAGTTGTTTTTCTGATTCAGTATTTAATAATTTTTATCATGTCTGATTCTATGCTTAATTTCTTCTTAAATTTTGTTTTCATTTAATAAAACCGAAGAAAATTAATTTTTGTAGCAAAACTCAGCTAATTCCTCTTAAAAAAAAAAAAAAAAAAAAAAAAAAAAAATCTATCACAGGATAGCAGAATAGGTGTTATATTTTCTCCTTCGTCAGTGACGATCTGATAAAATTTTAAATAATAAAGAAAATTCTGATTTTTTTTAAAAAAGTTGAATTTTCCGAAAAGCAGTCATTAAGATCTACTAAATGCACTCATATTATTCATTTATAAAGCTCAACAAATCAGAATGAATTTTTACTATTTCGGCACCAATAAAATTATACAGAAATAAATATTTTTTTGCTCTTTCTGAAAAGTTTCGAATTGACCATCCTTTAAACAAACCATCAATCCTTAAAAGTACGACACCAAATACCTTTGGGTTATCACTTACCTTCAGAAAACATATTCTTAACATAAGAAGTAAGGTCGCTCAAGTTTCCAAATCTCTCGACCCTCTCTTTAAAAATCCTACCCTCTCTATTCGCAATCAAACACTAATACGTATATAAAGCCCGTATTCTCTCTATCTTGACTAATGCCTCTCCGATCTAAGCTTTTTATATGAAAATTTAGTATGGAAAACCTGTCATAACAGAAATTTAACAATCATCAGAAATTATTGCACATATCTCCATAATACTACCATCAGACGTGATTTAATCCTTTATTCAATAGGTCAAAAAACTTTCAATTTTTTTTTTTTTTAAATATTTATAATATTCCCAATGAGATTATTGCTGAATTGCCGGACTGCGATGGCTCCCACTCCAGCAATGGGAAAGACTGCGTTATTCAGCACTGATTGAAGATAATACCTGATTTACTTTCGATTGTTTACCTTTTCTGTCTTTTCTTTTTGAACATACATTTAATTTAAATATCTTACACACACATATATATATATTATAAATTATATAAATGAATACATAAATGTATTAGATTTTATTTCTCAGTTTGATATCCATACTTTTACTACTAGCAATAAAAATAATATATGATTATCACTGAAATGTGCTCTGTTTTTCTTTTTCTCCTCGACTGTTTTGAACAATTGAACATTTTAATCATTTTCCTTTCTTCACTGTTTTAGGTAGATTTCGTAAGAAATACTACCTATTACATTTTCCCTAAGTTGGAATTTTCGAAAAAATTGTGCAGATCTACGCCGATCATGACTCCCAGAACCGTAAAACACCCCCAGTTCAAAACTTTATCTATCTATCTATCTATCTATCTATGCCACTTTTTTATGGACACGATAACTGCCATAATTCTGGACAAATCTCTTCCAAACTGATACATAAAATCAAGGGGCATAAAATATCGGTCAAGTTTGTTAATGGTCAAAATCGAACCAAGGAGGGGGGGGGGGATGTTTTTTTTTTTTTTTTTTTTTTTTTTTTTAAACCCATAACTTCTTAATTATGATACGTATCGAATCCGTTTAAAGTTATTATTACTTCTAGGAAAAGGGCCGAAAATTTATGTATGACAGATTTTTGATATCATTAAAAATCGCCCCAAGGGGGGGAGGGGGGTTTTAGAAGAAACAATTTCATAACTTCGTCAATTCACAAGATATCAAATCCGCTTAAATTTATTATAAATCCTCTTAATATTATCTAAAACTTTTATACTGACAAGGTTTTTTATAGGACCAACCCTTATAGCAAAATAAATAAATAAATAAATAAAAATAAATAAATAAATAAAAAATAATAAAAAAAATTCTTGCCGGCTCCGCCTGCAAACAAGTTAGATTTCAAAGTGGGCGGTCCCAACTGTGGCTTCATGGCAAAAAGGTCATTTCTTCCGCAATTCCCAACAAACAGGCGCCCCACGGTCTGCGTCTTCGAAATTTACCTGTGCCTGTAGGCCGAGCCGTCAGAGATTTTTTGAATTGTAATTACATTATTTGTTAATTATATTTTCCTTTTTTAAATCTATCCTAAAAACTTTCCTAATTTTAATTATAATTATACTCAATCTTATGTAGTTAGACTACAGTTAGCATTCTTCCCTCTTAAGGCTCCCTAAGTTTTAAAAATGAATCGGTCATTTCAAAAACCACATAATGAAGTTTTCTCCAAATATACATTTTTGTCGCAAATGCTTCCTTAAAGGTAAAGCCATGATCTGGGATTAACCACATAAGTCAGTGTATTCCACCCTCTTCAAACAATTTTTTCTAATTTTCGTTCTTTACTTACGACATAAAGTCAGCGACTTAAACGTTTTTTTTTTCATGCAATACCAGATTACATGCGGATACCATATTACATTATCATATTACCATTTGCATGCCATATTAAAACATAAAAATGTTCCTGTGTAAGTGCTATCTTCATTAATTTTAATTAAAATATGTTTAATATGATTGTTTTATTCAAATTAAATACCACGTAACCTTGTTTCTTGCTAAAACAACATAAGTGAGGAACAGTTTTTCTGTTATTCTTTCCTTTATTATTCATAAATTATAAAAAATATTCGATATTTACAAACTTTGAAGTCCAAACTCTAGAATCGGCCCAAAAAAAAACCCATAAACATTTGTTTACTTGTAAATAATACAGGGTTTTTTTTTTTTTTTTTTTTTTTTTGAAAAGTTTTGATTCTGTGGCTTATGTGGTTTTTGAAATGACTGATTGAAATGTAGCTACTCCTAGACAGGGCGTTAAGTTGGCGTCAACTAAGAAGCCCAAGAATTGCCTAAACTGTTCAACTGTTCAACTAAAACGTTTTCATTTTGTCATGGCCTAAATAAAGTGTGTGAAGGTCAAACACTTTGCATGCAATACCAAATTACATGCGGATACCTACCTATTACATTACCATATTACCATTTGCATGCAATACCATATTAAAACATAAAAATGTTCCTGTGTAAGTGCTATCTTCATTAATTTTAATTAAAAATATGTTTAATATGACTGTGTTGTTCAAATTAAATGTCAACTAACCTTGTTTCTTGCTAAAACAACATAAGTGAGGAACAGTTTTTCTGTTATTCTTTCCTTTATTATTCATAAATTATAAAAAAATATTCGATATTTACAAACTTTGAAGTCCAAACTCTAGAATCGGCCCAAAAAAAACCCATAAACATTTGTTTACTTGTAAATAATACAGGGTTTTTTTTTTTCTTTTTTTTTCTTTTTTGAAAAGTTTTGATTCTGTGGCTTATGTGGTTTTTGAAATGACTGATTGAAATGTAGCTACTCCTAGACAGGGCGTTAAGTTGGCGTCAACTAAGAAGCCCAAGAAATGCCTAAACTGTTCAACTGTTCAACTAAAACGTTTTCATTTTGTCATGGCCTAAATATAGTGTGTGAAGGTCAAACACTTTGCATGCAATACCAAATTACATGCGGATACCTACCTATTATATTACCATATTACCATTTGCATGCAATACCATATTAAAACATAAAAATGTTCCTATGTAAGTGCTATCTTCATTAATTTTAATTAAAAATATGTTTAATATGACTGTGTTGTTCAAATTAAATGTCAGCTAACCTTGTTTCTTGCTAAAACAACGTAAGTTGGGAACAGTTTTTCTGTTATTCTTCTTTTTATTATTCATAAATTATAAAATTTATTCGATATTTACAAACTTTGAAGTCCAAACTCTATAAATGGCCCAAAAAATACCACAAAAATTCGTTTATTTGTGAATAATACATTTTTTTTTCTGAAAAGTTCTGATTCTGTGACTTGAAATGACTGATTCAAATATAGATAGCTACTCCTAGAAAAGAGCGTAACGTTGGCGTGAACTAAGAAGCCCATGAAATGCCTAAACTGTTCAATTGTCCAACTAAAACGTTTTCATTTTGTCATGGGCTAAAAAAGTATGTGAAAGCCAAAAACGTTCGCTTTTGTAAAGACTGAAAATACTATTTAACTTCACTCTGTTCAGAAAAGGAAGTTCATAGACCAATATCGGGAGCCTTGCGTACGGTAGTTTATGAAACCCATGTTTAGATAATTATTGTGTCAACACAAGACTTCAACTGATGTTTGGGTAAACCCAACTATAGCACTTGTTATTTCATGGTAGATTCAAACAAAAACCATTGCGTCAAATTAAACAGAAACTTTTCCACTAAAATTATAAAAATTGCATCATAAAACGATTAAAGAAACTGTAAACAATAAAGGTACAGTATAGCCCCTCGTTATACGCTCACCATTACATCGCTCATTAGAATACCGGGAGATCGTCACACGTGAACGACGTCCTTTCATCTAGTTACATCATGTGAAAATCTTTTAAAAATTATCATTATTGATTTATTATCAATCTTTCAAATTGTTATCAATTGATAGGATCAACAAAAACTATCTAAAGTACAGTTTTCTGATGTTAATTAAATGAAATGGCGTTGTTCATAAGTGCCTGGTTGATCATATGTGCTCCCTTTACCCCTACTGTTGTAAGTAACTTATAAGTTATTTAATTATAAAAGAAGGGATTTCTTTTATCGTGATTATTTAAAAAAATTGTAGTATATAAAATAATATTGTAGAAGGATTTAAAAAAAAGTTCTTGTTTGATATATATCTTAATTTTTAAATATCTTAGTCTATGTCAAGCACCGGCATGCGCCATATTATGAGAGGCTACTTTATTATAAAACAATTCAATTTGAAAGTATGTAACGACCGTGAGTAAATTTGTATAAACCGTATTACTTTAGAAGGCACATTTTAAATACAATTAATTACTTTATGAAATTATTTTATTTATTTGACACCAATATTTTTTAAATAATTTTATTTATTTAAAATTTCATTTTCATAAAAATTTACCCTGGAATTCTAAACATCTCGATGAACGTATCAAGAAACTGCTGCCTGAAAATGCAGCTGAAGTATGCAAAACTTTAAACATACATTTTTTACCAAGAAAATCAATGATGAACGAATGACACATCGATTGAGTAATTTGAGTTTTTGAAACAAAAATGCGAAAACCAGAAGCGGGATTATTGTTAGATAAACAAAATGGATGATATAACTCACTGTATAATCGAAATTAGCTGTCAAGATTTCTAAAGTTATTATTTTTATAGACACATTTTATTAGTAAAGAGAATTTCCCTTAACGAAGAAAAAAAAATATTTATGGTTGTTTTAAAATTTAAAAATGCCTGAAAAGGGACGTATTTATATTCGGAAAAATATTTCGGGCTATTAAAATTTCGAGCTATGAGAATTAATAAAAATGCGTTTACTTTTTCACCAGGTAATAAAAATCTGCATGGAAGTATTGCGAATTTGAGTTATAGACATGCGGTAAGCAGAATAATCGAATGTTCCCATACGGTAAAAAATAAACAAACAAATGTTTCTTAATCTAGGATTACTTAATATAACTATAAACGAAAATTTACAATAACCTCTTCCGAATTATAACAGATTCGGAAACGTATTCTTTATCTTTAGAAAAAACAGAAACTAAAATATTTGCAAGAGTTAAAGAAGCATTTATAAAAACAAAGTTCCTTTTGATGCCACTGATTTTTGGAAACGTTTCCGGATAGTTTTTATTGTATATTAATCAGTTTTCTCAACTTGGAATATAATTTTTTTGTGTACTCAAGTAAACACTTTTATAATCAAGAAATATATTTTACAGATATAAATATACATTTATTTTATTTAAATTAGCAGCAATAACATTAATATAAAAATTAATGTTATTTTGTTACTCCTACATGTATAAATTGAGTTACGCAACTGAAAATGTTTAATTAAGAAGTGATAGCATCCTAAAAAAATATTCCTGTTTCAGGAAACTTGTTAATACTACTCGAAAAGTTACCGAAAATCAGTGGCAGCGAAATAAACTTTTTTTTAATAAATTCTTCTTCAAAATTCTTCTTTCTTATAAATTCTTTTAAAAATCGAAAATATATTGGTTTCGGAGATTTCTAAAGACAACGTACGTTTTTCGGAATCGTGGGTAACTCGGGAGAGGTTATTGTATATTTCCGTACATGGTTATATTATATTATCCTAGATTAAGAAACGTTTGACTTCTTTTATTCCGCACCAGATAAAAAATAAAGCCGTAAGTTCATTCATAAATCTGGAAAAAAATACCAGAATTCCATCAAATTGATGTAATTTTTTAAGGAATGTTTTTTCGTTCCGCTTGTGCTGAGATTAAGATCGCAGCTTAAAGGACCGATGTTTTTTTCCTTACAAATAAATAGTTTCCAATTGTTTGTAGTACATTATTTTAAACACACATGATTAAGCCTACCTTTTTATTAAACAACAAAATTTGATTTTTTGAGAACATTTTTATTTTACAACATAACAAGTTTTTAATGATAGACCCAATTATTCGGATTTCTGCATATCCGGATTGTGCCTAGAATACACGGGACCGCATAAACGGAGGTTCACAGTTTAACGTTTTATTAAATTTATAACAATTCTTAACTAATCTATAAAATTCGTAAAATTTGGGAGAGTTTAAAAATCATTCGATATCATTATTTTAGTTGCTGTTGTTTTCCACTATTTTATATTAACACTTAAATATGATAACGTGTGATTTATGGGAATTTTGTACAACAAAAATAACCAAGGAATAGCTTGAATTTGATTATATTTATTTTCTTTTATGCCATCGCTTTGTTTCTTTCCCTGTGTGCTGTGGATGATTAATATAACTAGAAGTAATATTTTTTAACCTGATAATTCTCCTTTGGGACTAAACGTACATATATAACGTTATCAACATTCATTTTGGTAATTTTGGACCCCCCCCCCCCTTACGATATCATACGTTATCATTCCTCGAACCCCCTCCCCTCCACCTTTAATAATAATGTTATCAATCTCTAAAAAATATTTTTATTTTAACATTTTTTTTATGTGTTTGCAGTAATACACAAATATAGTTATACATTTATTATTCGCATACTTTACTGATTCAATTGACTTATGCAATAAAATATCTATACATGAAATAACTTTATATCAAATAACACCTAAAAGAGAAAGATTGTATTTGAAAGTATTTAACAATAGCTTTTTGCTATATAATGCATTAAATAGTAGTATTGTCTTCTAGCACTTTCCCCTGAAGGACTAAAAGGAAAGAAGAACTTTTCAACAAAACAGGTGGACAACAATATTCTTTTTTTTTTTTCTTAGTAAACACAACAAGTAGCAGTTCAAACGTACTTAGCACCTGGTTTCTCCAACGGCGGATTATATGCGCAAATGGCAGAACAACAAGAATGCCGAACGGTGGGGTATTCCATATTTTGGAATGAAATGATTTCATAACCCTTTATTGGCTTTAATAATAACTTTGTATTGTCATAAAAAAAAGACAACAAACTAAAAAGAAAAATATAACAGACTATTTTGATGCAAAAGAAATTACAAAAAAGAGAAAATTTTGCTTGGATAAAAAATGATAACGATATCAAAAGACAAACCTCCCCGCTCCCCCTAGAGATATCGTACGATATCAAGTGTCATATCCCCCCCCCCATTCCCCTAAAGTAATAACGTTATATATACACAACCCCTTTGCGTAAATATCTCGTTTGAAAAGGCTTCATATGCAGCTCACAGAAATGCACTATACCAAATGTAAAGATCACCATATGATTAAAATCATCATATCCTATTTTCCTAAAGGTGCACTTAATATTCGCCAAATTTATTTATTTATTTGATAGAGATAGAGTCAATAATTTCCAAATTTCTCCACTACGGAGTTTTAACCATTCTCGCATGATAGTGTATAATCGTTTTGCTATATGTTGTTCTCCAACTCGAGTTTTATCCGTTCAAAAATCATTTGAGTGTATTTTATTACTCTTCAGTGTACTCAAGCTTTAAATACGATAGTGTATCATTTATGCGAAGTTTGTATAAAAAAAATAACCAAGGCATAATTGTTAATCTGATTATTTTTATTTTATTTTATGCCATTGTTTTGTTTCCTTCTTTTCCCATATTTTGTGTTGTGGATTATATATTCCTTATAAGTAATCCTTTTTATTCTGATAATCCTTTATGCGGATCAAAAACGTGCGCTATAGCAAATATTCAAAACATCATATGGCTGCCTATTTTCGCAAAAGTGCACTTAATATTTGTCAAATTTATTTACTTATTTGATAATTGAGATAGAATGAATAATTTCGAAATTTCTCTACTACGACACTATAGCTACTTTCGCATGATAGTGCATAATCGCTTTGCTATATGTTGTTCCAAAAATCTAGTTTTATACGTTCAAAAATCGTTTGAGTGTATTCAAACTTTAATTTCTCTTCTATATAGTAAGATAAATGAACATAGGGAAATATCTAAATTTATCATTTTCTAAATTATATTAAATGTATAAAAATAAATTTCGAAAAACTTTAAAATGCATTTGATAGCATTTTCCTTTTGTTGCTATTATTCTCCACTGTTTTATATTGACATGTTAAATATGATAAGGCATGCTTTATGCGAATTTTGAATAACAAAAATAATCAAAGCATGGTCGTTAATCTCCCAATTTTTATTTTCTTTTTATGGCATCGCTTTGTTTCCTTCCTTTCGCATCTTTTGTGCCGTGGATGATTTATATGGTTATAAGTAATCTTTTTGATCCTTATAATCCTCTTTCGTATAAATAAGTCGATTGAAAAGGTTTCATAAGCAGATCAAAGAAGTGCACCATACAAAATATGCAAAACATCATATGGCTAGCTATTTTCATAAAATATACTTGAGTCAAAGTTATTTAATACATTTCAAAGTTACAGTAATTATTCAAAGAATTCAATCATTAAAAAAATGTTTTTCATGAAGATCTTCCTTTGATACAGAGAAATGAGACTTAAAAATGCATTAATACATTCAAATGCATTAAAGATCTCACTAAAATTTAAAATTTAAAATAAAATCATTAATGAAAGTAATATATATAATTAATCTTTAATTCCTGATATTATGTTGTAGAAAAAGTAATGTCGGTTAAATGATATTTACATTTTGGATTGTTAAAACCTTTTATTTATGCAAGGTGATCGAAAAAATATGTATAAAGCTAAGTTTACAAATTGCTAGATGCACAGTGGAACAAACACGAAAGACTAGAGACCTAAAAAAATATGCATTAGGGGTCTTCCCTGTTATACCGATAATGAAATTATCACTGAGAGTCTGAAAGAGTATGGCTTCACTGTAATCAGGGCTGAAAAATCGCTAAACTGGAAACTCAATGCCAATATACACGGTGAGTGTCCTACCGCGCTCTACCTTTAATGAAATCTATCAAATTAAGGAAATTTATTTCTGTCAGTATTACAGTCTTTAATGATAAACAAAAAATTAAACAGTGCTATCGTTGCTAGAGCTTTGGCCACGCTTCCGAAGTCTGCATTTTACGCCGAAATGCGTAAAATGTGCCGAAAAATATCTAACTACGGAGTGCTTACACAAGAGCAGAATTACACCCAAATGTGCAAATTGCGGACAAACTGGACACTGTGCGGACTACCGTGGTTGTCCTAAAATCCCCTACCGTGTTAGAGGCAAAAACAACTTTATACTAAAGAAAACAACAATACTATTAAAGAAACCCAAATGCTGGCTTAAAGGATTAAATTCTTAAAGAATTTAATTATAATAAAAAGAAAACCAATGCTGTTGATTCGCTTAATTCTAGCCCTGGAGGCTGTAATACTCCTGTGGATAACTCCCCTTCTTCATCTACTAATGGTAACACTAAAATTATTCCAAATTCTAATTCTAACTCTCATCAAGGACCATCTAGTTAGACTAATGAAATCCAGGAAATTTTCCAAATTTTTAAGGATTTAAAAGAAATTCTCCAAATATCTAATTTTTTTAAATGTATAAAAAATATTGCTGCACAGACGAAAAAGTTTAAGAATCCTATGCAAAAAATGATTGTTATTATCAATGAATTCGACTCCCTTTCCAACGAAATTAACTTACCAATGTTGACTAATGTCATCATTGCAGAGTTACCAGACTGTGCGGTCTCCAACCTCACTTTTTTTCTTCACCCTTTTATTTTTGCTTTTTAATTTTTTGTGTGCTATGTTTTCCACTCTCCTAACTTAAACTCTTTCTCTCTCTCTCTCTCTCTCTTTTTTTGTTCTGTCTTTTTTTAATTTAATTATATATATATATATATATATATATATAAACAACTCTTTATATATTTTTCTAGACTCATTTTTTAGTAACGTATTTATTAAACTAATGTATGGTCTTTGAAAGGAGCCTTTTTTTATGAGATGGGTATGGGTTCGTCCCCAAGTAGGTTTTAGTCTGTCATGGGGATCTAATTGCATTTTCTTTCTTTTTATTTAAATGTTAAACTATCGTTAGTCTTTTCTGTATTAGAATTCTACTTTAAACGTTATTGTAATTTTTATGTAGTTCTTTACTACAATTATATATTTTCTTATGGCTCCCTATTTACCTAGCAACTCAATTATCTGTATACTGGATATTAAGTTGCTTCGCAACTAAGTAACCCATAAAGCTCGCAACATTGTTCCATTGTTCCATTGCAACGAACACCGTAAACCCCAGACAATGATGAAAATTTATTTATTTTTATTTTTAGTTGTATTTCCATTGAAGGTTGTTCTTAAGCACATGATATAACCCAAAACACTAAGGACTTACCAGAAAATTTCCCCTCGAATTTTTAGTCTAGTGGAATGATGGTAGAATTTGCTTTTAATGTCATACATGTTAAATCGTCGAAAACTACTTTCAATAATTATTAATTTTCAATCCCAGAGTGACACTGAGGAAGATATTTAATAACAATTTGGTGGAAAAAAATACATTATTTGTACTTTTCTTAATAAGGTAAATTTAGAGCAATTTTTTCGACTACTTCAGCGAAGACGATTACGTTTCCGTCATTTATTTAAAATGCTTAAATTTGCCCAAATTTTCGCCTTTGGTACTTTAATCTAGTTGCATTCTAGTTTGAAAAAATATCAATATTAGCTGTGCCACCTGCGACCTACAGAATAATTTCAAATATAAACATGCAATATCCAACGTTTATATTTGGGATTATTCCCTAGGTCGCAGGTGGTCGATTATTGATATTTTTTCAAAGTAGAATGTAACTGGGTTAAATTAACCAAGGCGAAAAATTGGCCAAATTTAAGCATTTTAAGTAAATAACGAAAACGTAGTCGTCTTTGCATCTTCCTCGTTGTCATTCCGGGAATGAAAATTAAAAGCTGTTAAAAGTAGTTTTTAACGATTTAACATGTATGACATTAAAACCAGAACTACCATCATTCCATTAAACTAAAAATTCGAGGGGCTAATTTTTCACAAGTCCATAGTGTATTTTATGTACATCACATACTTAAAAACCCAACCTTCAATGGTAATAGAACTAGAAATAAAAAATTCAAATTTTCAACAAAGTCCAGGTTTTTACGCTGTTCGTTCTACTGTGCGGCGGCTTCTTCGCCAGAAATTTTAGGTTAGAGTTTGAAACAAGTGGCAAATAGGCGTCATGCCTAATATGGTATTACAGGAAAATTCATTCATTTCACTTAATATTCTCATAAAACAAATGTCGAACGCGGTTTTGGAATGTAGAAATAGTGAAAATGGACAAATATTAAGATGGATTTTGTTAAAAGTTTTAAGATGGAATTAGATGGGTTTTCTGTGTTAACATAAAAGTTCAGTATGAACGGTAATTTTGATAATCTAAAACCGTTCTCAATTTATAGCAAATTAATATTTAATATTTTTATTTAGCACATATTTGTTTTAAAAATCTCAAAATAACTACAAAAATGCTTACTACTTTTTAGTTTTAAATTTAACATGTTCACCATTACTTTAATTTAGCGATGATTTTTTAAATTGTATAACAATACCTAGATTTATTTCAATGATTTTTGTATCAATTTCTTGTATAAATGTTTAATACGTGCTCGTTTTTTAAGTACAACTGGATCAGCAACAAGTGCGTAATATGCTGAAAATAAATAAACATTATTTACTTAAAATAAACTTGACGATAAATGTAAATGTGACTTTGTATTACTCCAATTTACATATTATGTATTTCGGGCAATTATTTAATAACTATGCATATCAAATTCGGAAATATTTTGTCTGACTAGTTTAAAGTGGCTCTCAAATGACTTGCCCAACAAAAGCAAAACTTTCTGACACATTTTCTGACTCATTTTTAAACGCAAAGGCATCAAACTGGCAGTCCTGACTATTGAAGCAATTTAGAATCGAAATAAGTTTTCCATTTTTTGATAAATAATTTACTTATCGAGTTATACACGTGACGACCCGTTTTTCACCTTTTTTGTGCTGCGGCGTTGGAAATTCGGTTCAAAACGTCAACTTTGACAGTATTTTCTGAAAGATCTTCTGCCTTTACCAAAATATGGAAAAGCGTATTGCGATTACAAAGCTTCTGCATAAGACCACTTGCCAATTTCATGCGTTTCCGAGCAAAATTGAATTTAAAAATATGTCATAAAGTAGACAGTTTGGATTTGAGAACATAATAAAAATTGCGCCCTACAAACTTAATGAATGTTACACCGAACTCTGTGCATGACTACGTTGGCTTATTTTATTTACACTTTTTGTGGCGCAATGATTTATCGTGGTTAAATTCGTAAAAACGAAGTTGTATATAAGTCATATGATGTCGAAGTATATGCTACACGAAGTATATACTAAAAAAAAAGATTTAAAATAAAATAAAATAAAATAAAATAAAATAAAGAATGCACGTATTTACTAATATTGAAGCTTAAATATTCGGAGATATTATAACCTTATTAGCCTACGCTAGTCATGCAAAGATACTCATAAACTAATGTTAAACCTATGGGAGCGTTCTCTTCGAATTTCTCGTTTGAATTTCTATATTTTAAAATTATTTGTTTTGCATAGGATAGCTGAGGTGGTTTTCTAAATGGGCTCTTTTTTCACTTTTTAAATTTTGGTTGCAGATTTTTATTTTTTATTTATTTATTTTTTATGTGTTATATATTATTTAAAACCTGCATGCAAAATCAAAAAAGTAAAAATGGCTATATTTTGAAATCGACCTCAGCTATACTATTAAAAATAAATTTAATTTAATTGAAATATTGAAATGCAAACGAGAAATTTCAATATAACGCTCTTATAGGTTTAACATTAGCTTGGGAGTGTTTTCGGTTGACTAGAGCTCCTATACTACTGGCTGAATCATACCGCCATTTAATAACCCAGCGGACCAAAAACCAAGCTAAAACCGGTTAGCTTACCGCAGTAGTGGACGGCGAGTGACAGTGACAGAGACGGTAAACACCTGCTCGAACGGCTTCCTAATGCTAAGCTGGGTTACAATATGGCGGTTATTTTGGACAACAAGATGGATATGCGTCAGCTCCCCATTATAGGAGTCTTACGGTTGACTAGTGTAGGTTGACTAGTGTAAGACTCCTATTATAGGAGCTCTAGTGTAAGCTTTTAACGTCACATAACAGTCATTATGAGGTCACAAATGGTCACAAGTATCACAATAAGAACTCCTATACTACAGGCTGAATCATACCCGCTATTTAATAACCCGCGTTCAAAAACCACGCTAAAACCGGTTAGTTTACCACAGTGGTGGACGGCGAGTGACAGATCCCTGCTCTGACGGTAAACTAATGCTGAGCTGGGTTACAATAGAGCCTCTAGAAATCTAGTAGCCCTAGGTTACAATATGGTGGTTATTTTGGGCAACAAAGTTGGATATGTGTCAGCAATCACATTCACATGATTGACCAAAATGTAATTCTTTTAATTCGTCTTATTATGTCTCTCGGGCTCGACTGTGAAATCACTTACTCCACTGCGAAGTGAAGATTATGAATTTCTAATTTATTTGCACCTTATTGCAAAATGGAACCTATTGACTTCCAGTGTTTTCGCAATGATTCATTTTACACGCCGAGGCTAACGAAAAAGACAGGCTACCGCGGTGCATTCCACTTATCTTTTTTTACAGACCGCTAGAGTGACGTATTGCTCTTTTTGTACACCTTCATTGGTGCTTTCGAACATCATGTGACTCCCGCGGTTTGTAAAAAAAGATACGCGTAAAGCACCGCGGTAGCCTTTCTTTTTCGTTAGCCTCGTTACACGCCAAGTGACGTCAATGTGGAGATTAGAAGTTACGTTTGGATCCCGATAATTTCTCCATTTAATCGCTTTCTAGTCACGATGCTGTTAGTGAAATTGAAAAAAATACTCAAAAATGAGTAATTTTTGATTATTTATAGATAAACTTTTTAAACAATGTTATTTTATTTATATTTTTGAAAAATTTGATAAACATTCATTCGTTTTCCTATGTTTCAAATAGTTTAACGGTATTTGTCGATATGGATTCGAGCTTGTTTTACTTTGTACATTAATGCCTTAATTTTTACTCATAGTAAGATAACAAAAGAAACAAAAATTATTTATCTTTTGGAAACAAACATTAATAACACAGTCTACTCAAAGATTTTTTATTTTCTTAATTCTGAAAGAAAGTAGCATTAAATTCTTCTTCATTCAGATAATGCATATTGGTTAAAATGGACTTTTAAACTAGTCTTAAGCCTTTTCTGAAATATACTGCCAAATTTGCTTTAGTTCTCAAATACTTTCTTAATAAAACACATTCGCATGAAATACATTTAAGTTTTACTCCCGTTCTAAATGGATTTAGAATTAATGTTCTTATAATCCATTGCTTATTATTATTTGGAAAGATTTTAAAGTAAAATTCGATCGAAATACCAGACAAAGCATTGAATGCATTCTAAGACATTAACGAAGTACTAAGAGATTATGCGTCTTACTTGAAAATTCTTATATTTGCGAATTTCAGATCCGCTCCTAAATACTAATTCCTTTTATAATCCAAAAATTTCTGCGGATAATAATTTATGTCTTATCTCTGAATAGAGATAAAATAGTTATATATTAACAATTAATTTCTATAATTGCCATATACAGTTCTCAATTATATAGAAGAAAATCACAGTTTAAAAAAATATATTATTTTTGAGAAGACAATATTCGAAATGGTAATCAGATTTTAATGTGACTTCAAAAAAGCATTATAGCAGTTGATTAAAATAAGATTGAGTTTATATTGATTCACCCACAGAGCAGGCCAATTTCAAAATGATTTGCGAACATGATTGTTGCTTTTGTTTTAATCTTGAGCATTTTATTACAGTAGATGCCGATACAAAATGCAGTAACAGAAAAGGCATATAAGAAAGGAAATATGTATATATATATATATAAGACCAAATATATTGCTACTTATATAAACACAAATGTATAATAATACTATATCAAATGATGTCACAAATAAATACTTTTATATATATTTTTTTAATTTATGCATTAGTTAGATTGCGTTTATACTATCTCCTCATTGAGCATGCCAATATTTTAAAACGAATTGCAAACATGATTGTTGTTACTTACCCATCAGACGTAGTATAGGGTAAATCTTGTAATCGTTTTAAAAATCGAAATTTTTTTTGACGGATTTACACGTTTTAGACACTGGAGATTCCGAAAAACATATTTTTAGAAGAAAAAACAGCATTTATTAACGCTCGATTTTAAGTTTAGGTTAAGTAAGTGTAATGTAAGTGTCATTGACTCGGTCTCTGGCGGTGGTGTGACTTTTGGCAAATTTCTTGTTTTTTGAATGCGATTATCTCGTTAACTATGGACTCTACAGAAAAATGTATAAAACCTATTTTGTAGAAAATTTAATTCTCTTTATCTTTTGTAATAGCAATTTTTCCGTAGGACTTATAGATTATGAGATATTTAAAAAAAAAAAAAAAAAAAAAAAAAAACGAAAAATGGTACCTTCTTTTACCCCCCCCCCCTCGCGCTCACCCCCCATCCATCAGCACTTTTAGTATGTTCATTAGTAGACCCTCTCACACAATATTACCAAGTTTCAAAAATTCCGTAATTATGTCCAGAAAAAAAAAACCTAATTTGACTGGACTACAATATTTAGCATAATTTCCATCTCCACCGCCGATCGACGATTGGGACTTTTACGCTTTCTGATTATTTGTAAAATCAAACGCTTTTTAAGTCATTTCCGGTATTTTAGAGGATTGTGAAGATATAAGAAGATATAATATAAGAAATTAATATATATTATTAGATTATATAGAAATATTAGATTAGGTAGAGATTAGATTATATAGAAATTAATTAGATTATATTACTATAATATTTATTATATTACAGTTATAAATTAATTAGATTGTATAGAAATTAATAGATATTATATAAGAAACCAAGTTCAACCAGTAATGACTTAAGAAGCGTTCGGTTTAACAACTAATCAGAAAGCATGATAATCGCAATCGTCTATCGGCGGTGGACAGGGAAATTATGCCAATATTTATCCAAAAATGTTCTAACCTTGATCTTGATTTTTGGGGAGCTTACCACTTCATTCAAAATTTTTACTTCTTAGTCAATGACTTATCTAGTAATCCTGATTTTCCAAGTATTTGGTAAGTATTAATATAATTTTAATTTCTTTTTTTTTTCTTTTGTTCTCTGGTAGATGTCTCTACTTGTCCAATCAGTTGTTTCATGCTGCTTTCTGCTTCTGCATGCTTTTAGTGCATTTCTACTCACATCGGGTATATAAGCCACCTCGCCTCTGTCGTTTTGCCCAGTCTTGCTTTTTCTAGCACGCTGTGCTTTGCCCTTTATCGCACTGAAGAAGAATCTCGTTTGTGGATTCGAAACAGCTGTTTGCTGCCTTTTTTTTTTTTGTATTATTTGTGCATTTGTAACGTTAGTATTCTTCTTTTTAATATTCTTGCACAAAGGTTTTATTTGCTATTTTTAAAACAGGATTGTTTTACTGAATATCTCTACTTATTGTCCAAATTTCTTTATTTTAATTTACCATTTTGTGAATTTTCTTATATACAAAACAAAAAATTACAGCGTTAGAAATACATTATAAACCATATTTATCTTTTAGATATAATCTTGTTAACAGCTTGGCGTTTTCAGCTACTTTAAAATGACTTGTTTACGAATTCAGTGATGTTTTAATTTCATCTTTAATGAATACATTTTAACGTACGAATACATTGTGTTTAGTTAGGACATTGGTGAGAAAAACGTACATTATTTTCTTAAAATTTGTTTTCAAAAAATTCTTTCTCTGAAATTAATTAGCATTAAAATCAGGTGATGTGCTTCAAATTTTATTTAATTCTCAAGAAGAAAAAAGTACGAGTATATTGGATGTAATTAGAACATTGGTGAGAAAAGCATACATTATTTTCTTAAAGTTTCTTTTCAAAAATTCCTTTCTCTGGAATTAATTAACATTAAAATCAGGTGACATGCTTCAAATGCTATTTAATTCTGAAATAGAAAAAAGGTCCAATTATATTGGATGGAATTAGAACATTGCTGAGAAAAACATACATTATTTTCTTAAAATTTCTTTTCAAAAATTTCTTTCTCTGGAATTCATTAACATTAAAATTAGGTGACGTGCTTCAAATGCTATTTAAATCTGTAAAAGAAAAAATATATACTATTTATATGTAATTTATATTTAATTTATGTAATTTATTAAGGAATTTATAAAATCCCCTTAAATAATTAACTACAACATTTTTTATTGCATCAGAAAAGTATTATAAGTATTTAAATTTGGTAAACTAATTAAATAAAGTAAATTTTAAAAATAAAGTAAAATCTTTAAATTTCGGAACTGAAATGTGTGAAAATTTGACTTTTGTTCTCTTATGATAAAGGCACAATATAATTTCACACAAGCAGTTAACACTAAATTTGCATTCAGTAAGAACTGTATTAGGATTGGATTATGTTTACCTCATACATGTACATAACATCAAAATTCCTTTACCTTAGTTTTTTAAAATTTATATTGCATTATATATAAAACAAACAATTTCAGACATCAAAATTCATTACAAACTTTATTTATCACACAGATATGTTTTTGTTGAGAGTCTATAGCGGCTTTCAAATGTCTTGTTCACGAATTCAATGATCTGTTTTAATTTCTACTTCAATGAATGCATTTTAGCATATGTTGGATTTAATTAGAAAATTACTGAGATAAATATTATTTCCTTAAATAATTTGTAAAAAAAAAAAAAAAAAAAATATTTTCTTAAGAATTAATTAACACTAAAAACAGGAGACGCGCTTCAAATAAGGTTTATTTCCGAAAAAGAAAAATATTTTTGTCAATATCAGCCTAAGACTACATGAATTTATTCTTTGTATATATTGTTCAAAGTAAATCACTAATATTTTATAAACGATTACCGTTATAAAAATATTCTCCATTTCAAAAGAAGTATTTTTGTAGACGTATGAAAAATTAACTTTGAAAAGGTTAATTTCCAAACAAGCATTTTAAAATAATGACATAAATAAAAATGCATGTTTGTCAATAAGAATTTGCTCTTTGAATATTCGTTTTTAATTATTTATTAATTAAAGGTTTTTGTTAAAAAATAATAAATGTCGAACTAATAAATGAACTATAGACATTCCAAATAATTAAAATTTCTTAATAATGTTTCCGTGTTTATTAAAATTTTCTAGTTAATTTTTCCCTTTTCTCTTTACTTTTTTAAGGATTAAATAATTTTAATGAGAGCTTGTAACTTCTTATTTTGTTATTATTATTTTTTTAAACCTTGCTAACTAGTTATATTTTAAATTTTGATTTAGAAAAAAAAATAATATCGAAGCCCGTATATATATATATATATATATTATTATATACGTATATATATATATATATATATATATATATATATATATATATATATATATATATATATATATATATATTCTTTTCCGAAATGTGCTCTTTTGAATTGAAATAAATGTGAGATTTAAACCGTAGTTTAACTTAACAAAATTTATTTAAGAAATTTTCAGTTTCACTGAAACTAGATTTTAATGCAAATATTACTATTATAGTGTTATTTCCGAATGAAATATGTAACGTAAAATACATTCAAACTAGAAACTGAAGTTTTTTTTGTCTTCTGATATTGTTTAATTAAATTCGCGATATCATTTCATACAAAAAATTATAATATAATTTAGTATTCAGTAAAAATAAAAATAAAATTATTTTACCCAATATCTGTATTTATTGTAAAAAAAAAAAAAATCCTCTAATTTGGATACTTCAATTTGCCATGGTGTGAATTATATTACAGACACGTCAAATAATTTTAGGCTTGAAAAGTCATTAGAAACGTTAATTATTTCTCCTAGATACGTTGCTGTTGCTGACAATCTTATTTGTACAGTCCACTTTGAAATGTTTTGTTCAGGAAATCAATGACATTTTTCCATTTTTTCTTTAATTTTTAAACACACGTTATAACGTATATTGGATTTAATTATAACATTAACGAAAAATATATATTATTCACGTAACCTTTCTTTTCAAAAATTCCTTACTCTGGAAATAATTAACATTATAATTGGATGACGTGCTAGAAATGTTCTTTAATTCTATAAAAGAAACAAAATGCATATTTAATTTTGATTTACATTTAATTTATATATAATTTATTTACGAATTTATAAAATTCCACTTAATAATTAATTACAACACCGTTTAACAGCCTCATATAATATTAGAAGTAATTTAATTTTTCTACATTAAATAAATAAAATAATTATCCAAAATAACATAAAATCTTTGAACTTTGAAACAATTATCAAAATAGGACTTCTGAATAGGACTCCATCATCAAATATCAAAATAGGACTTCTGAAGTCAAAATAAGACTTCGGACAAGAACTGAAAGTAACAATTCGCTAGTCGCCAGTAGGCAATTAAACATTAAGATATGATGAATAAAAATTTCGTCGGACCGACCAAATATTTGACATTAAAAAAAATGCATTCCAAATAATGATTTATCTTCATTATTAGATTTAAATAAAAGCACTTTTAAGTAATTTCTATAGAAATTACTATACTATTCTTTTACAATTTTAAAATTGCACCTATGTACGTTTGGCCTATCAATAGAAGTATTCAAACGAGCCAAAAAATTGCAAGTTAATAAAAAAACATTTATCAGCCACAGGAAACTGACTTGAATTTACTGGTCAAAAATTCTTATTTTCAGTTTTACTTCTGACCTCTTATGATAAATGCACAATATCTATATATATAAAAGAAAGTCCTTTCTGGCTAGATGATCAACGCACAGCCAAAACTACTGAACCTACAAAGACGAAACTTGCAGAAAAAATACTTCTTAGTGTGTAGAGACGCACTAAGAAGGGATTTTCAAAAACTCCACCCCTAAGAGGGGTAAAAAGAGGAACAAACTTTTAAAAAATTCCTTAAAAATCGGGTATTGTAGTTACATGACAAATGATAACATATTTTAATGTATTTTTGTATGCTGAATCGAATGGTATCAATTAAATACTCATAAGTCAAATAGTTCGTGAGATATTGCACATTGTTCTAATTTGGCGAAATCTTTGACGTCATAATCTAACAATTCTAACAATACAAGTGAGAATTTCTAAAAATACATCCGTTACTATAGCTACAGCGCCTAGAATACATAGTGTGGAAATCTGCTACAAAATATTACTAAAAAATTGAATCCAATAAATGTACAACGTTGCTGAAAAGATAACGATGGGATCGCAGCGCCATCTGCTAGCTTATAAGCAGCTTAATACGATGTCATTAGAGCTTATTATCGTAGGAGCACCGTTGCACATTTATAGGCTACAACTTTTTAGCACTTTTTAAAGCATTACAAGGATAGCCGGTTTCCACACTATGTATTCTAGGCGCTGTACTATAGCAATGGAAGAAATTCAAATTAAATCTTTTTGTTATTTAATTATTTTGTTTATTTTTACAGATAGAAACATTAACTGTTCAATTGGGAATGGAATATTATTCTTACGGATATTTATGTAATTGTGTATAATTATTAATTCTACAAAATCCACGATTTAAAATAAAACGTGATTGCTAAAATAAAGTTTCGAAGGTCTGTTTAGTATTATACAAGTATATTGCTTCTTTATTTGTTTTCAGTCTTCATCCATGTTTCCCCTTTTCTTTGGGTTGTTAGTTATTCATACGATTTCGGGCTAATTTTCCCGCAATCAGATACCTCGCCAATTGGAGTTTTAGCTACCATGTTGGGTACTTCTCTGTTATCCCGTTAACCACTTTTCATAACAAAAAACTATCGCCAAACTGTAACGCCAAATAAACGGGAGAACGTTGCCATTGGAATGTCAAAATAAATAAATAAAATATAAGACTGTAAGGATACAATTGTTATTTTAATGAATGAAATAACTAATAAATCAGTAAAACATAATGAAAAATACACGCAAATGTCGAATTAAAAACCACTTGATGACGCAACAAACACGTATAATTCTTCTGACATTAAGTAAATGGGACGGCATTGTTAGTGTTTAATCTTACAATTTGGCGATAGTTTTTTGTTATGAAAAGTGGTCGACGGGATAATAGAGAAGTATCCAATGAGCAAAAGCATCGTTTACGTTTGAAGCGAAACCTTTATGATGAATCTTATTACAGAAAATCATATTATCATCTACTATGACTCTAAACCTCATATTCATATTTTAATCCGTTTATTCATGATATTTTGTTAGGTTTTACATTGTTAGTTAAGTAATGTTTTTTGAAATGTTTTATAGAGTATAGCTATTCTACGTTACTCTGTTATAGAGATACAGAGGAAAGCTCTAAAATTAAGTGAACCCGATTATTAAAGATTACCTTTACAAAAAAATGCTACTGAACAAATTTTGATGGAAGTGACTTTTCAAGTATGGCTAATGACCCTATTATATATCATTCTATGTTGCTTAGTGATAGAGCTAATGGAAAAGTGATTGGGAAAGATGAGTGCAATTATGAAAGATATATCTACTATATATATAAAATGCAAATTCGTATTTCATTCCGACTGTTTAAAATTTTAAAACTGCTGGACGGACTTTGGTGGGATTTACACAGTTAGTTACGCAATTTTGTGGAGATGGTTGGCAATTATCTGTAGACAAGTTTTCCTCTTGCGTTTCTTTTCTGAAGCAAAAGCTTGACAACGAATCCGATTACAGAAATCATGTCATCATCATCTACAATATTTATAAAACGCAAATTCGTATTTCAATCAGATTGATTAAAACTCAGGTTCTACCGAACAGATTTTTATAGGATTTCACTATTAGTTAGGTAATTTGTTTTAGAAAGGTTTAAAAAGAAAGCACATTGTTATACATTGCTTATTTATAGAGCTACGGGAGGAAGTTTTAGATAAAATTAGGTGCACCCGATTATGAAAGATTACCTTTTTTAAAGTTCTACTGAACGGATTTTGATGGAATTTTCACAGTTAGTTAGATAATATTTCAGGGATTGATTTTCTACATTGTTTAGTTATGGAGCTATGGGAGAAAGTTGTCAGTGGTGTAGTAAAAAAACTGTGCATATACGCTATAGACAGAGGGTGTATACTAGAGAGTATATGTTACAGCTACGGAGGGTGTGCAGAGTTTCTTTTTGAAAATTCCAGAAGGTCAAGAAGAAAATTCCACTTCTATCATCAGGACAAGATGATTATGAAAGATACATTCACCTATCTACTGTATATATATAATGCAAAGGGGAATTTCGATCCGGCCACTTATAACTGGAATTTTGTTGGGACTTGCACTGTTAGTTAGCTAAATTTTGAAGCAAGGTTTTAGTGCATAACATATCATTCTACGTTTCTTAGTTATAGAATTAGGGGGAATTTCTATAATCAATTGAACCCGATTATGAAGCATTATCATTTTTAAAAGATTCTGCTAAATGGATTTCGATGAAACTTGCATTGTTAATTTTTCAGAGATAGTTTTGGTGTAGTGCATTATCTATATATATAAATGAAAGTCCTGACTGGGTAGATGATCAACGCGCAGCCCAAACTACTGAACCTACAAACACGAAACTTGGAGGAAAAATACTTCTTAGTATGTAGAGGTGCACTAAGACGGGATTTTCAAAAACTCCACCCCTATGAAGTGGGGTGGGGGGTAAAAAAATGAACAAACTTTAAAAAAATTCCTTAAAAATCGAGTATTACAATTAAGTAAAAAAATTATAACTAATTTTAATGTATTTTTTTATGCTGAATCGAATGGTACAAAGTACATTCTTCTAAGTCCTATAGTTAGTGAGATATTGCATATTTTACAAATTTGGCGACGTTCTTGGCGTCAAAACCTCAAAATTCTAATATTACAAATGATAATTTTTGTACATACGCGCGTTATTATAAGCAATGGAAGAAATTCAAATTGTCGATAAAACGCGATGGACTTCTTTTCATTGTTATAAGATAATGCGGCGAAATCTGTTCCCGCAAACTGTTATCTATATATATAAATGAAAATCCTGACTGGGTAGATGATCAACGCGGAGCCCAAACTACTGAACCTACAAACACGAAACTTGGGGGGAAAATACTTCTTAGTATGTGGAGGCGCACTAAGACGGGATTTTTAAAAACTCCAACCCTAAAGGAGGTAAAAAAATGAACAAACTTAAAAAAAAAAATTCCTTAAAAATCGAGTATTATAGTTAAGTGACAATTACAATATATTTTAATGTATTTTTGTATGCTGAATATAGAATGGTATAAAGTTCATTCTTCTAAGTCCTATTGTTAATGAGATAATGCATATTTTTGTAACGATTACGTTATTAATAGTTCTACGTTGTCTAATTATAGAACTAGGGTTGAAATTTCTATAATCAGTTGAAGCCGTGAAACATTAGCCTTTATAAAAAATACTGCAGAATGGATTTCGATTGAACTTGCATTAATAAATTTCCAGGGGTAATTTTAGTATATTGCATATTGTTACATAGTTCTTTAGCAAATCATACTGTAAATGATTAAATAAAGAAGTTGGTCTTTAATAGCCAAATTTTGTGCAAAAAATAGAAAATATAACAGAGCAATGACGTTTATTTCGTTTTACAGCATTGCGAAGGACAATCAAAGTAAAGGTGCATATTGCTTTAAAACACAAGATGACCAAATTCAGGGGTATATTTCGTTTGGAGAACCGACCAGCGTAGCGGGCAAAGCCTGCTAGTGATTTTATATAAACATTTAGCTCTAAATTAGTACTCAGTGAGAACTAAATTAATATTATTTTACCTAATATTTTCAATTAGTGCAAATTCTAAACCCAATGCTGATGTCTTTACTTTTATTATTTCAAGATACATTACATTACAAATAAAAATAAAAATATTTCTAGGATTCAAAAATCATAATAAGCCTTCTTTATCTCCTAGATACATCATGATTTTGCTGACAGTCTGACCTTTATAGCTACATTCAAATACCCTGTTCATGAATTCAATTACATGTTTAAGTTTTTCTTTAAAGAATGCATTTTAGCGTAATTTGGATTTAATTAGAACATTTCCGAGACAGACATATATTACTTCCTTAGCGTATCTTTTCAAAAATTCCTTTCACTGTAATAAATTAACGTTAAAATCGGATGACTTTCTTCAAATGCTATTTGATTCTGAAAACGAAAAAAAAAAACTAGTCGTTGGGGGCCACCGTAATACTTACCCATCATGGATATGCATAATATAAAATGTGAAAATAAAACGTGTCTAAAATATTTATAAAATGCATTGCAATTCGAATAAAACCGTGGCTTGATGACGTCATAAACTTTAAATGCTCTACTACTGAATTGCGTAAAAGAAACATCCTTATAACTCCAAAATTTATAATCATATTAACTAATGGTTTACTGCGTCGGATTAAGCGTCTCATTTCCAATTAAAATATATATTTTAATTGAAATTTGAATGAAATACAGGGTCATGAAAAATTGAAGAGTGTGCAAAACAGGATTATAAATATCTCGGCAACGAATTATCCGATCGACTGAATTCTTTATGCAAAATTTGTTGTTTTATTGTCTTTTATATTCACTCCTTAAAATAAACAATTTCGAAAATTTTTATGTACCTTTTATCTGAACGAATATTTCGAGAGCTCGAAAATAATAGTTCCGGATAATCAAGGTTATTGAAATTCAATAAGCTTCTTCCTATTATTACATACTAAGTACAGACCAAATTTAAAGTCTCTATCTCAATTCGTTCGGGAGATAGAGCGTTTACAAACACACTCACAGACAGACGGACGGCAAATTTTTTTTCTAAAAATATGTTTTTCGAAATCTCCAGTGTCTGAAACGTGTAAATCCGTCACATTTTTTTTTTTCGATTTTCAAAACGATTACAAGGCTTACTCTATACTACGTATGATGGGTAAGTAAAATGTATGTTTAATTGTAATTTACATTTAGTTTACATAATTTATTAACATATTTATAAAAATCCACTTAGTAATTAAATGCAATATATTTATATAGCATCACAAAATTTAAAAGTATTTCATTGTGCTACACTAAATATGTAAAATAAATATTGAAAATAACTTAAATTCTTTGGACTTCAGAAGTAAAATGTGGCAAAATTGGACTTTTGACCTATTTTTATAAAGCCGCGAAATGATTTCATACAAAAAGTTAAACCTAAATTACTATTCGGTAAGAATTAAATAAGGAGTATTTTACCTAATATGTGCACTTATTGACACAATTCTCTGTTACTTCAATTTACATTGCAATATACATAAAATATACAATTCCAGAATTGAAAATTCATTCGATACCTTATTTATCTCCTAGATATGTTTTTGTTGACAGTTTGACGTTTATAGCTAACTTTCAAATTGTTCACGAATTGTATGACATGTTTTAATTTTTTCTTTAATGAATACATTTTAACATATAATGGATTTAATTAGAATGTTTCTGAGAAAGACATATATTATTTCCTTAAACTTCCTTTTCAAAAATTCCTTTCTCTGGAAATAATTAAAATTAAAATCGGTTGAAAGGCCTCTAATGCTATTTATTTTGATAAAGAATATATATATATATTTATCAATGCCAGCGTAAGACTAGATGAATTTATTTTATGTATATAGTCAAAGTAACTCATTAACATTTTAATACACGATTATCTTTATAAAAAATGAACCATTTTAAAAGAAGTATGTCTGTTATCGTATGGGAATAGTTAATTAATTTTTAAAAAGGTTAATTTCCGAACAGACATTTTTAAATAACGACATAATTAAAAATGTATATTCATCAATAACAATTTACTCTTTGAATATTCTTTTTTAAATATTTGTTAATTATAACGTTTTTGTTAAAAAATAACTGGCCGGGCAAATAAATTAGCTAACCATAACCAGCAAAATAATTAAAATTTCTCAATAAAATTTCAGTGTTTACAAAAAAAATGTTAATCATTGGTAAATTTGGCAATCAAAGTTGTTTTTTTCGTTTTTTTAATTTTTTTAAGATAAAAGATATTTTGAAGAGAACATATAATTAATTATTTTGATTTGTTTTTAATATCTGAACTTATTCATAGTTACATTTCAAATTTTGATCTAATATATATATATATGCGAAACCCTGTGTAGGTTGTAGGTTGGTTTATTTGAGTTTATATATATATATATATGTTTTTTGCTTTTTTTTTTTGTCATCATGGTTTTCAGATATAAAGTAACGATTAGATTAAGATAAAGATTAAAAGCGTAGTTTTAATTTACAAATTTATTTTTGAGGAATTTTCCATTTTAATGAATATAACTGATAATTCTTTATTGCAAAAACTTACCATTAATACACAGCTCATTTTCTACTTCATGAAAAAATAACAGTCCGTCGAAATCGAATCAATATAATGCTACTCATTTATATCCGGGAAAATATTTATTTTCTGTTCATTATTGTGACAAGTTGAAATCTGTACTTGATTTCTTTATGTTATTTATTTCAATTTGAAGTACTTTTTATTGAAAATTTAGGTAATAAAATTTAACAAACTTAATTAAAATAAAGTTTTATGACTTTGCGCTCTAAATAAGTTTATTTGTTCTGATTCATTTCTTTCCTTTTAAAACTGAAGGAACACAAAAGTGTAATTAATTTACAAAAGTGAATGAAATTAACATTTTTTATTGCGTACCTGAATGAACATTTTCATTTACGGATTTGAGATTTCGGATTAAAAATTCATTTAATGCCAATGTTCAATTCTATGTTCAGGGCCTGATGATCCAAAAGGCAAGTGAAGCACGAGCTTCCCCTCTAAAATTTGAGAGGGTCCCCAAAATGACTTCAAAATGGGACTACTAACAGTTTCACTAATAGTTCGAAATAGTTCCACTTTTGTAGTTTATTCATCACGTACATTTTCTTCGGAGGGGAAGGTTTACTTAGTGCAAGAGAAAATCCACACTACTTCAGAAAACTTTTCTAAATTGGTAATTTGAATGTGATCAATAGTCATGTAGCATCCAGATGCGATGGTTAGAAATCCCCTGAGTGACACAATCTAGAACTATATATATATACACCACAATTATACTATATCTATACATTATATACAGGGAACATAAAGAAAAGCTGTTTGGTGAAATATCTTAACTCAGTTACGTCCCTCCCATAGACCGGGAGGCGGCAGCACAGACAATCACCTCATCGAGTTCACGGCTGAAATTCCAGAATTAGTTAAAACTTGATTCGCATATTAAAACACAATCGGTCTGCCAAGTCATATCTTGGTGGAGAACACCCGAAAACTCGATTTTAGCGGTTGGCTCGTAAGGTTTACCATTGTGTGTTCCTGCTCCCAGTCCTCCATGTTTTCATACCTTTGGGTGCAGGAGAACACAATGGTATAAATAAATAAATAAATGATAGAATTTCCCGGTATAAATTAATTTTTCAAAACAGCACGAATTTTCCGCGCGACCGAATATTTTATATTGATACACTGTTGGTAAAATTTTGTATGACAGTATGACCAACATAACTTATATTGGTTTGCTACAAGAAATGCTTGCATGTAACATTTTATTACATATATCCTACACATTTATTTAGTTAAAGCTGAAGCATAAGAAAATGTTAGTATAAAATTTGCATATTTTTTTACTTTTCTTAAAAACAACTTTAAATGCTACCATAATATTAAAAAATTGTTGAGAGTAATTCTTATAATAGGATTATTTTTAGATATAATAAGTTTCGATTTTTGTCAAATAACTTACTTTGACTGCATATCAAAATTTTAGCTGACCCACATGTGTCAATTAACAGGGTAAAGAATATTATAAACTGATAATTTAATTAATCTCATTTTACCTTAATTCATCCATTGTTAAGAAAATTTCTTCCAATTTCAATAGGTAATAGTACATGTAAATTATAGTTCAAGTAAGTTACGTAAAAAGTAACGTACATGATACTAAACCCATTTTGCTACAAATACTTGTTCGTCACGAACTTGTTTTAGTGCAAAACGGGACAATTAGATCATTATTTCCCTGAAACACATTGTCCTTACGATCACTGAACTTAGAAAATTACAAGTTATGAGATAAATAGTGTATTACAAGATTAGATTATTTATTAAGTTCATAAGCGAAATGAATGAGGAATGAGGGAGGTGATTTTCTTCGTTATTAGACCATTAGTTTTGCACGGTTATTTCATCATGCAGTTAATGATAACAATCTAACTTCTATTCAACGCGCACCTAAAGACCAGCGAAAATGAATCAAATAATTGCCTATACAGGTCAGTTATACGAGTTTCAGATGCGTAAATGTAATAAATTGGAATCATTGAATGTTATACGATTTTTATATTACTATACCCAGAAATTTATTAAGAAAAAATCCATTTTAAAATTGTGTACAAATCAAATAAAATTATAGTTTGATATTTGTTAAAAGATTTTATTTACCATATATGCAATAAATAATATTTTATAATCATAGCTTCCAAATTCCTGGTGTCTATTTAGGTCAAATAAACATATTTAAAAGGTTCTATCAGTTTGAAATTAGGTTGAAAGGTTCTATATTATTTTGTTAGTTTATTATTTTGTTAGTTTATACTTTTATTTGACTAGTACATGAATAGATAATTATGCAAAAAACCATAGCCATAAAAAGTTTTCAAACACGCGTGACTAACAATGGAACATATATTAAACTATGCCAATTATTCTAAAAATATTTTGTATTTCACAAACTTCTTTCAGTGAAAACCGAGACAACAAGATCCTTAATTCCCTGAAATGTATTGTCCTTCCGATCACTGAACTTACAAAATTACAAGTTATGGGATAAATATTGCATCACAAGATTAGATTATTTATTAAGTTCATAAAGGAAATGAATAGGAAAGCTGATTTCTGTGTTATTAGTCCATTAGTTTTGCTCGGCTATTTCAAAAAGCAGTTAATGATAACAATCTAACTTCCTTTTAACGCGCACCTAAAGACTAGAGAAACGAATATTTTAATTGCCCGTTAAGTTTAGTTATAGGATATCCAGATGTTCAAATTTAATGAATAGAAATAATTAAATATTAAAAGCGTCTAATATTGTATATATATTTTTTCTCTTCCACAAACGCATAACTATATACAGCATGCCTACTAAAGTCCCTTGCCACCCTCTTAGCTTCGGAACGGCTGCTACTATATTCATAAAAGTAGTGTCTAGGTATAGTAAAGTAGCCATGCACTACTCAATGAAACCGCTTCTGGCGCCACCTGGTGGAATGCTACGGAGTTAGCATTCCTATCTCGAAAACGGAAAGAGATAGAGAAAAAAAGTGATTTACAAAGTTGTAGAGCATCATCGAGTTAATACGAAATAACACCTTGTGGACATTAATGCGAAGAATAGAACGGTGAAAACGCGTATTTGTTTTATCGTGATTTCCTACACATACACTGTGACGTGACAACACGATTTTAGAAAGAAAAAACGGCTAGTTATAATAATATATCTTTATTTTAGATGTTCAAACTTCTCACCGTCAGCTGCAATGCATATTTGGACCCTTGTTTGAATTGCATATTGCACACGTTGGAGCATAGATGGTGACACGTTGGCACAAGCGTCCGTAATGCGTCGTTTAAGGTCCTGCAATGTTTGTGGAGGGGTCGAATACACCTTCTGTTTCATAACTGGTTGTTTCTTTCTTTCTAAGATTGTTTTGTCACGTCACAGTGTAGAAAATCACTAAAAAACAAATTCGCGTTTTAAAAATTCTATTCTTCGCATTAATGTCCACAAGGTGTTTTTTGTACTAAATCAATGATGCTCTACAACTTTTTAAATCACTAGTTTTCTCTATCTCTTTCCGTTTTCGAGATAGGAATGCTAACTCTGCAGTTTTCCACCAGGTGGCGCTGTAGGTGGTTTCATTCAGTAGCGCATGGCTACTTTACTATACCTAGACGCCACTTTTATGAATATAGCAGCAGTCGTTCCGAAGTTAAGAGGGTGGCAAGGGACTTCAGTGGGCATACCGTATATAAAGAACTAGCAGAACCACCTGCCTTTGTCAATGTTAACCATGAGAGCCTTACAGCTAAAATAAATAAAAATGCAGTAATATGGCAATCACAAAGGCGGAGCTCTATACATCACCGCACATAAATCGTTAAAAGGAAATCAGAAAAAAATGAAGTTACTTTGACACAATCACAGAAAAAAACCTCGACTTTATAAATGAGAATGTGCTATTTCTTTGGTGCATGTAACAGACAAATATCCGATTTCCCTGATAATACGAAAGACAAAATGAACCAAATGGCGTAGCATTGAACAAAACACTATCTCGTATGACATATATATATTTCTTATGAAAAAAAATCCTTGAAGAATGTCTTACGAAAAATATGTAATCAAAAATCAGCAATTGTTGTCTTATTCATCTAATCTTCCATAATTGGGTTCATAGTTGTTAACGGCGAAATCGCTAAAATAGCTCTAAAAGCGCTGAAATATGCGTTTAACTATTTTTTTTTTTTTTTACCAGATCGGTTTAGCTGTATTTTGTGCTCCTGCCTAAAGCTGCAGCTCAGATATGGCGATATGACTTAAAACTTTCTAACCCCCCATTTAGACCCCCTTAATGGTTGAATTTCTAAAATCGCTAAAATAGGCATTTAACTATTTTTTAGTAGATTTGTTATGCTGAATTTCATGCTCGCACTGCTACTGAGATATGGTGAAATGCCCTAAAACTTTCGACTCCCCCGTTTAACCACCTTAGGGGGTGAATTTTCAAAAATTCCTTTCTTATTGCATGTCTAGGTCATAATAGCAATCTACTGCAAAACTTTCGTGATCCTGATTTTAGATATTTCAGCTCTGGTATGATGAGTCAGTCAAAAGTTCTCTCTTTGTTACATTAGTATAGACGCAGTGCAATGTCGTTATAAGACTATTGTTCCGACACAATTTTTGGTCTTCCAAGCAACTTATCTTGACTGAATATTAAAATTATAGTTGACTGGCACCTTGTCAACTGCAGTGGTAATGGATATTACAAATTAATACTTTATTTAATGTCTTGAAATCCAAGTTCGTTTTAATAAAGTGCATTTGAGAATGAATAGACAATCATGCTATTAAATAAAAGTGACTTTAATTTTTCAACTAAAGTTATGTAAAAAAATGTAGCCTATGCAGCGTGCATACAGTTTTCGACACAATTTCTGAACAAAATTTTCCGCCTTATTTAATCTCATACAAATGTTATAAGTTCATTAATGCAATTATAAATTTTGCAATTTAAATGTTAAATAGAAAATTTCTAATGTAGAATAGTTGGGGACATACTCCTATGAAATTCTATGGAATGTACGCAACTTGCATGTATTATATTAAAACATTTTTTCGACAATAATTTGTCAAAAAAAATATCGTGACTATGACATATCATAGTCACGATATTTTTTTTAATTGCAAAACAAGATAACTAGATCCTCAAAGGGACCAGAAAGTTTGAAATGACGAAAAATGTGTTATTGTTATTATTATTTTTATAATGTTCCAACATTTAAGAATATCGTACAGCTAGTCCAATAGAAAAAGTCCTAAAATTGCGGTCGTACGAGAAATAAACGTTGAGCTAAGATTTTAAAGGGGCAAGACGCAAGACTTTAAACAAGAAAGGCGAGACTTTTTAAATCAGTTATATCTAATTTCAATTTTTCAACGGTTTTGAGACGGCAAATTTTGATCAAATTAACAGATTAACATGTTTTCTTTTTCTTTTTTTGAATGAAGGAAATCAAATTCTGTATAAACTGTACCTGAAAAACAAACAACAGCAAAAATTCAAGTTATAACAAAAAATACGATACTTTTTATGGGTTTTGAATTTTTTGTTATAAAATTTATTATTATTTTCAATTTTATGTATAAACGAGAGACAATGTAATAATAAGCAGTATAAAGTAGAAATTACGACTCAAAAATATATAACATCGAAGTCACAATCGTTGGCAAAAGAAGTTTAGCAAGATTAATTGTATCGCATACAGTATTAAAGCTTTAGTTATTGTTTTGAAGAGTTTAACAAATATTTTTTAATTTCTATAAAACATAAATAAATAAATGTAAAAAGGGGTAATGGTCTAAATTAATTACATGCTTTGTAATCCATGATCAAACCTCAGTCAATATTCGTCATTTCAAACCTTTCTGGTCCCCTTAATACCCAAAAATGCATTGCCGTTTTCGATCATTAAACTTGTAAGATTACATGTTATGGAGTAAATAGTGTATCCCAAGATTAGATTATTTATTAAGTTCATAAAGGAAATGAATGAGAAAGTTGATTTTCTGCGTTATTAGACCATTAGTTTTGCCCGGCTATTTCATCACGTAGTTAATGATAGCAATCTAACTTCCATTTAATGTGCACCTAAAGACCAGAGAAATGAATCAATTAATTGCCCGTAGAGTTTAGTTACGAGAGTTCCAGGTGGGCAAATTTAATAAATGTAGCAACAATATCTTAATACTAAAAGCTGTTAGTATTATATAAACCATTTTTCTTTAATAAATATATAACTATGCATATATAGGAAACTGTCTTGAACAAGTATATATTTTTTTTCTTTTGAATCCATTAAAGGGTCATTCCACAGTATTTGGCTTCACAAGTTTGAAAATAAGTTTTATAAAAAGTTAAGTGTAATACATCATTTTAAAGTTTTAAATCTCTTCTATTAAAATTTTTCCAAAATATTATTATTTTAAAATCAAATAAAAATTAGAGCATTTTTTGCAGCCGTATAGAAAAATTTGGTCATAGGTCCCATACGTAGCCTTGTCCCGTACGTAACAGAAATAATTAGCTTTAATTAATTAATGACGCAATTTAAAAAAATAATTTTAAAGTTAATTAATAAGATGTATATTTCTGCTTCTACTCATTAAATTTATTTGTGAAAATATTAAATAAATTCAGAGCAGAATCCAAATTGCTAGAAGTACTTTTAAAACAATTTTTTATGATGTCCCGTACGTAACACAACTTTATTAATTAAAAAATATATATGGTTTGGCTCAAACAAAAAGAAATTTCATAAGAATCTAGTTGAAGTGATATATAATGCATTAAAAATAATTGCAAACTTTCTCATTTATATTTTGATACTGAAAAAAGTACAAATATCTCAAAAATTTGCTGTGAAATGTCCCGTACGTAACACATGAATACTGTGGAATGACCCTAAAATCATAGCTTGATATTGATTAAGCATTTGATAACGTAATCGTAACACCGTAAATCCCAGCAACACGTTTTTATTCTGTTCGTACAACTATTTGAAAACTAATCCCTGGTATACTCTTATACTAGTATATTTTCAGGAGAAATGTACCACAAGGAACTTTTTTTTTTTTTTTGTACATTCTGGTACGACTGAATATAAAAATAGTCGTTAGTCCTAACCCGTAATCTAATAGAATAAAAGAAGTGAAAATTATTTTCGATTCTCATACATTCAACAACATAACATGCAACAAATATTTAATATAACAAAATCAAAACCATGGCTTCCTTATTTGTAAAAAGAAGTGAAATTTGTTTTTGTTTTTCATATAACAGCAAAATGTTTTATCTCTTTGATCAAGCGTAATTATTTTGATGTATCATTCTTTTGTTATCACTCTTTAAATGTTTGATGAATTAAAAATTTAACTATTTCTTTTTTAAAAGTAACAATTTATGTATCGAGGTTGCTTAATAAATATTATTTTTCAGTTTTTTTTATTTGATTAATGTACTGAGTATATATAATTTTGATATTTTATGGTGCTATAACGAGTTTTACATAAATTAAAATTTGTGTTACGAAAAAGCTGATTTTCGCAATTATTAGACCAATAATTTTGTTGCAGCTAAACTTTCGCATTTTTTAGTACCAGCTTTTCCGAATAATGTTCAGAATAGAAAATTCGCTTTATTCAATAATAGAAACTTGCGAGTTAACAATAAGAAGATTACTCTTCGCCAATAGCGCTCCTTAAAATCGTGAGATTGGGCATTGCTTCATCACGCAGTTAATCATAGTAACGTAAATTCCTTTTAGTGTATTTCTAAAAACAAGCGAAATCATTTAACTACTTTTTTGCAGTTTACTTAGGTGAATCGCAGATGCACAAATTTAAAAATAACAATTACTAAATGGTAAATGTTTTTAAAAATAACGTATTCATAAATCTATAACCACCAATATAAGAAAAATGATTGTCTGGGAAATGTATACTGCGACCAATTAAAATTATAACTTGATATTTGTTAAAAGAAGTGAAAATTATTTCCATTTATTATACATGCATCAACTATTCCATATCTTGGATGCTTCATTTTTTAATTAGGAAAGCTTTATCCAATTAAAATTTCTACAATTCCTCTATCGAGCCTAAAAGTTTCTCTATTATTTTTCCGGTTGACTTTATTTAACGAGTACACTAAAGATAAACATTTTTCATGATGAAACAAAATGTTATAATTAATTGCTTATGTGAGATTTAATGACAAATTTATAAATTTATAAAAGCTAGCTATTTTTATCACTGTATTATAAATAAAAATAGCAGGTCATTATTTTGAATTGAATGCTTTAATGTCCGTTATTCAAGTTATGTCATTATCCAGCTTACAAAATTATAATTTACCTTACATATATTTAGCGATAAGAATACACTTGTTATTATCATGTTTTGTATATGACTTTATTGTTACGACGTTTCCTAATAGGCTTCCGCACTGTAATCTTTGAGATTATTTGCTGATGGGTTTTATCATTAATTTTTAATTTACTGCAATTTTTAATTAAATACAGTGTTTTAACGAAATGCGAGAGTAGTATGTCAAAATCCTGTTCAAAAACCTTTCGAATGACATCTCATTGATCGTTGTATGATTTGTATGTGCACAGAAAAATTATTTCCACATCAGAAATAATATATGTATATGATAAAATGTTCTTCCACTAAATTAAGACAAAAAATAATAATAATAAAATGTTCTTCCACTAAATTAAGACAAAAAAAAAGACAGACACCTTTATGTTTATAAAAATTGATGTTTTTTCTCAAAGCATAGCTTTTGATATGGACAGTGATTAAAAAATACAAAGGCCAATTGCATAAATCTAATGTGGCAACATATAATGTTACTCCACACAAAATTTATACTTGGAACATGTAGTTATTTGAGGCTGAAGCATTCTATTGTTACAGAAGTGACATAAGTTATGGGTAATGGTGTTGGTACTCTGATTCAAGATTAGTTATCACACCTTGGATCTATGATGAAATTTTATTTATATTTGTTAATATTCTTATGTAACGAAATCGAAATCGAAGAACAATGATCATGAACGTCTGCTATTATGCTATTTTTGTGTAACAAAATAAGAAAAAATGTGCATTGAAAGTGTGTTTAAAGCTTATGTGACTGTTTTGAACTAACGGTTTTTCGTTTTATTTTCTATATATTATTTTTTCGTTATTTCATATCACAAACATATATTAAGGAGAAGGTGGAGTGAAAAAAAAAATAAAATACTGATTAAAAAATATCTAATGTAACTTTTGTTAAGTAAATTCCTTGAAAATTCTTCATACAATTCTTTATCTCTAAATGGAACATGCTTACCGTTGATCTGTTAGTTTTACTGGTTAGAAATATTTTAAATCAAATTTTTAATTTTTTATTGAAACTCTTGTGCTTTTGAGGAAGTTTTATAAAAAGCTGCTGTGATAAACAAATCGAATTAATATCAGAAATCATTTAAAAGCAATATATCATTCGGACATTGAAAACCTTTCTTTGAAAAGCATTAAAAACAATTTAACATACTTTGGAAGGGAGAAATTCTAAGCCGAATTTTAAAAGACCAGTCATTCCCTTTAAGAAGTTGGCTGCTTTTTTCCGCTCTATGAATAGAATTATTGATTTTTCAATAGGGATTATTCACCTTTGGAAAAAAGAATATTCGTACTTTCAGAAACCCAATATTCCTTCCAAGCGAATGTATTTTTCGTTTTGCTGAATATTCATATTTAGTATCAATATTTCCGACTACTGGGTCGTTTTTCTTATCTACAGATATACTTCTGTCGAATTTGAAGCGAATCCATTCATGGGATATCTTGTATTAATAGTGCATATTGTTACTAATTCATGAGAAAATGTGCGAAAACGAAAAAAAAAAAAAAAAGGAAGACATATTTTAATGTGAAATTTTATTTACACACCACACTGCAAAAAAAGATAAATGTCCGAAATAAATGTCTCTTACTCTAGGAAAGTATAATATAACCACGGACAAAAATATACAAAAACCTCTTCCGAGTGACCCACGATTCCAAACAACGTTCTTTTTCTTTAGAAATCTCAGAAAACAATATATTTTCGAGATTTAAAGAAGCATTTATAAAAACAAAGTTTATTTTGCTGCCCCTAAATTTTCAGGAACGCGTCTTACAATGCTTTTCCATCTACAGTCAAATTTGTCTTTTTTGGTGAGTCTTGAAAATTATTTTATGATATAATTACTTTTTAAGTTGAATAATTGTTTATTTATCTAATTTCTATTTCAGTGGCATATTTATTTATTTATTTTGTTATTTGAACCTCATGTCGGTAATTAATTTTCTTGTTTCATTTATACATGTTATTACGGGCTTAATATTGTCGATTTTAGGCATAATGCTGACAATATTTGATGAAATAACATATATTTACTATGAATATTCTTATAAAGCCCTTCTGCAGATTCTATAAGATATTCATAGTTTTCCAATTTTGCTTTTCTAATTTTTGCTTTTTCATCCTTTTAAATATAATTCCTTCAGTGTCCATTCCATTGCTTTTTATAATGTCTTATCCTTCATTTTTCACATGTGTTTTCATTTTTAAATATATATATATATATATACATTATTTTTTTAATCTTTCATTTTTGCTAGATTTCATCTGTCAATCTGAAAAAAAAAAAAAAAAAAAAAAAAAAAAAGGTGAAATTAAAGTCATCTACCATATAAGTAAGTTATCATCCTTTCAGCAAGAATTTTTATATATATATCACTTCTAAAACATTGCTTCGATCATTGATCGCTCTCCGTCCAACATGTTTCTCAGGAGAATACTCCATTTTAACGACTTACGTTCATTTTTTACATCCAAAATCTCGGAAATATAGCGGATAAAAAAAACATTTTTTATCTGTATTTTTCGGGAAGTCAAAAAGAAGCTGCAGATAATGATGATAAACGAGTTATCAGGCTGGAGAAACTGACAGCAGTACATTCTTTTTGCTTTCTTTCGCTGCAAAGTTAAGTGCTCAGCGTGTGATGTTCACCCCTTGCTGGGATACTCGATTTGATATTTTGGCTATCCTCCGTATGAGAAAAATGACACTTAGATTACAGAAAAGTTATTCATTCGATTGTTGCTGAAACAAGCTGTTGTTATAGAAATATTTATTTTGTTGATGTTGCTGTTTCATCCGTGGTGTGACTTTGGAGTTACAGAGATTTATAAGTTTTGAAAGATTTTTTTTTTTTAAAGAAATGTTTTTATAAGAATAAATGTAAGAAGGAAATAACATAAACACTACTTTGAGAAACATGCATAATTACGCGATAGTGTATATAAACACATTAGAACACTTTTCTTTGCTATTGTGGTTTTTTTTTCAGTTTATTAAAACTGCTTCACACACCTTGTGTTTTTCACCCCTTTCTGAGATAGTCAATTTAATAGTTTGATTATGACACTTAAATTACAGAAAAGTTATTCATTCAAATGTTGCTAAAACAAGTTCTTACTTGACAACCTCCGGCTTTTTTAAAATTAAAACAAGAACGAAAAATCCTGTGTCAAGCATAGATTATGAAAACTTTCAGCACAATCAGTGATTTCTGTAACAAAACGTCTCAGTTTACTAAGCAAACAATTTAGAAAACGCACAATACATTTGAAAACCTAGTTTCAGCAGATACTACCAATAATCAAACAATATATCCCAATTCTTTTGGGTAGCCCTGTATATGATCTATAGATTTGTATTTATACTACACAGTATGCTAAAATTTTCTTCAGTTAGGAAATACATAGTGGAATTTAAAATTCTCCTTCAGCAATTTTCGCCAATAAACGGAAATGTACGTGAGATCTTTTGAGCAGCCTTGTATATGATCTATAGAATTTATGTGCACCAATTAATATGAGGAAAATTAGTTACATTTAAAAAAGCGTACCACAACTGAAAACGAGCTACTAGGAATTATTGTTCATAGACAGCACTATAACCAAATTCTCTTCAATGTCCCTGTACATTAACGATACATTTCATGTATATACCATATTCTATAGTAAGCGCTTTGTAGTGCACCTCAGTGATATATATCAATTTGAAAATGTATAAAATAGTGAAACATCACTAAAATGCGCTGCAAACGATTTTCCCCATAGACCATAAGCAACGGAACACTTTTGAGGTGTTCCTATAAATGAACGATACATTCTATGCACATCATATTCTACAATAAGCAGCTTGTAGTGCACCTCAGTGATATGTATGTATTTGAATATGTTTAAAATAGTGTAAAATCATTAAAATACGCCGCGAAAGATTTTTCCCCCATAGACCGTAATGTAAAGGTATTCTTTTGATTCTCTCTGTAAAAGAACCATACATGTTACATACATCCTTCATTTTTATACCATAGTAAAGCCCAATAACACATATCAATTTCAAGGCAATCCGAGTATATTTACGTGAGTTAGAGCACGGACAGACGACAGACAGACAAACCGAATTCATAAAGACTTTTCAACTATGGTGAAAAGTGTTAAAAAACGTACTTTGAATCTCAAAATTTGTTTAATTAAATGTGTCTTGCATTAAATGTGGTATCATTTAAAATCTACTTAATTTCGTTCATTGAATAAATTTCTGGTTCGATGTATGTTTTTTTTTTCATTTAAAAGAGGCGGATGTTGGCATGTGTAGTAAGTTCCAGTGTTGGCTTGTAAGTTCCAGTTAGAGAAATGTGTATTTTGTTCTTGTTGCTGTTACATTCGTGGCGCTATATTTGAGTTACAGAGATTCATAAGTACTGATTTTTTAAATGTATTTTCATTTTGAAGATATAATTTTGTAACAGCAAATTAATAATTAATTTGCTAATAAAAATAATTTTTAACAGCAGTATAAAAATATTTTGAATATCTATTTGAACAGCATGGTATCATTACGCACACATATGAGGCGTTGAGAACCAGAGTGGACCAACTGCGTCAACTATGATTTCCTGAAAAATGCTTGTACAAATGCTTTGTACACATTTTTTGTCAAACTCTTTTGGGCCAATTCTGCCAGTGCCAGTAGAGACCAAACCTCTTCAGCAAGCATATTGTTATTAAGTTGGCAGTGCCAGAGTGGACCATGCAACTTGATCCACTCTTGCACTGGCAACTTGATATTCAAGTTACGTTGAACCATCTGTTAAACTGACTCTATCACTTGAATAGTTTCGAAATTAATAAAATTCATTATATAACCAACAGATGGCATGGCATACAATGCTTTGACACTTTAAACTCATTTTTTACAAAAATGTGGGATAGTCCACTCTGATTCTCAACGTCTCATATACGCATGAAAGAAAATGCATATTATAGCTATCTATCATGTTGTCTATCATGGCTTCCACGTTCTTAAACCAATTTCACAGCACACGCTGTTACTCTTTTGAAATGGATTAAAGGTATCTCTCCATCTGTCTCTTGAACCAGAGCGCGCACACACATACACACATCTTGTCGTATAAACTCTCTTCTGAAATACTCAATTTGATATTTTGTCTAACCGTGTGAGAAAAATTACCCTTAATTACAGTAAAAGTTATTCGTTCGATTGTTGCTGAAACAAGCTATTGTCATAGAAATACCTATTTTTGTTATTGTTACCGTTTCATCCGTGGTGTGGCTTTTAAATTACAAATATGCATAAGTGTTGATTTTTAAAATACGTTTACAATTTTAAGGAATATGTGTTTATTAGAATAAAGATAAGAAGAAAATAACATAAACATTTATTTTAAAATCCCATATAATTAAGAATACGTACACACACACGTAAACATACATACAATTACACACGCAAAAATAAAACAATATAAAAAAAAAAGAGAGAGAGAGAAAAAAAAAAAAAAACCTTATATATATTTTTTCAGGCCAGAATGGGCTAATGTTAACCAATACTTTTTAAATAGCTTTTTTAATTATACATACCCCCTCCTCCCCCCCTCTGTGGTACGTAAATATAATTTGCTGATGAGGCAGATTTTTTATGTTTTCAATTGGCTATTAAAAATTACTATGCTAAAACCGAAACTTTTTTAATGATGCTTGAGGAAATTCAACTTATATGTTCAATTGATACGATGGGCTATTCGATTTGATAGTTAGGCTATATTTCATGTGAGAAAAATTACCTTAAATTACAGAAAAGTCATTCATTGCGCTGTGGCTGAAACAAATTGTTGTTATAGAATTATTTATTTATTTATTGTTACTGATTTATCTGTAGTTTGGTTTTTGAATTAAAATGAATCATAAATTTCTTTTTTCTAAGAAGCGATTTTAAAAGAACAAATGCAAGCAGAAAATTACATAAGTACATCCAGAGTGTCTCAAAATCATTGTATAAACGTTTAAAGATAATAATGCTCATATACAAAAGAATTTTGCATATAAAACTAGGGTCTCAACCCATTTATAAAGTAAAAATACAGAGTGTTTCACTCTATACTAAACCTGTATATCCATACTTCATTTTAACATTAATTCAGATATTTTGGTGAAATTTGTAACATTCAACCTTTATCTAGTGATGGCACCGTGAAAAATGTAAGATCATTGTTACTCGGACATGACACTGTATCTATTGTTAGCTGCATTATGAATTATAGTGGGTCTATCTCAGTTTCTTCTGGACACGAATGATGTCATCTTCATCACTTCTCGAGATATCATCACATATTACAGTAAAACAAGTATGTGTGTTGAAAATATTTTTACAATATCATCATTATTTGTAAAATTTTGAACGGAATCATGGTTCTGCTGGGAGTGACACTGGCTATATTTCTGAATGAATAAGTGAATTGTATCTCTGATTTTCTATATGTAAAAATGATTTGTCTTGGCGTTTATTAACTCCTCTAAACGTTTATATTAATAATTTTTGAGAAATTCTGAATATGTATATATATGCATATTAAAAAAATACTTTTACTATGGAAAGAAACTATGTACATGTATGCATATTAAAAAAATACTTTTACTAAGGCCTGAAACTATTCTTCCGTATTTTCAAAGCTTTATGTGACTTCGGCATCAAAGTACTTTTACAGCTGCTTATTTATGCATACAATGCAAATCTAACTCATCATTATACTCCACTAAAGAAGAAAAAATACGATGTCTCACATTGATATTTCCATTATTTTGTTACTTAAAATTTCATTGAAGCTAGCGCATTTGCCCCATAATTTACCTACATTTGCAAATAAAGAAAAAAAAATGAAGGAATACATTCCGTCAAATAAGGAAATGATAAATTCTCTTTTGGAGGCGAAGGCATTGTGTTCAATGCTTTTGATTTCTTTTTTATTACATATGCGTGCATGCGATATGTGTTACTGCCGAAAGGGCTTGTTTCGTTTGTTTACGATAGATGTTCATGAAATTTAATCTCTGGTATTCGGCAAAATGTATTTCAATAAAAAACACGGCGTACTTATTGCTCGGCGGAAGTTAATCTACTGAGAATAATTTATGCAATTTACTATCTCAGTAGTAACTGAAATGACATTTTTATTTGTGGATCATTTTCTGTATATTTTATTGCATTTTAGGCCAGCTGTATTTGAATTTATTTCTAATAAAGATTCGAAATGAAAATAAAATTATAAGAATTAATTTAATTTAGCTCTTTAGTTCCAGAAATACATTTTATTTTATATTTTATAAATTCGGCCTGCTAAACATTGAAACGGAAAATGCTAATATTTTTATATATTGTAAAAAAAAAAAAATCGTTTATTGCCAGTAAAATTTCCTGATTTTTACGGATATATATGTTTTTTTTTTTCGGTGAAAATGCTTTCGTGAATGCGTCAAAAAGTAGGGATTTGAGACCATATTTGGTAGAGTTTACATTTTTATTTCCTCTAAAAACGTTTGATTTGTTTTTAATAATACACACAAAAAAACCCGTAAAAATACGGAAATTTTACTGGCAAGATACTTAAATTCTTTTTAGAGTGTAAAAATATAGAAAAACAAATCCCAAAGCATTAGCTAAAACGACAAATTACATTTACGAAATCATTTCATCGGAGAAAAAAATTCCATAAAATACCATACAGAAATCGTACTGCAATTAATGGAATTTTTTTTTTTTACAGTGTAGGCATTGTACGGTTTCTATCCACTCTATCAACTGATATATTGATTCATATCAAATATGAAAATAAAATGACTAATAATAGCTAACAATAGATTCACGATTTTTTAATAAATTTCACAGGCCTTGCAGTTATGTTTGTTTCAGTTCATTAACTTTTCAGCGGGCGCTAGACGTAATTTTTGCGGAAAGCAGTTACGCTATTAAAAATACAAGGTTTTTCATAAAAATATTAGACATGTTAGAATAGCAATTTTGCATATCAGTAAAGGAAATTGTCCAAAAATGGGCTACCACTTTCATTTTGTACTATCCCTTTACCGATTTATGTGCATATTCAAACTTGAAATTTTTGGTGCCACTTGATTGTAAAAATTCCTCCCGGCCTATACCGGGAGGAAATGGTAGTTTTCCTGTACCTCCGTTTTAAAATTTTAGCTAATGTTACTTGAAAGCAGCAAGCTAAAATTCAAAGAATCCGATTACAGAAGATTCGTTAATACTGAATTTGAATAAGAAATTCGACAAATTATGGCCTATAGCCAAGTTGGCTTCATTAATGAAGGCCTATTAGACGCCAAATTTGGCGAGAATTTGACGCTAACGGATATGAATATAGTTTCATGCTTGGGTTTCCCACTTAGTAATTTATCTCGTAATACATCAAAAACACAAAATTTTGTTTTTTAAACTACTATCTTGAAATTTTACCTAAAAGAACGAGCATTTTCTTCATTTTTTACTTGCAGATGTCACAGATGTATACTTATTTTCCCATTCCAGCATATTCGGAATGTGCCCAACATCCACACTTGTAGTACTAAATCCAGCTGTAACTAAATTCAGTTTCATGCGTGGGTTTCCCACTTAGTAATTTACCTCGTAATACATCAAAAACACAAAATTTTGTTTTTTAAACTACTATCTTGAAATTTTACCTAAAAGAACGATCATTTTCTTCATTTTTTACTTGCAGATATCACAGATGTATACTTATTTTTCCATTCCAGCAAATTCGGAATGTGCCCAACCTCCACACTTGTAGTACTAAATCCAGCCTCCCCCTCTAACATCATCTGAAAAGAGTCCATCGCAAAAAATTCTTGCTGCATTGCCATCATCAGGTCTCCAAGAGAAAAAGCCAACTCGTCATCGTCACTGACGTCGGTATAGCACCTCGTTTTTAGACCATCCAGTACTGCAAGTTGATGGTCTCAGCAGCCATTACAAAACAAACAAATCGATCGAAACAGGTTCTCTACATGAAGCTCAGGACATTTGCTTTGAGATGAGACAGAAGCCATTTGCTTAATCAAAGAAATATGGAAGTGGGAAATTAAATTTCCCATATTTTGAAAAGTTTTGGGTTCCTCAAAAGTCGGTATTCTGATGAAAACAATTTGTACCAACCAACGTTGGTCAAGATCCAAGGCATCTGCTCACCACTCTTCTCCCATTTCTCGCTGTTTCATTTGGTGCCTTTCCCACGACCATACATAACCCCTTACTCCATTTTCAGACAGTAGCTTGTATTTAGATTCTAGGGCATTTTTGGACCGTTTCCTCTAGTAAAAATTGAATTTTAATTTTGGTTCTATCTGTGACAAAAAGATTCCGGAAGAATCACGCTTGTCGTAAAATTTGCACCAGTACGCACTCTGAAATGTTAAAGCCGCATCATATGCATATAAAAAAATATTTTTACTATGATGTGAAACTAGCCCTTTGTAGTTTGAAAACTATTTTTACTTGTAAAACAAAATACTTTACGACTATTTACTGATACATACAATGAAAATCTAATTTATCAATCATATGACATTAAAGAAAAAGAAAATATTTTGTCTCACTTGGATATCTTCATTATTTGTTACTCAAAATTTCATTGCTAGGCATTTACTCCGTAATTTACGTACGTTTGCAGGAAAAAAAAAGAAAAAAAAAGAATACATTTCTTTAAATAAGGAAATGATAAATTATCTTTTGAAGATGAAGGCATTGTGGTCAACGCTTTGATTTCTCTTTTATTACATATGCGTGCATGCAATATGTGTTACAGCCAAAATGGCTTGTTTCGTTTGATAACCATAGATGTTCACATAAAATTTAATCTGTGGAAATCGGTAGAAAATATTTCAATAAAAGATATGACATACGTATTGCTTTGCATGTACTAATATGGCAGTTATTCTATTGATAATAATTTGCGTAATTTACTATTTCAGCTGCATTTAAATAACTTACATATTTATGGATCATGCATTGTTTATTTTATTTTATTATTCATTTTTATTTAATTTTGTTGTCTGGATGTCTGTAAGGATGGCTCGGCCAAATTTTGGAATAAATTTTTGACCGGTTTCCGTCGAACCGAATTTCTTCAAATGTTGCACACAAGTTCATTGTCGATAACAAAACAATACAATTGCTGGCAAGATCTGGACCCTAAAGAAATAACTAGTTACAATCCCGTATTTGATGAAAATAAACATCTACTAATCAGCTGGGCTATTTTCTATGTGACGGCTAATTTTAAGTAGGTAATGAAAATAAGCAAATCGTGATCGAAGTCCTAACGATAGTTAGAAAGAAGAAGTAATAGAACTGTACTTAGCGTTGTTTGATTTCGATGAAAATCGGTATATGGACTGTTAATTGGGGTAACTAAAGAATTAATTAATACAATTACCTCCAATCAAGTAAGTCCGCATTAAAACCAACCTAAGGAAATAAATAGTCACATGATGCATAAAGAAAACTAACACTTAATTAAACTTAACATTAAAATGTTTATTTACATAATTACAAGTACATCAAGAGAAAAATAATTAAACATTAAAATTCGTAAAGCTACAAAGTAGCCAACTTGCACAGATCGTTTGATGTGGAACATGAATAAATTCTCCCAACTAGAGATTACCTACAGCTAACTGAATTTTTAACATTTTAGAAATATTTAATTAACAACAATATTGATTGTATTACGTTAACAATAATTTTTACCGGTTATATAAATAATTGTTTAGTTAAATATTAATTCATATTCTAAGCATTTTATTATATTCTAAGCATATTATTTTATGCATATTATAGTTTTATGCATATTATATTATTTTATATTCTAAGCATATTATTTTCACTTAATGAACATCCAGGCATTTAATATTTGATAAATAATTAATTAATTAAATTAAAATCGCCAATATGTTGAAAAGAAAATACTGTATTTACCTAATTTTTCGAATATTAACGCTGAGCGAAAAGAATATTATCATTCACATTAGCAGTGCTGCTTGTGGATATAAAAGGAATTTAGTCAGATAAAACCACGTTTCAAGCACCAGAACTTTTTAACTAAGATTAGTTTCGGTAGCATTCCACGTACCATTGTCTGTACACTGATGGCGGTATGCTCAATCTTACCCAAACTATTAGTCTGCTAGTTAGTTAGTTAAAACGTTCTGGTGTTTAAAATGTTGTTTTATGTGCCTTGTTGTACTGCGCCAAGTATGATCTTAATTTTCACAGAAGGAATTTGCTTTTGTTGGCAAAATAATAGTACTGATAATGATAACAATAATGAACTTTTCTGTGATTTCTAGGTGCAATTCATAGATTGGTGCTTCCCTTAAGGTTTTCATGCAATTTTATAAGAAATGTCCAGTAGCATAAATGTTAAGTAGCATTGAATATTTAGATAGTATATATATATATATATATATATATATATATATATATATATATATATATATATATATATATATATATATATATATATATATATATTGTAAAATATTTATGATGTGATATTTTTTGTAAATTCAAAACATGTAATAAATACCCCATCATAATTAAACTTTACTTAATTTTTAATATAAAACTTCAGTTTTCAGAATGATATAAAATAGTATTATAGAGTATGACAATAATACAATGATTCTGTACTGTTGCAGGTCTGAAGTATAAGACTGTAACCATGGTCATCATAACTCTTTGCCTTCTTTTTAAGATCAAAAACAATAAAATTATATGACAGTCTAATAAGACATGCGAAAATTAAAACTACAACATATTTTTTAAACGATATAGATTTTTTTTTTAATTATGCAAAGCAATCAAAAAATATATATCAGATATATATTTTGAAACGTTCTTCTTTAAATTTTCAATAGTTGTTTTGTAAGTGTAAAAAAAAAAAAAAAAAAAAAAAAAAAAAAACTGTAAAAGGCAATTAGAATAAGAACTAAGTCTAAAGTATTTAAACAATATAAATAAATTACGTTCAGTGTAACTATATGTTGTCTGTTTAATTTAAATAGGAATTAAATATTGTGATGTAACAATCTAGGTTGTATTATAGTCATATAGTCACTTAGTTTTAATATTTATGATTCTTCAGATAAATATTAAATTATGCGTTAAAATGCATTCACGAAATAACACAAACGATCAAAAACCTTTCCAATTTTCTCTTATACTTATAAAAAGGTTCATAACAAAGAAGTTTCATATATTTTTTTCAAAATTGAAAGCGTATTATTACATATTATATGATTTTACTAGTAGGAAAATTTTGACTAAATATATATCATATATATATATATATATATAATTCAAAGGAATTATATATATATATATAAAATTCAAAGGAATACCATCAAGTTAGTAGTATAACTTTCTAAAAAAAAAGAAATGCTGTCCAATTCAATAATCTTTCAATATCAAAACGTACTTTTAGACACTTAAGGCAAATATTAAGACAGCATGAAAATCACATTAAGAATCTTCGTGATGGTTATTACAAAATCATATGTTGGTATCTACTAAATTAATCCTAATAATGATATTGCATCGATTAGCTGCATAAACAAAAGGTTTGCATGTTAATGGTGAATCTCGACTGTGATATCACGATAAATTTAAGATTGCATGCAGAATTAGATGTTTTAAGAACGAAGCCCTTTAAGGTTATTAAGACAGTAAACATGATTTCTGTTTATATCACCCGTAATTATTAGAACAACAATAACAATTTAAGTCCTATTGTTATTTTGTCGTTCGAAATTACCATGTATCACATTTAGTATAATGTTTGTGTATGAATTCAGGAAAATGTATTAGTAACGTTTACGTTACTGCGTAACTTATGAAAACTCCTGAAATCTTTTGACATTTTTTACTCAATATATATATATATTGTTCCGTCTTTTATCTGTAACTGCAGTATAACTGTTGGATTTATCTAAAATTGCTTCTCACATTGTTTGAAAGACTGTGAGTATAATCCTTTATTATCATTGTTATTATCGGATTTTTTTCTTTTAATTTTCAACATGTTTCATATAATTTTCTTATGCAACTTTTTTCCCTCTTGTATTATATCTCTTACGTTCAATGCATTATAAGGTAGTCATAAACTTTCTAGACAATCCTGTCTATTATATGAAATAACGTCTATGCCACGTCGATTATTCTTGCTGACTGATGATTAAACATTCCCGTGTCGCTTTGTTTTCATTTTCCATCATAAGATTTCTATATTTCATTCATGATCCAATTTATGATTAAATAGCTTTTCTTTCATTCATTGTTTGGTATCATCCACCTTTAAAATATGTTTATGATTCTTATTACATTGAGATTTCCTGGTAGGTTAATTTATTAAGATGTTTACTATATATACCTATATTACTATAACAATTACCTCAAAATATTATTCATATGTGCTGTTTTTGCGTCTGTAGTACAACAATTATCATTATATATATTTGAATTTGAATTATATATTTCTCTCTCTCTCTCTCTATATATATATATATATATATATATATATATATAGAGAGAGAGAGAGAGAGAGAGAATACTGTATAATACACATATCAACCACACACAAAAGTATAAAGTTGATAAAAACATTTTAAACTTGAATTAGGTTGATATTGTTATATAATTAAGTTGAACAATGTATAAAATCCATTCTAACAATTATTTTAAAGTTTGACTCTACACACACAGAAAATTTCTAAACTACAACATATTGTAGTTTAGAAAACATATTGTAGTTTATTGTAGTTTAGTTTATTGTAGTTTAAAAACAGCTTTGATCTTAAAAATAACATTATTTTAACCACATTATATTACTGCTTAGATTCAATCTTAAAAGATTAATTGATGTTATTAGTCCTTCTAACCAGGAGTGAGCGTCTTTTAAATGCGAGCACTGCTAACGAACGGCTTTGGAAGCCCTAAATTACTTTTAGCGTTAAAACAATGTCTTTTGATATCAAAGAGGTCCCTGATTGGTGTTGAAGGGTTCGGTTTAAAAAAATTTAGACACTAAATAACAGTGGCTAAATATTCGAAGTCATAATTTTTTATTTTAATTTTCAAAGCTAAAAAAAAGTCTTTTAATCGGATTGAATTGTTAATTTTAAAAATCTCAAAACCGCTTAATTATTTTAAAATCAGTTAACACATCTTTTCTTAAGTGCATATGTAGACGTTTTGATTGGTGCAAAATCCCACTAAATAACATTCTGTATACATTCGCTTTGCAACCTTGAAATATTCGTTTATTTCGGAAACTCCAAAGTAAATGCATATTTAAATTTGAAGGTAAATTCATATTTAAATTTGAATTTGTAGATATGTTTAAACTTTATATTTTACAGAATGCTTTACCTGTTCATAATATTTTTGGCTGAGTTATTTTTTTTTTTTTTTTTTTTTTTTTTTTTTTTACATTGTGAAAAGTACTTCATTTTATTCAGTTACTTGACATGTTTCAATTTCAGGAGTAACTGAAAATATTTTGAACATTTGAATTATGTAAAATTTTTGTAACTGTTTAGAATAAAGTTTAAATTTTACTACAAATCTCAGATTAGTTAGTTGTTATCTTAAATTCAACTGAATAATACCATAAAAATAATAGAATATATGAAAATACAGAACTGAAATGTATTTTAGTGCAGAAATACCATAACATCTAAGATGACTTTTTTTCTATATCCTCTCCTGAACCTTATTGAATAAATCACTTTACCAATGAACGCAGAAAGCCGATTTTACATTGCGGATTTTTTTTTTGAAAAAAAAAAATAATATATATATTTTAACTTGGTTAGACAATTTTTCTTAAATATTTCAAAACTTGAAATTCTGTACTTATGGGGTCTCTGAAATAAAATATTCCGTTGTGCGTGCCCCCCCCCCCCCACTTTTTTTTATTCCCATCCATTCGCATCCAAATCCCTAATGGCTGGTTCTACAAACCTATAACTGCTCTTCCATTTTATACATATTTCTCCTATTTTAACGAAACCCTTACAATAAACAATTAAAATTTGCAAAACATACATTAGCCTAATTTTCATGTCTTGGTCAGGAGTCTGGAAGACATTGTAAACTAAAATAGAACAGTTAAAAATAAGCTAATTGTAAAAGAAAAAGATGTTAAGTCAATTACTTCATAACCTGCATTTTTTTTTTCGAAAGATATTATAAAAGTTATTTTCTAGAGCTAATTATTTATCTTCAGGCAGCTTTTTATATTCTTTTATATATATATATATATATAATTCATTGAATTAAACTTTGTTTATTTCGGATTTTCCGTAATGATCGAAAACTGATAACTTCAAACCCGCAGTATTATCGGTAAAAAGAGTTTTTGAGCATGATTAGTTTATTTGTTGTTTCAATTGAATAGAGCCCCGGAGGTTATTGTGAGTTGACAAACCTCTGTCGAAAATATACGTGATTGGTGTACGTTGAAGATTTCTTGTTTTTCTATGTGTTGCAACGTGGTTAAGAATACCAAATTTATAAAATGAAAGGGTCTATCAGATTTTAATTTCGATTCTTTGAAATGTGAGAAATCTTAGCTCTGTTTTCTTTGAAATTTTCCTTCTACTGAAAAAATATATCTAATGAATGAGAATACAGTTATTTTCAATTCTTTCTCCAAATTTACTTTTTTAACTCGCATGGGTTTTATTAATGTTTCCCTTTGTATGCAAATTAGCGATCTACAGAGGCTCGGGCGTAATAGTTTTGAGAAACTTTGGGCATGGCCGTACCTCGGTTATATCCGATCCGAACCTGAAAATTATATTTAAAGTCAGCCTGACCCGACCTTTAAAATAAAAGGGTCTATCAGATTTTTCATTTCGATTCTTCGAAATGTGAGAAATCTTAGCTCTACTTTCTTAGAAATGTTCGTTCTACTGAAAAAAAATAATGAATGAAAATAAAGTTATTTTCAATTCTTTCTCCAAATTTACTTTTTTAACTCGCATGGATTTTATTAATGTTTCCATTTGTATGCAAATTAGCGATCTACAGAGGCTCGGGCGTAATAGTTTTGAGAAACTTCGGGTATGGCCGGACCTCGGTTATACCCGATTCGAACCCGAAAATTATATTTAAAGTCAGCCTGACCCGACCCTCAAAATAAAAGGGTCTATCAGATTTTTCATTTCGATTCTTCGAAATGTGAGAAATCTTAGCTCTATTTTCTTTGAAATTTTCGTTCTACTGAAAAAAAATATATAACGAATGAGAATAAAGTTATTTTCAATTCTTTCTCCAAAGTTTCTTTTTTAACTCGCATGGCTTTTATTAATGTTTCCACTTGTATACAAATTAGCGATCTACAGAGGCTCGGGCGTAATAGTTTTGAGAAACTTCGGGTATGGCCGGACCTCGGTTATACCCGATCCTAACCCAAAAATTATATTTAAAGTCAGCCTGACCCGACCAGAAGTCGACATAAAAGTTTGTCAATCCGAAACTTACCCGGACACAGCACACTTCAACCGGAACCCGAAATGGAAGAAAATTAATCCATACTGCAATATGATTATGGAAAAATAGTCTACCATTAAATCTCTAATAGCAATTTTATATTATTTGTTGAAAAATGAACACACACACACACACTTATATACTCATTAATGATAAAATATGTAGTTTTTTTCGACTAAAAAAATATGGCTTTTTTAAAAATCTGGTAACCTGACCCCGACCGGAAAGAGTCAAATCCGAATTCGAATGCATTAACCCTCTGACTGCTTAATTTTTTTTTTTTTTCAAAATCCTTTCAACCAATATATAATCGACCTTTATCTCCTATACTATTATATATTTCAAATCATCCTGTGTATGAAAAATGTAGTAAATTTATCATTTTCATTTTCAACCTTTGACTGTGGAATTTTTAATACAAAATTGCTTCAAAAATTGTAAATTACATAAATTTTTCTACAAATGTCTTGCCCATGGAAATCGCGGGTTAAGCAGTCAGAGGGTTAAAGTCGACCTGAACCGAACCCGACTCACAACGAAAAAAAAAATGTCAATCCAACCCTACCCGTACTGCGGATCGTGTCGGGTTTTGGTAAAATTCTCCAATCCTACCCGATGCCGTCCGTACTCTAACCTGGACTTAATTCTTTGCGGCGCGTGCGTCAAATTCCCATTTCTTTTTCTTTTTCAATAATATATTGTACACTAGTTTAACTGAATCTTTGGAAAATTTCTTTGGTTTAATAAATTACAGGAAAATTATTTTATCTACTTTTTTTTTAATAAAGAGCTGCCAAATAAGGATTTTTAACTTTTTTTTCCTATAATCATATAATAAAATCACTAATTATCATTAAAATATAGACTTAAATGCTTAAGTAATAAAAGCAGAACACAAAAAGACTTATAAAAACCTTTTAATATAATGATCGACATGTTTTGAACGCACAAACGGCACCATTATCAAGATCTACACGATAAACAACTAATTGTTTTTATAAGTTTTTTTGTGTTCTATCATTACATTAAATTGTCTTTTCCTTTTATTTTAAGGAGTCTTTATTTGAATGTGATTGTCTAGGTGACCATTAATATTACTGTGGAGATATACTCTGAAATATATTGTAAATTTTTAAATAAATATGTATGCATTAATCCTTAAAATAATCACTTTTAGGTTAATAAATATCGGCACTTATTTTTTCAGTTCAGCCGGGCCAGGCGTAATTTAATTGATTTTTGTACGAGCCAGGTCTGAAAATTTTTGCCTGTGCAGACCTTCAATATAAACTATCATATGGAAATGATAATGCATTAACATATAAATGTAAATAGGGGCTGTACATATATAACGTTATCAACGTTCTGGTAATTTTGAACCCCCCCCCCCTTACGATATCATACGTTAATATCCCTCGACCTCCCCCCCCCCTCTTCCTAGTGATATCATTATCAATGTGTAATTTTTTTTTTCATTGCTTTCATTTGCAGTTAAATACAGATATGGTTATACATTTTTTATTCACATACTTTACTTATTCAAATGCAGAGAAGTCCATAGATGTCCATAAAATATTACTATTATATATGAAATAACTTCATATCAAATAACACTTAATAGAAATATTTAATATTTAAAAGTATTAAGTTATAGGTATTTGTTACATAATACAGTCAACAGTAATAATGTCTTTTGCACGTGCCCTCTGCACGGGGAGGGGAGGGGATAAAAAGAACTTCTTATCAACAAAACAGAAATTTACAGAAATCACCCACTCGTTGACAGACAACGGGTGAGGTATAGGCTCAAAAAGTCCACGAGAGGGAAAAAAAAATCTGCCACTTACCGGACCACAGCCAGAAGACCGGACCCAGGAAGTAACGGGAAAAGGAAGACCCCCGAGAGACTCTGAAAGGTAAACGGTTGATCTCCGTTCCGATGATGAAATTAAATTGAATGTAAAGATATATAAAATATTAAGATAAATACAATAATAATCACATGCGCAGCCCAATTCGCCTATATATATATATATATATATATATATAATTATAATATCTATGAATTTCAAAAAACATATCAAGTTCTTGTAACATTCTAATTAAATCTCCAAAGAGATAATTAATAATAATGTGTAGACAGAATACCACATAGTTAATAAATTAACAAGTGCAATCATAATTTTACCATAGCTTGTGCTTCAATGGTAATTGGCCAAAAATACTGAAAATATGAAGAATATTTAGAAAGAGAGAAAAAGAATATATATATATATATATATATATATATATATATATATATATATATATATATATATATATATATATATAATAAACCATAAAATGTTAATAATTTGGAGTTGATATCAAGTGAATACAAATGGATTAAGAAATGAAATATGAAGTAAATATAATGGAAAATTGGATAACAAGAGATTTAAATCAGAATTGGATATGAAAAAACACGTGTAGATATAATCTTCAGCCTGTATATACCCACACGTGTTTAAAAAAAATAATTCAGTATTTCATAATTATACTGGCATACATGCTAAGATCAGTATAATCATCCAGGTATACTGAATTATTACCAGAAAACAATTGGAAATAATAAAATTGGAAATAAAAACTTGTAAAGAATAGATTATATACTAAAGTTTCTACCAAAGGTTGCAAAGCATCAACAAAACAGGTGGACAACATTCTTTCTCTTTTCCTTAATAGTAAACACAACAAGTATAATTTCAAACATACTTTGCACCTGTTTTCTCCAACAGCAGATTATATTATATACGCATACACATATGGCAGAACAATAGGTAGGGTATTCCATATTTTTTAATGAAAAAAATGTTATAATTAATCATTTAATGATTTTAATAATAACTTTGTACATAAAAATAGCTAACAGGCCAAAGAAAAAAAAATGCAGAATATTTTGATGTAATGAAAAGGTTATAAAAAAAAAAGAAAATTTTAGTTCGATCAAAAATGATAACGAAATTAAAGGCATCAACCCCTCTTCCCCTGGAGATATCTTACAATATCATATGCCAGAGCCCTCCCCGCTCCTCATTAAAGTGATAACGTTATATATGTACAGCCCCATACGTAGTATTTTTCATGTCTTTAAATTATGCAAGTTACTGAAAAATTATAGTTTCATTTCAGAATTCGTATTTTTCTTATATGAAAATATTACTTTATTCATTCTCAAATGATGGAAATTTCTCTGGATTTTGTTCGAATTCACTAATAACATCAAATAGAATCCGGAAACCACCAGTCAAAAAATTTTATATATAGTCTTAAAGTCATATTATTGGTTGAATAATTTAGTAGTAGTAGTAATAATAGTAATAATAATATTAATAATAATAATGATAAAACAATAACAACAATTATAAAGCTAATATTTTTCATTCTAAAAGTTTAACGGATTTTAAGTTAAACGGTGATTTTAGTCTATTGATTTAGTGATGAGTGAGCTCACAGTGAATATGGAAAGCTAAGTGTTCAAGTTTGTAGGTTCTGAATTCGGATAAGATTTTAAGGTTCTGATTTGGTAGATAACGAGAAGCTCGAAAATCGTTTCTTCAAACGGAAAAAAAATTCTTCAGTTTTTTTACAGCTGAAACTGTCGTTGATCTGTGATAGTATTCTACGTCCCATTCGAGTCTATGCCAGGAACGGGACTTCAAAGCATTTTAATGCTTTATTTTAACCCTTCGTGGCTCAATTTACCTAGAGTTTCAGGGTAAAAAAAAAAAAAAACAATTTTTTAAAATAGTTTTTGTTTAATAAAATATTTTTCAAAACACTTTTAAAATACACTGATATACAATGCTATATATATATATATATATATATATATATATATATATATATATATATATATATATATATATATATATATATATATATATATATAATATATATATATAATGTGTGTGTGTGTGTGTATTTATTTATTTATTTACAGAATATATAATTACAAAGTAAAAGAAAACTTTACTGTTAAGTTGGCTTTCATTATGCTTTGCTGATCGAGTCCAGCTCGAATACAGCCGGTAAGAGGTTTAAACCAGCATCAAAAATAATTTTTATGTAAAGATAATTAAAGTATGTTAAAATATTATGTAAAATAAATACTTAAATATAGATATCGTATTATTTGAATGACATAATTTTTAAATGATTGGAATATTTCATTTACATAAATATGAGCATCTACCTTCAATATTGTTTTTCTGAAATCTAAAGATCATACAAAATTAACCATGCGGAAGCTATTAAGAGAGCGAACTTGAAAAAAATTCTAAATTTAACATTCCACTTGTAAGGTTCTTGAATGTCAGATTGATATCAAAGGTCTCCCGGAGTAACCATGTGTTTCCAAGACATTTTTTGCGCATTTATCTCTGCTTATTTTTTTGCAAACGCCTAAAATACTTTTGAACAATGTCAGTCGCAGTTATTATAAACAGAATCTCGGCAACAGCTCAAAAAATTCGGTCGTTTAAACGTTTCAATTCCGCTCTGTATTGCCAAGATGCATGTGTGCCAAATGGCGATAATCGGCTATAGTTTTAATAAAATTAGCTTTATGTAATTCTTGAACAAAGGATGTCAATTCAAAAATTTTTAAACGATGAATACGTGTACAAACAAAAGGATAACAAATTCTTATTGCATGAGTGTTTATATGAGTATTTTTATGCATGTATTCATATTCATATAAAGTGTTTTTAATCAAAGATTGATTGAATATTATTCTATAATTGGGTCTGAGTTACATGGATAACTTCAAGTAAGTTCTTTCAGTGAAAATGGGTAAAAATACAAACCAAAGTGAATAAATAAAGATAAAAAAAATATTAAAAAGTTCAAAGTTATTGTTAAATGTATTCTAAAATTTTCGAAGGAATAAAAGTATATACCAATATTTTCATTTTAGTTAATTTGTATCTTTTTACCATTTAAAAAATATATAGTTGTTAATTTTCAGTTATTGCACCCCATTATGTATAAGAGTATTGGTATTTTAAGAGATGTAGTATCCAACAATCTGAACTTTTGAATTGTCTTTAAGATAGCGCAATGTTACTTATATTCTCATACACATCAAATAATGCTACATTTGAGATAATCTGCTTCATGATGTTAGGGCTGGTGATTATCATATCACATTATTTTAGATACATAAAGGTCAAATAAGGTTAGATACATAAAGGGTAATTTAAATTTTTTTTAAATTATTTTGTTTTTTTGCACAATTGAAAGAAATCAAACGATATCTCACCTAGGAAAATTGGTCAAATAGCTTATGATGGTAAACAGAAGCGATTACAAATTTCATAAAATCCGGTAGCCATAAAAAAATTCTAGTCACCAGCAAAAAATAATCCCCACCCCCCACCCCCTATTGATTTTCTTAAAGCACAAAAGTTTTTTATGTATTAATTGAGGAAAATTAACACTCATAGTTTGGAATTATTAGTTACTTAGTTTAGAATAGTACATAATTTAGAGAGATAATGTAAACTAAGTTTTCCAATGAAACTCATAAGAATTGCATATCTCAGAATAGGCATATCAGATCGGCATAGATCTGATATGACTATCTGATCACAAAGGATATCTCAGAAAAAGACACCATAGGTCAGTGGCGTCGACCTACTGTGCAATGTGTGCGGTACACAGGCGCAAAGCATTTTAAGCAAGGAAGAACTATTTAAAAATATATATTATCTTTTAACTTTATTAAAATTTTAATTAAGTTTTATGGATTTACTTCAATTGAATTACATATAATAACTTATATGTTATTATTCTTTTAAATGAATGTGAGAGATTCATCAATTTTAATCAGTTAATACAAAATCTGATTTGAAACATTTTTAGCATATTGTATCGAAGTTTAGATGATTTAATGGCTAGATTGACATTATTCCTTACTGTTTTAATGAAACCTACCCTCTGCTCACACATTTTAATCACGTGACATGCTAGCTGGTTAAAGCGAAAAAGAATGGCGTTTTCAGTGCATGAGATGGAAAATACCTTTTAAACTTGGTTCTTCCATTAAAAGTAATAGAGAAGAGGATGATTGCTGCTTGCCACGCACGAATAGGGGTAAGGGAGAGAAAAAATGCCGTTTATGCTGATTTCTTAGATAATTTTTCGTAGAAAAAAAAAAAACACCACCAGATCAATAACTTGGTCACCAGATAAGAAAAAAGTGGTCGTCAGTGGCGACCTGGCGACAGTATTTGTCAAGCATTGGGCGTAGCTACATATTTTGTTCATTGGGGCAAGTAAAACTGGTGCTTCCCCTTACCTCTGAGAAAAGTTTTCTCAAAATATGTTTTGAGTTTTAAAAATATACCCATATAATTCAGTAAAACTGACAAAACGAGACGTGCATATAACAGTATTATGTCTATAAAAACATCTTGACTAAAACAGAAAATTGACATTGTCCGGACGGAAGGAACCGTATACAATTATATCTGCTAAGACACAAACCTGTCTAAAATAGAATTTTCATTGTCCCTTGCTGGATTCTGTCTTAATAGGTTTTAGTGTATTTATTTTACCTTAATAACTCTTTTGCTGTAAAATACAACCTGTAAAATACAACTTGTAATGCGACTCAGTGAATGCCTTTAGTTGTGCTGTTAAACATTCTTGCCAATTTTTACAAGTTCACTTGCATAAAATATTACATTTCTAATGTATATTATCAAAAGCTATACTATAATCAGTCAAATGCAAGAAATACTATAGTTTTATTTATGCAAATTCGTAGTACTCTAAAACCTGCTAAAACAAAATCACAAAATCCTGGAGAAAAAATCGTTTTATACAGGTTTTTGTATAAGCAGGTGTAATCGCATGAAGACCAGGAACTATTTTCGTTAAAGACAGGATTCCGTTACAGACAAACCACTCTTTCAAAGGTACTGTTTATTTTAAAGAAAATAATTTATGTAAAAATGTATTAAAAATAATTTATACATTTTTTTTATATCTTGTTTTAAATTTGAGCCTTATGATCCGCGCGTCTGGAGCAATTTGCTCCAACTGCTCCACGGCAGGTACACCTCTCATGGCAAAGTGAATCAAATTTATCTGTGTTCATACGCACGTGAGACAAACATCAAAGATGTTTGTTTTGAAAACAAATTTGTATTGTTTTTCGGGCAGTGCGGTGTAAAGATAACTTGATACTCAATTCCTTGAAAAAACATAACAAAGACATTTAATTTCCTTTATATAATTTAGATTTTTATATTTTTATCATAATATAATCTAAGCCATTTAAATTTGGAAGTAACAAAAAAAAACAAAATTTTTCTATGTAATTAAATTTTTTCTTACTTGCGCAAGCAATGACAAAAAAATGAGTTTTCAAGTATGTTGATTATCTTTTCTTTTTGTTAATGCTTTAATTAAATCATTTGTCTCTTTATTTTTGACAAAACCCATTGAGACTGTCAAGTGTCGTCTTCTGAAACAAGCATTTTTTTCTCTTAATGCTTGAAAGTGCTTCAATTTCTTAAGCTCGTGGATTATGAGGAGCATTTTGAGGTTTCCTTATAATCTCTATTTCTCAGATGTCATAAAATCTGTCAGTTTATTTTTTTATTTTTTTTAAATAAGTTATTTTGTATCTTTGCGTAAAATTGTTTTGTTTGTATTCTTTTTTCTATATTTTAATGAACACAATCAAAGACATTTTTTATTCCGGATTCATAATGTGTTTTGAATTCATAAAAGGTTCGGACTAACGGATTTTGCATGCATGGGGATTCTCTTGTCATAAGTTATTTCAGTATGAGAGATATGGAGGATTAAATATTAGAGGCTAATTGCACAAAGGTAAATTATTGATTTATTTTATTTTATATATTTTTAATCACCATGTGAGTAACAACGAAAGCTAAGAATAGAATTATATCAGAAAAATTAACTTTTTATCATTAAAATAAAATACATATATAGGATAAAAGTGATTACATTACACATATTAATAAAACTTTAAAACCTTTTAATAAACAAACCGTCTAGATTCGTACATTCAGTAACGGTGACATTATCAAGGTCTGTACTGATAAATAAACCCTTTTCGCATAAAATTTGAACAATGTACTTGATAAACAAATATCACGAGATAGCAGGCCGTAATCTAATGTCATTATGTTTTAATAAAAATTATCTTCCATAAACATGATTTATTTTAAACTAGCTTAAAGAATAAAAAAAAATATTGTGCAACATCTCGCGAGATACTTCACAAGTTATAAAATAAATCAAGTTTATTTAGGATCACTTTTTTTACTGCACAGTAACATTATATGGTGCCTCGCTGTCTCGTGATACCTGTCATCTATTGGTATTTGTTTATCAAGTAAAGACCTCAAATTTTATCTCAAAATGGTTTATTTATCATTACAGACCTTGAATATGTCGCCATTATTGAGTGTACGAAACTAGGCGGTTAGTTTATTTAAAGTTTTTAAACAATTTTTATATATCTATTAAAATCACTTTTAGCATACAGATGTATTTTATTTTAATGAAATCTCAGCAGTTATTCAAAGATAAACTGAAGTATTTTTTTTATAATTATCTTTTATAGATTCATTTGTATATGCATATTGCATGCATGTAATGATTATGTATACACATCATGTATGAGATTTAGTTATACAACTTCCACACTCAATAAAATCTGAAAGGAATGAGATAACAAAGGTTGGCCACATGATATGAATACGTGGAGTTTTATTCCAAGTACTTCCACGTTACACTAGGACATTTTTTTAAACTTTATTCATAAAATGAAATAAATATTCAGATTAGCAGGCACATATATTATCGTGTAAATTACATGCATAGACACTTATATATATGCATACACATGTATACATAAACAATGATACGTGAAAAACTTATAATTAATTGCATACATTTACATTAAAAAAATTAGATCAGAGATTGATGTAAAGTAATTAGATGAATCACAATATCATTCTTCTTAACTTAAAAAAAAAAGACTTCGTCATGGTTCAGCCTCTGAAATGAGTTCAATTTTACCGAAAAAAGGAACTATTCAATAGCCATTCAGAACAAATAGTTCTCTGCACTTCCAATTGTTCTTTTAAAGTACGAAGGTATTTCCCTGATTGTCTAGTGGATCACGGAATAAGGATTATAGATACTATTCTACTTCCCAGTGCTACTGGTCATACTGGTCACAAGCCACCAATTGTGAGATTCAAATCCCGGTTCAGAATTGAATGTCCCTAATGTGTCGCATTAAAATTTAAATAGAAGTACAGGTCAGATTCTTCCCTGTTTGTAAGGGGTAATATAACCGTATCCACTTGATGGTTCAGTGTACAGGGTGTCCGAGACGGAACGTCTTAATTTCAAACACTAATACTGAAGATAATAAACAACCAAGACAAATTTTTTAGGTGGTACATGGTAGATTAGATGTGGAAATTTATATTATGTAATAGCAATGATTTTTATTTTAGGGGCTAAAAATTGGAAAAATTGAAAATTGAAAAATGACAATGGATTCTGAAAAAGCACAAACCGTGTGGTGGCATGCATAATTGGGGTCCATTAGCAGGATGGAGCAACTCCACATTGACATTTGGGAGTCCGGAACACATTGACTGTCGAATTCTCACAAAGATGAACTGAGATAGGTGGTCAATTCTCTGGCCATCTTCCTTAAACATTCTACGTGCCACTCGTGGGGCACATGTAGACATGGTGTAATTGCACAAACAAAACTTCATAACTATGTGTATCCATTATTATTTCAATCTTCTTAATGCAATGATTACATGCTGTATTAGAGACTGTTCAAATTACAGAATTTCGTCTCGGACATCCTGTATTAGTAGTTTCATCATTTTTAATTTTCGGTTCAGTAATTTTCTAGTTAAGGTAGAAAATCGGAATAAAATTTTTCAGTATTTTATCGGTGCAGCTACTACAACAAACACAATGTGCCCTCTGTATACTTATTTTGTATATATTTATTTATCGCTACATACCTTTACACTTACAAATATGTGTGTATGTGTTTATGTGTGCATATATTTACACTATGTGCATGCATGCATCTACAAAATTTACTGTAATTTTTTTTTAATTTAAAGGAGTAGTATTTCTATTATGACTCCGCAATGTTAATATAAAGAGTAAACAAAAACGCATATTTATGATCTTTGTTTCTGAGCCTTTAGCGGTGCAGTAATCCTCCTCCCACCCCTGCTTCTGTTGTATAACTTTCAGCACGTGTGGACATTTTTGCCGGAACATTTATCATCTAGCTTTACAGAGGAAACACGAGAATGCAAAACGAGATCCCAGATGGTGCAAATACACCCTTATAACCCTTTTTTGCTGCATTAACTTAACTGAAGCCTGCATTTTTCTTCTTCTTCCGTTTTTTTTTAACTGCTTCCAGTTAATATCAAATATATATATTTTTAATATTTTTGCAAGAGGTAACTTTTTTTTTAAATTTCTGTATTTATAACAAATAGAATAATTAACCGACTTATCAATAAATGCAAATTGAAGAAAGATGTTGATAATTATTTCGATTTTATGCATGATATGATTTTCTCGCGCATATTTCTTGTATGCGTGCTACAGCGTGCATTAGTTTTTTCTTTATCCTGTCCAACTTTCAACATTTGTATATCTTTAAATTATAGGGATAAATGTTTTTGAAATATTTACCATCCAATTTTAGAAAGGTAATTGCATAAATATATCCAAGTGTACCTTTTTTGTGGTATAAATGTAACTGAAGCTAGCATTTTTTTTACGGATTTATTTGTAGTTAATGTCAAATGTAGCTTTTCCTAAATATATTTGTACAACTTTTTTTAATTGTAATTTCTATATTTATAAGAAATAAAATAAATAATTGACCTAAGAAACACACAAAGTAAAGAAAGATATTGGTAATTATTGCAGATTTATGCATGGTGTTGATTTCTCCCACTGTGACTGCACCCAGTTGATAACACTTTTATTTTTAATAATGTCTGACACAAGATATATTTTTTTAACTTTTTTATGTGTTTTAAGCATGTTATCGCTTTTTATTTCCGAATTCTATTATTGCCGGGGAAATGATTAATAAAACTAATAATAACGAATAATTACTTTGAAACTGATTTATTTTAAGTATTAGTGCATGTGACAGTGTAATTTTCTATATACAAAGATATTTAAAAATTGATATTTATTGATAATAATTGATAATTTTAATAATGTTTAACTAAAAGGTATTTTAACGAATTTTTATATGTTTTAAAAATGCTATCACGCCTCGTTTATGACTTATATTGTTGTTATAGAAAAACTTCATTGCTTAAACTAATAGTAACGAATACGTAGTTTGACACTGATTTGTTTTAACAATCCGTGCATATGTCAGTGTAATTTTCTTTATAAAAAATATGTAATAAGTAACAAGCATCTATGTTTAATAATGCTTAACCCAGTATATTTTTATAATTTTTTTATGTGTTTTAAACATATCATCGCGTCTGATTTATAATTTATATTACTGCTGTGGAAACAGTTGATTGAAAAATTATTAATAACAAATAGTTAATTTGATACTGATTAGTTTGAACTATTAGTTCATATCCCACTGTAATTTTTGCTATAGAAAGACATTTAACAAGCGACAAACATGTTTGTTAATAACATCTAACCTAGGAAACCTGTATAAATTTTTGTGTTTTAAACATGTCATCGCAGCTTATTTATGATTTCTATTATTGCACTGGAAGTAGAGTATCTACAGTATTTTTCATCTGCAAAAAAAAAAATATAGAACATAAAAACCAGAAGTTGTACATAAATCAGAGTAGAGGCCTTTCAGGGTTTTCTAATTCTCTTCTTATGGGAAACGTTCAAATGCTTTTTTTATGCAGTGAGTGTCATATGTCTCATAAACTGCAGGATAAAGAAACTTTCTTCACAGTACCCTTAATGACGTAGCTATACTTTTGTTTCATCCCATTTTATGAGTCCGATGCTGTGAGAAAAAGGGAAACATAAACATAAGTTGTTTCACGGCAATGTTTCTTCTTTTCTTGAATAAGATATGTTTTTTTTCGGTAATGGCATGATAGTTTTTAACGTTCTTCACACTTCTCTGAAATTCTGTATTTTTAACTGCTTGTGTAAGATATCGCGTAATGTCGTGAGGGATTTTGATTTATTAAATAAGTTATTTCACCGCAATGTATCTTCTTATAACTGCCGTATAAGGTATCTCGTGGGAGATTTTGGTCTATTAAGCAAGAAAACTGATGTAATTTTATGTATTTATGCTGCTTTTTCGATTTTTTTAAGTGCAAAACAAGTAGCAAGTAACGAAGTACATTTTTGAGGGTAGCGTATACGATGAAATATAACGGTGGAAATATATAAAGCTGGATTTTAAATCTTGATATTTTAGAATATTCTAAACTATATTCTTTTGAACTGTACTTTTTAAATATAGTTTTCCCCAATGTTATCGGAACAATATATTCTCTGATACCTAAAATAAAGTATATTTATAGGACTTTTGTTCAAACATTTGCGAGACGCATTTTTTTGCGTAATATATAATTAAGATACCTACTTTGTGCATAGTACCCTTAATGACGTAGCTATACTTTTGTTTTCACCCAATTTTATGAGCCCGATGCTCTGTGATAAAGGAAACATAAGTTGTTTCACCGCACTGCTCTTGAAAAAATATTTTTGGTATTGAGAGTGTTTTAACATTCACGTACCTTGAACTTCCATATTTTCGACAGTCTGTGAAAAGTTTCTCGTAATGACGTGATAGATTTTGATTTATTAAATAAGTAGTTTCACCGCAATGTGTCTTTTCACCCCAATAAGAAATATTTTTTTTCGATAATGGCAAGAGAGTCTTTTATCGTTCACGATTTTTGAAATACTTATTATTTTATGTCAGTATAACGTAGGACTAACACAGGTGACTATTTTTTATTTCTATATCACTCCAGTTTATCAAACCAAAAATATTTAACATATACTTTACAACCTGTGCAAGAGGAATATACTATAAAAGCTATTGTAAAAAAATAGTGGTGCAAATAAAATATAAAAATAGTCGCTAGTAGTAGTACCGCATTAAGGTTTCTCGAAATATCTCACAGAAGAATTTGATATAGGAAAGAAACATGGAAATTGTTTCTATTTCGATCCCTTTAAATATAACTGAAAGCGTTTTTCATAAGGGTAAAACATGCAACGACGCTCATTTTTTGTAGCTTTTGTAATATAATATAACAATGCTGATTGTTTCTCCGCAACGTGTCTTATTTTCTTCAATAAAATATATTGTTTTCTGTAATGACATGAGGGTTTTTAACATTTTTGAAAATCTGTTATTTTAATGCTCGCATAAGGTATCTCGTAATTCGTGGGAATTTTTATTTATTAAGTAAGTTGTTTTACCACAATGTGTTTTTCTATCAACAGAAATGCATTTTTCTGTAATGGCATGAGACTTGTTAAGATTTAAATTTTATTAAGTTGTATTTTTTAATGTTTCTATAAAGTATCTCGAAGTATAATTCGATCAATTAGCTGAGAACTGCTTTTATTTTTTAATTTGTCAAATATGTAGGTAACTAATGAACAGAGGAAAGTATATTCAACAAGGTAAATTATATCCAATGGTTGGAGTATCATAGTTGAGATTTTTCCAACAGAGCGAAAATATGCCGGGACCAGTACTCGAATCTGGGTACTTTGGCTTGCCGTGCAAACGTCTCCCTACTAAGCTATCCCTACGAATATGCCAGCCAGGATATTTAATTATGGCCAGGCTTTTTTAATTAATTACACATTTAGCATACATTTACAATAGTTTATATATATATATATAATATATATATATATAATATATATATATATATATATATATATATATATATATATATATATATATATATATATATATATATATATTGGAACAAAACATGTTCCACATGACGGCCATCATTTTCAGCTACCATCTGGAATCGTAAGGTAGCATGTTCCACAGTTGACCGCAGTGTGTTCCGGGGGGAATGCTAAAAACATGTCGCGAAAAAAGTTTTGTTTAACATGTTTTGTTGTAATAAAATTTGTAACCCATCGTAAATGTATGCTAAATGTGTAATTCATTAAAAAAGCCTCTCTGGTGGAGAAACTTTCAACTTTTTTTTTTTTCGCTTAAACAAATTTCCATTCTTTCATTATGTCCTTCACAAAATTTCACAACTTTTTGACCAATATAGTTTCGTCTGTAGACAGCTTTAAAGTAAGGTAGTTTAATTATGGACACCCTGTATATCACCAGTAAATAAATATTTTTAACTGATTTTTTGTGTACTCTCCTTAAAGGTTGTTTCTTTCTGTTATAGTTGACAAAATATTTCTAAACCCTATGCTTAGTTTAATAATTTATGTGTTAGAATCGTACGAGTTGTGAGTAAAATTTTAACAATTCAAATAAAATTAAATATATATTTTAGAAATATTTTGACAGCTAAAAAGGAAAAATATATTCTTTAAGAAGAGTACACACATAATATATATATACATTGATTCCCTGATGAGATATTTAAAAAATAAGAATGCATTCCACGCCCATTGGTTTAACATTAGCGTGGGGAATTTCAGACCTGACTGATCAAAACACCCTTAATGTGGTTCTCAAAAGACCTGCTCAACCACGCGAAAATTTCTGACACATTGTCTGACTCCTTTTTAAACGCAAAGGCATAAAATTAGCAAGCCTGACTATGGAAGCGATTTGGAATCGAAATGAGTTTTCCATTTTTTGATAAATAGATGGCTTACGAGTTATAAGCGATTCGTGTCATGTGACAATACGTTTTTCTTCTTTATCACACTGAAGGATCGGGAATTCAGTTCAAATCTCTAACTTTGACAGTGTTTTCGGAAAAATATTCTACCTTCACTAAAAAATGTAAAACGTGTTTCGATTACATGGTTTCTTAATAATAACACCACCAATATCATGCGTTTCGGAACAAAAATGAATTAAAAAGTATGTCATAAGGTAGCCAGTTTGGATTTGTCAAAGGCAACTTTCTGACTCCCTAAGGTCTACATTCTGATACATTCCTGAATGTACTTTATTCCTATAACTATGCAATTAGAAGGAACTCTTATTCAGAAACTATAAAATCGAATAATCTTTTCTATTTTTGATAATGGGGGAGGATCGTTCAGAAAATGCTCTCAAAGTCGACACTGCAAATTCATAAAACACTTTTGCAACGCTACCTGAACATAATAATAAACACTTCTAACTAAAATCGATGGATTATGTTGTGAATGTGTTGCGAATGTGTTGTGCTAGGAAAAAGACTGTGCAAAAAGTGTTGTTAAAAATTACTAGAGAAGAAAATGTGTTTAGATTGTGTTATGTTCTTATTTTAAGAGCACATTCAGATTCTAAACGCTTTATGCAACACTTTTGAAACACATACTAAGTATTGACGCCCTAGAGGGTATCTGGCTTTTGCGCCTGCGCTGTGATGCATTTTCCCTCATTTTCACTTCGCCGTCACAAGGGACGGGAGAGGAAGATTGTACAAGTAAGAATTGAAATGGCTGCCGTTGGATTCTAGTGTATCTCACTCGCGTGCCACGTGCGCCATTTAAAGACTAAATGATGCCATTTATAGCAAATAAATAAACGATGGAAATATACAGAAATACACTTTATGGGAATACACTTTAAATACAGGTATGTGAAATGTTTCAGCATGATATTTGAGCAGAATTTCCGGACGCGACTGCCCAATTAATGTCTTCATGATGCAACAATCGATTATAACTTAAGATGTAATCTATTTATTGAAACATGAAATATGCTATTCGATTCCAAATCACTTTATTAGTCATGCCTGTTAGCTTCGTACTTTTATGTTTAAAAATAATCCTGTGAATGTGTCGAAATTCCACATTGTTTAACGGAGAAAAACGTTTTTTCGAGATAACCCTTAATAAATATAAAATTTGCGTATTGCAATACGCATTTCCATGTATCTTTGGTTTCCAATATTGGGCTTTTTAGCTTGGAAAGCATTAGTATTATTAAAATTATGATATTTTCGCCTCTCACACTTTTCATTTTTGATATTCTCTCAGCGCTTACCCTTATCTTTAAGAAAAATATTTGCGATTCTTTATTATCGTATAAGAAGTTTCCACTTAAAAATACACCTCTAAAAGTGAAAGGTTATTTTCTTACAAGAAATATCACATAATACTCGTATAAATCCATGTGCATTAGATGACAGACTTTACTGTAAACATATACGTAAATTTTGTTTGAAAAATACAAAACCTTAAAATATGCTCGAATTTTCCTTTTTTTTTTTTTTTTTTTTTTTGTACAATATTTTATTTTTAATATATTTATTATGGATAAAATGTGAGTATGTGTTTACATGTATATAAGTTTGCATGGGTGTTTAAACACATTTATGTGTGTATAAAATCAAAATATTCAAGTTGAAAACATTCTAAAATTCTCAGATACAATAAAAATTTCACTTGAAATGCAAACATATATCTGTCTATAAAGTTAGTGTAAAATACTGTTTTGGTAAATTGATTATTCACGTTGTTAATTCAAAACTTTAGCAAATTGTGTCGCATTTTACTAAGAAGCCTCTGTGCTTTCATGCTCGTAAACATGATTGAAAGTTTGGGGTGTTTGTATTCATAGTAAAGAATACAATGGTATTTCTCTTTGTATAGATATTTTCTATTCAATCCGTTATATCCAATACCTCTTTTGAAATGGGCTGCTAGAGTGATATATAGGTTGCCATTAATATGATAGAATCGCGATTTAAGCTTATTTGAAAATGAAATGCTTTTAGTTACGAAGTAAATATTTATAACAAAATATAAAAAAATAAAACATTTTTGTGCATGAAAAATGCTTATGAAAAACATTTTATATAACATTTCATATATATATATAACACAATTTTATTTATGAAGGTGTAATATTCATAAATATGGAAAATAAATAAATAAAAATATTAATTATTATAACCCACCGTTTGTCCACTTTTTTCGGGTACGTTCCCATATTATGACCAAAGTGACATATTGTGATATTTTCCCAATAAATCCCTCTCTGTCTTTAAAATAAATTGTAAAATTAGAATATATTTTATTATTATATGTTTTTTTTTATTATTATTAAACAAAACAATGTAAAAGTTACTTTAAAAATTTAAAGCATACAATGTATTTTTTTATTTTCACAAAAATCAAACAGATGAGAGTTCTCGTTTTTAGACCTATCTTGTTTACTTATACAGGGTGTTTCAGTATAAAGTTTATAACTTTTAATAGGTGATAATACATACAACAAGCAATTTTTGTATAGGAAATCATGGTCAAAATCTACTCATTCAGTTAAAATCACAGAGCACTTCACTTATAAATTTATTCTCGGATATTTGGTTATAACTTTATAATTATTTTAATGAAGTTATTTTAACGATATTTACAACAAAATTAACTTGCTGTTTACAAAAACCTATAAAATCACAAAAAGTGATAGCAATACACAGTAATTCTGTCGGTGCGCCGTATGTAATATTCACAGTACATTCCGAAAAGTAAATCGTCTTATTGAGCACTGATTGAATGCGGAAGGTTGCCACTTACACCACCTTAAATAGGACAATATCACGAAATGTGGTGAAAATGGCCATCATCCGAATCCATTCAGTGATAAATTAGAGGATCCGGTTTTCGGAATGTACTGTGAATATTACATACGGTGTATGAACCGAATTACTGTGTATTTCTAACACTTTTGTGAATTCATCGCATTTTGAACAAAACAAATCATTTCTTTTCAACGTTTTCTATTCTAAATACCGTTAAAATATCTTCATTTATGTTAAAGTTATGTCTAAAAATCCGAACTCACATTGAAGTGAAGCACCCGGATTTTTTCACTAAATGAGTAGATTGCGACCCTGGTTTCCCATACGAAATTCTTTTGTTGCAGCTACCAGGTCTTAAAATTTGTAAAAGTTACAACGCAGCCCACTATATACGACTACTTCCTATGGATTTGTGTTAACAAGTTTTAAAAACAGTTTTATAGAAACCGGTTTTATAGAAACTAGAAACTCCTATAGTGTTAAATACATCTTTAAATCGTTGCAAAACAGATTGCAATGTGGGTAGTTTTCGCAGGATAACGCATAAACCATCTGCCGAAATGAGATGTAATTTTGTATTTACATATTTGAAACTTCTGAAAACGATTTATGTTAAAACAAAAATATATAATTCATATTTCTTTAGAAAATTAAATTCAAACCTTTATATATTTTAGAATTAATTTTCGAAAAGCATATGGATTGCAACCTATACATGTTTTAATATAAATCAATTTCTAGAAGATTCAAATATGTAAATCCAAAATTACAGTTCATTCCGCCAAGCAGTTTTTGAATTATTCTTAAAAATATGTGCATTGTAATCTGTTTTGCAATGATTAAATATGAATTTAACTTTAGGAGTTCCATTATTTAAACTAGCATAATTCCTAAACTACTTGACCGTATGACGTTCCGTTTGGTATCGTACGGTAAAATTTACCGAAGAAATCCAAATATAATGTCAAAATTATGTGTTAGTATTGAAAACATTTAAAGCTTGGTATAGTTTCTATTTGTAGAAAACCCCTAAGGAAATTTTAAGTATAGTATTAATTAGTAGACATTATTACTAATCGATTGGTACCAGTCATATTTTTATATGATGATTTGCGAAATAGTTAGTATCGGCTGTTGTCTATTTTTTTTCCTTTTTTGGGCGGGAGGGGGGGGGTCATGGCAGATGTCACAATCAAAATTGTGTGATAACAACAAGAACATGAATTTTAACGCATGTAAAAGAACGTATGTGCGTTGACAACAAGTAAAAAAATTTTAAATTGAATATGTTCTGTAATTTTATAAACCATATTTTGAGTAATAATTTTCATGACATTTTGGACTCATCCGAATTTTGTCTTAAATCACAAGTTATCATCTACTAAAATTAAATATTTCTGGTAAAAAAAAGTAAATAAAATAAATAAATAAACTTTGTCAATCCGCTAAAAGGAGTTTTAGAGCAGAGTACAGATTACAGCTTTTACGCATAACTCAAAAACTGCTTGGCGAAATGAGCTATAGTTTTGGTTATGTTCGATAGAGTAAGTATTTGAAATTATGCGATATTTAAAAGCCAAGATAAATGAGATCAAAGTGATACCGCAGATCTAACGACATATGTTGTCAATTTTGAATTTAGAGTTATTAACGGGCGAGTAATTGTGTTTCATAGCTCAAATCTTACTTTTTCGGAACATCAATAACTATGCTTAGTATAATTGAAATTAAATTATGCTCCCTGTGTAATGTTTCATTTAGCCACATAATATTTATCCAGAATACATGACACATGACAGATGTCACAATCAAAATTGTTTGTTGACAACTTGAAAATAAAGTTTAACGCTCCTAAATGACAATTCGTACTTTGACATTAGGTAAACAAACCTTAAATTGAACGTCTTCTGCCATTTTATAAAACCACGTTGTGAGTACTAATTTTCCTGACATCTTGGAGACATCAGATTTTTGTCTTAAATCGCAAGTTCCCTCCTAAGATAAAATATTTCTGGCAAAGAAACTAAAACTTCGTCAATCCGTGGGACTGTTTTAGGACTTTTTGTTGACAACGTGAAAATGAATTTTAACGCTCGTAAATGAAAGTTCGTGTGTTGACAGCATGTAAACAAACCTTAAATTGAACGTATTCTGTCATTTTATAAAACCACGTGAGTAATAATTTTCCTGACATCTTAGAGTCATCAGATGTTTGTCTTAAGCGACATATTCCCACCTATCACTATAAAATATTTCTTGCAAAAAAAACTAAAACTTCGTCAATCAGCTGTAAGCAGTTTTTGGTTCTGTTCGAAAGAATAAGGATTTGGAATTATGTGATATTTAAAAGAGAAGATAAATGCGGTCGAAGTGATAGCATAGGTCTAACGACATCTGGTGCTAATTTTGTTTTTAGCGTTATTGTGTTTCAAACGTTATTGCATTTCGAGTTATTGAGTTTCAAGGGGTAAATCTTACGTTTCGTGCAAAATCAATTACTGCTTAGTATCATTAAAATTAAATTATGCTCCATATGTAATGTTTCATTTAGCGACATAATGTTTATCCAGAGAACATGACAGATGTCACAATCAAAACTGTTGGTTGACAACGTGAAAATGAATTTTAACGCTCGTAAATGAAAGTTCGTGTGTTGACAACATGTAAACAAACTTTAAATTGAACGTCTTCTGTCATTTTATAAAACCACCTTGTGAGTAACAATTTTCGTGACATCTTGGAGTCATCAAATTTTTGTAATAAATAACCAACTCCCACCTACTAAGAAAAGATATTTTTGGCAAGTAAAACTAAAACTTGGTGAATCAGCTCTAAGCATTTTTTATAACAAAAAAATCCGGTTTATTTTCTGCTATATCTACACAAAAGCAAGATTTCATTTTCTTAATCTATGCAAATGCTTATTTGCATTAGTTAATAAACTATCCCTGTAAATATCTGCTGTTCAAAAATGCTTTAGTTTGAAATATTAGATTTGTCTTTAGCCTTCCTTATTATTTTTCTTCGCATCGAAAAAGTAAGTGTTTGTTGTTCTAAGATTATTTTTAGTTGAGTATTTCGTATTCTTTTTTAAACTTTTCAAGCTTGAATACATAAAACATTTTAGGATATTTTGGAAACTAGTGTTGAAAAATATCTGCGAATTTTTCAAACTTTGAAAGATTAGTAAAACATGACGCAATATCCTGTTTTTCTCTTTATATTATTTCTAAATTTTAATTAGTCTTTTTTTTTTCTTCTTCTGTTTCGACAAAATATTTTATTCTCTATTAATTTTAACTCAATCATATTGATCATAAATGTATCATGCGAACTGACATTTTTGAAATGAAAAGTGTCCAGGGCGGGTGTCGAACCTAAGACCTTTGACTTAAATTGCCAATTGCCAATTTGCCAATATGGCAATTTAAGTTAAAGGTCTTGGCTTCAACACCCGGCCTGAACACCTTTTCACTCAGTTTAACAAAAATAGCAATTTAAGCCTAAGGTCTTGAGTTTGACTCTCGGCCTGGTCATTTTTTTTAAAAGTTGGAAAAATAGCATTTAATATAATATATTTACGAATCAGTATGATTCAATTAAAAAAAAAACAAGGTATATACGTACCCATCGTTTAATGCAGTTGCATTATCTGCCTTATATTCTGTTGAACTGTCTACATGGTGGACAGATGCATTGCTAATAAGGTTAACTGAGCGAATTGCGTCGGTTGGTTATCGGTCCAAGTATCTCAATAGGCAGACAGTTGACAATTTAAGGCAAAGCTATTGGGTTTTCGACTCCCGGCCTAAACACTTTTCGACACAGTTGGAAAAATTGGCAATTTAAGCCATAGGTCTGGAATTCGTATCCCTTCGTGGACAATTTTTCAATCAGTGGGAAAAAGGGCAATTAATATGATATATTAGCAATCAGTATGGTTGAGCTGAAAAAAATAGAGGGTATCTAAGTATCCATCGTTTAATGGAGTTCCATTAGCTGCGATATATTCTGTTGAACTGTCTACATGTTGTGTTGAGCTGTCTAGAAAACATAACATATTTTGTTAACTCCATACTTTCGCATTAGTATTAGCTATTACAGTTCGCGTTTTCGTATGTATGCTTTGTGCCAAAGTTCATGTTTGCATTAGGATATAATATACAAAAGACTCTACGGGACGATTCGCTACCGCCTGTACAAACTTTGATGGATGGTACAGCTCACTGTAACAAACATTTTTGGTATAAGAAAGCTGAATAGTAATCCATTTATTCAGTTAGAAATACAATAGAGTGTTTAACTGCAAGTTAAACTCGAGTTTTCATTCATAGCTTTAACAATAATGATAGTACAGGGTGTCCGAGACGAAACGCTCTAATTTGAACAGCCTGTTATACAACATGTAATCGTTGCATTAAGAAGATTGAAACAACAGTAGATACACATAGCTACGAAGTTTTGTTTGTGCAATCACACTATTTCTACATGTGCCCCACGAGTGACACGGAGGATGTCTAAGGAGGATGACCAGATAGTTGGACCACCTCGCCTAATCCATCCTTGTGGGAATTTGGCAGTAAATGTGTTACATACTCCTAAATGCCAGTGTGCAGGTGCTCCATCCTGTCAATGGACCCAATTCTGCATATCACCACATGGTTTGTGCTTTTTCAGAATTCGTTGTATTTTTGCAATTTTCAATTTTTTCGATTTTTAGCACCTGAAATAAAAATCATTGCTATTACATAATGTAAATTTCTACATCTAAGCTACCGTGTACCACCTAACAAAATTGTCTTGGTTGTTTATTATCTTCAATATAGTGTTTGAAATTAGGGCATTTCGTCTCGGACACCTTGTATTTTAGTGATATTTTCTACAAATTAACTTTGCTTTCTATAAAATATAATAACATCCCAAGAACTGCTGGAAATGGCCACGATCGGCGCCCAAACAACACTGACCTTGACACTTCGTAATTTGGAATGTAGTTCATGGTACATATGTATCACTGACCTAAGTACAATGGACGTGTCGTGATATCACCACATTTCACACAAAATAAAGTAAGCTTGGTAAATATATCGGTAAAATATCTTACGTATCGTTAAACTAGTGAACGAAAACTCGTGATCGACTGGCAGTGAGACACCATGCAATTATGACTGAATAAGGGAATTGTAAGACAGTATTCCTGAACAAATTTTTTTGTTAAAGAGAATTGTACCATCCCTCAAAATTTGTGTACGCGGTGACGAATCACCCTGTATACAGCTGCATATTAGATGGGTCGCGAAAGTTTTTGAAACTTTAAGGCGAGTCGCATAACAATAAAGTTTGGGAACCGCAGCTCTAAAACATTTCTAAAACATATTTGGATTATTTTGAACAAACTTGGATTTTTTTTTTTCAGAAATGCGTTTTTAAATTAACGAAATTTAAAACAATAGATAAAACAATTAGATAAAATATATTACAAAATGTAGCTATGTATAAGGTAAAAAAGCGTATATGTAATTTTTTCAACTTAATTCCAACCAATTCTCATCATTATTCTAAAAAAAAAAAAAAAAAAAAACAATAAAAATTTTCGAAAACAGAATGGTATTTATTATGATATTTTTTCACAAAACATGGTCGATTAGGACATAACTAAAATAATTCGCGTATGGATTTGACAGCAGCACCATTTTAGATTAAATTAATTTGGAGAAGAAAAAGGGGAATTTTCTATGAAGAAGGCATTGTTAACACAGAATAGTTCATCAATTCTCAATCTGTTCATTTATTATTTTTATTGTCCATTTCTTTTTGTATGTCATATTTTCTATTCATATAAAATTATTGTTTGGAATTTCGTTGCAACCTGTAATATGCCAATTGAAATGTGATGTGCAGTTTTAAAAAACGTATATTCTTATATGAATCAGGCGTGCCCTACATTAAAAAAGAAAAAAAAGTGGCTTTTTTAAAAAAGATGTCATTTAATTTATGTTTGTAAATATAACAAATACTGTACATTTAATTGTGAAGTCTATTACAGTTGAACGGATTTTAGTGAAATTTTACTAAGCAAGACAGTTTAAACTATGTATGTGAAAAAAATAGAAACATTAAACAGTAATTAAAGCAAATATTTTCAATATTTGTATAGACTGATTTAATTTTAGCATTTTAAATAAAGCAAATAAGAAAAAAAAATCTACATTTTATAAGTAAGAAATAATTTTAGAGAACATCTCATTAGTAAAGTCCTTTTTATTTCCAATCCTCTCAATATCATTTTTATTTTTACAAAGAATTGACCTAATTTTCGGTTTACAGCTTGCATTATTACTTTCTTCTACTTACAATTTTACTATTAAAATCGTTATTATTATTATATTTTTTATTACTTAATATAAATGTTTGTCTATGTTCTATTGTGTACTGAATACATATATTTTCAAACTTCTGTGTCTGTATTAACGTATTTCTCAAATTATTTATTATTATTATTATTAAATGTAAAGATTTATGTATAGTCTGATAAATAAAAGATAAAAAGTCTGATAAATAATACGTTATTATTATTATATTTTTTATTACTTAATATAAATGTTTGTCTATGTTCTATTGTGTACTGAATACATATATTTTCAAACTTCTGTGACTGTATTAACGTATTTCACAAATTATTTATTATTATTATTATTAAATGTAAAGATTTATGTATAGTCTGATAAATAAAAGCATTCTTATAAATTAATATTCCTGTAGTTACGTTTTATCGTAACTTTTTAACATTCTCCAACATAGCTGAAAAGTGTTTATAAATTCTGTTTGTTTGGCTTATAGCGGCTTCATTGAAATGGTCTTGAAAGTATTATTCGTAGCTAAAACAAGTCTAAGCTGCAATTAAGGAATAACAGATTTAATAATCAAAGTAAATATACAATGATGCTTAATTTAATCTGTTAATACTTCACATATATACCTTTTATATACTCTATTGATGTATTTTCAAAGCAATTCTTCTTTCTATTCTGAATGCGTTGGAAAGTGTTTCATAAAGTATGCTTTACGCATGATTTTTCTTTCTTGTTTATTATTTAATATCAGTTCATTTCTTTTCCTTTTTTTGTACGTCACTTATGCACTTTTAATATACTGTGTTGAAGTAATTTCAAAACAATCCTTCTTTCTATTATTAAGTACCAAGATTAATATAGAGCCTTGATAAATAAACGCATTCCTATAAATTACTTTCTTCCTAGCATCCTGATAATCCTATAAATATCTCTATATATTTTTTTATAAATAAATGAGAAAAGGAAATATAATGATTAGTGTGAAAATAAAGCTTTTTATCACCGTTGCCTTAAAATCTGGAAACGATCCAACTATACATTCGACATTTTTGGCTGCCAAAATGATATTTTATTCTTGTATTCTACCCGTACACTGCTGCTAGTGAACGGGGGATTTCGAAACTTTTGTATGGCTTTTTTACCTATTAAAAGCCCCGATCGCTAGCTCGGAAATATGACAAGTGATGATTACAATGACAGCTGAGTGGCGGAATACAAGTATACGGTTTTATTCTTATTTTTTACCGGTATTATTTTCCACTTTTCAGTCCGTTTGCTACCGTGCTTTCATTCAGACAGTTAAATGGTTCTTTGAATAAAGATTTTTCATAAACAAATCGCATAGCTGCGTGCATGAAGGACTAAAATAAAGCACGAGCATTGTTTGGAATTTCAAAAAGGTGATAAATGTTGATTAAACGTAAAAAAGCAATTGTTTTATTATTGAAAAGGTTAAATATTTATTCATCTTTAGCTCTATTTTACAGTTGTTATTTAAATAAATGCTTTTACAGTAATTAATTTTCGAATAAAGAAAGCAATTAAAAGTAAGCGATGTTTGTGCAGAGTCATTGCTGAAAATGTAATGCAATTAAGGCATTTATAATAAGTTATGTTTCTCATTGTAGGATAAAATTTACATAATATAATTAATTACTGTGTAATCTTGTTTTCTACACGGCTGCTGCTGATAAGAGATTTCGAAACCTTTGCATGCTTTTTTTGCCTTTTAAAAACTCCTATCACTTGCTCAGAATTATGACAAGTGATGATACAATGACAGCTGAGTAGTGGAATACAAGTTTAATTTTTTTATGTTATTATCTGTTTACTTTTCTACTTTTGCTAACGTTCTTTTTGTTTTTATTCAGAGTTTATATGACTATTTGAATAAAGAATGCTGAAAAATATTACATAATGATGTGCATAAATATCTATAAGGGAGGACTAAAATTAACCGCCAGTTTGAATTTCGGAAGTTGCTAAAAGTAGGTTAGGTGTAAATAAGGTTCTGTTTTATTATTTAAAAGGTTAAAATTCTGCTTCAGTGTGAGTTTCTATTTTAATAAGTGCCTTTATATAGGCACTTATTAAAAATTTATATTTATATTATATAAATTTTCGTATAAAAAGAAAAAGGTAAGCGATATTTACACACATTATCCTAGTGAAAATTGTAACATTATGAAAACATTTATAATCAGTTAGATTCTTCATAGTAGGAAAATATTTCTTATGCAATTACGGTGCAGTCTATTCACCAGATAACTCATAGATACAATTAAAGAAGATACATTTACTTTTATGATCAGAGCACCTATTTATGACAAATGGTGATTACAATGAGAGTTGCGTGTTGAAATGCGATTATACAGATTTTATGGTATTATGTTTTCACTTTTCAGTGTATTGCCTTGTATTAGTTCAGACAGTTACGTGTCTGCACTTATAAATAGCTAAAGTAAACTATGGTTTCTGTTTGAAATTTGCGAAATTTGACAAAAGTTGATTAGGTGGTAAAGAAAGATAAAATCAACTCTCGTTACTGGTGTGAGTGAAGGGGATTCCGAAATGTTTGTATGGCTTTTTTTAACCTAATAAAAACTACCTAGCTCGAAAATATACCAAATGGTAATTGCAGTGGCTGGAGGAATAAAATTTTATAGTTTTTATGGTATTGTTATGTATATATTTATTTATTTACGGTTTGTTACCTTGTATTAAGTTCAGACAGTTAAGTGTCTGACTTTATAAACAGCTAAAATAAAGGATCACTTTTGTTTAGCGTTTTCGAAAAGTGACAAAAGCTTTACGTTAAAAAAAAAGAAAGATGTAATTCTTGTTACAGCTGCGAGTGAAGGAGATTTCGAAATTTTTGTATGACTGTTTTACCTATTAAAAGCCACGATAGCTAGTGCGGAAATATGTGACAAGTGATGAATGCAATTGCAGACACATACAACTGTTTAGTTTTTATGGTATTTTCTTTTCCTTTTTAGTCTGCTACCTTGTATTAGCTCAAACAGATAATTGTCTGCATTTATAAATGACTAAAATACTCACTTTTATTTTTAATTTGAGAAATGTGACAAAAGTTGATTAGGCTTTAAAAAAAAATTCAATTTTCGTTACTGCTGCGAATAAAGGGGATTTTGAAATTTTTGTATTGCCTTTTTACCTATTTAAAACCACGATAGATAGCTCGAAAATAAGGCAAATGATAATTGCAAAGACATCAGATTGGAAGAATAAGTGTGTTACGGTTTTAATAGTGATTTTTTCAATTTTCACTCTACTACCGTGCTTATATTCTGATAGTTAAATGTCTGTTTCAATCAAGGTTTTTATAAACGCATCACTTAGAAACATGTATAAAGGAATAAAATAAGGTACGCGTTTTGTTTGGGAAATCTGATGTTATAGTGAGTTATATTAAAAATGGTATCAAAGAATGTTGTAAAATGTGATTAGGCGCAGATAATCTAGTTTATGTATCGCTGTATTTTTGATTTTCTATCCGAATAAATACTTTCATAAAAAATAATATTCTTATGAAACAATTAAATTTAAGTGATGATTGTACAGAGTATTTCAGCAAAAATTGCGAATCAATAAATGCAGATATATCACCGTAGGTTTATATTTAGAAAATATTTTTATTGTATAACTATTTATGTTATATTTCATAGAATTTTTTAAAGAAAACGTATTACTGTAACGAACTCTGAAATCTGATATTACATTGACATGTCAATGGCAGAATACAAACGTCGGTTTTTCTAGCATTATTTTTCCACTTTTGAATCTGCTGCCATTCTGATTCGATTCAGACAGTTTTAAACGGCTTTTTGAATAAAGATTTTTATTAAAAAGCTCAAATAGCTACGTGCATGATGGAATAAAACAAAGCGCGAGTTTTGTTTAGAATTTTCAGATGGTGATAAAAGTTGATTGGGCGTAAATAAGATTTCTTCTGTTGTTTTAAAAGCGTAATTTTTTATTCTGTACTAGCTACCCCACCCGGCGTTGCCCACGATAATAACATTAAATATAGCTGAAATCAGTTTTTACGAAGACCTTTCCAAACATACCTAATATTGGGGAACCCACTGCCTTTGGCAAAATTTTTGTGATTTTATATTTTTAAATGAAAGGTGTCCAAACGAAACTAGAGTTTGTGTCCTACTGCCTTGGGCAGTGTACACGTAGTACGCACGCTCCGGTCTCCTTGGATTTTATATTTTTAAACGAAAGACAGGAGTACCCAGGACCATGATGATAACCTTAAATATATCTAAAATAAGTGTTGAATGAATTTATATATTTAAACGAAAATCTTTCCAAGCAAACCTAATGTTGGGGGCCCCACTGCCTTCTGCAGCGTACACTCTCGGATTTGCATGATTTTAAAATTTTATATGAAAATTTATCAAAATAAACTAAGGATCCCTTGTTATAATGATTACCGATTTAATTTCTGATGTTTATATATTTTAAACATTCAATTTGGGCTAAAAGTTACTGGAAAAAAGAAAACCTAAATACAGGGTTCGCACACTTTTAAGCCACGCCCCATTTTGTGAGGACTTTTCCACCAGTTATCGCAGAAAACTATCTTCTACTTAATCAATCTTGAATACCATTAGGAAGAAAATGATCTTTCAATTATACTGGTGGCAGAGTCCTTACAAAATGGGGCGTGGCATAAGAGCGTGCGAACCCTGAAATAATATATAACGCCACCTCTCCGTTTTAAGCTCAGAAAAATACCTGTCTCTGTTGAAAATTTTATGTTTCAAGGGGTATAAAAATTATAAAAGTTTAAGAATCACTAAGTATCGCAGCAAACACTGTAACTCGATAAAAGCATTTATAATTAGATTTCTCAATTTTTAATAATGTTTGATAAATACTAATACTGTGTAATCTAATCACGATATACTTGATGGATAAACTAAACGAAATATGCATATTTTTAACAAGCTCAGAAATATAAAAGGTTTTTAATTGGAATGACAGATGAGTAAGGAGTAACATGTATAGAATTTTTAAGGCATTATTTTTTTTTTTACTTTTTATTATGCAACCGTATTTCTAATTTAATTAAACGATTCTTGAAAATTTTTTTAAACGATTAACATATCTGAGTGCATGAAGAATTAAAATGACGCGTCAGCTTTGTTTGGAATTTTAAGAAAATTAAAAACTGATTAGGCGTAAGAAAGTTTTTTTTAAGCTAATTTTTTAATATTTTTATTTGTGGATTGTGAATTGAATATAAATGATTTTGCAAATAAACATTTTCAAATAAAACAGTTAAATGGAATCGGTGACTGTGTAAAGTGGCATAGCAAAATGTATAACTCAATAAACGAAAAATAAAAACAATTAGATTCCCTACTGTGGGATAGTATTTGGATAATGCAATTGCAGTGTAACCCTTCACCAGATAGCTCATAGCACTCTTAAAGAAAACATACACAGATATATATATATAACTAGGTCGGACATGACAGATCATGATTACCGTGACATCTGAGTGGCATGCGAGTATACATTTATTATGATATTACTTTTTCACTAAATTAGTATGCTATTTTGCTTTAGTTCAGACAGTAAATGGCTCTTTGAATACTGATTTTTTATAAACAATTCATTTACTAATTGCGTGCATAAAAGACTAAAGTGAAGAGTGTATTTTGTTTGAAATTTGAGTAAGGTGATAAAAGTAAATATGGCGTTTTAAAAGAATTATTTTTACTGTTAAAAATATTAAAATGTTATGCTATCTTTTGTTCTATTTTTGAATAAGTATTCGAACAAATAAACCAGACCAATTCAAATTATATTGGTATTAAAAAACTGTTTGCTTCATTAGTATTTTAAAATTGTTCCAATATTATAATTATTATAATTATACATGCATTGTCTAACTAAGAATATTCTTTTATTATGTTAATTGTATCGATTTTGATGTTAAACCTTGTTTCCTTTGTTTGTTAAACCTTGATGTTAAACCATGTTAAAACTTGCCTCCCCCTCCCTTTCTTGTAAAAGTCTGTGATATGCACATGTTTGAAGATTGTTTGAAGACTTAAATTTAAGAGATTAAAATGAATATTATTAACAAAAATAAAATCTAAACCACTAAACAGCAATTCAGTTATCTTTATTACCGATCATCATTCTGTATTAATGTCTATACAGTAAAACCTCCTTAAAGGGCATTTCTGAATAGCGAACACCTCTATTTAGCGAACATTTTTTGAACCCCTAACACCTATATATTTGTATGATTTTACTTCCAAACAGAGGTCAGATTCCCCGATTCGTAGATGTCCGCTTCTCAGAGATTTTATTATATTTGAATCATTTTCCTATGAACACAGTTTATCTCCGAATAGCGGCAAAATTCTAGGATCCGTAGGTTCCTCTATTCCGACGTTTTACACTATTTGATTCGATCTTTGGGTAATCTAATGCATTATCTTATAAGAGTAAGAGTAACAGTAACAGTAACTAAATAAAAAAGAAGTTTTACAAATTTATTATCATATTATGAACTTGGCAATCATTACTAATATTTCACATATTTTTCAAGCTGGATATAAGGAACTAGAATCTGTTTCCCATTTAATTAAAAATTATTTTAGTTAAAAATATCATATTTGTTACAAAGTAGAATATTCATAATATAACTAAAAAAGTGTTACAAATACATTATTTTATAAGAGTAACAGTGACAGTAACTAAATAAAAAGAAGTTTTACAAATTTATTATCATATTATGAACTTGTCAATTATTACTAATATTTCAGATATTTTCTGGCTGGATACAAGGAACTAGAATCTGTTTCTCATTTATGTAAAAATTCTTTTAGTTAGAAAATATCATATTTGCTACAAAGTAGAACATTTATATAATATAATTGAAACAGTGTTACGAATGCATTATCTTATGAGAGTAACAGTAACAGTAATTAAATAAAAATAAGTTTTGCAAAGTTATTATCATATTATGAATTTGAATGAATAATAATACGAAATATTTACGCATGATACAATAAAAATAACTACGTCACAAGTTTCAATAAGTAGGAAGAAAAATTAGAAATCTTCATAATTTCGACTTTATATAAAAGATTAAATTTTAATCCTTTGCATGTTACATGGTGCTCTAACGGCATTCTATCTAAATAAATACTTTCAAACTGTTTTGTTGCTTCATCCAAAAGGAATTAAATTTGGGAAACAAAAACGTGACTAAAATTTCTTTGTAGCAACATCAACTATGCTTTTTATTAGACTAAAGCTATATTTACAAGAAACTTTATGTAAGTAGTAATAAAATATCCATGTACTTGGTTACGATAGCGTAAAACTGCACATGGACGTTATTGTACTTAAATAATTGTAAACGAATTAGGAATGAATTTCTTATATTTTTAAATAAAAATATATATTGATTTTAAATACATAAATTACTAATTTTGAAAAAAATTTACGATTTTCTGTTTCATATGACAATAGATAAAGATGAGCTTAAAAATCTCTTCAGAGTATCTGTTATTAAATTTTATTTATATTTTTTTTTTCTTAAAAGCATAAAAGATTATTAAATTTTATTTGAAAATAATTAAATATGTTACTTCCAGTTTGTAAGTTTAATAACACACACACACACACACACACACACACACACACATATATATATATATATATATATGTATACATATATGATATGCAGCATTTTGCTAATGTTAAATAAAAAAAATATGACAAAATTTACATCGTTATAACACCAGAAAAAGGTGATATAGTATATGAAAGTTGTTATTTGATCGCAATCTGTTCTTATGCAGTTATTTCATGCGAATTATTCTTTAGATTTTTAAATACATTGGGGGTAGTCATGTTAGACTTAAACACACAATATAATTAACTTCTAAAAACTATATATATATATATATATATATATATATATATATTAATATTATAGAGAGTAACATTTGTTTGTTTATAGGATGTAATCAATAACACTATAGAATCATTTTCGAAAATTCATTCAATATTACAATGCCTATGATTTTTGCTTAAACATAGATTACTTTTAATCTCGTGATGCTTGTATTCCATGAGGAAGGTTGGTTCAAGAGAGAAAATAGTTCTAAAATTACGATTAATTTAAGCTGTTGAGGCTTGAAACATGAAAGTGAACATCGGGATTACTTTTGAAGCGTGAAAATACACGTTCTGTTATAAAAGACTAAAGAAGAGGAAGTTTGGCCGACACTTCCGGCATAAGGTCATTCCACAAATAATATAGGATAAATAATATTAAAAAAAAACAGAAATCTGTTAAATAATTTTCCTTTCGGCAAACAAATGTAGTAATACTCGTATGTAGGTAAGGTATAACCACATATTTCCACACGCATACACACTCGCGCACGACCGTCAAATTGTTGCCAACTTTGGCGATACTTGGTAAAGTATACCTCAATTTCTGTCAAAAATAAATCTCCGTGAACTAATCCAAGTTGGCGATAACAAGCTATTTTGGCGAAATTCCCATTGAAAATCGATTTTTATCAAAAGTCGGAATCTCCAATAATTGCGGACCAAGTTAAATTGATGCATTTGAGCTGTCGTTATTGGTCTAAAATTATTTGCATTATGGTACCAGGTGTGAGTTTATATGTCAAATATTGTATCTTTTACTGGAATATAATTTTATTTAATTTTTTTTACAATATTTTTTAAATCAATTTTTTTAGTGATTACTATGTTGTATTCAAAGACACTAACTTTATACCACATTCTTATGTCTGAAGTCAACCTTTAACAGGGACACTGATTACGGAAAATTGTCACTAAAATTTAATGATAGAATTTATATATATGTATATACATTTGAAAAAAATATAAAAATTTTAAATAAACTAAGAAGTTTTACATTATTTTTATTATATGCAAATGTCCCACTGATCCGTTTTCTGAATACCACTTTTTCTAAACAGTAATCCTCGTGGCATACTCATTCAAATTTTTCAGTAGAAATCCACCACGAATATTATTATTTGAAAATAATGGTATTCAAAGAGAAACCAGAGGGACCCTGTATATCTATCCTTGTATATGATATTTTCCAAGACATTTATGTAAATATAGTGCCATTTTTTAAATTTATATTAGAATACTTTTTCAGCCATCACACTTGGAGTTTCCTAAAATACTTAATAACATTGTAAAATGACTTGTTATTTCTGACAAACTTATTAAAATAATTTCTTTCTGTTATAGGTAAGTGGAATAGAAAATTGCTTATGTATTTCACGTAAGTAAGAAAAATTATATATCTAATTGTATTTAATAATTTATATTTCCATTCATTTTTATGCCCTATTCTACGTTTTTTGTTTATCTAAGTATTAATCTTAAACAGACATTTTATATCAAAAATATTATACATTTGAAACAAAAACTTATTTTAACATTTTGAATATGTTTGCTATAGAAATTGCTTCTTTTTGATTTTTTAAGTATTATTGTTATTTACTGACTGTATAAATTTGAGAAATGATATTTTTATGTTACAGAAAAATGTGGATAAATTATTTGAAGAAATTTTAAAATATTTATTATAAAATGTCCCTTTATTCCTACATGATATATAATAAAATTAAACGTTGTCCTACATAGTAATAAAAATAATATGTATATGAATGTCCAGCTTATTGCAAAAGCATACGTATGAAATATTTGTACTTTTCTACTCTCGAGATATTGACAAGTTTTACGCTATTTCTTTTAAAGTAAAGTTATAGGAACAGTCTTTTTCTAATTTTTAGCCATTCCTGTATTGCTGCTAATTGATTTTATAAAATAAATATTAAATATATCTTTAAAACTTCCAAATAATTTATACATAAATAATTTAATTTGTTTGATTTCTTTAAAATATGTTGGTATCTAAAAGAAATTAGCCAATATCTGAAAGTAGTTATTATTTTAAATAATTTTTTATTTAATCTTCTAATAGGTCTTGTAAATCAAAAATTCTAATGTTTAAAAAAGAAAATAAATAATATTTCATTGAACAATTTAGAATTTCTCATTTTTTATACTAATAAGTAAGTTTTGGCAAGAATGTTTTTTCTTTTAATAATTTTATTTACCACAAATACTTAATATTTTCGGCAACTTAAAGTTTCGGCAAAAAGTTTCGGCAACTTAAAAGAAAATGAAAACCTCATTAAAACTTTTCACGTACATTCATGAAAATACTGGCCAAACTTATTTTAAAATTCCCCTCGTTTGAAAATTTTTGTTATTTTATAAACTTTACTAATATTCTAACAAATAAAAAACAAAAAAACTTTACATTTCCATTATGAAAAAAGTTTCTTTTTAGTATGAAAAAATATATACTGTTTTAATGCAGCGTAAGAAAGAAAAATGTATGCTCTTAATATTTTAAAATAGTACTTTGATTTTCTTACCATTATATATATTAATAAAATAAAGTGTTTGTCTGTCTGTTTGTTTGTTGGTGGGGAAGGGAACTAGCTAGGGAAATATATCGCACATAGAGGTCTGAATGAACCTAAGCTTTAGATTTTGGATCTTTTTATTGGAGTTTTTGTTTTTGTTATAAACTGAAAAAATTTTTCCGATTTTCCAAGGTCACCAGCAATTTTGAGCCCCAATTGAAATTCAATCTTTTTTCGTATACATATTTTTGAATTTTTCTCGTTTAAGTCTGAAAGTCATTTCACCGAAAATGAGAAGGTCTTTTTTCAACAAATTTCTGTTTGCTACGTTATCCATCTAATCTTATCTTTTATACTCCTGTATGGAGGATAATTTCGAAAATCAATTTAAAACAATTTAAAAATATATTATATACATATATATATATATATATATATATATATATATATATATTATTAGTTATTAAGGAATATAAGGCCACCAATTTTTTCTCTCAAACGCAAAGAAGAAAGCAAGGGAAATAACCCAGCTTATGTTTACTAAGCAATCATCTTTATCGCCTAAATCTGCTCCCATGACAACGCAGGTGACCTTGCGGTCCAGAGGCCTTTATTATTATTATTATTCGGAGCGTAGGATTTGCATGGTAAAACAGACTAGCGTAATGAGATCGAGATATATTTAAAGTATCCCCGGAAAACGGTAAGATTATTTTAACGCAGTGTTAAATTCAGGATGTGGACCGGGAGGAATATGCCCCCCCCCCGGATCATCAAAATGTCCCTCCACGGAAGAGTTGTGCTTTTATGCTTATAAATTAATGAGCATGAGAGCCCAGAAGTGCAATTCCCCATGGAGAAAAATGTCTTAATTCAACACTTATTTTAGTTATATTTTAGATTATTATTCGAGCACACAGCAATGCCGGGTGGGTTATCTAGTATATACTTACTACTTTTTGAATAAATAAGCTTTACATATAATAAAAATTTAAATATAATAAAAATTAATATATTATAAAAATATATATAAGTATATAAAAAATGCGGTTCGAATATGTTCATTTGATATGAAAAAAAAATAATAATAACCTAGAAAGTTGGCAGTTATGATATACAGCTTAATTATTCTACTTCCTGCATAAAACTGAGAAAACTTCTTTTGTATCCGTAACTAAAACACTACTTGGAACAGCAACTGTTAAATATTCAAAACACGAAATGTATTCTTTAAGAAAAGTCGATTGGAAAAGGAACAATTTTTGATTCTTTTTTCGCCATGAAAAACCTTTAACGTCTTTCCGAAATCATCTAATCCGTTAGAATATTTGCGAATTTATATTGTTTAGCATTTGAGAATTGTTATTTTTCCTTAGCAGACGGAAAATATATATTTCCTGAAATACTTTTATTCCGTTTTCGTACAGTTCAAGAAGCTATTTGTAGCATATATTTTTGAAATAAATGATTGTGTACGTACATGCTGCAGAATTTTGGTTTGATATGTAATCTTTTTGCGGCATATTAGTTTTTTTTTATTTTATTATTATTAAAGAAAAGATGTGGGAAAACGGAAAATGCTGTTAGTAGATGATAAGGAGAAAGTGATATAGTTGAGAAAAGTATGTTAACTCAAGAATATACAAGGCGTCGCAAAACCATCCTTTTTTTTTGGGGGGGGGGATATATGTAAGTTTCGAAAGAATAATATATGAAACTCATATGTCTATAACTTTTAATTTGAGGTTGAATCACTGAATAGAAAACGTATTTTAAATATTAAGTTATACTATGTCTTAACTAAAATAAAGTGGAAATCGTAATACTTTAAAACTATATTTTAAAACTGGGTTAGATCTTTGAAAAAAAAAACAGTTTTATTTTTATGTTATATAATGATAAATTTGACTAAGGTTAAATCATGTAAATTAAAACATGCGAAAACACAGAAAAAAATCAATTAAGTTTAATTCATTCATTAAAATTCCGGTATAAAATTATCTAAATTTGAGTATTCCTCTGTATTATGGTCGTCTAAGGTTTAAAATCATGCAAACTAGTGTTTTATAGTTCAATGAAACCTGAAAACATGTGTAAAATTCATTTAAAATCATCTTTTTCCTTAAAAATCGATATTTTGCTTTGTTTTGCCTAATTATTAATATTAATTACGGTGTTGGTTGTTCAAAAATTAATGCATAACAACATGTATAAAAAATAACTAAAGATACTCAGGTATATTTAGACAAAAACTATAGAAAGTTAATTAAAGCTGACATTCCTGTTCACTCTGTTAATGCGCAATGGATGTAAAAATCACCTATTTATTTGGAAAATTTTGGTTTCTTGGTTGGAAGAAAAACCAATGATGACACATTCCATTGAACATTCCATCTACCTTTTCTAATAGGGAAAGAAAACAAAACGGAACGCGATAGAAATGTATCGTTTGCAGCCATATGTTTGGGAAACCAGGGAATTTTATCCCACCAATTTACAAATTTACTTAACATTTTCGCCGAAAGATGGCGCTTCAGCTTTGCGATAGCTGCAGAGAAATTGAATCCGTCACATCTTCATTCGGTATTTTGCTATTGAATCTGTTAGTGAGTACTTTTGGAATAGTATACACTATTGTAAATGGTTTATTCGTTGGTACAGCAGATATTTCTTGTTCTGGATTATCACCGCCTGGGACACAGCGCCACCTTTTGTCGAAGATGTTAACTAAATTTGCAAATTGGTGGGATAAAATTCCCTGGTTTCCCAAACATAAAGGCGTAAACGATACATTTCTATCGCGTTCCGTATTTTTTTATTTACTTTCAAAATCCATCAGTCATTTTTCGGACGCACAGTAAATGGTTATCGTTCCCACTCTTTGACAATGTCTTGATATGTATTTCAGGTAGGAAAACGTGATTCTGGTATTTCCTAACTTTTAAGTAAGCGATGCTGTTCTACATGAGATGCCCTCAGGGAGATTTGGAGTACAATCCCATAGATACCGAGATATATCACGGAAATCGTGAATAACGGAGCTTAGCAGCGCCACTTGTTGGGCTATATTCACCAAAACCTTATCGACGCCTATATGTGCTAAGGTATAATAGAATACGTTTGATAAAATTCCATCCCATAGATGCCGAAATATAGATATCACGGATATCATGAAAAATACAGCATAGCAGCACCGCCTGTCAAGTGATGTACACCAAAACCGTATCCGCGCCTATATGTACTGTATAATAGAATAGGTTTTGTAAAATTCCAACCCATACATGCTGAGATACAGATATCACGGATATAAAAAATAAATACAGCATAGCAGTGCCGCCTGTCGAGTGATATACACTCAAACCTTCCCAAACACTTTCCAAAATTAGTCAAATCGTGTTTAGGACATCCCAAAACTCAAATACATAAAAAAAGGAAGACGAAATTTTTTACGTTTCCAATACTTTCTCCTTCTGTATATAGAATAATGTATATAATGTAACACATAATATATATAACACATATATAATTCTGTATAATAACAAAAATGGTAACTTAAAAAGTGCTTTTAGTAAACATAAATTCTATGTTTAGAAAGGTATTTGTGACATGTAATTTTTAAAGGATTCTATCTGAGCTATGGCAGTGAAAATTTGGTTTGATGTGTAATCTTTTTGTTGCAGATTAGTTTTTAAAAGATATTAAAGAAAAATCATGATAATTGAAATGTGCTAGTAAACGAGAAGCAAAGAGAAACATCTAATGATTATTAATTAATCTATGTTGTGCACATGTCAAAAAGTTATCCAGCTAGCAGGGAAGTAGCATATACAACATATTATCATAAATTTTCCGAAAGCTTAGAAAAGTAGCTGTAGAAGGCCTAATGAATTGATTTTGTAGTAACAATATATAATATTGTTTAATTTGCGTTTAATCAGTAACGAGTTTTACGAATACGTACAACAATTTTCTCACATACACACTGCAAATCCTTATACGCTTTTACGAACACTTATTTTGTCACCTTTTTTAGAACACTTTGAACCGCACTTTTTGGAACAGTTTTTTGAATACTTCTGAGAACACTTCTTTTGTCCAGCACAACTTTCTAGAGCACTTTTTGGAGCCGATGATTTCACATGTGTGCCGAAATGTGCTCCCAATCTGTTCCCAAATGTGTTCCCAAGTTTAGATTTGACAGATATCCTGAGCAGAACACTTTTGATACACTTTCGAAACACTTTCGGTACACTTTCGAAACACTTTCTATTATAGCAGAGCATTCAGAACATTCGGAACACATTTCAGTTCACAATAAGGTAATTGGAACACCTTTTTTGAATCAAAGTGTTCCAAATGTGTTCCCAATGTGTGCTGGGAATTTGCAGTGTATATTAAACCCAGAATCGAATTCGTAGAATCGAGAAAGGTAAAAATGGATTTATTATTTGTTATTTTCGTATAATAAGACATTTTGTCATATTTAAATTATGCAAACCAGAAGGTCCAAACCAGGATTTTCGGGTTACAGAATATACTGCCCTGTACAGAACAAAGGTCAAACTCATTTTTTTTTAATTCATAACTCAAATAGATTTGTTAAAGTTAAAATATTTTTTTAGATTGACAACTAATAACACCATATACCATTTTTATATGAAAAATATCAATTACGTATTCAAATAAAGTTTTGAAATTTATTAAAAGTGATACTTTCGTATTAGCCGCATGATGCCAGTGTTAATAGCCGTAAAAATCTCCTAAAGATTTCATTACCATTTTTTTAAATCTATCTCTATCGCCATTACCAAGAGCCGCCATTTTTATTCTGATTATTTCAGATATCCATCACGTAATTCGATCACATATGTTTTAAATTTGCGTTTGATTTTTATTTATTTATTTATTTATTTACTTATGAAGTGTTAATTTCGGAGTATATAAGTCGGAAACAAAAGTGGAAGTATTTATATTGTTTTAAGTGCAAACGAGTTAATCTTCCGCAATCGAGCTGCATGCGATAGAGATAGATTTAAAAAAATCCATTCTTAAAAATTATTTTAAAATCTTAAAATGTCAGTAAAGTGAGATAAAGTTTTCAAAAAAAAAAAAAATGCATTTGAAAGTAATTTTTTTCTTCTATTCGACACTGTAAAAATTAAACAAAATGAGATGTTTAGAAGTAATTAAATTTGCGAAAAAGGGGAAATGAATTGTTTCCATCGTTACTATCGTCGATATGAAGTCAACGTTACTAACGAACATGCTTTTGCTGTATAATATAGATATCATTTAGATTTGCAATTTCCCATATTCCACCCCATATTCCCATATTCCACAGTCCCATACTGGGAATCTTATGAAATACCTGATTTCATTTCATCACGCAGCATTCCAGAAATTATCTGCATTATGAAGTCACATTCTAATTATATTCTAGATTTCATAATATAAATTCTCTCATTATATTGGTATTACAATCTGGAGCATATATTACAAAAAAAAATGGGCTCGTTATATGAAACAATCATGCTAATTCGTTAAATAAATTACTAATTTAAATAAAATAATTAATCATATAATTTTCTTTCTTTTCGTCGGAATGTTACAAAAGGTAATTTTTAGTTAGAAAATTCTAGGAATTTTAAATTACAAAATTTAATTTCAACAGTTAGCCTGTTATAATTATATAGCATGATAAAATCACATTCAGATGATACTCTAGATTTCATAACATTCTGCCAATAATTTCATTTCAATATGAGTGACATACATAAAAAAAAAAATAAAAGAAAGAAAGAATGGTATTTATATGAAACGATCATGCCAATTGGGGAAGTAAAATATTTATTCAATTCCAATAATTTATATAATTTCCTTTCTTTTTATTGGAATGTGACAAACGGTATTCTTTAGTTAGAAAATTCTAGGAATTTTTGAATTACATAATTTAATTTCAATGGTCAGTATTAAAGAATTGTCCAGCATTAGGAAATCATACAGAGATAATATTCTACATTACGTCATATAAATTCTTTAAATTAAATCATTCCATAATGGGAAACATGTATTCCGCGAAAAATATTTAAATAATTCTATATACATGGAAAAATCAAGCTAATTTATTACTTTCAAATATTTATTTCTGGCAAATGATTCTTTTTATAGTTCTTTTTTTATCGTTGAAATGATACAAAAGATGATTTTTTAGTTATACAATTCTAGAAATTTTGATTTACGTAATTTAATTTCCACATTTAGCATTCAACAACTAACCACCATTGTGAAATCATAAACATATAATACATTATGTCGCATAAATTCATTCCATAAATTCATTTTACAATGTGTAACATATAGTATTACAAAGAAAAATATATTAATAAAGCTATTTATAAGAATCGATCATGCTAATTGGTTACAGTAAAAAGTTTATTTACGGCAAATAATTATTCAAACAATTTGTTTTATTCTTGTTGAAATAGTCATAGAGATTATTTCTCGAAGAACAAGGAGATTGGGGGGATTATATTTCTTTGCAATAGACATTATCCGTCAAACTAAAGAATATGAGAACATTCTTGTCACGTAAATCCATTTCCTAGATTAATATGTTACCCCAGGAATCACACAAGAATCGTGTAAATTGTTTGCTGGAACGTGTCACATTAGTACAAAGAAAGACTTATATAAATAAGCTGATTTTATTATTAATTTTTAAACCGAATTTTATACACTAATTCGTAATGTTGTTATTATATTCTTTTAACTGAAAGAATTTTTGGTTGTCAAGTAAGTGAGACTTCTTAAATTGCAAATAAATGGATTTTTGATTTTAATTATTCAATTTTTAACACTTTCTAACATAGTTAAAAAGTGTGTATGACTTCGTGCATTTCCGTCTATTGGTGGAAATTGGTGAAGATGAATTTTCGACTGTGTTATACGTTTTGTAATTAAGCTAAATGATGGTACACTATGTAGCGTATGCAAAGATCTATAAATAGAGAGAAAATGGGGATCCGACCTCAGGAGGTGGAGTGTGGAGTGAGAAGTGAGGAGGGCTCCTCCTCCCGAAGTGCCCTCCTCCTCCTCCTCCTCCCGAAGTGCCCTCCTCCTCCTCCACCTCCCGAAGTGCAGCACCTGAGCTCCTCCTCACGAAGTGCGCACCTCCTCTCGAAGTGTCCTCCTCCACCACCTAAGATAAGGGGATTAATTAAGGATTAGTGTTAATTAATTTTAATTGCGGGACTTAGAAATTTTTCGAAGCAAATTTTTTTTTCAACGAGAGTAGGCCATTTGATATACATGTTAGAGTACATTTGAGGAGAATTTTAAAAGTCAATAATAGTTTAATTAAAAAAGGTCATTAATTAATTTTAATTGGGGAACTTAGACATTTTTGCAGGATTTTTTATTTTTTATTTTTTTATTTATTTATTTTTTTTTTTTTCGCGGAGAAATATCTATTACAGTACAAGGTGAATTTTAAAGAATTACAAATTTAATTAATTTTAATTGGGGAACTTGGAATTTTTTCGAAGCAATTTTTTTTTCAACGAGAGTATACAGTTTGAATAGGAGTATATGCAGTAGAAGTGAATGAATAATAATTAAAAAGGGTCATTCATTAATTTTAATTGGGGAACTTAGAAATTTTTTTTCAACTAGAGTAGTCCATTTGATATACATGTTAGAGTATATTTGAGGGTGAATGAATAATTAAAAATATTCATTAATTTTAAATGGAGAACTTAAGAAATTTTTGTGATTTTTTAGTTTTAAAAATTGCCAAAAAAATAAAATTTTTAGAGTTAAAAGTCGCCAAAAGTAGGATTTTCAGCTGAAAGTAATCTAAGATATAAACTCTCAACTGAAATGGATTTTGCCTTAAGGTGTGAGCTTTTAGCTAGAAATGACCTAGAGTCAAAACTTCCTGGACCCAGGAATCATCACGGGGGGTTATAGTAAAAAAATACAGGGTCCCGTATGAATTATACTGCACTCAATTCTAATAGCTCGCCCCCTCCCTTTTTTTTACCCAGAGGAGCCCTTCGATAGCCTAACAATATGCACTTCAAAAAATACAGAGTGATATAAAAAGAAGAATTTTAACGTATATATAAAATAATAAAGAAGAATGAAAAATCATGCATAGCGTCATAATTCATAAATCACTTTCCACAAAAAATACAGAGTGGTACAAAAAGAATTTTAACATATATAAAATAATAAACAAGTATGAAAAATCATGCGTAGTGGTATAGTTTATGAATCACTTTCCAACATTATCGAAATGTTATGTGAACAAAATTTAATTTTATCAGCTAGTGCGTAGTTAATTAAAATAGTGAACAGATCCCCTTTTTAATAAAAAGGCACCCTTCACAAAAATCCAATTATGCCTAAAGACCCTTACTAAAATCAGTTCATTGACCCCTCCTTTTTTCCTCCTTCGAAGTGTAAACACGCATTAGACTATAGGGTCCCTTCATAAAATAAATGAGATACATGCCCTATTCGAATAAAAAAATCCCTTCACAAAAACTGTAGGGGTTCCCTTTTGAAATAAAAAGGCCCCTTCACAAAAATCCAACTATGCATAAGAACCCTTCCTAAAATCATGAAATTTATACCTTACCCTTTTTTTTCAATTCAAGTTAGGCTAAAAGTACAGCTTGCGCGTCGATATGTTCAAAACACATAGTTATAGATATTAAGCTACATTCACAAAATAAATTCAATAGATTCATGTTATATTATGGCGACAGAAATACAAGGGATATTGACCTTTCATAAAAATGCAAGGTCCGCTGTTTGAATGAAAAGGCCTCCCTTCACAATATACCCTGTAAAAATATTATGATTCCACAGATATTTTAAGAAATAGAGTACTAATCTCAAATGAATACGAATTCATGCAATGTAAAAAATAGGTTTTACACGAATACATTTTTAGTATAACGTTCAAAATATAGATTTTAGAAAAAAAAAAAAAGTACATTTTTCAACAAATTTATCATACAAGTCTGTAAAATAGGGTAGATCGTTTCATGAAAAATAATTGAATTTTCGAATGATTATGCTTTAAAATACATATTTATAACTGCAACTAAGATTTGAGTGTTACCCCCTCAACATGCATATCGCTGAATCATAATGAGTCTTATTATCAGATAAGCGAAGATCTTGCTTTGACACGGTGAATCACTCGCGATAAGAAATACCTGAGACTCGTAATTTCTGACACATTTTTTGTAGGTAAATGAGCTATTTAAAACCGTCAATGTATACGAATTATTTCGTGTAGTCCTATATAATTATTAATCTGTTAAGTTTTAAAATGCTTCAATGAAAAATAAGAACTAATCATTAAGCGATACCCTTAAGAATTTTGAGGCAAACAGATGTTTAAATGAATTTGAACCTGTTTAAATGTACCTGTGTTTAAATGAATTTGACGCATGTTATGGTAAAAAAAAAATACAGGGTCCCCTGTAAGATATATGAATTAAACTTTAAATATTTTAAAATTACATTAGTCTATGCTTTTTTTGTACAGAAAAATTATACTAAATTGTGTTTTTAGTATTTTAACTTAAAAATTTCTTTTGAGGAATGAATATAATAACTAAGCTTTGTTTTTATAAAATATATATTGTACTAAATAGTTAGGGTATTATTTAAAAAAATTTTGTTTTTAATATTGAAAAAAAAGTTATCTTACCTAAATATTTAAACCCTAATGTACTGTGGACTTCATCCAAATTCGACTGCATGCATGCCTTACAACAACTAAACGGTATAACGTGTTCGCTTATCTCTTAAAATTACGGGATATCGTGACGTCATGGATAAAGCATAGGGTAGAATACAGAATGAATAGCTATTATAAAGCAGAATCATAAATTTTGCATACTTTACACTTGTAGTATGTGAAATGATTGCTACTATTGCCTATATGAGAAAATGAATCATCAACGAATCTTATTAGTGTATGTTATATTTAACCAACAGGCTTGAAATGCGTGAATTTTGACTAGAATTAATCATTGAATGTAAAAATGATTTATTTTTAGATCTAATATGTATATCGTTTAACATTTAAAAATATATACACAAATTAATCTTACCTTATTCACAAACTTGCAATCCCGTCTTCAATATATGGCTACAGCATGAAAAAACATGCGTGCTACTTGTATAGCAACTAGACCAGAAATGATTTCAGTACAAGTCCATTATATTATTGTTAATCTATAGATTAGTAACATCACGTGACTGATTGCGATAACATTCTATATAAGATTTACTGATAAGAATACATTTCAATTCATTTCTCCCAAAAGCAAGTGTATGAGTTGGTTGTAAGATCTAGGTAAGTATCCTTACTTTATATGTTTAAAGTTATAATATATGAATAGATATAATATTAATGTATTTTTTCAATATGTATGGTAGGCAAAAAGGAATAGGTAAGCAAAAAAGAATAGGTATTATTGCATGTTTCCTCTAATTTATTTTAAAAATAATTATTTTAAAAATACATACTAACAATTTATGCGATGAGTCACACAGCATGATGGGACAATATATGAAATTTATTTTTATATTATACAAGCTACTATATACAATTCATATGCGTGAGCAAGATTATTTTTAGACTAGAATTATTCACTGAATGTAAAAAAAAATGATTTATATTTAGATCTAATATTTATATCGTTTAACATTTTAAAATCCTATTAAAAGTATATACATTAGTATGCTTGTGAAAGGCCTATTGTTAATACGAAACGTTGTGTGAAGTGTCCTGTTTTAGGGTTAAAAGTTTCGTGAAGGGGTCTGTTTGAAGGAGCCTGCTTCGAAATGACTTAAGAACGCACAATTTATTCCTAAACATTCAACTCGATTCGTTATTTATGCTTTATTAAGTATTCAATAAAAAATAATAACTAAGAAATAAAATTAAAAATAGTAATTAAGAGATACCCTTAAGAATTATTGCGATAGGAGATTGGTTTTAATTAAATAGGTTAATGAATCTAATTCGATACAAGTCTTGTTAAAACAGAGATTATAGTTAAAATACACATTAATTATACAGTATTACACTGTATTACACAATGCGCTACCTCACCTATATTATCACAGAAATACCTTCGATAAAATTTAGACTAACAATACACACATAAAAAAATATATACAGAGTACCCAGAAAATGATAGGAATGAATGAAAAATTTTAACGTAAATTCTAAAATAGGATCTACAATAAGTGACAATAAATAAATATGAAGGAAAAATCATGAGTCATGGTATACTTTATGAAACACTTTCCAATGCTATGTGACTATCGTTAAGAATTTGAAATAAGTGAATTAGATTTAATAATTCATACTGGAAATATATTTAAAAAAAAATTAGTAGCTTCGCCTACTTTTAAATCATTCAAGACATATGATGAAGGCTTGGCTGCTGTAGAAAAGCTTAATACTTGTATCTTAATGAATCGACCTATTTATGTTGGATTCACAATTTTAGAATTATCTAAATTAGTTATGTATGATTTTCATTACAATTTTATAAAGAAAACATACAAAGATCGTGCAGTTTTACTCTTTACGGATATAGATTCCTTAACTTATCATATTAAAACCAATAATATTTATAAGGATATGGAGCACCATCATGATTTTTTCGACTTTTCTGAATACTTGAAATCCCATCGTCTAAACCGCACAAGTTTCGAACACACAAACATATAATCAGACTTGTCATTTTATAACCAGGACGCTAACCACAGGGCTAAGTGAGCCCCCGCTTATTTTATAGTCACCACGCTGACTATTGGGCTTAGTAAGCCACAGGCTAATTTATATCCACCACGCTAACTATTGGGCTTAGTGAGCCCCAGGCTAACTTATACCCACCACGCTGACTTTTGGGCCTAGTGAACCCCCGCTTATTTTATAGCCACCATACTAACAACAGGGCTAAGTGAGCCCCCGCTTATTTTATAGTCACCATGCTAAGTATTAGGCTGAGTGAGCCCCAGGCTATTTTATAGCTACTACGATAACCCCAGGGCTAAGTGAGCCTCCCGCTTATTTTATAGTCACCACGTTTACTACTGGGCTGAGTGAGCCCCAGGCTATTTTATACCCAGTATGCTAACTAATGGGCTGAGTGAGCCCCAGGCTATTTTCTACCCACCACGTTTACTGGGCTTAGTGTGTCCCCGCTTATTTTATAGCTACTACGATAACCCCAGGGCTAAGTGAGCCTCCCGCTTATTTTATAGTCACCACGTTTACTACTGGGCTGAGTGAGCCCCAGGCTATTTTATACCCACCACGCTTACAGGGCTAAGTGAGCCCCCGCTTATTATATAGTCAACACGCTAACTACTGGGCTGATTAAGCCCCAGGTATTTTATACCCACCATGCTAACTACTGGGCTGAGTGAGCCCCAGGCTATTTTATACCCACCACGCTTACAGGGCTAAGTGAGCCCCCGCTTATTATATAGTCAACACGCTAACTACTCGGCTGATTAAGCCCCAGGTATTTTATACCCATCACGCTAACTACTGGGCTGAGTGAGCCCCAGGTTATTTAGTCGCATGAATATGATTTCCAAGGTATATGTCCTAACTTGATTTAGACCATTGCATATAGTAAGATAAAGCTGCGAAGTAAATTGGTAAACTATATGTACATTTCCCATGAAAACTCACTTGTGTTTTCTTAAATATCTGCAGAAATCAGCATAGTTTATTAAAATTATATACATTCTCATTAGTTTATGAATCTGCTAACTTGTAATATCTATATGGTAACTTGGATTATTAGTATTCCCACTTAAAAATTTCTTTTGTAGATTTAATATGATAAACACTAACATGAGACTGACTAAACTTTTACCATTTTCATTTCAACTTAGTTTTAGGAAATTTATCTACATAGCTTTAAATTTTACTGTTTAGTAAGTCTATTATTTCAAAGTATTATTTTTTAGTTCTAATATTCAAAACATATTCATATCGTTTTACATAGTAAGTATCAAATTAATTTAAAGTCATATTAAAAAAAATATACATACAAATACTATTCTTACCTAACACGCCAGCTAGCTAAGCACCCAACCGTCTCACACCAAGGCTCTGAGAAAAGTGAATGCTTGTTCAGGGCCTTATCAGCTAATATAATCACTGATAAGACTTGATCACGTGACATGTGACGTCACTGTTTAAGTGATATCACGTGACCATGTGGTATCATTCAATACGTCAACAATGACGTCAGAGATCACGTGATCAAGTCTTATCAGTGATTATATTAGCTGATAAGGCCCTGAACAAGCATTCACTTTTCTCAGAGCCTTGGTGTGAGACGGTTGGGTGCTTAGCTAGCTGGCGTGTTAGGTAAGAATAGTATTTGTATGTATATTTTTTTAATATGACTTTAAATTAATTTGATACTTACTATGTAAAACGATATGAATATGTTTTGAATATTAGAACTAAAAAATAATACTTTGAAATAATAGACTTACTAAACAGTAAAATTTAAAGCTATGTAGATAAATTTCCTAAAACTAAGTTGAAATGAAAATGGTAAAAGTTTAGTCAGTCTCATGTTAGTGTTTATCATATTAAATCTGCAAAAGAAATTTTTAAGTGGGAATACTAATAATCCAAGTTACCATATAGATATTACAAGTTAGCAGATTCATAAACTAATGAGAATGTATATAATTTTAATAAACTATGCTGATTTCTGCAGATATTTAAGAAAACACAAGTGAGTTTTCATGGGAAATGTACATATAGTTTACCAATTTACTTCGCAGCTTTATCTTACTATAGGCAATGGTCTAAATCAAGTTAGGACATATACCTTGGAAATCATATTCATGCGACTAAATAACCTGGGGCTCACTCAGCCCAGTAGTTAGCGTGATGGGTATAAAATACCTGGGGCTTAATCAGCCCAGTAGTTAGCGTGTTGACTATATAATAAGCGGGGGCTCACTTAGCCCTGTAAGCGTGGTGGGTATAAAATAGCCTGGGGCTCACTCAGCCCAGTAGTTAGCATGGTGGGTATAAAATACCTGGGGCTTAATCAGCCCAGTAGTTAGCGTGTTGACTATATAATAAGCGGGGGCTCACTTAGCCCTGTAAGCGTGGTGGGTGTCGGGAGCAGTAAGAGAGTGGACTGTAGTAAGTTTTTAATTATTTATTTAATTAATTGCCAAGGGGCAAGTGAAGTTTTGTTTAACTTCTGGTTTGAGCGCAAGGGCACTCGTGACATGAGATGCTGCTCGTTTTGAGAACGAAGCTCAACTGACGGTTTTACAATTTATCAGCTAGGTGGCGCTGATCTATTAAGCAAACTTCGGGAGCGCACATACCGGCCCCCATTGAAGTATTCTAATAGTTCAATGAGATACAACAAATGAATATACAATAACATACAATGAATTATTAATTAATGGCTACACATTATGCACTAATATATAATACAATGATAAGAAATAATAAATTCAATAGATAAATGCTAAGATTAATTGATATTATCGTTATCTACAATAGGTAAAATACATATGTTAGAAATACTTCTTTTGTAAAGTCCAGATGGAGTACGAACTACTACAACTCTGACATTATCATCATTTCCTTTTATTATTTCTGAAATTCGACCTATTATCCATTTACAAACTGGTAGGTCACCATCCTTTACAAGAACCATCATACCTGGTGCAACGTTTTCTTTTTTAAAGAGCCATTTGGACCTCTGCTGTAAATGACTTAAATAGGAATTGGTCCAATTTTTCCATATGAGTTGCACGATTTTTTGAGTTTTCTGCCATCGGTCGAGCAAGTTTTCCTTTTCATTTATTAAATTTGGCTCAGGTAGGGCATTGATTGGTCTTCCAATAAGGAAATGACCTGGGGTCAAAACTTCATAGTCTTCTAGATCAGAGGACAGTGGGGAAAGAGGGCGAGAATTAAGAATACCTTCAACTTGGGTAGTAATTGTCAAAAATTCTTCTAAAGTTAATTTCATAACACCAATAGATCTTTTTAGGTAATATTTGAACTGTCCGACACCTCTCTCCCAGAGACCTCCAAAATTTGGTGAACGAGGGGGTAGAAATTTCCAGAGAACTTGCTCGGATGACAGGAATTTTGATACATCATCATTATTCTTATCTATAGAATTTAATAATTTTTTCAATTCTCTAGATGCTCCAACAAAGTTGGATGCATTGTCACATGAGATTGTACTACTTTTGCCTCTGCGAGCAAAGAATCTTTCTAGAGTTGCAATTAATGCATTAGAAGTTAAATCAGAAAGCAACTCTAAATGCACTGCTTTTGTCACCATGCATATGAAAATTGCTACATAAACCTTATTAATCATTCCCTTTCTTTGGTTGCGATATTTAATCAAAAATGGACCACATAGATCAAGTCCTGCATTAGAAAAGGTTGGACTTTGGATTACTCTCTCAGGGGGTAAATTACCCATGATTTGATTGACAATTGTAGGTTTTATTTTGAAACATTGAACACAATCGTGAACAACTTGACGAGCAATGTTTCTTCCGTTAATAGGCCAAAATAATTGTCTTACAGTATTCAATAGTCCTTGAGGACCAACATGTAAGTCTCTTTTATGATAGTAAATAAAGATGATTTCTGTTAATTTACTACCTGGGGGTAAAATAATTTGGTGAGATCGGTCATAGCTTAAATTTGAGTTGGCTAAGCGACCACCTACTCTTAATAGATCATCTTGATCTAGAAATGGATTTAAGAACCTTAACTTACTTTTTATAGGGATAGACATGCCCTTTTTCAATGCCGAAATTTCTGTTGAGAAATACTCACCTTGAATCTTTTTCAGCAATACATTTCTGGCAAATTTTATTTCCTCCAACATTAAGTGATTTTTAAGTTTAACATTATTCTTGCAGTTGTTAAAAAACCTGAAAATAAACGCTAATACTCTTATTAGTTTCACATAACTGTTTGAAATATTAAGAAAAGAGTTAATAAAGTCATTTTTTATAACTGAAGTTAAGACCGGAACTGACTTTAGTTCCTTTAAAAAGAATTCATCATTTTTGTGAGAGTCATTTTGAGGAAAAAGTTCACTAATGTCCTTTTTCAGGAAATCGGGGCCTTCCCACCACAGTTTGTTGGTTGAAAGGGACGTAGCATCTTGACCTCTGGATAACGCATCAGATGGATTAAGTTTTGAAGGAACGTATCTCCACTCATAGTTTTTTGACAGTTCTTGAATCTGAGAGACTCGATTGCCCACAAAGGTTTTAAGGAGATGAGGTGAAGTTGCTATCCAGGCTAAGGAAATGGTGGAGTCTGACCAAAGTATGACCTTGTCAAAATTAAGCTTTAGTGCTTTTACTACTCTTTGAGTAAGTTGGCACAATAACAAACACGCTGACAGTTCGAGTCGTGGGATGCTGAGAGTTTTAATTGGGGCAACTCTGCTTTTGCTGCAAATGAGATGAGAAGCAGGAGAACAAGAGTTCGATACTGATTGGAGATAAAGAGACGCTCCGTAAGCCTTTTCACTAGCATCAGCAAAGCCGTGCAATATTATAGTTGATACATCTTTAATGAGAATGCATCTAGGTATATTGAATGATTCTATCAAAACAAGTGAATTAAGGAACTTGTCCCATGCTTGAGCAACAGGAAGTGGAATGTTATCATTCCAGTCACACTTTAGTAACCACAGTTTTTGCATAAAGATTTTAGCACGGCAAATTACCGGCCCTAGTAACCCTAAAGGGTCGAAGAGTCTGGCAATTTGACTTAAAACTTCGCGTTTTGTATAGTTAGCACTTCTGTTGACAATCACCGTAAATTTAAAAGTGTCACTACTGCAGTCCCAAAGTATTCCGAGAGTTTTAGATGAAGTATTTTCAGAATTTTGGTTAAACGGAAAAATTTGAGAATCAGGGGTTATTTCTTCAACAACATTAGATTGCCATTTATGTAAAGACATCTGGCCTCTTTTGAAGAGATCTGTCAATTGTTCTTTAATTTCGTTAAATTCCGCAATGTCTGAAGACCCAGAAAGGCAATCATCCATGTACATATCGCTCATTACGAACTTAGCTGCTAATGGAAAATTGGTTGCTTCATCTGTTGCTAACTGCTGGAGAACTCTAGTGGCGAGGAATGGACTACTTGCACAGCCATATGTAACTGTTTTCAGGGTATAGATTCTGTCCGGTTTTTCCCTCCCCTCTCTCCACAATATTTTTTGATATCTAGTATGCAACGGATTTACTTCTATTTGTCGAAACATTTTATTTACATCAACAGTAAATGCGAAAATATTTTTCCTAAAACGGATCATAATCGCAAAAAGATCATCCTGTATTAACCCTCCTTTAAACAATAAATCGTTTAGAGACTTTCCATTACTAGTTTTACAACTCCCATCAAAAACAACTCTTAATTTAGTTGTGGTACTTGACGGTCGCAAAACACCGTGATGAGGGAAAAAATATCCTGCATCAGGATTTGTGTCATCAGACATTTCCTCCATGTGTCCCAATGTAGCGTATTCTCTTAGAAATTCTATGTATAATTCCCTTAATTTGGGATCTCGTTCTAAACGTTTCCATAACTGATTTAATCTTTTAGTGGCAATTTGTTTTGAATCTCCCAAAGAATTATCTAACATTTGAGATTTAAAGGGTAATTCAACTACGTACCTACCGTCCAGTTTTCGGTAATGAGTTTTTAAAAAATGTTCATTACAGTAATTTAACTCCTCACTAACTAAGGGTTTTAATTCACTTACCTGATCTAATTCCCAAAAGGAGCTTATTTCTTTTTCTAATTTCTTAGATTCTGTTATCAAGAAACAAGAATCAGAAGATTCCTTTAAATTCGAGATCGAATTGTAAACAGCACCTGATATAACATGTCCAAAAAATGTTTCTACTAACATTAATTGAGAATCATCAATTTTAATTTTATTTGATCCTATTAATTCATAAAATAACTCTGCTCCAATAATCGCGTGTACACGTTTCGGTTTGTTCCAGTTATTATCCGCTAAAATTATATTCGCCGGCAATTTTAATTTCGACGCATTCACATATGAAGGGGGAAGTTCGGCAATTTTTGGGACAACTACCATATCTAACTGATAAGATTTAGTTTTGCTTTCATTCGTTAATTCTGTACTAATAAATGATTTAGCGTTTAAGCATAAATCGTTAAGTCCGGAGATCGGAATATGAGTTTTTTGTTTACGCAATCCCAACACGTTTGCAGCATATGCACTTATTAAATGTGAGCTAGAACAACTGTCTAATGCTGCAATTAATGGTTTAAATTCCCCAGAACAATCCTTCAAATATATTACAGCTGTATTTAAAATCACACAAGATTTATCTGTTTTATTTTCCTTCGCGAAAAATGTTTGATTATCAAGAGAGGGGGGGGGGGGAAGAATTTTGGCGTCCGTCTTCCTCCTCAAAAGGTCGATTTGTTTTGTTATTTTGATTAATTGGATGTAATAGAGTGCTGTGTTGTTTGCTATTACAAGCAAAACAGCTGTACTTTGATACACAGGGATTAGGTAAATGATTATTTAAACATGAAAAACATAAGTTGTTATTTTTTACAATTTCTGTTCTTTTTGTCACATCCATTAGTTTGAATTTCTCGCATCTATATAACGAGTGTTTATCCGCACATCCTAGCACGCAGCTTTTTCCATGTTTTGCTTTAGTTAAAAATGATTTTTCATTATTTGGCTTAGCGCCAGTTTTCCAACTGTACGGAATCTTTCTATTTTCTTTAGGCAGAAAAGTATTTTGAAGAATTCTAGCTCTTTCTTCCAAAAAACTTAAAAAGTTATCTAGTTTAGGAATTTCATTTTTAATTAATTTCATTTCGAAACATTTTTTTATTTCAGGATCCAGTTTTTGAAACAGTATATGCATTATTAAAGCATCTGACAGCTCGTTTGATTCAAACTCGAGTAACTTTAATGCACGCAAATTACATTTAGTATTATCAATTAATTGCATTAAATGGTTAGGAGAGTCTGGTACCTTTGATAAATTTAATAATTTAATAATATGACAATCAATAACTGCCCGTTTGTTTTCGTATCTTTCTTCTAAAGAAGACCAAAGAGTATCTTGTGCTGACTCGAGCCTTTTGGCTTCACCCTTTAGACAGCCCTTTAAATAGCATAGCTGCTGAGTTGAATTTAGATTTTTATTATTGCCTATAATTGACATAAATTGAGTTTTAAAATTTTGAAACTCATCATATTTTCCTGAGAAACTAGGTAGAGGTAAGTCAGGTATTTTAAAGTTAGTCGTGACAGTCAAATTATCTTTTTTAACATTAGAACAATCTAATTTAGATATAAATATATTAAGCTTTACCTCTGATTCTTCCAGTTCATCTTCGAGTTGAGACGTTATATCCAAAGAATCCCTTAATTCCACATCTTCTGGAAGCTGTGTATAGGCGTATATGAGTTCACGCAATGACGTTTTGAGTTCTGAGATTGAGATTCGTTTAGCTTCCAATCGTAACTGATGTTCTTTCTTTTGTTGTTGATCTTTTTCTTCTGAGAGTACGTATTCACTAACGAATTTTGTTATTTTGTTAAGCTTTGTTTTTAACACGCCGCGTTGGCGATTTAAAGCTGTTAAATTACACATTTACACTGTGCTCCGGTCGCTTAGGACCATATGTCGGGAGCAGTAAGAGAGTGGACTGTAGTAAGTTTTTAATTATTTATTTAATTAATTGCCAAGGGGCAAGTGAAGTTTTGTTTAACTTCTGGTTTGAGCGCAAGGGCACTCGTGACATGAGATGCTGCTCGTTTTGAGAACGAAGCTCAACTGACGGTTTTACAATTTATCAGCTAGGTGGCGCTGATCTATTAAGCAAACTTCGGGAGCGCACAGTGGGTATAAAATAGCCTGGGGCTCACTCAGCCCAGTAGTAAACGTGGTGACTATAAAATAAGCGGGAGGCTCACTTAGCCCTGGGGTTATCGTAGTAGCTATAAAATAAGCGGGGACACACTAAGCCCAGTAAACGTGGTGGGTAGAAAATAGCCTGGGGCTCACTCAGCCCATTAGTTAGCATACTGGGTATAAAATAGCCTGGGGCTCACTCAGCCCAGTAGTAAACGTGGTGACTATAAAATAAGCGGGAGGCTCACTTAGCCCTGGGGTTATCGTAGTAGCTATAAAATAGCCTGGGGCTCACTCAGCCTAATACTTAGCATGGTGACTATAAAATAAGCGGGGGCTCACTTAGCCCTGTTGTTAGTATGGTGGCTATAAAATAAGCGGGGGTTCACTAGGCCCAAAAGTCAGCGTGGTGGGTATAAGTTAGCCTGGGGCTCACTAAGCCCAATAGTTAGCGTGGTGGATATAAATTAGCCTGTGGCTTACTAAGCCCAATAGTCAGCGTGGTGACTATAAAATAAGCGGGGGCTCACTTAGCCCTGTGGTTAGCGTCCTGGTTATAAAATGACAAGTCTGATTATATGTTTGTGGGTTCGAAACTTGTGCGGTTTAGACGATGGGATTTCAAGTATTCAGAAAAGTCGAAAAAATCATGATGGTGCTCCATATCCTTATAAATATTATTGGTTTTAATATGATAAGTTAAGGAATCTATATCCGTAAAGAGTAAAACTGCACGATCTTTGTATGTTTTCTTTATAAAATTGTAATGAAAATCATACATAACTAATTTAGATAATTCTAAAATTGTGAATCCAACATAAATAGGTCGATTCATTAAGATACAAGTATTAAGCTTTTCTACAGCAGCCAAGCCTTCATCATATGTCTTGAATGATTTAAAAGTAGGCGAAGCTACTAATTTTTTTTAAATATATTTCCAGTATGAATTATTAAATCTAATTCACTTATTTCAAATTCTTAACGATAGTCACATAGCATTGGAAAGTGTTTCATAAAGTATACCATGACTCATGATTTTTCCTTCATATTTATTTATTGTCACTTATTGTAGATCCTATTTTATAATTTACGTTAAAATTTTTCATTCATTCCTATCATTTTCTGGGTACTCTGTATATATTTTTTTATGTGTGTATTGTTAGTCTAAATTTTATCGAAGGTATTTCTGTGATAATATAGGTGAGGTAGTGCATTGTGTAATACAGTGTAATACTGTATAATTAATGTGTATTTTAACTATAATCTCTGTTTTAACAAGACTTGTATCGAATTAGATTCATTAACCTATTTAATTAAAACCAATCTCCTATCGCAATAATTCTTAAGGGTATCTCTTAATTACTATTTTTAATTTTATTTCTTAGTTATTATTTTTTATTGAATACTTAATAAAGCATAAATAACGAATCGAGTTGAATGTTTAGGAATAAATTGTGCGTTCTTAAGTCATTTCGAAGCAGGCTCCTTCAAACAGACCCCTTCACGAAACTTTTAACCCTAAAACAGGACACTTCACACAACGTTTCGTATTAACAATAGGCCTTTCACAAGCATACTAATGTATATACTTTTAATAGGATTTTAAAATGTTAAACGATATAAATATTAGATCTAAATATAAATCATTTTTTTTTACATTCAGTGAATAATTCTAGTCTAAAAATAATCTTGCTCACGCATATGAATTGTATATAGTAGCTTGTATAATATAAAAATAAATTTCATATATTGTCCCATCATGCTGTGTGACTCATCGCATAAATTGTTAGTATGTATTTTTAAAATAATTATTTTTAAAATAAATTAGAGGAAACATGCAATAATACCTATTCTTTTTTGCTTACCTATTCCTTTTTGCCTACCATACATATTGAAAAAATACATTAATATTATATCTATTCATATATTATAACTTTAAACATATAAAGTAAGGATACTTACCTAGATCTTACAACCAACTCATACACTTGCTTTTGGGAGAAATGAATTGAAATGTATTCTTATCAGTAAATCTTATATAGAATGTTATCGCAATCAGTCACGTGATGTTACTAATCTATAGATTAACAATAAGATAATGGACTTGTACTGAAATCATTTCTGGTCTAGTTGCTATACAAGTAGCACGCATGTTTTTTCATGCTGTAGCCATATATTGAAGACGGGATTGCAAGTTTGTGAATAAGGTAAGATTAATTTGTGTATATATTTTTAAATGTTAAACGATATACATATTAGATCTAAAAATAAATCATTTTTACATTCAATGATTAATTCTAGTCAAAATTCACGCATTTCAAGCCTGTTGGTTAAATATAACATACACTAATAAGATTCGTTGATGATTCATTTTCTCATATAGGCAATAGTAGCAATCATTTCACATACTACAAATGTAAAGTATGCAAAATTTATGATTCTGCTTTATAATAGCTATTCATTCTGTATTCTACCCTATGCTTTATCCATGACGTCACGATATCCCGTAATTTTAAGAGATAAGCGAACACGTTATACCGTTTAGTTGTTGTAAGGCATGCATGCAGTCGAATTTGGATGAAGTCCACAGTACATTAGGGTTTAAATATTTAGGTAAGATAACTTTTTTTTCAATATTAAAAACAAAATTTTTTTAAATAATACCCTAACTATTTAGTACAATATATATTTTATAAAAACAAAGCTTAGTTATTATATTCATTCCTCAAAAGAAATTTTTAAGTTAAAATACTAAAAACACAATTTAGTATAATTTTTCTGTACAAAAAAAGCATAGACTAATGTAATTTTAAAATATTTAAAGTTTAATTCATATATCTTACAGGGGACCCTGTATTTTTTTTTTACCATAACATGCGTCAAATTCATTTAAACACAGGTACATTTAAACAGGTTCAAATTCATTTAAACATCTGTTTGCCTCAAAATTCTTAAGGGTATCGCTTAATGATTAGTTCTTATTTTTCATTGAAGCATTTTAAAACTTAACAGATTAATAATTATATAGGACTACACGAAATAATTCGTATACATTGATGGTTTTAAATAGCTCATTTACCTACAAAAAATGTGTCAGAAATTACGAGTCTCAGGTATTTCTTATCGCGAGTGATTCACCGTGTCAAAGCAAGATCTTCGCTTATCTGATAATATGACTCATTATGATTCAGCGATATGCATGTTGAGGGGGTAACACTCAAATCTTAGTTGCAGTTATAAATATGTATTTTAAAGCATAATCATTCGAAAATTCAATTATTTTTCATGAAACGATCTACCCTATTTTACAGACTTGTATGATAAATTTGTTGAAAAATGTACTTTTTTTTGTTTCTAAAATCTATATTTTGAACGTTATACTAAAAATGTATTCGTGTAAAACCTATTTTTTACATTGCATGAATTCGTATTAATTTGAGATTAGTACTCTATTTCTTAAAATATCTGTGGAATCATAATATTTTTACAGGGTATATTGTGAAGGGAGGCCTTTTCATTCAAACAGCGGACCTTGCATTTTTATGAAAGGTCAATATTCCTTGTATTTCTGTCGCCATAATATAACATGAATCTATTGAATTTATTTTGTGAATGTAGCTTAATATCTATAACTATGTGTTTTGAACATATCGACGCGCAAGCTGTACTTTTAGCCTAACTTGAATTGAAAAAAAAGGGTAAGGTATAAATTTCATGATTTTAGGAAGGGTTCTTATGCATAGTTGGATTTTTGTGAAGGGTCCTTTTTATTCCAAAAGGGAACCCCTACAGTTTTTGTGAAGGGATTTTTTTATTCGAATAGGGCATGTATCTCATTTATTTTATGAAGGGACCCTATAGTCTAATGCGTGTTTACACTTCGAAGGAGGAAAAAAGGAGGGGTCAATGAACTGATTTTAGTAAGGGTCCTTAGGTATAATTGGATTTTTGTGAAGGGTGCCTTTTTATTAAAAAGGGGATCTGTTCACTATTTTAATTAACTACGCACTAGCTGATAAAATTAAATTTTGTTCACATAACATTTCGATAATGTTGGAAAGTGTTGAAGGGGCGAGGCCAACGAGGTAAGCGCGTAACATCAGAATATTAATTCTTCAAATTAAAATTAACTCTGGTCTTCAACATGCAGAAAGAAAAGGAATTGCTTACCTTTTCTAAGGTTTATCCAATTTTAGTAGTATCCACTGATTTATATATTTCAACTATTTGAGAATTTATTATAAACACTTCTTGAATAATTCTACTTAGATGCACCACCGCTGAAATAAAACTTGTAAAAAAAATTATATTAATGCACAATTCACATTGAATAAATAAGTTCACGTTTGGATTGATTTTAAAAATTATATTTTACATTACTTAAAATTTTAAAAGGTTTACATTTAGAATTAATTTTAACATCAGGAAACATTTTTTCCTGTGACTTTACAGAATGAAGGATAGTAATACACTGACTCATTTTCACAAAGTTTGGAAAGTTACGAGTAAAGTTGCATCATTTCTTTGAAACAAATTGACGTTGAATAATTGTCCTTTTAAATGTTTTAGTTCTGTAATAAGTTTATAATGGCATAATCACAAATAACAAATTATAAACATATTTCACATTATTAGAAGAGAACGATTATAACGAGGTAATAAATCTCTATTGCATGATAAACTTGAAACTTAAGAGTCATAAATTAGGTCACTTGTTTTAAGAGATGAGAGAGAAAAATTATCGTTGGGTTTTTATCTGCGTGCTTCATCATTTTCTTTATTTATTTATTTTACTTTGAGTGGAAAATATTAAGTGATTGAAATGAATGGATTAGTTTTTTACAATTTCCCCCTTAATCCGTTCATGGGGATTAACTAATATTTTCATTGAATTTCTGTGTTCGATGAATCGAGGCTTGGGTAAAGGTTTGGTAAGTGCATGAGCTATCATTTTTTCTGTTGGAAGATATCTTAACTCAATTATGCCTTCTTCGCTATATTGTTTAATGGCATTAAATTTGACGTCGATGTGCTTTGATCTTTTCGTGAATTTTTCTGATTCAACCATTTTTATGGTACTTTGATTGTCTTCATATAAAGTGATTGGTTTTTGCTGTGGAAAGCCTAGATCGTCAAGTAACTTCAATAACCAAATTATTTCTTGGCTAGCATGTGCTGCGGACACATATTCAGCCTCTGCTGAAGATAAGGCAATGCAACTTTGCCTTTTCGTCGTCCACTGAATTGGGTTGTTGCCCAACATATATAATATTCCCGATGTTGATCTGCGGGTTTTGGTATCACCTGCCCAATCGGCATCAGCGAATACCTTTAATATTGGTTCTTCATTAGTGTTAATTATTAATTTTAGTTCTTTAGTATGATATAGATATCTTATTATTCTTTTTACGGCTTGCCAGTCTTTTTCGCGAGGATTCTCATTTCTTCTGCTTAAAATGTTTACTGCTGCTGAAATGTTTTGATGGTACAATGTTGTGCTACTGGTGAAAATGTTTCTTGATAATCTTCCCCATATTTTTGACTGAAACCTTTGGCAACAAAATGTGCTTTATATTTTTGTGTATTTCCTGAACTATCAATTTTTCGTTTGAAAATCCATCTACTTCCTATGATTCTTTTATTAAGAGGTGGATCGACTAGATCCCATGTATTATTTTTCATCAACGATTGTATTTCGTTTTCAGTGGCTTTAAGCCAGTTTTTCTTTTCTAGTGGATTGTTTATTTTGATAAGCTGTTTCCAGTTTTCAGGTTCTGTTGTATCGCAATCATTTGCTAAAGCAATAAAGTTGTCGGAAGTATATCTTTGAGGTGGTACTCCTCTGTTTTGTCTTTCAGATCTACGAGGTTGATGTGTTTCGGATTGTTTGGGCGCGTCAGGTGTACAGGGTGTGTCACCTATTTCTATTTCAATGTATTTTTTATCTTCAATTAATTGTTCGTGATCATTAATTTTCTCGTTTAAATTGTTCAGTTTTTCTTCCAGAAATTTTACAGATCTGGAAATTATTATTTCACCATTTTTAGTGAAAACGCGGTATCCCTTTGTATTATTATCATAGCCCATGAAGATACCCTCTTCTGCTGTGTCATCTAGTTTAGATCTTTTGTGTTTGTTTATGTAAGTGTATACTTTACAGCCAAATACACTTAAATAATAGAGATTTGGTTTTCTTTTGAACCAAATTTCATATGGCGTTTTATTTGTCAATTTAGTGGGGAGCCTACTTTGGAGGTGATTAGCAGTATTTATCGCTTCACCCCAGAACCTATGAGGTAAATTTGCTTCGGATAATAGGCTTCGTGTCATTTCAATTAAACTTCTGTTTTTTCTCTCAGCAATGCCATTCTGGCTGGGACAAAATGGAACTGTGTATTCATGTTTTATACCATGTTCCCTTAGAAAGGCTTCTGTTTTATTTCCTATGTATTCCCCACCGTTATCCGATCTAATCGCCGTCGGATATTTTCCTTGTCTGGTTTTGACCATTTGTACATAGTCTTTTATTTTTTCATAAACTTCATCTTTACTTTTTAATAAGTAAATAACTGTGAATCTAGAACTGTCATCTATGAATGTAAGGAAGTAATTTTTTCCTCCTATTGTGGGTGTTTTAAAAGGCCCACATAAATCAGTATGTACTAAATCTAATACTTTTGTTGTTTTATTTTCGATAGATTTAGAGTACGGTGCATTTGTTGACTTTGTTTTTATACAGGTTTCACAGTTTGTTTTATGATTACAGTTATTTATTTTTATCCCACTGGCCAAGTCATTTTTGACTAATTCTTTTATACTTTCATTATTTCTGTGGCCAAGTCGTTTATGCCAAATTTCGAGGCAATCTTTATTTCTGCAATCATGTGCAATGTTTATTTTATTTTGAGAACTTTCTTCTAGTGTTTCAACTTGATATAAGTTATGTTTCTTAAATGCTTCTAAGTATATATTTCCATTGCACGATAGTATGCATTTTTCATTTTCGAAAAATACTTTATAGCCATGTTCTGTGGCTTTACTTACGGAAATTAAATTTGATTCCAATTGTGGAACAAATAACACATTTTTAAGTGTAATTCTATTTATACATCCATCAGATGTTTTTGTCATTATTTGTGTTTCGCCGGTTCCGTAAGAATTTAATGTATTCCCATTAGCAATTGTTACTGTAGTTTTTTCAGTATCGTTGAATTTTGTAAATATATCCCTATCGTTCGCTATATGCGAAGACGCTCCTGAGTCAATTAACCAGGTTTTATTAGCGGGATTGACAATTATGAATGCTGCATCTTTATGTTCACTTTTATTTATTTGTACCTGTTCATCTGTTTTTGATTCATTCATTTTATTTTTACTATCACCTTTTGTATTTTCAAAACACAACGATGTGTACTTTTTGTATTTGTATTGTGTTTTAGGTGTAGTGGTCTGTGTGTTTCTGTTCTTGAGATGCCAGCATTGTTTGTAAGTGTGATTTGATTGTTTACAGTAGGTACAATATTTGTTTTGCCCTTTATAATCTTGAGTGTATTTCTTTTGTGTTTTAAACACCTTTTGTGAGTTTTCAACTTGCTCACTATTTTCTACCCGTTTATTAAATTCATCAGTAAGTTTGCTCTTGATGAATTCGGGAGTTAATTCAATTTCATTTCGGGCTTCGAGAGCTGTTATTAGAGTATTATAACTCGCAGGTAGCGAGCACAATAGAAGTGCAGATAAATGCGAGTCGGTTATGTTCTCTCCTATTGCGGAGAGCTTATCTTTTATTTCCAGTATATTAGTAATGTGTTTGTGCATGTTCCCATTTTCGGGAAGTTTTGCACTATACAATTTTCGTAACAAATACAATTTACTGGACAAATTGGCTCTCTCATGAATATTTTTTAAACTATCCCATGTCTGTTTTGCTGTTTCTAAATGTTTTACATGAACTATTTGCGTATCGTCTATACTCAGGTTTATTAAAGCGCGAGCTTTTGCATCCTTTTTTCTCCAATCTTCGTTAATTGGTGTAGGGGGTTCCTGAGTTACGAGTTCGTACAAATCTTCCTTAATTAACAACATATTAATTTTAAACTTCCATATAGAATAATTATTATTGTTTAATTTATCTACTAATTGCATTTCCTTTATTGTCGCCATCTCGGAGAACTTGTTTATACAGTTTTTAAAGTTTTATTAGTTTAAATAGTTTATTAAATTCAATTATGTTTTCTTGAATTTTTAATCTAGCATAAGAGCTGAGTATTATTTTTATTAATTAGAGTCAATTATTAATCCTTAAGAATAAATTCTGAGTTCATATATTCATCAGGCTCATGATCACTGTTGAAGGGGCGAGGCCAACGAGGTAAGCGCGTAACATCAGAATATTAATTCTTCAAATTAAAATTAACTCTGGTCTTCAACATGCAGAAAGAAAAGGAATTGCTTACCTTTTCTAAGGTTTATCCAATTTTAGTAGTATCCACTGATTTATATATTTCAACTATTTGAGAATTTATTATAAACACTTCTTGAATAATTCTACTTAGATGCACCACCGCTGAAATAAAACTTGTAAAAAAAATTATATTAATGCACAATTCACATTGAATAAATAAGTTCACGTTTGGATTGATTTTAAAAATTATATTTTACATTACTTAAAATTTTAAAAGGTTTACATTTAGAATTAATTTTAACATCAGGAAACATTTTTTCCTGTGACTTTACAGAATGAAGGATAGTAATACACTGACTCATTTTCACAAAGTTTGGAAAGTTACGAGTAAAGTTGCATCATTTCTTTGAAACAAATTGACGTTGAATAATTGTCCTTTTAAATGTTTTAGTTCTGTAATAAGTTTATAATGGCATAATCACAAATAACAAATTATAAACATATTTCACATTATTAGAAGAGAACGATTATAACGAGGTAATAAATCTCTATTGCATGATAAACTTGAAACTTAAGAGTCATAAATTAGGTCACTTGTTTTAAGAGATGAGAGAGAAAAATTATCGTTGGGTTTTTATCTGCGTGCTTCATCATTTTCTTTATTTATTTATTTTACTTTGAGTGGAAAATATTAAGTGATTGAAATGAATGGATTAGTTTTTTACAGAAAGTGATTCATAAACTATACCACTACGCATGATTTTTCATACTTGTTTATTATTTTATATATGTTAAAATTCTTTTTGTACCACTCTGTATTTTTTGTGGAAAGTGATTTATGAATTATGACGCTATGCATGATTTTTCATTCTTGTTTATTATTTTATATATACGTTAAAATTCTTCTTTTTATATCACTCTGTATTTTTTGAAGTGCATATTGTTAGGCTATCGAAGGGCTCCTCTGGGTAAAAAAAAGGGAGGGGGCGAGCTATTAGAATTGAGTGCAGTATAATTCATACGGGACCCTGTATTTTTTTACTATAACCCCCCGTGGTGATTCCTGGGACCAGGAAGTTTTTACTCTAGGTCATTTCTAGCTAAAAGCTCACACCTTAAGGCAAAATCCATTTCAGTTGAGAGTTTATATCTTAGATTACTTTCAGCTGAAAATCCTACTTTTGGCGACTTTTAACTCTAAAAATTCTATTTTTTTGGCAATTTTTAAAACTAAAAAATCACAAAAATTTCTTAAGTTCTCCATTTAAAATTAATGAATATTTTTAATTATTCATTCACCCTCAAATATACTCTAACATGTATATCAAATGGACTACTCTAGTTGAAAAAAAATTTCTAAGTTCCCCAATTAAAATTAATGAATGACCCTTTTTAATTATTATTCATTCACTTCTACTGCATATACTCCTATTCAAACTGTATACTCTCGTTGAAAAAAAAATTGCTTCGAAAAAATTCCAAGTTCCCCAATTAAAATTAATTAAATTTGTAATTCTTTAAAATTCACCTTGTACTGTAATAGATATTTCTCCGCGAAAAAAAAAAAAAAAAAAAATCTTGCAAAAATGTCTAAGTTCCCCAATTAAAATTAATTAATGACCCTTTTTAATTAAACTATTATTGACTTTTAAAATTCTCCTCAAATGTACTCTAACATGTATATCAAATGGCCTACTCTCGTTGAAAAAAAAATTTGCTTCGAAAAATTTCTAAGTCCCGCAATTAAAATTAATTAACACTAATCCTTAATTAATCCCCTTATCTTAGGTGGTGGAGGAGGACACCTCGAGAGGAGGTGCGCACTGCGTGAGGAGGAGAGTACTTCGTGAGGAGGAGGGCAGGTGCTTCACTTCGGGAGGTGGAGGAGGAGGAGGGCACTTCGGGAGGAGGAGGAGGAGGAGGAGGGCACCTCACTCCTCACTCCACACTCCACCTCCTGAGGTCGGATCCCCATTTTCTCTCTACTTCTATAGATTACATACAGGGATGCACAAATTAATTCGAGTACCGTTTCTGTAATAGATGATAATTGCTGAAATCTGGTTTCATCTTTTTAAACAATGGAGTACTGTTGCAGCATTTCGAAAGTGTCGGTAAATGTTTCATAATATATGCTTGATGCATGATTTTGCTTTCTTGTTTTTTATTGGCAGTAGAGATACTGAAACTCAAGAATAACTACAACTGGTCGATTGAAGTTAGGTTGACTAATGCGTTTATCACAATTGTAGATCAGTTTTTTTTTTCATATGTAAAAATTAGCAGATATGAGGTAGACGGTGTGTATTATTTTTTATTTAGTAAAATAACACTTTTGTTTTCGTATTTTAATAAAATAAATTTTAAATGTATCAATTGAATCGGAAGTATATTTATATTCCAAAACTAGAGGCTCCTAGAAATTTTATGATTTATATAATCCAATAGATATCATTACACTCTAAATTAAAAATCACTCACAATTAAAAAACTTAAATTATGATCCTTTATGTGAAAAAATCATGGTAATTCTTCACAGTAAAATGGTGATCATCAAAATTCCAAGGTACTTCTAACAGTTATAGAATGATGAAAATGGGCAAATCAGTAGGTTTCATTCGTGAAGGTGGGGAGGGGAGGTTTCACCGGTTCCGCGAGTGGCGGCCGTCAGAAAATAATGCAGATTTCCAGAAAATAATTCTTCATAGAATTTGCTTTATTTTCGTTGAAATGTTATTAGAAGTCATTTTCTATCCTTTAAAAATAAGGGAAGTACAGTAATTGCTGAACATTACGAAACATTAATTTTATAATATGTATTATCTGTCAAACTAAAAATTATGAGAACAATCTTGTCACGTAAATTTCGTAAGAAATCACACAAGAATCGTATAAGTTCTTTGCTGGAATGTGTCATATTACAGCAATGACAATCTCATAAATAAGCTGATTTTACCATTTATGTTATAAATTTTTATACTTAATATTATTAATTGATACTTAAAGTTCCTGTTTACTAAGTTGACTTTAGCAAGTTTTAAATAGGTGGGATTTTCATTTAAATTACTCCACATTTTTCTGCCTTTATTGACTGTATACATAATAAAACTAAACAATGACTACAACGGGTGGATTGGGATATTTACATTTAAGTTGTTTGCTGGAATGTGTCCCATTAAAGCAATGAAAATCTCATGAAAAAGTTGAGTTTATTATAATCAATTTTTATGCTTACTCTTATTAACTAATAGTTGAAGTTCTCAATATACTGCTAGAATTGCAAGAATATCTGTTTGTGAAGCACTAAGTGGGGTTTCATTTTCTCAAGTTTTTGAAAAGGGGTTTTCATTCAAATTACTCCATTGTTTATGTTTCTCATCTGTATATATAATAAAACTGAACAATGACTGGAACTGGTCTTTTGGGATAACTTACATTTAAGTTGTGTGCTGGAATATTTTATATTACAAATGAAAATCTCATAAAAAGGCTCATTTTATTATTATCAATTTTTATACTAAATGTTATTAACTAATACTTAATGTTCTCCATATATTGTTAGAGTTGCATTAATTTCTGTTTGTGAAGTACTAAGGGGGATTTTGATTTGACAAGTTTTCAAAAAGTGGGGTTTTCACTTAAATTACACCATTTTTTTTTTTTACCTTTCTCGCCTGTTCACATAATAAAACTGAACACTGACTACTACTAGTCTATTTGAATATTTACGATTGCTAAGTAATAACTAATGGTTTCAATGGAAATATAGATCAGTTTTTTTCTCATGTGTAAAAATTGGTAGATTCGAGAAAATAAAAAAACTGTTTATTATTTGTCGTTTTGCATGACATTTCTTTTTTCGCATTTTAATAAAAGAACTTTGAAATATTTTATATATTATTTCTCCTGTCAACATCCCTTTTTCTCAGAAAATACGAAACGCAGAACGGCGAATGAGATACCATATGAAAGGATTTTGCACAGGCTTCTGACATAGCACACTTAACATTTCGTTAAAACATGTCTTTGATTAAAATTTGCTGAAAATAAAAAATTAAATCGGCATTGTTTTCATGAAAGAAATGAAAAGTTTTCTTCAAATTATTGTTGCCACAAAAATAAAATACCACATTATATGATGCTCAGCAATTATTATAAAAAAAACACCGCACTGGTTTATTTTATATTTATGATTAAAAAGCGAAATTGAAATTGAAATGTTTAGATTTAGATTTCTATGTTCCATGTTTTCCCGAAGCGGATGACGTCATCCTCTAATGCAGTTAAAATACGATTGTTAATTTTTTTTCTCGCGCATGCATTTTGAAATCTTGGATCAATTTTTACTATAATATTGATGGAATAAATTAGACGATATTCTGGCTTAACTAAAAACTAAATGTTGTTTGCAGATATTTTTATCCTTACTTTTTCTTTAGAAGTTTAAACCTGCATCTAAGAAATATTACATATTGATAAAAAATGGTACTTCTCTATTATCCCGTCGACCACTTTTCATAACAAAAAACTATCGCCAAATAAACGGGAGAACGTTGCCATTGGAATATCAAAATAAATAAATAAATAAAATATAAGAATTTAAGGACACAATTGTTATTTTAATTAATGAAATAACTAATAAATCAGTAAAACATAATGAAAAATACACGCAAATGTCGAGTTAAAAACCACTTGATGACGTAACAAACATGTATAATGCTTCTGACATCAAGTAAATGGGACTGCATTTTTGGCATTTAATCTTACAGTTTGGCGATAGTTTTTTGTTATGAAAAGTGGTCGACGGGATAATAGAGACGTACCTAAAAACTATTAGATTTCAGTGCGAAATCCTCGCACGGGCCCTTTGGTATCACTTATATCTGTAGTATCTGAAACTTCACAAGTCGTATGAGTTTTATGTATTACATAATTCAGTAGATATCGTTTTAGGATTAATATGCATTGTGAAGTCACGTTTTAATTATACTCTAAATTAATTCACATATCATCTAAAGAAAAATATTATATATTAATCATTATGTAATTAATACTATGCTAGTTGTTTACAGTAAAATATTTATATGCAGCAAATAGTTCTTCATACAATTTTCTTTGTTTTTCTTTAAAACGTTACAACAGATCATTCTCTATCCTCTAAGATCAAGGAGATTGCGGGAATTATATTTATTTTGTAACAGGCATTATCTGTCAAATTAAACATTATGAAAACATTCTTGTCACGTAAATCCATTTCCCAGATTAATATGCTTCGCGAGGAATCACACAAGAATCGTATAAATTGTTTTCTAGAACGTGTCACATTAATGCAATGGAAATCTCCTAAATGAGCTGATTTTATTATTATCAATCTTTATACTAAATGCTGTTTACTGATTGTTAAAATTCTCATTTAATTAGTATTCAATTTATTTATTGTATATTTACATATTATCTTTTAGAATAATTAATTATGTTGAAAAAAATAAATAAGTAAATCAAAATTTATATTTCTAATCGAATATGTATTTTAGAGAACAATAATAAAATGATATTCTTTGATGAATGTTCCTTAATACTTCAACTCGAAAAATTACTGATTGTAGCATTTTAATGGGAATCATTGGTATTTAAAATGTGGTGCAGGCCAATTATTCTTGTATTTGTTAATATATATTAAATTACATATTTAATATATAGTCTAATCTAATTATGTTAAACTCGTCGCATTCCGTATACCTATACTGTAAAATGTTACTGAAATGTTTCCAGAAGTAGGGGAAAATTTCAAATTTTGATTGCTTAAATAGTTTCGTAAATGGTTCCGTAAATGGAAGATAAGGACCAGTATCGTAGGTAATAAAGAGATTATATTAATATTCGTAATTAAATATTCGTAAATATTTATGGAATATAAAGAACATTTTTTTAGATTTTTTAATGTGTAGAATGCTTTTAAATTTTTGCCTTCTTCATGTTTCGTTGATTTACTTAATTGAGGTAGTGTAAAAATGAGAAAGCCATAAAAATTTAGTTTTCATGCAATGTCTTCTAATGTCATAAATCAGTATTTAAAAGTGTGATTTGTAACTTCCACATTATCCATTTTTTAGCAGGTTATGACCAGGTACCAGACTTGTTTTTTAGAAGGTACCAGACTATGACTTTTAGCATCTCTGGACACAGACTTGGTACAGGAGCCCATATGTGCATATTATCAAAGCTGCCACTGGCGACTATTTTTATATTCTATTCGCACCACTATTTTAAATATATAAATTTTGTAGTATATTTCTCTTGCATATGCTGTCAAAGTGTGTGTGGAAAAATTTTGTTTTGAGAAAGTGGTGCGAGATAGAATTAAAAAATTGTCGCCAGTGGCAGCCCTGTATTATGTATTGATATGAAATAATTTTCATACCTCTATCTTTTGTGTAACTTTTAAACACAAGGATAATTAGACACTATGAATGCCATAAACAAGACAATTTTTATTATTTAATTACCAAATATCAGATTTAGGTATAATATCGCAGCTGCGAAGTGACATGATACATTAATAAAAGCAAAATACTGAAATCGGAATAAATGTAGTTTTACGTCGCACACTTAGTGTGCTTAAGCACCAGTAAGTCTAAATGAACTTAACGGTTTGTAACAATATCATACCTTTGAAGAAAAGAAAAAAAAAATTTTCGAGGTCCAGTATTCAGATTTTTCTGTACATATACACTGCAAAAAAAAATAATGTTGATTTAACAGAAAAAAACTGTCAGCCAGGAAACCAGTAAAAATTTGTCTTATTTTATAGACATAAACTGTATTCATTACGAATGTTCTGTTATTTTAAAATATTTGGTCCGCAAGTTCGTAATAAATACAGAGCATTTTCGCAACATAAACAGTTTTTTATTGGCGTCCTGGCTGACAGTTTTTTTTTTTTTTTTTTTTTTTTTTTTTGTGAAACCAACAGCTTTTTTTTTTACAGCGTAGCATAACAAAAGACTACGTAAATAGTATAACTCTACTGCTATTTTTTTAAACTTTATCTACAGATTTGAGGCCCCCTAAATTTAGGGCTCTCGGCCCAGCATTGTCAGGTTGAGGAGTGATTTTATTCAAAATTACGATCACATCTTCAAACTAGTAAATTTACCTTTATTTCATTGCAGATTTTGCGACTAAATAATACGTAGATTATTTTTTTTAACTGATAGATATTTTTTCTTCACTCTGTCAACACTGCCTGGAGCTGTGTCTTTTGTTCCCATGCCTAAATCTGGTCCTGCTTCTAACCAATTACGTTAGTAACCAACGAAATAAAAAGGAATTAAATCTCTACAAAATAATAAAACAAAAACTTGAAATGATAAGGAATAGTACTTATAATGAAAGAGTAGTGATAAAACAAAAATAATTCTCAGATAAGACATATTCTCTGAAAGCCATCGAAATGAAAATAAACTCTTGAAATAAGTGATTATTGTAAGGAAATATTGCCATGTTTACCATCAGTGTTCTTGTTATCGGAAGCATATATAAAGAAATGGAGGTGATGAATAAGTTATTGCTGTGCAAAATTTGTGTATTGATAAAGATCACCCTTTTTTTTCGGAAATAAATTTCGTATGACTCAGATACTCTCTATATATTTCATTATAATTTTCAGTGTAGGGTTTCTAATATAATTTGTGGATAGAAACATTAAAACAACGCTGCTAAATGATGGTCTTTTTAAATGCTAGATAAAAAAAAATAATCTTAAAAAATTAAATAAAATATTTTACACTACTTTTTCCGATGTTAAATGACACTTTTTTAAAGCTTTGATTTATGTTTATTTTACTTGTAATTTTTAAAGCTAATAAGTATAAAAATAAGTTTTCAATGGATTAAAAGTGATTTGTGATTGTTTTAATCTAAAAACTACAAAAACAATAATCATAAAACGAAATCTGTTAAAAGGTTTCATTTGGCACCTGTAGAAATGGTGTTAATGGAACAATGACATACTTTTTCGATGATAAAAAATAATGTTCTATGATTAATGATTTTTCAAAGTGAAAAATGTCAGAAGCACGCAAATATTATATAAATGTTAAAATTGATATAAATATATAAATCATATTTGAGATGATAAAAAATCGAAATTATATTCTGGAATCGAAATTATCTTATTATCTGGAACAAAATTCATGCATACTAATTTTTCACTTTCTTTATTTTGCACAAAACTTTCGAATGATGTTTACTGACACACGCACTATCTAACTGATTTAAGTTACATTCTGAGATTAATAATTTAAAAAAAAAAAAAGGAAAAAAAACTGTTGACATATTTGTTATATTTCAGTAATCCTTAATTTTTTGCCATTTAGGAAGGTACTTTTAATTTTTTAACTAAAAAAAGATTCAAGCAAATTTTATTACCGTCTTTCTTCGTTGAAAGTCGGTTGAAAATAAGAACTGTCTTTTATTTCAAGATTGTACTGAACATGAAATAACAGAAAAGAAATAAGCCCATTTCCTATATTTTACCGAATATAGGAAATGGGAATATTCTTCAAAATTAATTGTTTCTTGAGATGTTTTACTTAAACAGTAGCTCCCGAACAAAAATTTAATGCAAAAATACGTCTCTTACAGCTGTTCACATAAGTAACTGTTTTGAAAAATAAATAATAAGAAAGGGGATATCTGTTTAAATATAGAAATCAGGTGCATTCTTCTTTTATAAACTAAAATATCAAAGTACAAAATTTCATCAAGGTAGCACTATATTTCATCTCAAACGTAAAATTCCTGTTTTCCAGTATACTAAAAATACACCAATCCCTTTAAGATTTTACTGTCTTCCTAAAATTTCAACCTAATTACTTGATAATAATCCGACATACAAAAAAAGTTTATGTAAACTCTTCATTTACGTAAATTTCCATTTCTTTTCACAAACGAAACCAAGAAACTGATTAACAAAAATGTATCCGCTCACAATCTTTAGCAAATCCTGCTCGTTTCGTATAAGTAATTAAAAATAATAATTGACTTTCAGTTCCTTAATGTATATTCATAATGTAAATTAAGTTCAATTTAACGTTCTTTAAAGTTCTGCCCAGACATACTACTTTTGAAAAAAAACCGGAAAAAAATACCAGTTTTAAAATGAAAATTAAAAGCCTCTTTCGTTCGGAAGTAAGACTTTCAATGAGTAATATTTCAACCAAGGAGCATTGCCCTTCATGTTTAAAAATCGATGAATATTTTACTATTTAAGCGTAACGCATTAGTTTTCCAGGATATAATAAAAATATCTCAATGCCATAAAACTTTAAATGGTTACTGCCTCCAGAAAATTTGAACCTTATTAATTAAAAATCCTACATGAAAAAAAAAAAAACTATATATTCCCCTTCATTTATGTAAATTTCCACTTCACTTCACAAACGAAACAAAGAAACTGATTAACAAAAGTGTACTCAATCAAAATCTTTAGCAAATCCTGCTCATTTCGTATATAGAATTAAAAATAAGAACTGTCGTTTAGTTCAAGATTGTACGGAACCGGAAATAACAGAAAAGAAATAAGCCCATTTCCAATCTTTCACCGAAATCCTGTAAAATGGAAGCAATGCTAATAGAAATTCTGCGCTTTAATTAACAAAAAAGCACATTTTACTGTCCCGAGATATAAATGATTCCGCATTCAAAAAGATTCACGAAAAGTCTTTCGCCTCATTAGGCTGATTAGATTTCTTCCCATAGGCATTCCAAACAAATAATTGATGCCGCTCTCATTAAAAAAAATAATTATTCGTTCACAGCTAAGGAAATTATTTTTGAATGATCTGAGAAAGAATAGGAATTAACCATGTGCTTATCCTTTTATGTTTCCCAAAGAAATGGAAAAGAAAGACAATAATATTCATTATAATTGGGCTTTTGTTTTGATAGGTTTTTAAATTAAAAGATAGTAATTTGGAATTCATCTGGAAAGTATTCAGAAATCTTAATTACTTTTGATAAGGGCATTTGCTCGTTCTCAGACATTTTAGGGAGATTTGGAGAGAATTTTGTTTGTTTTTGGTACTTTTGCTTCGTGTTTTAAAAATGTATACGTATAATTCTGTTTCATATGTAAATCACTCGGAGATTTCTTTCTAATATTTTGAAAGGATTGAAAATTTTCTAACAGGCACTTTTTAAACGTAAAAACGTCATTGAAATTAATGGTTATTATTAAGCGGCAGAGCTACTTATTATTTTCGTATGCCGAAAAGCTGACGTTTCATTTATGATAAAAACATTAATGACGAAAAAAAAAAAAAAACTAGTCGGATGTGCCAATCCCAAAACTTTCTTCTGTCGCATACATATTAATACTTCAAAATTCGTTATCACATCACCAATAAAATCGATAATTTTCAACATTTTATTGTACGTCAGCTGCTTGCGAATCGTCGGGTCCCCTGGATGCGAGTACCCTTCGTTGCACGAGCAGCCAATGTACAACACGACTACGAAAAGTCCGTCTGGCCTTGGCCTGCAATGGTGGAAGAAGGTAGCCTCCTATTCCTTGGATTTAAGATTTTAGAAAATTTTACTGGAAAACACGAAGCTAAAACTAACTACTAAAACACTAAGCTAAGTGACCGTAGAAAGAATTCGTTTTAGACAGGTTAATTATATGGTATTTCTTCCACAGGGATCATGAATTTATTCCGTTTGGGGCAGAATTCTGTAATTGGCAGGTTCTATTTTTATAGGATTTTTGTAAGAAGCCCTTGTCTCTTTCTTTGTCTCCTTGTCGAGCTGTTTGTGATATTGGCAATGCTATTCTTGATAGACAGGTGGTCGTGTTACATTATACTTTAATTTAAGAAATTAAAGTATAATTTAAACTAGAAAAATAAATATTAATAAATATTAATCTTGTTTGTAAAAAAAAAATGTCATGTAATTGAAACTATTAGGCTATTTCTGTTTTTCGATTATGTTTTCATAAACTACAATTTTGCGAAATAAAATAAGTTTTAACAAACTGTTCATCATTTAACTATGTTTTCGGATTCGACATCTTTATTTTTATATTAATACTTACAAACTATCCTATAAAAAAGATATTTAAATATGAAATGCGGTATTTAACTCCAAGGCATACTGTATACTATTGCATTTGAATTATTGTTTTTAACAAAATTGTACTAGGATACAATGGTTTAAAATATCAAATGAATTCAAACAACGTTGTTTAAAAATAAAATTTAGTCGCAAAAATGCTTTGTGCATAAACGACATACAATTTTTCTTGTTAACACACAAGTTACACTTCGAATCATCATCAGCACATTAGCATTTATATGCAAGCCTTTTAACGTCAAAATAGTAAACACAAATGTTTTTACGTATTATGGAAAAACATAATCTGCAATTTGAACGCAGATTGCAAATATGACTTTAGTCAGATTTATATTCATACTTTGTGCTGCAATTGTACGATACAACCACCATAACGTTTTATTTCTCCAGCATCTAGTACACATTACATTAGAAGAAGTTTCGTTTCTGATATTTCCTACTATTCACAACGAAGAACATTTGTGGCTCCCAAATGTGTTGGCGTGATAGGAATTCCTTTGTAATAATACGAGATATGTTTTTAGGAGTGCTGTGATAAAAGATCTGCTTGATTATTACCAAACAAATGCATTAGAAAATGGTCTTTGTATCAAAAAATCACATTTTGTATGGCATATTTGGCTATTTATTTACAGTTCATTTTCTTTTATTCTGAAAACTTTTGCCCCTTTTACTGAAAGCTCAGCATTTCTCTTTGGAAATGTGCTTCACTATTTTTTTTTTTTTTTATAATGCATTTACAGAAAAAGTATAAATGAAAGATTTTTATGAACTTTTTAGAAATATTTGTTTACAGAACATATATTATTCATATAAAGAATGCATAATAATGCATATTTTAAGTAGAATGATTCACAGCGTTATTTACTGCACTAATGTAAAGGATAATGGTTAAAAATAACAAATAATATTTTGTAGCAATAACAAATATATTCAAAGAAATGAAGCGCTGACACTATTTTGGCATAAAAAACAAGAACTTTCTAGAATCACTTATTGTGATAAAAATGATTGTAATTTAATAAAAAAGGAAATTTATTACCGATTCACTAAAATATGGTTTTAAACGGAATGGTCCAAAACAAGTTTATTTATTTATTTATTTATTTTTAATCAGCATATTAAGATATATAATAAAAATTAATTACATTTCAATATCAATAAAAATGATAATAATAAAAATAAAATATACTACATTCATGAAAATATTTAATAAGTTGTACAGAGGTACATTTTGTACACTGTTAATAAATTTGTTGCTTTATATCTCTAAAACAATGCGAAATCTAAAAGCAATAATACTTAATGAATGAGACATCAGTACTATCAAAATGTAAGAATTATTTAAGAAATTACTTCAGATTTAGATAAAAATTGTTATTTCAATTAAATTTGAATAGTTCCCCAATATACATCAACTAATAAAGCTGCATGCTCAAAAATAAACATTTTTTTTTTTTTTTATCGAAAGATAACATAATTTACCGTCTTTAAAGAAAAAAATACATTCAACAAATTATAAACATGCGCATTCTCATATATTCGTAATAAGTGCATTGTCTTATATGTCAGAAGACAACAAATACCAAATGTGCAAACTTTTTCAAATCTAACAAGGATTTATTATTTTCAACTTTGGCTTAAATAAATTTCAGTCACTTTTTTTTTTTATAAGCAGAAATTAAAGCGAGAGAATAATATTATTTTCGTTTAAAAATGTATTCAACAAGTTGCAAACAGTTGTGCTTTCATCCACTAATAATAAAAGCATTGTTTTATATGCCAAAGGGTAACACTTAATGCCAAAAACACAGAGTACCCCATCGGGGCACTGTCCCCCCGCTGAGAAGCGTAATTGGCACTATCACTAAGCTGGAATGAGTCAAATCTTGGCATGCCTATACACTGTTTGGCACATTCGGGGTAAAAGAAAGTAAATACTATTTACTCTTTCTTTGTTTATTACCTACTGGATTCTCGCTTCAGAAAGCCTCTAATTTTAACAACATGTACTGAATCATCCCAATATACTGTTGGTTGCAGACCCTACCAGAGGTCGTTTACTTGTGGTGTTGATGATCTCAGCAATGTGGTCTCATCAGTGTTTGGACGTGGTCCTAAAAATAAACAAATAGGTTATCTACTAAAAATAGTGGTGGAAGTTCAAAAATTAGTAACTGTCAGTCACTTTTCTTTTATGATTTATTGCATTTGAATCTTATGTTAGGTAATGATAAAGTGTATTAGATAATAGATGAGATAAGAAATTGAAGGAGACATTTTGTTGTTTAAAAAGAGACAAGTGTATAATTGCTACCTCCATTCTCGTCTTATTTGAACCATTCTGCGCTGTTTTTTTAGAGCCCATTTAACTTAACAGAAACATGCAGGAAATTCACGTCTGTATGAATTAACACCTTAAGTGTCAAGGTAACGTTCTTTGTTTATAATTTGAATTTCTTTCTTTCCTTAGCCGGAAGTTTCTTGTCAGGAAAAATTAACATAGCTAGAGCAATAAAAATACATACATTTAAAAACGACCTTTATTGAAAGACTAGATACTTTCATCTGGAACATAATATTTACTATGCCGATAATGTAAAGAATTTTATACTGGAACTCAGGGCTCAACTCAGCAATTTTGATTACCACTTTTTCCTAATAACAATTTTTGGCTTGTTTAATAGAGAAAATTTGCATGTAAATAAGGCGACGCTCACTATTCTAGAATAGCGAGGAACAGGCTACAAGTATTCATCTGTTACGTGTAACAACAAATTTTCTCTATTAACATTTTCATTTACTTTGTGAATGCGATATAAGGTAAAGCCAGGAGAGATGGCGCGGTCGGAGAGATTGCGCACATAGAGGTTCGGGGGGAAGGAGTAGAGTGAGAGCGCAGCGACTCCAGGTAGTTTTACAGCAACAGTAGTGGAGTGTCTACTTGAAAGTGCACGTTGATTGCTTTGAGCGTCTAAGATAAAGTATTGCTATTTTGTTTTGTTTTCCCAAAGTAATTGCTTGAATTTTCATAGCTATTCATCAGAATTTCTATACAATGTAAATAGTACAAAATATTTTAAACTTAAATGATTTCTCATAAGCTACTAATCTAGACTAACAATGTGAACATCAACGGTTCGTTTCAGACGCGGGCATGTTTAAATAAAAGACCGCGCAATCTCTCCTACCAAAATTGGAGAGTTTGCGCATCTGCTTCTTAGGAGAGATGGCGCATTGTTCCCATTAGTTTCCATGCTAGGAGAGATTACGCAGCTTATTGGTAAATTTGCATTAAAAAAATGAAAAATGAAAATGGCCTAATTTTAAGTTAAACGTGTTATTAAGTTACATAATTTTATTTTGTAATCTTATCTGGACTTGGTTTTTCTGATTCTTTATTTTTTTTCCTTCAATTAAAATTTTTTAATCGTTTTAAAAATTATTTCCTTTTTCTGATTCTTTAAGCATTAGGTTGAAATATTCACTCCCAATACAATAAAATTTGTTCACAAAAACCTTACAGCAATGTCATTTAAGTGTAATTATTATTGTTAACAATCTAATTGTAGTTATTATTAGTAACAATCTCTCCTACCCATATGCGCAATCACACCAACCCTGTAAGGAGAGATTGCGCAAAATAACTTTCTTGGTTTTATTACAACTGTTCCATTAAATTGCAACATAACAACAAAATAACAATCGAAATGCATAAAAGACAAATGAAGTAAAAATTATTCATGGATAGTTTAGAAAAAAAAATAATATTTAGATTTTTTATTGCTATTCTTTTGAATTGTGCGCAGACTATCCTAGCTTTACCTTATATAGTGCTCATTAATGTATTTTTTTCTGAAAATTCCTTTATACATAAATTAAAATTTATTTTGGATAAAAAAAAAGTATAATTTATTTTAAAAAAATATGTTTGAATTACTGTTACAAGACTGTCGTGTATCTTCCGTTACAAGAAAATCATGTGCAATAAATTCCAAAATACAGTGACATTTGTCACTTTAATAAAATATTCAGAGGTGAGAGTTAACATTTATAATTTCTTTTATTAGCATTGTACGTGCACATTGTCGTTTGTCATTATTAATTTTGAAGTCTTCCGAAGTCACTGAACAAAGTGGTCGTGAATTTTATGTATCCCCCGATCTTAATTTAAAATGTAAGCATATCATTTATTTAATAAAAATAAGTTTTAATTCATATATGTTAAGATTTTTTGGAGATATGTTATAAAAGATATGCTTACCCCTCATTTTTATCTCAAGTTTCATATCCTACACTAATAAGCTTGACATTATGCAGTACCCTCAGATATTTTTAAGAAATACGGTATATCCGCTGTTTTTCAAGTAAAGCTATAGTGTGTATATTCTTTAACGTATACCGTTTGCCTCTAGTGTATACACTCTGTTTTTTTTAACGACTACAATACTACTTGTACACTGGTGTGCAAAACTTAAGGACGAAATGAAGAAATTAGCAAAACAGTGACAGAAAAGGCTGAATGGATCAAAATACCTATCAGGATATCAACTAAGCGTGAGGTACGGTAGCGCGTGAGCATATATGCAGCATGACGGACTATGGAAGTTATAGAAAGCTATAAAGCACTCTCACGGTGAAAGTGCAACATTTTCGTGAAAGCTAATGCACGGTGTAGATTGGTTTGAACGACATTGAGTTTCTGCCTCAATGCGATATGTCCAACATGCAATCCTATAGACGACATGTGGATGACCCCGGTAGAATATTTTGTGTGATGTCCTCCCGAATGTAAGTGTGAATCAGATTTTCAATAGGCCATTATTTTCATAGAAAAAAAGTTTAATAATACACACATAACATACAACAATTGACGAAACGTGGACACGACACGAATTACACTAACGCGAATAATTATTTTAAATTGGTTCCATTATGACCGGCAGTAGCCACGGTCATTGTCAAAGCTGACAACCTTCTAAGGCGCAGCTTTTCCAAGTTCTGACGTGTTCTCTCTTTTTTTCAAAAGGGGGCGCTGCTAGAGCAGAAGAAGGCATGCGCAGTCCTCACAATTGGGAAATTAGTAAAAGATCGCAGTGTGACAAGTGTAGCCGAGGAGTTCAGAATCGCTCACATCATCGTATCATGGACTTGGAGAGCATTTCAAATGACAGAAACATCTATCCGTGGGTTTAGTAGTGGTTTTCCACAGGCAACCACGGCTGCGGATGACCAGTATCCTGTCTTAAAGCCGAGAAGGGACAGAAGGCAGGCAGCGGGAGAAATCGCAAAACACATGCAACGGACTACTAGACGCCTGATATCGCTTTTTACTGTGGCCAAGAGGTTGTACAAAGGTATTTTATTTGCGCAACGCCCAGTGGAATGTGTAACACCAATAGCAGCTCATCGGAAACATAGTTTTCTGTGGTACCAGGAAAGCAGAACTGGGCATTTTAGCAATGGTGTCGAGGGCTCTTTATGGATGGGATCTGCTTTAGTCTGACTAGCGATTCTGGACGTATACACGTAATTAGAGAGTAGGGAACACGAAACCACCCCTCCAACATCATCAAAAGAGACTTGTTTGGAGGTGAGGGAGTTCTCGTTTGGGGAAGTATCATGCTTGTTAGTCATACTGAGCTCCACATCTTCCAAGCAAGTTCAATCATTGGTGCCTTCTATTGTACCGAGGATCTCCCCCATCATCGTTTTTCTTTTTAGAGGTGCTATGGGTCGTCATACTTCTTCATGGTTTACAACACTAAACCTAATCGCACAGTTGTTGTCGCTAAGCTGTTGGAGAGTGCGAATATTTATCATATGGATTGGTTTGAAATGTCCCCGAACATTCTCGGGAGACACTTGGCAGTACGTCTCTAGCCACCAGCAACGATTCCTAAGCAGCGATTGGTCCTACGAGAGGAATGGCCACGATCTCTCAACAGTTCATTGACAACATCGTAGTCAGCTTGGATAGACGATGGAAATCCTGCAGCGCACTCAGAGGTCACCATGTCCCCTGGTAAAAGACTGGATTTTTCTTCCCAGCCACTTTTCATATGGATGTTTCTGTCTTCTGTCCAGTTGTGCTCGAAGCTATATTTTCAATAAAATTGCTTATGTATTATTTGGTTTCCTTTTTGGAAGTTTTGTTCACTTTTCCCAAATTCTTACATCGTGAGATTCTTACGATACGACCAGCGTCAATTTGGAGCACTATTTCAGGACGTTATATTAAAAAAACCGGTCCCGTGCTTAAATTTTGCACACTAGTGTTTTGTATACTTCATAAATGTTATATGAATAAATATACTTCCTGTTCCAAACCGCCGGCCAACTGTCACTTCACAGTACTATGAAAATCTTACCTCTCGCTCACCCATTAGAAACAGGCCGTAGTCAAAAATTATCACGGATTTTACTTTCATGATTGTCTTAGCGTTTTTAGAAAGGTTATGTACTTTTGGACAGGTCGTCAGACAACTGCAGATTAAATGTCTGTTTCGTGTGTAACTTTCTTTTGTATGTTACTTTAGTAGCTTCATTATTACGTATCTTTAATAGATTAATAGCTTTAATAATTTATTCATTGGTTTTAATTTAAATTTCAATAATATTTTAAGTCAGGAATGAGATACATATTTATTGAGATCATAGTCAGAACTAAAATATCTTCTTAAAACACCATCAAAAACTTTAAAATGCGCTAGGCCTTTTGAAAGATCCGAGTCTTTCTTCGTCAGGCGCAAAAAGACGTGTTTCTACTATGAAAGTAGCAGCAAGACTGAAATGAGAGATAAGGGAGAGGAAACAAGCTGAAACAACAGCCAATAGGAAAGTAGAAATCAACAGCCAATAGGAAAACAGAAGGGGAAGACAACAGCCAATCACAGAAGAGTAAAATCAAAACAATAGAATACAAAATAGAAGGGGAATAAGGAAGGGGGAAAAATAAATAAATAAAAATAAATTAATAAAATAGAATAAATAAATAAAACACACAAATATATTAAAAAATGGAAACAGATGGAAATTAAGAATTAAATAAATAACCAAAACATATAAATTTATATAAAAAACAGACTAATATTAATCAATACAAAAATAAATTATATGGTATTACTGAAGAGGTTTTTCCAAGCAGCAGAGAGCATTGTGGAATCAGATTTATCATTACCAATAACTTCACGATTAAGATAAATAGCTAAATTTTCAAGAAAGTCCAATTCAGAGATACTATTGGCATTAAAGATAATTTTAGCATTTTTAAAATTAAAACAATGGCCGGAATCCCAAGGGTGCTTGGCAATAGAAAATTTAGAAATTTCTTGATTAGTTACATAACGCGAGTGTTCTTTTAAGCGGATTTCGAGATTTCTTTTAGTTTGACCAATATAATATAAATCACAGCCATTACAAGAAACTTTATAAATTCCCCATTTACGAAGATCAGGAAATTTTATTTGAGATCATAGTCGTTTGCTTAATAGTTCGAAAAGGCATTGGTATGTAGACAATATGACTAATTCTATTACTGCAGTGTTCTATTACTGCTAGTATGTCTTTGAGATGTTTTCTCGTACATTTCTTTATCGAAAACTGCAATTTATTCAAAAAATGCTTCAGTCATGGGAGAATATATAAGTCAGTGCTAAGCGTGGCAAACACTTCAACAAAATCTACTAATGAACTGCAATGTACTCGAATCCTTTTGTGGTTCTGTACGGAATAATTTTTCCTACATACATAACATTTTCACTTTGGAACATCATTTAATGCACCTCAATAACATATAGGAATTTCATTGATTTTCAAATTCTATGACTTCATTAAAAAACTTTTCAAACAATTACCAGTCATAGAGGGCAATCTTACTGAATCCTTTTGTATAACCCTGTGGAAGAACTATACATATACACACCTCTTACATAGATCTACTACGGGTGACCGCAATAATATTTAAAATTCATAATTTTCCACAATCTCAAACCTGCAGTTTGAAGCATTATATAAAAATGCCTGAAGACTCGTTAGATATATTTCCTGCCCGTAGATGAAAAAATAGGCGAGTTATTATGTGCAACCTTGTAAAAGAAGTATAAATAATAGAAGCACCATACCTAATAGGAAACATGCTATTGTAGATTATAACAATATACAGTAAAATTCCTGAATAACGGACTCCTCGGGAAGGCGAATTTGCTCACTATTCGCAGGTATCGATCGCTATTCAGAGGTACAAATATATAGATGATGGTAATCGAAAAAGTGTTCGCTAAATAGAGGTGTTTGCTATTCGAGAGTGCCCATTATGGATATTTTATTCTATATTAGATGCTGGTAATCGAAAAAGTGTTCGCTAAATAGAGGTGTTCGCTATTCGGGAGTGCCCGTTATGGATCTTTTATTGTATTTCAGTTTTGTGGTTGTGCGGTCTGTAAAATGAGCTTTAACTTCCGAAAATTATTTTCAAAAGTCACGAAATGTTTTAGCTTATGATTTTGTTCATTTTGAACTGATACAAGCATTCTTCAGTTATGATATACTTCAGTACTTTCTAAATCAACGTTGCATCATTTAATTTTTAATTATTAAATTAGCATATGAATTTAAAGAGAAGAAAACATATGCTTTGTAAATTGCTGTAAGAATCTTCAATTCAGACAAACAAAGTGTTCTCCTGACTATGCGGTTTTTAAAAAAAAAGCCACTGATAAAAAACACGTGCATTATACATTTATAACACTAACTTGTCACTTAATTTTAAAAAAAGGGACACGTATTCTATAATTGCATCATCCTGTTTACATATTAAGTATATATATAAAAAAAAAAAATAAATGAATGTAGCAGACAGTTCAAGTTGTTAAAAGAGAAAAATACTCCTGCCATTCATAACTGGAACTGTCTATTTTTACATCACAAGTCTTTTTTTTAAATTAAATTTTGCATGGGTAACGTTTTACATGGCTGTCATGAAGCTTTCGGCATTCTTTTAACGATTTGTTATAAGTTACGTGGGTTGAAAGCTAAGAAAATATTAGTAAAATGAAGATCATATTCCATGTATGCTAATTAAAATATAGCACGCTGAGTTGTTTGTGTGCTTGCTTTGAAGTAGACGTATGACTAACTCAGCATGATACCTTGATACTAAAAAAATATATAAATAAATAAATTAAGAATTTAGTGCCGTATGGAATATAGAAAAACGCAGATTTTACACTGCTTTACATGCTTTAGTTATTTTATTATTTATTTATTTAGTTTTACGAATAATGAATCTTCTTTTGATTATCAAATAAAATATAGGTAAGTTAAAGTAACGTTTCCTATTTCGTGGATAACCGACGAAGGTGCAAATGGTTTAATGCATTTTTGCGTAGTAATTCGACAATTTCACGCGCAGAACATCAAATTTAAAATGCTCATGATAGTAATAAATTGTCGTTCAATTTTGGTTTTGGTCATCTATGAGGGAGTGCAGAAATTCGATGATTTGTTCAAAATATGCAATGCATATATCACCACTTTAAATGCACAGAATGCAACAAAATTTCACACTTAGCATGTTTTCATTGTCCACGATTCCATAACTATGTTATGCCTTTATATATTAAAAAATATATTTGCTAAATCGATGTAATTTATTGTAATCATTTGATTGATTTGATTTATATAGAAGAAAGTTTTGTGATGACCAAAACATACTAGTTTTTTTACATGTATTTGCTATTAATGATTTTCATCCGTTTTTAGTACGTATCTACATTTTATTGCAATATTTGAAACACCCTATTCAATAAATCGAAGGAAGATATTGATATTTAAAAATTCCCAGCCTATATTTTAAAAAATTGTTTCTTTCCATATATCAGCGCCACTCTAAAAAGAACCAATAAAAAAGAATAAAATATAAGAAAACAATTCTCCAGAAAGTTTGTGGCTGAGTAGGCACTTTTTCCCCAGAAACTTCAGACTGAAAAACACCTTCACCTAATTGTCTTTTAGGTTACAATGTGTATCTATATAAAAAATGACATTCGAAGCAAGAAAAACTAAGTCGAAAGAAATATCAATAAAAAAAACAGCACTTCTGAAAATAACATTGCCTGGAGAGAAGAAATGTGAGAATTCTTTTCTTCCAACTTTTTCCCCTCTATTTCTGACTTAAAAATACCGAGAATTTCTTTATTAAGAATTATATCGATAGTTTTCAACTTTCGATTTCTGCAAAACTTTTAGCTTTAGGGAACAGCGTTATTTATGTTTTATTTCAATTTTACCATAATATTATTGCTGCGTTTTTCAAGAATTTTTGATAATATGCGAATATTTTGAATAACTTATGTACAAATTGATGAAAATTTATTTTGAATTTCACTCTTTCGATAAAATTTTATTGCTATATTTTGTTAAAAAATATAACACATAAGAAGTATATATATATATTGTAATTTAAAAATACATGTACACAAATTAAATTTTATATATATTTAAAAGATTACTTTAAAACGCAAATCCAATAATAGAATGAAGTACGAGTACTGGTCTGCACTAAAGAATTCGAACACAAGAGTGTGTTTTAAAGGTATTGAGTTTCAAGGGGACTACATTGAAAAATAAAATATGTATAAAATCTTGTTTTTTCATTATCAGGCCGAGAACTTTTTGAACCACCCTCGTAAATACTGTCTTCCCAAAAACGATAGAAATAATTCCTTAACTATAATAAGATAATTTTTAAATCTGTCTCCAACAGATCGACCGGATAAATACAGAGTGTCCCCAAAAGGGCACACGAATTTGAAAATCCAATAATTCATTATGTACCACAAATTGTCCTTAAAAGAACATCTTAATTTAAAAATTTAATAATCAAATAACTGAAATAAATGTTTAATAAAAAATCAAAAGACCACTCGAACTTTAAAATTCCATAATTAAATAACTATAATAAGAGTTAATATGAAATATAAAGTGTCCAAAAAGGACAACTAAACTTGAAATTCTGCAATTCATTAACAAAACAAATGTAAAGATGAAATACAGGAAGCACAAAAAGGACAACTAAACATTAAAAATGACTTATTCATTAACTATAATAAATATTAAGTTTAAATACAGTGTCCACTAAAAACACACCTAAAATTTAAAATTCAATAATTCATTAACGTGTTAAGTTTAAATACACGGTTCTACCGAAACAGACGCCAGAGCATTAAAATCCAACAATTCATAATTTTATAATAAGTGGAAAGGTGAAATACAATGTCCAAAATTGAACCTGAAATTTCAAATTCAATTATGCATAAATATAATAAATATATAGTGGAAATAAGTGGCATGTTTAAAAGGAAGAAGGAATTGATATAGGAATTTATATATGTTAGAATAAAAGATACATGAATTTTAAAAGGGTCAGTCCATTTTAGGATACTTGCACTTAGTATAAAGTCAAATTTAGAAAACTTTTTCTTGCATATACCGCCTGTCGATAGTGTTTCAAGTATTTTATTATTCCCCTACAGTGGGGTCTCGTGACCTTATTTGGGGCACTAAATGCATGGTTGGAAAACTTATTATTTTCTCCCCACTATTTTGTAATTGAAATATTTGTCTTATTTGTTGGTAGAACTGTTGCCGAACAAGTGATGTCGGTTAAGGGGCTTCCGAGTTGCAGACAACTTTACGCACAGTCTATTAGTGAGTAGAGTGTCTTATATTAAATTGAGCATTTGGGAAAAGTTAAGATGTAGTATTAACTACAAGTTAACAGAACAATTACAATAAAAAAGGTAGATGTAAAGTTAAGAACTGTCATTAAAATAAGCAAAGGATTTCTTTAAAAAAATAATGATAAGAAAATAATAAAATTTTCAGACATGCATTTAGTGCCCCAAAAAGAGACACTAACGAGCTGCCACCGTTCCCCAACACTAAATGTTTAATACTGTGTCGTGTCTGTACTGAGTGATTGTTATTTGAAATATCTTTTATTATTTTTTTAGGAGTAGTTATTTGCTGCTTTTATGCTGGTGAAACTCTTTCTTATACTCTCACAAAATATAACAGTTACCATGGTATTTTAACTTTTATCATTACGTATCACAAACAAACACCATTAGAAATTTTTTGAAAAATAATCCATTTAAATGGCCTTTTCAATGAATAGTTAAATATCATTTTATGTACTGTTAAATGTAGCAATTATTTATTTTACTAAAGTTCAATTCGTAAAAATAAAAAAATAAAAAAAAACTTGTCATGCATTAGAAATAACTGAATAATGCCAAATATAAAGCTGTTTATCAAATAAACAATACCAAAATCAGGTAAACAAATCCTTTGATATATTGACTTATTTATTCAAGAAAAATATGATGTGTTTTGTATTTTCTTCGTCTTAGGAACTAAACGAAAAAAGTAAACAAACAGTTTCAAATGCCTAATAACGGCTTTTGGAGATAAATAAATAAAATGTTTGCAAGGTTTTGAGATTGTTTACACACAAATCGTGACATAGTATTAGTTAGATGTATTAGTTTTTGCATTTACTAAATAATGTTATCGAAGTTAAACAGTTAGTATAATCTGTATCTATGGTAGAGTGAATTAAAACTGTTGAACATTTAATAAATTAATTATTGAATGAATCAAATGAAAATTCTGTGCCGGTAATTTTGGTAAATTGATAATGTGAATACTTTTGAATTAAGATTTAATTTTTGTGTTAAATTGTCTGCATTGTCTGCCAATATCTTTAAAAAATTCTGATATCTAACAACAAAATAAAACAAAATAAAATAAAACGCAATTTTACAACCCCCCCCCCCCCCCCAACCTCTCAAAGGAAACTATGCCCACTTCAAGAAAATTTTGAAATGGCGCTGTTAGTTTTAGGTCAATAAAGTATATTTTTTATATTCTTGTTTTTTATTATGTTTTATACAGTTTAGTATTTTTGATTAATTGTAATGAATGTGTGAATGTAATGAATTGTTTGAATTGTAATGTCGATTATTTAAATTTGTGAGAATTTTTTCTAGAGTTTGACAATCTTAATTTATGTTTTATTATTATTATTATTCTACTCAGTTTTAATTTTATTTTATCTTGAAATATATTTAAATAATATTTTTTATTTAAAAAGATAATTAAAATCCATAATAAAAACCAAGATTCATTAAAATAAAATTCTCACTTTTAGCAGCACATGTCTTGTTTCCATATTTCCATTTTTATAGTTATATCGTTAAAAAATATTAATGTTTATTCAACGATATAATTAATATTTCTAGCTGTTATAATTGTAAAGTTTAATCATTTACTTTCACTAATATTTTACTTTTATAAAGTTATAAAAAAATCCGCATATAATTATGGATTTTTTTAAACGTAAACAAAAGTAAATAAGAACAATAGAGATGAAAAAAATGCTATTTTATCCTTATTTTATTCGCTCATTAATTATGATACAAATTCTTTAGCCATTGCTTGCGGAAATATACATAGCAAAAACAACAGAAATGAAAGAAAACTCCCTTTATGCCTAAATCGTTTTTAAATTGTTTCTTTTCCGTGGCTTTTTGCCATAACAAAAAAATAAAAAATAAACTGCTTCGCTAATTGTCTTCAGGCATTTCTGCCGTTTCAAGAACGTTTTTCATTTCTTTTTATAACGCTTTTTTTCTAACTATTCCATCTTCTGTCAGCAAAAAATATATTTATATAAAAAAGATTCCGTGTTCAGACTAAAAAAAAAAAAAAAAAAAAAAGAAGAAAAGAAAAGAAAAAAAAAGGAGAAAATAGTTTAGAATATTATTTTCGCATTGTTAGCGCCATCTAGTTTTTATTTAGTAAAATTCTCAAAATATATATGGGTTGGGTTGGGTTGATTATTGACGGCCAATTATCGACACTAGGGATATAGGCCCAGGGGGAGTGCCCTTCGTGGGGGTCTTTCTAAGGGAACCTAATCCGTATTTACGCATGGAGAAAATCCACGGCTCGAAAGAAAACCACGAAAACTCCGAGCGATTAGGCCGACGGGCGCGATTGGGATCGAACCCAGCACCTCCCGTCTACCAGCTTCGAGAGCACAACCTCTCAGCCACTGGTGGGGCCAAAAATATATATGATTTTCAAATATATTAAAGTTATTTATATAGAGCTGCCACTGGCGATTATTTTTTTTAACTATTATTTTCTGTACCACTATTTCTAATAAAAATAATCTACCTCGAAGATTAGAAGAAATCTACCATAATGTTAATTAATTTAAAATAGTGGTGGTCAAAATAATGTAAAAAATAGTCGCCAGTGGCAGTCCTGCTGATAAAGCTGCCAAAATTTGTATCTGTGTATAAATAGTTTCCTAAGCATACAAAATATCAAGAAAATATTAGGGTAAATAAGACTATGACCCCTTTATATATATATAATTTTTAGAATTGTTTATTATACCTATTCAACGTTATATATTTACATTTATATGTTAAATAGATCACTTTTGATGGCCTTTTTACTTTTCTTTACTTTAAAAAAAATGTATCTATTTTTCCTATGTAGAGGAAAACATTTTAATTTTGACAGATGTTTATTGTGGGGTATAAGGATATATAACACGTTAAAGTAAATTTAATGCCTCAATTCGCTCATATCTGGATTTTTTTTAATTATTATTATTTGTTATTGATTTTTACATTTTATCTGCTTATTCCACACAAAGCGACTGAATGTAGCATTTTTATTTTGGATATGTTTATTTCGGGGATATAAGGATATATAATACATTAAAATAAATTTGGTTCCTCATTTCTCTCAAAATTGGAAGAAAAAATCATTTACTATTTGTTTACAGATTTTCCCCTTTTTATCTGCTTATTCAACGCACAGCGACTGAAGGTTCGTTTTGATTTTGATATATGTTTATTTTGGAGGTATAAGAATATATAATACACTAAAATAAATTTGGTTCCTCAATTCTCTCATACTTAGAAAAAAAAATTACTATTTGTTTACTGATTTTCACTTTTTATCTGCTGAAGGTATAATTTTGATTTTGATATATATTTATTTTGGGGGTATAAGGATTTACAAAACATTAAGATAAAATTGGTATCTCAATTCGCATACTTGAAAAAAAAAATTCATTTGCAATTCGTTTTCTGATTTTCCGATTTTATCTATTTATTCCACGCAGAGAGACTGAAGGTATCATTTGGATTTTGAATTGTGTTTATTTTCTACATTAATCTTATACATGTTACTTATGTGCATGAGGCTATATACCACATTAAAATAAATTTGTTTCCTCAATTTACTCATACTTGGAAAAAATTTCTTTTGATATTTTTTTTACTGATTTTCACATTTTATGTGTTTATTCCAAGTAGAACGACTGAAGATATCATTTTGATTTTGATATATGTTAGTTACTTATGTTTATATTAGGGTATAAAGATTAATAAAACATAAAGATAAAATTAGTATCTGAATTCGCATACTTGAAAAAAAAACTTTTCTTTCATAAGATAAATAAAATTTATTATAAGTTTATTTTATAGCGTTTTATATGTTTATTTAAAATTATATTTCTGTCATCTCAGTAAATAATACTATTTCTGTCTATAAATAAATTATTTTACTGTAGTATCAATTTATATAAATCTTAAATACACATTATACATGTATATACATAGTTGTCACTAAATTATTTCAATTGCGTATTGTTAGTTTATAATTATACTGTGATGTACTTCAAAATTAGCATGAATCAGGCAGGAACCCCTTTCATTGTCTTATCAACCCTAGTCATTTAACAATAAATTACTTTTTTGAAATACAAACAAATGCCAGTATGTAAATGGCATATTAATTTCACATTATACTGAACAAATCTAAACTATATTAAAAAAGAGAACAAATCAGGCGTATTTAAAAAGAAAATATCTTATAAAAACAGTCGCCTCTCCCCCCCTCTTCCCCCCACCGCCAAAAAAAAAATTGTACCAAACTCTGAAAATTTCAATAAGAACATCCAATTTTGACAGAATATTTGATTTTTCTGGTATATTTTACCTTAGGATACCAAGCGGGAAAACATTCGGTCAGACAGTTTAGGAATTATGAAGGTTTAAAGTTCGGAACTCCTAATTTTAAATTACTTTTTAACTGTAGCAAATTGTAGCAAAATTGTACCAAACTCTGAAAATTTCAAAACGAACATCCAATTTTGACAGCATATTTGATTTTTTCTGGTATATTTTACCTTAGGATACAAAGCGGGAAAACATTCGGTCAAACAGTTTAGGAATTATGGAGGTTTAAAGTTTGGAACACCTAATTTTAAATTACTTTTTAATTGTAGCAAATTGTAGCAAAATTGTACCAAACTCTGAAAATTTAAAAACGAACATCCAATTTTGACAGCATATTTGATTTTTCTGGTATATTTTACCTTAGGATATTAAGCGGGAAAACATTCGGTCGAACAGTTTAGGAATTATGAAGGTTTAAAGTTCGGAACACCTAATTTTAAATTACTTTTTAATTGTAGCAAATTGTAGCAAAATTGTACCAAACTCTGAAAATTTAAAAACGAACATCCAATTTTGACAGCATATTTGATTTTTCTGGTATATTTTACCTTAGGATATTAAGCGGGAAAACATTCGGTCGAACAGTTTAGGAATTATGAAGGTTTAAAGTTCGGAACTCCTAATTTTAAATTACTCTTTAATTGTATCAAATTGTAGAAAAATTGTACAAAACTCTGAAAATTTCAATACGCACATCCAATTTTGACAGCATATTTGATTTTTCTGGTATATCGTACCTTAGGATACCAAGCAAACTCTGCAAAATGGGTAGTTTTTAAAGCACAACTGAAAAACTGCTAGGCGGAATGCACTGTATTTTTAGATTCGCATATTTAAAGCTTCTAGAAACCGATTTCTATAAAAAAAATCACGGGTCACAATTCATATTGTTTTCAAAAATTAATTTCGAAAAAAAAAAACACATTTTGAAATTGATTTTTGAAAAAAATATATCAATTATCATCAATACAATTTTTAACAAAAATCGATTTCTAGAAGTTTTTACATGTGCGAATCCAAAATTATTGCTTGTTCTGCCAAGCAGTTTTTGAGTTATATTTTAAATTTATACTTGCATCGCATGCAACTATTATAAGGAAATTTAACATTAATAAGAATTCCAAATTTTTAACATTTATAATTCCTAAACTATTTCTAATGACTTCCCGTTTGGTATCGTAAGATAAAATTTATGAGAAAAGGCCCATACATATTAAATATTAGTAATCGCGTTGAAAATTTTAGAGTTTGGTACGATTTCAGTACAAAGACGACTACCTGATCTCTCTCTCTCTCTCTCTCTCTCTCTCTCTCTTCTGATTTGTTTTATTTTTCGCTGATTAAAAATAGGATCAAAATTCACTTAATTTTTAAATACAAAGTATCTCATTTAAAGTTGAACCGGATTTTTAGTTAAGAAATTTAAACATAACAAACATATTGTAACAATATCTTAAACTGATTTTGTTTTCACTGTGTGAAATGGGATTTCACAACAAGAAGTACTGGAAGTACACAGTAATGGAGTGACTGACACCGTACATAATAACAGCTACATTGCAAATATGCATGAGAGTCTGACTCTGTGTTATTGAGGCCACTTCCATCAGTTACCGTAATTTTTTCACATTTCTCAAAAAGCATAAGTATTCAATAGAAACATTCGTCAAAATATTTTCATTGATCTTAATGTTATACATGGATATTCAGGTTCAGCTTGGAATAAGTGAATTGTTTACTTTTTTTATAAGAATGGTTTGACCTTAAAATTTTGACTGACAATTTAAAATTACACTGTATTTCAAGAATTGAAAACTATGACCAAAACTCTGATAGATTTCGGAATTTCTGATCATCATGACATATTCAGTATGCAGACAATTTAAAAAATAAAAAGTATTCATTAATCTTAACCAGTCTGGCGTATAAATATAATTTACTTTTTTTTTTTTTTTTTCTTTTTTTTTTTTTTTTTTTTTTTTTTTTGCATTATAGATCGTCAAATTAATAGGTTGAACAAATAAATACATAGTTAAATATATGTATTTTGAAATTCAAAGGTATTACAATTATATACTATATATATAAGCTTAATGTACAATTAATACATTGAAACATAAGATATTGACCAAATACAATGAAATCACAATACCAAACGGCAGAGTCAAATTACAAATTAATTGATGTAATCCTAAAAAATGAAATAATATAAATTCAAATGAAAAAACAAGACTATAAACACAAATGAAAGCTTATAATGTAAATCACTTCTTCAAGGGCAGAGGATTTACAATTATAAGCAATGAACAATCGATTTTTGTAGAAACACTAGCATGCTAAAAATTATGTTTCTCTCTGCTCTATCGATTGTCAAACAAGATTTAAAAACAAGAAAAGCTTTTAAATGGAATATAATAAAACAAAAAAAAAAAGGTTTGTTACTGCTTACTCTATATAATTACTAATGTATTAACACTAACCCGATTTGCACATGTTCAAATATTGTATCTAACGAATAAGGTTAATTTAACCGTTAAGAGATTTTTTTTAAACATAAATTATAACCATCGGTCGCAGTTATAATATATATATATATATATATATATATATATATAATTATAATATCTTATATAATGTGAAAGAGAAAAAATCTAAGCAACGAAAACAACACTAACTCAATTTTGTTTGCCAGAATCCTTTTTTTCTTTTTTCTTTTTTTTTTCCTAGAGCTCCTGTACGGTGCAGTAAATTTCAAATCCGTTTAAAATAACAAGCTCGAAATATAGCTTAGCGTCTGTTTAAAAGAGTTCCGACATCATTCAAAAGCTTTCCAACAATAAACTAAACCAGTATCAGCAGACAGATTAGTAGTTGCATGTGGCTTAACTGGAAAGAAATAAAACAATAAATAAATTCATCGTCTTCAGCAGTTTTAGAAAACTGCGTATAGCTTCGACCAATAAATCATATTTCAGTTCACTCAAAAAAGAGACACATATTTTATCTCTATTTTCTTAAATAACAATTGAATCCAGCTGGTCTAAAATGTTATTGTTACACTATCCGCTTTATAGTTTGTTTTCCTTTTTTCGGACAGTTCTAATATGTAGATAGGTCAAGTAAAACCCGATCAGAACCCAAAAATTCTATTTAGCGTCAACACGAAAACCGAACCGAACCAGACAAAAAAAAAAAAAAAAAAACATCCGTTGACCCGAAACACCACTCGAGCATGATAAAAAAAAATCTTCAACCAACCTGAACGTGATTCGAAACTCGAAAGAAAAGAAAATTTATCTATCATTTAATACAATTATGAAAAAAATATTCTAAAACTATATCTCTAATTATAACTTTTATATTTCATGAAGAAAAAGTGTAGGTTCCTTCCTATTCAAATATATAGTTTTTCATCTGAAACTATATTTTGGATTTTCTTTTGAAAAATTCGATTAACTCTGGCCCGACCCCGAAACCGAACCGCAACGGGAAAAAAAAAAAATTGCTCCGTGTTTAGCTAAAATCGGTTTACTGACCCGATGCAAGACTCTATGCAGTGGTTCTGAACGTGGGGCGTATGCTCCCCAGAGGGGGAATTTGACTTTTAAAGGGGAGAGTGTTACACAAAACCAATTCCCTGTCAGTTTGCTTTTTTATCTTTTAGAAAAATAATGTTATAGACAGAAAATAAAAGTTTTACATACAAATTTAAAAAATAAAACGAAAAACAAAATAAGATTTTTTTTTTCAATTTTCAAAAAGTTTCCGTTAAAGAGTTCAAAAAGTTGAATATTTAATTTATATCTAAAATATTTAAATTTTTCTGGGTTTAATTTTGTTTTAAAACTTTACACGAGTTTTTTCGAGTATAAGCTAAAAATGTGAGATGACATGGCATTGTCAATCGGCTTTTAAGCTTTCTCGATGTGAATAACGCTCCACTTTTTAATTAGTAACAATTATATGTCTCTGAAGGGAGGGGTGGGATCATGATTTTATGGAGGCTTTGGTGAGGCATGGCTGAAAAAAGTATGGAAACCACTGATATAGAGCCTTTTGCGTTATCTATCCAAAGGAAAAGATGAACTTTAGCACAGGACAACTTTCATGTTCGCATACTCTAGGATCAGTTTCTCCCACTTCGGTAGTTTGCTTGCAATGAGAATAAAAGGAATCAAGTGATACGACAATTGCCTACATGTGCAAAGTAAAAAATAACAGAGATTTGCATTCAAAATTTGAGGAGTTTGTTGCGAAAAGTAAGAAAAACTGGCGTTCGAACACATGCGATTCAGGGTGAAAACGGCAGAAAATACAAGGATTATTTTATATGAAACAGAACCAAAACAAGAAACAAATTTTTTAAATAAATTGTTAAGCTTCCATTATAAAGAAAGTAAGCTTTAAAAAAGGTGATAAAGATAAAAAGGTGAGGGCGTCTACAGCAATTTTTTAGTGTTTTAATTAAATTTTTCAAAAACAAAATTGCTTTTTTCTGACACATTTACAAAATCATTGTTATCCATACAAGAGCCTAGGGCAATTAAAAAATTTGAGTCCTTTTCCTAAGGACTACTGTAGTTTGTTGTACTCTAATCTTTAATACGTTTTAGAGGTCCTAAAAAGTCCGTTATATAACTTTTACTGTATATAGATTTTATCGGAAAAAATATTTTAGACTTTCTTTTGAAAAATCGGATCAACCGAAACCGACCCTAACCCGAAATAATGTAAGTCAACCCGCCCCACAGCAAAAAAGTACAAATCAACCTAATCCGAACCCGGTCCGTAGCAAAAAGTACAAGTGAACCCGACCCGAAGCAAAAAGTAGAAGTCAACCCGAACCGAACAAGGCCCGTAGTAAAAAAGTAGAAATTAACCAGCCCTGAACTGCGGGTGCGATTGGAACCTCCAAACTTCTAATATCGCCCCCCCCCCTCCCCCCCTGCCTCCTTGAAGACTCTCTAGATCTTCCGTTGATTGTTTTTATAATATTACCTGGAGATATTGTAACGTAGCCGGGTTTCTCGTGTTACAGAATATTATACCCGGTGTACAGAACATAAGTGAAAACTCTGATGTCTCTCTTGTGTTTGAAAACTCGAATACATTTTTTACTATTAATATAATTTTTTAGATTGCTCTCAAACAATAACAAAAAGCATTTTTATATGAAAAATATCAATTATGTATGAAAATAAAATTTTAAAGTACATAAAAACTGTACTTTCATATTAGCCGCATGCCACGTGATAATAGCCGAATAAATCGCATTCTTATTATTTCAGTTCTTAAGTAAGTTCGACTACATATCTGTTAACTTTGTGTTTTAGTTATTTTATTTTCGATAGTTATATATTTATTGATGAAGTTTTAATTTCGTTATGAAATATTTATATTGTTTTACGTGGATATGGAATGGTCTCCCGTAATTGGGAGCACATGATAGAGATTTTTTTTTTTTTTAATCATGCTGGAAAATTATGTTAAAAACGATAAAAAATCAATAAGCTGAGATACGGTTTTCAGACAAATTGAATTTGAAAGTACACCTTTTCCCGATATTCAACGGGGTGTAAAAATTGAATTTTTTCCATATGTTTCATTGTATTCCATGTTATTTCATAAATTTACGATAAAAGGCAAATTGATTACACACGTCGTTACTATCGTCAATATGACATTAGCATTACTCATGGACATGTTTTTGCTATATAATTAAGATTTTAGCAGATACAATTAATTATACATTTTTGAAGACCTGTCCTAACATTCCGCTATTCACCAAAACATCGCCTGTGAGTGCTCATAGTTTGAGAATAGCATCATATGTTATCGATATCATCGATATGTTATCGATACGTTATCGATGTTATCGATATCATCTGGACACATTCTGCATGGAGAACAGATTTAAGAACAGAAAACAGGTTTTGAAACATGTCATGTGAATTTTATGTTTATAATTTCTCTTTATTTTGAATGGGGAGGGTTTTTCCTTTGGTTATTGCCTCTCATTTGTCTGAACTATTTCTAACATCTTAGAAAATACATTTCATGCTTCGCTTGATGAAGGGAGTTGTTCTCAAAATTACTTTCTTCTATAAAGCATATCTGTATTTTTATAAAAATTTCCTTTGAATGCTGTTTTATTAATTTACAAGATATCGTAAAATTTACTGACAGTTTTTAAAAATCAAATCAATAACACGTAAATTTTGACAGTTATTAAATTTATTCTTGCAGGAGACTGGTGCATGAAATCAGAAGTTTCTTTACAATCTACTTTATTTTAGTTTCAAATACCTCCGACAGATAGCACTAATGTTTCAAACTGTAATAATACTCAAAGTAAGATTGCAGTTCCAAAACGCAAACCATTTCCCCCCCCTTTCAACAAATAAACAAAATGAAGGCTAAAACAATGGGTGAACGTTGTTGATCCATTGTACGCTTTATTTTAAGCATTCGAAGAGTTTGAGATCGCGCAGCGCCATCTGTCGATGATATTTGTAACTAAAACAAGAGAGCGTAGTAAAAATATCATGTCTTAACACATGTCTTTCATCTCCTGCAAGAATAACTTCAACATCTGTTACCGTTTGATAGTTATTGTATTTTAAAAATCGTCCACAGGACATCAGGCATTAGACATCAGGCATTAAGTCAAATATAGGAAAAGCTTTTCTTGCATTTACAGTTGATAAATTGTCTGTAGTTGCTTTAAATATTTTATTATTCCCCATCACTAAATGTTTAATACTGTATCTGTATTGAGTGATTGCTATTTAAAATCTGTTTTATTTTATTTGCTGGAGCGTATATTTGCTAGTGTTATGCTGATGCAACTCTTTAATCTACTCTTTCAAAATATATTGCTCTTATTTTTTATCTTTACGTATCGTGAAAAATTATCATTAGCAAGTTCTTGAAAATTAATCATTTTAAATGATCTATTCAGTAAATTCTTAAATATAATTTTATGTACTTATTAAATTTAGCAATTCCCTATTTTACTGAAGTTTAATACTGAAAAAAAGAACTTGTCATGCACTAGAAATAACTGAATAGTGTCAAAATATAAAACTGTTTATCAAATAAGCAATACCAAAAACAGACAAACAAATCCCTTGATATATTGACTTATTTATTCAAGAAAAGTATAATTTGTTTTGTATTTTCCTCGTCTTAGGAACTAAAGGAAAAAAAAGTAAACAAACAGTTTCAAATGCATAAAAACGGCTTTTGGGGATAAATAAATAAAATGCTTGCAGGGTTTTCAGATTGTTTACACAGAAATCGTGATCTAGTCAATTAAATGTATTAGTTTTTGCATTTAAAATCAGTGTTATTGAAGTTAAACAGTGTAATATGCAGATGCGGTAGAGTGAAATAAATAATTGATTGCTAAAACTTTTGAAGATTTTGTGAAATAAATATTAAAAAATGTATCAAATGAAATTCGTGTTCAAATAATTTTGATAAATTGATAATGTGAATACTACTCATTTGAAGTATTAAGATTTTTGTCTTTTCTCCCCATACCTTAAAAAATATCTGTCTCTGAATATTAAATGCATATTTTTAACCATCTAATATGGTATATGAAAAAACGTAATGTTTCAGATTTTTTTATTTTTGTTTTTTTAACCAAATAAGAAATTTGATGATATATATATATATATATTATTTATTTATTTGAGATTAAAACTGATAACAAAATATTTAAAGGACATACTTGTGATACGCAGGAGAGAATATACGAAGTATTTTCGAAAAATCAAATTAAGTAGAGAGATAATATTAAGTTTTGCGTTCGCATCATTAAGAAAACACTTTCTAAATAATAAAATATATAACTTCAACCACCTAATACTTTATGCAAGAAACAGGAATACTTCAGAAACGCATATATTTTTAATGTTGAGTTAGAATTTGGAGAGGAGGGTTATTAATTCATCAAATGATTTATTTATCCACATTAAGTCTAGTAACAAAAGATTTAACTGGGGTACTTTTGATAACAGCTGTTTTATTTTGTATGCAATTTAAATAAATTAAGATCGTTGTAGTATACACTGTTTCAAATTTGGCACGAGTTTTGTCACTAATTGGTGATTTTACCGGCGTTGTAGACTGTGTTAAAACTGGCAAGCTCTTTAAATTTTATTTTGCTTTTAATCGTATTATCTCTACAGGCGGTAACACTTTTGAAATAACGCCATAACATTCACATAAAAAAAATACTGCATTTAATTATAAAAGTAATTCGAGTTAAAGAGAAGAAAGGAAAATTTTCCCTGGCAAATGTTCCCATAAATTTCCTTGTCTTAATACCGAAGATCCTAGGAAATTGTAAAAGAAACATTTCTGTCATGCAGCATACTGAAGTTTCGTAAAAAACGTGTAGGAAATAAATTAAACAAACTTCCAAACTATTTGCCGCGATGCTTCAACCTCTCTTGGCTTCTACGTGATCAAGATAGACTGGCTTGTGCAGGGATGTATTGTATAGTGGAGGATATACGGTCGTATTTTGCAAGGATCTATATTGGAGGGTATGCGGTAGTATGCGCTTCTGGATTTTCTTTAAAAAAAAAAAACTCCGTATACCCCCCAGCTATAGCGTATACTGTCTAGTGCACACCCTCTGCCCTCTGATTTTCTTACGACTACTGGTTTGCTTTACACCAATTATCGGACTGCAATGTTATGATAGGCTAAAAAGTAGCCGATATTGGTAGCGTTCCGTGGCATATCTCTTTCGTTGTCTGTGTCGAAAAAATCAACAACCTTACAGCAGAAATGTTTTTAAAAATGCGTCGGCAGGGAAGGGGTAGAATTAAAACTTAATCGCTTAAAATTTTATTGCCAATCCTGAATTTAAAATAATTAAAAACATTTTTAAACAGACATAATATCATTAAAGAAAAAGACTTTATCAGTTTTCATTGTATTACAGTGCAAAAATTTACGATAACTATAAATATAATAGATCAATATAAAATGAAATGGCTAGAATGTATATGAAACTTAAATATCCCATTTAATATCTATAATATACTTGTTATTATAAAACATTTTCTTCATCATGTTTTAACATCATTCTTTTGTCCCACTTTTCCCTCTTTAAAAGAAAAACTATCATTCTTTTTTTCCAAAGACTGTTTTTCAATCATATTAAGAAAAGTCAAATAAATCCTGCTGCAATTGTAGCAGTAACGTTTTTGTCTTTGTCTGGAAATTTCATTATTGAACTAATATATTGGAAAACGACGTGTTGCCAATGTTAATCACATGAAAGGCGGGACGCTATTTTTTTTTCCAGTCGTGATGAATTGAGATAATAGAGATCATTCTATTCATTTATCGTTTTGATCATTTGTATAGCTAAAGAAAGGAAATACACCGCATTGGCAGTGGTGGTCCACCCAAAAATGTACTAAATGTAATAAGTTTTTGACCGGGTGTTAAAGTAAGTGTTCGCTCCCGTAGGTAATTATTGAAGGATATTTAAGGTTATACAATTATACCAATTTCTCGGTTTGATTTGTTACAAGAGTAACGAGTTATATTGATGTAAATAAACATTTACCTTATCCTAAAGAATAATTTAGTAACAAACATACTGTGCATACAAAAGAACACATGAGATATTTTGTTGTTGCTTTTGATTTTAATAATTAAATTGAGCGTTAACTGGATATTATTTGCCCTTATGACCCCTAACCTTAAAAAAGAGGGGGAGGGGGACTGCATAGTGAATGCTAGTATAGCGAATGATAATATATTTTCCAAATTAAAAAGTTATATATATATATATATATATATCTTTACATAAAAACAATATATTAATTCAAACATTTCTATCATTAGTTGTTCGTAAAATTTTTTGGACAGCGAATTAGTGAAAATAAGTCATATACGTACATGCAACATGACTTTCAGAACGTCAGCCCTTCTTACTATGTGTGAATGGCATGTAACCAGTAAAAAATTCTCGGACTTTATGTCATTTATTATATACATACCTTAGTATTTATTTAATTACAGTTAATTCAGATGTTTATTATTATATCGTTGATTCTGACGTATAACGCGCACCTACGATTCGAATCTGTATTTTTTCGTTTTTTTAGATATATTCGCCGTATTACCTCCATCCTCTTTTTTGCAAAGAAACCATCATGAGATATGTAGTATGAAAATACAATAAATAGCATTAAAAAGTATAAAAAGCAGTAAAAACATAACTAAAACAAGTAAATGCTAAGTGAGAACATACGCTACTGCAAGCTTGTCTGCTTGAATCACCACAAAGCGTTTGGAATCGCAACTTTCGTTCAGTCAAATAATCACGATTTCTTCTTTTGTCCATTAAGATTGAAATCTCATGCTTAACTTTAAAGCTTTCATATTTACTAGGGCATCCAAACCGGGATTCCCGGGATAGAGAATATATGTGAAGACCATTATTTTTTATTATTGAAAACTCTGATACATTTTTTACATTTAAATGTAATACATTGAAAATTCTAACATATTTTTTACTGTTTAGATTGCCCCCTAAACAACACCAAAGAGCATTTTTAAATGAAATACGTCCATTATATATTCAAATAAAATTTTAAAATTTATTAAAAGCGGTAATTTTGTATTGACTTCGTGCCAGAAGTTAATAGATGAAGAAATCGATAAAAATTTTGTTATCTACGATTTTTTTTTTCTGAAAATTTCAGCGGTATTAAGTGTTTATTTCAATTACATATCTGTTAAATTTGTGTTTTATTTATACTATTTTATTTATTGCTTAATGAGGTTTTAGTTTCTTAATGGAATATTAGCTGGAAACAAATTCTGAACTTTTTATAACGCATTAATATTTTGTAATCGTCTGCAAGCAATAGAGATAGATTAAAAAAAAAAAAAAAAATCATACTTGAAATTTAATTTAAATACTATAATAAACGAGTAAATTGCGAAATAGTTTTCAAACAAATTATATTTTAAAGTAGATTTTTCCCCCTATATAACGGTGTAAAAATTGAAAATTTGCGATGCTTAGAAATTAAAAAAATTGTAGTAAAAAAATCCCAAAACAGTTGTTGCAGTCAACAGCGTCATCTGCTTGATCGCGGACGACCTCTTCCCAATGATGTATCGGTGTCTTGCATGTTCGCGGTCACCTGCTGTGTCGTCTTTCGCCCATAGCCGTTCAACGCTTTGTCCTGATGCAAAGCCCTGATTTTTTATGGAGGGCTTTTTGAAGCTTATAAAGCGGTATGACAAATGTCTCAATGTACTTGGTACTTATGTGGAAAAATAAAGTTATGTTTTATCTTTAATGTCTCATTACATTTTTTGTCTTTCATACACACCTCTGTCTACAGTCGCCAGGGGAAACTTATTTTCCGACTGCCCCTCGTATTTTTATTATTCTAAATGGTGCATAAAACAGAACAAAATAAAAAAGTTGACTGAGTTTTTTTTTTAGGAAACATTTCACTGTGGGTTTTTTTTTTAGAGGACAGCACAATAACTTTGAAACATAAAAAACCAATATATTTTCGAGTTTTAAAGAAGAACTTATAGAAACAAAGATTCTTTTGTTTCCCTGATTTCCGGAAACGTTATCGAGTAGTTTTTAAAATGTTAATCAGTTTTCTCTAGTCGGAAGATTATGAGTATTTATTATTATGTATAATTATATATAGGTTTTCAGATGCTATCAATTCTCAAAGTAAGCATTTTTATGTTCAACAGACAATTATTAACAAACATGATAAATTAACAATAATTTTAAATGAATATTATTTTGTTACTCTTGCAAGTATATAATTTTAGTTACCTAGCTGAAAACGATTAATTAAGAATCGATAACATCCTAAAAACCGATTTTCCGGTTTGTGGAAATCTATTAAGGGGACAGGGAATTTCCAAAATCACGAAATTAGACTAAAAAATCGATTTTTTTTTTTTTTTTTTTTTTGAGAATTATGAAACTAGATGCCCAAATTTATCTGATGCAAAAATAATTTTCAATTATTACGCTTCTTCAAAGATTTGTGAGCTTTTATATCAATCTTATTAAGGGGACAGGGAATTTCCAAAATCAAGAAATTCGACTAAAAATCGATTTTTTTAAACTTTATTTGGAGAATTATGAAACTAGATGCTCAAATTTATCTGATTCAAAAATAATTTTCAATTATTACGCTTCTTCACAGATTTGTAAGCTTTTATATCAATCTATTAAGGGGACAGGGAATTTCCAAAATAAAGAAATTCGACTAAAAATAGATTTTTTTTTACTTTATTTGGAGAATTATGAAACTAGATGCTCAAATTTATCTGATTCAAAAATGATTTTCAATTATTACGCTTCTTCACAGATTTGTGAGCTTTTATTTCAATCTATTAAGGGGACAGGAAATTTCCAAAATCAAGAAATTCGACTAAAAATCGATTTTTTTAAACTTTATTTGGAGAATTATGAAACTAGATGCTCAAATTTATCTGATTCAAAAATAATTTTCAATTATTACGCTTCTTCACAGATTTGTAAGCTTTTATATCAATCTATTAAGGGGACAGGGAATTTCCAAAATCAAGAAATTCGACTAAAAATAGATTTTTTTAAACTTTATTTGGAGAATTATGAAACTAGATGCTCAAATTTATCTGATTCAAAAATAATTTTCAATTATTACGCTTCTTCACAGATTTGTAAGCTTTTATATCAATCTATTAAGGGGATAGGGAATTTCCAAAATTACGAAATTAAACTAAATTTTTTTTTTTTTTTTTTTTTGAGAATTAGGAAACTAGATGCTTAAATTTATCTGATGCAAAAATAATTTTCAATTATTACACTTCTTCACAGATATGTAAGCTTTTTTATTTGAAAAAAAATTCTATATATTCATGCAGTTTTTATTAGTTAAATGCTGTTTTATCAAAATTAAAAATTTCTTTCATTTCTAACTTTTGAAACGTTCCATGCGCATTCCTAATTATCAGATTCGTTTGAAATTTGTACCGTATAGCCTTTGTACAATAATAAATAAATGTTAGCATAAAAAGTTGCATTTCAGGGGTATTTTAATGTTAAAATTTGTGTGCATATAAAAATATATAGCTACTTTTTAAAAAAAATGTATAATTATAAAGATTTTTTTTCTGCTTCTTTTTTCAGCGAACTTTTACAATTCATGCCAACTTCCGTTGTAACACATACAAAATATCTCATAAATAAATATTGTCATATTTTATGTAAAAGAAATGCGTATGGGACATTTTAAAATATGATAGTTATTCGTTATTTTAAAATTTTAAAAACTGTATAATTAAAAAACTTTTTATTATTTTAACACCAAATTTTGAATATATTAATTTGAGCTTGCCATTAATAAGTCTGCCAATTTTCAAACGAATCCATTGAAAATTGAAGGATTTCGTTTTTAATGTCCACCGTCCCCTTAAAACATTTTAAAAACTACTCAGAAACATTTCCGAAAATCAGTGGCAGCAAAAGAAACTTTGTTTTTCAAAATCCTTCTTCAGATCTTGAAAATATACTGTTTTTCGTGGTTTCTAAAAAGAAAGCACGCTTTTCACAATCATTTTCGTTCGTGGTTAGATTATATTACTTACCTATCATACGTAGTATAGGGCAAGTCTTGTAATCGTTTTGAAAATCGAAAAAAAAAAAAAAGACGGGTTTACACGTTTCAGACACTGGAGATTCCACAAAACATATTTTTAGAAAAAGAATTTTGCCGTCCGTCTGTCTGTGTGTATGTGTCTGTAAACGCTGTATCTCCCGAACAAATTGAGACAGAGACTTGAAATGTGGTATATGTACTTAGTATGTAATAATGGGAAAAAAGCTTATTGAATTTCAGTAACCTCGATTGTCCGGAACTATTTTTTTCGGACTCTCGAAATATGCGTTCTGATAAAAGGTGTACAAAAATTTTCAATTTTTTTTTTATTTTAAGGAGTAAATATAAAAGACAATAAAAAAACACAAATTTTGCATAAAAAATGAAGTCGATCAGATAATTAGTTGTCGAGATATTTGTAATTATATTTTCCACACTCTTCGATTTTTCATGACCTTGTATTTCATTCAAACTTCAATTCAAAGATATATTTTAATTGGAAATGAGACGCTAAATCCGACGCAGTAAACCGTTAGTTAATATGATTATAAATTTTTGAGTTATAAGGATGTTTCTTTTACACAATTCAGTAATAGAGCATTTAAAGTTTATGACGTCATCAAGCCACGATTTTACTCGAATAGCAATGCATTTTATTTTAGTTTACACATGTTTTATTTTCATATTTTATATTATGCATATCCATGATGGGTAAGTATTACGGTGGCCCCCAATGACTAATTTTCCTAGATTAAGCATTTGGCTTTTTTTTCAGAGTACAAAACCATTTTTAATTTTAATTAAATTAATATATTTACACTCTTTAAATTATACCCAATATTCTAGTTTTAAAATAATTTAAGCCACTCCTCACTTCTTTAGCATTAACGTATTTAATATAAGGAAGTGGCATTATTAAGTAATTAAAATACTTTAAAACATCACAAATTATCCTATTTAAGCAATAAATTATCACTGCGCTAAACAATTTAGACTAAGCGACTAACTGAACAAACTCTGCAAAAGTTCAAACTGAAAACAATGACATCTGTAGAATTAGGTATAATTAGAATTAAATTTGATTATCCGCTGAATAACTGCATTTTGCGGTTCGTACAAATTATACATTGGACTCGTGCGGCTTGTGGATGTATGCGTGTGCCATATAATATGATAATTTATAAATGGCGACAATGTGTAATTCCTGTGCAACGCATATTAAATAGTAATGTGTAATAGTGCTGATGCGGCAACTGCGGATTTTAACATTAGAATTTTGAAATACAGCATGTAACCGAATATTAAATAGAAGATTTATAAAGTTTCGCATTGTTCCATTTAAAATTAATTGAAAATTTTGAACTGAAATTGGATATAAATTCTTCATCAGCACTAACAAAATGGATCGTTGCAATTTAATTATAAGTTCTTAAATTAGTTTTCAATTTTTTTGTAATTAAGCTTAATGTTATTATCTGTTTATCTTATTTTATTTTTACGTACTGTTTCTTATGTTTCCATTCATTAATTTTTTAAGTAAAAAAAATGTACATTTCTTACAAACACCACAAATTTAACACATGCATCTTGGGAACAGATAACATAAAAATAAATTTATTCAAATTTAAAATTTTTAAATTTTGGTTTAAAAAAATAAAATGTACTCAGATAATTCCGGAAAGAACTAATTTAAATAGTTTTACAATATATAAATCCCTAAAGAGAGTTTATAAATTTGTAAATAAAATGTACCACACATACACGTGTATACCTTTTTTTTTCAGTTTTTCTTAGAATGTATTTTGTACAACTTTCGGCACATTTTTTATAAAATCTATTAAAGCTAGAAAGTTGAAACTTCAATTGCTTGTACAACTAGTCAGTTCCTTTAAAACTATCTAAAATTATACATGTAACTGTAATATTGTAGAATATATGGTTTTTTTTTCTATGATGCTCTGGATGTTTCAGTAATTATAATTTAATTTCATTTATTTAAAAAAAAAATTAAAAATGATTATAATTATTATTAAATGTTATATATTTAACAATCATGAGTGACTGGAAAGAGTTATTCGCAATTATCTTTTATAAAAGTGTATTTAGCTTATCAATAGTCATAAGTAGACATTTAGAAAGAGGTAAGTAAAATGTTGAGTATCACACTGAATAAAATAATGTATGTAGCGAGTACTTTTTATATTTTATTATTATTATTATTATTTTGTTTTTATTATAATATAAACTAAAGTACATCTATTTTAAGCGAGAATTTATTTTCTCGTATATCCCTTGATAAATCAGGGGTTGATACAGACCAAAATTGGGACCTATTTAGTACCCCTTCACAAAAATCAATTTAATAAAGTAGGCCCTTCACAAAAATCAATCTGATAAAATGGGTCCCTTTCACAAAAACCAATTTGATAAAATGGGCGCCTTCACAAAATTCGTTTTACTAAAATAGGTCTTTTCACAAAATTTTATTCCATAAAAACTTACTATTTATTATTTAATTATTATTTTGTGATGTTTTAAAATGTGTAATTTGTAAACAAACAACGTCACCAGATAGGAAAACTTCAGCAAAAGGATTTAAAAAAGTTTTTGTTATTAAATGCTTGGCTCGAATTTGAGTAACTGGATTTCAACTTTTGTTACAAAATGTTATTTTTCACAAAAATATAATAAATTTCACAAAAATAACCTTTACTTTTCACAAAATGGGCCCCAAGAAAAAAAAAACCCTGCATCGACCCTTTTAATAGACTACATCTCTATAAAAAATATGCGATGTATGCTCTATGAAGACGTCATCTGTGATCTGTGTCTTTAAGCTGAAAGACGTTACAACTAAAAATATTTATTTTAAAAAATAATAACGCGGGTTTTGCAGAAATATATTTAAACATCTAAATAGCAATTATTTATTTTACCAAATAAATGAAAAAATAAATTTTACAAATAATGGAAATAAATCCTTTTTTTTTTTTTTTTTTTTTTTTGTTGTTGTTGTTAAAATAACGGCTTTATATATGCTTTTAATTTATCTAACAGTTCTTTTTCAAAATAAACAAATAACGTAACTCTTTCTTATTTAATGTTCACGTTTTCATTATAAGGAAGTGGTTCCACTAAGTAATTAAAATGCTTGAATATAACATAAATTATCTTATTTAAGCATTAAATTATCACCATTCTAAACAATTTAGACTAAGCGAATAAATGAACAAAGTGTGCAAAAGTTCAAAATGAAAACAATGACATCTGTAGAATTATATGCAATTAGAGGTGAATTTGATTATTCAATGGATAACTGCATTTTGTGGTAAGATACAAATTATACTTTGGACTTATGCGGTTTGTGCGAATGTTTGCGTGTCCAGTGTAATATGATAATTTATAAATGGTGACAATTTGTAATTTCTGCGCAACACATATTAAATAGTAATGGATAACAGTGGTGAAGTGCCAACTGCGTATTTTAACAGTTGCATTTTGACATTACTATGTAGGTAACCGCAGATAAAATAGTAGAATTCTGAAATTTCGCCGCATTCTATTCTGAATTAATTGTGATTTTCAACTGAAATCAGATATAAATTCTCCATCCGTACAAGAAAAATGGATGTGTTGCAATTTAAATATAGTTATTACAATTTAGTAATATATTTCACATAATTAAATATGACGTTATTTGTTAACAAACCCAATGTTGTTTAAGTATTATTTTTATTAATTGATTTAATTTGTTACACTTGAAAAACATGCACATTTTCTTGGCTAACATCACAAATATAGAATAAAGTTATGGATAATTTTAATATCACATTTCTTTTAATTTTCTTAGTGAAAATTTAATATTTTTTATTCTAATAACTATTTTTATTAATAGTAAATAAAACTGGAATGTAGAGATAAATTAATATAAAAAATACGACACTTTTTGCTATAAATACAATCTTTAAACTATGAGATATATTTGTTTCAAATATAGTTTTGTTTGGAGATAAAATGCTTACTTATTATACAAATATAAAACATTAAAAAAAAATCTAAAAAAAATAAATAATAATACATAAAATTATATTTTGTTTAAAAGGTTTATGCAAAATTGTCCGAGCAAAAAAAAAAAAAAAAAAAAAAAGAAAAAAGAGAAAGAAAAAAGAAAGTAAGAAAGAAAAGAAAGAAAAGAAAAGAACACTTCCTATTAATTATGCAGGAAATCCTAGTGTGTAAATATGACTGGTACCAATTGATTAGTAATAATGTCCACTAATAATTGCTATAATTAAATTTTGCTTAAAAGATCGTCTATATATAAAAAAATTAATTAATTTTAATTTTCAATACTAGCTCCTAATTTTGACAACAAGTTTAGATTATTCGGTAAATTTTACCTTCGGATATCAAACGGAAAGTTATTCAAAATAATTAGAAATACAAAACATTTACGTAACTGTGCACATACTTTAAAAACATATTTTCAAAATCATTATAAATCATTAAATAATGTTAGGTAGTACGCATTACGCGATCGACGCATTCAAAAAGTTATTTCCGTAAAAACTCTTAAAATGTAGACTTTACGTAACATAAAAATAAATCCCGTGTTCTTTACAAAAACGAAAGTAAGATGACGTAATAGAACAGAATTTTTCTTATTCACCACATGCAATGAAAATATTTAGAATGGAGAATTTCCATAAGAAATTATAATTCCGTTTTTAATGCAAAACTAAATTGAGATTATGTTATTCCAGTTCTAAAATAAAATTAAAAACTTAAATAATAATAATAAAAAATGAATATAAAAAGAATATTTCTATGAACATAAACACCTGATTCGCATTTCTGTGTTTTTGCGAAATAAAATGCACAATATTTAGCATAATATTACCGACTAGTACACAATTTAAGTGTTATTTAATGCATCTGTTTTCTGCAATGTTGATGAAGGCTCATATCAGGCAAATATATGGTATATAAGAAATATGCCCTAAAAAGCATTTAATGACAGTGCCATACACTGTACAAAAGAGAATTAAAAAGAAAATTAATCTGACGTCTAACATTTTGAAGGTCTCTCTATACACCATGTTTAATTTTGAAATTGATTTTTTTTTTTTTTTTTAAATATCGCATTCAGTCCACATGGCAGATATTATTATGACAGAGTATAATAGCGGGCCGGTTCAGATATTCGAAAAAAAAAACGAGAAAAATAGACCGATAAATTTGTACTTTATAAAAAACATGACTTTTTTTTTTGATTTATTAAAGAAAGGATAAAGTGTTTTGAAAGAAATATTAAACGAAACCCTTTGTGCGATATTCAATCACCCATTCGTTTTTTTTTTTTTTTTTACAGTGAAGGAATTATTTAATACATCTGATTTCTGTGTACATCTGATTTTTCATATCAGGCAAATGTAAGGCACATAAGAAATTTAATGACAACATAACACATGATACAAAATGAAGTGAAGGGTTAAGTTAAAGGGAGATGTGTAAAACACGATAGCACTCGTCTGCTTCTGTGCTCATTATTTTATCAACTGAAATCACTTATTATGTGCACCTCTCCTGGAGAAGGGTTAATGTCGCATAACTCAGCTAATATTGTTGTCACTTAGTTCAACTGATCTGAGTCACCATTTAATCACCTTTCTTGTGGTGGGGGATTGAAGACCGTCTATAAAAAGCTACGGTTCAGATAAACGTTCTTGTATGAGTTACTGCCCTTTAGTGGTTTGGGTGCAGATGAATCACAAATGTATATTGTACGCTAATAAACTCTACATTATAAACTGTAAGAAATAAACGGTGGAGTTACTCCGAGCAATAAATTTTAAGTATAGTTTATTATCTTCATTAACTGCAACTAGGGGATTCAAACCTGGCTTTCTCGGGTTACAGAACATAGGGGATTTTTTTAATTATTATTATTGAAAAATCTAATAGATTTTTTACGTTTAATCTTATTTTTTAGATTGCACACTGACAACAACAAAAAGCATTTTTTATTGAAAAATATCAATTACGTATTCAAATAAGGTTTGAGATTTATTAAAAGAATCCCAAATCTCAATTTTATATGGTACGTTAATAAACTATCGATAATAAACTGTAAGAAATAAACGCTAGCGTTACTCCGAGCAATGAATATAGTTTATTATCTTCATAAACTGCATCAAAGGGGTTCAAACCTGGCTTCTCGGGTTATAGAACATAAGGGATTTTTTTAATTATTATTATTGAAAACTCTAATAGATTTTTACGTTTAATCTTATTTTTTAGATTGCACATTGACAACAACAAAAAGCATTTTTTATTTAAAAATATCAATTACGTATTCAAATAAGGTTTTGGAATTTATTAAAAGAATCCCAAATCTCAATTTTATATGGTACGTTAATAAACTATCGATAATAAACTGTAAGAAATAAACGCTAGCGTTACTCCGAGCAATGAATTTTAAGTATAGTTTATTATCTTCATAAACTGCATCAACGGGGTTCAAACCTGGCTTCTCGGGTTATAGAACATAGGGGATTTTTTTAATTATTATTATTGAAAACTCTAATAGATTTTTACGTTTAATCTTATTTTTTAGATTGCACACTGACAACAACAAAAAGGATTTTTTATTGAAAAATATCAATTACGTATTCAAATAAGGTTTTGGAATTTATTAAAATAATCCCAAATCTCAATTTTATATTGTACGTTAATAAACTATAGATAATAAATGCTAGAGTTACTCAGAGCAATAAATTTTAAGTACAGTTTATTATCTTCATTAACTGCAACTAGGGGATTCAAACCTGGCTTTCTCGGGTTACAGAACATAGGGGATTTTTTTAATTATTATTATTGAAAACTCTAATAGATTTTTACGTTTAATCTTATTTTTTAGATTGCACACTGACAACAACAAAAAGGATTTTTTATTGAAAAATATCAATTACGTATTCAAATAAGGTTTTGGAATTTATTAAAATAATCCCAAATCTCAATTTTATATTGTACGTTAATAAACTATAGATAATAAATGCTAGAGTTAGTCAGAGCAATAAATTTTAAGTACAGTTTATTATCTTCATTAACTGCAACTTGGGGATTCAAACCTGGCTTTCTCGGGTTACAGAACATAGGGGATTTTTATTATTATTATTATTGAAAACTCTAATAGATTTTTTACGTTTAATATAATTTTTTAGATTGCACACTGACAACAACAAAAAGCATTTTTTATTGAAAAATATCAATTACGTATTCAAATAAGGTTTGAAATTTATTAAAAGAATCCCAAATCTCAATTTTATATGGTACGTTAATAAACTATCGATAATAAACTGTAAGAAATAAACGCTAGCGTTACTCCGAGCAATGAATTTTAAGTATAGTTTATTATCTTCATAAACTGCATCAACGGGGTTCAAACCTGGCTTCTCGGGTTATAGAACATAGGGGATTTTTTTAATTATTATTATTGAAAACTCTAATAGATTTTTACGTTTAATCTTATTTTTTAGATTGCACACTGACAACAACAAAAAGGATTTTTTATTGAAAAATATCAATTACGTATTCAAATAAGGTTTTGGAATTTATTAAAATAATCCCAAATCTCAATTTTATATTGTACGTTAATAAACTATAGATAATAAATGCTAGAGTTACTCAGAGCAATAAATTTTAAGTACAGTTTATTATCTTCATTAACTGCAACTAGGGGATTCAAACCTGGCTTTCTCGGGTTACAGAACATAGGGGATTTTTTTAATTATTATTATTGAAAACTCTAATAGATTTTTACGTTTAATCTTATTTTTTAGATTGCACACTGACAACAACAAAAAGCATTTTTTATTGAAAAATATCAATTACGTATTCAAATAAGGTTTTGGAATTTATTAAAATAATCCCAAATCTCAATTTTATATTGTACGTTAATAAACTATAGATAATAAATGCTAGAGTTACTCAGAGCAATAAATTTTAAGTATAGTTTATTATCTTCATTAACTGCAACTAGGGGATTCAAACCTGGCTTTCTCGGGTTACAGAACATAGGGGATTTTTTTAATTATTATTATTGAAAACTCTAATAGATTTTTTACGTTTAATATAATTTTTTAGATTGCACACTGACAACAACAAAAAGCATTTTTTATTGAAAAATATCAATTACGTATTCAAATAAGGTTTGAAATTTATTAAAAGAATCCCAAATCTCAATTTTATATGGTACGTTAATAAACTATCGATAATAAACTGTAAGAAATAAACGCTAGCGTTACTCCGAGCAATGAATTTTAAGTATAGTTTATTATCTTCATAAACTGCATCAACGGGGTTCAAACCTGGCTTCTCGGGTTATAGAACATAGGGGATTTTTTTAATTATTATTATTGAAAACTCTAATAGATTTTTACGTTTAATCTTATTTTTTAGATTGCACACTGACAACAACAAAAAGGATTTTTTATTGAAAAATATCAATTACGTATTCAAATAAGGTTTTGGAATTTATTAAAATAATCCCAAATCTCAATTTTATATTGTACGTTAATAAACTATAGATAATAAATGCTAGAGTTACTCAGATCAATAAATTTTAAGTACAGTTTATTATCTTCATTAACTGCAAATAGGGGATTCAAACCTGGCTTTCTCGGGTTACAGAACATAGGGGATTTTTTTAATTATTATTATTGAAAACTCTAATAGATTTTTACGTTTAATCTTATTTTTTAGATTGCACACTGACAACAACAAAAAGCATTTTTTATTGAAAAATATCAATTACGTATTCAAATAAGGTTTTGGAATTTATTAAAATAATCCCAAATCTCAATTTTATATTGTACGTTAATAAACTATAGATAATAAATGCTAGAGTTACTCAGAGCAATAAATTTTAAGTATAGTTTATTATCTTCATTAACTGCAACTAGGGGATTCAAACCTGGCTTTCTCGGGTTACAGAACATAGGGGATTTTTTTAATTATTATTATTGAAAACTCTAATAGATTTTTTACGTTTAATATAATTTTTTAGATTGCACACTGACAACAACAAAAAGCATTTTTTATTGAAAAATATCAATTACGTATTCAAATAAGGTTTGAAATTTATTAAAAGAATCCCAAATCTCAATTTTATATGGTACGTTAATAAACTATCGATAATAAACTGTAAGAAATAAACGCTAGCGTTACTCCGAGCAATGAATTTTAAGTATAGTTTATTATCTTCATAAACTGCATCAACGGGGTTCAAACCTGGCTTCTCGGGTTATAGAACATAGGGGATTTTTTTAATTATTATTATTGAAAACTCTAATAGATTTTTACGTTTAATCTTATTTTTTAGATTGCACACTGACAACAACAAAAAGGATTTTTTATTGAAAAATATCAATTACGTATTCAAATAAGGTTTTGGAATTTATTAAAATAATCCCAAATCTCAATTTTATATTGTACGTTAATAAACTATAGATAATAAATGCTAGAGTTACTCAGAGCAATAAATTTTAAGTACAGTTTATTATCTTCATTAACTGCAACTAGGGGATTCAAACCTGGCTTTCTCGGGTTACAGAACATAGGGGATTTTTTTAATTATTATTATTGAAAACTCTAATAGATTTTTACGTTTAATCTTATTTTTTAGATTGCACACTGACAACAACAAAAAGCATTTTTTATTGAAAAATATCAATTACGTATTCAAATAAGGTTTTGGAATTTATTAAAATAATCCCAAATCTCAATTTTATATTGTACGTTAATAAACTATAGATAATAAATGCTAGAGTTACTCAGAGCAATAAATTTTAAGTATAGTTTATTATCTTCATTAACTGCAACTAGGGGATTCAAACCTGGCTTTCTCGGGTTACAGAACATAGGGGATTTTTTTAATTATTATTATTGAAAACTCTAATAGATTTTTTACGTTTAATATAATTTTTTAGATTGCACACTGACAACAACAAAAAGCATTTTTTATTGAAAAATATCAATTACGTATTCAAATAAGGTTTGAAATTTATTAAAAGAATCCCAAATCTCAATTTTATATGGTACGTTAATAAACTATCGATAATAAACTGTAAGAAATAAACGCTAGCGTTACTCCGAGCAATGAATTTTAAGTATAGTTTATTATCTTCATAAACTGCATCAACGGGGTTCAAACCTGGCTTCTCGGGTTATAGAACATAGGGGATTTTTTTAATTATTATTATTGAAAACTCTAATAGATTTTTACGTTTAATCTTATTTTTTAGATTGCACACTGACAACAACAAAAAGGATTTTTTATTGAAAAATATCAATTACGTATTCAAATAAGGTTTTGGAATTTATTAAAATAATCCCAAATCTCAATTTTATATTGTACGTTAATAAACTATAGATAATAAATGCTAGAGTTACTCAGAGCAATAAATTTTAAGTACAGTTTATTATCTTCATTAACTGCAAATAGGGGATTCAAACCTGGCTTTCTCGGGTTACAGAACATAGGGGATTTTTTTAATTATTATTATTGAAAACTCTAATAGATTTTTACGTTTAATCTTATTTTTTAGATTGCACACTGACAACAACAAAAAGCATTTTTTATTGAAAAATATCAATTACGTATTCAAATAAGGTTTTGGAATTTATTAAAATAATCCCAAATCTCAATTTTATATTGTACGTTAATAAACTATAGATAATAAATGCTAGAGTTACTCAGAGCAATAAATTTTAAGTATAGTTTATTATCTTCATTAACTGCAACTAGGGGATTCAAACCTGGCTTTCTCGGGTTACAGAACATAGGGGATTTTTTTAATTATTATTATTGAAAACTCTAATAGATTTTTTACGTTTAATATAATTTTTTAGATTGCACACTGACAACAACAAAAAGCATTTTTTATTGAAAAATATCAATTACGTATTCAAATAAGGTTTGAAATTTATTAAAAGAATCCCAAATCTCAATTTTATATGGTACGTTAATAAACTATCGATAATAAACTGTAAGAAATAAACGCTAGCGTTACTCCGAGCAATGAATTTTAAGTATAGTTTATTATCTTCATAAACTGCATCAACGGGGTTCAAACCTGGCTTCTCGGGTTATAGAACATAGGGGATTTTTTTAATTATTATTATTGAAAACTCTAATAGATTTTTACGTTTAATCTTATTTTTTAGATTGCACACTGACAACAACAAAAAGGATTTTTTATTGAAAAATATCAATTACGTATTCAAATAAGGTTTTGGAATTTATTAAAATAATCCCAAATCTCAATTTTATATTGTACGTTAATAAACTATAGATAATAAATGCTAGAGTTACTCAGAGCAATAAATTTTAAGTACAGTTTATTATCTTCATTAACTGCAACTAGGGGATTCAAACCTGGCTTTCTCGGGTTACAGAACATAGGGGATTTTTTTAATTATTATTATTGAAAACTCTAATAGATTTTTACGTTTAATCTTATTTTTTAGATTGCACACTGACAACAACAAAAAGCATTTTTTATTGAAAAATATCAATTACGTATTCAAATAAGGTTTTGGAATTTATTAAAATAATCCCAAATCTCAATTTTATATTGTACGTTAATAAACTATAGATAATAAATGCTAGAGTTACTCAGAGCAATAAATTTTAAGTATAGTTTATTATCTTCATTAACTGCAACTAGGGGATTCAAACCTGGCTTTCTCGGGTTACAGAACATAGGGGATTTTTTTAATTATTATTATTGAAAACTCTAATAGATTTTTTACGTTTAATATAATTTTTTAGATTGCACACTGACAACAACAAAAAGCATTTTTTATTGAAAAATATCAATTACGTATTCAAATAAGGTTTGAAATTTATTAAAAGAATCCCAAATCTCAATTTTATATGGTACGTTAATAAACTATCGATAATAAACTGTAAGAAATAAACGCTAGCGTTACTCCGAGCAATGAATTTTAAGTATAGTTTATTATCTTCATAAACTGCATCAACGGGGTTCAAACCTGGCTTCTCGGGTTATAGAACATAAGGGATTTTTTTAATTATTATTATTGAAAACTCTAATAGATTTTTACGTTTAATCTTATTTTTTAGATTGCACACTGACAACAACAAAAAGCATTTTTTATTGAAAAATATCAATTACGTATTCAAATAAGGTTTGAAATTTATTAAAAGAATCCCAAATCTCAATTTTATATGGTACGTTAATAAACTATCGATAATAAACTGTAAGAAATAAACGCTAGCGTTACTCCGAGCAATGAATTTTAAGTATAGTTTATTATCTTCATAAACTGCATCAACGGGGTTCAAACCTGGCTTCTCGGGTTATAGAACATAAGGGATTTTTTTAATTATTATTATTGAAAACTCTAATAGATTTTTACGTTTAATCTTATTTTTTAGATTGCACACTGACAACAACAAAAAGCATTTTTTATTGAAAAATATCAATTACGTATTCAAATAAGGTTTGAAATTTATTAAAAGAATCCCAAATCTCAATTTTATATGGTACGTTAATAAACTATCGATAATAAACTGTAAGAAATAAACGCTAGCGTTACTCCGAGCAATGAATTTTAAGTATAGTTTATTATCTTCATAAACTGCATCAACGGGGTTCAAACCTGGCTTCTCGGGTTATAGAGCATAAGGGATTTTTTTAATATATTATTATTGAAAACTCTAATAGATTTTTACGTTTAATCTTATTTTTTAGATTGCACACTGACAACAACAAAAAGCATTTTTTATTGAAAAATATCAATTACGTATTCAAATAAGGTTTTGGAATTTATTAAAAGAATCCCAAATCTCAATTTTATATGGTACGTTAATAAACTATCGATAATAAACTGTAAGAAATAAACGCTAGCGTTACTCCGAGCAATGAATTTTAAGTATAGTTTATTATCTTCATAAACTGCATCAACGGGGTTCAAACCTGGCTTCTCGGGTTATAGAACATAAGGGATTTTTTTAATTATTATTATTGAAAACTCTAATAGATTTTTACGTTTAATCTTATTTTTTAGATTGCACACTGACAACAACAAAAAGCATTTTTTATTGAAAAATATCAATTACGTATTCAAATAAGGTTTTGGAATTTATTAAAAGAATCCCAAATCTCAATTTTATATGGTACGTTAATAAACTATCGATAATAAACTGTAAGAAATAAACGCTAGCGTTACTCCGAGCAATGAATTTTAAGTATAGTTTATTATCTTCATAAACTGCATCAACGGGGTTCAAACCTGGCTTCTCGGGTTATAGAACATAAGGGATTTTTTTAATTATTATTATTGAAAACTCTAATAGATTTTTACGTTTAATCTTATTTTTTAGATTGCACACTGACAACAACAAAAAGCATTTTTTATTGAAAAATATCAATTACGTATTCAAATAAGGTTTTGGAATTTATTAAAAGAATCCCAAATCTCAATTTTATATGGTACGTTAATAAACTATCGATAATAAACTGTAAGAAATAAACGCTAGCGTTACTCCGAGCAATGAATTTTAAGTATAGTTTATTATCTTCATAAACTACATCAACGGGGTTCAAACCTGGCTTCTCGGGTTATAGAACATAAGGGATTTTTTTAATTATTATTATTGAAAACTCTAATAGATTTTTACGTTTAATCTTATTTTTTAGATTGCACACTGACAACAACAAAAAGCATTTTTTATTGAAAAATATCAATTACGTATTCAAATAAGGTTTTGGAATTTATTAAAAGAATCCCAAATCTCAATTTTATATGGTACGTTAATAAACTATCGATAATAAACTGTAAGAAATAAACGCTAGCGTTACTCCGAGCAATGAATTTTAAGTATAGTTTATTATCTTCATAAACTGCATCAACGGGGTTCAAACCTGGCTTCTCGGGTTATAGAACATAAGGGATTTTTTAATTATTATTATTGAAATCTCTAATAGATTTTTACGTTTAATCTTATTTTTTAGATTGCACACTGACAACAACAAAAAGCATTTTTTATTGAAAAATATCAATTACGTATTCAAATAAGGTTTTGGAATTTATTAAAATAATCCCAAATCTCAATTTTATATTGTACGTTAATAAACTATAGATAATAAATGCTAGAGTTACTCAGAGCAATAAATTTTAAGTACAGTTTATTATCTTCATTAACTGCAAATAGGGGGTTCAAACCTGGTTTCTCGGGTTACAAAACATAGGAGATTTTTTAAATTATTATTATTGAAAACTCTAATAGATTTTTTACGGTTAATATAATTTTTTAGGTTGCACACATACATCAACATAAAGCATTTTTTATTGAAAAATATCAATTACGTATTCAAATAAGGTTTTGAAATTTATTAAAAGAATCCCAAATCTCAATTTTATATTGTACGTTAATAAACTTTAGATAATAAACTTTAAGAAATAAGCGATACAGTTACTCAGAGCAATACATTTTAAGAATAGTTTAGTATCTTCATTAACTGCAACTAGGGGATTCAAACCTGGCTTTCTCGGGTTACAGAACATAGGGGATTTTTTTAATTATTATTATTGAAAACTCTAATAGATTTTTTACGTTTAATATAATTTTTTAGATTGCACACTGACAACAACAAAAAGCATTTTTTATTGAAAAATATCAATTACGTATTCAAATAAGGTTTTGGAATTTATTAAAATAATCCCAAATCTCAATTTTATATTGTACGTTAATAAACTATAGATAATAAATGCTAGAGTTACTCAGAGCAATAAATTTTAAGTACAGTTTATTATCTTCATTAACTGCAACTAGGGGATTCAAACCTGGCTTTCTTGGGTTATAGAACATAGGGGATTTTTTTAATTATTATTATTGAAAACTCTAATTGATTTTTACGTTTAATCTTATTTTTTAGATTGCACACTGACAACAACAAAAAGCATTTTTTATTGAAAAATATCAATTACGTATTCAAATAAGGTTTTGGAATTTATTAAAATAATCCCAAATCTCAATTTTATATTGTACGTTAATAAACTATAGATAATAAATGCTAGAGTTACTCAGAGCAATAAATTTTAAGTACAGTTTATTATCTTCATTAACTGCAAATAGGGGGTTCAAACCTGGTTTCTCGGGTTACAAAACATAGGAGATTTTTTAAATTATTATTATTGAAAACTCTAATAGATTTTTTACGCTTAATATAATTTTTTAGGTTGCACACATACATCAACAAAAAGCATTTTTTATTGAAAAATATCAATTACGTATTCAAATAAGGTTTTGAAATTTATTAAAAGAATCCCAAATCTCAATTTTATATTGTACGTTAATAAACTTTAGATAATAAACTTTAAGAAATAAGCGATACAGTTACTCAGAGCAATACATTTTAAGAATAGTTTAGTATCTTCATTAACTGCAACTAGGGGATTCAAACCTGGCTTTCTCGGGTTACAGAACATAGGGGATTTTTTTAATTATTATTATTGAAAACTCTAATAGATTTTTTACGTTTAATATAATTTTTTAGATTGCACACTGACAACAACAAAAAGCATTTTTTATTGAAAAATATCAATTACGTATTCAAATAAGGTTTTGGAATTTATTAAAATAATCCCAAATCTCAATTTTATATTGTACTTTAATAAACTATAGATAATAAATACTAGAGTTACTCAGAGCAATAAATTTTAAGTACAGTTTATTATCTTCATTAGCTGCAACTAGGGGATTCAAACCTGGCTTTCTCGGGTTATAGAACATAGGGGATTTTTTTAATTTTTATTATTGAAAACTCTAATAGATTTTTACGTTTAATCTTATTTTTTAGATTGCACACTGACAACAACAAAAAGCATTTTTTATTGAAAAATATCAATTACGTATTCAAATAAGGTTTTGGAATTTATTAAAATAATCCCAAATCTCAATTTTATATTGTACGTAAATATACTATAGATAATAAATGCTAGAGTTACTCAGAGCAATAAATTTTAAGTACAGTTTATTATCTTCATTAACTGCAAATAGGGGGTTCAAACCTGGTTTCTCGGGTTACAAAACATAGGAGATTTTTTAAATTATTATTATTGAAAACTCTAATAGATTTTTTATGCTTAATATAATTTTTTAGATTGCACACTGACAACAACAAAAAGCATTTTTTATTGAAAAATATCAATTACGTATTCAAATAAGGTTTTGGAATTTATTAAAATAATCCCAAATCTCAATTTTATATTGTACGTTAATAAACTATAGATAATAAATGCTAGAGTTACTCAGAGCAATAAATTTTAAGTACAGTTTATTATCTTCATTAACTGCAACTAGGGGATTCAAACCTGGCTTTCTCGGGTTACAGAACATAGGGGATTTTTTTAATTATTATTATTGAAAACTCTAATAGATTTTTTACGTTTAATATAATTTTTTAGGTTGCACACATACATCAACAAAAAGCATTTTTTATTGAAAAATATCAATCACGTATTCAAATAAGGTTTTGAAATTTATTAAAATAATCCCAAATCTCAATTTTATATTGTACGTTAATAAACTTTAGATAATAAACTTTAGGAAATAAGCGATACAGTTACTCAGAGCAATAAATTTTAAGAATAGTTTAGTATCTTCATTAACTGCAACTAGGGGATTCAAACCTGGCTTCTCGGGTTACATAACATAGGGGATTTTTTTAATTATTATTATTATTGAAAACTCTAATAGATTTTTTACGTTTAATATAATTTTTTAGATTGCACACTGACAAAAACAAAAAACATTGTTTTAATTGAAATATATCAATTACGTATTCAAATAAGGATTTGAAATTTATTAAAATAATCACAATCAGAATCACATTTATTATCTTAATTAACTGCAACTAGGGGGATTCAAACCTGGCTTCTCGGGTTACAGAAAATAGGGTATTTTTGTATTATTATTATTGAAAACTCTAATAGATTTTTTTTACGTTTAATATAATTTTTTAGATTGCACGCTGACAACAACAGAAAGCATTTTTTATTGAAAAATATCAATTACGTATTCAAATAAGGCTTTGAAATTTATTAAAAGAATCACAAATCTTAATTTTATATTGTACGTTAATAGACTATCCTAATCCTAATAATATTATAAATCTCATTATGTGCAAATGTTAGGCTGAAGCCAGCGTCAAAATGGAGCATTTAATGATCCTGTATTTTTGCATGTAGGTTGATTATAATACTCAAATTAACATAGGCTGGTTTTTGTTTATTTTATTCAAATATTTTCTTTAATAATTAAAAATTTCATTATTTTCATAGAGAATAAATGGACATTTTTCCATACATCCTAATCCTAATCCTAATCCTAATAATATTATAAATCTCATTGTGTGCAAATGTTAGGCTGAAGCCAGCGTCAAAATGGAGCATTTAATGATCCTGTATTTTTGCATGTAGGTTGATTATAATACTCAAATTAACATAGGCTGGTTTTTGTTTATTTTATTCAAATATTTTCTTTAATAATTAAAAATTTAATTATTTTCATAGAGAATAAATGGACATTTTTCCATACAATTTAACCACTTTATTTTATCGTTGCTAGGGCTTTGATCGTTGCCACAAAAATAAAAACACGGAAAAATAATTTTTCCCCAACAACTAATTTTCAATTGAACGATTTTCACGTGAAAACTGAAAATTAAAAAAATTCAAAAGAAGGTGAATTTCCGTGATATTTGAAACAAAAATATGGAGTATTTGTTATTATACATGAAGTATGAATATCGGTTAAAATAAAAAGATATTTTTCTGTCAAAAACTGCGTTATAATTAGAAGGAAAAGTGCAACAATAATTATATTATTAAAAAATAGATTTCGCTTGGACCATGGAACTATGAAACGGATCCAATGGGCTTGGACAAATATGACGTCATAAATAAAACATGTATTTTCATATTCGTAATAATACAAGGGAGCATGAATATCAATGTATAATGAAAGTAAATAGATAATGGACGTAATATTTAAGATGAAAAACTGAAATATATTTTATCGATACTGATTAATAATTAGCTTGAATACCAGTTACACACAAATGTGAGTTTTCCGCTAAAATTTACGTCCTGATTGCCAGAAAAAGAAAATTAACAAGAATTTTGCCATTTAAAAGAGATTTCTCTGAGGAAAAAGTGACGTCATACTTGAAATAAAATGGGAATTTTCAAATGTGTTTTAGAAGGAGCGTGAATCAATTCATTACGTTAATAATACAAGAATCGGTAAGTTTAGAAAGTAGATGAGTTTCACGTCATATTTAAAACGAAAAATTTAAATATATTTTTTTAGCTTTTTTTTTAGCTAGCGATTATTATGCATGAATATCAGTTACATACAGATGAGAGTTTTTGCCAAAAATTACACCATGATTATTAGGAAAATAAAAATAATTACGAATCTATTATATTAAAATCTGACCGCCTGTTTGTATTTCGCATAGGATGTCATAAACTCTCAGAATTAAAAAAAATGATTTAAATTCCGAGATATGATTATTATTATTTTTTTTTTTATAAATTTAACGAAGTTGCTCTAAAAATGGCAACTAAATTATTCCAATTTTGCGGATAAAAAAGAAGAAGTGAAACAGAATAATATTTTTTTTCTCATTAAAACTGAAAAAAAAGAATTATTTTCAATTTGAATAGATGGTGAAAGAAAAAAAAAAATCTTGATTACAGTAAATTTTTTTAAAAATAAAAAGGTATTTTCACATATTCAAACTTCATGAGTCAATTTATTCTGGAGAACAAATATCGTCTGTCAACATATTTTCATTTAGAAATAAAGATTTTTTTTTCAGTTGTAGTACAGCCCCTAGAATATAGGCGCTGTAGTTATAGATTAAATCAAGGAGGCAAATTTAAGCTCCATGCATTTAGGTCTACAATTATTGCTCCCTATTCACAAGAATTGAATTTAATGAAAAAGAATATACTATTTCCATTATCTTTAAAGGATGGCTATTAAAACGTTTCACAAAGGCGTTAAAAGTAAAATGGTTTACCAGGTAAACTTGACATATGTTTTTACACAATTCGCCGATTTCCACGATTTTATTTGACCCGCCTTTTTTATTGATTGCACTTTCCTTTTCGTGATTATTTGTCACAAAATTTCACTTTTTTAAAACTTAGTTATGTTACAGCGCCTAGAATAAATAGTGTGGAAATCTGCTACAAAATATTACTAAAAAATTGAATCCAATAAATGTACAACGTTGCTGAAAAGATTATGATGGGATCGCAGCGCCATCTTCTTAACGTAAACATTGTATTAAAATGTTTCTGCTGGTGGTAAGTATTTTAAATACTTGAATTATATCCTTTTCTCCTCTGACTTATTGCGATTTTTATAAGCTTTTATAAAATTATGAAAGCATAGCTAGAAAACGTGATACGCATTGTTTTGTATGTGATTGGAATACTCGATACAAGAACAGTAGGAGCACCGTTGCAGATTTATGGGCTACAACTTTTTAGCACTTTTTAAAGCATTACTGGGATTGCCGGTTTCCACACTATGTATTCTAGGCGCTGTAGTTATGTCAAAGCCTCTATAACATAGAAATACTGTATTGTATCCTATGGAATGTGATCAAGAGTTAGTTAATTATTTACGTTTCTAATTATCGGGAATGAAATATTTTGCTTAATTAATAAATTTATTCTTATTTTAATGATACGTGAACGAAGTCACGGGTAACAGCTAGTAATATTATAAATCTGATTGTGTGCAAATGTTAGGCTGAAGCCAGCGTCAAAATGGAGCTTTTAATGATCCTGTATTTTTGCATGTAGTTTGATTATAACCCTCAAATGAACATAGACTAGGTTTTATTTATTTTATTCAAATATTTTCTTTAATAATTAAAAATTTCATTATTTTCATAGAGAATAAATGGACATTTTTCAATAAAATTTAACCATTTTACTTTATCGTTGCTAGGGCTTTGATCGTTGCCAAAAATAAAAACTCGGAAAAATAATTTTTCCTCAACAACTAATTTTCAATTGAACGATTTTCACGTGAAAAATGAAAATTCAAAAGAATTCAAAAGAAGATGAATTTCCGTGATATTTGAAACAACATTATACATGAAGTATGAATATCGGTTACATTAAAAAGATCTTTTTCTGTCAGAAATTGCATTATAATTAGAAGGAAAAATGAACAATAATTATATTATTAAAAATAGATTTCGCTTGGACCATGGAACTATGAAAAGGATCCGCCTCGGTTTGGACAAATATGACGTCATAAATAAAACATGTAATTTTCAAATGTTCGTAATAATACAAGGAGCATGAATATCAATGTATAATGAAAGTAGATAGATAATGGACGTATTATTTAAGATGAAAAACTGAATATTTTTTATAGTTACTGATTAATGATTAGCTTGAATACCAGTTACATACAAATGTGAGTTTTCCACTAAAATTTACGTCCTGATTGCCAGAAAAAGAAAATTAACAAGAATTATGCCATTAAAAAGAGATTTCTCTGAGGAAAAAGTGACGTCATATTTGAAATAAAACAGGAATTTTCAAATGTGTTTTACAAGGAGCGTGAATCAATTCCTTACATTAATAATACAAGGATCGGTAAGTTTAGAAAGTAAATGAGTTTCACGCCATATTTAAAACGAAAAATTTGAAATATTTTTTTATCTACACCGATTATTAAGCATGAATATCAGTTACATACTGATGAGAGTTTTTTTGCCAAAAACCAAAACGTAATTATTAGGAAAAGAAAAATAAATACGAATCTATTATATTAAAATCTGACCGCCTGTTTGCATTTCGCAACTACTCCTTTCAGGTTGTCGAACACAACACGATTTACTTAAGACCGGTTATCATTGATACGAGGATGTCATAAACTCTCAGAATTAAAAAAAAAATGATTTAAATTCCGAGATTTTTTTTTTTTTTGGTAAATTTTAAAGAAGTTTCTCTAAAAATGGCAACTAAATTATTCCATTTTTGTGGATAAAAAAGAAGAAATAAAACGGATTAATATTTTTTTCTCATTAAAACTGAAAAAGAGAATTTATTTTCAATTTGAATAGATAGTGAAAGAAAAAAATCTTGATTACAGTAAAATTTTTGAAAAATAAAAACGTATTTTCACATATTCAAACTTCATGAATCAATTTATTCTGGAGAACAAAAAGTCGTCTGTCAACATATTTTCATTTAGAAATAAAGATTTTTTTTTTTCAGGTATAAATTAAATCAAGGAGGCAAATTTTAGCTCCTTGCAGTTAGGTCTACAATTATTGAATTTAATGAAAAAGAATATACTATTTCCATTATCTTTGAAGGATGCTATTACAACGTTTCACAAAGGCGTTAAAAGTAAAATAGTTTACCAGGTAAACTTGACATATGTTTTTACACAATTCGCCGATTTCCACGATTTTATTTGGCCCGCCTTTTTTCATTGGTTGCAGTTTCATTTTCGTGATTATTTGTCACAAATTTTCCCTTTTTTAAAACTTAGTTATGTCAAGGCCTGTATAACATAGAAAAACGGTATTGTCTCCTATGGAATGTGATAAAGAGTTAGTTAATTATTTACGATTCTAATTATCGGGAATGAAATATTTTGCTTAATTAATGCATTTATGCTTCTTTTAATGATACGTGAACGAAGTCACGGGTAACAGCTAGTAGATAGTAAACTGTAAGAAATAAACGCTAGAGTTACTCAGAACAATAAGTTTTAAGTCTAACTTATTATCTTCATTATCATTAACAGCAACTAGGAGATGTAATCAGGGCTTCCCGGGCTACAGAACATATAGGTGAAAACCATGTTCATTGAAAACGATAATATATATAGATTTTCTTAGATTGGCCAATGACAACACCAAAAAGCATTTTTAAATAGAAAATATCAATTAATTATTCAAATAAGGTTTTGAAATTTATAAAAAGAATCATGAATCACAAATGTAAAACATTGTACGTTAATAAATTCTAGGTAATAAACGGTAAGAAATCTAGATAATAAATTTTAAGTATATTTTATTATCTTCATTATCATTAACAGCATCTAGGGGATGTAATCCGGATTTCCCGGATTACAGAACACATAGGTGAAAACCAAGTATATTCAAAACGGTAGTAATAGATGTTTTACATTATAGATTTTTTTTAGATTGGCCACTGACAACACCAAAAAGCATTTTTAAATGGAAAATATCAATTACGTATTCAAATAAGGAATTGAAATTTATAAAAAGAATCACGAATCACAAATGTAATATATTGTACGTTAATAAATTCTAGATAATAAACGGTAAGAAATCTAGATAATAAATTTTAAGTATATTTTATTATCTTCATTATCATTAACAGCAACTAGGGGATGTAATCCGGATTTCCCGGATTACAGAACACATAGGTGAAAACCAAGTACATTCAAAACGGTAGTAATAGATATTTTACATTATAGATATTTTTTAGATTGGCCACTGACGACACCAAAAAGCATTTTAAAATAAAAAAATATTAATTACGTATTCAAATAAGGTTTGGAAAGTTATTAAAATAATCACGAATCACAAATGTATGTTGTACGTTAAATAAACTCTAGATAATTAAGAAATAAACGCTGAAGTTACTAAGAGCAATACATTTTAAGTATAGTTTATTATCTTCATTAACAGCAACTTAGAATATCTAATCCGGGCTTCTCAGGTTACACAACATGGGTGAAAAACATTTTTTTTTTCATTGAAAACTTTAATAGATAATTTACATTTAATAGATTTTTCTAGATTGGCCACTGACAACACCAAAAAGTATTTGTATTTGGAAAACATAAATTACGTATTCAAATAAGGTTTTGAAATTTATTAAGAGCGATACTTTCGTATTAACCTCATACCAGGTTTTGGTTGCTGTTGAAATGGTCAAAATTTCGCTTCTTACATTTACTTACGCCTTTTTCATTCTATTTATTTCAGTAGTTTAAGCGCGTAGTTCGCCTACATGTCTGCTATATTTGCGTTTTATTTATATTATTTTATTTATTTATTGATGAAGGTTTAATTTCGTTTGGGAATATTAGACGAGAACAAATGCTGAACAATATTGTTTTAAGTGCAAACGGGCTAATCTTCCGTAATCGGGCTGTACACGATAGAGATAGATTTTTAAAAAAATCATCCGTGAAAATTATTCATATTAGCCTAAGGTTTTAATTTTAATAACAGCATGGGCCCACAGGCTATAAACAGAATTCCCCAACTAATTATAATTATGTAATAATATTAGATGAATGAATATGTTTATTATCTTCTTATCTTCATTTACAGCCATATTGAACATAAAGAATTTATACATACATATTTATATTATTAAAAACCTGACCGACCTTTATTTTCGCAACCGCTGGTCCTAGATGCATACTTCCAGTTACAAAAATGGATTAAATAAGGTAAAGAATTATTTTTAAAGTGATTTGCGTAAAAAAAAAAAAAAAAAAACATTTATTAAAAATTACGAAAGTTAAATTTTTATACGGTCCCCCCGGTCCTATAAGTGATATTTAGTAAAAAATTTACTGTGACACTAACAAGTCAGATAAAAAAAAGTCCAATTCATCTACGATTAAAACTGACAGAGTAAGAGCTGTTTAAAGTTGGAGTATATTTTTTGTTTCGAAATAATGGTCATTCACAAACGTAGTAGAAATATAAATAATCGTCAGATATATAAAAAAAAATAGTTGAGAGCAAAATTAACATTGCAATTTAATATAAATGTGAAATCTGTAATCATTCTGACTAATGCAAAATATACAATTTGTATTGAACATATAAGAGGATAAAAATAACAGAATTTTTGTTAAATAAAAGGATGAAAAACAACAGCCTTAATTAAGATTTTAAAATACTGTTAGATTACACTGTCTTTCAAATTCGGGTTGTGCCATGTTTTTTAGCTTTTGAAAATTGATTCTAAAGTATTTTTTAGCGCTGAATCCGAAAATGACTTTCATTTTAAACCATCACGTCAGGATTTTTCTCAAATCGAAAATTTCAAAGTTAAAAAGCTCAAAGTTAAAATTGATCCCCCCTCCCCCTCCCCTCCCAACCTCATCGGACCCCTGAGCTATTTAGTTGTAAAAAAACCAGTATAAGCCAAAAAAATTGAATAAATTATTGAATTAAATAAAATTAAACTGAATAAAAAATTCTTACATCTATTTTATAGTATCAGATTTTTCGCTATTTTTTAACCTTGAAATTTACGATTTGCGAAAAATCTTGACATGATGGTTAAAACGGAAGGTAATTTTTTTATTCAGCGTTAAAAATATACATAAACGTAATTATAAAAGGTAAAAAACACAACCATCGCAGGTTTATGCTATCTAATCTAAAACTTTTTCTTAAACTTATTGACGGTAATCTATCCGAATTATTTGTGTTATCCTCTAATATGAGTATTATTAAGATGGTAAGCGTCGAAAATCATAATAATATTACATTGTCATCGGATTTAAGTCAGTCTGTAAAATTTAACTTCGATCGGACATTTGAAAGTGAGTTAGAGTTCGAGTACAAATTTTAAACTGGAAAGACGATCGCTGCAAATTAAATAAAACCTTATGAAAATAATATAATTTTTGTTAAAATAAATCATACCCTCAAATCCTTACAAAATAAAACATGTGTTAAAATACAATTATTTTAACTAATCTGAAACTTAACTAATAAAATTTAAGTCAATCGTAATAGTTGTACGATTTCTTTAAAAGTGCAAATACCTTGAAATATGTTTAAGTACTTTATATACGACCCCTGAAAGTACGACCGAAATCATCTGTTTTGAGATGCAAAAAAGTGGTATAAGTCATGCATTTCAAAGTTTCATAATTCGGTCAATTTTAATGTTAGATGAGTGGGACTTTTTTTTACTTGTTAGTGTCACAGTAAATTTTTACTAAATATCACTTATAAGACCGGAGGACTGTATAAAAATTTTAATATCGTAATTTTTTAATAAATGTTTTTCTTGACCCAAATCGCTTTAAAAATAATTCTTTACCTTATTTAAACCATTTTTGTAATTGGAAGTATGCTATCGAAAAGAAAGAAGTGTAGTAACTTCGGAGTAGAATCAAGAATGGTTCGGAGTATGGGAATGGTCGAAGAATTTGTAGGCATCTGAAATATAGGAAAATTGTTTTCGGTGGGACATAAGCATTTAGGTCCCGAGTGACGTATAGTGAATTGCATATGTTGTTTCCCGTAATAACTCAAGTTGACGACATCCTGCTGAGAACTGGAAAAAGTTTGTTTCGACGAGGAAGAATCAAGAAGTATTTGATAAACATCTTTTCTTTATTTTAAAACGATGAAAAGAAGACAAATCCATGAAGTTATTCCACAGTTAATAATCCACGGGTACAAGAAATCACATCTTGTATGATGGGGTGACAATCCAAATTTTTGACAGAGGAGCGAAGTAAGAATATCGAAAACTTAGGCTGCATATCCGAATTTTAAAAAAAGTGGGAAAGTGTTTTGGGAGAGTACCATCGGGTGGCCAAGGGGCCAGATTATTTTTAGAGATCTTACATCGGCTGCGGTCAGAGAGGAAAGTGTATTTTTGATAATGACAGCGTGCGTTGGAAAGTATGCCAAACCATTTACATTTTTAGAGCCAAGAGTATTGTATTTTGCGTGGGAATTGTAACCGTTGCATATACATCATATCAACTTCATAATTGACGTCATTGGTAGGGAAATCTTTATTGGCGAAGATTGCACTTTGGCAAAAAAAGAGAGTGAAATAGAATTTTAGTGGTTAGTTGTTTTGAGAAAATGCAGGAAAGATATTTCAGAAATATGTTATAAGGCGTCAGTATGACGGGATTAACATCTGGATTCATTATGAAGTCAAAACTTACTATGAGAAAGGAAACATTTTATGCCTTGTATAATTTCATTTACTTTGATGTGTGGGAGACCGAATAAAGTACGTTAATGATAATTTACAAACAATATGTATGATTTTGACTAAAGGTTATCGTTGAAAGAGAATGATAAAAAGGGTGCGTGTTTTTAACAGCCGGGAATGTATATAAATTACGATAATGCAGAAAAGGGAAAATATATTTAATAAAAATACTTAAAACATAGATTTCTTAATTTTTGAAAAAGATATATATGGTATCTTTACCATATATATATCACCCCTTCACAAGATTTTGAAAAATTTAGAATGTCACCCTGAAAATATAATACACAATATCAATATATAAAAAAAATAATAAAATATGTATGCATACAATATGTAAAATTAAAAAAAAATGTAGTACTACCATAAAGCTTCATACTAGTATAATAAATGGCCATAAAAATTTCAAATTGCAGCAGCATGTATTTCAGTAGCTTTCAAGAGTTCCATTATCAACATGAATATATTTGTTTTTGGCTGCATAAAAATATATCATTTTCTGAAAAATGACATGCCTAATGATATTTTAATAGTATTAGTGCACTTGTATAAATAGTCATATTTTATCTCATATTTTATTTCGAAGATTAGAATGTGCACAATTAAACTTTTCACTTTAACTTCTGGCCATAGTGAAATATAAACACAAATATTTCAATATTGAAAAAAAAAATAGTTACAATTATACAATATAAAAATGACACAATAGAGGTTACAAAAACACATATACCAAATGAAAAATGTAAAAATTTCTGTGTATTAATCGGGAAATGTGCATAAACAGTTTACAAAACCACCTTGTAATTTAATAATTGCATAAATAATCTTTATTTAATTTTATTTTTATTATTTATATAACTGGGAAAACAATTAAATTATTATAGTACTTAAAAGGGATTTTATTTACCGAATCTTAAACTAGCAATTGAATATTTTTTTTTTTTGAATAACCCATAATAGTTGTAATCATTCTAAAAAAATTATATCTAACTTTCATTAATGAATTTCTTTACATAGCAATTTTTACTGCATCTCTAAAGAATTGTTGAAATATTTAAAAAACAATGCGATGAATAAATGTAGAAGAATTGAAAAGAAAAAAATTTTTTTTTTGAATGAGTTGCTTCTACAAGTGAGAAAAAGAAAATATAAAAATGCCTAAAATATCACTATAATCTATATAGTGTGAAGTAAAGGTGTTAACATTATGTATGTTCGATGAGAGAGAGATTTTTACACCTGAACAATATTTAGAAAAAACAAAATGTACGTTATCGAAGTAAGAAGGCATATCATAGAATTTAAAAAGTAACATAAGTCCAAATTTTAAGAACGATTATGGGAATTATACACAGAAATAAAGTTAAAAAATTCTTTCTAATTGATAAAGTGAAGGTGGCATGTAAAGTGATGTAACTTAAAAAAAAAAACGATGACATAGTGTATATGTAAAGAGCAATAGAAAATTAATGTATACACTAACATGTAAAGTGCGAAAAATATAAACGGTATGTGTGAATGCTTGGCCATACCTATCAGTGAATACGAATCTTAAGTGTAGAAATGTAGTAATAATGAATAAAGGAAAAAAAAAGAAAAGGTTTGGATTACAAAGGAATCAGACAGGAGAAAACTAAGTGAGAAAACGGTAAACAAAAAAATTCTGGTTACAAAGGGAACCAGTCACACAAATAAAAATTTCTGATAACAAGGGGTATCAGAGCTCAATAAATTGTATATCTGAAAACAAAGGAATCAGACTCACCAAAATAATATCTGATAACAAGGTATCAGCCCTCAATAAGTTATATATCTGAAAACTAGGAATCAGACTCACCAAAACAATAATCTGATAACAAAAGTATCAGACCTCAATAAGTTATATATCCGAAAACTAGGAATCGGACTCACCAAAACAATAATCTGATAACAAAAGTATCAGCCCTCAATAAGTTATATTTCTGAAAACAAAAGGAATCAGAACCACAAAGAATTTTTTTTTTTTTTTTTTTTTAATCACAACCGAAGTTTAGAAGAATGAACAAATTTCTGATTATAGAGAAAAACAGAACCAAAAGAATTAATTTAATTAAAAAAAATTATCATTACCTATTTCTATCAAAGGAAATTAAAAAATGTTTGATGTGAATTTCTGCAAGAATGTGCCAAAGGAAAAGATGCGACTCCGAATTTATTTTGCCTTTATTTTTTTAATAACAATTTATTTTGATTTATTTATATTATTTTATTTTAAAAGGACAGTGATGCAAAGAAGAAGAATTGTCTACTCCTGAAATGTCGAAAATACAACGAAGATAAAAGGTAAAATTAAGCTGTGTGTACGGATCAGTTGCACTTATTCAATATGCGAAAAATTTCTGACGACCCGCACCAAAAAAAAAATCTCGACATACAAATATACCTCTAATAGCTCTACCGTTTCCGTACGCTAAACAGTCAAACGAAAACAGACGAACCATCTATACACACAGGTATGTAAACAATAAAAACATTAACGTATGAAATAGAAAGAAAAATATTCATAAGAGCAGTTGTCTGGAAAAAATTACCTATATAGTAGGGAAGTGTATAAAAAAAATACCGAAAAAATTGAATCGAAGTAAGAAAAGGAGTAAAATATTTGTGACAGTATATAATAAAAGAAATATATATGCAAAGAGTATCATAATATAACATCTTCTCATTAATATTATAGTTTCGAAAAAATATAAACTAGAATTAACAGAGAGTGGTATTTATTTCTTCATCAATATATTTCTTTATTGACGGACAATCTGGCGAAGTTACAGTGTGAGAAATGTTAAAATTAGCATTGTTATTTTCATTATTTGATATGCAATTAATGCATTTAGGAGGGTTTGTGCACCGAAGATTGTTATGTTGGCCTGCACAAATCGGACATTTTATAGAATTAAAACATACCTGTGCAATATGATAAAATGAATGACAACGAAAACAACGTTTTACAGGGATAAATCTGATTACGGGATATTTTTTGTCTTGAATAGTTATTTGTTTAAGCTCCAGTAATATTTTTGCAATAGGAAACGACATCTCAAATATCCAGTTGTACTCATCTATATCCCTAAGTTTACATTTCCTTATAAATTGTATAGAGGACACTGGTTTTTGAAGAATATCAGAAATTCCAAATAAAATGTCTGGTATATTAAATTTTAAAGGTAATTTACAAATAATGATGCGAACCGGTTTATGATGCATTTTAGTAGGTGAACAAATAGGAATGCTTTCTGAAAGATCACGATTGCTAGAAGTATTTGATTGCTGCATATCAATTTTTTCATGTGCTAAATCATCGAATGTGTTCTCATCATCTGTAATTTGTGAAATATCCGTCTGTGTAAAAATATTATGCACATTTCGGGGTAACATATAACTGTTATGGGGAGAATTGCTTACATTTTTATCATCAAAAACATCATGTATATTTTCTACCTTTTGGGCATGAAGCCGTTCTAATAATTTTTTATTAAGCGAAATTAAATTTTTTTTTGTCTTGTACCAATTTATCAAGTTGCTTCACGACAAAAATATCATAAAACTGCAAAAGACTGTCTAATTGGCGTTCCAGAATAACCTGAAATTTGCATAATTTGGCAGAGAGAGTAGAATTGTCCTGCAATTTTATGTGATCATGCAGTTCATTTAATTGGGAGTTAACAAACTCTGGAGCACTTTTTAACAAATCTCTGAATACATAAGACCATGAAATATCACTAAATATTTGATTTTGTTCGGAAATAGAAACAGTAGTTTCAGATACTGGTGATGCCTGAGTGGATGCCATTTTCTGCACTCTGGTCCTAGATTTATTTTGCGTATCTCTTTTTTTAATAGGCATGAATATGGAACAGATATACACAAAACTTTAAAAGAGGTGAAGGAAGTGCATGAATTGCAAAAATTTAAAGTATCATATTTTCTCATTAATATGATAAAAATGACATGAGGGTATAGATACACCGGTAAAATACACAAGACCAGATACACAAAAGAGCAAAGAGATTACTCAAAGCAGTGCATACTTAAAGTATAAATTAAAATATCATATCATGAGATCATACTTAGAGTATTTACCATAATATATTATTAACTTAGAGTTAAAAACTGAATGCAACCCAAAATGTGAATAGAAATATATCAAAATTTAAAACACAACAAAAACTGATAATTTATTATTATTTTTTTTAAAGATTAAAATATTTAAAACATTAGAGATCTCTAAAATGATAAGCAGTGGCTTCAATGCATAAAAATACAACAAAATAATAAAACGAAGCAAAATTTGAATAAAATTTATCAGTCATGAAAAAATTTCAGATATAAGTGAAATTTAGTATCATTTTAAACTTTGAAAGATCTCTGACAGTTAGAAAACAATCTGCTTCTTACCTGTACGCCACAAATATACAAAACTACCTCTGGAACGATTTAAAATATACACATTATTAAATATTTAAAAGTTCTTGCAGTGGCTTTTTTTTATTAAAAATATATTACAGTTCTTGCACTGTCAAAGTTTATCCCATCATAAACTTGAAAATATCATTTGAAATTACCATAGAAAACTAATTTCATAAAATTTAAATTTTTAATAAAAATAAGAATTTTCTGCTTTTTCGTTTTCTTTTTTTTATATATATCAACACATTAAGAATAAAAACTCTTACCTGTAACACAAGTAAATATCCATTGTATAACAAATTTCAGAAAATACCTAGCTATAGAAAAAAAACACCGAAAATAATATATCTATTCTTTCGTTTTAAGTTTACACAGTTGAAAATCGATTTTGCGATTTGTATCTCTATGAATAAGTATTCCTTTAAGACAATGGAATTGAAGTTTGGAGGAATGAATAAATTTTAACCGGAGATCAACAACATTGCAAGCACAGTTATTTTTTCATAATTGATTGTTACAAGGCAATAAAAAAAAAAGTTTTCGTTAAAACCGATGGATAGGCATTCAATAACCTTGAATTTTTATCGAAACTAAGTTAGAAAGAGTTTTCCAATTATAAGAACCGCAACGCATGATTAGGAAGTCAATTCAATGAGCACATTGAGTTTCTCGCTGTTTTTTTTTTATGCCGAAACACAATCAAAGTTTCTCCTATTTATATGATGAAACCACACAGTGCATAATCATGAGTTGAAATTCACTGAAATTAGCAGTATGTTTCACAATTATATATTGGAGAAATTTTATCTACGAAGAAAGATAAACTTTTTGAAATAATGAAAGCGTATGTAGAATCGGTTTAATGAAGTTATACTCGTGACACATTGGAAAAGTATAAGTTAAACGAAAAGGACTGCGAGAAAAAATTTAATTATATATCCAGCTGGAATTTCTTTCTTTCTTTCTTTTTTATTTTTTTGAAAGCAAACTTTTTTGAAGGCAATCTTTTTTTTTTTTTGAAGCGTATTTATCACAGGCACAGGTTACAAAAAACTGCACAAAAGATCCTAAGTTGAAACAGTTTATCACCTACGCGGCACGGAAAGGGCATATCTAACCAACATGAACCGCAGGACAAATCCAGGCACATATCGAAGATGTAGAAAAATGCAGGCACATTTCGAAGATGTAGACAAATTTAGGCACATTTCGAAGATGTAGACAAATTCAGGCACATTTCGAAGATGTAGACAAATTCAGGCACATTGAGTAGTTGATATAGAGTTCCTTGGCGCACACCCTATGGAAATTGTTTTGTGAAAAATCCAGTTCATGAAAATTCGGCACCAATCTTATATCGAAAAGAAAGAAGTGTAGTAACTTCGGAGTAGAATCAAGAATGGTTCGGAGTATGGGAATGGTCGAAGAATTTGTAGGCATCTGAAATATAGGAAAATTGTTTTCGGTGGGACATAAGCATTTAGGTCCCGAGTGACGTATAGTGAATTCCATATGTTGTTTCCCGTAATAACTCAAGTTGACGACATCCTGCTGAGAACTGGAAAAAGTTTGTTTCGACGAGGAAGAATCAAGAAGTATTTGATAAACATATTTTCTTTATTTTAAAACGATGAAAAGAAGACAAATCCATGAAGTTATTCCACAGTTAATAATCCACGGGTACAAGAAATCACATCTTGTATGATGGGGTGACAATCCAAATTTTTGACAGAGGAGCGAAGTAAGAATATCGAAAACTTAGGCTGCATATCCGAATTTTAAAAAAAGTGGGAAAGTGTTTTGGGAGAGTACCATCGGGTGGCCAAGGGGCCAGATTATTTTTAGAGATCTTACATCGGCTGCGGTCAGAGAGGAAAGTGTATTTTTGATAATGACAGCGTGCGTTGGAAAGTATGCCAAACCATTTACATTTTTAGAGCCAAGAGTATTGTATTTTGCGTGGGAATTGTAACCGTTACATATACATCATATCAACTTCATAATTGACGTCATTGGTAGGGTAATCTTTATTGGCGAAGATTGCACTTTGGCAAAAAAAGAGAGTGAAATAGAATTTTAGTGGTTAGTTGTTTTGAGAAAATGCAGGAAAGATATTTCAGAAATATGTTATAAGGCGTCAGTATGACGGGATTAACATCTGGATACATTATGAAGTCGAAACTTACTATGAGAAAGGAAACATTTTATGCCTTGTATAATTTCATTTACTTTGATGTGTGGGAGACCGAATAAAGTACGTTAATGATAATTTACAAACAATATGTATGATTTTGACTAAAGGTTATCGTTGAAAGAGAATGATAAAAAGGGTGCGTGTTTTTAACAGCCGGGAATGTATATAAATTACGATAATGCAGAAAAGGGAAAATATATTTAATAAAAATACTTAAAACATAGATTTCTTAATTTTTGAAAAAGATATATATGGTATCTTTACTATATATGCATCTAGGACCAACGGTTGCGAAAATAAAGGTCGGTCAGGTTATACGTGGACACCCTGTATATATAAAAAAAACATTTTGCCACCAAAGTGCTGTTGTTTTTAGCTCTCAAAAAGTTCTGATAAAACCAATTTGATTTATTTACTCTGAAAACGATGATGTGAATCTGTAATGGCATTAATGAAGATTTTTAATCTTAGTACATAAATTATCTCCATTTATGAAAGAGACTTATTCGAAAAAATGATGATACGAGGCAAATTATTAAATAAGTATTAATTATGCATTAAAAGCAATTAGGGTTCATTCTAAATATGCATTGATAATGATATGCTACTTTATACATGAATAATTGCTTTTAGGTTGTTTGGGCCGAAATGATTCACAAATGTATACATTGTACTCTATGAGTAACTAATACACGCAAGAATTACTCAGTAAATATTTACTAATTTTGTTATTGTAAATTACTGCGATATTACAGTCACGATTGACATGAACAGACATTTATTTATTTATTTACTTATTTTGTACTTATCTTCAGCACTCAAAAGATGTTGAAAATAACGGTCAAGTACGACTATAACTCGCGCTCAAAGGGTTCCGTACATTAATTTATTAATTACTATTTATCAATTAATAAACTCCTACTACCTCTAGTTTCTTCATAATTTTAGTTGCAGTAGATTCAGAAATAGGAGGGGGGGGGGGGGGGCACATATTTTTACAGTATATTTTCGACGACATCTCTGAAAGTATAATACCTAAAATTAAAAAACATATTTTTGAGTTCCATGTTACGAGATCTTTCGAATGATGCTCTACACCAGCCATACTCAACAGGCGGCCCGCGGGCCGCATGTGGCCCGGTGACCTTATATGTGCGGCCAAGACACATAATCATTAATCACTATTTATAAAATTAATTGACATATATATAAAAAGTTTTTTATATTTTCTCTGCTATTTTATATATTTTTTGGGATGACAATTTCCTGTTACTCATAATTATTAATTTAAAATTACTTTAAATTATCTTAAATGTCATTTCCTTAGTCAGAGTCTTTGTTACATTTAGTTTTACTTCTGCTACAGTAGTGTATACATTTCTCAATCCTGAACACTAAACAAACATTATTCCAAATTAATTTAATTTGCCCTATATATTCCTACATTAAAAAAAAGTTTTTGCATTGAGAAAAAAATGGATTTATTAGAAAAAAAATACTTTTTTTTTTGTTTTGAGAATTTGGAATTGCGGCATTGTTATATTGTTACGTTTTATACTTATCATATAGCTAATAAGACTTATTAGGATTAAATATTTATCGCAGAAAAAGTTTTATATCACTATTACAAAACAACAATTTTCGCGGCATTTGCTATAGAAATCTATACTTTTTTACATTATTATTCGAGTGTGTTGCGGCCCGCCTAACGTCGCAAATATGTGTTTGCGGCCCGCGAGAGAAAAAGGTTGAGTACTGCTGCTCTACACCATATATAAAAAGAAAGTTTTTTTTTTCAAGTAACTTAATATCTCGGCTAATTACCGACAATGGTTTCGAAAATCATTATCAAGTATCATTAGACGATTCTGCATCGTGAGATACCTCGAGTGCCCGTCAACTCCCCCACTGACCGCCCGAAAACTAAAGTTTGTGTGTAACAGAAAAATACGTTTTTCTCATAAACTAAATTACCTAGGAAAATAGCTATTGTTTTCCTACACGGTTTAGCTAAACTCCTACTATCCCTAATTTTTTCATAATTTTAGTTTTGGTAGATTCAGAAATAGTGGAGTGGGGACATATTTTTGCAGTACATTTTCGACAATATCTCTGAAAATATAATACCTAAAATTAAAACAAATATATTTTTGAGTTTCGTATTTTGAGATATTTAACACGATACCCCACACGATATACAAAAAAAAAAAAAAAAAAAAAAAAAAAAAAAAAAATTCCAGTAACTTAATTAGTCCCCTAAATTTTTCTTAAGCATATTTGTGAATGGCTAATAATAAAATAATCTGAAAATATGTGGGTAAAAAGGCTTTATAACTTTTCCAAGTTTGAACTTTAGACGTCTTATAGTTAACGAGAAAAGGGGCTCTGACAGACCTACAGACAGACGCAGGAGTGATCTTATAATGGTTCCGCTTTTACTTTTTAAGTACGGAATCCTAAAAAGAATAACTCTTGACCGCTTATTGCTGACAACAAATATGAACATTATATAAAAATACTGAAATAAAGTTTTCAGTCTTATTACAAGGATGACACATGAATGAACATAGAATATCCTTGAATCACGATCAAATCATCAATCATTCTAGCAGGGACTGCAGAATGCCTATAAAAACCCGCAGTTCTGATAAACGTTTTTGTTTGAGTAACTTCTGTTCAGTGGTTTGGATTAATATGGATTCCAAATGATTATTGCTCTCCACAATAAATTATAAAATTACACGGATCAATAAATTTAAACATCTACTTCAGGCCTGTCCAACGTTTTAGCAAGCAGGACCACCCCTCAGCTGTTGGCAAACAAAGAAGGGCGCTATTAATCATATTATTGCAAAAATACATCAATGTTATCTCACTATAGTAGTGATAGCGTAGACATAACTTTCCACTTGTTAAATACACGTCTCACAGTGCAGCCATACGGAACTACACAATATTTCCAGTGTCCCATGTAAATAGACAAATGTCCCAAAAAAATAAATAAAAATAAAAATAAAAATAAAAATAAGTCACAGGAAATTTAGCATTATATTTGTATGAGAAAAGTTGAGAAGAGGGGGGGGTGGGGGGGTCATTCTAAAAAAAAAAAAAATCCGCGGAATCTTAAACAGTTCTTCAAAGCGCAGTAATAGTGAAAATTCCGTATTAAAATCGACTATATATATATATATATATATATATATATATATATATATATTCTAAATAAAATAACTGTATAGAATTTCTGGTAACATAATTAAATGTTGCATGCAAATATAAATACATAAAATGTTTTTATAAATCACGAATAAAATGAAAATTCTGCTACTCCGCAGTCCTTATGCATGTAACCTACACATGTATTTTAGTTAGACTTCATAAGAAATACTACCCATTTCATTCTTCCCTATGTAGGAATTTCTGAAAAAAAAATTCCTATGTTATTTAACAGACTTACGTGAGGCCCGCGAGAATATATTGGTGTTGTGGTCTTCTACACTGTCAGAAAAAACTGCAAAAATGTCAGCATAATTTGTTGTAAATTTATGCACCCAAATTGCCAGTCTTTTTTCTGTAACATTTAGTATGATTATAGTCATATTTGCAGTAAAATTAGCCTGTTTGAAGCACATTTTGCTGTAAAATTCCAAACATAATATTTTTTAAAGACCTATTTTGCTGTCAATTTACAGTAAAATATGTGGTAATTTAGGTGCATAAATTTACAGAAAATTTTGCTGTAATTTTTGACGTCTTTTCTTTGATGTTGATTTTAAAGCAGAGCATTTCTTTAAAATATATTTTATATTTTATAAAAAAAAAGTGTTAACATGTAACATTAATCAGGGCACCAACAACGCTTCAAACGGCGGCGTGGCGGCCACAGGTGCTGCATTGGACGGACATCCCTGATCATCTTTATTTGCTTTGAGATGGTGTCCATAAAAATGATATGAAGAACTGTTTCAAGCGCAAAATGATTATTTAGTTATGAAAATACTTGGCTATTTTAATCTGAGATCAATTGTTCAGAGTTCGTAAATAAATAAATAATAGTGAAAGATAAATAATGATTGCATCTTTGAAAGTTTTATTTTGAATTAATTTGAAAAGGCACGTATCCAACTATTAAAGGCTTTCTGTTACGTTGTTAAGACGGCTACAAAAGTTGCGAAATTACATGTAAAACAGCTGAAATTGATGTATCTTTTTTTCTCAGGAAGTACTGCAAGCAGTCCATAATTCTTTTTTTTTCTTTCTTTTTTTAAGTTTTGGCAGTAGCTAAACTTACTACGGGCCATTAAATTAAGTGGCCCCGCGAGAAGAAGACACGTACTTAAAAATTATTAATATCTGCATGTGTTTTTATTATATAGAGCATGAAGGTTTTCAGTACCTTCTCCTTGCTCGTTAGACGAGGAATAAAAAAAAAAAATACAATCATTACGCGATCTCGCAAACAAACAAACAAAACAAAATCACATGTAAAACAGCTGACACTCATGGTTCTTTTCTCGAGAACTTCTGAAGTAATTTCAAGAATTTTAAAAGAAATATGGTTCTTGGTTTGTTATAGCGGCCTTGGTATTTCTTTTTAAAGCGTAGAGCAATTCGGGTTGTAAAAAGTGTGATTTATTTCCAAATGATATAAACGGTTATGAAAACAAACCTAATGAAATTTTATACTTGTTTATATTATATGTATTTAAAAAAATGCTACTAATTACATGTATTAGGATTTATTTCTATTTACATATAAAAAAATAGATAAATAGCTTCTTTATATTAAATAAGCAGTATAAATATTGAAACGATTCGCTTGTGTGTATGAAACAGTGAATAAATTGCTAGAAAATATGTATGAAAATTTTCCTTCTCTTGCCAATGTCATTTTCCCTGTCTCGTCAAGGCACCCTAACAAACAAGTACCAAAACATTTTTGGCAGTAGTTAAACTATAAATTGATCCTTCGGCAAAAAACAAAAATTTAACAAGTGGGTAAGTGTGATCGAAGATCGCACAAAGGGTTTAGTTTAATATTCCTTTCAAAACATTTTATCCTTTCTTTAATAAATCTAAATAAATTTCATTTCCTAAAAAGAAAAAAATAAAGTCATGTGTTTTATAGAGTAAAAATTTATCTGTCTATTATTCTAGTTTTTTCGAAAATCTGAACAGGTCCAATAGCGGCTAAGCCCACTATTATACTCTATCATAATAATATCTGTCATGTGAACTAAATGCGATATTAAAAAAAAATCAAAATTAAACATGTTGTATAGAGACCTTCAAAATGTTAGACGTCAGATTAATTTTCTTTTTAATTCTCTAATGACATCATATTAAGTTGTTTTCTGTATTTACACATACTCATACTCCTTGTATTATTGAGAAATGTTTGAAAATTTCCGTTTTATTACCAATAGGACGTCATATTAATTTTTTTTCAATTGGTAAAACTTTTTAATTCATTTTCATTTTTCACGTGGAAATCTTTGAATAGAAAATTAATTATTGTAGAAAGAATTTTGTTGTGGATTTTTAATTGTTGGCAACTGACGAAAAATGTTTAGAACGAAAAATGTTTAAATTTAATAGGAAAAGGCTGTTAGATTTTTGGTTTTTTATCTCTATATATTAAAATAATACGATTTTTTCAAATATTATTATTTTGAGCTTCATAGTAGATATTCAGCTATAAGTACACAACATTTCATGACTCTAAGTTATAAAGTTTCTGAGAACTGCTTCTGCGACCGACCGACAACGAAGCAGGACTAATAGGGTTTCGTGAGATGAACGAAACCTTAAAAATACAGTAGTTACACTATTTATCTAAAACAAGAAGAAATTTAGGCCTTTTTAAAAATTAACAAATTTATTGCTTTTTTTTTAATCTTTGTTTTTGTCGAACGATCAATTTATAGTTTAACCATTACCAACATTATTTTTGAACAAGAACGAAAAACCAAGCATCAGGCATAGATTATGAAACACTTTCCAACACTCACATAATACGATTAAGAAATTTCTCTTATTTCTAAATTGAATAGGGTTATCTAAATAAGAAACTTAAAAAAACACATATCTCAGTAAAAATACATTTTCAGCAATTACTGCCCATATCCGCTAATGTACAAGTTCTTTCATGTAGGCATGTATGATATTTATAGAATTTATACACACCACCTAATACACTTAAAATTAGATAAGTTAAAAATTGCATAATTATATAAGAAAACGCTCTTCCAGCAATTATCGATATTATTTATTCAATCAACCAAATTTTTTGGGTGTCTCTGTAAATGAACGATAAATACTAGACTCCATAATCTATAGAAAACCTGCTTTAGTGAGCTTCAGTGATTTAATTATGTTTGAAGTATCGTAACATCATTCAAATGCACCGCAAACGATTATTTCTTATGTCTCATAATGTAATGGATTTCATTTGTACGTCTTTGTATACAAACTATAAATGCTTCTATACTCTTGAGAAAGTATGTTGTAGGCTTTCTCAGTGATGCAAATGATTCTCATTATGTTTGAAATATAGTAACTTCAATAACATGCACCCCAAACGCTTTTTTCCCCATAAGCCATAAGGTAAGGGAATTCTTTTGTGTGTCCCTGTAAACGAACTGGTACATACTACACACTTCATTTTCAATACCAAACATTCTATAATAAATCTCAATAATTTATAAAAATTCCATGGCAATTCGAGTATATTTACGAGAGTTAGAACACGGAAAGACAGACGAACCGAATTCATAAACATTTTTCAACCACGTTGAGTTAAAAATTCCAGAGTTAAAAATTTGAAAGGCTCTTCAGCGGCTTAATGAGAAAAAAGTACATCCATTTTTAGATGTCATTTCAGAATAAGTGTCGCCACTCCCCTTAAAAACTGAAACAAAAATTCTGAATTCTTATAGTTATCATTTCACCACCTTCTGGGAGGATTATTGTGAAATACAGACATGCACAAAGTCACATTTTAACAATTTTCACTGTTGTGGAGCTTTTCGGAAATACAAAGGCTTTTTTCCCCCTCATATACGCACTTCTAAAGTTTTAAAGAGATTCTTTTCTGTTTCAAGTTTCTAGTTTCAAGTAAAGATTCTCCCGGCAGTTCCAGAAAATTAGATACGGCTATTAACTGAGGCGCCTGCCGTAAGTTTCGGATTTCAGTTAAAGATGCTTATTAGTGAACCCAAAGAGAAAATAAGTAACAATGAAACAAAATTAAGGTATCGAGTTTATTTAATAAAAGGACCAAATAAAAAAATAATATTTCATTTATGTTAAATAACAATAATAATTAAAAGTACATATTTATTGACAGACATTTAAAGTACTAGAGATGACACAGAGTCGAGAGCCTGTACCCGAAACGGGCTCGGGCTCGAATCTTAAGACTCGGGTTCAAAGTGAAAGTTCAGTAATTGCTCTATAAATAATTCACTCGCCTCACCTGTATCAACTGGTGAATGACTCATCTTCTTAATTTGCAACATGCATATTTTAAAAATGATTCGTCGTATGGCATTTAGGCTCATAAAAAGTTCAAAGGTTATGTCCCAAAGTCCATTTCGGTTTTCCGTTACATTTGAAATGGTTCTATGGCTAATCAAATGAGACAGAACCTCTCAAAAATATCTATCATAAATCATCAATCTGTCATAAAGACCAATGATCAATCTATCATAAAGACAGTGTCGGTCTTCGCACGTCGGCCGTTTGCGTTCAACACTCTCAATTTGAGCCTATTCTTTGCGATACAGAATACTGTACGGAAGAACCTCTAAATTATTATAATTTATTAGGTTTCCGTTCGGACGATGCAATTTTGGTACGATAAAAAAAAAAAAAAACTGCTAATTTGAGAATCAAGAAAATAAAAGCAAAAACACTTCGTAATAACATCAATAAAATTAAGCAATGCGCAAGGCACATGTCCGACTCGTTTAAAGATAGGTAAGTATAAAGTGTATACAGAATACTACATAGTTAATAAATAATTATAGATTTGTAGATTCCAATTTTAGAGCCATTGAGAACAATTTTAAACATTGCCTTAATATATATATATATATATATATATATATATATATATATATATATATATATATATATATATATGTATATATATATATATATACAGGGTGTTCTAGAAAGGACTCCCCAACTTTGAAATGACATAACTTCGAAACAGTGAGAGATAGAAATGTGAAACAAGTTGAATGTTAGACAGATAGGTCTGGAATTTTTTATACATCAATTTCAAAATATAGTTCCAATACTGGACACGAGAGGGCGCTGCAATCACAGAGCTGTGTCTTTGAAATAGTTCCTGAAAGTGAGCGGTTTGAACTTAGATAAAAATCACATTACAATGGTTTCGATATGGTTACCTTTTTCAGCAACAACATGACACAACCTACAGGTAAAGTTCGAAATCACTTGTTGCAATACTTCTATTGAAATAGATGCACATGCCTCACAGATGAATTGTTCAAGCTGTTCCAACGTCTGGAGATTCTTAGAATAAACTGCGTCCTTCAAGTAACCCCAGAAAAAGAAGTCGCATGGATTCAGATCCGGGGAATATGGTGACCAATCCATACCAATACCTCTCACTTTGAGATAATTTAAAGAAATGACTCTCTCACTGAAGTATTCCTCGAGGAACTCAAACACTGCAGTATTACGGTGCGTTCAGGCCCCATCCTGCATAAACCATGAAATCTCGGGTGCATCCTCTAGAGCTTGAAATGTTCCAATAAACTGCTGTAAAATTTCAATATATCGAGATGCGTTAATCTTTTCCCTCCTGAAAAAGGGCCCAATGATTCATTTACTAGACAGTCCTGCCCACACTGTAATTTTTGCTGAGTGCAGGGGTTTTGAAAGACACACAAACGGGTTTTCAAAGCCCCATATTCGCCAGTTTTGTTTGTTCACATATCCCTCTAAATGAAAATGGGCCTCATCGGTGAACCATACATGACCGACATCAATTTTATTTTCATCAATCATCTGCAGTAACTAATTTGCAAAAACTTCTCTTTGTTGTAGAGCTGTATTTGTGATCGCTTGATGGCACTGTATTTTATAGGGAAACAGCTTCAGGCCTTTTCGCATTATACTGTGCGTAGTGGTGTTTGACAATCCTGCTTCAGCAGCGACTCGCCTTATGGATTTTCGAGGACAACGTCTAACAATTTCTTCGACTGCTTGCACATTTTCAGGTGTCATGACTGATCGACTGCATCCCACATTTCTGCCTAAATCATCGGCCACACTGCACGTCCGTTCAAACTTGTTGAATAAATTGCGAATTGTTTTCAAGTATGGACCTTTTTTAACATTATTTTTTTAAAAAAAACTTCGCTTTGTCATCGTCGGACTTCGATTTAATCGATGGTATTCAAGTGCAATAAAAATTCGTTGTTCCAAGGAATACGGCATGATAGTCTTGAATTCCGAATTATTCTCTAATTCTATACAACTTTTTTACACGTGTCAGCAATGAAACAGACGCACGAATGAAATTTCTGTACTTCTGAGTACCATTTAAAGTTCCATGTGCTTGTGCTGCCACCTATTATCCAATATTGGAACTATTTTTTCAAATTCGTGTATAACAAATTCCAGATCTATCTGTTTAACATTCAACTTGTTTCACATTTCTATCTCTCACTGTTTCGAATTTATGTCATTTCAAAGTTGGGGAGTCCTTTTTAGAACACCCTGTATATATATATATATATATATATATATATATATATATATATAAGTTAAAAAAAGATTAAAAATAAAACTAAAATAAAAATAAAAATAAAATCCATGCGATAAGGGCTATAGCTACAAATAATCACACAGATTAAATATAGCGCATTGTGTATGAAATGTATTCGGCAGTCCCAGAATCTCGTACCATAATTAAATAAAAGTGTAATTATGGTGCGAGATTCTGGGTCTGCCGAATACATTTCATACATAATGTACTATATATATATTCCCCTTTGGAGTTTTAATGAGAAAATGGCATTGATGAAGATGTAATAATCCCCACAATTGACTTTATTACATACGTTTCATAAAAATTAAAAAATAAAACTTGGAAGGTAATTTAAATTTTGAAATTTCGAAAGCAATGATAATATCATCGAATATTTCCTCAAAAGTAATGTTTATTTAAGGTCGCATTTTATCACATTATCACATTTCTCTTCCTCGATTTTGATTATTCCTTCGATTATTCCACTTTTAGTGTTTTGAGAAAAGTCTGAAACAAAAATGTTCAACTTATATTTTTCATAAATCATATTTTTCATATTTTTTCATTTTTCATATATTTCTTTTTTTGTTAAGCGAATGTATTAAAACAAATAATAATAATAATAATAAAATAATCCCCATTATTTCTCGTTTTTTCCATGTTTTCTCAACAATGTAATGATTTTGTCCGCACGTTTTGAATTTATTGCACGAGTTTCATAAGTTTTTTAAAAATAAATCTTGGAAATAAATTTGAAATTTGAGAGCTGTTATATTATTCCCGGATAATTAATGTCCATTTCAGACTGCAATTCAATTAAAAAAAATTTGAAATTAATTTAAATTTTGAAATTTCGAGGGCGTTTATATTATTCTCAAATAAAAAATAAAAATTAATCTTCATTATTACTCAAGTTTCATAAAAAATAAAAAATAAAACTTGCAAGTTAATTTCAATTTTGAAATTTCGGAAGCAGTGATAATATTATCGAATATTTCCTCAAAAGTAATGTTTATTTAAGGTCGCAATTTATCACATTCTCACATTTCTCTTGCTCGATTTTGATTATTCCTTCGATTATGCCACTTTTAGTGTTTTGAGAATAGTCTGAAACAAAAATGTTCAATTTATATTTTTCTTTTTTTCTTTATTTGTTAAGGTAATCTATTAAAACCAATAATAATAATAATAACAAAATAATACCCATTACTTCTCGTTTTTTCCATGTTTTCTCAACAATGTAATGATTTTGTCCGCACGTTTTGAATTTATTACACGAGTTTCATAAGTTTTTTAAAAATAAATCTGGGAAATAAATTTGAAATTTGAAATTTGAGAACTGTTGTATTATTCCCGGATAATTAATATCCATTTTAGACTGCAATTCAATTTTTTAAAATTTTGAAATTAATTTAAATTTTGAAATTTCGAGAGCGTTTATAATATTCTCAAATAAAAGGTTTCATAAAAATTAAAAAAGAAAACTTGCAAGTTAATTTCAATTTTGAAATTTCGGAAGCAATGATAATTTTATCGAATATTTCCTTGAAATTAATGTTTATTTAAGGTCGCAATTTATCACATTCTCGCATTTCTCTTCCTCGATTTTGATTATTCCTTCGATTAATTCACTTTTAGTGCTTTGAGAACAATCTTAAACCCATTTTTTCAAATTGTATATATTTTTTCTTTTATTTATTTTTAAAGGGAATCTACTATAACAAATAATAATAATAATAAAAATAAAAATCTCCATTATATCTCGTTTTCTCCATGCTTTCTCAACTATGTAATAATTTTGTCCGCACAATTTGAATTTATTACAGGAGTTTCATAATTTTTTTTAAAGAAACCTTGGAAATAAGTTTGATTTTTTGAAATTTTGATAGCTATTATAATATTCTCGGATACTTGCGAATAATTAATGTCAATTTCAGACTGCAATTCAAAAAAAAAAAAAATAATAATAATTAAAAAAAAATGGAAATTATTTTAAAATTTGAAATTTTGAGAACGTGTATGATATTCTCAAATAAAAAATAAAAATTAATCTTCATTTCAAACATAGAATTTATCACATACCCAGATTAAATGTGAAATACAGACAAATAAATAATGAGAGCTTAGAAATTTCCATTAATTTTGATCAATCTATCAAAATACAAATTCTTTTTTTTTTTTTTTTTTTTTTTTTTTACATGTATTGCTTCTAAAGTTTTAAAGAGTCTCTTTTCTGTTTCAAGTTTCAAGGTTAAGTGAAGATACTCCCGGCAGTTCCAGTAAATTAGATACGGCTATTAACTCAGGCGCCTGCCGAAAGTTTCGAATTTCCGTTAACATAGCAAGCATGAACTTAACATTCCAAATGTTCAGCCGTCATTACTCACATTGTAAAACTGAGATAAAGGTTGACAAAAATAGTTGGAAATGCCTATGATAAGCAGAAAACTTATGGTTCGTCTAACAATTACAAACTAGCAAAGTAAAATTACTTTGTAAGAAATACATACATACACACACACACACACACATATATATATATATATATATATTATTAATATTATTATTAATATTATTATTATTATTATTATTATTATTATTATTATTATTATTGAAGGCTGTCACAGCATGAAGAATTGTCCTTATAAGATGAAACGTTTAAAGGATTATATCTACCTGCAAGTTTTCTCAAAAAATGATTTTTTTTTTTATTACGTTTCTGAAAGTACAGTTGGTAAAGAACATATTCAGTTAAATTTTCTAGTCGATCTCATAAAAAATAAGAAAGTTACGCCGCTTTATTTTACTTTGTTTATCATAAATAAATCCTAACTTGAATCTTTAAACGTGATTACCTCAAAAGTATGTTTTTAAAGTCTGTGTTCACGATAACTTGAACAAATCTCAATTAATCTTCTTCAAATTTTCACAAAGTTTTAAAAACAATATTATAAAAAAGAATAATTGTTCCTTTTAATTTAATCTGATTTGATATCCTAAGAGGGTACTAGAGACCTCAGACTAGTACAAGTCTTGTACCTCGGACTAGTACAAGTCTGTAAAGTATAGTGTCCCTCCCGGTTCCCTTTGTTAATGCCTTAAAAAAAGAAAGAGAAAAAGAAAACTGCCCAGTTAAACTGCGGGCATTGAGCTCACAGGCTATTCCCACTAATTGTATATTATACTCTTATTTCAAAGAATTTGAAATAAGCCCCTCGAAAAATAAAGAAATCGACAATATATTAAGTGGGATCATTCCCCCGTTACCCCCCTTATAGTTAACTAATGAACCCCTTAAACTAATCAGGAAAGCCTCTCATTACAATGAATATATATATATATATATATATATATATATATATATATATATATATATACACAAAATTTGAAGAAAATCGGATAACTCTTCATGAAAAACCCATTTATCTAAATTAAGGGGGGATTAGCCCCGCCTTTCCCCCTTCATACTTAACCAATGAATCTCCAAAACTATTCAGAGAAGCGCATTTTCACAATGAACCTACATACAAAATTTGAAGAAAATCGGATAATTCTGCATGAAAAACCCATTTATCTAAATTGAGGGGGGGATCCTCCCCCTTTATACTTAACCAATGAACCTTCAAAACTAATCAGGGAAGCGCCTTATCACAATGAACCTATAAACAAAACGAAGAACCTTGAAGCAAAACGGTTATTTCTATCAAGAGTTATCGCGTTACGTACATACGTACATACATACAGAACAGGCGGGCACATTAGCTCTCAGGCTTTGATAGCCTGTGAGCTAAAAAATACAAATTTCAGCCGAGCCGGATCTGGAGCAGCCGATATACTCGGCAATGGGCGGAATTGAAAATAAGTAAAAAACCAAATCGCATATAAGCCCACACTGTCTGGGAAAAATTACTATCTAGTTTTAAGTGTTCGGTGTAAAGACATTATCCTTTAAAAAAAATTTAAGGTAACTTTTGATAGCGCTACGATGATCACTAAGGACATCTCCGGGGAGCGGGTATACAGGGGACAACCAACTTTATTTCTTCATTACAAAAATCAATTACTTTTTTTTTTTTTTTTTTTTTTTTTTTTTTTTTTAATGTGAAATAATACTTATTCATGGTTCCTATCATTTTAGTTACTGACCATGGACGCTGGAAATGAGATCACGTGAGAGCGATTGTCCCTCTCTGAATTTTGAAATTTAATTAACTAAATTTTCTTTATCTTTTATGTTTTAAAAAAATGTTTATTCTTCTTAAATTATTTTAAATAATGAAACACCAAGAGAAAAAGGGACTTAGGAATTTTTCGTCAGGTGAGCGCTGTAACATATAAAAAACAGCACATTCTTAAATCAAATTTAGAAAAATAGAAATTCTAAATATTATTAGTTTTATTATTTATTATATTATTATTTAGAGGCGCCATTGCCCCTCTCTAATTTTTGAAATTGAACTAAATTTTCTTTACCTTTGATGGTTTTTTAAAAAAGTTTATTCTACTTAAGTTATTTAAAATAATGACTTAGGAATTTTTCGTTAGATGAGCGCTGTGACATATATATAAAAAAAAACCCACATTTTAAAATTAAATTTAGTATTTATTTTTTTTTCTTTGTGCGCATTTATTGTTGATTCTTTGTAGGAACGTGCCCTAAACATAAATTACACAACTTTCTAAAACTTTCAAATGCAATAACTTTAAATTGTTAATTAATGTGTAACAAATTATATAGAAAATTTGAAATTTTAGGTACAACTCTAACTTATTTGCTTAAAATGTCCACAAACGTTTTGCGTCAAAATCAACGAAATAATCCCCGACGATGTGGCATCATTCATTGTCATCTGAAATCCCCTTTATACTTTTTATAAACAATAGTGCAGATTTTCAATCATTCTAATGTAAGTATTCATTCAAATATTCAGACGGACGCTAGCAACAAACCCAAACATCTTTAGCACATATTTAATACTAAATGTCTCAACAACCGGTCATTTGAAGTGTTACCAAATGAAAATATTTAGATTTGAACCAGAATTTTATTTTACAAAATATATAAAATAAAAAACACACAAATCATTTAAATAAAGAAATCTAAATGATTTTAACAAAACAATCTGATAAGAAATATAATTTTTATAAAACTTGCGTAAAATTTCCGGTGTGAATAACGTTAAGAAAACATAAGTGCCCATTATTTTGAATGCCATTCAGGCGCTGCTTATATTTATTACATTTTCAAATGTAAGAACTTATATTTTTCAAAGTTAAATGTAGAACAATGAAATTTTCAATTTCAAAAATCTTGGTAATTATATATATTTTTTTTCACGTTTTATTTAGGATTGATTAGTTCTAGAAGTATACCAAGAGCTGAAACTATAAAAAGATTCAAATGTAATTTTATTTAGAATGTTAATGAAAGTGTTACTAATTATCGAAAACAATATATAGTCTTTATATCTAAGTCCATATTAAGTTTTAAACATTTACTAAAAATGCCCATAAATACTCTGCGTAAAAATAAAAGAAAGCAGAAATCACCGAGATCACTTACAGTGCGCCGTTATTCATTATCCTACAAACTCTTTCTATAAACAATATTGCAGATTTTCAATCATTCTAAAGTTAAAGTTAATCTTAGTATTTTTTTTTAAACGGACACCAGCAATTAACACATTTGGACCCTCTATGGCCCCGGACACAAGTGCGCTCATCAGCCAAGCTTGCGGGGCTGGGTTCAAAATTCGGTGATCCCACAGCACACACTTATTGGAATCCCGGCTGTAATCTTCAGTGATGTTTATTTCCTTGTGTCTATCTTGTCAACCTCTCGACGAAGGTATACATGTTGCCAAGCAAACAAGTTTGATATATGCTCTCAATTAAATTAAATTAAATTACCAACCCAAGCATCTTCATCTAATTCAGTGACAATATGTGTTCTTTACCTTCAATTTATCATAAATATCATGCATAATATTATTGGGATACCTTGTGATACTGCTTATATTCTAAAATGTAACATCCTTCGCTTTTAAAATCCGAATTTTTAAGACTTTTATTCCAAATAATTTAGTAATAGAATATATTTAGTCCCCCCCCCCTTCTTTTAGGTACATATTTTATATTTGATACATTTTAGAATGTATCTCAAACATAAATATTCGTATAAAAAACATCGTTTAAAATATAAAACCCACCAAATGAAATTTTATTTTGAATATCAAAGGATTATACTAGTAATCATCGAAAGTTTATCTCTATTTATAATTTTAAATCATTTACTTAAAATGCCCATAAACACTCTGCGTAAAAATCATCGAAACGTGAATATCCCGAGCGCATTGACAGGCGTATATGGCATCACTTATCAGGATCCAAAATTCCCTTCATGCTTTCTAATAAACAATATTGCAAATTTTCAATCATTTTAACGTCAGTATTGGTTCAGTCGGACGCAAGCAAATAACCCAAACATCTTCATATACTTCAGCGACAATAAGTGCCCGTTATCATGGATAATCACTGGGATGCTCTTTGTGTGTTCTCTCGGATGCGCTTTGAAGCGCACTTTTCATTCACCATTCCAAATAAACTCTTTATCACTTCTGTGTCAACGTCGCACTTTCCTCTCATCTCCGGACTCTCGAGAGCTATTTTTGCTGCCTCCGCTCTCACTCGTTGTTATCTTTTGAGTAATGAACCAAAACTGTACATCCGGAATGTTAAGCACACGCATGCAGTGTCAATGGAAAGCGGAAACTTTGAGGGGGGCTGGAATCGCAGTGAATAGCTCCCTTTAAATTTTCTAGAACAAACGCAACTATCCACATTGGAATCCTCAAATTTTAAAAGGATAAAGAGGAGAAATTAATAAACTCGAAAGCACGAGTAGATAGTTAGGGTAAAATATTTTTAAATGAAATAACTAAAATCTTTCAAATATATCTGGTAATATATAATTATTATTAAACGCTATACTTATTTAATATTGGTAAGTTTGAATTAAAGTAAACAGAACTGTATGATTTATTACTTTCTATTAATTATTGTAAATATTTTCACAGCATTTACAGAGTAGATTATATTTATAGCTCTTCTAATGATGATATCAGATACATACAAAAAGGGAATTAGTATTCTTTATGCATTGTAGTTATTTTTTTATGGCTCCATGTTTAGCTTATCAAGCTTTTTAAAAATTCATATAAAATTCTTTAATTTTATCTATAAGACCTATTTTGTCACATATACATATTTTTTAAACACACACACACCCACACAAAAAAGAAAAAATGTTGAACTTTATTTATTTATTTTTTTTCGTATTTAAATAAAAACCGAAAGCTTTTTTAATGATATACTATACATATAAAAATAGAAGTATTTTTACGATTTTTTTTATTATTTTTATAGAATATTGTTTAGTGTGTATTAAATATTTTAAATATGCATATAACATTCTGTGATTTTTGATCAATAAAATCTGTTTATTATACAAGTTACGTTAAAAAAAAAAAACGTGAGGGGAGAAGCATTTGTTATATTTATTTATATGTAAATCAAAACATTGAAAAACAAAAACTTTGAGTTCGTGATGTATCTTAGTTTAGCTCTTTTAAAAAATTTCCGCAGCTATCTACATTAATATTCTCTTTTATCACCAATGATTGGTGACGCAGTGATGAACTATTTTCGTATTTTACCTTATGTCGCTTTTTTCCTTTCATTTTGTGGTCAGAAAGAAAGAAAAATGAGATAGTAAGAATTTTCGTTACGCCATCTTTAAAATTAAATACTCAATGGATTTTGTTGTTGAGGACCGTGGACCTGTCTCGGGTCAGGCTCTGGCTTAATTTTTCATAGCAGACTCGCAGACCGGTGCCAAGTCCGGTCTTTTTTACACTCTTTTATTTAACTCAAGCTGTTTTTCGTATGTTAAGATGGAATTTTCTAATCGAATTATCACCCACTTTCGGATTTGTTAGAATTATAAAAATCACATTCACAGGTGTGTTTCCGATGACAGAAGGGGAGATGGGGGATGAATGGGACAAGGGATGGATGGGACGTTCTCAATATTTTAGGCAATAAACTTTTTTTTAGTTGCTTTCTATCCTCATAGATTTCACTTCTATAGTGTGCTTCAGAACCAAAAGCAAGAGCATATGGTTGTTTTCAGTTTTCTTAAAATTTGCATTTCCTGAAAACTCTGCTTAAAAGTAATTTTTTTTACACTTGAAGTTACTTAAATATCTTATGCAATATAAACAATTAAGATATGTTGTAGTTTTTTATTTCAAGACTCAATATTGGTAATTAAAATGAATGCATATTAACCATTGTGACAAAATGGCTGGCAATTGAATATATGCATCATGGGGATGATTGGGACATTTCAAATGGGATGAATGGAACTTTCTCATTCATCCCTAGAGGATGCTGAAAAATATATTTATTAACTAAATAATATTGTATAAGTTTATAAATTAATACTTTATGGTAATTATTCATTTAACATTTCATCCACATTGTAGCCATCGTCTTCAGCCATTGAATGCTTCCGTTTATGGGCCTTTTAAGGCAAAGCTGAGATAAGTCCAAGATGATTGGCTAACAAATAATCCTGGAGATCATATTACAATTTATAATCTCTCAGCTTTTGCCAAGGAGGCATTTTTGTCAGCTTTTAGTCCTTAACATTGAATACGGGGAGGAAAATATTTGTGTCCCATTCATCCCTGCTGTGGGGATGATTGGGACATAGAAGAACTTTTTTTTTTTAATTTCATTTATATTTCTGCATAATAATAATCTTGAACAAATATATTGCATAAGATGTAGTCAAACAGTTAATGTATGACATGTATTGTATAATATTGATAATAACTTAAATAAAATATTTAAAATAAATATTTTTGTGAAAATGTCCCATTCATTCCCCATCTCCCGTATAATATTTTAATACTTTCAGAACTTAATTATAAATTAATACATTAATTTTAAGGCATTTTTCCGTTAGCCCGCCAAAGTTGATATATCTCCAAATATCCCCTTTCACTCGTACAATTGTGTACGAGTTGAAACAATAATGAATTTAATTTAGCTCCAATACACGCACGTAAAAATATGTCAAATGGGGAAACGGCAAAAGTAAAACATTTGAAAGACTAAACGTAGAAAATAAATTATAAATAAAAATAAAGAGTGTAATATTTTAAAAATACGTTTTTATCAATTAATAATACGATTATATACATTCAGATATCAATTAAGAAATCCTAAAAAGATAGTCTAAATTATGTTTCATTTTTGCTTTTCTGTTGCCATGTGTTAAAAAAAACAGAGCAAAAATTATGCATTTTGTAATAAATTCACTGATTTGAGCTTTCTACCAAGCATGAAAAAAGGAAGGAATTTTCCATAAATTCGGTGCCCACGTGAATTTAATGCATTCTGAAGACAATTTTTGTGAAAAAAAAAAAAAAACATGAATTGCAGTCATATAATTAGGTGTGATTTTCAAGATAAACATTAAATGCTTACAAAAGAATGTTAAAAAAAGAAAACAAAAACAAAAACATTTTTACTTTTATGTTTATTTATTTTCATCATTTATTTTAATCATTTCCGGGCCCAGCGCGGACTTTTTAAAAATTTTCATTATTTATATTTATACATTGAGAAATCAATTTAGAAATCCTAAAAATATAGTTTAAATAATGTTTCATTTTTTCTTTTCTGTTGCCATATGTTAAAAAAGAAACAGAGCAAAAATTATATACTTTTTAACAAATTCACTTCTTTGTGCTACCAAGCATAAAAAAGGAGGAAATTGCCATAAATTCTATGCCCATGCCAAATTAATGCATTCTAACGACAATTTTTGTGACAAAAAACACGAATTACAATCATAAAATTAGGCTTGATTTTCAAGATAAACATTGAATGCATACAAAAGAGTGTTTTATTTTTTAAACTATTTTAATTTTATGTTTATTTATTTTTGTTATTTGTTTTATTCATTTCCGGGCTTGGCGCGGTCTTTCTTAATTTTCATTATTTATTTCTTAAAAAAAAAAAAAAAAACCTTATTAGACTAGTTATGGGCACAGGCCCGGGCTAAAATTTCTATCGGCAGACTCGAGCCGGTCGGGGAACGCCGGACACGTCTGCTAGTATTTTTAAATTTTCTGAAATGATGTTATCCTGCTCTCTCATCACAGTTCTGGGAGTATCCATAGATCATAAGATAGGCTGTTTCCGCTGTAAGTGGTAATGAAAAGCTAAAGAAAACATATCATCTTTCCACAGGAAAAGAGATATATAACATTATCTTAAATCACTAACGGAAATTTTTATAATTGGTAAAAAACCTATAGTTACAAACACTTTTTTTTTTTTTTTTTAATCTGAATTTGAAAATTGTTCATTTTTGATTGATAAAAAAGCGCCTCGTAATGTAACGTATTGAAAAAAAATAATAACGTATAACACATTTAAATATAAAATACTTAAAGTATAAGATAAAAAGAAAGTTTAAATGAAAGAAAGAAAAGCTGTTTTTTTCCTGTTCTTTATATATATATATATATATTTATTAACATTTAATTCAACATTTATTGTTATTTATTCATATTTATTTGCGTTGTACTTTTTTGTTAATTAAAGATACATTTTTTTTTTTTTTTTTTTTTTTTTTTTTTTTTTTAATTGTACTATGGCAGCTCTTCTCGTAGCATTGGGAGTTTTATAGATTAAGAGATAAACTCCGTCATCGTAAGAACTAATATATATATATATATATATATATATATATATATATATATATATATATATTCCTTCCGGCGCGGTGGTTAAATATATAAAGATCCATTGCTTTAAAACACCACCGAAAATTTAAAAATTTGAATAAAAATGTTTTGTTGTTGCTGTTGCTTTTGATTTTGTTTAAAATAACTGTTGTTTCCATTATTAATTAAAATATCCACCCCACTATTTTTAATCTGCCATAAGCTGAATAATGACAAACAACAAAAATAATTGTTTATAGTAGAAAATTCGGGAAAATTTCTTCTAAGATTAATAACTACTTGATTAATTGCCCAGAGAAATGATAAATACCCTTGATTAACAATTGATTTAACATACAGCTGACATTTTAATTATGTCCGGACTATGATAAAAATATTGAAAAGTATTTTTCATAATTATTGTACTTTAATAAAAAATATGTGTTTAAGATTTATAAATTATGTTAATGTATAAAAGTTTTATAATGTATACAAGTTTTATATAGTTTTAAGACAGATTTGAATTCTTTTAGAAAATTGTAAAGTAAGTGAATTAATGTGTATTTCTGTGAAATACTCATAATTACCCCCTTACGTAGCGGAGTTTCGCTCGCTTCGCTGGTTGTTTTTTTTACTAACGAACCTCCAATTAAAGGAACTTCACTTTGGCGATCACATTGCCTTCGGCTTCGTAAACCTGTGAGCGGTAGAGATCTGCACGGGTCGGGCCTCGCTCAAGGCTCTGGGTTTGACAGGAAAATGAAGACAAACATTTAAACGGGCAGGGCCGAGTCGATAAAATATTTAGCGGGCCGACCGGCTCGATATTACATATTTAAATGGATTGTACTAAGCCGACAAAATATGAACACTTTTCAATTGTCTTCGCTAGGCCTAGAATAAATTACAAATGTGCTGCACGAGCCAATGCTAGTTTAACAACATCAATACAAAAATTTAACATGTCCAGCGTACACTATAAACAATTTGCAGCAAACTGTCCAGTCATTCGACCGTTTTTATAGAAAACGGTTACACAACCATAATTCAACGTCATTTTAACCATATTATGGTCAGAATAGAGCTAAATTAGGGTTATGGAAATATTTTCTACAAAAACGGTCGAATGACTGGACATGTACAGTTTGCTTCAAATTTTTAACAGTGTAGAGATCTGTATCAAATAGTTACATCGTATCTGATCCCGAGCTTTATTTTTTCATTAGACACAGGCTTACAATTTTTTTCTAAATACTCGGGCCTGGCCAGACTTGGACTTAATTGTTCCCAGGACATGTTGGACACGATATAGTGATAATGAACTTATATTAATTGAATCTTAAGAAAAATACGCTAATAAATTACAGAGAAATATTTTAAAAATTCTATTTATTATTATTATTATTATACATCTTCAAAAGTTATAATGTTATTAACCATAGTTTTTCTTTTGTTCTAAACTACATAAATCTTTTAATTAGTTTTTTATTTTTAATGTAACAGTCTGAGATGCTAATTGATCATTAATGTTGCTATTCTGTATTCTATGGCTGGCGGAGATATAGTCTGAAATATATTGTAAAATTTTAGCATAAATATATCTATGCAGTTTCTTTAAAAAAATCTTTATTGTATATTAAGAAAAATAAGATTTTTTTTTCTAGAAATCGAGTCTGGTTGTAAAGGCCTGATTTTACAGATTTTTGTGCGGAGCAGGCTGGATTAGAACGTGAATTGTGAAAAGATAAAGCGCCTGGGCCGGGCTTGGGCTTCGAAATGTCGGCCCGTGCTAACATTTAATGCGCGGTACGACCGCTTCAATCTCGAATAAATGGAATCTTGAGTTATTGGAATTTTTTTTATTTCGACCCAGATTAAACAGAAATTTTCAGTATCGTCACTAAAGTTTCTATAAGAAATGATTTGACAGTCTTCCAACTTGAATTTAATCGCGAGAGAAGCAAAATTTACGCATAGTTCGTTTCAGAAAAAAATGTCAAAATCACCACGGAACGAAAAAAAAAACACTAACAAGAAAATTTTCTGCATTGGATTAAACAATTTAAACCAAAATCGTTTTAAAAATGTCAAAAAATCTCCACGAAACGTTAAAAAAAAACCCCATAAAAATTGCAATAAAAATCTCGAAATATTCAAAAATAGAAGAGAACGAAACTTTCTGTATTGGACTAAAGTATTAAAACTGGATGTTTTTTACGGATGTCAAAAAATCGCCAAGAAACGTGAAAAAATGCTTAAAATGGCATAAAATATTAGCAATAAATATACTAATCAAAAATCCAAAAACTGGTTTCGAGGTGCATAACTTCACACATACATGTACCGAACTTCCCTACCAAATCTTGCATAACTCTGCGCAGCGGTCTCGTCTTCTTTCATGAAATGTGTGCAATTTTTGAAATAGGGACTATCTGCAAATTAAAAATATACTATGTTTGTTTTTTTAAATGACAGCACCCACTTTTGACTCAATATTTGAGTTTTTCGAAGCAAAGCAGCAAGTAAAATATATAGTTTATGCACTTTTTCTCACATATTCTTAGCGATGTTAAAGAAAATATGTTAAGGCTTTATCCATAAATTTAGAAAAATTAATTCACCATCTGACAGTATAAACTTCCAGGGTTATACAATTAATAACCAGAAAAGTATTGAAAAAAATTAAGTGTGGAATAAAATTGTTCTACTTGAAAATTCATAAAATTTTTCTGGCGGTAGTAAATAATTTATTTTTTACATGGTTTATATGGTTGAACGGAAACTGGAGAACTATAATTGGAGTCTGACTGAAACGCTAACAATCACTTATTTGGACCGACTATAAATGAATCTTCTCTATATGTCAAAAAGTAATGATTGATATGAGCTGTAAATTCACACAACCATGTTTTGACGGTTCTTGTTTAAATACTAATTAAAAACAACATAAATATCCCTCCCCCCAAAAAAAAAATATATACATACCATTTCATAAAATATTTTACTGAAGGTGTTTTGACTTCATATACAAAACTGTATTTTACATAGAAAACCGAGCGCTTTCGAGCCAACTTTTGCTCATCTTCAGGGTTACAAAATAAAACGCGAGTACATAAATGACAAATTAAACATTTTCGTCTTCGTAACTGAGTTTATATATGCAAGAATAACGACATAATATTAATTTTAATGTTAATTTATCATGTTTGTCTGTAAACCTGTTTGCTGAACATGAAAATGTTTACACTAGATTATTTTTTTATTCTAATTGGTAATTAAATCACATGCTATTAAATTAATGCTATGCGTATACAGCGTTTACCGAAGTTCCATTTACATGTGATTTATTCTGTTGAGCTGATTTAAATATCAGATCAGGTGCTATGGTCAATAAGATTAGCTGAGTGAATTAGGTCCTCCAGATTCGTCCAGGGTGGCTCAGTTGTTAGAGCATTGTCAGCCTCAACCAAGAGATCCCTAGTTCAAATCCTGGCCCGGATATTTTCGCCCAGTTGGTAAATTGCAACTCATGAAAATGTTTACTTGAGAATTGATAGCATCCGAAAAACCCATATTCCAGGTTAAGGAAACTGATTATTACACTATAAAAACTACTCGGAAACGTTTTTGTAAACCAGTCGTTGCAAAACAAAACAACAAATGTTTTTATAAATGCTTCTTTGATTCTCGAAAATATATTACACTGCAAAAAGAAAATTGTTGATTTTTCAGTATAATACTGGCATCCCAGCTGCCTGTATTATACAGTAAAATTAACAGTAATAAACTGTAAAATAAACACAGTAATACACTGCCATGCATGCGCGGCAGTGTATTACAGCTTATTTTACTGTTTATTACTGTTAATTTTACGGTATAATAGAGACAGCTGGGATGTCAGTATTATACTGTAAAAACAATTTTTTTTTTTTTTTTTTTTTTTTTTTTTTTTAGTGTAGTTTCTGAGTTTTCTAAAGATAAAGAACGCTTTCGGAATCGTGGGTAACTCCGAAGTGGTTATTGCATATTTTCATTTGTGGTTTTAGTACATTTTCCCGGATTTGAAAACATTTGTGTTTTTGTTTGCAATGTAATGAACGTGAAGAAAAGAATCTATTTATTATTAAATCAGTTTTTATCGTAAATTTTGTTAGCATTCAATCTATTTAGAATTTTCGAAACACAGTTACTTTGCCTCTGAAAGCGTTAAAAACCTATTTTACCATAAATAACAAAAGAAACCTTGAATCATGCATAACCTATTATATATGTGGCAATTTTAATTGTAAAGGTTTTAAATAATAGCCATTCACATACGTAATGTCTGTGACAAACATGCGAATTACTCACTAAACAATGCTCTAGTTCTGCTTATCTGAAAATCAACTCGATCTTAGGAAAAGAAATTACATGTTTTCCTGTGACAAAACTCAAACTACAAAAAACAGAAACACAAATTATATGAATGAGACACATAAATCCTTGAAATTTTTCAAAAGAAGGATAATGAGTAAAATTTATCAATACACAAATAAACATAGGTTTTTGAAAATGGGAAATAATTTATTTTTCCATAAACAATGGAACTAACATTGCTGTATACAAAGGTTATTACCAATGTATCTCATTAAAGTGTGTGAGTCCCAAATAAGATTTTGATGATATAATGAATAGTTGCCACAAATATGCAAGTTATAAATTAAACAATAGGAACAGATTCATCAGTTTATGAAAAATAAAATATAATTTATGAGATATGATAAAATAATGAATAATAATTATATATAATGATAAAGACAAAATTTGTGTAGATAAACAGATAGATATATTTGTGAGAAATGCTTAAAAAATATATTTGCATAAGCAACGAAATTATCATCGATTCCTACAAAGCCACAATCACTATAGTAATATTAGAAGAAAGCACGCTAATTACTCGTTGAATGTTTTGCTATATCTGTTTACTGGTCACGCGTAAGGGGATCTTCTATTAATTACGTCATGCAAATTTTGTGTTTTTTCCTCTTCCTCCCCCTGAATCTCATGTTGTCACTTTCGTGTTAAACTCCTTTCTCTGTTGTGGTATTATAATTTTACTTTCCAAACATATAAAGTCAGGAAAGTATTGTGCACTGCAAAAAAAAGTGTTGATTTTACAATATAATACTGGCACACCACACTGTAAAAAAAATTGCAGTAAAAATACGGGTAGAGGCCGGCAGCAGAGATTTCAGTCATACCACGTAAAAAAAAAAAAAAAAAAAAAAAAAAATCCATGCCCATCATTTTGTGCATCCCGTAATTTTACGGGGCAAAGTAATATAGCATTATAATGCACAGGATATAATGCGCTTTAAAATACAATAACACTTTGCTTACTGTTCCGTAGCACGTAGCACGTTAGATAATCATCACAGAATCGCTGTTTTGGGTTAAAATTTTCGAAACACGAGTAAAATGAAAGGTTACACCTGAGCGGAGGACAATGTATGGGGTCGTACCGTATTTTTGTTAACATATGGGGTAGAACTGTAAAAATATGTGGATTGCTCTTAATTTTCTAAGTATCTAAGGGCCGCTTATTTAGTGGATTAGACCGTTTTTATCAAATAAGGCTGTTGCCCGTGAAAATTGAAGAGCAAACGCTCATAAATTTACAGTTTTTTCTGAGAGTGCAGCTGCCAGTATTATACCGTAAAATTAACAGTAATAAACACTAAAATAAGCAATAATACACTATCGCGCATGTGCGGTACGTATTACTGCTTATTTTACTGTTTATTACTGTTGATTTTACGGTATAATACTGGAAGCTGGGCTGCTAGTATTATACTGTAAAATCAACACTTTTTTTTTGCAGTGTAATTATGATTTTTGTGTATGTGTGTGAGTAATCACCGTAACTACCAAAAACCAAACGGTAATTCCGATTAGATTACCATTCTTTTAAATAACATCTCAATTCTTTAAATATGGCAGAATTAAACATACGAATTATGCATTAAAACATATAAATTCATCGCCAAATACATCGATTCTTTAAAAATGAAATCACAACTTTTCATTCGAATAAATCAAATTGCTAAACCAGAATGATAAAATCGGAAACTTAAATATTTAAAATTCTTTTGAACGATAATAACAAAAAATATCAATGCAAGAAAAAAGATATATCTTTTTTTTAAATCAAAAAATGTTTTGCCCATAAAGAGTGTAAATTGCGCTGATTCATATAAATTTCGTCGTAAATATAATACATTAAAATCTAAAGTTTAAAATAGGATTTATAACACGCAAAAGTAATGGGAGTAGCAAACGTGGAAATTACTCGTTGAACAATGTTATTTATCTTAAAATCCATCAAATCTTCAAAAATGAAATTATATGCTTTTCTATATAACATAAATCAAGCAGAAAAGGAGAAAGATAAATTTTATGTATCGGAAATTTCTTATTATTTTTACACTTTCTTTTTCTGGTATAAAACAAATTGTACTTGAAACTGAAAAAAAAATCTTGCTTATTTTTTTTTTTTCAGAAATCCACCACAATAAGAATAAAAGGAACTTTGGACGATTTTGGAATGCGAAATAAATCATAAAATCTTTAATGATAAATTCGCGTGAAATGCTTTGTGTAAATTTAGACTTTCCCAAAGCTATAATGGTTGCATTCGACTGTTTGTAGAAATATTTTAAGGGAAAAGAGAAAGTTTAGTGTGAATACATTCTGCGACACTATATTTTAAAGTTAAACATAGATTCTCAAAATCTATTTTTAGATTATTATATATTGAAAAATATTATGTATTTTAGCCTGAGCTGTTTGTTGTTCGCATGTATTTGTATTTTAAGGAGCGATAAGGTTTACACACTAAAATATATTATGGTGGGGATATCTCAAACGGAAAAAAAAAATAATAATCAGTAACTCCATGAAAAGGAAAAACCTGCCAATGTTTCCAATGTAACTAATTTATAGCTCATTTTACAATAGGTACCTTGTATACACTCTCAGAAAAAACTGTGAATTTACGAGCGTTTGCCCTTCAATTTTCACGGGCAACAGCCTTATTTGATGAAAAACGGTCTGATCCATTAAATAAGCGGTCTTATCCCTTAGATACTTAGAAAATTAAGAGCAATCCACATATTCTTACAGTTCTAGCCCATATATAGCAAAAATACGGTACGACCCCATACATTGTCCTCCGCTAGGGTGTAACCCTTTATTTTAATCGTGTTTCGAAAATTTTAACCCGCCAAAAAAGCGATTATGTGATGATTATCTAACGTGCTACGTGCTATGGGACAGTAAGTAAAGTGTTATTGTGTTTTAAAGTGTATTATGTCCTGTGCATTATAATGCTGTATTACTTTGCCCCGTAAAATTACGGGCTGCACAAAATGATGGGCATGGATTTTTTTTTTTTTTTTTTTTTTTTACGGAGTATGACTGGAATCTCTGCTGCCGGCCTCTGCCCGTAATTTTACAGGAATTTTTTTCTGCGTGTACATTTTTACGTGAAAAAAAATCATACATTTTCAATGAAATAAATCAAACTACAAACCCAGAGAAGAATGGTATAAATTACAAAAATTAATAAATACAAGAAAATAATCATATATTTTTAAACAAAAGATTTATTTTCCAATAACCAGTGTCAATAAAGATGATTCATACAAATTTTCATCTTAAATATGTTACATTAAAATGTAAAATCTAAAATAAGATTCAAATCACGTAAGTAATGTGAGTAGCAACATGCAAATTTCTCATTGAACAATGCTGTTTATCTGAAAACCCATCAGTTCTTTAAAAAAGAAATTACACGTTTTCCGCATACATAAATCAAACTGAAAAATCAGAGCAATAAATTATATGGATCGGGAATTTCATATATGTTTTACACTTTATTTTTTTTTTTTGGTATTGCAATTCATTTGTATTTGAAGTTGAAAAAACATATTGCATATTCTTTTTTCCTATTCCTGTTCAGAAATCGTCCGTAGTAACAATAAAAAAAATTGTGTATGATTCTAGAATGCGACACAAATCCTAAAACCTTTAATGATATATTCGCGTGAATTGTTTTTTGTAAATATAGACATTTGCAATGCTATAATGATTGCATTCCGACTTATTAGGAGAAATATTTTACGGGGAAAGAGAGTTTAGTTTGCATACATTCTAATAGTAGATTTTAAAGTCAAACATCGATTGTCAAAATCGATTTGCAGGTTTTGTAATATTTATAAGTACCATGCGTTGTAGTGTGATTTGTTTCATGTTCATATGGGATTGCGATTGAGGGAAAGGCGAATGGTTTAGTTTATAAACTGAACAATATATTGTCGGAATATATAGTTCAAAACTTAACAAATAATGAGTAAAATTACTGTTAAAAGGTCAGGTGTCTTTTAAACAGACAAATTACATGTAAAAAGTACCCTAATATGGATTCTAATAAATCCACATGTAATTAACTTTTGGATATGAAATGTTAAACACGCTTTAAAAGAGTTTAATTTGAAACGTAATACTTTTTTAATACATCATTTCACCTTGCATGCCTTGCGCTCAGGATTTCTCTTAAATTTGTCGCTGTGAGCCAAAATATTATTATTGAAGGGAATTATAATATGTGCTTAAAATGACGTATATCGGGAAAAATGTAACAATTAGTTATTGAGAAACCAAATTTAAAAAATATCTCAAAAACTTGATTTTCTTAAATAAAAATAGTCATAATTTCTAAATTCCTTACTTGTTGAACATAAAAATAGGTCATTTTGTGCATCTATAAAGTTTATGTTTATACCTTCAGTAAAAATTTCATGAAATTCTACACAGCCATTTCCTAGAAATCATGTGCGCAATGTCCAAAGTCACCGATTTTAGAAAATTGACTTTAAAGATAAAATTACTCCTTGATCATATTAAAAAAACTCAAACTGTTTTGGACATAACATTCCTTCTAAAGCACATTCTTGCATGGGGTCTCTATTAAAATGTTTCTAAAGAATGAACTTTTAATATAAACTACTAAAAAATTTATTTTTTGACACTTTAAAAGGTAGCTGATCCCTTAAAAATCCTAAAAATGAATATAGATTCAAACGCAAATAATTTACAGTTCCTTTCATCTGATAAAACACAGCATGGATATACATACTTATTGTAACACCCTGCTTTACAAAATTACTCTTCTTTAAATATGTATTCTACTACAAATGATGAATCTGCATTAAAATGTAAACGTTTTAAATGAATGTGGCTGATTACGATGTATCTTTTTAAAGTAAGATTTCCATCATGTAAGCAAGAACAGACCAAGCCAAAGAGATGCTCAAGATCTGTACTTATTTGGGACCTATTTTCTATATTGTCACAGAAAAATATGCTTTTCCGATGCCTTAGAACTAGGTTTCTCAAAGTGTAGTACGCGTACGCCTTGTAGGTACGTGAAGATATTATACGGGGGTAGGCAATGAGTCTGTGTCCACAATCAGCATACGACGTAGGGCAATTAAATGAGTCCGTGACAACCGAGTTTAAAAAATAAAACGCAAAAACACACTTTATATTGAACATTATTTAGGACCTTATTTCACAAATCAGCGACAAATAAGTCAAGAAATGTGTAAGTTTAAACAAGCGCAGCCGCCATATTAAATAACTTGTTATGTGTCAATCTTATATTAAAAATAGAATAAAAGTTATATATATTTGCATTCATTCGTTTTTTTCTTAGTTTTTGTTTCTCTTTTCTTGTCTTTCGCAAGAAAGGAATAGGGGTTCTCTAAGTACCTAGAATTCTTCAAGGGGTACGCGAGACATAAAAGTTTGGGAACCACCGCCTTAATCCTTTGAGGCCCAGTGGTTCCGTTAAATTATGAAATATGAATTTCGGATACTTTGGGCGAAACGGACAAAGGTTGATTTTTTATTGTAAGACATCATGGGAGGCTTTAGTAATTAGTTGAATATCTTGCAATGTCCAGTTATCCTCTAATACTCTGAAATTTGCTTCATAAAACAAACTGATAGACTGTTAATAATGATAGACGTACATACGAAACAGCAAATGCTCGAAACTTGTGTTAGTTTTATTTTTTAAATTTTATCCTACTCTAAAAGTACAAAACTTTGATTTCAAATCAGTACGACACCAAAATATCTTTGAAACAAGAGTGTTTAGGAAATTTCATATTAAACTATGGCCCGTCCCAATATCGGAAGTCCCAATGCTACGGTCAGTTTGGCTCATGTTTCCATCAGGCTCTCAATGGAAATACTGTCAATTAAAAATATATTACATACTCGTTAAAATCACTGTAATTTTGTTTACCTCAAAAATGTATATGTTCGTAGGATAAAAAAAATCCTATGTCATAAACCAGATTGCCAATCTAGAAATTTAAGTTCGAAAACTCAAGTTTTTAAAATATTACTGGTAAACGGCAATTACTAATAAAATATAAATGCAAGGAAATAGGTGGATTGGTCTAAACATTTTTCTAATTTATTTTATCACAAAAACGCAATCAATTTAAATTCATACAAATTCATGAATGTTCCTTAGTATAATCTACAGTTTTTAATGCTATTATAATCATCTGAGGAGTAAAAGCAACAAAGATGCAAATTGCTCTTTGATCAATACTATTTATTTCAAAACTCATCCACTCGTACACTCTACAAAATTTCTGTTCAACATTCTATACCTGCCAACCTCCAAGTATTATTTCATAAAATTTGTTTTAATTTGACCTTGGTTGACATTTTGGATCATAAATCTTTTTAAAAATAAATTGAAATATGTTTCCTGAAGAAATATGAAATTAATTAAATAAATATGCATTAAATAAATTTTCTGTTTCGAAACGTGTTTGAACTTCGGCCAGATTAAACCACATTTTACGGAAGAATATTTGTAGGTTTGCAAGTATAACACTAAACCATTTGATTGTGTGAAAAGCGCAGAATCGCCAAAATATATTTCGCTTGATTTTCCAAAAATCCTGAATATTGTGCATAAACTTCAACCAATGGTATATATTTTTTTTCAATATCATATTGCAATATGTAACAACCATTTAGAACAAATACTTTTATACACCTTCGATATTCTGTTTCACAGCACAATGCAGTTGCTTGTTTGTCTAGGAGCCAAAACGCTGCCTATGAATCAAAAAGTGTCAGTACATTTTTCGAATCTCAGTTCGGGTTTTGCTGAGTTTGTTGTCTGTAGTATGTCGGAATAAAGTAAAGTGTTTAAAGCAAAATCCGAAGACCCCGTCATATCAGCTCTTGTTGCAAAAGATAACTGCATCCAGTTTATTGTTCAATATTTTACCAGTTCCTTGTCGAATATTTTGTCAGCGCACGTATAGACATTTTATGAGTTTACTGTAGAATACTTTACTAGTTCCTAGTCTTCGATATTTTACCAGTTCCCGGGCGAATGGTTCGATATTTTACTAGTTCTCAGTCAAATATTTTGTTAGCTCATGGTTCGAAATTTTGCCAGTTCCCAGCCGAATGTTTTGTCAGTTCACGGTTCTATATTTCCCCAGCTCCCTGTCAAATATATTGTTAGCTCATGTTTCAGCATGTCATCAGTTCCCGGTCTAATAATTTGTCAGCTCATGTTTGATATTTCATCAGATCCCGGTCCAATATTTTACCAGCTTATGGTTCGACATTGTACCAAATCCCGGTCGAATATAATACAGTTCATGATTACTCATTTTAGTTGTTCAGTGCTCAGTATACACAAGTTCATAGTGCATCAGGAGAATCAATGGCGGTAATTTTCCTCATCATAATGTGGAGTTACACTAAATTTTTAACAGCCGAAAAAAATTTGTTTATTATTAAGATATGTTTTTCATTGACGTAAAGCAAGTTACAAATTGAAAATCCATTTGCAGATTGTCCAACTCTGAGAAATAGCACGTACTATTTTATGCTTTCTTTTCTATTCGTACGTGTTTGCAAGTCAAAGAATAGAATGAATTAGTTTTGACTCTAGGCACTGTATTGTAGGATCATGGTATACTGGAAACAAAATCAATTAAATGCGTATAAGCATCTATTAATCTCGATAAAAAATTGAAACTATCATTAAGGTTTCAAAAGCAATCAATGTATAGTTCTCTTTACCGGAGATAACAGAGTATACATACACATTTAAGGTAAAAGCATGCTTGTATATACACCTCTTTTTCCATACAGAAGTATTATCATTATACTCCTAAAGATTAAAGACTCATAAAATGCTAAAAATTTTATACAAATATGGATCGTTAAAAAGCTTAAATCAGTAATGTCTTTAAAAATAATATTTCAGTCACGAAAGTAGTAGCTTCAAGCATGCAAATTACTCATTTAAAATGCACTAGTTCTGATTATATTAAAACCTATCCATTCTTAGATATTACACGTTTTCCCTGACATAAATCAAATTTTACAGCCAGAAAGATACATAACATAGATGGAACACTTCCCATTATATTTACAATTTCAGCTTTTGATAACCCAACCCATTTTAATTTGAAGTTCAATAAAAGTATTTTTTTCTCCGGAAATCCTCTGCTGAAAGCATAAGAAAATTGTGCATGAATACGAAATAAATCCAAAAATCTTTAATGGTAAATTCGCGTGAAATGTTTTGTGTAAATTTAGACTCTAGAAATGATGTAACGATTGCGTTCAAATTATTTTGTGAAATATTTCAAGAGTAGAATACTTCATTGGAACAAAATCCTATTTTCTGCGCCTGTTGTAACAATGTATTTATTTTAAAGTCAAATATCGACTCAGAAAATCGTTTTGTAGCAGATGTAAACCTTGGAAATACTATGTAATTTACTATGATTTGTTTTCTTGTTTGTAATACTGTAATAGAAGTTTGAATGTATTTGCATGTCTTGGGATGAAAGATATAATTTGGGAACTATTGTACAGGGTGTAGCAAAAGTCCTTGACGCATCTTAAAAATCAACACAAAATAATGTAATTGGCATACGGAGGTGTGCTATGAATGAAAATGCTTCATTTATTTAAGGAAATTAAAAAAGTAGTTACAAAGAATAGGTAAATCTTATAATTTTGAAAAAATAAAAAAGTACAACTTTTTTTTCACTTAAAGGGAAGTATTACGTCTGTTTTTAATTAATTAAAAACAAATACATAAATACAGTGAATTTAATTAAACAGTTTAAAGGGACAATAGGATTTCAAAATCACAAAATTCGACTATTTTTATTTAATTTTAATTTTATTTATTTATTTATTTATTTTTTTTTTTTGAGAATTTTGAAAATCATTTTTCAATTCTGACGCTTCTTTGCAGAAATTAAGTTTTTATATTTGTAAAAAGCTATATATTTATAAAAAAAAATTCACTTAAAATGCTGTTTTCGAAAAAATTGACATTTCGCACATTTCTAAATTTTTGAAATGTCCCTGCGTATTCCTAATTAGCAGAATCTTTTAAAATTTATACCGTATATCCTCTATAGAATAATAAATAAATGTTAGCGCAAAAAGTTATATTTCAGGGGTATTTTAGTGTTGAAATTTATAAGATATGTAAATATAAATCTACTTTTTTAGAAAACAAAACAAAGCAAAATTATGAAAATATGTTTTTTTTTTCTGGTTATACATTCAGCGAACTTTTACAATTCTTATCAACTTCCATTCTAATATATAAAAAGTATCTCATAAATAAATGTTATCATACTTTATACAAAAGAAATGCGCATGGAATATTTTAAAATATGACAATTATTGGTTACTTCAAAAATTTTAAAATTTAATAATTTAAAAACTTTTTTATTATTTTAAAACCAAATTTTGAATATATCTATTTGAGCTTGCTATTAACAAGTTTCCCAAATTTCAAATCAATCCATCGAAAATTGTAAGATTTGGTTTTTAATGTCCACTGTCTCCTTAAAAGCACATAACAATTTTAAAATTAACATTAAACGTTTCGGACCTGTTTAAAGTTCATAATCAATAATATAAATATAAACGCGAATTCACAAGAGATGACAAAAATTAAACTTACAGTTGAGAGCATTTGTGACAAGTAGTTAAAAATGGGTGATGTGGTTGTTTGAATTAGATTAAAATGGCATATCCATCTGGAACTGAATTAGCCTTATGAGTGGAGATTTTGTAGATGTAGAAAATCATGCCTCCAGGAGATTTCTTTTTTTCATGTTTACCAAGTTATCATTAACTTTCTCAGAAAAAAAAAATCTTGTTACTTTCTTTAATATGTTCCTAATATTAAAGAAAAACTATGTGGCAATAAATATGTAGCGAGCCTTCGTTATATCGGACTTCTCGGGAGACAAGAAAAAAGCACATTATATCTGGATGTGCGATATAATCGAAGCCATTTAAAAATTAAAACGGATTGTAGCTGTCAACTAAATGTTTTATATTTATCTTCAAAAGTTAGTTTATAAACATGTTACAGTTTTCCTAGTAAACTTAAAAATAAAATGTTGCTTTTATTTATTATTATCTGCAATTGGATAGTTTAAAAGCGCAGAAAAGTTATTAGAGCAATTGCTTTCCAAAGACATGGGAAAAAGACGTTATATCCGATTGAACAAAATAACCAAGGGGCTACTTTATAAAATACTAAGTATACTACCTTATAAAATACTAAGTATCTTACTTTATAAAATACTAAGAATACTACTGTGTAAAATACTAAGTATCCTAGGCTAATTATCCTTTAAGATAGTACTATTAATTATCCTAAATAAATACTAAGTATCCTATACGTTAGTTCTTATTCGTTTCTACTCTGCTCTTTTTATAAATACATACCATAATCTAAATTACTATGCCATAACATAACTATTATATGCACAATTATACATACTGTTATATATAGTGTTGTTTTCGGCACACATTGGAAGAAGAAAAACGAATTTAAGTTTTATATCAAATATGATACTTTGGTCGTATATCTGGAGTACATTTGCGAATAGAAGTGACACCACAACAACACAGATAAGCGAAGAGACAAGCATCATTCAGAAAGTGGCTTTTTTGCAGGATGTTTAATAGCAGTTATTGAAGGGCGATTACATTACCCATCGGGAGTGACCCGACCAAGCACAGAGCGCCTTTAGAGGCTACATTATCCAACGAGATCAGGAACAGAATTGCCATGAATAATTATTTCAAAGTTCTTGACAGCTGGTACATATTTGGCGTGCGGTTTTCGCCAGATTCCTTTGAAGAATTACCGATTTGGCGATAATATATGCAGAGAGATACAGAGCACATCGATGTTAAAAATAACCAAATGAGATATCTATGAAAAATTGCATCCTCAAAGCATACCAACATAGGGTTGCGACAGGGCAAAAGTTAGTCTTACTGGGAACAAAAAATTATCTCAAGGATTTAGACAATACATCCGCTGATTGTAGAATCTATGAATTAATAATAGACAAATCTAACGGCTACATTTTTAAGTGTAAATGCAGAAATGCAGACATGAGAAGGAATTATTCTTTCTTCTTTATTTTTTAATTGAGCAAAATTACATCTGCACAAAATCGAGTGTAGGAGGATGATTTTGAAATGAAAGCGATATCTTTTATAATAGAAAGGGATATATTTAAATGCATGGAATGGGATGCACAGACAAATTAAATTTAGAATATAACTTTAAAATAATTAAATTAAATGCATATTGAATACGAAGAGAGGGTTAACTATTAAGAAAAGTATATATAATGGAAACTCCATTATAGTTATACACATAACATAATTGTTATACATAACTAAATTATTACATATAATCTGAACTATTATACATAACTATAATATTATGATAACGAAACTATTATACATAACTAAACTATTGTACATAATCTAAACTAATATGCATACATTAACATAACCATTAAATATAATAATGCATAACAAAATCTATACTACTTCAGTATGCGCAGTTTTGCTTATTGTCTTTTAAAAAAACGATTATTTTTTATATAGGTAAAAAAGAAAAAACCGAAATAAAACAATAACATTTAAAATTTTCTAAGTTAGTTTTAATTGACTATTAATAACAATCTTAATTAGCTTACAAAATATACAAATGTGATTAAATGGTGTATCATATCGTCGGTAGCTACACTAGTTGCTATCAAATATTGTAGTATTATTTATAGCCAAAATTTCAGTGAACAAAACAGAAAAATTGAAAATACGAAGCAAATATCAATATACATAATTTGCATATTAGTTTTTGTTTTAAAACACATAAAACAAATTGTTTCTACTGTATCAAAATCTAATTTTTTTTTTTTTTATCAAAATGTTTTAACACTAGAAAGACGGCAAAATCGAACTTTTTACAACGACGGTAACGGTCAATTTGACCGCTCTTTAGAAAAAAGCACTGGCCAATAAGAGTCCTCCTTCTTTGACCTTGACATGGCTGCACGTGTATTCTTGATTAGTGTTATACGTGGAATCGTTGAAGGAAAAAAAAAACAAATGATTCCTTTACTTTTTCACGAGATCCAAAGCATAGGTCAAAATGACCGTTCTGGTATTTCTATGTATATTTACAGAAATCTAATAAAAAAAATTAAATTGTATTTTTTTTTTAAGTAAGAGGATATATGCAGTAAAAAAATATTAGAAAATGTAACGGAAGGAAATTATCAGACTATAAAAAATAAATGAAATATATGAAGAAATCTTCAACTAAATACAGCGGTCAAATTGACCGCTTCGGGCGTTCTAGTGTTAAAACATATTACGGCGACTTAAAAAAATAAATGATGTAGTATCTTGAAATATGTATGTATATACGATTCAAAATATCAAAATTGAAGGTTTCATTTATGACAAAAAAAGAGTTTTAAAAACGATGTAGTTCGGAACTGCAAGTATAATATTTCATATTGACAAAATTCGATAAACGCATTTGGCAATTTTGAAGGAACTGAAAAAAATGAAAATTTTTACTTAATGTTCGATTAACACAGTCTAGTAACTACGTGTAGAAAAAAAAAACAGATTTGGGAAATGCTGGTGAGTTATAGATTTGTGTTTAGTGGTTTGCTTTTTCAATTTTAGTTTTGCATATTTATATATTTAGGTTTTTATTACGAGACAGAAATATTAGAGGCAAAATTAAAAAACGGAAATTACATGACAGAATTAACATTATAACAAATAATTTGAAATGCATCATTAATTCTTTTTTTCTTTTGTTGGTTTTCTGAGGACTTAAATTTTAAAATCAAAATTTTATGAAAATACATGCAGTACTCAAAGTATATTATTTTTTCAAAAATAATAATCTTCCTTAATAATCTTCCTTTGAATGTCAAATTAATAATAAAAAAAGAAGCAATAAATTAATAGTTATCTATAAATTTACGAGGTACTTTTAGTTGCAGAAGCAAAAAAGTAACGAATATGTAATATGTGGGCTAATAACGAAACCAAATTTAGCTACTAAGAAGTTAAACAATTTTAGAACTGTCCCATGTCTGTAATTCATATAAAGGAATAATAAAAATAAATTAGATGAACAGCATTCATATTTTAACAAATGCTTTGGAATACATTATTATTATTATTATTATTATTATTATTATTATTATTATTATTGGTTCTTTGGAAATTTAGATTTTAAATATAAGATTTTCAGGAAATATATGTTTTCTTTAAAGTAGGCGTTTTTCTTAAAATGAATAATATTTCTTTGAAAATCATAAAAAATATAAATTAACTAAAATATACTAAAATTTTAATAGGTTTCATAATTTCAAGCTTTATTTGTATAATAATTGTATAATTACTTACATATAAGTCGATTGGATGTATCATTGTTGCGTATTTTGTGTATTGTCTGTTTTATGTCAAACAGACGATTCAACACGTGTTTCCGTCAGGTTAACAGAACATACTAACAGGGGTACAAAACGTATGTGTAAGACCTTTATTTGTATTGAAAACGTTAATAGATTTTACATTTCCTATATATTTTTCTAGATTGCTATTAACAACAACAAAAAACATTTTATATGGATAAATATCAATTATAAATTGAAATAGAGCTTTAAAATTTGTTAAAATCCATACTTTCCTATTATACGCATGCCAGAGTTTAATAGATGTAGAAATCTCCAAAGATTTAGCAACATACAGCAGCTGTTTTAGATTCTGATTATTTCAGTGTTTAAGTACGTAGTTGGATTAAATATTTGTTAAAATTGCGTTTTCATTTTATTTCTGTATTTATTTATTGATGAAGTTATAATTTCTGTATGGAATATTAGCTGCAAATTAACCCCGAACTATTTATATTGTTGTGCAAATGGCTTAAAATTTCGTAATCGAGCTGCACGCAATAGAGATAGATAAAAAAAAAATCAATTAAATTGAAACACAATTTTCAAACAAATTGCATTTAAAAGCAGATTTTTTTCTCTATTCGACTGTATAAAAATTTAAATTAAGCAATAATTAGACGAAAATAATTTTTAATCGAAGACTCTAATATACTATTTATATTTATTATGTATATTTTTAGATTGCCCACCAATTAGGCCAAAATAAATTTTACTCAGAAAATATAAATTATGCATTGACATAAAGTTGTTAAATGTATTAAAGTATTATGACTTTCGTGTTCGCATGCCAGCGGTTAATAGTCAGCGAAATCGTAAAATAATTCATTATTTATATAATTTTTATTTTTTTTTATTCTGAGTAATCCAGTGTTCAATAGTGTTATTCAATTACACATATGTTGAACTTTTTTTCCTATTTATTTATTTGTTTTTTCGGAATATATATACATATATATTAATGGAATATTAGCCAGAAACAAACGTTGAATTATTCGCATTCTTTAAAGTATATCTTCTACAATCTGGTTAATTTTTTCGGGTCGATTAAAAAAAAAATCATGCTTGAAAATTATTTAAAAAATTATAAACTGACACAGTTTTTAAATAAAATGCATCTAAAAGTACATTTTTCTTTTAGGTAGCTTTCAATACAAAAAAGTATATAGCTACCTATTGCAGCCGTTCGGAGGAAAGCAGTTCCGGAAAATTTCGATATATTTTCACCGATCATGACCCCCAGACCCCAAAACCACCCTCCGTTCAAATGTTGATTTATATATATAGATATATCCATATATATATATATCTGACCTATGTCATACGATAACTCTCGTATTTATAAATCGATTTTGATGAAACTAATTGTGTGTATTAAGGTCACCGATGTCTCGACCGAGTTCGTTGGCCGGCTTGGTCCACCATTTTGTTTTAAGATGGCGGCCATTTAAAAATTTAAAACTAAAATAAATATACAAAAAAATTTAAAATTAAAATTTATTTTTTAATTACGTGTTAGGCCTTGATACAAGGATTCCAGAGCATTTTTTGGTTTACCTCTATCTTAAAAAATGGCTGAGATAGAGCAGTTTGAAATTCTAGGGTGGCTGACATTTTGAAACAAAACAGCACATTAACGCGATTACTCGCTAATTATTTTCTTTCATTGTTGTAATAAATTTCCCAATCATACGCATAAAACTATATATTCATATCCGTTAGCGCCAAAATTGGCGACATTGAAGACAAAATTGGCGACAAAATTAGCAAAATTTGTGACATTTGGCGAAATATCGCCAAATTTGGCAACCAAAATAAGTTTTTATAAAAGAAGCCAATTTGGCTATTGCTAAATAATTTGGCGAAATTCTTGTTCAAATTCAGTATTAACAAATCTTTTGTAAACGTTTCTTTGCATTTTAACTTGCTGTTTTCGTGTAACATTAGCTAAAATTTTAAAACGAAGATATAGGAAAGCTACCTTTTCCTCCCGGTACAGGCCGGAAGGACTTTTTTAAATCTATAGTGCATAGCATAAACTGAAATTTTGCGATGTTTAAAAGTTAATAATTTTGTGAAAAAACGAATTTTGTTCCTCATGTCGTTGCCACAGCCGATATGACGTCATCGTTACCCACGGACTTGTTCTTTCCTTGAATTATTCACATTCTTTAAAGTATATCTTCTACAATCTGGTTAATTTTTTCAGGTCGGTTAAAAAAAAATCATGCTTGAAAATTATTTTAAAAATTATAAACTGAGATACAGTTTTTAAATAAAATGCATCTAAAAGTACATTTTTCTTTTTTAAATCTATGGTGCATAGCATAAACTGAAATTTTGCTTTGTTTAAAAGTTGATAATTTTGTGAAAAAACGAATTTTGTTCCTCATGTCGTTCCCACAGCCGATATGACGTCATCGTTACCCACGGACTTGTTCTTTCCTTGAATTATTCACATTCTTTAAAGTATATCTTCTACAATCTGGTTAATTTTTTCGGGTCGATTTAAAAAAAGAAATCATGCTTGAAAATTATTAAAAAAATTATAAACTGAGACACAGTTTTTAAATAAAATGCATCTAAAAGTACATTTTTCTTTTTTAAATCTATGGTGCATAGCATAAACTGAAATTTTGCTTTGTTTAAAAGTTGATAATTTTGTGAAAAAACGAATTTTGTTCCTCATGTCGTTCCCACAGCCGATATGACGTCATCGTTACCCACGGACTTGTTCTTTCTTTATAATTTAAAGAGATGCATAAATAAGCTATACAAATCTACATAAATATAAATTACATTTTCGTCTAATTTTTTTTACTCGGTAAACACTTAATACAATAAATAAATAAAAAAAAACTTGAATTTCAAATTGTTCATATTGATTTTTGTCAATTGCTTTATCGGTACTTTTATTCTAGCTTTGCGCCAGTGATAACTCGACAAATCTTGTTTCAATTCGCATCATTTGAATTGCAACACTTTCTCGTCATTCACCTCGCACAGCTTTCCCGCGAATAAAATGTTTCTGCTTTGTTATGTTTATGTCTTATTTTAATTTTTTTGCTATTTACTATGACCAATCATTAATATACCGTGACATTTTGTTATTTGTAATGATAGGTTTGTGTTTAAGTATTTTATCATGATTATATTTTAACTATTTTTAAGTAAGTTTTTTAAGATATTATATTGCAATGTAGCACCGGCTATTTGTTATTAGCTAATGTTCAAAGATTGGCGAAAAAAAAAGGGGTTGGCGAGAAAAAAAATGGCGATCAATGGCGTCAGGCTAACATAAAAGTACCGCTTTATCAATATTCTTGAGACGATTAAATGTTGAATCACATACGAGGGTTGCCTTTTAAGTTTTTACAAAAAGTAGGAAGAAAAAGAATTTTTTAGGAACAAACCGTTTTATTGCTTTTCAAAATATTCGCCTTTAAGATTTATACACTTTTCCATCCGTTCAAACCAATTCTTGAAACAGTTTTTCCACTCTGAAGTTGATATCTCAGAAACAAAGTTTTGGAAGGCATCAACAGCTTCTTGAGGTGATGAAAATCGCTGCCCACGCATTTTTTAACACTTTCCAACCTAGTTGAAAAGTGTTTATGACTTCGGTTTGTCTGGCCGTCTGCCGTCTGGCCGTCTGCCGTCTGGCCGTCTGCCGTCTGACCGTCTGCCGTCTGCCGTCTGGCCATCTGGCCGTGCTCTAACTCCCGTAAATATGCTCGGATTGCCTTGCAATTTTTATATGTTATTGTCGTTATCTATAGCACGTTCCCTATTTCAACTGAAGTGTGTAGCACTTATAGTTTTTTTTTACAGGGACACTCAAAGAATTCCGTTACATTACGGTCTATGGGGAAAAATCATTTGCGGTTTATTTTAATGATGTTACACAATTGCAAACACATTGTAATTGATAAATATCACTAAGGTGTAATACAAGAAGCTTAATATGGAATAGGGTGTGCATAGCACTTTTAGTTAATTTACAGGGACAGTCAAAATAATTCCGTTAAATTACGTCTATGGAGAAAAATCGTCTGCGGTTTATTTAAATACTGTTTCAATATTTTAAACACATTGAAATTTATATATATCACTAAGGTGCATTACAAGAGGCTTACTACAGAATATTGTGTGTATAGCAGTCATCGTTCATTTACAGGACACACAAAAGAATTCCCTAATGTCTGTTAACAATAATTCCTGGAAGTGCGTTTTAAATTACTGAACGCGATTTTAAATTTAACTCACTTTTTGTTTATTACGTGGTGTGTATAAATTGTGTAGATCCTATACAGGGAAGCACAAAAGTTCGCGAACACCTTTCCGTTTATTGACAGAAACTCCAGAAGGAGAATTTTAGACTGTGCTACGCGTTTCTTCACTGAACTAAAATTTAGCATCCTATGTAGTATATATAAAAATCTATAGATCCTATACAGGGCTGAATAAAAGTATTCGGATATTTTTCCGAATACTACACGGATAGTTTTCGAATTGTATACGTTGGAAATTCCTGAAATTACCTTTTTAAATGTGTTATGCGTTTTCCAAATTGTTTACTTAGATGTTATCTTTCAGCTTATTAAACGGTAATGATTTGTAAAATTATTTTGGAAGCGTTGGAAAGTGTTACATAATCTATGCTTGACGAATGATTTTTCTTTCTTGTTGTTTGACATAAGGGAACAAGAAAAAGTCGTTAGGCGACAAATCAGGAGAATATGGGCAATGAGACATTAATTCGATATTTTTATACTTCAAATAATCAATTGTTTCACGTGCTGTGTGGGAGCTGGCGTTGTCGTGATGAAGACTGATGCGGCGTTTTTTGTTGTTTTTCCTGATTTCGTTGATGACTTTTGGCAAACAAATTTCTGTATACCATTTAGCGTTAACAGTTTTTCGATCCTCTAAAGGAATGGTTGCGACATGTCCTGTAAGACCGAAGAAACAAGCAATCATTTTCTTGGAAGTGCTTCGTGAACGAACAACTTTCATAGGATTCGGTTCATCTGGAAACACCCAAACAGTGGATTATTGTTTAGTTTCCGGCTCATACGAATATATCCAAGTTTCGTCACCTGTAACGATGTTGTATATGGATTTTGCAGTTCCAAATTTGATTTTTTTTTTAGCATTTCCTTACACCAATTTGCACGAGTCTCTTTTTGAGCTTCTGTCAAATTGTGCGGAATCCATCTGAAACAAATCTTTTTAACAGCTAAATGTTCATGCAAAATCGAATGTATTGCAGTCTGTGATATGCCAAGGGATGCTTCTATCTCACGCTACGTGACATGCCGATCTTCTTCAATCATCTTGCGCACAGCATCGATGTTGTTTGGAATCACTACCGATTTTGGTCGTCCTTCACGAGATTCATCACTGACAGACGCACGACCACGACGAAATTCTGCAAACCAATTGTAAACAGTCTTTTCTGATGGTGCTTCATTACCAAAAAGTTCACGAAGCGATACTAAGCATTCTTGTCGAGTGAGGCCTTTCTTAAAATCATAAAAAATCATCCAACGGAAACCTTCACGAGTCATTTCCAATTTTTTTTCACTCACATGTTTCTTTAGAACACTCACTGTAAACAAAATACGCAGACGATTTCTAAGATGCCACTGATTCTAACATAAAAAAATGCAAATTTTACGAATATGCTAAAGACGAATTTCAGTAGCGCCTTCTATTGGTCGTTTGTAAAAACATAAAAGGCAACCCTCGTAACTGGGTAGCTGACATATTTTTTTAATATTTGATAACGTTTTACATTCCCTTTTCTTCGTATTGTAAAATTTCAGAAAAAAAAAACTCCAGAAATATAAAAAATACGGAGCAAATTTTCGTCTACGTACTTTGTGTATTATTTTATTAAACTCACATAAAGGAAATTGTTCCTACTGTTTCGATATATATATTATTTATCTTAATGTTTCAAAATGCATTAGGAGAGCTTAAAAAATATTCTTAATGGTATAGTTGCGTGAAATATGTATGTATACTCGATTCAAAACAGAAGCGTTTATTTATCACAAAAGGAGTTCTAAGAACGATGCTGCTCTGATCTGGAACTATAATATTTCTTATGGGCAAAATTCGATAACCGCGTTGGTGGATTTGGAACAGAAAAATAGAATTTTTTTACTTAATGTTCGATTTACACGGTCTAGTAACCATGTGTAGAGGAAAAAGAGATTTGTGAAATACTGATGAGGTATTGATTTCTATTTAGGGTTTGTTTTTACCATTTTAGTTTTATATGTTTATGCGTTTAGCTTTTTATTGCAAGACAAGAAAGATTACGATAAAAAAGAAAAGATGGAAATTGCATGATAGAATACACATTTTAACAAATAATTTGGAATGCATTATTAATTCTTTTTTTTTCTTTTCATTTTTCGTTGTTTGACCATTTAAATTTTCAATATAACTTTTTCTGAAAATATATATCGGCATTTTTTAATGTCGGCATATTTTCTTACTAATTTAATAATCATTCTTTGAAATTTCATATCCACAAAAGAATAATAAATTAATATATATATATATATAGCTTATGAAGTTTCCTTATTTTGGAAAGCTGTATGTTTATCAGTTAGTAATACCTAGGGAAATAGTTAAACCAATTTGAAAGAATCAAAAATTTAACAATGTTTGATAATAATGTTTGCAACTAAAATGATGAAATAGTCTACAGTTATATCAGTATAGCTTTATTGTCAACTGTGTATTGCACAATTTATTCTTTTACATTCTGACATACTGATATTTTCTTATCACTTAATCACTCTGCAATCCAAGAATAACCTTATTTTCCACAATGAAACGGTTGCTAACTTTTAAAGGGGCATTTTTACGGCTTGCTGTCCGATCTGCATTTAATTTGGGTAAAAAACGTAGGATAAAAAAGAATATTGGAAAACAATAATTGAAGATCCATAAACAATGTTTGAGAAAAAATAATTCAAAACTACATTGACATGAATGATTACGACTTTTGCAAATTTCTGAAATTTTTTTTCTACAATTTCTCAAACTGTAATGAAAATAATTATATTTTTCTGTTTAAATATTGTATCATAAGATTTATAATTGAAATATTATTAATTAAATTCCCCTTTGTTAAAGTTATAAATAAAGTATTCTCCCATTAAAAATAAAAGTCTAATTTTTTTTTTCATTTCCTTGTAGGATTGATATATACATGCTGTTTTATCCCACCAGTGAGGTAAAACCGTATGATTTGTCTTTGTGTAACTAACAATTTATTACTAAAAATCACATATTTAAATGATATTATGGTACAAGGATAACTACAGAGTATTATTCAAAGTTATATTAAATTATATTGGAGATTCTGGCTTCAAAAGCAGCTAATAATAAGGAATGATTTTTTATCCTACTTTCCCCTGCTGGTTTGCTTCTACATGAATATCATCATATCCTCATTTAATAAAAACCGAATCCAAGAATAAGTTATCCTAATAATAAGATTTCAAGATTTTAGACTTTTAGTTTCTCGCAATTTTTATATTAAATTAAACTTTTGAAATACAAAGGATGCGAATTATCACTTTACTAAACAGCGTACAACTATTAGAGTGAAAAAATGTCCAGACCGAGGTTCGATCCCGGATCCCTTTTCAGCTCTGCTGACAAATTAATTAGTATATAAATATTCACCGATACTGGGTTTAATTTGTATCATGCATGCCAATGGTGTTCTGTTCAGGGTTGACATTCCATCTTGTGCTGCGTGGCTGTAGCCTTGCCATTGAGTGAGAGAATGCTAGACTGGATACATACACGTCTAATCAACGACTAATCAAGCCATCCAGACTACAAATCTGGATGGCTTGATTGGTAAAGCACTTGGTGCGTTATACCAAGGGATCCGGGATCGAACCCCGGTCTGGACATTTTTTTCACTGTAATGGTTGTACGCCGTTTAGTAAAGTGATAATTCACATCCATTGCATTTCATTAATTTACAGCGTAATTTCAGCACTGCTGAAAAATTAATTAGTGTATTAAACTTTTGTTTATTTTTATTTTTTTTCTGTATGATAACTAACTATATATTCTCTTTACTTGCAGGTGTAAATTCCAAGCAGATAATTCCTGGAAAGAATCCGTTCCTACTTTTGCACCCTAATCCTTCTTTTTCCTACAATAAGTATTCTGGACTTTCCGTTGTACAGCCTGCTGCACTTCTTGAAAACAAGCAATTTGTTGTCGAACCAGTGACGACGCGAAATGTGACAACCCAAGTAGGGATGACGACGTATCTTCATTGTATCGTCGATAAACTTGAAGATAAAACGGTGGGTGGCCTGCAACGTCAGGTAAAGCATGGAGCAGTTTGCATTTTCTTCCTTCCTTCATTGACTAACATCTTCAAAACTTCTTTACTCTCTGCGTTTTCCTATGCATTTCAATAAAGTTTATTCTTGGTCAGGGGTACCTGAACGTCTTGACCTATTGTTGTGTCAAGAGCTAAAATAAAGTGGATCGATATTTTTCCCCTTAGGTATTAATTGAGGATACTTGTATGATTTATTGAAACTTGATTAACAATTGAAGAAAGCGAGGGAAAAAACGGTGCCTAGTCACAGACAGATGATCACTCTTTATTTTCGGCATTATTTGTATCATTCTTTCATCATTCTATCTTTTACAAAGTCGGATTTCATCGTTCTTCCTCATTTATACAATTCTTCACTAGTGGTTTTCTTCAAAGTGTTTTATCTTTCATCGTTCTTCCCTATTTATACAATTCTTCAATTGTGGTTTCTTCAAAGCGTTTTTTCCTTTCATCGTTCTTCCCCATTTATATAAAGCTTCAACTGTATTTTTTCAAAATGTTTTTTTCTTTTTCGTTGTTTTTCGTCTCTATACCTGTTTTTAACTGTGGCTTTCAAAGGATCAGCTTCATTTTTGTCTCGATTAGAGTTTTCCAAATGATAGTATATAATTCAAGCTAACAGGCAGCATTGTGATATGAAATTTCACAAAAAGTGGACTATCATCGTTTTGCCTCTTGTCTCTAGAATTGCATCAAAAGGAAAAATTTAATACTTTGTCATACAATATTGTAAAACAAATTGCAAACTAAAAAATATTAAGACATTAGAAGTGATATCGCTATTCCCCACGTGCATCTTATTATGCTTCAACGTCAAATAACATTTCACGAAGAATAAACAAAATAATTTGTTTTTGGAGGATAGTAATACTTTTAATATACAATTTAGTTGTAAATTAAATAAGTGTTTTTAGTCTGAAAACCTATTGAAGCCAATGGAACCATATTTGATGGATATATATGTAGTATGGTTATATAAAAAATGAAGATAATATGAATAATTATAAGTCGATGAATCAATACAAACTGTAATTTAATACTTGTATGTATAGACTTTTACAATATGATACTCGATCTTTTAAATATATCAAGATAATCACTTAATAATTGGTATTTACATAATAATTACAAGACATTCCATTTAGGCCTAAGACAGCCAATTGTTTTATTAACCGGATTTCGTTCAATGCTTCACAAGTGATGGAAAATAATAGACTGATCATTTCTGATTTTGAAAGTCTCGGGTCACTGTGCTCGTGATCAGTGAACTTTGCTTTTTGAATCTCATGCGTTCAAGATATTGACACTAAATAAAAACCTGGTAGTTATTTAATTTGTTGATTGGTAATAATAAAAATTTAGTTACTACATATATTTCAGACACCAAAATTCAATTGTGATAATAAAATAAATCCAAAAGAATCCAACACAGGAAAAACTGGCGCTGTATATCGTATTAGTCAGTATACACGAGCTTTTTTTATAGAAAACGGTCACATAACCATCATTTAACTCTATTCTGACCATATTATTTTCCATATTAAGGTCAGAATTGAGTTAAATTACCATTATGTAACCCTTTTCTATGAAAACGGTGGAATGACTGGACAGTTTGCTGCAAATTTTTAACAGGTGGAGTGCCAGTATAGTACCGTAAAATATATTTTTTTTTCAGTGTACGCTCGAGCGTAAGAGTTTTGAACCTAATCTTTGTAATTAGTTGAAAGAGAGTTTTTAAAAGAAATTAAGGTTTTTTCATCAAATCTTACTTTGTAATAGAATCTGAATAAAATTTCCATCAACTGCGAGAGTTTGTTTCCATCGAATCACTGTGCTTGTAGCGCCAGTGTTCTTATGTTATGAGTTTTCGGAACTTTTTTTAATTGCAATCTAAATCAGTGCACTTAAATGTACGCCCATCCAATATGATTCTATTATTTGCTATAGGTTTTTAAAAATCGAACCTCAAACCATACCATCTTCATTAAAATTCTTTTGTATTTTATATTTATTTATAAATGTAGCGTGCATATTTACTCGCAAATTTAATTAAAATTGCTTTTTTAACCTTTTCTTTAATTGTATCGTTGCTGTCACGTTCCTGAGATTACCAGTTTTCGGTATTTTGAAACACAGCATAATAAATCGCAGAAGTTTGGGTACCCCGTCTTTTCTTCAAGATGTGGTCTTTTTTGAAATATTAAACATGATATGGCCCTTGTCGTTCTTCACTGGCAAGTTTCCTTTTTCGGTGTGTTTTGAAATCATCGCTTCAGTATTGTAAGAGATGACAATATACTCGCCTTGCATCGATAATATATTTTGAGGTGAACTGTTGGGTGGTCTACTGTGACAGGTACAGCATGTTATAAAGAACTTACTATTTTTCCTTCCTATGTCATTCTATTAACAACTGCTATACATCTTTTTCTGTCTTTATTCACCTTAAAATATGTTAGTCTTTAAGTAACAATAAGTATACAGTTTATTATGGATCCCTGTTTGTGTACGTTTTATTATGTTATTTTAGATGGTTCTTTGCACTTCGTTAGAACAAATAAACTTTTAATTGATCAAGTAACAGTATGATTCTTTTGTGTGATATACTTTAATTACTAACTTGTAATGGTGTGTTACTAATATCATTGAAGAAAAATATTTCTCTCGATAATAATTTATGCTTTTTAGATAAGCTTATAAATACTTACTAGAAAAGAAAATTGACACCGGAAAAATTATACTGCATGATTTATTTCAATTTAGCAAATAAATTTTATAATAATTTCGCTTTGCATATATTTTCTTTTTAACAAATATTGTCATAGTATACTATACTGCCTAAATAATAAGAACTAAATCTTACCCTTTCCATTACTTATAGAGGCATGTAGCTAATGTCTATATGCTTTTTTTTTTTCATGTATTGATTACAAGACAAACATAGAACTTATTAAATATAATAAAACAAGTCTCCAGCTAATATGAGTTATACACACAAACAGGTATACTATATGTGCATTTATTTCTTTAAACAAATTGATGTGTTACATGTGAATTATTTTTGCTCCCGTTTATTTTTGTGCTAAATGTTTCTATAGTTAAAATATAATTATTCGATAATAATTTTACTAAAGAATACGATATATATATATATATATATATATATGTGTGTGTGTGTGTGTGTGTTACTATAATGCTACTTATGTATGGGTACCAATTCATATGTTGTCAGATATCCATAAACAGATTAATATCATAACGAAGACCCATGTTATTCACTAAAAAATGACTAAAAAAATAAGTTGAAAATAATAAAAAAATGCCTTTCAAACTGGGGAAAAAGTACTTTAAATTCTTAATAGAGTAAAGCTTGTGAAAACGAAACCTGTGTTTAACGGGATCCTACCTAAAACGAGAAAAAAATCATGATCCCGGCAAAATAAATAAATAAATAAATAAATAAATAAATAAAATAAAATAAAAATTCATAACTTTACCCGATAAAACGAAAACCTGTTTATAACAGATTATTTTCCGGTCTCTCGATATTCTGTCTTAGCAGGTTTTACTGTATGATCTTAAAATATTTTCTAATGAATTTGAGTTTGAATTTTCATCATAAAAATGTTAAAGTATGATTTGAGGAATCTACTCTTATAAAATACCACGTTAAGAATATGAAATCTGAACAATCAATATTACGGAATGGGAACCTTAAAAACAATAAATTATACGTAAAAAAATCTTTTAAAGACAAGTTTTTATTCTAATGTACTAAAAACAAAACAAAAAACATTTTGAAGGAAAATTTATTAAAATAAATACATTTTTTTAAAGAAATAAATTAAATTGCGAGTGATTTTTTTTATCAATTTGTTTAAAAATAATATAAAATGGATATAGAATTTTAAATCGAGCATCCTGGAGTGAAACAAATCAACCAACGAACTTGTAACATGAATAACTATTTGCTTTAGTACAGAAATCGTGCAGTACATTTATGTTTAATAAAGCACATTCTACTAAAAATCTTTTTGACAAAGATACGAAAGCAAGCTTGTTTCGATCTACGGGATATCTCAAATTTGATTTTTTTAGACTGAGGATTTTCAGTCTTAGAAAACATTAAAATTTTATTACAAAAGAAAATTAATTAATAATGCATAATTAATTATATTCCATGAATAACAATTAAATTCCCTTTTAAACTAATTTTTAAATCCAGCTTCCTGGAATGAAAAAAATCGACCAACGTCCTAGTAGTGATTGAACCCACATCTATTCACACCCTTCACGGAGCTGAAACAAAGAGAATTTACCAAACATGTCACAGTTCATCGAAGAACATCAGCTTATTTCTGAAACAATGAATGACATTTACGTGATCACATACGTGATGATTGGGCAAATGTTCTTGCCCTCTGAGTGGTGGTGGAAGCAAATTTCAATTTTTGTTGTTGTTGTTACAGAATACAGTATTGTCACCGGAAATACGTCACCCTACCAAACATTAGGTCCATTATAGCACAGGAAGTGCGTTAAAATTGGATTGCAAGATTTGAACCGAATGCACACACAAAGCAAGTTAAATAAAAGCTTGTAAAAAATCTTTAGTCCACTTTTGTGCCTTATGAAACAATTCAAAATTGGATAAGATAACATTCTCTTAAATTCCATTATGACCTACTAGGTAAAATCAGTAAATTGGGGAAAATGGCGAAATTGGAACATTAATAATTTTTTTTTTGGTAAATAAATCGTGCAGTACATTTATGTTTAATAAGTACATTCTACTAAAAATATATTAGACAAAGATACGAAAGCAAGCTTGTTTCGATCTACGGGATATCTCCAATTTCATTTCTTTCTGATTAAGAATTTTCAGCCTTACAAAACATTAAAACTTTATTCAAAAACAAAATAAATTAATTATGTACAATTAATTATATTCCATGAATAATAATTTAATTTCCTTTTAAACTGATTTTTAAAAGATTGTAAAGCACGTTAAGAAGCTTAGACTACATTCTTGTTTCTCAAATATCAAATATATTCCTTCTTTTTTAAAATTTTTGAATCAATAAAATTTTCACTTTAATTCGAACCCGAAGACCGGTATAAAAGTCGAGCCCGAGTTCATTTTGTGTTGGGTCTTCAGATGAGCCCGTCTCATCTCTAGTACAAATGTATACTATATAAAATATTTTTACGTCACTACTTCTTTGTTTTCATATTTATAAAGAAAAAAACTTTTTTTTAGACAAAAGCAATACTAGAGTGTATTTAAAACTCCAGTCCACTTACGTCAAGGAGAAATATATATATATATATATATATATATATACACATTACCTGTCTGAGCGCACCCCCGAAAAGAAACTTGTTTATCATACATTTTGCTACTGGTGTATGAATGGAGTATGACAAAAACAACAAAATACCGTACTGATTCAACCTGGAAAAACGATGGATATGCGTAAAAAATCAGTTTTATGCCTGGAGACATAATTTCAGCATTGTACTTCGCCCACTTTCCCTGGCGTTGCATCTCTATACATTGCTATTAAGCGGGAATTCCATGTAAATATTTGCATTAGTTGTTTATTTACTATCAACAAGTTGGAAATTGTACGTCAAACGTTACAAACGAGGTGCGTTCGTACTATAGCTAGTTATATAAATATTCAGATCTTGATGATTTTTAATTCTGTGAAATGAATTATATCGTCTGCAGATTCATTTCTGTAATAAAACAAGTTGGAAATTGTACGTCAAACGTGACAAATGAGGTGCGTTCGTACTATAGCTAGTTATATAAATATTCAGATCATGATGATTTTTAATTCTGCGAAATGAATTCTATCGTCTGCAGATTCATTTCTGTCATAAAATAAGTATCTCGGTCGCTTGACGATTAAACCTCGGAAGCTCCTCTAACAAGAAAGCACCGATTAAAAAAAAAAAAATTCAAATTTCTTAATAAATATTTTTATTAATATCTCCAAAACTTCTGATTCGATTTTTAAAAAAAATGTAAATGTCTCGACAAAATTCTGCAAAGATAATATATCTTAAATTTTGAACCATTTGGTTGGGTAGTTTTTGCGTTGTTATATGCGGACGGACGGACAGACAGACGGACGGACGGACGGACAGACGGACGGACGGACAGACGGACGGACGGACGGACGGACAGACGGACGGACCAGATAACGACAATATGTGCTACGCATTTATGTAATTACGAACGCAACTAGAAACAGTCATTTAAACCTGTAGCAACGGGTCGTCTAGTAAAGGGAGTCACTTCGATGAGAGCAGACTACCTAAAATTACCTAAATGAACTTACTTAAAAGTAAAACAAGTACTTTTCTGGCATTACAAAGGATGGGAATTTTTCTTTTCACTTTGCTAAACAACGTACAACCAACAGAGTGAAAATGTGTCCAGACCGGGGTTCGATCCCCGGTCTGGATACATTTTTCACTCTGTTGGTTTTAAGTTGGTTGTTTATAATAGTGAAAAGAAAAATTCAGATCCTTTGCAGTGCCGTTTAAAGATGTATGGCGTAGTTTCAGTCCTGCTGAAAATTTAAGTACTTTTTTTATTTGTTTATTGTAAAAACAATTATCTATATTGTAAACACAGCCAATAAAACAGGTATTATTTCGTTATTGTACAATGCAATTGAAAATTCTTTAAAATGTAGTAGTGTGCTCAGGCGTTGCATATTATATGCATACGAGAACGGTAATTTGGGTCACTTTCCCTTCAAAAGTACTCCCTAAAACTATCCCTCTTATAGCGATATGGCCAAATGACGGCCAAATAACAAAATCTCAATCCCAGATTCGTGAAACTTGATAAAAGCTTTTTCTATTGTTTAATTAATGTATTTTATCACAACTCAGTATTAATATTTTTTGTTTTACATTTGTACTTGGTGGTGTATGAATTTCAATTTTGTGTAAGTGTTTTTTATAAACTATTCATTTTTTTTCATATGAAAATAAAATAAAATGAAAAACATACGTAACTTTTTCGCGAATGCAACGTATATCTAATTTGCGTCTTATTTAAAAATTGTCTGAAAAAAGAATTATACTTATCTATGCAATTAACCGCTTTGTGTTAAAATGTGATTAACTTGCGATAATATCCAATTCTTTTTTAAGAAAATGCAATTCCTTCTTTTTCTTTTCTGTTTACCTTTTTTATTATTTTTTCAGTGTGTAAGTAGGAAGATAATCAGCATTTTATTGTTGACTTTGAGATAAAATAGATCTCAATTAATATATTATAACTTGATATTAAATACATTAAATATATAATTAATAAATATTAAATGTATAATTAATAAATATTAAACTTATAACTAATAATATTAAACTTATTACTCGTAAAAGGAAAGTCAGGGCCATATTACAGCATGGGGCATGACCCCAGGTCCTCAAAATTTAGGGAGCATTAAATTCTTTAGCTAAAGTTATTAAAAAACTGCAGAGTTAAATTAATTTCATAATTTTCTGTTGTATTATTGATAGACATGAATACTAGATCATGAAAATCATTTAACTCTTATAATACGTGTGATTTAAGACATTCGCAGGCTAATGTTAAACCAATGACAGTATGCTTTACAAAATTATCGTTTGCATTCCAATATTTTTAAATTATTGATTTTTACTTTTTCTATTAATGACTTTCTTTTTTTGATGATTTATGATACTAATTTTCTGTTGATGTCTAACCAGGTATTTTATTTTATTTTATTTAGTTGTTGCTATTATTTTATTTTAGTTTTAGATTTTGGTTGAAATTGTTATTTTTTATATACTGACGGCACTTTTAAGTTCAGAACCTTTTCCTAGACTGAGAGTATCATCATAATAAAAATAACAACAATAATAATAATAATAAAAACAGCAACCAAAATGGAAAAAGTAAAAAGATACTCCGTTACACATCGACCTCAGATATCCTAAACCAAGAAAGAAAAAATATTGAAATGCAACCAAGAAATTTGGAAAAAACGCTGCCATTGGTACATTAGCTTCGGAGCATCTTCGCGTAACTCACGTAGACTCTTTGCCTGTGAGAACAATTACATAGTCCTGGAATCATTAAAATGTCATGTAGATTTGTTAAAATATTCTATTATCAAGAAAAATAATTTGCTCATTGTTTCCAATATTTATTTGGTATTTTTGAAATGTAAAATGTACTTACTCCGTTTTTATTGTTATTTTGAACGTATGTTATTACTGCGCATTTTTACAATTATACGCAAGACTGACTTTATGTAATTTTTAAGAGAAATGTTCTTCAGCTCTCTCTCTCTCTCTCTCTTTTCTGGTTAAGAGCATAAAATATAGTATATTTTTATAAGTTGTATATAATAATTTAGCCTTGTTTATTACAATAAAAATGTCTAGTTATTATCAATTAAAATATGTGTAATGTTGAGGTACACACATTGAAATTGTTTCCCTTAGCTACATGGTAAACGTTTGGGGGCCGCGTATCAAGACCTTGCGCAGGACCCCAAAATCATAGTCGGACCGTGAGCAACATAGCATGAGTGATATGATTTTTAATATTTTATATTTTCATTGATATCACAATAAATTTTTCTTGACTTGCTGAAAACCGTTCTAATGTTTTGTTAACCCCAAATCATCGTTGCAGCCTTCATCTTTCTCAACGTGAAATGTCACTACCACTAAAGTTAAAGATCCATCTTTACACCAATTCTAGTCGCTTAGTGGGTGGCTAAACGTGTCATGTGACAGAAATTGCCCCGATCGGAGTGTAATTCTTTATTTTATTTATTCATTTATTGCTATATATATTTTTTCATTTTGACGGCATTTTTTTTTCAGAACTTCATCTAAGAATCGTATTTTACTCTATAATGTTAAATCTTTACATTCGTATCAATTGATAAGTATTTTTTTTTCTTTTCTTTTTTTTTTTTTTTTTTTTTGTTTTCGTATGTTGAAATTCTTGATAAAATTTATTATCAGTGATAAAAACGAAAAAAGGATGTTTCTCTGTACGGATGGGATAAATTTTAGAATTTATTTTATCTACTTATTTTTTAAATCATATAAAAATCATCATGTAAGTCATATATCATTGCATCCTTTTTTTTCCAATGCAACCTTATATTTTGAAAAAAAAATTATCAACTACACTAGTGTGCAAAACTTAAGCAACAAACACAAAATGCTAATTTCTGAATACGTGTACTCAAACGGAAATTCTATAAACAACAAGTGTAGGAAACAGGTACTACCCTAACAGCACAGCCAGTCGATGTAAAGTCTTCTTGACATCACAAATGGTCACAAGCGTCACAGTCACTACAATGAACTGAAATGTGATATCTTTCATTCGCCTCATTTATACTGTCATTTTGGTCACTGCACTGAGAAGCCCCCATGAATGCTGCTTTTTCATGTGTTACCAGGTGGCTTTACAGTGAAGTCACCTTGTGACTCTCATGTGACTGTCATTTGGACACTCCATTGTAAAGTCATCATGATAGCTGTTCTGTGACGAGTTCCCAGGTGACAGAAAATGAAATCAACTGGTGATTTTTCTCAAAGGATTGCAATGGTGACTTCACAGCAGAGTCTCGGTCGCCTAAAAGTCACCATGAAACTTCATTGCGACATTATTTGGTGACTCATCACAATGCAATGCTCACAATGACTTAAAAGTTGAGTCTTCAAATGACAGTCACGTGAGAATCACAAAGTGACTTCACTGTAATGTCACCTGGTGACCCATCACAAAGCAAACAGTCACAGTGATTTTTCAGTGATAACAATCATTTGAGAGTAATAATGAGACGAGTGAAAGATCCTATATTTTGATTCACCGTAGTGACTGTGACACTTGTAATCATGTGTGACGTCAAGGAGACTTCACATCAACTGGCTGTGCTGTTAGGATAGTACCTATTTGCTACACTTGCTGCTTATACAATTTCCTTTTGAGTACTCACGTGTTCAGAAATTAGCAGTTTGTGTTTGTTGCTTAAGTTTTGCACACTAGTGTATATAATTGGGAATGTATTCAGGCCAATTGTTTGTGTACAAGTAAATTGTGTGAGCTCTTTGTAGACGTTTGAGGTTTCGAATTCCATGGTGGTTGTAACAGGATTTCAGGTTTATTCTTTGCACGGAAACGAAATATCGGTTCATTTTTCAATTCCTACTATTAGTTCACACTCTCCCTATATATATTTATATATCTTGTTCAAATTTTCAATCGTTAATAAAATACTTTTTATTCGTCCACTCAAATTCAAATACATTTTTTTAAAACTTGTAGTGGATGACACTTGATGTTAATACAGTTTTTTTCAAATATTAATTCATTAATTAAATGTAATTAATTAATTTTAGTTTTATATGGGAGAGAAAATATCAACACGCAGCAGACTTATTTCAGACATTAGTTCTATTTAAAAACACTCACTTGTAACTCTTGATAGCGCAGTCGGGTAAGCTCTGAGCTCGTAACCACAAGGTCCCAGGATCGAACCTCGCCTGGGAAATTCTCCCGTACTCGAAAATAAGTTTCTCTTATATAAGATATTTATGAATAAATACCGCCAGTGGCGAAGCGTATAGATCGCTGGAAAAAAATTTCTTTTTGACCTAATTAGGAATTAACTTTAAATGTTTTATGTTACTTGTTCTTTCAAAAGTCCTGCCTGATAACTTTTCACCTCTGGTATAGTGCAGCCCAAAGTATCTGCTACGCAAATGTGCACGAGGAATACAAGCCTTTTCAAAAAGAACGATCATACTTCAAGACTTTATTTCATACAAACTTTCTAACACAGAAACATTTTTTACACATGACCGGATAGAGAAAAGTATAAAGTTTGGTCTGTGGCTTTTCAGTAGCAATAAACTCAACATGAACACCCTTTGTAACATCAACATGGTAGTTCTTGCGACCAGAAAATTCTGCTTAAAGTCAGCCAGTAAGCATACCAAAACACTACAAAAAATTTCTGTTGAACCCAAACCCGACAAATATTTTTTTTCATTAAAATGTATAGTTTCATATTTAAATATATAGACCGATTCATATTAAAAGAATCCGAATTATAAGTATCAACACTCAAACCGAAACCGACCCGAACCCGAAACAATTAGTGTGAACCCGACACAAACACCACTCGAACCAAAACTCAGTTCGAGTAGAGTTCGAGTTAAATCGGGTTACACGACTCTATTCAGGAATATAGCCTCATCTCCAGCTACTGTATTTCACGGTTTCCACAAAATTTTCATATCTTCAAGATTTGTGAAATTCAGTAAAAATTTGAATTAATAGCTAGGGATCAGTAAATTCGAGAGTTACAAACAAGTTAGAAATTGTACGTCAAACGTGACAAATGAGGTGCGTTCGTATTATAACTAGTTTTATAAATATTCAGATCTTGGTGCAATAGCTGTTCCACTCTTATGCAAAAATGCAGGAATACAAAATTTATTTTATGTGCAGATTTTCATATTATAGATATTAATTTTATTTTATGAAATTAAGTTTCAATACACTTTTACAAACAATTAATTACAATTCTGTTACATTAAAATTATACTAGGCGCAAATATCCAATACAAGACAAAGTAAAAAAAATCATCGTTATTATTTCAGTGAAATGTATTATTATGTCGTCATATTATGATATGATTAATTTCCGTAATAAAATAAGTTCATTTCAAGTTGGCAGCGTTTTATCTTTTGTTGACATTTACTGAAAATTCCAGTGGGAAACTTAAGCCTAGCTTTGAAAATTTCAGAACTTGAAATCCATATTTAGACTCTTTTTCCATTTAATATCTATTTCTCCGGAAACATCTATCCAAAAAAACTGTCGGTAGATTATATGATTGCTATAATTAAACAATTTTAGTGTACAAATTCGGCTTTTAAATTCAGTAATACGGAAATAATATGACTCCATCTTAAATAGGACGTAATCACCATGGCAACCTAGAATCAATACTTATCATGGGATATCACTAAATGAATTACGTATGGTAGTATTTAATAAAATGAAGAAAAAATTATTAATATCTTTTTAAGTTTTGATTCGATTTTCATAAAATTTAAAATGACTCGACAAAATTCTGCAATGATTATATATATTAAATTTCAAACCATTCGATTGAGTGGTTTTTGCACTGTTATATGCGGACAGACGGACGGACCAGGCGACGACTATAGGTGCTACGTATTTATATAATTACGAACGCAGCTAGAATTATATTACATTATTGTTTATAGCTTATTTGGTAAAACTTGCAAAGTTAATTAAAAATATCTCCGATCAGTTCTTTCTGCATTTAAACTTGTGTTTGTGTGATCGGTGGACAGGATCATTATTTTAAATAGTTCATTTATCTTCTTTACAAAAACAGTGTCCCAAGAGTTCATTAGTGCCAAAAAAAGAAACCGCAAAAGAAGACCACGAAGTAAATTTCTCAGAAACAACTCTCTTGGAGATCCGGAAATGGCGTTCATTACATCAGGGACTATTAAAACTAATTGAAAGAAATGAGAGAAAAAGTCACTTGTGGTTAACAGTACATATGTATAAACCTTTAACTTTTTTAAAAGTTCTTCCAGGGATAAGCTAAAAAAGGAATTACAACCTGTATCTCTACGGAGTTTTCGATTTGCAAATACTTTTTATTGTTTTATACTCATGTTTTCAGTTTTTATTGTAGAAACTGATTGGTAAGCAAGACACATATTTAAAGTTTCATTGCATGGGGGACCATTAAAATTAATTAAAATAAATGAGAAAGAAGTCAATTGTGGTTAACAGTACATATGTTTCAACCTTTAACTTTTTAAAATAAAATTTCTATTAGCGATATGCTAACAAAGAGAAATTCATCTTGTACCTGAATGGAATTTTTGATTAAAAAATGTTTATTTAATTGGTTATTTTTTCAGTTTTTATTGTTTTAATTAATTTGGTGAAAAATCATATGTTTAATTTTTATAAACCTTTAACTTTTTAACATTAACGTTATTTTAGATAACGATATGCGAAAAGAAATTTAAACCTCTATCACATATATCTGTTTCATTTTTTTTAAAAATATTTTACTTTTTTTAACCCTTTTATTCGCAATTAAAATCCTGTATTGTGTCAAGTAATATGATTTTACACAAAAGCGACCAAACCCGTGGTTCGTGACGGGTGAGGTTCAGGCTAATTTATTCCATTGTGGGTTAGGTTGGGATCGGGATGACTATAATTACTTCGGGTTCGGACTGAGACAGTTTTTCAAAAGAAGTCGAGAATATTTTTTTCAGATGAAATAAACTATATATTTGAGCATTAGTGAAGATATACATATGTTTATCTTTAAACATAAAATATAAAATCGATATTAGAAGTATAATTGCAAGATATTTTTCCCTAAATGTATTATAATATGGATTAACTGTTTCAAATTCGCGTTGAAGTGTGTCGGTTTTCGGGTTGATGGAATTCTTTTGTCGGGATCTGGTGGAGTTAGGATTGTTTTTATATAGAATTTTCATGTCGAATTTAACAATCGTAACGTACGGTTTAGAACAAAATTTAAATGGATTAAATTCGTTTCAAGCTTAAAATTGTTGTCCTATTCTGAGGACTTAAAATTCGGCTTTGACATTATTAGTATAGGAGACAAGAGAACAGTAATGTTGCCATGGAAACAACGAGTTATTTATATCGAAATTTATAACGACAGCACTCTTAATCAGGCAGTTACTTTAAAAATACACTTAAATTTTATCAAGGTGGTTAAACAGCGTAAAATTTAATAACTTCACCAACATGTAACTTACATATATTATGTAAAATTATAAATAATAATATAAATATAAACTTAAAAATAATATTAACTAATTCGTCGTTTAAATTTGAATTTATTCAGTGGTGCCCATTTAAATACTCGTTTAACAAGCGATTTCCAAATGCATTAAAATCGTTTCCATTTTGTTGAGGGAAAAGTGTTGCTAGCCAAATAGCATCTTTTTGCGCCAAGTACTCGAAAGTACTTTATTTTTTTACAGATTTTCTACTGGGATTTTGCAGCTGAGTGATCCTTTATAACGTACAAGAGTACACTGAGAAAAATGACAATTTCAAGTCTGAGTAAATCGATGTTTTCATTTTGTTATGAAACTTTTTGTTTCAAATATGACGACCAAATGCTTTCAATTCTGAAATACCAGAAATACTCAGAATATTGAAACATGGACATACTCAAAACTGAGCACATAGAGGTCAGTTCATACTCATTTTTGAAACAGTTTCATACTCAAAAATGATTAGAATCTGCTCAAACTCATTTTTGAAACATGGAAATGCTCAAAAATGACCACATAGAAGTCAGTTCATACTCATTTTTGAAACATGAACATACTCAAATATGAGCACATGATGTTTTACTCTTGAGTGTGTGTATGTTTTCAGAAATGAGTATATACATGTTTCAAACATGAGTAATTTTGGTTCGGATCCATTTTGACTATGCGACATACTCAGATTTGAGTATATTTTGCTGAGGTTTGAAAATGTCGTTTTTAGAGTGTAGTTTCATTATTTTGTTTTCTGAATATGTGCTTTAAGGAGACGTTCCTTATTAGTTCTTCTGTCATAATGCTGACCTCATGATGTTACTTCATAATACGATAACATTGTGTTAAAACAGAAAATTAAAGAAGTGTAACAATACATTTCGGGTTTATATTTATGTGCAATATTTATGCATGGCTTCCCAAACTTCCGATTTTTTTAAATCAAATGAAACGGAAATTTTATTAAATAAAAATGTTAATTAATCTCCCACTCTCACATAGACAATTAATATTTTGTTAATCAATTTTGTAGTTCAAATTATATTTAATTAACTTAAAAGAAACAAGCTTTTCAACTATGATTATGTAAATATGAATATATGCTTACGCATGGCTTCCAACATTTACGCGTTTTTAATGTCACAATTAATATAATTTTTTGCATTTATTTAATCTCCAAGATCTGCGATAAAATAAGTCAGATTTACTATTAAATTTTAGTGGTATGAAAAAGAAGTAAAAGTTGGGGAGCTAAGCTTATATACACACACAGGTCCCAAATTGCCACTACGCTTGCTGAAGAAATAACCCCAAATTTGAAGCCAAAAATAAATCACAAAAAGAATACCAACTAGGTATCAACTGATTATTATTGAGGAATTCCCATTGTAATTGTTTTTAAATTAACCTCTTTTTTTTTTCTTTTTTACAATCTAATATAATTTAATCGAAAATCTAATACAATATAATATTGCCTGATCAAACAAGTTTATTTAAAAAAATATTTATGTTGGAGTTGTAATTAAAATAGGCTTTTGTATAACAGAACAAATAGAAAAAATTCTTTCAAATATATTTCACGGAGTAATAAAGAAAACATAAAAAATGATTAATTGTTCATTTTTGGTATATTTAATCTTTATTCCTCGAACATATTTTTTCATATAGCAAATATGCGCGTGACAACATCTTTAAAGAGTTGTTTTCTTTTATGAATAAAAACAAAACACTCCCAATATGAAATAAATTTTATTTTCTTTAATTGAATTTTTGAAACCAGCTAATAATATTTGTTACAATATTACAAACTATACATAACAGGAACTGAAATTACTAATTAAAAAAAAAAAAAAATCCAATCTCAATAGTCTTCAAAAGCAGTGTTTTTTTCTCCCCCTAACATTACGGTAATCGATATTTCCTCTAGTGGATTTTCGATTAAGATGTATAAAACCAATGACAAGACATGTTTTCGAAAGGTATATTAACTTTATGTAAATATCTAAGGATTTTTTCTAGTAACATAATTCAAATGTTTACGGTAAAATCTATCAATATCTAGGGATTCTAATTTTGCAATACAAAATAAAAAAATATATATACATGTTCTGCTTCTAATAATGGCTCTCTGGAAAAGGTAATTTTGTTTTTTTATGTCTCCAGACTAATTCCAGAAAATATTTATCGAGTTACAAATTATTTCTTGTTTCAGCTATCAAATTTCGCAAAATGAAGACGACGATGTTTTTTCAATATCTTCAATACTTCGGATAAAATAAATGAGAACATGCATAAAAAAGTAAAGATAATAATCTCGGGAGATATTTAAATTAAATTCTAGTTATTTTCACGAAAGAAACGTTAACTTCGTTTTTCTGACATGCAATTTAAATTCAACTTACTAATTTTATTATTAAACAGATAATCATTACACAAAGTTTATTTTAATGATTTGTTTGGGAATTGTTATGCTTAAGAAAATGTATATCTATATATTTTATACGCAAAGCAGATCTGTTAACACCGATTTAGGTTAATCTGAGCATGCGCAGTGACCACTTTAGGGTGATTTTCTGCCACTAATTGGAGTGGAAACCAATTTGGAACTGGCTTCATTTCAGAGGGACATTGAACGAAGTCGAGGTGACCGAGTGGTCTAAGGCGGCATAAAATGGAATTCTGGTTCTCTAAAGGGAGTGTGGGTTTGAACGCTTCTCCTGGCACAAATTGTTCCTCAGATATTCTTAGTTTTCTGAAAACTCAGTTCACTTATGTCAATTTTAATTTCTTTCAGGTGGAGAAGTTATAGAATTTGTTTTTTCTTCATTATTATAAAGAAAAATTTACCATCCACAATATATTTTTTAAATGATAATTTTGTATTTAAAATTTTAAATATCAACAATTTTTGGTATATTTTTTATTACAATTGATCGATAAGGCATATATACTGAAAAAAGCGATTATTTTCCGTAAAAAAAAAAAAAAAAAAAAAAAAAAAAAAAAAAAAAAGCAGAAATAATGAAAAATATCTCTATAAAGAACTGTGGTGGTGCCATCTATTGGTATTGTAATGCTATTAAAAGTTTATATTTGAGTAAACTAATAAAATTTTTAATTAAAAAAATTCTTTATTTGTAAAATTAAAACACCTCATCTATTCTATGTTTCCCAAAATATTGTTCCAAATCAATCTAGCAACACAAATGTCTTTTTTTACTATTTACGTATTTTCATAAAAAAAACTCGGAAAAGCAGAAAGTTTTGGTCATTTTATTCGAGTTTTGGTCAAGAGTTTGTCAAATTTCGTCCCTGTTCGATAGATTAATTGTCGTACTCCGACATCTGTCATGACACACGCGTCTACAGCTGTGGCACTAATACAAGTTCTTCAGGAACATCATTAGGAGTCTCGAAACGGGTCTTTTTTGATGTAACCAGAAAAAAGTAGTTGGAGATATCCGGAGTTCTAGGCTGGAAGAAGGCACATCCAACCCAAGCAGTTTCTAGTAGATGGAGTAGTTCACAAATGACGTAACTTGATGTCGTTCCTACCCCTCCGGCGTCCGTCAGATTTAGCCGCGTCTTGCACTGCAGACTGCTGATTGGACAAAGACGAATATGGCGGACGCAGGAGAGAGGGAAAGAACTCGTATTTCGGTTTCAAAGCTTTCCACAATGGAAAATTGATATCCATCCCTCTTTTTTCAAAGCTCCATGGTGAAATCACTTTCCCTGAAATACATAACCTTAGTGCTGCATCATCAAGGTAGTCTTTTAAGTTTGAACGAAACCGTTGTCTTGGATCATCAAGATGTTTCCATCCGATGGTAACGATACTTCGTCCGAACTTGAACAACTCTCTGGAGTTGATAACGCATTGGCCAGGGCCAAAGACTGAAACAATCTTTTAGGAAATTAAGCATTGAGGTATTTTAATAAATTTGGATGGCAGTGGCGTTCTCTCATACTACAGAATCACATGTGTCACAAATATTTACTTTAAAATATCACAGTAATACCAGCAGTAATATCTGAAGAAAATAATGATAGTTTGTTTCCGTTGATGTGTTCTGCTAGAATGTACTGGCCTGTTAAAGATCGTGAATAATACTCACCCATACTCGCCCTAATAAATATTGTTGGCTACAAAGCGGTCACTTTGCAGGACTATTTATGATGGTCCACAAATGAGCACTATACATATTAAACATGTCGTCACGTGTGAAAGTTTCTTCGCCAGAAAACAAAGCAACATATGGCTGTACTGTCGTCGGAAGCCGTGAAAGTGTCTCATGAGAGAGAACTTCTGTCAAGAATTTGTTATATTTTTCCTGGAGAAATTCGTCACATGAGAATGGGAACTTCTAACCTTGAAGCTGAAGTCAGGATTTTAGTCCCTATGCAATAAAAAAGAAGATATCTGTGGAATATGCATATATTTTTAAATATCTGTGGAATATACATATATTTTTCATATAATTTTTTATTCCAGTTTATTTATAATGCCTAGATTTTTTAAATTTTAAATTTTTACTTTCGTTATTCTCTCTTCTTAATTCGACGCTTGGTGCGACTTTTCAAATAGTTAACATATCAAACTTTAGACTTTACACAACTAAAATTAAAAACTATTCTACGAAGATTTGCTTAAAAAATATAGATTTTTTAAACCTAACAATAAAATAGAGTTAGAGAATCATACAAAACTTCGTCAAATTAATTTGTTACGCCTCAACTTTTAATGCAAACTTATTTTCACTTATAGTAATGGAACAGTAAAAAATTCATGCATCCCTTCCCATATAATATCAAAATAGACGCCAAATAATTAAATATGCCGGTTTAGGGCGAGAACGAAATGGGAAAATTCTGGAACCCCTAACTGCGGCAAGGTCCTAAGTAATTTAATATTTTAAAACGAATTACTTAAACTTTAACGAACAGAATTAAATTTTTATGTAAGATAAATGAGTAAAAGAAAATTCAATCTAAACAACGTTCAAATAAAAAAGAATGTGTAGCTAAAAAAAATCTGCTTTTCGCTGAAAGAGTTTTAAAAAAAATTCGACGTTCTTTTTTCATTTAACTAAGCTTTTAATTGAATGCAAACAATTCCCATAAAAAGATTTTTTTTTTTTTCTAAGGGAGAGAGAAAATGAATGAAATTTTTTATGTAAATATTACACAAAAACTGGGTCGCGTATTTCGTCTTTGCGTAGTTTTAAACTTTTTTTTCTTTGTTTAACTCTGAATGCATAAGTTAGATGTTGGCTTAACCCAGTTTAATTACACAAAATTAATTTTTTGTGAAGATTTATTTTTTAGTAGAATAATATTATTTTAAAAGAATATTTAGTTTTCAGGGGAAATTAAGCATGTGAAACATATGTGAAATTATTTTGAATATTTTTGGAAGAAATGATAAAGCTTTATTTATTTTTTTAGTTGGTTTTTTAGTTTATTTAAAATATATTTATTATATTTTATTATTAATTTATTACCAGTTTATTTGCATGAAAAAAAAGTACATAAAAAAAGTATATCGTACAAAATAATCAATCTATATATTGTATATAATAGACGTGTCCCTATATTTCACTTTCAGTCACAACTAGCCATCAGCACAGACCAGTGGTGTTTGTGTGTGGTAGTAACCGCGAGTCTCCCATGGTGCACTATGGTGATTGCATGTCGATAGCTGTGGGGGTGTGGTTGATAGGCTGGTTGAAAGTTTTCGACATAGGGTATTTTCATATGTCGACCAAAGTGTTCTAAAAAATGTTTGGAATCTTCTTCAACGGAAACTGGTTCATTCAATTTAACATATTTAATGCTGGTAGATAGGCTACAAAAGTACATAAAAAAGTATATCGTACAAAATAATCAATCTATATATTGTATATAATAGACGTGTCCCTATATTTCACTTTCAGTCACAACTAGCCATCAGCACAGACCAGTGGTGTTTGTGTGTGGTAGTAACCGCGAGTCTCCCATCGTGCACTATGGTGATTGCATGTCGATAGCTGTGGGGGTGTGGTAGATAGGCTGGTTGAAAGTTTTCGACATAGGGCATTTTCATATGTCGACCAAAGTGTTCTAAAAAATGTTTGGAATCTTCTTCAACGGAAACTGACTCATTCAACTTAACATATTCAATGCTGTCATGTTATATACATATGTATATATATTCAGTGCTGTTAGTTATTATACTTAGTATATTTATTTCATAATATTTTGCTGTATATTAATCACTTACTTTAATGGATATTTATTATTTATTCTTTAAATATATGTTGAGGAAAATGTCACACAATATGAAGTAACATAATTTATAAAATTTTGTAGTTTATTTCGAATAAGTTATTAAATATCTGAATTAATTGCCAAATGATATTGTATCTCTAATAAAATATATTTCTCGATTTCGCTGTGTTGGATAAAATGTTTTTTTTTTTTCTAAATAGTGAATATTTCTATTCGTTAAATGTACTCAGAACACTAAAAAGCCTCTTAAAATAGGAACTGCTTAATGATGAATTATATATATATATATATATATATATATATAAGCTTTCTGTGCAATTGAACCGTTGAAACATAAGATATTGACCAAATATTATGTAATCAATATACCAAATAGCAGAGTCAAATTACAACTTAAATTACACCCAGAAAAAGGAATTGATTAAAACTACAAAACATGTTTTGTTGAGTACATTTTGGTTGTTTTAGCAAAATTCAAGTAAAATTGAACCATTTTACGTGAATTAACAAAACATTTTTCGCTGACGATACAGATTATTATTATTATTATTATTATTATTTTTTTTTGGAATTGCAAAAAAAAAAAAAAAAAAAAAAAAAAAAAAAAAATGTTGATTCAAACAAAATTTCCATTGATCTACATTTAAACAAAAAGTTTTGTGTGGTCAACTAAATTTTTGTTGATTCAACAAAACTTTTTTCTGGGTGTATGTAGTCCTGAGAAATGAAATATATAAAATTCAAATGAAAAACATCCAAATAAAATAACAATAGTATAAACTCTTTATATATATATATATATATATATATATATATATATAATATATATATATATATATATATATATATATATATATATATATAATTAATCATCAAGAAGTTATTGTTTTATGAGGACTTTTAGTGTTTCTGGGTACATATTCATATAACGAATAGAAATATTCACTATTTAGAAAAAAAAATCATTTTAATCATTTTATAATCATTTCACACACACACGCACACACACTTATATATATATATATATATATATATATATATATATATATATATATATATATATATATATATATATATATATATATATATATATATATATATATATATATATATATATATATATATATATACTACATACACCATCTAACATTTTATATACATAAATCTAACTATAATTTACCGAGATAACTGAAATATTTATTTACTCCAAATACTGTATGTAAAAAATGATATATCGTAGGATTACACCGTACCTGAGTTCCAGAAATATTTATTTTCTATTATTTTACTAATGTTATTAGCACTATTCCATGCTCATATTTGCATCGAAAAATATGGCATTTGTGCACGTACTCTCTTATTCTTTACTTACATACGTTTTGATGATTTGGTGAAAACACAATGCAATGAGCCTTTCAGACATTATTCATTCACGCGATGCCTGTAATTGTTATCATTTTCTGTTTTAATACAGAAATTTGGGAATCTTTTTTCAAAGTTAAAGAATAATGATGATTTATAAGTCTTTATGTGTGGAAGAACTTTCTACATAAGTTATTTTATGGCAGAATTATGAAACTTGCTTTATGAATGCATTCCATAAGTTAGTGCTCTCGTGAGCATTAATCAAATAAAATAAAAACAAGTGGCATAAACTTATTGTCATGGTGCGTACCGTTCTACCGTAATTTTTGAATAGAATTTTTTGCTCTTTTTAATAACAGAAAAATATTACAAATTCTGTCGATATATAAGGTGATTACATATTCTGCGATGTAAATATTAAATAGAAAATTTCAAATCTGAAATAATAGTGCCATACCCCTTTCAAATTCTTGTGAATGTAAGTGCGTTGCTTATTTAATGTAATTTATTACCGTTAAACAGGGTGTCCACAAGTTATTGTCGGGATTTCCTTACTTCAAAATTTTTAATTTAAGAATATTGCAAAAAATGTTATTATATTTTCATAAAGTACAACTCAAAAAGTTGTTTTAATAATAGAAACAAAGTTACACATGTGTAAAATTACAACTCAAAATATTATTAATCAAATAACGATTCTAATGAAAAAAATATTTAATATTAAAATTTTATCAAATTAATCAAAAAGTTATTAAGGAATTATGAGCACAGACTTAGTTAAATAGATATACATAATTCACCATGTATATCTATCAGTTATTATATTTATTACATACTAGTTATGAAACGAACGCACCTGCTATGTCACGTTTAACGTACAATTTCCAACTTGTTTCCTTTTGTGGAAATTAAACATCCATACATAAGGGACAGTCAAATGAAAACAGAACACCCGCCATAAAACACATTCCTTACCAAAGTTGGGAACATTATTGTAACATATAGATATTTCCATCTCGAGGGTTGGGTTGGGTTGGTAAAAATGCATAATGATAGCCCACAGGTACTCATAGTTGTTTTTTTATTTCTTTACTAGCTAACCCGCCCGGCGTTGCCCGGCCCCAAGATAATAATAATCTGTTCTATACGAATATGACTGAAATCTCTAAGGTTATCGAAATCAAGTCGAATGAGGCATATAGAATCGGGCATATAGAATCCGAGATTTAAAAGGTCACCCTGTATGTCGAAAGTGCAACTAAAATTTTTAAGTCTATAGATATCAAGTCGAATGAGCCAAACCCCGTCGTAATCGGGCCCATAGAACTAGAGATACTCCTATAGTTCCACCTTCCACCGCCAGGGGCGCAATCTGTTCTGGAAGAGGCCTTTTCAGAACACGCGACCCAACCAGATTTCCTAGTAGAATTGAAATTTAATCACGGGTAAACATTGACAACATAGCGGAAATCGTGAAAATGGGTTACGTAAATGATCGGTTTCTAAAAGGTTAATGTAGATATTTTTTAAAACCCAACCGTGCGTTTTGAAGAAAATGAACGTATCTATGATCTGGAGTCTACTGTTTGTCGGTATTCGCATTTTCCGAGTCGATGCCGATTTTTAAACCTGTGCCGAAAAACGAAAATCGCGTGAGTGAGTTTTGGAAAGGATTTTTTTCGGAGAGTTAAAACAAAAAATTTTCAAAACGGATACCAGATTTTTAAAAACAAAGGAATGTAGATTAGGCGCGATATTTTTAGTTTTTCGTATCTTGTTTATAAATGCTGATTCGAATTTTTAAAGATAGGAGAAATAGTTAAGAAAGCGAAATTGACGTTTTAAAAACGTTTTCGAAAGGATTAACGTGATTTTTTTTTTTTTTACTAAAGGTTTTTGCCTGAACGTAGATGTCTTTAGGTGTGTTTGTTTTTTGTTTGGTTATTTTAGAGAGCTGATGCCAGATTTTATATATTGCAGAAAATCGGAATTCGCAATAGTGAGTCTTGCGCACGATTTTTTTTCGAAGGGTTAGTATTCGTATTTTCCAAAAACAAATACAGTTGTTGAAAAAGGAATAAAAATGAGATATTGTCTGGTATTTTTAGATGTTTGTACCTTGCTCTGAACCACCGATGCAATTTTTTAAAAATTGCCAAAATCGCAAAAATCGCGAAATGGCATACATAAAATATAGTTTTTTGAAGGGTTAAGTTTCGGATTTTTTAAAACCAAAGGTGGCTTTGAAAAGGACAATGTCAGTTTTTTAATTTGGTGACTTTCTTTTTTCCGTATCTCTTGTAGTCTGGAGGATGCAAGACTCTGAAAATGGAATAAAAGAAAAAAACATAAATTCGATGCTTCTTGATTTTTTTTTTTTTTTTTTTTTTTTAAGAGGTTAAATGTGAATTTTTTTCGAACCAACCTGATCGTTCGAGACTTAAAAGTAAGTTCTTTGAGAATATGGTTGACGGTTTTTCCGTAATTCCAGCCGTTCGCTCATGGCGAATTTAGAAAAACGTAAAAAGAAACGGGTTGACTCGTGCTTTGTTTCTTCTATTAACGGAGGTAAGGATAAAGGGCTTCTGAGCATGCGAGTGCGGATTTCGGAAGAGTAATTTTTTATTTGTGATATTTGATGAGTTTTTAATTAATAACTACTTAAATTTTCAAAATATTAAATTTCTGAGGCTCAGGTGCACTAGGAGACGGTTTGGACTACCTAAATCTAAATTTTCAGACTTCTAGGTGGGCTAGATTTTCCTAGCCATCGTCAACAGACAGACACATACAGAGCGAAACTTTATTTTATTAGTATAGTTATATTTAAAAGTATTTTTCTGTATAATTATTTCAATAGATATGATTTAATATATTTTTTAAAATGATAATGAAAACAAATAGTTTAAAGTAAAATAATTTAAAAAATTGACCGGCTTTGTAGCTTGTTACGGATAATTTAATAAATTTATAAATAAAATAAGAAATAAAACAGTATATCGAATAAAATATTTCTCAATTTCGTCAGTAATGAAAAAAAAGAAAATCTAACGGAACAAATATTCATTTTCACTTGATGATATGAATGAGTTTTTAGAAATGTTAAATGTTAAGTTAGAATGATAACTACTAACACATACACACACACACACATATATATATATATATATATATATATATATATATATTTGACAAACAATAGCGCATTCACTCAACTTTTATAATAAAGAAATAAAACTAGATAATACTAGTATCTAAATCTCATGATAAACTTGAAATATTCTATTATTTCAAATATAGCTTGTAAAGAAATATGTATGTTATGATTACATTTACAACACACCTGAAACTCCAAACATATTTATTTTCTATTTATTTTACCAGTGCCGACTCTAGTGTGTATTTATAAGAGAAATATGGCAAGTGCACGTATCATCGTATTGTTTACCCAGATGTGTTTCGATGATTTGGTGAAAATAAAAAGAACAATGCAATGAGCATTTAAGTCATTATTCATTCATGCACTGCTTGAATTTGTTATAATTTTTCTGCTGCCATAATGCAGATATTTTTGAATTTGTCTTAACACTTAAAAAATGATGATGATATATATGTATTTATGTCTCGAAATACTTTTTAAATGAATTATTTTATGAAAGAATTACGAAAATCTTATAATCAAAGCACTTCACAAGTTATTGTTCTAGTCAACGCTATTCAAATACACAATACGGCAATTTATATCTGATGTAATTTATTATCATTATATGTACTTTGGGGTTATTTGCATCGATTGAAGGACTAGAATTATATTTTGTTAAACTAGAAAGTTGAAAGTATTTATTATATTTGCTAAATGATGAATAACCAAGTTTAGGAGACAGGTGGTAATATGATTTTAACTGCAGAAGTGATTGTTTTTGCTTTTAAAAATTCACACTTTTAAATTTGGGCATTTTTTAGGTAGATTTCGTAAGAAATACTACCTATTACATTCTCACCTAAGTTGGAATTTTTGAAAATTTTTTGTAGATCTACGCCGATCATGACTCCCAGAACCCAAAACCACCCCCAGTTCAAAACTTTATCTATCTATCTATCTATCTATCTATCTATGTCACATTTTTATGGACACGATAACTGCAATAATTTTGCACAGATCTCTTCGAAACTGATACATAAAATCAAGGGGCATAAAATCTCGGTCAAGTTCGTTAATGGGCAAAATCGAACCAAGGGGGGGAGGGTGGGGGGGCTTTTTGTGAAAACAGAAAAAAACCCATACTTTCTTAATTATGATACGTATCGAATCCGTTTAAAGTTATTATTACTTCTAGGAAAAGGGCTGAAAATGTATGTATGACAGATTTTTGATATAATTAAAAATGGCCCCAAGGGGGGGGGGGAATGTGGTGTTTTAGAAGAAAAAAATTCATAACTGCGTCAATTCACAAGATATCAAATCCGCTTAGATTTATTATAAATCCTCTTAATATTATCTAAAACTTTTATATTGACAAGTTTTTTGTAGGACCAACCCTTACAGCGAAAAAAAAATTAAAAACAAAAACAATCCCTGCCGGCTCCGCCTGCAAACAAGTTATTTTTCAAAGTAGGCGGTTCCAACTCCCGCATCTTTTCGAAACTGATACATAAAATCAAGGGGCGTAAAATCTCGGTCAAGTTCGTTAATGGGCAAAATCGAAGCAAGGGGTGGGGGGGTGGGGGGGGGGCTTTTGTGAAAACAGAAAAAACCCTATAATTTCTTATTTATAATACGTATCGAATCCGTTTGAAGTTATTATTACTTCTAGGAGAAGAGTCGAAAATTTATGTTTGACAGATTTTTCATATAATTAAAAATGGCCCCAAGGAGGGTTTTAGAAGAAAAAAAAAATCATAACTTCGTCAATTCCCTAGATATCAAATCCGCTTAAATTTATTATAAATCTTCTTAATATTATCTGCAACTTTTATACTGAGAAATTTTTTATATGACCAACTCTTATAGAAAAAAAAAAAAAAAAAAATTCCTGCTGGTTCCGCCTGCAAACAACTTAGGTTTCGAAGTAGGCGGTTCCAACTGCCGCATCATGGCAAGAAGGTCATTTCTTCCGCAATTCCTAACAAACAGGTGCCCCACGGTCTGCGTCTTCGAAATCTACCTGTGCCTGTAGGCCGAGCCGTCAGGGATTTTTTTTTTTTTTTTACATTTAACATTTTTATTCAACTTTGCGATTCACACAAAAATTTTTTTTGTAAATGCGTAATTAAATTTATAACTCTTGTTAAATATATAAGTTTTTAATATATCAACAAGGTGATTCAAAAATTGGACTGAATCTTACATTACAATCAACACATTCCAAGATGCATTTTATGTGATCAAGCTACAAAAAATTTGAAATACACTATCTGATATTTAAAATAGAATATTTCTTTTTCTTAATGTTTTATGTAGATTACCGCTAGAATTGTTATAAACAGTAAAACTTAATGAAATGAGTTCGATTTTATACATTCATCTTCATGCATATTCAAAAAATTGATTTTCGCAAGTAATTTAAAGCCAGAATGTGGCATTTTAAGCTATACGTTTCCCTCGATTAGTTCGCTTAATCAGGGCCGGCGCAATATGGCGCGGGGCCCTGGCAAATCACTTAGCGAAGCCAAACGTCTCTAACTGCAATATTCGATTAATAATAATATTTTTTTAATTTATATGTAACAGACTAATTTCAAATATAGAGTATAAAATGTGTAAAAAATAACATGCAAAGTCTTCACATGTAATGTGCAAAATCTATATATTTAAAACGCTAAGCATTTTCTTTCGACAATTCGTGAGAGCAAACTACTGCATCAAATTACACCACTCTTTTTTAATGAAAGATATTTGGACACAGATTTGTTATCGTGCATTCGTTTGTTCGAAAATGTAATTAATTAGCCGTAATTTTCAATTAAACTTTTACTTCTGCTTATGACGTCATAAAGTCGGCAACTCCCACTGTTGCGAGGCATAGAGTTTTATTCTCTGAACTCCGTGGTTCGCCAATCTTTTGACATTAGCTAATATCAACTAGGTAATATTGTAACATTGTAATATAAAATCTTAAAAAACTTACTTAAAATTAGCTGCAATATAATCATATTAAAATATCTAAACATAAACATAGCAATATGAATAACAAACCTCGCGTAAAATGTTGCAATTTAAATGATTCCAATTGAAGCAAGATTTGGAGAGTTATCCCTGACGCCCAGCTAACATAAAAGTACCTATTTTATTTTATTTATTTACACCCATATTCAATTTTATTATAAAACAGCAGGTTGCCATACAAAGCAAAAATCGTCATTTTGGCACCAAAAAATAACCCAGGTGCGTCTGCGATATCTGTACTGATTTAATCAAAATTGTTGCACCGCATATTGCAAAATTAATTAAATCCATGATTATTGTTTCTTTCTCAGATTTAAAATAAGAAAATTTTGCACAGATGTCATATACGCACCACCTTGGCACGATTTTTTTACCCCGCCAATTTGGCGAAAACTTTGTTTTTGAATATTAGTTACAAATAGCATGGAATAATAGCACGTGATTTTTTATTTCAATATAAAAAATAAAATAACGTAATAAATGAAATAGCTTCTATTATTTAAAAAAAGGAAATAAAAATAAATAAATGATAGTTTGATATAAATAAATATTGATATACATAATAAAAACAATTTATAGAATTCAAATAAAAAATAAAAGTAAATCAACAGCAATATAAACAAAATAACCGGGTTACCATGAGGCATAAAATTACCATTTTGTTGCAATCGCGCCAATGTCACGCGCATATGACATCTGTGCCGAAAATTTAATGCTTAACGTAATTCAATTATTTGATCGATCGCAAATTTTGGTACTTTTCCGTTATACGGACACCATGCCATACATGATGTAAATTATGTAAATGTATGCTTGGCGACAATGGTGTCCTTATAACGGAAAAGTACCCAAATTTTTCTTAGTTCGGTCTATACCAAAATCAAACATTTTACAGGTAACAGGAAAATCGCCAAAAATGACAGCCTCATTAGCAGTTATGACTGCAAAGTTGTATAAAATCTAATAACCTGAATTTTACAACGTTTATGCGAAACACCACAGAGAACGCACGCTATTTTTATATAAGTAGGGGATATTTAAAAGAATAAGAGAACCAACAATCTTCAATAATATAATGCATAAAAAAGTAAACAAATAAGTGATTCAGTAAATCTTAAAAATATGTACTTCTGGTACTTCTCTATTATCCCATCGACCACTTTTCATAGCAAAAAAACTATCGTCAAACTGTAAAATTAAACGCCAAAACTGCAGTCCCATTTCCTTGATGTCAAAAGCATTGTCATCAAGTGGTTTTTAATTCGACGTTTGAGTGTATTTTTAATTATGTTTTACTGATTTATTAGTTATTTCATTAATTAAAATAATAATTGTGTCCTTAAATTCTTATATTTTATTTATTTAATTATTTTGATATTCCAATGACAACGTTCTCCCGTTTATTTGGCGTTACAGTTTGGCGATAGTTTTTTGTTATGAAAAGTGGTCGACGGGATAATAGAGAAGTACCGTATTTCTTAATATAACTATAAAATGCAGAAAAATATTCTGGTACTTCTTCATTATCCCGTCGAAATTCCGTTCATTATCCCGTCGTCCCATTAAGAAAAAAAAACTATATCCAAATTAGGTTATTTTTCAGTTAGCCGGCACCAGTAAAAAATAAATAAATAAACTTTTACTTCTGCGTATGACGTCATAAAGTCGGCAATAACTCCCACTGTGGCTAGGCACAGAGTAACGAGAAACTCTGTGGTTGCGAGGATAAAAGAAAAAAAAATAAATATTAAAAGCACGGGGCTTTTAGGCCGAATTTTTTAATTTGCAAGTTAAATTTCGGTGAAAATATTTATCCGCGTGTTTTATAAGCGAATAATAATTCATATTTATTGTGACGTCACCGGAATATTGTCCATTGGGTTTATTTTATCATTATGCATTATAACTTTCTTGATGACATTTTTTGCATTACAATTAAATACAAAATATATATTTTTTGTATACATGGTGTTTAAGCATAAAAGTAACCTATACAATGCACGTGTGAAAAGTTTTCGCCGGGGAAAATGACGTTATGCTTAGCTTGAAATGCATATTAACATTGATAAAACTAAAAAGAAAAATTGATTGTGTCAACATGACGTAATTAATTTTCAATTTTAAATTTTTAATTTTAAAGGTCAGAATTGGAGCCTTTATTGGTTGCTTCATCAAGATTGATTACATACCTTGATTACATGTTACCAATTACTTTTTTTAAAATTATACGTTAGAAGATTTCATTTTTTAATAAAAAAATCACAAAAGTAAAGGATTCCAGGAAAATTAAAATTATTAAAAATAGTGTTATGGTAAAAAAAAAAAACAAAAAAAAAACTGAAATAATGATTGTATTTTTAGCTAGAATAAACAATGTAAGGCTAATATTTTATAGGAATTATTTTTGTACGTTTGTTATAAGTTCATTTAACAGTTCCTTATTAGGGGCAAAGTCCTATTTCTTTCACTGTGAATTTCTCTTTCGATGTCAAAAAATGGTAGTCTACTTTTGGACGCCATCCAAAACACATTGGCAATTTTTAGAAATGTATAGCGGTTGTGACAACAAACGGCGCAATCGCTTTAGCTTTCATCAAGTTTACATCACTTCTAAATACTTCAAATTATGAATTTATTTACTACATTTTACTACATTTTACAATTTCAGTTCTTACATCATCAATTAGAAAAAAAAATAGTTTTCGATTGAAATTTATTTGAAAACTGAATTTTTAAATAATTTTCAAGCATGAAATATTTTCCAATTCTATCTCAACAATGATCATCAGTTTGCTTTAATAATGTAACATAGTCCCTGGGAAAGTTGCCCCAATTGAAAATAGATTGTGCTTTATTTACTATGTTCTTTTATTGACTGAATATGAGATGAAGGTAGGGATATACTATTTGTCTGATACTTCATAGGTCCAGGAAATTTTCTTTCTTGCCGTGGGGAATATGGCGGTAATATCAAACTGATTTGCATTACTACACGGTTGTTTACGGATTGTTTGTTTGGAGATTGCATTGGAAATAGTACTGTAATTCACTGTGGGAAAAAACTTTTAAAATAAAATATTGGAAAGACTGTTTCATACGCAAGCTTATATTACTAATATTGTTATTGTAATTTTTTTTCCGTCAAGTTTTGACGGGTTCCATCTAGTTATTGTTAATTTCTGAAAAAAAAAACATTGAAAGACAAATTTAGACAAATTTATTTTACACAGGGTAACTTTATTTCGAATTTTATAGAGACACTGGTGATTCCTGACAAGACTGCAACTGGCGCGGGGACCTGGTCATTCACCTCGCATGCCCGAAAGTTGTGCCGGCCCTTCGCTTCATTAATTTTGCGATATTAACGCATTAATTGAAACCGCACTATTCAAAACATACTTTGAAACAAAAAAAAATCCGTAGATCCACCGCCAATTTCCTCAAAAGCCCGATATATATAAATAAACAATGTAATAAAGTACTACGATACTGCCTTTGATGCGTTATTGTTAGAAACTATATACAGGGTAAGTCAAAATGAATATAGCGATTACAAACGGCTATAACTATTTAATGGAAAATAATTTATCGATAATAACACAAAATAAAGACGGAACTTCAAAATTTTGTATACATACGTCATAGATGTTCGATGTGACTTCCCTTGGTCACACGGACAACATCTAGGCGGTAGTCCATTTCACGCCATACATTCTGAAGCATTTGTTCAGTCACCGACGCAAGCGCATTACAAATGCGTACTTTGAGTTCTTCAATTGTTTTGAGCATGGGAGGCACATACTGTGACTTTCAGATAACCCCATAGAAAAAAATCACAGGGTGTCAAAGTACGCATTAAATAGTTATAGCCGTTTGTAATCGCTATATTCATTTTGACTTACCCTGTATTACAGCTTGATTTGAAAATTTAATAAAAGTTTATTTGATTTTCATGAACTCGTATATTATGCAATGTCTGAATTAGCTCTCAAATGTGAAATCTGATCAAATCTGAAATTAGCTCTTATTTTAACATAAAATAAGAGCTAATTTCTAAGTATCAATCGAGAAACTTTGAAAAGTCAATTTTAAGTTTAATTTTAGATTATTTAGGCTATTTATGTTGGCTTATTTACCAATTGGCTTAATTTTTTAAAATATGCATGATTTGAATTAAAACTTATTGTGATACAGTTCGCTTAATTGAAATCTACATATATTTTAATTTCGTGAAAATTTATCAATTGCCAACTGGGCAGTTTTTTTCTTTTTGAAATACATCTTGCAGTAACACAAAATTTGATTTTCTAATCATCGGTGCACTTGGATATGTCTACTGACGTCTGGGTTTATATATAAAATGCTGTCTTAGGAATTCAAATTTTTGAAAAGTTTCTCAAAATTCTTTTACTATTATTTGTTTTTTGTAAATTTTATTTTTAAAAATTCGAATCCATCTTGATGGAGAAAAATTTATCACATATTTCGTGCCTTACGCACTAATCGAAATTTTACGAGCACTAATTGAGAGAGCATGTAGAAAATGTTTACCGCACTAACTGTGGAAATCGCACTAACTTAAAACCGCACTCAGCGACTGATACCTGTATTTAGAGTTTCAGTGACAAGTTAAATAAAATATTTCTTATACAATATATAAATGAAAAATTCCAGTATCCCAATTTGAAAATCAGAAATGGGTTTATGAAAAGATTAAATGTAAAATTCACATGAAACGTATATGTAAGCATTTGTGAATTTGAAAAATCAAACTTTTCGTTGCGGATTCGGAAGATAACTATAAAGAATATAAAATAAGCTATTTTCTGTCAAACAGCAAAATTTTATTGTTCTTTAACCATTTGAGTAAGTAAGTGTGTTTCTGTATGTCGAAATCATACCCGAATTTTCGTAATATTATATATTTTCGTAATATATTTCGTAATAATTTTCGTATATTTCTGTTTAATAGAAAATAAATACAATTCTACAGCTTTTTTTTTCTTCACCAAAGTTATAAAATTAAAATTCTTTTAAAAAATCTGGTATAAATCTTGATTAAAATTAAATATGATAAAATATATCCCACCGCCCTTCAAAGAGTTTTAATCAATATTTTAGAAACATGAATGTTCCAATTTGTAGTATTTAGAAAACATACCAAAACCTTCTGAAGCCTGAACAGTTTTGTGTCTACCTTGTGTCTAGGAAGGTATTCATTGCATTCGTAGGATTTCACAAAAAAGAGGTTTTAATCTTGAGGATTTTCCCCGAACATTTCTTTACTGACTGATTGAAAAAAAAAAATACTTTCATGATAGGTGTCTATGTAATGAATGTAATCCTACATTATTAGTCTCTCAGTTAATGTCACTTACAATTCCAATTTTTTTCTTTTATCTTTGGATAAAATTTTGTAATAAATGCCTTTAAGCTTCCCCCTTTTAGTGGTGAAGGAAGGTACCTCCAACCATTGAATGCTCTTTGGCTGAGGACAGACCGAAAGCGGTAAATAGGTATTCTTTAATGTGGTTGATCGGTTCTTTGACATGATTATGCTTATCGCATGTCACCAGTGACTGTCACAGGGGGAGAGTGCATGAGATGTCTATCAGATCCCTTGAATATATTTTTATTGTAAATTTTATACGCTTTACTCTGTAATTTTCGAAGAATGAAAAATGTTACAACTGATCATGAAGACTTTGGAAAAGAAAAAACCAAAGAAATAATTCATGAATTTTGTCACCATTTTCGGTGGACTTAGCCTTCATAGAGCCATGTCGAAAATATGTCAACACTGGCGAATTGCGAATACTATTGTCGTCATGTAACATAGAAAATGAGTCAAATGAAATTGACTGTGGCGTCCATATGTCTCCATTTGTGAAGAATCGAAACTCATGTAAAGCATAAAAATATTACAGCTTTGATTAACTAATGCTTTAAATATTTTATGAAATGTAAAATGACCAATATGTGTCTCTAATGTGATGCCATTTAATGACTTGCAACGAAGAAAAGATTACGTGGACGGCATACTGAAGTCACGAAAGATCGTCAGTTGAGAGTGATTATGTGACGTTTAGCTGATTGCTTTTCCTTATTTATTTATTATATGACTAACTGAAGATAACAAATTTTAGTTATTTTGTGACTATGTCACTTGTGACCATTTGTGATGTCACTGTAACTTCACATTGATTGACTGGTACTATTAGGACATCTTGTAAAACGGCCTATCAGTGGCTACATTATGATGTCATCAAAGAACCCAAAAGGAAGAAGAGATTATGTCGACTCCATATTGAAGTCACGAAAAATCGTCAGTTGAGAGTGATTATGGGACTTTTAGCTGATTGCTTACTCATTATTTACTATATGACTAACTGAAGATATCACATTTTTATTATGTTTGGACAATGTTACTTATAGCAATTTTTGATTTCATTGTTATTTCACATTGTCTAATCGTGCTATTATTAGCCATAAAGATGAAAACTGTAAAATGACCAATCACGGATTAACGTGTTTTGTCGTCTAATGACTTGTCTCAAAGCAAATATCTTATCGAGATTACACTGGAGAAACGAAATGATTGGCGGGTTGCGAGTAGCTACGTGGCTCTCAATTCAATAATTACTCTATAGTTAGTCACTTTGTGACTAATTGAATAAGTCACACTTTTATTATGTTTCATTGTTACACTTGTGACCATTTGTGACATCACTGTGACTTAAGAGTCTACCCTAGTCACGCGAAGAAACGCTCAAGCTAATGTTAAGTCTATGGGAAGGTTCTTGGCAGATTTCTGGCTGGTATTTTAATATTTTTAAATGATGTTTTTTTGCATGGGATAGCTGAGGTCTATCTCTAACTTTGTTAGTTTTACTTTTTTGATTCTGGTTACAGTTTTGTTTATAAGCGGACATTTTTAATTTTGGAAACGGTTGGAACCGGTTCTGAAAGTGAAAGTACCCTTATATTAAAATAGTGGAACCAAAATCGAAAAAGTAAAAACTCACAACGTTACAGATGGACCTCAGCTATCCTATGCAAAAAACATCATTTAAAAATATTAAAATGCGAGCGAGAAATCTTCCAAGAACCTTCCCATAGACTTAACATTAGCTTGCCCGTTTTCTTGCATGACTGATGTAGGCTCTTAACATGGATTAACTGTCATATGAGGGCACGTTGTTAGCGGCAAAGAAGTAAAGTTTCGTACTGACTTTCGGATGTTTGTATACGCCTGCAGCCGAACAGGATGGCTGTGTAAGTTTTTTCTTTCTTTTTATACGAAAACGAAAATCCGAGTCACATTACATCAAAAAGTTATCCCTAAGAGCATCGTACCTTAGTCAATGCTGGGCAAATCTTTAAACATAGCAAATCGTCGATGTTTGGAGTAATGATCTCACATTTAAACATCTGATCACTAGTGGCATTTAATTAAAGATATATTTTTATTTATTTATTTTATCAAACGACTGTTTAACATCGTAGGTGGTTCTATTTTTAGATACAGTTGCAAAATTGAATACAAACTTCTCACAATTGTTTTCTTAAAAAAAAAAAATCTTGAACACTTTTATTCAATAAAATAATTAGATCCTTTATAATTCACAAAGTAAATGAAAAGATTCCCGACTTCTATTTCTAATTAAAATACTCATTTTGATAATTACTTTTCATGTCAAACTATAAATATGCTTTGTGTATGTATGGTTTTGATGAAAATTCAAGCTTTACGAATTTTAAAAAATATAAAGGAGATAATTCTTTAATATCAGAAACATTGTTTGCAATTTACAAAAACGTATAAGCTTGTGTCCTTGTAGAAACAAAAGAATGAGAGCGCCTAGTTCTTGTTTTTTTTAAGTTTCACACACTTGGAACTACGCACATTAATTTCTTTTCTCATATGTTTCCGTAGATATAAAAAAAGAAAAAAATGAAGACCTCAATTTTTATAACTGCAAATAACGTTTTGTAGTCTAAATGGAGGTTTTTGAAAATACGTTAATATTATTTTTTGCTTTCCTATTATTGCAAAAAATATTGTTATATTATTGCAAACGTACCTCTTAGTTAACTGACAGAATACTTGCTACGAATGAAGGTTGCCTCCACTGCAAAAAATAATTAAATAATTAATTTAAAAAACAGAGAAAAACAAAACAAATTATTTTATACAAATAAGAAATTTGAAAAAGTTTTTCTTTCTAAATTGATAATTTGCACCCATTGTACATTTTAGAGTATTTTAATAAAAGATAAATAATGGAAAACATCATGTTATACTCATAAATAACTTGATAATACATTATATATATATATATAACACTTTTGAATACAAAATTCACACATAATTAATTTTCATTTGAAAAAATTATTTAAAGTTTCTTTTGTTTAAGCATAAATTATTCCTACAGTGCATGAATTTTTCTTTTAGAATTGAGTTTTTTTTATACTTATATTAAGAATTCGACACCGGGAATTTTAAGATAGATTTTTAACTTTATTTAGTAGCATATTTATGTTATTCTTACAGGATTAACATTTCTATATAAATATAGTGGTTGCAAAGAACTTGATTTAGTATTTATTAAAAGTTAAATAGAAAGTGTCCCCAAATGGCTACACTATGCACTGTAGGGTTATATGTACCCTATTTTTGTTGTATAAGGCGCATTTTTAACACTTTCCAACCTAGTTGAAAAGTGTTTATGACTTCGGTTTGTCTGGCCGTCTGGCCGTCTGCCGTCTGGTCGTCTGGCCGTCTGGCCGTCTGGCCGTCTGCCGTCTGCCGTCTGCCGTCTGTCCGTGCTCTAACTCCCGTAAATATGCTCGGATTGCCCTGCAATTTTTATATGTTATAATCGTTATCTATAGCATGTGCCCTATTTCAATGGAAGTGTGTAGCACTTATAGTTTTTTTACAGGGACACTCAAAAGAATTCCGTTACATTGCGGTCTATGGGGAAAAATCATTTGCGGTTTATTTAAATAATGTTTCACTATTTTAAACGCACTGAAAATTATATATATCACTAAGGTGCATTAGAAGAAGCTTAATATGGAATAGGGTGTGCATAGCACTTATACTTACTTTACAGGGACAGTCAAAAGAATTCCGTTACATTACGTCTATGGAGAAAAATCGTCTGCGGTTTATTTAAATAATGTTTCCCTATTTTAAACGCAATGAAATTTATATAAGGTTCATTACAAGAGACTTACTACAGAATATTGTGTGTATAGCAGTCATCGTTCATTTACAGGGACACACAAAAGAATTCTCTACTGTATGTTAACAATAATTCCTGGAAGTGCGTTTTAAGTTACTGAACGCTATTTTAATTTTAAATCGCTTTTTGTCTATTACGTGGTGTGTATAAATTCTGTAGATCCTATACAGGGAAGCACAAAAGTTCGGGAACACATTTCCGTATTATTTAACTCCAGACGGAGAATTTTAAACTGTGCTACGTGTTTCCTAACTGAACTAAAATTTAGCATCCTATGTAGTATATATACAAATCTATAGATCCTATACAGGGCTGAATAAAAGTATTCGGATTACTTAGATGTTATCTTTTAGCTTATTAAAGAGTATGACTCGTAAAATTATTTTGGAAGCGTTGGAAAGTGTTACATAATCTATGCTTGACGCATGATTTTTCGTTCTTGTTTATCCTTAAAGTGCGCTTTAAAAAAGAGGTGGTCTCACACAATGAAAGTACAGATTTTGTTTTAGTATTTCTAATTTTGATATCTCTATTTTGGTATTTCTACTGTTTGTATGAGTTCTATTTCGCTTTGATTAGTACTTTATTTAAAATGCAATGAAAATATAGAAATATAATTAGTTACTCTGACTAAAGTAAATCATATGATTAATTTTAGAATTTATATACATATATTTTCACATTAATGTTTTTTTCTCTAAAATATTTGTTAATTTTGGGGTGCGTCCTCTACAAAAGAGCAGTCTATACACCGGAAAATACGGTATTCATATTATTATTTTAGAAAGTTTACTTGTAATTTATATAAAATGAATTAGAACAGTTGATTTAGGAAAGATTCTTTTATGAAATTATAAGATTAGAAATTATCCGAAATTAATTCAAAGAAGCATTTATTTTGGATACATTTTTTTTTCTTTCTATATACTTAATAACAATATTCGACTTAATAATTTTGAAACTTTTTGGAAACTCAAACAATGTCATCTCAGGCTTTTCTCTTCTTGAATAAGTAAAACTTGCTCAGCTAAGATAAGATATATGGATTCATAAAGCCCTGGTGTTCGCAGCTTAACACTTAAGAGTAAACTTTTCAAATATTAAGTGCCTTGCGTGTTGAAAAATGGACTCAACGTCCACAGTTTTGGTGGCACCAATTTTCTTTGCGGAGCCTCTTTTTATTAACTAGGTTCGGGAAAGTGTGAATAAGAGGCCGTGGGAGAGGAAGAATGTGCGACCAAAATAGCTTTGTTTTCAGAGGCCCACTCATCGTGAGTAAACATGAAGAGTTTTGCGTGAATTACGGTAATGTAAATTACTGAGGGGTTGAGTGACCCACATTTCTTTTTTAGCGTCCTCATGATTATCGATTTTGCTTGCTGTAGAGCAGTGGTTTACCAACGTGAGGCGTTCGCCCCACATGGGCGCAATTTAACTTTTATGGGGCGGGGGATATTTCAGATACGTTATTAATCCTTTCCCTGTCTATTTATTTTTGCCATTTTTGGAAAAGTAATGCTGTAGATTAAAAACAAAAGTAATACATCCAGATTTAAAAAAAAAACTCAATTAAAAAAAAAAAATCGTACAAAAATTCAAAATTCAAATTCCACCAGAATAAGATTTTTAAACATCTTTTCAACTATTTAGACACCTTTTATTATACTGAAACCTTTCTAATTTTTCTGGTTTATATTGTATTTTAGAATTTTTGTACATCTTGTTCGTGCAATATTTATGGGACCTGTAATGGGATACATGTATTTCTATTAGCTCTGCGATATGTCACATAAAGAAATTCTTACACTTGTATCTACTTAAGGCTATATCTAAAACTGTCTGTATTATACACATTTAATCTAAAAAATATTTCAAATATCTAAACAAGGAATTATTAATCTGCAACTTCAGAAAATTAGTATATTTCTAAATGGGCATCACAAAATGAAATGGGTGAATAGTACATTCCTTAAGGCTGTAGTGCAGACCTCATATACAGTGTATAAATATATATTATGCTATACACCTTTTTAAATTGAAAATCTGCTTATGAACGGCAGTCAATTGCTGATCGCCGTTAATGAAGAAGTAAATGTCTGCTAAGAGAGAAGTGTATTAAGGGAGATAGAAAAAACCTTCTGGAATTAGATAAAGATGTGTCTTCAGAAATGCTCCATATGTATTGTGATATCCATAGAGAGATCTTAATGTCCAAATATTTTCTATCAGTTCTTAATGAAACACTAAAATCAATTATAACATGCTGTCAAATCTAATGTCAAATGTAAGAGTCTCTTTAAGAAATTTTGACACGTTTTCAACAAGTTTTCGATATTAAGTTGAAAGACCCGAACCCTGTTGAAATCGAACCCATAGAACCCCAAGAAAAGAATGAGACCAAAGGCGGTGGAATGTGCCTCTTTCAAATTTAACGAATTCCTTTAACATTAACACGATATTTAATTTAATTTACGGATGAAATCCCCCCCCCCCGCCTCTCTCTAAACTTAACCACATATCTTTAACAGCAACGCGATTTTTAATTTATGCCTGTAGTGAGTAAACGTAAGTAGATCCCGAAAAAGAAGATTAATATTTTTTTAAAAAAAGGTGGCCGTTGAGGTCTAAGGAAGTGTTTAGTAGTTTATAAAGTAGCTGGAGTACTCTAGAACTATGTTAATGAAAATTCCAAAAGAATCGTCTCATAACAATTCTGTACAGGACGCTCGTCGGGAAGGGGTTAAAAGATATAAATATCTACACTTGTAATCATTGGAATTTCATTGACACACTGGAATTACATTGAAATTGGGTATTTAATCATTTCAGATGGGATTGTTGTTGCTTATGTATTATTTAAATCATATTTAAAAGTAAATTTAGATTTAGAAATGTACTACAATTTTAATTTGACGCATTTTAACTCAGTTACGAAAAATGTCTTCGGAAAAGATGAAGAATCGTGCAAGATTTTCTTTTTTTAAAGTGAATAAAATAAATAAATAAATAAATTTTCATATATAAATATTTGAAATGTATTTCAGCTTGGAGAATTTCTGATTAACGCTAATTACGACTGAATTTGCGAGTCTTTAAAATAATATTTAATTATACAAACGGCACATTCATTATCTGAAATGAAATTTAATTATATCCATCTGCATATTTATTCCCCAAATTTAATTTTGAATGGAAAATCTTTAATATAAATGCATTTTTGTGCTTACAAATTACATTTCTTGATAATAATAAAAAAGAAATTGTTAAAATAAAAAATCATAACTTAAGAAAATATTTTAATCAAATCACAAGTTTTATAAATTTTCATACCTAAAGATTTTAACTATTTTTGGCCAAGAAAACTTTTTTCTTAAATTTCGTAAGAACGTCATTTATTTCCGAACTTTCATGTCTCCAAAATTTAATTTAAAAATTTAAGCGAGAAATAAAATTTGCGCTCTCAAATTGAAATTGTAAAACAGAAAATTATTGCTCCAAATACAGCACAATATGAGGCTGAAAATGTTTCTTTAAAATTCATTTATTCAATTCCTCGTACTAAAGTATATATCAGCATAACCTGGAATCATCTGATTCCTGTTTAAAACATAAGGCACCTTTATATGTCTCAAAAAAGTCTAAATTACTTTACAAATTCCCGAGAAAAACTCATTTCCGAGGGTTTACCTAAAACTTTAGCACAAAATGCACAATTTTTGCAGCTTTCCTATTTTTTCCTCTATTTTTTTTTTCAAGCACTTTCTAGTCTGAAGAAATGTAATCGTATAGCCAATAACATTTCTCTGTCTTTTCGAGTGAAAAAAGGAATTTCAAACTTCTGTTTGGAGTTCGTATTTGCAGCAACTCAAGCTTAAATAAAAGTGTCCCTTGTATAAGAAAAATCTTAAATGAAGGACGCAAGAAACCAGAGGAAAATCCATTTACAAATAACGGGTTTAGAGTTTCTACATTCTTTTGTGCCTTTGTCTTTTAGAGTCACTCAGATGGCTAGGAAATTGTTTCCAAAGAATAAAGATTAAACGTTTGTTTTGAAACAGTCTTTTTATGTTCAAAGGGGTTAGTGTTATATTTCTTAAATAATATTAAATCTCTTTAATTATGATTTATTGATGAATTATATTATATATTTAAGAAAATTATTTTTTGATAAATAGTACTAAATTTCTCCGAAGAAAATTATTATAAATTATATTCTCAAATGGTTCAGAAATTAATTCTCATGAATAAAAATTAAAACGTTTGTTTCGAAATCATGTTTTTCACGTTGAAAAGGGTTTATTGTTGTTAGAATATTTTTTAATAATACTGAATATATCTGAAAATTATTTGTTAATGTATAATATTAAATATCTCTGAAAATTATTCATGCCACTCGAAATAGAAAATTGTAAAATAAAACAAATAAATAAATAAATGAACATTAAACATTTGTTTTGAAATAGCATTTTTATGTTAAAAGATGTTAGGATTTGTTTTGAAATCGTATTTTTATGTTAAAAAATTTTAATGTTATGCTTGTTATTTAATACTAAATATCTTTAATAATTATTTACTGATGGATTGTAATACAACACCCAGAAAATTATTTATTGATTAATAGTACTAAATTTCTCCGAAAATTATGTATGCCACTCAAATGGTTAAGGGATTATTTACAATGAATAAAAATTAAAACGTTTGTCTTTAAGTCGTGTTTTTCATGTTTATAAATCTTAGTACTTTTCAAATAATTATTAAATAATACTACAAATCCCCCTGGAAACTATTTACTGGTGAATAATACTAAATTTCTTGGAAAATTATTTATTTATTAATGATACTAAACAAATGGTTTGGAAATTATTTCCAATGAATACAAATTAAAAAGTTTGTTATAAAATCATGTTTTGATATTGAAAATGATATTTTCATAACTTTTAGAGACTTTTACTGTTATTAAAATATTTCTATGCTATATCATTGTAAAAATTATTTATGTGACAAATAATAGTAAATCTGTCGGAAAATTATTTATCTTTCAAATTGTTTCGAAAGAATTAAAGATAAAACTTTGTTTTCAAATCATATTTTTATGTTCAAAACAGATTAGTCTTGTTAAAATATTTGTGAAACATGTGTAAACTTGAGATTCGATAATGAACTGGGAAAAAGTGCATAAGTTTAAAAAAGAAAATTTTGAATATTTGCATTCAATGGAACATTCAGTAAAATTATCCTTAAAATAATGATAGATTTTAATATTTGAGACATTTTATAGATTGTGAGATAATGAGAGATTTTAATATATGTCTCTTATTAACTGTGTAGTTTAGTATAAATAATAATAAACATTATGGATTATTGATTCGAATCTAGTAGCACGAAAGATGCAAAATGTTATGTAGCTATATAAATCCTAATGATAAAACGGATAACACTGTTAAAAATCGAGATACACTGTTAAAGATCTGCAGCAAACTTTGCAGTCATTCAACCTTTTTATAGATAGTGGTTGCTTGACAGTTATTTGAAGCGTTCTCATTGGAGACAAAAATAGGTAATGGAACTGTTTTCTATAAAACGATTGAATGACTAGACATCTTGCTTTGCTATAATTTTTTAACAGTGTAGCCCATTACCGCTATTTCTTCCAAAAATAAAATAAAAAAGAGTTATTTAGAAAACAAAATACTACAAAATGTTATGATTTCTCTATGAAATACATTTTGCAGAACAAATAAGTCAAAATAACTTTAAAAATAATGTTAATATTACTTTTATACTTTTTGTTGTTAACTTATTTCAAAGAACATTTCGTCCGCTATTCGAATTTCAATCATTTTGGATTTATTTTGTGCGCTTCTCAAAATACTAAAGTTTACTGGGAATTTCAGTTTTTCTGTTTACAATCGAAATTTAAATCAATTTTTCTCAAACACTCATGCAATTTTACCTATTTGTAAATAACGGGCTTTCTCCGAAAATTTCAGTAGTTCGGATCATCGTAGAATACATTATCAGAAGTCTTGGATGCATGCTTCATTCTAAAGCATACTTTCTTACCAATAACGTTTAAAGTTCTGTCCACGTACTTTAAGAAATGGAAAATACATTATGTATTGAGAAGAAATGCTATTTCCTTTTCCTGAACGGTGTGCGGTAAGATTTATTTTTATTTATTTATGTACTTTTTTTTTTTTTTTTTTTTTTTTACCCGTGATTCACTTCATTCAGTTTCGAGAGTAAACAAATATGGCCGAGTGTCAACAATTTTTGGGTACCTGCCAGAATCCCTTTAAGTTCACCAATCAGATTTCAAAGGCTGATGTCATTACACTCTTGAAGTTTTAGAAGAAAATAAATAAATGAAAAACTAAATCTAAAGGGAAAAGCGAGATTTGAAGATATATATATATTTTTTTATAATATATTTTTTTTTTTCTGGTATGAAGTGGCTTTATTTGTTTTGTATTAAATGAGATTTTGATTTCATTTTAAGCTTTTATGATATTGTATTTTTATTTTAAAATAACTCTGATACGATTTTACACACACACACACACACACATATATATATATATACATTTGGAAAGAGAGAAAAAAAAACTTCAGCACACAGCAGAGTTTTTTCTTAGAAAACTTAACAAAAATATTCTTTTGTGGTGACAAAAGCATTTTTTTTATGATGTTTTGTACTGATATTGAATTTTTTTGCTTTAAAAAGAACTCTTGATATCGTATTATGAATTCAATTTTATAGTATTTAATAAATAAGTTTTTTTTTCAGGTTTTTTATTTATAATAGATTATGTCTTACAAATTGGTTGAGATATTCAAAAGCTGTCCGCTTTTTAAATGAAATATTAATGGATTTTCAGATATGTTTTCATCTTTGAATGACCTAAATAAAAATTAACTTTTACTACAAGTTTCAACGACACTGTATATTATTAGAAAACAGCATTGTTGCATTTTGATCATTCTAGTTATGTTATTATGCTGTATGTTTTCTTAAAACGTCGATAAATATTTAACATCATTGTTTTTGTATCCCAGATTTCGATTTTTGATTATACGGGGATATTTAGACTTTTCTTAAGATTATTAATCATTAAACGAACTTATAAAAACTTTTATTCTAATTATTAAAATGCGCAATCTTCTCCAGCTGCTAGAGAGAGAAATGTTTCAACAGGTTATCACTTACTAAAAGTTTAATAAACAAATACATTTTGTATGCATAAATATCATCCTGATATATTTGTCTAAAAATAAATAAATAAATAAATAAATAAAAAGATAAAAATGCGTAGTTTTTGGCTGAAGCATTAGAAATTTGAAAAAGTCAAACGAGCAAAGTTAATATTAAATATTGATAAATGATCACCACGTAAGTCATTTATTGTTACAAAAGTATTCATAATAATGATGTATAAATAACTTTTTAAATATTCTTTTTTTCTATAGCGTAGTCGGAAATTCATTCACAATTTTGAAATTTATACCTGTAATGAAATACATCACGAATTTTTTCTCTTATCAAATTCTTATCAGCCATGTTGAAATCTTCCAATTCACTGATCCAAATGTAAATTTTATATATCCACAAATGGAAAATAGAAAAAAAATAACTTGCTACTTGAGAAACAAAAATGTTGTCTAAGTTTTTTAAAATGTTAAACAATCCTTTAAAAATCAGTTTATAAGGGAATTGAATTGTTATTCATGGAATATAAGGAAGAATATTCTATCTGTGATTCTGAAACCTGCTAGTGTTAGCAACATAAAGAAGCCATGGGATATCTATTGTCTATACTTGCTTTCTGTGTGAAAGTTCTCTTCTAGAATTACAGAGAACTCGTGTCTATCTGCCATAGTTGTACAATGATATTTTAAAAGAATAATAATTGTGATTTTTGCAGATTTGTCTCTGTGCTTGGGTACAAATAACATATTTGCTATTTTAAACAGATTTTGAGGAACATAAAAATCCCAAAACGTTGTCATTAGGAAGTATTCAAGATAAATACTCATTTCTATGTAAGAAAGATGAATACAAAGAATGTGAATAATCACTTACTAGACAGAGTACAAACAACACGGTGACAAATGTCCAGACCGGGGATCGAACCCGGAACCCTTGGTACCACGCACCAATGCTCTACCGTTTTGAGCTATCCGGACGACATCCAACCTAGCATTTCCTTACTCTTATACATTGACAAGGTTTGCAACTTTGCTGCACCAGATGGGAATTTAATCATGAACACACATCTGTGGCATGCATAGATGTGTGCTCATGATTGAATTTCCATCTGGTGCAGCAAGGTTGCAATCCTTGTCAATGTATAAGAGTGAGGAAATGCTACACTAAATGTCGTCCGGATAGATCGAAATGGCATAGCATTGGCGCGTGATATCAAGGGTTCCGGGTTCGATCCCCGGTCTAGACATTTTTTCACCCTGTTCGTTGTATGCTATGTAGTAAGTGGTTATTCGAATCCGTTGTATTCATTAATTTCAGCGTAATTTCAGCTTAGCTGAAAATTTAATTGGTTGTAAAAAGAGATTTTCTAATGAAAAAATTAATCTTGAAATAATTTTTAAAAGTTATTAACAAATTTCTACTGCGTACATTCGGTATCGGGCTCAGATGACACAATTTTTTTCATGCTCGGTTGGCATCGAATTTCAAATCGCCGACTCAGGCGTGCTCGGGCTCCGAAAAAAGACGTCGAACACATCTCTAAACCGTACATTTAAAGAAGTTGCTGCCAACTCCCAAGTAAAATAGAAGACTAACGCAGGAAAAACGAGACATATAGTTATTATATAGTCCTGAAATCAATTTGTAAAAATAATTTAATACAAATAATTTAATAAAAATATTCATATGTTATAGTCTTTTGTTATTATTATTATTTCTATTTCTTTATTTAAAAAAAAACTGTTATAGCACAAAAAATGTAATAAAAAAAGTTGACTTGTCACGAGTATATTAGTGCTTATAGCTGCCAACTTTTACGCTTTTTTATTATCATTATTTTTCATTAAAAATTTTCGCCTTATTTAATATACGAAGATTACTAGTCTATAATAATAACATAATAATATAATATAAAAGCGTAATAAAAAGGGTATTTTCATATTCAATTGCTGATTTACAAATTGTTAACCTATTTGTATCATTAGAATTGATTTCAGGAATGTTTATTCTGAAATTCCGAATTCATTACAGGAATTCTGAGTTATCATTCTAGCTTTATTTAATGTAGACTTTCAGTGATTACATACAGAATAAAAACTTGTTTTTGGGAATTTTCGGTTTGGATTGGGAATTTCTGAATAAAAAAAGAAATTCCTGAAGTGGACGTATATATGCGTTAATGATAGAGAATGGTTAATGTTATAATAGAATGACGTTAATCTTGTTTCTTATACGCACTATTTACTAAAATTAAAAAGGAAAATGAAGAATACAAATTGTTAACCTATTTGTATCATTAGAATTGATTTCAGGAATGTTTATTCTGAAATTCCGAATTCATTACAGGAATTCTGAGTTATCATTCTAGCTTTATTTAATGTAGACTTTCAGTGATTACATACAGAATAAAAACTTGTTTTTGGGAATTTTCGGTTTGGATTGGGAATTTCTGAATAAAAAAAGAAATTCCTGAAGTGAACGTATATATGCGTTAATGATAGAGAATGGTTAATGTTATAATAGAATGACGTTAATCTTGTTTCTTATACGCACTATTTACTAAAATTAAAAAGGAAAATGAAGAATTGATTTTTTATCGTGTATTTGGAAATAAACTTCAACTAGTCAACATATGTCTAACTAAGTCAATGCACACTAGATCACTGACTGTAAATATTTGTGTGACTATTAATAAGCATACATACACAAGTGAATACAAACAAAGGTCATTCTATGGAAAGCGTTACTTTTTGAGAATGAAAATTACAATAAATAAATTTAACCCAAAAAATGTTATACTAATATAGATTGTTCATCGTTCACATCTTTTAAGATTTATGTAGATGGTCTTATAGTCTTTTCATTATATGAAGCGTAATTTATTGTGTAAAAGATTTAGGGATAATTTTATAAGGAATATAATTTGCTTAATAGTACTATAACGAAAGATACATATTCACAATGTTTTGTTTCGTAATGCTAGATTATTGAGTATGCAGGATATGAAACTTGAGGTACATATCTGAAAAAAACCTACATACGAATTAAAAGCTCATTTTTATTAAATAAATTATGCTTAGTAAATGCTTAATAAATGTGTACATCCACGACAAACAACTGAAATTGAAAAGGGATGCCTCTTGGCGTCTGAATATTGTTATTAGCTGATAAATGATTCAATATTTTTTTGAGTTATTGAACATAATTTTAATGTACCGAAGTATATACAAAATGCTTGTAATAGTAAATTAAACATAATTTTTGAGAAATACTACAATTTTTTTTTCAAAATAAAACTTAATTTACGTATAAAGGATTTTTCAGAGAGATAATACATTATTGAATGAACAATATATTTATCACATTCCCAAAGTAAATGAAGATGTTAATAGAGAAAATTAAGTAAAACACATAATATAGGTATACATGTATACTTCTTTCATTTAACAAAAATCATAAATCATAAATTTTTATCAAATATATATTTTAAACGTGTTTATATTATATAAGAACCATAAGAAATTTAAACGATCTATTCAGTAAAAAATTAAGTATAGACAAAATAACATTTTTTTTTTGAAGAATGACCCACATACATGTATATAGAGGGTAATTCATAAATGTTTATCTAAATTTAAAATTCAATCATTCATTAGCTATAATAAATAGCAGTTTGAAATAAGAAACATACTTTTCTGGTAGCTTACAAATTTTATATACAGTAATTTACAAAATAGTTCAAATTTCCATCAATGGATGACGATGCTCTGTCTTAAATTTTCAAAAATGATCAAAATAACTTGAAAATTTCAAAGTACGAAACTTTTTTGTTTCTTTCATTAATTAAATAGAAAGAAAAGTAAAAACTGATAGACTTTTGATGCAGTTTTACACTTTAATTTGAGCATTCTTATAGTTTGCGTCAACAGAGTGTCATCTATTCGCGAAAATGTGAACTATTTTAATAGTTATTCTATACCTGATAAACATGTTACTTATTATCTTTATATTTATTATAGTTAGGGAATTATTGAATTTTAAACTTAATAATTCTTCATGAAACATCCTGTTTAAGTGAATATGTATTCGTGTGTAATGAATGAAATATTTGCATTTTTCGATATTTAGTTTATGATACAATTAGTTACATATAACACATACCACCGGAAACATGAGCGATATTACAAACCTATCAAAATATAAAATAAAAATGCGAATGAAAAATCTAAATTTTGCAAAAAATTCAAAAGCAAACCAAATAAAATAATACTTAATTTTGCGAAATATAAAAGGGATTAGAAAGAAATTATAAGTAAAACCCACTCTTTAACCTTTGAGTCTTGTAGTGTCATTATATTTTACGACAAGAAAAAAAGTCCACAAAATAATCTAAAGTAAAAGAATAAACCATTTTTTTGCATAAAAATAAAAATGAGAAAACTCCACAAAAAAAATATTTTTAACACAAAGCAATCACATGAATAAAATAAAAAAGAAAAAAAAAAGATTAATGCAAGTCGAAAATTTTCTACTTTGGCTAAAAAATATGCAGGAGAAAACTAGGAAAAAAGATTCAATATTGCGAACTATAACCAGTTAAATTAAAAAGAAACAATAACTAGCAACTAATCTTTATTATGTGAATTGTATAATGTCATTACATTCTATGGAAAAAATAAAGTCGACAATATAATGCACAGTAAAAACACCAAAAAATTCCTAAAATAAAGATAAAAAAGAGGAAATCCACCCACACAAAAAAGTTTTAGCACATAACTATCCCCTCAAAAAATGAAAGATAAGTAGAACATGCTGAAATTCTGTTAAAAATATAAACGACAAAACTAATGAAAAAAATTGTGAAATATTAAATTAGAAAGGAAGTATAACTTACATCAAATGTTTACTTTGTGAATCCTGTAGCGTCATTTTTTTGACAAAAAAAAGGGTCGGCAATATCATTTACAGTAAATAATAATAATAATAATAATAATAATAATAATAATAAACACTTTCTAATAATAGCAATTAAAAAGATTGAAAATCCACAAAAAACAAGTTATAACAGAAAGCAGTCTTTTAATAAAATGAATGATAATTACGAGTACAAAACGATAAAACTTTGTTGAAAATATGCGAAATCTAACAAATTAGAAATGAATTATTACTAGTACCCTTTCTTTATTCTGTGAATAATGTAATGTTATTTTGTTCTAGGAAAAAATTAATTCCACAAAATAATTTACAGCAAAAGAATAAACATTTTTACTAAATAACAATGATAAAAAAAAAGGGAAGGCATTCAAAAAATAAGTTTTAACAGACGACAACCTCATCAAAAATAAAAAATAAATGCGAGGAGAAAATGCTGAAGTTTTTCTAAAAACATGAAGGAGCTAATAAAAAATAACAAATTATGCGAAATATAACAAGTTAAATTACAAAGGAATTATGGAATTATAACTAGCAAATATTCTTCATTCTGCGAATTCTTATTTATCATTTTATTTTAGGAAAAGCAAACGGAAAAATTAAGAAATCGAAAAAATAATTTGAGTAAAAAATTGCAATTTATTTGAATATAATAATAATAATAATAATAATAATAATAATAATAATAATAATAATAATAATAATAATAATAATAATAATAATAACGTAAAATTTACAAATAATATGTTTTAACACATGGCAATCACATCAAAATGAAAGATAAATGCGGGTAAAAAATGCTGATTTTTTCTAAAAACATAAAGGGCAAAACTAATAAAAAATAATCAATATTCCGTCATATAACCAGTTAAATTACAAAGGAGTTATAACTAGCAAATATATTTTATTTGAATCCTGTAACGGCATTTTGTTTTATGAAAAAAAAAAAAAGAAAAAAAAAAGAAAAGTCGATAAAATAATTTACTGTAAAACAAATTCTTCGAATAATAAGGAAAAAAGAGAAGAAAAATCCACAAAAAATAAGTTTTAACAAAACGCAATTAGCAAAACTTGAATGGTAAACAAAAACTATGAGGCTTAATATTAACAGGAAAAAGAAAACTTATTACAAAACAGAAATTGGCTTCACTCCAATAAACACACATACAAACACAAAAAAAAGTGTCACGCTGTACTTCAGAAGATATGTTTTCTAATATTGTTCTTTCTTTAAAGTGTCATAAATTAAAAAGCGAAAAAGAAAAGAAAGAAAAATAGATAACAGCATTCTCGTATATTTTCAAAAATAAGATTTCCGAAAGTTATAATTCATTACCTGTTATTATTATTCAAGATGAATTACCCTGCTTTGTTTTCCCACTTTAAGAAATTTATTTCATAACTTTATATAAACGATGACTGTGAAAACTAATTATAAAAGTACGCGAGGTGCATATTTGTGTAGTTGTTATCTAAGCCTAGAGGACATAAAATGCTAAAATAATTGGCAATTTCTACCAAAATATTCACATGCTTTAGTTTAAAGAAAATAAGAAAATATATTTTCATTCTAATTAATAATCAAAATTCAATATTTGTTGCAGTTGAAATTATCAAACAATCACTTTGTAAGCTTTTAACAATATCGGTTTTTTCAAAGAGGTATACCTTCCTAGTTTATTTATAATAAACTTGAAACTAATTATAAAATGACAATGAGCGCGCTTAATGGAAAATAATAACAGATTTAATTTTAAAAGGAATATGGGTTTATATTAATAAAGTACTTTAATACTTCTTGTTATTGTATGCATGAGAAAATTAATACAAATTTGATTATTTACTTTGTTAAGACAATAAAAATTGAGCTTTAGTTAATGAATTTTGCATTGCATGATTCTATACGCATGTTTGATTTCCTGTTTTTTAAAACATAAGAACTGTCACTAATTTCAGAATAATAGTATAAAAATTAAATATTTTTTGTGCATGATATTATTTATTATGATATACATTTTCTGCTTTACTATTTAATTTTATATAGAAAAATATTATTCTATTTATTTATTTATTTATATTTATTTATTCGTGGGGAGTGGGTAAAATTATTTTATGTATACATTTTTTCGTATACAAAAAAATAATAGTGCTAGAAATTATTTTTTAAATATTTTAATGAAAATAAGTATCTATAAACAAGTAAAAAAAAATATATATATTCCGAATATTATTTAAAATTTAACATTCATATCATTATGTTAATCTTGCGTTATTTGAATTGGGATGTGAATATGTTAAATTTCTCTCGAATGTTTACTAATTACTTTTTGAATAAAAGTAGGAATTGAAATTGCTTTTTTTTTTCTTATTTTTATCTTGTATATCAACAGGATAAATACTAGGAAGAGAAGAACAATTGTTCAAAGATGGGGTTAATATTTTTCGCATATTATTCATATATTTTTTGCGTAGACTATTTTATTTTAAGCTTGTAACATATCTCATAAAGAATGTAGTATCAAAGGATGAGAGTCCGCAGTTCGATTCCAGTAATTAACTTGCACATACAGACAATTTTAAATAACAAAAATAATAGGTCATTGCAAGCGAAAGAAAAACAAAAAAAAAATTAGATGAATATTTTTTTTTCTAAAGGAACTAATTATAGAATTGTATTTACTGCTAAAGCTTAATATGAATTTTTTGAATATTTACCAGACTCTTTATAGCAGTGGTATTCACTAAGTGGGCTGTTGGCCGAATGCGATCCTCAAATGTATTTTTTACGCCTAAGATTTGGGCATTTAATTAAAAATCATGTTTAATAATGTACATACATATACATTGTAAAAGTATTTTTTTTAAGAGTTTGCGATTGTTTTTAAAGTCTGGTACTATCAAATTTAATACAAAACTTCTTTATATATTGTTACGAATTAAATAACACCAGTACTAGAGTAGAATACTCTAAGTCTGGTCTAGGCACTTCACGTCGCTTTCAGGAACCTTCTTTTTACCAAAAGGACCTCATCCAACACGCATTTAATAAAAATTGTTGACATTGGTTAAAATTAAAAATATTTCTTAATAATTAGTTCATATTAATAATTCATTATAATGTATGTTTATTTGTAAGCAAAATGTAACTGAGACATTGAGCTGTAAATAATAATAATAATAATAATAATAATAATAAATAAATAAATAAATAAATAAATAAATAAATAAACAGAAATGTTTCTTAAGGGGACAGTGGAAATTAAAAACCACATCCTTGAATTTTGAATGGATTCATTTGAAAATTGGCAAGCTCAAATAGTCATATTCAAAATTTGGTGTTAAAATAATAAAAAGTTTTTAAATTATTCAATTTTTTAATTTAAAATTAACAAAAAATTATTGTATTTTAAAATGCCCAGTGCTCATTTATTTTGCATAAAATAAGACAATATTTATTTATGAGGTACATTTTATATATTAGAATGGGAGTTGGCATGAATTGTCAATGTTCGCTGAATGTATAATCAGAAAAATATATTTTCATAATTATACGTTTTTTTTTTCTAAAACCGTAGCTATTTTTTTCATATGCGGACATATTTGAACATTAAAATACTCCTGAGATACTTTTTTTTCTGCTAACATTTATTCATTAATATATAGAGGCTATACAGAATAAATTTCAAAAGAATCTGATAATTAGGAATGCGCATGGAACGTTTCAAAAGATAGAAATGTGCAAAATTTTCACTTGATAAAACAGCATTTTAATTGAAAAAAACTGTATAAATATGTAAAGTTTTAACAAAAATAAAAGATCATATCTGTGCAAAGAAGCCTCAGAATTGAAAAATTCTTTTTGCATCAGATAAATTTGAGCATCTAGTTTCATAATTCTTCAAATACAAAAAATCAATTTTTCAGTCACATTTCATGATTTTGAATGTCCACTGCACTGCTCCTTTAATCTATGGAAATATAACATAACTACGAACGAAAATATAGAATAACATCTTCCGAGTTACCCACGAATACGAAAAACACTCTTAATTTTTAGAAACCCCATCAACAAATATATATTTGAGATTAAAAAATTTAAGTTTTTTTTTTGCTGCCACTGATTTTTGGAAACGAATATATTTTCGAGATTTAAGAATAGTTTATTAAACAAAATTTATTTTGCTTCCACTGATTTTCCATTGAAACGTTTTCGAGTAGTTTTTATAGTATATTAATCAGTTTTCTCAACCCGTAATGTAGGTTTTTCGGATGCTATCAACTCTCAAGTGAACATTTTGAAGTTCAACAAACATGATAAATTAACAGCATTAACATTAATATTAACATTAACATCGAAATTAATATTATTGTGTTACTTATGGATGTATTAATTGAATTACGCAGCTGAAAATATTTAACTGAGAATTAATAGCATCTTAAAAACCGATATTCTGGTTTGAGAAAAGTGATTAATGCACTATAAAAAAACTATTTTGAGATATTTCAGAAAATCAGTGGTAGCAAAAGAAACTTTACTTTTATAAATGTTTCTTTAAATCTCGGAAATATATTGTTTTCTGCAATTTTGAATGATAAAGAAAGCTTTTCGAAACCACGGATAACTTGGAAGAGTTTATTGTAAATTTTCATTATTGGTTATATTATATTTTCAAAGATAATTTTTTTTTCAGTGTATTATTGCGAAACAACTTAAATTAAAACTAAGAATTTTTACCTAAATAGTACTCTCTTTAATATATCTTCGTTACAGAATCTACTTTATAAGCATTTTTAAGCCTTAAATATTAAGCAATTTATTTTCTCTAAAAAATGTTTATATTAGGATGAAGCATGTATCTAAACGATGATTATTTCCAGTGTATTATTGCAAAACAAATTAAATTTAAATTAAGCATTTCTACCTAAATACTACTTTCTTTTATATATCTTCGTTACAGAAACTACTTTATAAGCATTTTTAAGCCATAAATATTAAGTTTTTTTTTCCCTCCAAAAAATTTTCATATTACGATGTTTACTAAACGATGATTATTTCCAGTGTATTATTGCAAAACAAATTAAATAAAAATTAAGCATTTATACCTAAATACTACTTTCTTTAATATACAGGGTTATTCTAAATGATGGACCCATTTTCAAAAAATTGTATTTATTAAAGTACAAATCCAAAATGAACAATATTTATACCAATGAAAAGAGGAAGTTTCAAAGTTTTTTTAAGACTTTATAAATGTTCAGTGTGTTCACCGTTTGCTCACTTCTTGCGAACTCGAGAACATAGAAAACCTTGTGCTCCACAGTAGCCATCTCACTCACAACTGACAGTGAAACGAAATCGCGGCCTATTGCAGCGCGACCTCTACCGGCCGCCCCTGGAACCATCACCGCTTTGAAAGACGCGCACTCAGTAACAGCAGATACGCTTTCTCGTGAGTGGGACGAGTTTGGCTTTCGCGTAGATGTTTGCAGTGCAGCAAACGCTGGACACATTGAACATTTATAATGTCTTAAAAAAACTTTGAAACTTCCTCTTTTCATTGGTATAAAAGTTGTTCATTTTGGATTTGTACTTTAATAAATTCAATTTTTTGAAAATGGGTCCATCATGTAGAATAACCCTGTATCGTCGTTACAGAAACTGCTTTATAAGCATTTTTAAGCCTTAAATATTAAGTTTTTTTTTTTTAATCCAAAAAAATGTCCATATTATGATGTATACTAAACGATGATTATTTCCTTTTAGGTGTCTTGGATAAGACTCAGAGATTTTCATCTTCTTACTGTAGGTGTTTACACTTACACAAGTGACAGAAGATTTCAGACAATATATAATGAATACTCCACAGACTGGACACTGCAGATTAAATTCCCTCAACTGTCAGATGAGGGACTTTACGAGTGTCAAGTTAGCTCAGATCCTCCAGCTAGTCATCACGTTTTTCTCAAAGTTTTAGGTGAGATCAAAGTAGACATTTTTAAAGGAACAACGGTTATGATGATTTATTGACTTGTACTAAATTTGATAAAAGTCTCATAATGCTGTTTCAAAAGCGAGATTTTATTCTAATTTATTGTATTTTTATTCTAATTTATATACAGGGTGTCCATAATTAAACGACCGTACTTTAAAGTTGTCTACAGACGAAACTATTGGTCAGAAAGTTGTGAAATTTTGTGAAGGACATGATGAAGGAATGGGAATTTGTTTACGCGAAAAAATTTTTAGTTCAAAATTTCGCCGCCAGGGTTCGTTTTTTTAATGAATTACACATTTAGCATAGATTTACGATAGGTTACAAATTTTATTTCAACAAAACATGTTGAACAAAATATTTTTCGCGACATGTTTTTAGCATTTCCCAGAAAACACTGCTGTCAACTGTGGAAGATGCTATCTTACGATTCCAGATGTTAGCTGAAAATGACAGCTGTCATGAGGAACATGTTTTGTTGCCATAAAGTATGTAAACTATCGTAAATGTATGCTAAATGTGTTATTTATTATAAAACGCCCTCTGGCGGTGAAATTTTGAACTAAATTTTTTTTTCGCTTAAACAAATTCCCATTCCTTCATTATGTCCTTCACAAAATTTCACAACATTCTGACCAATAGTTTTGTCTGTAGACAAGTTTAAAGTAGGGTCGTTTAATTATGGACACCCTGTATATACCGTGTGAACCAAAAGTTCGTTAAAACTTTAAAAATTCATAAAAAAAGGAAGAAATTATGATAAAGAAGTGCAGTTTGTAAGAAAAGGCTCACAAGGTAGTCAGATTTTTTTTAGCAGCATAAAAAGTCACCTGTAGATGGCGCTAACATGCGAGAGATTCAGCAGAATTATGTAAATTAATCATACAATAAAAGACCGGGATACACGAGGATTTCTCATTCGCTTTCAGAATGTTATCATTATCCGATCGAGCGTTGGTGGTGAAGTTGTTCTATTTGAACGGAGAGTTTCTGGGCCCCACCAGTGGTTGAGAGGTTCTGCTCTTGAAGCTGGTAGACGGGAGGTGCTGGGTTCGATCCCAATCGCGCCCGTCGGCCTAATCGTTCGGAGTTTTCGTGGTTTTCTTCGAGCGGTGGATTTATCCATGCGTAAATACGGGTTAGGTTCCCTTAGAAAGACCCCCACGTAGGGCACTCGCCCCGGGCCTATATCCCATGTGTAGATAATTGGCTGTCAATAATCAACCCAACCCAACGGAGAGTTTCTGCAATTCATTCCGACATGTTGCATTCAGCTGTAACGGACGTTGTGAGTCGCCGTAGTTGTGTCGTACAATGTTCTGGAGATCATGTTGAACAATTGTTATTCTAAGAATAAATGGATGGAGTGAACTGTTGTCCTGTTTATTGTGTTTCGGGTCGTCAGCGCCTTCTACCAGTGACATTTTTAAATAAAACTTTTATTTCTGCTAAAAAAAAAAATCCGACTACCTTGTGAGCCCTTTTATGCAAACTGCACTTCTTTATCATAATTACTTCCCTTTTTATGACTTTTTTAAAGTTTTAACGAACTTTTGGTACACCCGTAAATATATATATTTCAGGCTTTTCATTTATCTTTCATAATCTTTTAGTTATCTCTAAAATGTATTACAGAAAAAATAAAAGTTATTTACTGTAGCATCAAAATTGGAAGTAAGAGATTTCAAGTAGTGAAATAACGATAATGATGATTTATTGATTTATGCTAAATTTTATAAAAGTCTCATGATGCTGTTTTAAAAGCTGTCAAAAAAGCGAGATTTTATTCAAATTTATTGTATTTTTATTCTAATGTACATTTTTACTTATTTTTTGTCTTTTCATTTATCTTTCTTAATCTTTTTCTTATTTTTAAAATGTTTTATAGAAAAATGAAAAGTTATTTACTGTAACATCAAAATTAAAAGTAAGAAATTAAAGTTGCTGCTACTGATCAAAAGCCAGATTTTAGTCTAATTTATATGTTTATTTTTTATTCTAATTTATTTCTTTTATTCAGCCATTCCATTTATTTTTCTAATATTTTCCTAATTTTTGCAATGTATCATATAAAGTAGAGAAATAACGATAACGATGATTTATTCAATTGTGCTAAATTTTATAAAAGTTTCATAATGATGTTTCAAAAGCGAGATTTTATTCAAATTTATTGTATTTTTATTCTAATGTACATATTTATTTTTTTATCTCACAGCCAGAAAAAAGTTTTGTTGAATCAACAAAAATTTGGTTGACCCAGCAAAACTTTTTGTTTAAATATAGGTCAATAGAAATTTTGTTTGAATCAACAAAAAATATTTTTTTTGCAATTCCAAAAAAATTTTTTGTATCGTCAGCAAACAATGTTTTGTTAATTCAAGTAAAATGGTTCAATTTTACTTGAATTTTGCTAAAACGACCAAAATGTACTCAACAAAACATGTTTTGTAGTTTTAATCAATTCCTTTTTCTGGGTGCAGTCTTTTAATTTATCTTTCATAATTTTTGCTTATTTTAAAATGTATTGTAGTAAAATGAGAAGTTATGTATTGTAGTATAAAAATTGAAAGCAATAGATTAAATTAGAGAAATAACGATAATGATGATTTATTGAAATGTATTAAATGTAATAAAAGTCTGATAATCCTATTTCAAAAGCGAGATTTTATTCTAATTCTTTCTATTTTTATTCCAATTTATATAATTTATTTTTTATTCAGTAATTCCATTTATATTTCATAATATTTTGCTTATTTTTAAATTATATTATAGAAAAAATGAAAAGTTATTTACTTTAGTATGAAAAGTGGAAGTAAGAGATTAAAGTAGAGAAAAAACGATAATGATGATTTAGTGAATTGTACTAAATATTTATAAAAGTCTCATAGTACTGTTTCAAAATCTTGTTTTTATTCTAATTTATTATACTTTTATTCTAATTTATATAATTTATTATATTTTTATTCTAATTTATATAATTTTATTTTATTATAATTTTTTTATTACTACTATTCAGTCATTCCATTTATCTTTCATAGTGTTTTGCTTATTTTAAAAATGTATTATAGAAAAATAAATGTTATTTACTGTAGTATCAAAAGTAGTTTTAAGAGATTAAAATAGAGAAATAACGATAATGATGATTTATTGAATAGTACTAAATTTTTTATAAAAGTCTCTTAATACTGCTCCAAAAGCTAGTTTCTATTCTAATTTATTATTAATTTTTTATTCTAATCAATTATATTTTTATTCTAATTTATTATATTTTTATTCTAATTTATATATTTGTTTTTTATTCTATTTTTTTTTCAGTCTTTGCATTTATATTTTACAATATTTTGCTTACTTTCAAAATGTATTATAGAAAATTAAACAATTATTTACTGTAGCATCAAAATTTGAAGTAATAGATTAAAGCAGAGAAATAACGATAATGATTATTTAGTGAATTGTACTAAATTTTTATAAAAGTCTCATAATATTGTTCCAAAAGCTAGTTTTTATTTTATTTTATTGTATTTTTATTATATATATATATATATATATATATATATAACTTTAAGTAAAATTTAACCATTGAAACATAAGAAACTGACCACATACATTGAAATCCCGATACCAAAGAGCCCTGTCAAATTACAAATTAAAATTGTAGTCCTAATAAATGTAACATTATTAATTCAAATTAAGAAGAAAAAAAATAAAAATAAATAAGGAATGATATTTTCATTATATATATATATATATATATATATATATATATATATATATATTTCAGTCATTTCATTTATCTTTCATAATATTTTGCTTATTTTTAAAATGTATTATAGAAAATTGAAAAGTTATTTACTGTAGTATCAAAAGTGGTAGTAAAAGAGATATATAGAGAAATAACGTTGATGATGATTTATTGAATTGGACGAAATTTATATAAAAGTCTCATAATACTGTTCCAAAATCTAGTTTTTAATCTAATTTATAATATTTTTGTTCCAATTTATATAAATTGTTTTGTCATTTAATTTATATATATGAATATTATTCTAATTTATTAATTTTTATTCCAGTCTTTGCATTTATCTTTCACAATTTTTTGCTTATTTTCAAAATGTATTATAGAAAAATGAAAAGTTATTTACTGTAGTATCCAAATTGGAAGTAAGAAATTAAAGTATAGAAATAATGATAATGATGATCTATTGAATTACATTATATTTTATAAAAGTCTGATAATCTTGTTTAAAAAGCGAGATTTTATTTTAATTTATTGTATTTTTATTTTTATTTATATATTATATTTTTATTCTAATTTATATATTATATGTTTATTCTAATTTATATATTTAATTGTTATTCTACATATTTTTTAATTCAGTCATTCCATTTATCTTTCATAATCTTTTACTTGTTTTAAAAATTCATTATAGAAAAACTGAAAAGTTATTTACTGTAGTACCAAAATTGAAAGAAGTAGATTAAAGTAGAGAAATAACGATAATAATGATTTATTGAATTGTATTCAATTTTATAAAAGTTTCACAACCCTGTTTCAAAAGTGAGATTTTATTCTAATTCATTATATTTTCATTCTAATTTATATATCTAATTTTTATTCTTTTTTTTTTTTCACTCTTTCCATTTATTTTTCATAATATTTTACTTATTTAAAAAATTCATTATAGAAAAATGAAAAGTTATTTATTAATACTATCAAAATTGGAAATAAGAGATTAAAGGACAGAAATAATTGTGTGATATGAAATTAGAGAGATTTAGGCCATTGTAATGACGAAGATTTATTTATTTACACTAAATTATTAAAAAGTTTCATAATGCTATTTCAAAAGCGGGACTTTCAATTTAACTCTATCATCTTTACACTATTTATTAATACACTATTAAATGTTTAAAAATGTATTGTAACGAAATGAAAATTATTTAATGTGGGACTAAATTTAGAAGTGGTAGGATAAAAACTAGAGAAAAAATTAGTTAACGTGTAAACAAAAATATTTCAACAACAATTCTCAAGTCAATGCATTTATGAGTCAACGTAAAACAAAAGAAATGACCTACTTCATATCACAAATGAGAAAAATCTCATCGGATATATATATATATATATATACATTATTATGCATTTTAAGATTAAAGCTACTGCATATTTTAATTGAAATGATATTCCTAATGAATTTATTTTTCAATGTAATGTATGTTTAAATTTAATTTGAAAATAATAAAAAAGTTTAAAAAAATCCATTAAAACGTGAGATTTAGTATTTTCTGATATCTTTGATTCTTTGAATGACAACTTTATACGAGTACAAACATGATCATTGTGTAATTGTAAATAGAAGCTCTAGTATGATTGTAAACTAAGAATTTTAAAATGTTACAATGTAGTGAGTGATCCACAAATTGTTTTCAGATTTAAAAAAAAAAATCGTATTTCTAGTTATAATTGATAGTCATCTGTCGACTGTAAAAGATGAAAGTAATATTTCACTTATATAATTATACTTTCATTGTCAGTTTAACAATTTATATTTCAATACCAGTGTTTGTTGTAATTTTTATATAAACGTTGTGTTATTATATTTCTTACATATTGTTTTTCTATAATTAAAAATGATTTTTAAATCGATATTTCGTGAAAACCTATACGCAAAATTGCCGAAGCATTAAAATGTAATTACACTAATTATGATATATCAAAACTATTGAAATAAATATTTATGTTATTCATACAAAATTATACTAGATTTAGAAAACCAAATTAAATTTGAAAGACATTAAATATAGATTTTAAAATACTTTATTCTTTATTTCAAAACAATATTTCAAAACAAATTAAGTGCGAATATTTAAGATTTTTTTTGGAGGTGTATGTGTAAAACAATTACTAAATATTGAATTTCGTATTCTTTTTTAAAATCTCAATAAAGGTTTTAAAGTCAGTATTAGAACATGGTGTAAATAAACACCTGAAAAGAGATATTGTTTCAAAGCAATATCTATAAAAATATTTTTTCTTATATACATGGATATTACTATGCTGAAATAAAAGGGTTCAAAAGCATTCTGTTGTATATTTGTCTTATCGTTCTAATAAAAACTTTAACCTATCATGATTTTATTAGAAATAACTTTTAAAAGCATTTCCTGCTTATATACGAGAGTTGTAAATTAAATAGTGGCAACTTAACCTTGAAACTCGCAGAAGGGCGGGCATGCGCAAATAGGATATGGGAGCGGTGAGGTGGCGCTGTTGTCGATGTGTAGAGTGCAAAAAACAGTCGATCTGCTTAGACGGGTAGTTGTTGTGTGGCGTTAAAGTGAGGAGTTTCGTTTCCATCGCTCTACAGCATGTTTTCAAAAGGTGATCAGCGGTCGTGGCTTAAAATCGAGGTTGCCCATGGCAAAAGTGCAACAGAATGCTATCGAGGATTAGTGGAAGCCTGTGGCACAAAGGCTTTACCGTATAGGACAGTAGCATGATGGGTTCAAGTCAAGGTCATCGATTTCATGATGTTTCATCTCTACTCCATGCAGTAGGGCGTTCGGTCACTCACATCAACAATCAACACCTTGCCACTGGTCTACAACGGCTTCCCGATATTTGGAAAAAGGTTATACAGGGTTCGTACGGGTCCTGGAATTTTAAGACCAGGAAATTCTTCGGTACCAGTATTTTCTTATAGATAATCTCTTCTTAAATAAGGTGAAATTTCGCACGTTTGAATTTGATGTATTTTTTTAGAAAAATATACTGGTATTTCACCTGGAAAATAACGGTACCCGTACGAACCCTGTATAAGCTTTGCTGGTGATTTCGTAGAAGGAATGTAATGCAATTGTACTTGTACTTGTAAGTTCATTAAAAATTGATTTATACCTATGTTGCCATTACTTAATTTACAGCCCTCGTATATATATATATATATATTTTTTTTTTTTTCTAAATAATTTAATTCACCATTTGCTTTCAAATTCAAAATGTTTATGTCTTTACTTTTCTAATATTTTTCTCTTCAAATAAATCGCACCATATTACAAATACTATTTGATATAAAACAAAGGTTGAAATCATATAGAGTATCTCAGAAGTTTGAATACTCAACTGATTATAAATTTATGTGATGAACATAAAAGAGGTTAGGAAAGAATACAGTAATTCATAGGACAGTTAGTGTTTTCGTCTTTTGTAAAAGAAGTAAAAAGCTTTTTTTGCTGGCTTTCAACGTGTTCGAATCGGCTACGCTTTAATAAATTATCTTTGAAATTGCCTTTTTCTTTTCAAATATTGAACAGTTTTTATTTTTTTATGTTAATATTTCCTTTCTGCATTGATATAAAAGTTAAAGCGTTGAGCATGATATTTTAATATCATTAAGCTATATTGCGAAATATTGAAGATAAATGAAGAGGAATTTTCTTTTAATTAAAATAAATATAATTCCTGTTCATAATCCTGATACTTATTGTTTAGGAACAATACTCTAACTAGAAATACTCAATGTTCTTTCGTTTCACTATTAAAATATATTGCCCCGAACAAAGCCTTGAAGAGTTGTATCTTGTTTTTTTTCTATCGGGATAAATTAGTGAAACATTTAAGCACAAACAGGTGGATCTAGCCAGCAAAGGATTTATATACACGATAGTTTCGGCAGAATTGGTTATATGGAGTTTAATTGTGCTAAATTCTTAGAAATATCTTTTCAGAACAGTAATAGCTTTAAGAAAGAGTCTTAGAGCTTTATGTAGCCTAATTAAGCCTTTGAGTATAAGTAAGATTTTGCAAGATTTTAAACGTAAATCATATTTTTTGCTGAATATTAATCAAATAATGCCCTTTTTTAATTTTTAATTCATATTTTATATTCCAAATTTCCCTGTTTAATCGTTTCAGGGGCAAAATATTTAAAGCTTTTCTCCCCTTACAATTAGAAAAGCAGAATTTTATTACAAAATTCTGGTGCCATTGTGGCATATACGGATTAAAATTAAGTGGGATATATAATATGCAACCGCCCTTCAAGGGATTAAATTTAGTTAACGAATTTCAACTTTTTTTAATATTTTTCATTCAGTTATTCTTTTAGAGAGTTCAAATCAGAATTAAAACAGCGTTAGTATAAAACAGACGGCGGAAAATTATCAAAATTCAAATACTTTAGGTATCAGGCCAGCTATTAGCACCTGTGCTTTCAATATATGTTTTTATGTAGTGCTAGTGAATTAAAGTGTGTGTGTGATTTGTGCTAGCGTGTGTGATTTGTTCTTCGTTGAAGAATTTGAAATTTCCGACTTTTTAAAAACTTTTTGAATTATCTTCCTCAACATTACCCTAGTATTTAAAATTTTGTGGATGATATTTTCTCATCATTAAGATATACTGTGATAGCATTCGAGTTAAACGAAATTTATTACTTCTATAATTAAAACAGATATAATTCTAGGTCCGAAATCCTGATATTTATTCTCTAGCAACAATACTTTAACTCGAATTATTTAATGCAATTCCTTTGCACTATTAAAATAAATCGCCCTGAGCAAAGACTGAAAGAGTTGCATCGTGTTGTCTCTGTCGGGATAAATTAGTGAAACATTTAAGCACAAAGAGGTGGTTCAAGGCAGTAAAGGATTTGCTCCCATAATAGTTTCCGCCGCGACGATTATAAAGTGTTTAGCTGCGGTAAATGCTTAGAAATATTTTCTCAGAACTTTTAGAAATGTTGCATTTAATATAAATGAGATAATTTTAGTACTTAAAAATCAAATGGTATTTTATTACACATTTTAATATACAACTATAAAGTTTAATATTGTATTTTAAATATATTAGCTCACGTGAAAGATTTATTTTTCCTCTTGCAATATACGGATTTAATTCACCTGTTTTTCCAAGCATTTTAAGTTTTACTTAATTTTTTAGTAAATAAAAAAAGAGAGTTGAACAGGAACAAAAATAATAAAATCGGTAAATAAAACAAATACATGTTGTTTATTCTTGATAAAACTCTAATTTGTTTGTGCAGTCTTAGTATTTCACGTGTGATCAAACATCCCAGAAGCAACGAATGTATATTTGATTTAGATGAGAAGAGTCCGAGTATTTTAAGAATTTTTTTTAGAGATTATTAACTTTAACAAGAAACTCATAACATTAAAAAAATGAAACTATATTATATCGTTTAGATACTATTAACATTAATAAGCAACTCTGAACATTAAAAAAATTATAATGCAAATTATGAACTCTGTTTTTAATTTTTTACATCAAAAAGTTTGTTTTCATGCCTTATGTAGTAAAAACTGCAAAATGATTTTTATGACTTCTAAGTAACCCTTCATAAATAAAACACTAATATGTTATTTAATTTACAGCTATAATGCGGAGAATATACTTATGAATTTTTAATACTTTTATCTAAAAGTATGCAATTTCAAATGAAAAATAAATTTTCCTGTCACATTTGTGTGTTTTAAGATAGATAGTTTTTGTTACAAATTGGATCTAAAAAATTTAATTATAATATCAAATGTCCATCTTTTATCTTCCTGCAATTTTAACCCTCTTTAGAACATAAATTAATCAACAGGATACGGCAGTTCAAGGAAAATACGTAATGACACTGTGACAAATATAAAAAAATTAGAACCATCAGAAATTTCCGTATGTTTATGATATCAGAATACGCTTCTATGCTTCTTAATATATATTCTCTTTTCTAAATTAAGCCTGAAACGTTGTTTATATGTTTGTTTTTTCCCATTTTTCTAAAATTATTATTAAAATACACATTATTTTCATTTGTAATATGGTAATATTTATAAAAGTTAAAAAAAAAAAAAAAAAAATCTTCTGATTTGCAGTGTAATGTAAACATTTGATTAGCGCTTGATTAACAGCATTAAAATCAAGTTTTTTTAAATGTTCTAAAAATATCTCTTATAATAAATCTTACTTTTTGTGCGTTTATATCTTTCATCCTTAATTTATGTAATAAAATAAAATAAATAAAACTTGTGCTTAAAATGTAAACACATAACTTTTAAAAGTAGATAGATCATATCAAGACAGATGCTTAATAGCAGGAATGTCATGTGTAAGAGGAATTTCTTCCTCTTTGTCACTAGTGGTACTGTGGTCGTTATAACATTACCATTGTTCGCTGTTAATCTGTCTTACCTTATTGGTAATCTATGCGTCAGTTTAACCACAATGTAAAACACTGCAAAAAAATTGCAGAAGGTATTACAAGAAAAGTTCCATAAAATACGAGCATTTCTCCCTGACAAATGGGCTTTACCTTTAAATAAACAGCTCTTGTCCGTAATAATAGGAAATGTTCCGAAATTGGCCGTTTAACTTGAGAAAGTGCCGTTGCAAGTAAAATTACCGCAGCAATTCATGGTAAAATACATGAGAATTTGAATTTTTTTACAGTGTACTACCTAGTGTCAATATGTTATAATACACTGATTTTATATTTTACAGTTCCTAAAACCAAAATTTGGGGTGGAGACAACTTGTACGTCAGCGTAGGAAGTGAAATTAACATTACATGTGTCATAACAGACTGTCCCGAGCCTCCAACGTATGTGTTTTGGTATCACGGCAACAGAATGATCAACTTCGACACCACTAGAGGGGACATTATTGTACAGAAAGCTGGCAACGACACGGCTATCAGCAGGTTGAGGATCAAAAATGCGCAACCTTCTGATTCAGGAAATTATTCTTGTTGTCCATCTAACGCTGAAGCAGCCAGTGTTTTTGTCAATGTATTAAGAGGTGAGATAAATTTATTGAAATAGTTTAGATTTTGAAATTTTAATCTCTGATAAGTAAATTATCTTAAATGAATGATAAACTTATTTTGCACGTACAATAGATTTAAAATCGACTATTAACATGAAACATATCGTGAATTTTACTGAAGTTTTATAAAAATATTTAACACCAGAATTTGTATATAAAACTATTTAACTTTTAAACCAATAAACCAATGCAGATGTTTTTTGAGTTTTTCTATCTCTCCAACTGGACTTAGTTTTTCTTGTTTTTTGTCTTTGTTTATATAAATAATAATATTAATAATACTACTAATAATAATAAACTTTAGTCTGTCTATTGGTTTTAACGTTTAATTTTTTTTGGTAACTTTTAAACTAAATGTATGGTCTCTGCAAGGAGTCATTTTTTTCTTTTTTGAGATGGGTTCGACCCTCGGTAGGTTACGTCTGACACCTTCTTGGATCTAATGGAAAATTTCTTTTTTTATTTACATTTTAACTTTTTATTGTTAAACTTCTATTTCCTTTTTCTATTTTTAAATAATCTATTTATTTATTTTTTAATTTTTAAATTTCTCACGGCTCCCTGTTGCCTCGCAAGTCAGTTACTTATAGCCTGGAAGTTCAGTTGGCACGCAACTAGTTATTCCATCCTGCTAACTATATTGTTCCATTGCAGATGTTTCTGTAGTACTTACAATTGTCTTCATGCCATCGGTCACCTTCCATCTATGGTTATCAATCAGATGAATCTAGGTGCAAAGAAGTATTGAGCAGTGTATTTAACTTATATCAGTATGATTTTTATTTTATTTAGAAATTTCTGGTTCGAGTCAAAATATTTTCATTTGGTACTGGTCAAATGAATCGTTCGTGGTATATTTAGTGTTAAAGGGACCAGAAAGGTTTGTAATGACAAAAATTGACTGAAATTTGACCATGGATTAGGTGACCTGTAAATAATTTAGACTATTACTTCTTTATGCATTTATTTGTGTGTTATTTGTGTTTATGCATTTGTTTATGTTATAGACATAAAAAAATATTTGTTAAATTGTAAACAAAAATAACAAACGTTTTAATATTGTACGTTAAATTTAATCTTGCGAAACTAGTTTTGTCACAATTTTGATGTCCATGTTCCATTTTTTCAGGCGTCATTTCCCTTCTCTCATTTATACCTGAAAAATAAACAACCAACATTTTTTTCAAGTTATAACAAAAAAATACGATCAATTTTTAAGAATTTTGAATTTTTTATTATAATATTTTTAATTTGTTTACAATATTTTTATTTATTTTTCAGGTATAATTGAGAAACAATGTAATAAGCAGTCTAAAAAAGAAATGACAGATCAAAAATGTGTAACTTGGACATCAAAATCGTGGCAAAACTCGTTTTGCAAGCTTAGTTCTGTCGTACAATATTAAAACTTTAGTTATTATTTTTTACAATTTAATAACTATTTTTTATTTCTACAAAACACAAATAAATAAATTCAAAAAGAAGTAATAGTCTAAATTATTTATAGACTTCTTAATCCACGATCAAATTTCATTAAATTTTTGTCATTTCAAATCTTTTTGCACCCCTTAAATACAAATAATATTTAGGTTTTAAAAATCTTACATTTAGTACAAAATTTCAAAACAAACCTCGTATTACGTTTTCAAGCAATAAAAGATGAATATTAATAGTTATTAATATGTTTTTGATTACAAATTAAACTTTTGATACATTTATACAAAACAGAAAGTAAAAATAATAATAATAATAATAATAATAATAATAATAATAATAATAATAATAATAATAACAGTTTTAGCCATGCTTCTGTTTAAATCCAAGCAGATTTTCTGTGAGAAAATCTTTTCTCATACAAAACAGAAAAAAATAATCAAGGAAAAAATTTTGAACTGAATATTCGAAAATAAAATGGTTCTGCCATCTATTGCTGTACATTCGGAGAACTATTGAATTTCATATTAAGTTTATATGTAATGAAGGAGTACGAATAAAATTCGCATAGTTCCATGAGGGTTACTTTTTGAGTATAACCTCATATGAGATTGCCATGCATGACAGAGTTGAATTGTAGTCGGTAGGGCAGCGACATTTTCGGTACAGAAAACGAAACTGCTAGTCAGCTGGCATACCAGCAGGAGTGTTACCACAGAAACATCTGATCGTCTGCTGCAAAGTGAAATGAATGATAACCCGATTAGTGATGAGTGCTCCCAGGTTGTGGTAACATCTGTAATCGAGTTGCCATTTATTGCAGAGGACGGCATGATGTTGCAGCATCTCCTGCTAGTGTACCAGCTGTTTGACAGTTTCGTTTTCTATACTATCTAATCTATCATATATATCAAAATAGTCAATGCTAAAATTGGTCGTAAAAATGTGATTCTGCCTCCCGGACTATCAACCTTAATGTCTTTAAATGTGTCTTTAATGTCCTTAAAGTCTGAATTCTTATATTTCAAAAGTGAACGCTGTTGCTCATATGAAATATTTGTCAATGAATCCCTAACACCAAATCAATATTGATTATTTATATAACTAATTAAATTTTTAACAGAGCTGAAAATAGAACGAGAGAATGCTAGACTGGATGTCGTCCGGATAGCTCAAAATTGTAGAGCATTGGTGCGTAATGCCAATGGTTCCGGGTTCGATCCCCGGTCTGGACATTTTTTCACTCTATTGGTTGTACGCTGTGTTATAAGTGATAATTCACATTCTTTGAATCCAATATTGATTGTATTTGGGGCTAACATTAAACCGATATTGTATGGATTGGAAATATTCCAATCAAATACCATTATTTAAAATATTGGATTTACAGTGAAAATCTTTACATTGAAACACGAATATTGTATCAATAGTAATTTTTACATTGGAAATACTTGAAACGAAACGTGAATATTCCAGATATTTTTGTTTAACATTTGAAATATTGGCGATGAAATGGCGATATACAACTTTTTAATATTAGTACTATTCTGGTAAAATGTAAACACCTCAATCTTAAGCCATTATCTCATGACAATATTGCCATTAGTTTATGGATTTGTGTGAAACGAAAAAAACAACACATTATAGTTTTTTTCGTTTATTTATTTTGTGTTTCTATTTTTGCCGGAAAATCTGCTGGTATTGTTGTGAAACTTTTCTATTTCTTTTACGAATAACACTCGCTATCTTGCGGTAAATAGCAATCCGGAGTTTGTTTCTTATTCTATGTAGGTTATAATTAAACAGCAGTGAAAATTTTGTGGAGATCTATCAAGAAAAATGAAGGCTGAAATACCGTAAATACCACTTTAAGTACTGTGCTGCGTTAGCAAATTTTCAGATTTCATTGCAAAAGAATCGCTTTGATTGAAAGAAAATATAAAGGCGAAAAATGCAAATATTTTTTTAATAGCACAGAACGAACATGAATTGCAGCGCATTTTTGTTCAATTGAAAAAAAAAACTTTTAAGAAGCCTTTAGCAAATTTACTTAAGTTCGTTTCCGCAAATTTATTTACTGCACTTATATTATAATTGGTATAGCTGTCGCAGACGCACCGGGGTATATTTTGGCGCCAAAATGGCGATTTTATGCCTGGGCAATCCCGCGGTTTTGGCGAGATTTTGCTTTGAATGACAACCCTGTAGAACAGATTCCGTGTGTTTTATAATAAATTAACTATTGTGTGTTTCATAATAAATTAATCATTGTGTGTATTTTATAGTAAAATAATTTGTGTGTATATAATAAAAATCGTATGTGTTTTATAATAAGATTAGCAAGCTACGCCCGCTGCGCTGGTCGGTTTCTACAAATGAACCTTGAATCAAACGAAATATATCGTTTAATTTGACCTTGTATTTGAAAGAAATCTGTATATTTACCTGGAATATCCTTCCACATTACTGAAAAATGATGTGATTATGGTATTATATTTTCTAATGTGCAGTCAAAATTTTAGCTCTTAAGTACCAACTCTTTTATTTGGTCATTTACAGTTAAGGTTTGCTAAAGAATGATAAAACTATATGCAATATACTAAAACCATCACCAAAAATTATCGAACTAACAATGCAAAAAAATTAAATAACAAAAGCTATCCAGTAGAAGTTTTTATAAAGGCTAATCTTTGATAATCGGGTTCATCTGATTATAGAATTTTTCCACATAATTCTAAAACTAACATAGAACGATATGGAATATACTAAAATCATGCTTAAAAATTATCTACTTAAAAATGCAAGTTGCAAAAAAATACGCCCAGTAAAAACTTTCTAAAAGGCTAATCTTTCGGAATCGGGTTCACCTGATTATATAAACTTCACACATAACTGTTTGACTAAGCAACGTAGAACAATATGTAGTACACTAAAACCAATCCTGAAATAGCATCTAACTAACAATTCAATTATCATCAACATCCGTCCAGTAGAACTTTTTCAGAAGGCTAATCTTTCATAATCGGAATCAGACATTAAAAATGCTATTATAAAAAAAAGGTCACCCGATTTTCAAATTTCCCCCTATAATTCTAGAACTAAGCAACGTAGAATGATATGTTATATAATAAAACTTTCCCTACAAAATTATCTAACTAACGGTGTAGGTTTCATCGAAATCCATTCGGCAGAAACTTTTAAAAAGGCTAATCTTTTATAGTCGGATTGATCTGATTATAGAACTTCCCATAATAATTATATAACTAAGCTACGTAGAACGATAGGTTATGCAATAAACCCTACCCTGAAAAATTATCTATCTTACAGTTTAAGTTCGACGAAAATCCATAAAGCAGAACTCGAGTTATAAGTAGCCGGAACGAAATTTCATATATAAGGTAAGAAGTAAATAGAAGTATATTGTTGTTAATATAGTTTACATTTGAATAAAAAAAGGTACTTTTCGGTTAGCCGGGCGCCAGTGATATATGTACATATATAAATATATATGTATATACATGTGTATATATATCTTCATACATATAAGTGTATATATATGTATATGTGTAGATATATGTGTAGATATATATGTGTATATATATATATGTGTGTGTGTATACATACAACATGCATATATATCACTGGTGCCCGGCTAACCGAAAAGTACCAAAAAAAAAAATACTGCAAAAATGATGTCGTACACTTGAAAAAACATATTTTGGCTTAAAATCTCTTATCAAAACTGTTTTTCTTTTTTTTTCTTTTCTTTCTTTCTTAAAAAAATAAAAATAAAATTATTAACAGTCTTTTCTTTTATTTTTCTAGATGTATAGCCATTTTAATTTTTTCTGCAGAAAAAAAAAACTTTTTGGCTTAAAATCAAATTATTTGGGGTCAAAAGTAAAATAAAAATCGCCAAAAAACAAAAGATAAATCGCCAAATATTTCAATAGCAATCTTGCCCATTGAATAACTTTTTAAGCACTACGAATATTCCCAATCATGTTTAAATTAAATATTTTCGTTTTATAGTATTATCTCTCATTAAAACTGTTTTTCTTCTTTTTTTTCTTTTCTTTCTCTTTCGTTTTTTCTTTCTTTTCTTTTTTTAATAAAATTAGTACAGTTTTTTCTTTTATTTGTTGAGATGTATAGCTTTTTCAATTCTTTCTGCAACAATAATGGTCGCCAAAAAATAACCAGTGGTAACCTTTTCGTCCAAAATAACAGAACTTTCCATCATAATTCTATAACTAATCTACGTAGAACGTTCTGTTACATACTAAAACCTTCCCTGACAAATTATCTATTGAACAGTGCAAGTTCCATCAAAATCCATTCGGCAGAACTCAAGTTATAAAGGAACGGAACGAAATTTCCGTTTGTGTTTTATATATATAGTAGATAACTGTTTCATAATAAGAAAAAACTAACACGCAGTTTCAGCAAGCTAGACCTAACAGATACCCGAACACGGGGTTTTCTCGCCAAAATAGCGCAAAACAAAAATCACGCCAACCCCTGGGCGTCTGCGACAGCTGTTCCCTTTAATTTTGTCTTTAAGTTTAAATTTTTGGTAACTGAAATATTCAACAGCTTCATTTTATTCAATGTTCTATTAAATGAGGCAGTATGCCAGTAATATTAGTTTGTTCAAAAAAACCCGCAGATATTATATCACACCACGCACAGTTTATATAAAACAAAAGCTCTTTTTTAACAAATATCTCACACGAATGTTTTACGAAATATACATTTTGTGTACTAACTTTCAATGTTCTACAAGTATCGTTTAATTTCAGGTGAAAAACATGCTGCTGTACAAAACGACGCAGCTTCATCAAGATCTAGATCATCAAGATTCGTCTATTCATTGAACATTCTCACCATTGTGCAATTCATCATTTTCGCATTATACTGTTTGTGTTCGAGGTGACAGCAGTGGTTCTATTACCAGATATTTATAGAGTTTTTAATAAGGTAAGTTAAGATACAATAGTTTAAAACATGCACTTTCTTATATTCAGGGTGATCGTAATTAAAGCTTTCATTTGAAACATTTACAAATAAATTCTACTCGACTAAATATTACAAAACTTGAAAATATTATAAAAGAGGTCAGGGTATTTTATTTCTTACAAAATAATAATAATAATGATGATGATAAATTGAAATAGTTACCACCAGAGGGAAAATGGCGCTACATGGTGTATTCAGAAACATGGGTCTCACCTAAAAGTCACATGGATTGAAGCATGACCTGAACCCATGGGACTTTACCCTTTAGGATTATCTAAAAAGCACCGCTTATTGTAGCAACATTTGTTAAATATGCCATCCTCAGATTTATTTCTAACATTACATCTGATATGCTTCGATTTACTGTAGAGAGCGAGATATCGCTCTTGAACCTGTTTGCCAAAAACAGTTGAAAGCACATTGATCATGGACTGCCATGATATTTATATATAAAATAAGTTATTATGACAATAACATAAATAAATCTTGATTTTTCCCTGGTAGGGAATGTTTGAACTAATTATTTTTTAAATATTTCTAAGCTGCTAACTTTTGATCCACGCAATGGTTTGGAATAGTTTTCATTTGATTGAGTTTCAATGTGGAAATTTTTATGATCACCCTGTATTATAGCTACGTTTTTAAAATTCAGTGAAATAATTTTATTATTTTAAACTATTAAAATTAAAATTTCTACAAAATAACTTAATGTGTGGCTATGAATCTGATAGAATTAGGATTCAATTAAAGTGTAATTATTGCTTAAAATGATAAAAAACATAACACAGAACGTTTAAAAATACCTTTTAATATAGATCACATATGTTTCCTTCGCTCTAACGGCGACAACGTCAGATAAAAATGATAAATAAAATAATTTCGCAAAGTTTTTGAAAATGGTAAACATAAATTACGAGATCACATGTCCAATGCAAGCATGTGCTTAAATTGGACAAACTGGAAAACGTGAAAATTATTATTTATTTTTATTTTTATTGCTTTTTCAATCTGTAAAGCATCTTGTGTCAAATTTTAAATAATTCAAAAGAAGCCAATTCGTTGCAAATGTTATGGTTTCGCAAATATATTTCTATTGATTCACGGACAATGGATGGGAAATAAACTCTTGATGGAAAAATTATTTTACTATCTTTGAAATCAATCTGCAACGGCTCTATTCTATGTTGTCTGGTTAAGGCAGTAGTTCTTCTATCATATTTGATATTTGCAATAGGTTCTTTTATTCTCGTTTTAAATTTTCTGTTTGTCATTCTTATATAGTATTGTACTGTTCCATCTGCCTTGGTGAGTGGGATTTCATAAACACCGGAAAGTTGATCAGGTTCTATTGGATCTATTTTTCTACATACTATGTTTTATAATTTTGTGGAAGGTTTTCCGATAAGGCAGATATTAAATTTTCTAAGTTTATACTTTAATCTTCCAAATGCTTTACAGATTGAAAAAGCAATAAAAATGAAAATAAATAATAATTTCCACGTTTTCCAGTGTGACCAATTTAAGCACCTGGTTGCGTTGGACATGTAATCTCGTGATTTATGTTTACCAGTTTCCAAAACTTTGCGAAATTATTTTATTTATGATTTTCATCTGAAGATGTCACCATTAGAGCGAAGGAAACATATGTAATATATATTAAAATGTATTTTTAAACGTTTTGTGTTATGTTTTTTATCACTTTAAGCAATAATTACACATTAATTTAATGTTAACAAGTGATTTTATTACATTATTTGTAGAATTAGGATTGTTTATTAAAATGTTATGTAACTTTAAGACATTTCTTTTAAAATGATTTATTTCTAAATTATTCACATTACATATTTTCCTCAAAGGCTTTATAACTTTTTGAAACATTCTTACGTAGAATGATATTTTTCTAAATCATCTGCATTACATAGCTTATTCACATGCTTTGTATTTTCGAGAAATATTCTCTTGGAATTGTCCTTTTTAGAATTCCTATTATAGGAGTCTTAGTCCTTTTGTAAATCATTGTCATGAAAAATTTTTTTTTGTTGTTGTTGTTGTTCAGACACACTGTTATGTGGATCCTTTTCTTCCTTGTAATCATCTTTATAAAATTAAAATGATTTACATTAATGATTAAGCTAAGGATCTTATGGCTAAATTTGTTCAATTAAAAAAAAAATCTTAATTTCTCAGACCCATTTACTTACATTCTATAAATTCTAAAGTACCTTTACACTTTGATTAAACTTTACCTTAAATAAAAAGGGAAAAAAGTAAAAGTAATTTAATTCAAAGCCTGACTTTCGTATGTCCTTCCCCATTAAAAATATTTTAATCATGTCTGATAATTTGTTGAAAGAAAAAAGCCTAATTACTTTTACAGAAAATTACATTTTTTTCGAAGTAAGAAAAAAGCTAAAAAATGTAAGATTATTAATAAAAAGTTTGTTTTTAAAGTTTTAAGAGAGAGATGTATCAGATTTCTTTTAAATAAAAAATGTATATTTTCTCTCTCTGTTTTTTTTTCGTTCTTAGAAATTCAGATGCCTAAGACGTTACATTTTTATTTTCTTTTGAATAAATTTTTTAGTTCATCAAAAAATATTTTAATAATGAATGTATTTTTCTTTTATGATAAGAAAATTGAATTATTTATATTGTTCATAAAATCGGATAATTCTTTAAACAAAATTCGGAACGATGAAACAAATAATAATAAGAAAAAAGACAATAAGAAAATATTAATCACATAACAAAACATTTTTAGTTGTTTTTATTCAGATTTCTGAAGCTGTGAATTATACAAAAACTTTTTCAATTATGTATTTTTAAAATCTCCAATTAGTCCTTTTAAATTATATATATATTTCTATATTATAGAGTTTTTTCTTTATCTTTATTCGTTTGTGTATATTTACAACAAATAATGAATTATTTGAAACTAATGCACTGCCTTTTAGATAATATAATCTCATAAATATTTCATACATATTTTATTTTGTTTATTTAATTTTTGAACGAATTTAATTTTGAAAAAATGTCCAGATAATCTTAATTAAAAACTTGCACGAAGTTTTCAGTTAGTGAAACTCTGATCATCATAATCTATTTTCAGTTGTACATGTCATAAAACGACGAAATAGCCTATTGTTTTTAATCGAGAAAATTCGTTATTAGCAGTGGTGACATTAGTAATCTTACTTAAGCCCTTTGTTAAATCCACCCTTAATTTTCGAACCCTTTGTTGATCCACATTTATTTGTACAATAAAACCTGTTAAAGCGGAACATCTATAATGGAATCATGCATTAAGAGCCTACGCTAGTCACGCGAAGAAACGCTCAAGCTAATGTTAAGTCTATGGGAAGGTTCTTGCGCGATTTCTCGCTCGCATTTCAATATTTTTAAATGATTTTTTTTTTTTGCACAGGATAGCTGACGCCGATCCCTAACGTTGTTAGTTTTTACTTTTTCAATTTTGGTTTCAGTTTTTTTTTTAATATAAAGGTACTTTCACTTTCAGAACCGGTTCCAACCTGTTCTGAAATTGAAAATGTCCACTTATAAAAAAACAGTAACTGAAGTCAAAAAAGTAAAAACAGGTTACAGATCGGCCTCAGCTGTCCTATGCAAAAAAATCATTTAAAAATATTAAAATGCGAGCGAGAAATCGCACAAGAACCTGCCCATAGACTTAACATTAGCTTGCGCGTTTTTTCGAGTGACTGATGTAGGCTCTTAAAAGGAAAAATTCCGTGGTTCTTGTGGAAAGTCACCCAAAAAAACTGGAACCTTGACAAACCGCCATTTACGAATTCTAATTTACCTTTTTTTTAAACAAACGATAGCTGCAAAATGACAGAATAAACAAAAAAACCTGTGATACGGTATCCAGTAACAGCGAGCACAAAATTTTTGCAATGTTCCAGGGAAACCAATAAAACACAAATTCTTAGATGCTATAGCTGCATTATGTACAGACGGCTAAAAAAAGAGAAAACCCTATGCATTTGAATCACCAAATTGCCGCGGAAAAAAGGCCATTCGATTGGAAATTATGTCTTTTATCTTATCTTCTAAAAAAAATAAGGGTAATCTTGATACATAAATTGTAAAAAACTTTAAAATTTGCAAAATGAACGTCATCTACATCGTCAAATGAACGTCACTTTCATTAATTTATTCTCCATAGGTATAATATTTCCATACTGCATGCCATGGGAGAGAGAGAATAATGAATCTCCAATCATGCTAAGGTGGGTATAGCTTATTATGTTGATGGGATTTTATTCAAAAAATTAAGCCGTAACAAGGTTAAAACTTTGTCAATACCGAGAAAAATATTCCTACATGGCTCTTGTCAACTAATTAGTTAATTAGTGAATTTAACATTATAAAATTAAATAAAATAAAGACCGAGATGTGGAAATGGTATTTTCATTATCTTATCAAAGTTTCCGTATTAAATTTTCAATTTAAATTAATATGACTAAGCTATTCATCTTAATAAGTTTGTAAGGAAATAAAATATAATGGCGGTATTAATAACAAAATAATTTTTGCTGCCCGGTAAATTTGCGATTAATTACTGAGGTAATCATAAATAAAATTTCTAGTTTCTAAACATGCCAATGTTCTTTTCTTCAAAAAGTAAATCCCTGTTTGAAAAAAACATCCAAATAAGCATTGTCAAAAAATTCGGTGGGATTTGAGACTGTAGAATTATAAAATATTATTAAATGCTATAAATCAAAATATTTTAAGAAAGTGTTTTAAAATGACGCTCAAATATGTATCTTTGTTGTACTTCTTAAAAGAAAAAAAAAAAACATTATTTTGATGTTATCTTGTTCACAAAATCCAGCAGTAAGAGTATTAAAACTTTGACAATATAAAACTGAATAAATTTAAAATCTTGCACAGATTTTGGTAAGTAAATATCTTTCTTTGTGAATTGTAAAGTAGAACTTCAAGTAAAATTAAAGCCGAAAATTGTAAAGAGTATTTTAATTTAATTTTATTTTTTCTGTAATTAGTCATTAAATTATTCACTTGAATAAATTGGAAAGAAGATAACATAATGTAGGTATTAACAGCGAAATAACTTTTGTCACAATTAATTAGAAATAGAACATCAAAAGTAAAATTTTCAGTCTTATAAACGTAAAAATTTTCTCCTCTTTTTAAAAGGAACAAAAACTATTTGTAAAACTTTCCACGGAGTATCTGTCACTAAATTCGGTGTTATTTGACCCTGAAAGAAATGTATTAAAATCAGCCGTACTCAACCTTTTTTTTCTCGTGGGCCGCAAACATTTATTTACGGTGTTAGGAGGGCCGCAGCATACTTCTGTAATAATGTAAAAAAAATATATAGATTTCTATTGCAAATGCCGCGAGGATTATTGTTTTGAAATAGTGGTATAAAGCTTTTTGCTACCAATTTTTTCTGCGACAAATATTTAACCCTAATAATCCTTATTAACAATATGATAAGTATGAAACGTAACACCAGAACAATGCAGCAATTCTAAATTCTCGAAAAAAGAAAATCAAGAGATTTTTTCTAATAAAATAATTCTTTTTTCAAGATGGAAAAACTTTTTTTTTTAAATGTAGAAATATATAGTGTAAATTAAATTAATTTGGAATAGTGTTCAGGATTAAAAAATGTATACACTACTACAACACAAGCAAAATTACATGTAAAAGAACTTTGACTGAAGAAACGTCATTTAAGATATTTTAAATTATAAATAATAGGAAATTGCTTTTCCATGAAAATATATAAAAGAGCAGTGAAAATATTAAAATTTTTTTATGCACACCTCAATTAATTTTATAAATAGGGTTTAATGATTATGTGTCTCGGGCCGTACATAGAAGGTCGCTGGGCCACATGCGGCCCGCGGGCCGCAGGTTGAGTATGGCTGTATAAAATGCTGTAAATCAAAGTACTTCACAAATATCTCATTATCGCATCAAATGTCTTTGACATAGGGATCTCAATTGCATTTCTCCTCTTTTTCGTAAAATTTCAGTTTTATAGACATATAAATTTTCTTCTCTTTTTAAGATATAAAGAAAGACTTACGTTTATAAAACTGTCCAAACAGTAGCTTTCACTTTCAGAAAATTCGGTGTTATTTCGCTATTGAAGGGTATCAAAATACCTCGCAAGTACAGTGGAACTTCCCTTTAACAAAGTCCCTATTTAACGAAGTTTTCTACTTAACGAAATTTCCTACAGAACTTTGACTTTGAACAACATTAGTATATAAATTAATCTCCATATTACGAAAAATATATTCTATATAACGAAGTTTATTCTACTTTTGTACGTGTACAGAATTCAAACTAATATGTTGCTGTTGCGATGGATATGCGAATTTATTTCAGCGGATTGTATAAAAATGAACACATTTAAATAATTTCCATTCTGTTTGGTGCTAAATAAAACAATTTTTTCCACACTAAGAAAAGCAATTGTTATCATTACTCTCCCACACCGAGATTCCAGCGCTGACAGTTAGGGGAAGTCAAAATCCCTTTTTACATTCTATGATATAGAAGATGCAGTGACGCAATGGCAGCAAAAGCAGTGACATCAGATATTTGAACAAAAAATATCAATTAGTGTCAGACAGTTACCATTCTGATCTACCATTGCCGATAGACAATTGCTTTGTACACCCACAAGAATGTGCTTCAAAATGCAAATCCATAAACATCAAAGTCATTTTTGTTCCTTCCAATACAACTTCTAAACGTCAACCATTAGTCTAAGGTAAAATAAAAAATCTTGAAGTACAGTATCGAAAAAGACAGAAAAAATACAATGTAGTGAAAACATTAATTTGAGAACATTAATTTGAGAACCTGTATATCAGAGCTCACGAAAGCTCAGAAATGTGACGTGATGTCATCGACCGTACACAACTGTTTTGTAAAAGACGGCTTCATAATTAAAACTGAATCAAATGCTTTTGAACCCAATAGCTGTTTGTCATATCTGAAGAAAAAATTTCATGAATTAAACTTCATTTCTATTTAACGAATTTTCTTCATAACGAAGTTTTTAAGTGTAACGACGAGACTTCGTTAAATGGAAGTTTCACTGTATCTCCTAAAGTGACTTTGTAACAAAGATCTATGTGTCTTTCACAAAAAGTAATTTTGATAAGACTTCGTTTGAAAAATCGAGGTGTTAGAAGGTTAAAACAACATTTTATTAATTTACTTTCATTTATAAAATACAAGCACAGTATAAATTTAAGTAAATTTAAGATTGAAATGTAAATATAATATTTTATTTAACTGATCAAAATTTCTACATTTAATTTTAATTTTACATAATATGCTAATAATCTATATTAATATTAATATTAATATTAATATTAATAATAAATACTAATAAAAGAAGGATGTTCGTTTGGGTGTTTGTGTTTGTGTATGTTTTGATAGCGGCTAAGGAAATCTCTTGCACGTAGCGGTCTGCATGTTTGTTTTCCGATAAACGAAGACTTGTTAAATGCAACTGATGCTTAAATTTTGAAATTTTGTATTTGACTTTTTTAAATTTATTTTCTTACACTATTTTCAGCGTTTTTTCGTGTTTCGCGCGATATTTTGACATTAGGAAAGGGAATCCGTTTTCAATCTTTTAGCCCAATAGAGCAAAATTTTTATCTAATCAATAAACATTATTTGGTGTTCATATTGCAATTTTTGAATTTTAAACATTTTTTAAGTCATTTTGTCGGTACATTTTTCTTTTGAATTGGCTTGATTCCTGTTTGAAATAGGCCTGTATGGAGGAAACCTTCGATTATTTATTTATTTATTTTGAAGAAAATTTTAAGTGTCCATTGTTTTGATTACATTTCTTTATATTAACTACTGAGCGTTTTAACAAAATGAAATATTTTTGCAAAATCGAAATTTTCAAGTAAATTGTTTGAACGATTTATGGGACACGATCAAAATTTTTAGGTTAGTTCGGATGCTTTCAATTCTCAAGTAAACATTTTCGGCTTCAACAATTAGGTCCAACAGACAAACATGCTAAATTAACACCGTAAAATTAATATTATTTTGTTATTGCTTTGGCTTGAAAAATACGGTCGCCAGTGGCGACCAAATATTTTTACCTAGCAACCAAGTTATTTAATCTAATGAGGTTTTTGTTGTTGTTTATTTTTTGTACAAACATTGACCTAAGCTTTCTTGAAATGAGCACAAATGCCATTCCCATCCCCTTTCCCAATATTAAAAAATAAACTTTGGAACTATATTCACACACAAATATTTTTAACTTTTGTTTTTAATTTGTCAAAAATAAGTTCATCAAATGTAAATTGTAAAATAATCAAATCCGAATTATTTGAGACTTCGACAGAAAAATAGGCAAAAACTTGTTTTCCTGCTTCACTATTTCGTCGATGCGCTTCTCAGCAGATATAGATTTTGTGGCATTCATCTATCCGGACATTTGAAACATTCGGCAATCAGCATTTTCCGAACATGCTGGTTAATCCACTCTTTACAGTTTTTTTTTGAAAGATATATGATTTTTATAAGTTTCATTAGAAAACTTAGTTTATATTATCTTTTTATACTATGTAACTAATAATTCTAAACAATGCATGTTATTATTTTTCCTCAATTAATTCATAAAAACTTTTGTGCTTTTTGAAAATTAATGACGATAAAGGAGGGGATGGTAAATATTTTTTACTGGCTACTAGAATTTTTTTCTGTCTACCAGATCTTATCAAATTTGTAAAGCGCTGGTTATTACTGTATATATAAGTTCGATTACACAGCTGAAAGTTCTGATTCATATTGAGTTGAGGAAACTGATTAATGCACTGTAAACCTTACTATTTTGTAAAAAAATTATGGTAACATGCTAACTTTAAAATCTCTGGCAACTATTAGTATTTGTGTTTTCTGAAGAGATAGAAATGTTTTTTGGAATCATGGGTAACTCAGAAGAAATTGTATTATGTTTTCGTAAACTTTTTGATAGATTAAGAAACATATATCTATTTTTATTACAGAGCTGTTCTTAAAGGTAAAATACTTTTTGTTAACTAGATCACTTAATTAATTTTAAATATACACAATAAATACAAATTTCTGTTTATGAAATATATATTTTTTTCTTTAAAAAAAAATAATAACTTCGTAAAACACGCAGCATACAACAAGTAAAAATATTTAGGAAAAGAATAACTAACAAAATACTTATTTTTTTTTCTATGGTCGTAATTATTTATAGATAGACACTCTCTCCGAAAAAACTTCTTCAAAAAATGTAAAAAGTACAGGCAGCAAGTTGCCAGAGCACCCCTGTGATTAGAAGAGCTTGTTTTGTTATTTGAAGAATTTTCCGCTTTTGACAAGAGAATTTTAGGAAATTTTGAGATTATAGGTTCTCGAATTTTTCAAGCTTTAAGAGAAAAGGGACATACGTAATAATGACGCTTCTATTAGGAAAAAGTACTAAGCAGCACAGTTGCCGGAACATTGCTGTGATATGAGGAAAATGCAGCTTTAGATTGCAGTATTTGCGGTAATTTTTACGTTGGGTTGGTTAGTTTTGGGAATTTCGTAGAAAAATGGGCAAATTACAGCCGATATTTTTATGTTTTTACGAAATATAATCAACTGAAAAATTAGTTCAAATCACGGATTTTTTTCGAGAGTGCAGATGAATTCTTTAATGTTTATAAACACGCTTTTTCCTCTTTTTAAATGGAAACATTAGTTTTTAAACCGCTCAAACAGCAGCTGTCACTGTCAGAAAATTCCTTATTATTTCATCCTTGAAAAGTTGTATTAAATACTATAAATAAAAATATTTCCCAAGTAGCGATGTTAAGAGGCACTTAAATACGAACGTAGGCCTGTAGTGCTTGAAAAAAAACCTTGGTTAGAATCTTTTCGAAAAATCTAACTCTTAAGATGTTAAAAACTTCTCTTTAAAACTATTTCCAACACAGCTTTTTATTATTCCGATTTATGGATTATACAGATTTATTGAATATTATATTTAAGCAAAAAAGGTCCAAAATGTGGAAAACTTACTTTAATAAACTCTACAAAATTCCTGTATTTAGTCTTAAATTATCCTATATAAATTATTCATCTTATATCCTAGCAGAGAAATAAGAATTCATTATTAAAATACGAGCTAGGTATTAATAACAAAGCACTTTTTCTTGGCCTAGGTGAATTATCCACTAATTTCAGATATACATCATAAATAAAAATTCTCTGTTTATAAACGTACAGTTTTCTCCTCTTTGTTATAAAAACAAAGTCTGCTTTTGAAACCACCAAAACAGTAGCTGTCACTGTCAGAAAAATCGGTGTTATTTGAACCTTGAAGAGACGTATTTGATGCTATAAATCAAAATCTTTCAGAAGTAGCGACGTAAAGTGGCACTTAAATACGAACCTAGGCAGTACCGGTTGAAAAATTAACTTTGATTAGAATCTTTTCGAAAAATAAAACTCTTAAGATGTTAAAACTATTTCCAACACAGCTTTTTATTACTATGATTTATGCATTATACAGATTTATTGAATATTATATTTAAGCAAAAATAAGTCCGTGGAAATGTGGAAAATTTACTTTAATTAACTCTACAAAATTCCTGTATTTAGTCTTAAATTTAAATTACCCTAAATAAATTATTCATCTTAATATCCTAGCACAGAAATAAGAATGCATGATTAAAATATGATCTAAGGTATTAATAACAAGACAACTTTTCCTCGTCTAGATGAATTATCCATTAATTTTACAGATACACCTTAAACAAAACTTCGTTGTTTATATCCTCTTTGTTATAAAAACAAAGTCTGCTTTTGAAAGCATCGAAACAGTAGCTGTCACTGTCAGAAAAATCGGTGTTATTTGAGCCTTTGAAGAGACGTATTAAATGCTATAAATCAAAATCTCTCACAAGTAGCGACGTAAAGTAGCACTTAAACACAGATCTGGGTGGTAGTTCTTTAAGATTTTTCTTTTATACGTCCGATATTTTTATCATCTGGTCAAAAGAGGAGTGGAGAAAATTAAAAGATATTTCTCATCGCAAAATGAATCTTTGTAACAATTTCACAGACCCCACGACGAAAAATGTAATATAAGTAGCGTACTTATTTAGCGATTACTCTTATATGTCAAAAGTTTAATTACAGATGATGATGAATTACAGCAATTAGGAAATCGAGACATTTAAGAGCAATTTTTAAAAATGTTTCCTTTTTTAAACGGTTATTTTTCATTCATGAAGTTTCTGCGTTAGATGATTATTTTGAAATTAAAAATGGCAGCAAATTATGTAAGCAGCAATGTCATAGAATTTTATTTTCAAATATTTATGAAAAAATTGTATTTTTTTTTTTAATGTAAAAGCAAGCAACAAAATGTAGCAAAACATTTGTCATACACTATATGGCAAAAAATCACAAGAAACGTTGGATTTTAGTTGTTTTGTAGAATATCTCGAGAATATTTGACGAATTCTTCTTGAGCCTCTTGAATATAAAGAACATGTTTGACCTCATATTTTTCATCAAATGTTTTTCATTACGAAGGTAATTAGGGGACAAACAACAAATTGAGAAAAAAATATATATTTGGGATTCTGTAAAATAAAATGGTCGAAATGATCTGTAACTGCAGCACATGACTATCTAGATATTGTACAACATTTGTATTTATTTGTGTAATTATAGAACGTATATAAAGGAAATATAAAGGGTTGATTAAAAATTTCGAGAAATTGTTGGATGATTTTTTATTTAGAACATGCAGAGTTTTCAAGCATATTTAACACCACTTTTAGAAAACTTGACAAGGTGAAGTAGAGAAAACATAGTACAATTATAGAATATAAATATATTAACTAATTGATGAGATGTAAGCGTTTCTATGAACTGTACCAAAGTTTTTTGTGAATTTCGATTATTTCTCTGGTATCAAAATTGTGCGTTATGCGACTCTTTTCATTGCAAGTGTGGTGATTGGAAGGTTTATATACTCTTCTGAAATTAATATACGAGCGCAGCAATAGATACAGGGTGCGCCAAAAGTTTGTTAAAACATTAAACATTCATTAAAAAGAAACAAATGGTAACTCGAGAAATATACATCAGATTGTAAAACGGAAAAATACGTGTTTAATATTTTAGAAAATGGCAACTTTGATATTCCTAATAGGTTTTTCAAAACTATTGAACATGCATTTTTCCGTTTTTCAATACGATGTATATTTCTCGAGTTATTCGAGTGTTTCCAGACATTGCAATGGTAACGATTCTCACAGCATTGCACTCGATTACAATGCCATCTACAATGTTTCGAAGAAAATGTTCAATACAAAAGTTACGTATTTTTTCCCCGTAGAATCCGAGTCTGCAATAAAAAATGGGAGTCATTATTTAAGATTTCAAAGTTGCCCCCTTTCCTCCCGGGGGGGGGGCAACTTTCATATCCCTAAATAGATTTTTCAAAAATTTGAAAATGCATTTTGCCGTTTTTCAATCCGTTTTTCTCCGATGTGTATTTATAGTTATTTGACCGCTTCCAGACTTTTCGGACACCCTGTATATATATATAACAAAAACAGTTGTGGTTAAAAGAAATTACTGATAGATGGTGTTGGTATCATAATATGGAGCAGATGTATGCAAATCCGCATATAGTAAAAGACACATTTCTGCGCAGCGTCTGACAAGCTTCAATATACCAGCACATGAAACAGGTCCTTTTCACGTCTTCAGTCATTTTGCCGTTCAGAATTTTCGCAATGAGCCAATTACCGATTTTTCGTTCTTGTAAAAGTGTTTAACCAGCGCTTGATCTGGTAACGACAGCTGGCATCCAATGAAGAATATTTGTGCATTGAGGGGTTTTATTGACAGCCTGATTTAATAAATCTGCATCGTATTATTCATGCAGCGCCATCTATCGGTAATTTTTGAACCAACATTGTTTTGTTATAAAAAAAAAATCTCCCTCTAATCTGATTCCTGCAAAGCGCAATTTTTTATCCTCATTTGTTTCTTTTTAATGATTTTTTAACGTTTGAACGAGCATTTGGCGCACCCAGTATATATGTTTTAATAAAAAAGGAATATAGAGAGAATTTTAAATGATAATTTAATGATTTGAAGTTAATGAAGAAATATTGCTTGAATAATTGACAATGCTGATGCAATTGACATTACTGAATTCAGTGAAAAAAAATCTCTTGATTTTGCAGAAAAATATTGATGTTCTAGCAGACAGTAAAAAAATGAGATTTTTTTCTGTGAAAAAATCGCATTCTTTCCATTGTTTCTGTTTTTTCTTTCTTTTTAATGATAAAATATTATATTTGAGTGTAAGAAACGGATTTCTTTTTGCAAAATAACTTTTGTTTTACCCCCAACTAGGGCAAAAATATATTATCTGTTGATTCAATATATTTTGTTAAAGTGTATATAAAATCCTCTGCATGCTATTTTCAAACTTTATGTCCATTTCTTTACGATAATTTTGAAAGATATTTGCTTCACGTTTTCTATCATTTATGCATTTTTTAACTAACATTGAAAATAATACTCTATTCTATGAAAAGAAGTGCGTTAATATTAAATAATGTTAGTAGTTGAAATGTCACAATGAACCTGTGTTTGTTTTCATCATTGGCTTATGGCAAAAATTAATGAACGATACCACACTGTTAAACACTTTTGTTCAAATTTGAACAATTCTACGGTGTAAAGTAATTAAAACAACCACATGTCGTTTTTCTTAACTTTCAAAAATCTTCTTTATGCACTATGGAAAAGGACAAATATTTCTCATTCTAAGAAAATATAATGCAACCATGAACGAAATATACAATAATCTCTTCCGACTTACCCATGATTTCGAAAAACGTTCTTTATGTGTAGAAACCACAGAAACCAATATATTTTTGAGATTTAAAGAATCATTTATTCACGTTTCAGTTATTTTAATTATTGTGAATTTTGCCGGTAGTCACTTGAAGCTCTTTTTACAATGATGTATAACTTATCAATCATCTCCAGGGCAGGATTACCAAAGGGGCAAACTTTCAACAGTATTTTAGTATAGAAAATTTCGCGTTTTAAAACATAATTTTTGTTTAAAATAATGCAGACAATACTCTTAGTAAATTAGTGATGTGAGTTCGCTCCTGCGTTAAACTCTGAGCTTCTCGAGATGCGTGAGATTTGATACAATCTATCCAAGCACGTTCGCATGACTACTACATACATAAGTTAAATTCAATGCATGATGTTAATCAGTGCGCATGTTTATTAAGTATGACAATGTATAGTGGTTAAAAATATAACATAACCATCATAGGTGTACGCTAGTTGGTAAATTTATACATTCATTGACAATGCACTAGATGAAATGCAAATATCCATACTTGTACACCAGATCTCAAGACGCCTACAAAAGCTAGACCATAAAGTAAAAAATACCTACGTCAAAAGTATTTTTGATACTAGTTATTTTTGTAATGTCTTTTGTTCTGAATATAATTCTTATCCACTGTTAATAAAAAAAATGTATTTTACAACAAAAGCTGCTGGCATCCCGGCTACTAGTACAGTTGCTGTAAAATTTACAAGCTACTGTCTTTAAGAATTCTGTAAGAGTGTTTCCGCCATTTCAAGTCTGGAGAAAGTCGTGTTCCTATTGGTTGAGTGCTGCACGTGACAGAAATAATTCGATTTTTACTTCACTTTTGCTTGAATTCGATTTCACAGCATGGGTGCTTGAAAAATTACAACAGAAAGTGCAGAAAAATCACAATCTTTTTACAGTGTCCGTAATATCTATAACCGTAGAATTATAGCAATTATACTAATAAAATATATTGTTTGCGGTCACAAGGTTGTGTATTTTATTTTTTATTAAAATTTTGGTAGTTTTCTACTTAGTGATTGCAAATTATTCTATTATTTCTTATATATTATTTAATGCATGAGTAGGAAGACTTATTTGTATTTTATTTTTCTTTTCAGACTCGAGCCATCCTATTGTACATTCTTTATTGTTTTATGCCTTCGATTCATTTTCATTTTGGATTTGTAATCCCGTGTACAAAAATCTCAGGAATGGTAAGCAGTGAATTTTCTTATTTTATTATATTCATCAATACCTCCAATCAGGAGTGTGCCCATGAGGGGGGGGGGGAGGAAACGTAAGTTCCAGTGGGCCCTAAGCTCAAGGCAAGTCTTGTGTGCGGATGACTTCATATTAAACCATTTTCGGCCAAAGGTGCGTAAACGCACCATTTCAATAAATATTTTTTTATTAACACTGTGACGTATATTTTTCGCTAATTTTATTTTTCTGCTATTTTTAAGGGTTCTGGAGACAGCTATAAAACATTAGTAATTCAATTGAAGTAATCACTTTCTGTTGAGAAATTTTCAAAATACGCTGGTTTTTTTACTTGAAACGATTATTGACAAATTCGACTTTTTGAAAATATATAATTATTCCACTTGAGATTAATCATATGTTTTTATAATGGAGTAAAGTTGCAAGTTCTGTAAATAAAATAAATATAAAACAAATGCCATAAGAAAACTTAAAATTTTTATTTAAATTTAATGGTAAATTATTAATAATAAATTAATAATGGTAACGTCAAATTAAATAAAATAATATTTTTCATGCACGAAACTTTTTTGATGCCTTAATGAATGTAACTTAAGAAAATTTCAATGCAAATAATACCACATTTTATAAAATTTCTATGCTTGGCCTAAAATGGGTTAAGTAAATGCATGCACAATTCATGAAGAGGGCCCCATAGATTTAATATGCACAGAGCCTCGTAATTTCAGTACATGCCCCTGAAATCGAATCTTAAAAATATAAAATATCTTACTTGGTTGCTTTTTTTATAAATATATTTGTAGAAAATTATGACTAGCCGGTTTCTTAAGTTCATTCAATTCAATATACCGATAAACAAGTTCAAGTTAAAAGTAGTACAATCGTCTTACAACAAACAAATATTTTTTAACTGTTGTTCATTTGGTTTCAGAAAATTTTTTAGTAGCATATTTATTTATTTACATTTTTCGGATGCAGTGTTAATCACTTGTAATAACTATCATTTCGAATCAATTTCTAACTAATTGCCAATCGATTTTTAGACTACTTTAGTAATGTAACTTCAATAAAAAACAATTACATTATTCGATCGTTGTCCATTGTTTAAAAATACCTATGAAGCTATACGAGGTATATATAGGGTATCCCGGCACTCCATGTAAAAAAAAAAAAAATGAGTGGAGGCAGAGTCCAGAACGACAGACAACTTTTATAGGAAACAACTTTCATAAACCACATATTAAGTAAAAAATGCGGGCATCACACTCCGAACCGCAGCCGGATTTTTGTTGTTGTTGTTGCTCATAAATTTACGAATAATGTAGTATTTTCAGTGAAATTTTCTTCAAACTTTCTTCCTTTGTGTGAAATGCGATGGCATTACAAAAAGTTCTGTAGTTTGTAATAAAGAAATTTGATTAGTGAAAGCGTATATTATTTGAACTACATTTCATAACATTGCGCGTTTAATTAAACACTGCTTACCAGGAAACCACGTCGTAAGTGTAATAATGAAAAAATCTAAATAAACAGCAATCGAAGGGGCATTATGAAACGTGTTTTTTTTACGCATAAATCATTTGCCCTCGTCTCCCCGTTATCGAGATATAAAGTCTTAAAATTTGCTAATTTATTGATTTAATAGGATGGACGGAGGAGTCGATAGGATTGAAGGAGGAGTCAACGTTTTCAACGTAACAACATTATCAAATTCCAGTCACTTGTCCATTTCCAGTTTAGTATGCCGTAATACTCCGAAATGATTCGCTATGCTTGTTACAAGTCTGCGTTAATGCAGACTCGGCCACTTGCATTTGAAACGCCCTTGCAATTTTATTTTTTGCAGGAGGTTGATCATTGTAATTATTGTACTAGATTTAAGTTAATGAAATTCTCTTGGTGCCACGATTTTCTACGATTCAATTATTTTTGGTTCAGTGTCACATTTGTCAATAGCATTTTTTTATGGGCTTCTTGCATTTTTATATTACTTTATCTAACTATGTTTTGTATTTCATATTAATCTGATTATTAACATTTCTCAATCAAAACCACGGCTTTTCTCCTTAGATAAATAAATAAATTAGCAAACTTTATGACTTTATATCTTGATAACGAGGAAACGAGGACGAATGATTTATGTGTCAAAAAACACGTTTCATAATTCTATTTCGATTGCTGCTTACTTAGATTTTTTTAATTATTACAATATGGCGTGGTTTCCTGGTTAGTTACGAATATTGGCATTTCCGCCACTTTTCGTGATACTGGTACATTTTGGACAAACAAAGGCCAGTCCACTGCAATTTTCGTTAAAATATGTTCATTACTGTTAAAGTTATGAACAAAAATTAGAGTTTGGATTGGAGTGAGGTAGGTACTCTGAATTTTTGATACATTGAATAGCAAATATAGTTTCATATGCAAAAATTGTTCGTTGTAGTATTCTCTACCTCCTTTCAACGTTTATATGGAAAGTTCTGGGACACATTGTATAGCAAATCGAACATACGTAATACAGCGAGTAATAGTACAGCAAAACTAGCATTCGAAATGCTACATTTCTATAATCTTTTGATTACGGACCAGGACAAGCGACTATTTTTATATTCAGTTGTACTACAATTTACAAAAATATTTCATTGTGTTAGATTTCTGTTGAAAATAGTTTAGTATAAGTGTATGGGAAGGGTTATTTATCAAAAAATGGTACGAATAGAATAAAAAAATAGTTCACTGGTACGTATATGTCCCCAAGCTTTAAGTCAAATAGTTATTCAACAATATTAATATTATTGTTATTTAACATATATTATTAATATCTGGTTATTTAACAATATTAATAATGTTTCGAAATTTTGTCTTTAATTCATTAATTAAAATAATACTAAGAATGCATATAATGTGTATCGAAATGAACTGTAATCATTGCAAGCTTCAAAACTGAATTTGAAACTCATTACTTTGAAAAAAAAAATCATATAAGGGCACATATTATTAAATATCAGAATGATCTGTGATCCCTGCATTCTTTCAAATCATTATTTCAACATTCCATAGTTATTTACTGATCTGTCAAAAAGATTTAGTGTTGCTAGTAAAATCGAAAATAAGGGGAACTGAAATCGCATTCTTCCTTTCGTCCAATCAGAGAAGGAAAGTTAATTAACAGTAAAGACGCAAAATAGTTGTTACATTTAATCAGAATGTCGTAGTTCGTATCTCCAATAATTTATTCCACCTTAATTTTCGTTAGGTTTTGATACTAACAACCTAATTCGATGCAGCTTCGCTATAAATTAAACCGCTCTAATATAAATAGATGACTTCATTTGATAGTGGTAATGTTTAACTTAACCAATTTTCTCACGCTAAAAAGATCTTAGATTAAACATTTATACCTTTCAGAATAAGAATAGAAATAAAATAAAATGTTTAAAAAATATTCTTGAATGAGAAATTTTTGTATTGAATGTAATTAATTTAGGTACTTTCGGGGGTATAGCTGTCCCCGTAATTACGATTACGCCAAGTTGCAGTGAATTTAGCCAAGGTCGTAGCCAAGCTTCTGAACGAAGCACGCATGTATAATCTATACTAATATTATAAAGAAATAACATTTTATTCTTTGTATGGATATCTGTGGAACTACCGAACCGATTTAAAAGTAATGACGTCAAATTGATTGTCACAGTCCCTGCTCTAATACAGGCTATATTTTATGTCGATGCTATTGTGTCCAGCATTGGAGGAGTGCCCTTGGCTGCTCGTCAGTAAACTTCCCGAGTCCCCTCGCTAATGTTATTCCTATGGGCGTAGGATGTATTCGTATTTTTAAAATATCTCCTCGGAAAATTATTATTTTTAACTTCTGTTTTCTTTGCATTGTTCTTAAAGAATGTCTCTTTTTTTCTTATTTGTAAATTTTTCTCTAAAATATATACTTAATTTTATATACTAACTGATCTTACCCTGAAGAGGGTGCAGGAGCTAAAATCGTGATTCCTGTGATACTGAAGGGGCTAGAAACTGAAAATTTGTCTTGGTAGTTAGTTGCTTATAAGATGTAAATGTTCTCTAAGAACAGTTTAAAAAACAAATCGTAATTTAAAAGGGTAAAATTCACGAAAAGCCTTCTAAAAACATTCTAAATTGCGATTTCTATAGAATTGTTAAGGATATAGACACTTGAAATTTGGCATGGTTGCTTCCTTTAAGACGTAAGTGCATGCACAAAACAGTTGTTAAAATTCGAAATTTAAAAGGATATAGGAGAAAATAACAGTCTAAATTGTGATTTTTATTATATCGAAGAGGCTAGAAGTTAAAAATTTAAAATGGCGGTTAGTTTTAAGATACAAATGCTCTTTACGAATGGTTTATTTAAAAAAAAATATTTAAAAGGGTGAAATGAGAGAAAAGCATTCGAAAAAAGTTCTAATTCAAAATTTCTATGGGACTGTTAGGGATAGAAACTCGAAATTTGGCGTGGCTGTTACTTTGAAGACGTAAATGATCGCACAGAGCATTTAAAAAAATTAATTTAAGAGGGTGAATTGCATGAAAAGTGTTCTAAAAATGTTCTAAATAGCGATTTCTATGAAATTGTTAACGGTAGAAACATTAAATTTAAAATGGCTGATACTTTTAAGACGCAAATGCACGTACATAATAGTATTTTAAATAATTTCAAATTAAAAAGGGTTCTGGAGAAACAAATGTCATAAATTTACCATTTTTGTAATACAGAAGTGACTAGAAAAATGAAATTAGTCATGGCGGTTATTTTTAAGATACAAGTGCTCGCTAAGTTTACGATAATGGTAGGGATATAAATCTGAAATTTGAGCTGTCTGTTAATTTTATGACGTAAACGCTCGCATAGAATAGTTTTTTTTTTTTAATTCGAAATTTAACCCTCTAAGCGTGTGGAACGTAATATTCCGTTCACTAAGCTCCAGGTTTCACTGCAATATACGCAATGTTTAAGGTAATATAATTATAGATTTAATGAATTTTCAAAACATTGAAGAATGCTTAATACTCTCAAAGGTTACATTCATATTTGTAATTAAGTTTTATTTATAATGCTGAAAGAATCATATTTTTTTAGCATTTAAAACAAATTTAAGAGAAAACAACATTACAATTTTACCCTTTTTCAAAACGCTCAGAGGGTTAAAAGGCTAAACTACGCGAAAAGCATACTAAATTACGCTTTCTATAGAACTGTTAAGGATAGTAACTTAAAATTTGACATGGTTATTACATGTATAGACACAAATAGAAACAGAGAACATTTTAAAAAGATCGAAGTTTAAAAGGGTGCAGGAGAAAAATATCTAAACATACGATTTTGGAGATAACGAAGGGACCAGAAATTTGGCATGGCGATTAGTTTTAAGATACAAATGTTCGCTAAGAATTTTTTCTAATAAAATTCGAAATTTAAAAGGGTGAAATGCGTAGAAAACGTTCTAAAAACATTCTAAATTACGATTGCTATGAAATTTTACATAATATATTTGTTAATTTATTAATTCCACACCCATTTCAAAGGCGCACAAATACCACGTAGCATATTTCAGCAACTATGCGTGCAAAGCCGCGGGCTTTGCTATTAGAGATATAAAAACAACTATCAGTGCATTAAATAATATATTATTTTATATTAATAAGAATATATTACAACGTTTTTTAACAAATTCATAACAAATTCTTACAATGTTTCACAACAATAACAACCTTAAGCCTTACATTACAGGCCGTATTTCCGAAATTGCTTTTAACAATTCAACAGAAACATTTTTTCAAAGGTATTTTCTTCCGATAAATTCTGTAAGATACGATTCGAGAGGATGGCGAACTGTGCCTCGTTGTTTTTTATCGTCTTTCAGCATAACCTCACATTCTTTGAACATGTTGTGTATAAACACCCGTTGTTGGTTCAGCAAAATTGTATTTTTGGTTAACAGTAAAGTGATTGCAACCTGATTTTTCAAGCTCCTCTGAATTGTGCCCTTTCCAGCAGTCAGTGTAAATTGTTGATCTATCTCTTACATGGGCACAGTTTTTTTAGCATCAGTGTCCCATTTATATCTGGGATTCGAATGAGAAAGAATTCGCCATTTTTCCGGCATATGCTTCTAAACATCCACTGTTGTGGAAGTATCTTACCGCTGTTGTTTTTCTGACGTACAAACAAACCTTTATCCATATCGACAATTTTATTGAGACCACCAGTTCCGCCATTAAATAATCGTACTAGGTGTAGGGAATACACTTATGTAACTATTCCAATATACTGTCATATTTGCACTTATATATGTGTTTCACTTATATATTCATATTTTCACTTATATATCTGTTACATATGTGGCTGTTTCTTACAACATTTTATGCATGTTAATTCATCTGCCTAACAGTACATAAACCTTAAAGCAGTTACCAACGGTATTTTCGAGCCGAATAAGACAATTTGCAACATGAAGGACCTTTTTTACAACCTTTTATGTTGCATCTCCATATAGCTCCATCATTGGTAACATACAGTTTTATATCATGGCATAGTTCTTTGTTAGGTAACAGCTCTAGCTTTTGAAAAAACTGAGAGTGGATCCATATCAGTACTCGGTAACTGTGTCCATATTTATAAATATAAATGCAGGCGATTAAAGAAAAACAATGCAACATACAATTTAAAAATTAAACAAATATGTTAAATATGCTCCGGAACATCAAAGAAAAATTAATGTAATGATAACATAAACACGAGTTGTTTTTTTTAGGACTGCAAACATTTGACGAGATTTTACACCTAAATTAGCGATATATCTCTGTCACTTGACGAACCATTGTCGGGGGCCGCTATAACTCAAAAGTACCTTAATTCATTTAATGTTTCTTATATAATTAATTATTTAGATACATTTAATTTCAATATAAATAAAAATGTTTAAACTATGCATTTTAGCGAGCATTTTCACGTGTTCGTCTAGTTAAAACGCTTTAAATCTTATTGAAGAGCCTAATATCTTACCTAATATTATATTTTTTTATCATTTTAATGATTAGTTTCACTTTCTATGTAGATAAATGTATATATTTAGGTCACATTAAATATTAATATGAACAGGACAGTTCGCCCTTCATGCATTAAATAACATACATGGCCATTCGAGTCTATTTACGAGAGCTAGAGTACGGACAGACAGACAAACGGAAGTCATAAACACTTTTCATATATGTTTGAAAGTGTTAAGAAGTGAAGAGAAGAAATCCTGTGCCATGTATAGATTATAAAATTCTTTCCAACGCTACCAGCGTATTTTTACAAAATTCCATATATTTGAATATTAGAATAATCTGTAATCACTGCATTCTTTTAAACTATTACTCTTATATTCAATAGTTGTTTACTGATCTGTCAAAAAGATTTAAAGTCTGTAATAAAATCGAAAATAAGGAGAAGTGAAATCTCACTCTTCCTTTCGTCCAATCGGAGGAGGAAAGTTAATTAACTGTAACGACGCAAAGAGTTGTCACGTTTAATCAGGACGCCGTAGTTCGTATTTCCTATAATTTGTTCCCTCTTAATTTTCGTTCGGTTTGGACGCTAACAAACTAATTTGATGCAGCTTCGCTATAAATTAAACTGCTGTATAATTGGATAACTTTATTTGATAGTGGTAATGTTTAACTTAAACTAATTTTCTTATGTTAAAAAGTTCTGATTAAGTTAGCTGCTAAAAAAGTTAGATTGAACATTTATATCTTTAGTAATAATTTTTTTTTTAAATGCTTTAAAAAATATACTTACATGAGAAATTTTTATGTTGATGTAAATAATTATTTTAATGTGTCTTAAATATATAATTATTTAAATACATTTATTTTGAATAATTATAAAGATATTTAAATTATGAATTTAGCGCACGTTTTCACGTGTTTGTCCCTTAAAAATGCACTTTAAAACGCTTTATTACTTATTGGTAAGCCTAATATTTTTAAGTAAGTTTATACTTTTAATTATTTTAATTATTATCTTCACTTTTTTTATATATATAAATGTTTATAATTAAGTCACTTATCATAAGATCCTGAAGTATTGTAGTATACAGTTGAAATTCCAAATTTGCATGTGAATCTGTAATTTTATTTATTTATTTATTTATTTAAATCGACAAAGCATCCTATTTGGAAATTATTGAAATATAATTTGAGATTGAAATAGTATTGAAGTAGAAATTGGCGTTTTAAATCGGAATTGGTACGCCTTAAATATATTTTTTGCATTAAGAAAATAATAAAAAATTATTAAAAAATTTTCTTTAAAATAATAAAAACAAAGCCTGAATAGATTATAAAACTCTTTCCAATACTACAAGAGTAGTGTTGCGAAATTTCATCTATTCGGGCTGTCAAATCAGATCTCTAAAAACAATTTCATAAAAGAGCGTATATAATTGAGTATCAGAATGATGTGTAATCACTGCATTCTTTTAAACTATTACTCTTACATTCCATAGTTATTTACTGATCTGTCAAAAAGATTTAGAGTTGCTAGTAAAATCGAAAATAAGGGGAAGACAAATCGCATTCTTCCTTTCGTCCAATCTGAGGAGGAAAGTTAATTAATTGTAATGACGAAAACAGTTGTCACGTTTAATCAGAACGTTGTAGTTCGTTATCTTCTATAATTTGTTTCAAATTTAGTTTCGTTCAAATTGGACACTAACAAATTAATTTAGTGCAGCTTTGCTATAAATTGAACTGCTTCTATAAATGTATGACTTCATTTGATAATATTAATAATTAACTTAAATAATTTTTCTTATGCATAAATGTTCTTATCATGAGCATTTTTATCTTTCCGAGTAAGATTTTTTTATATATATAAAATGCCGACCAAATGTATTAGTATGAGCAATTTTTATGTTTGAAGTAAAGTAACAATTTAATACTTTTGTATAAATAAATATTTAAATATATTTATATTGAGTATAATTTAAGATATTGAAATTTTGCAGTGCTGAAAATAAAAATTAAAGCTTGTTTTCTTTTGCCATATAAAATACCTATTATTTAAATGATAAGCTTAATTTATTTTTATTTAAATATATAGCTATATTAATTAGAAATACACTGTAAAAAAAATTGCAGTAAAATTACGGGCAGAGGCCGGCAGCAGAGATTCCAGTCATACCCCGTAAAAAAAAAAAAAAAAAACTATCCATGCCCATCATTTTGTGCAGCCCGTAATTTTACGGGGCAAAGTAATACAGCATTATAATGCACAGGATATAATGCATTTTAAAACACAATAACACTTTACTTACTGCTCCATAGCACGTAGCGCGTTAGATAATCATCACAGAATCACTTTTTTGGCGGGTTAAAATTTTCGAAACACGAGTAAAATGAAGGGTTAGACCCTAGCGGATGACAATGTATGGGGTCGTACCGTATTTTTGCTAACATATGGGCTAGAACTGTAAGAATATGTGGATTGCTCGTAACTTTCTAAGTATCTAAGGGATAAGGCCACTTATTTAGTGGATCAGACCGTTTTTCATCAAAAAAGGTGTTGACCGTGAAAATTGAAGGGCAAACGCCCATAAATTTACTGTTTTTTTTTCTGAGAGTGTATGAACAAGGCATTTTGCTCGATATGTATTGAAAACTACAACAAGATTAAAATATTATGCGCAACGTATTATTAAACAGTTAAGATAATATAAGAACTGGCATAATACTCAATTCAGATAGTTTTATATAAATGAATACCAAATTGACCTGTAATTACTGCATTCTTTAAATATATTACTCCTATGTTCTATAGTTGTTTACTTATCTTTCAAAAAGATTAGCTAGAGTAAGGAGTTAGAGAAATATTAGCTAGACTGCTGGAATCGCTAGGCAAAACGAAAATAAGTGAAAGTAAATTCGCATCCTTCGATTTGTCCAATTTTGTGGTGGAAAATTAATTAACTGAAAGGATGCAAAGAATTGACACGTTTAATCAGGACGTTGTAGTTCGTATCTCCTAGAATTTATTCCACCTTAATTTTCGTTCGGTTAGGACGCTAACAAACTAATTTGGTGAATCTTTGCTCTAAATTAAACTGCCCAATAAATGAATGACTTCATTTGATAGCGGTAATGTTTAACTTAAACCGATTTTTTTAATGATAAAAAATACTTATTTTGGACATTTATATCTTTCAAAATAAGAATTTATAAAGTAAAATGCTTACCACTAGAACAAACGTCTAGAAAATTTTTCACACAAGTTTTATAAAAATATTTCGTACCAGAATTTGTATTTAGAAATATTTAACTAGTGTATTTATGGAACTTGCCAATAGGCTTTTTCTTTGCTTATAGAGCTAACTAATTATGATAATCTAATCCCATCAACCTAGTTTTCTTTATTTTGTTTTACTAACTTTAGACAATCTAACCTGACTATTTTAGCAAATAGCAAAATATCTAATGAATTTATAACTGTTCCTAAAGGCATTAAAAGTAAAAACAAAGAAGAAAACTCAAATAACCCCCTTAGTAATAAATTTAAAAACCTTGCCCTAGATGTTGATGCTAACCCAGATGCTGATAAAATAGACCTAACCCCACCCAATAATGACATTCCAGACTAAAACTCTGGCAATTTCAAATCTAAAATTAATCCAATCTATATTGAAATCACTGAGAAATGAGCTGATCTCGCAAAAAGTATTTACTATGTTAATACTGAAAAACCTCTCATAACTCTCAAAGAAGAACGCCTTATGGTTTTATGTAAAAATTATAATGTCTTCCGCGAAACACAACGCTTCTTAGACAGTAATTCTCAGAAATATACTACTTTGCACCTCAAAGATCAACGACCTGAAAAATCTATATTCGTGGTCTTCCTTGCTACACCGAAAGTGAGCTTATCACTGAAAGCTTAAAAGATTACGGATTTACTGTTACTAGAGCTGCGATGTTAAAAAATCGTAAAACAGGAAATCCTATGCCTATCTACATGGTTAATATACTGCCGCGTCCTAATTTTGATGAAATTTATAATATTAAAGAAATTCACTACATCTAAGTTACTATTCAGCCATTTAAGAGTAGCCAAAAAGTCAAACAATGCTACAAATTTTAAGGTTTTGGTCATGCCACTGAGGTGTGTAATTTCACGCCTAAATGCTTGAAATGTGTAGGTCTGTATCTTACCCCAGATTGCCATATTACTCCTAAAAAATCATTATCGCTTATAAAACAGAAATAAAACCCTAAAGTGCCTAACAATAACAGTAAAACTAATAAAGATTCTCAAATTCTAGCTGAAATCCTAAAAGACTTTAATTATACCAAAAACCACTAAGTAATAACCCAGCTACACCCCAAAATTCAAGAACTGAAAAATCAACTACAGGAAATTCTACTGCTCCAGCTGCGGTCCTTCCTTCTCTACTATAGCATCCTCTGATAACACCCTCATCTCCACTTCCAATCCAACTTCTACCTCTAACTCAACCTCAGCTCCAATCCCATCCAGTTACACTAATCCAGTTATACTAATTAAGTATAGGAAATCTTCCAAACATTTCAAGATATATTAAAGAAATCCTCCAAATAACTCTTAAAATGTATCAAAAATATAGCTGCTAAATCTAAAAAATATACTAATCCTATGAAAAAAAAAATTATTATTCAAGAGTTAAACATCCTTGCCAATGAGCTCAACCTACCCAATCATGAATAATTCTTATGTTAACTCCCTTATTGTTTTTACCTGGACTGCTGTTCCCTCCAAGATAAAATTAATGAGCTCCGTGATTTTATTTTTCGGAATCCAATCTAGATATATTTCTACTTCAAGAAGTCTAAATGAAAACCAGCACATGATTTAAAATATGACGACACTTTCACTGGGGATAGATTTCTCTATTAACCAATAATTGTCTAGTTAAAAAAAATCTTTAACTTCAAGAATCATGTACAAATATGGATTTATATTTATAGCTAATGTGCATGTCTGTCAACTTAACGTAACAAAACGCTGAGCTAAAATGCTTGAAGTTTCGTTAAGTTTCTCGTAATTTTCAAGTAGTTAGAATACATTACATTATGTGTAGGAAAAAATACATTATGAATTACTAGTAAAAATTGTTACTTTTCACCTACAATTAGTTGAGAAAAACGCCTTTACTAGAGTGCATGACGTCACATGCACATTATATATTTAAAACATGCAAGCGTTTAAAGCGTTACATGCAAGCGTTATTCTTTTAAGAATTGGATAATAATTTCGAAGCTGGTGAAATGAAAATGTCGCCATTTTGTCGAACTTATAAAAAAATATATTAGTTTTTTTTTTTTTTTTTTAATTAAAATGAATGTATTACATTACAAAAATAACGTCATTTTTTCCCGATAAACCATTTTATTTTTAATTCCGTTTATTTTAACACCCATCTTTAAAGTATGATTAATGGAAAATACTGTATTGTTTTCTTTATATCCAATTTTTATTAATAGTGGGCAATTATTGCCCACCGAAATGCAAGGAGCTTAAATATGCCACCTTGGTTGAAGATCAAGCTGAAAAAAGTTATGGTATAATGATTTCTAAATGTCAATACTCGACAGACGATTTTTGGTAGCGTAGAATAAATTGAATAAAGTTTGCATATGCAAAAAAATATTTTTATTTCTTGGAAAATTTACTTTAATATTAACAAACCAGTGGAAACAATTTACCTTTGTAAAATTAGGAGCTAAGTTATTTATTTTTTATCTCCAAACGCATTTAAATAAATGTACTGTGTCGTTCAAACGCATTTATAGTAAACTTTGTAATATGTGAAAAAAATCACATTATCTGCCAAAATTGACGCCAGTTTTGGATTTCAAATTATGGTGAAAGAATCTGAATTTTTATTGGTTTATAAAACTATTGTCCACATGCAGTTTCTTTTAATGGCAACCGGAAAGAAATTGCTTTAGAAATTGCAAAAAAAAAAAAAAAAAAAAAAAAAAAAAATAGATTTCTGTAATGAAATTACTAGTACTTTTAAAAAATATTTCTTATCAGGGCACACACAATTGAATATCAAAATGATCTATAATCACTGTTACTAATTATTACTTCTACATTCCAGTGCTATTTACTGACAATTTACATTATGCATTTTAACGCTACAGTGCATAATTTTTTCTTTTAGAATTGTTTTTTTTTTATACTTATATTAAGAATTCGACACCAGAAATTTTAAGATAGATTTTTACCTTTATTTAGTAGCATATTTATGTTATTTTTACAGGATTAATATTTCTATATAAATATAGTGGTTGTAAAGAACTTCATTTATTTATTTAAAGTTAAATAGAATGTGTTGCTGATTGGCTACACTATACACTGTAGGGTTAACGCATATTTTCACGTGTTCGTTCGTTGAAAACGCATGTTTAAGCACAATAATTTAAAGTAATTTTATATTTTTATAATTTTAATAACTAGTTTTACCTATGTTTATATAATGTTTATATAAAAGAATATATTTATATAGTAGTTACATTAATTATTAATCAATTAATCAATTATTAATTAAACTTCATATATTAAAAAAAGGGAAGAAAAATCATACGTCATGTATAGATTATTAAACTCTTTCCAACTCTACCAGAGTATTGTTGCGAAATTTTATCTCGTGAGACTGTCAAATGAGATCTTTGAAAAATAATTTAATTTAAAAGCGCATATATTTGAATATCAGAATGATCTGTAATCACTGCATTCTTTTAAACTATTACACCTAAATTCCATAGTTATTTACTGATCTGTCAAAAATATTTAGAGTAGCTAGTAAAATCGAAAATAAGGGGAAGTGAAATCGCATTTTTCCTTTCGTCCAATCGCAGGCGGAAAGTTAATTAACTGTAACGACGCAAAGGCTTGTCACGTTTAATCAGGACGTCGTAGTTTGTATCTCCTATAATTTGTTCCACCTTAATTTTCGTTGGGTTTGGACACTAACAAACTAATTTGATGCCGCTTCGTTATAAATTGAACTGCTCTATAAATGGATAACTTCATTTGATAGTGGTAATGCTTAACTTAAACCAATTTTCTTTATGCTGAAAAGTTCTTAGATTGAACATTTATATCATTCCGAATAAGAATTAAGGAATAAAATGCTTTAACCATCTCGTTCAGGAATAATTTTTAAATCGATGAAAAATGTGCTTTGAAATTTAAGAATTATAAATGAATCATTAGATTTCAAATGGATTATAAAAAAAAATAAATAATGATGAATTTAAAAAATCTTACATTTATTATACAAATACAAAACTAACCTTATATAATGTTTACAAGCAGTAAAAAATTACTATTAATAGTAATGAAATTTGTTACAATTTAAACTTTGGATACATTAACATAGATCCGAAAGTAAACAACTTATATCCCTACGTTCTTTTTTTGATCCAGGAGTAGAATATTTTTTCGAAAAAGTCTTCTTCAATGCAAAACAAAAACAAATTTGTCAAATGTAAATTTTCTAAGTGAATATTCAAAATTAAAAGATTCTGCTGTCTATTGAATTATTTCACGCACATTATTGAATTTCAGATTAGTTTATATGCGATAAAACTATATATATATATATATATATATATAATGCGCGGGTCTTTCAGGATTATTTTACAATATAAGTTTATCATATAAGATTTCATATAAGGTTATCATGCGTAAGTACGTTAAAAAATATACATGAATGAGCAATTCTTATACATTGACATAAAAGTAAATACTATGTTTGATATTTTTACATTTTTAAAAATATATTTATTTTGAATATACGCAAGAATATTTTAATGTTGCGTCTTTTTTTAAAAATGAAATATTTTGATATAGTTTTCTGTTTTTATTTTTTTAATGATTAATGTAATATATTTTTCGTTTAATAATACCTAAGGCGTATTAGTGCTGAATATATTGATGGCGGTTGTCTGTCGATTTACAAAAGTTAAATAAAATAATTAATGATTCACTTAAAATTCTGAAATTTCTTGTTTACTAACAATATTTCAGGATCTTATGATAAGCAAAATCAATATACAGGGTTGTTCTAAATGATGGACCCATTTTCAAAAAATTGTATTTATTAAAGATCAGATCCAAAATGAACAATCTTTATACCAATGAAAAGAGGAAGTTTCAAAGTTTTTTTAAGACATTATAAATGTTCAATGTGTCCACTGTTTGCTGCACGGCAAACATCTACGCGATAGCCAAACTCGTCCCACACACGAGAAAGCGTATATGCTGCTACTGAGTACACGGCAGCAGTGCACTCAGCTCGCAGTGGCCTATTACCGCGCGAACTCTACCGGCCGCCTCTGGAACCATCACCTCTTTGAAAGCCGTGCACTCAGTAACAGCAGATACGCTTTCTCGTGTGTGGGACGAGTTTGGATATCGCTTAGATGTCTGCCGTGCAGTAAACGGTTGACACATTGAACATTTATAATGTCTTAAAAAAAACCTTGAAACTTCCTCTTTTCATTGGTATAAAGATTGTTCATTTTGGATTTGTACTTTAATAAATACAATTTTTTGATAATGGGTCCATCATTTAGAATAAGCCTGTATATATGTATGTATATATATATATAAAGAGCTTCTGATTTTCATAAATCATTGCCGGATAAACAGGAGATATTTGTACTTTTTAATAAATATAAATTTTCATTTACATCAGATGAACTTTAGATCTTGTGAACCATTGACTTTCTCTTTATATTTGCTCTGAAAAAACTCGACTTCTGTCAAAAGACAGTGGTAGGTTTTAAAGAAAACTTCTGCATTTTCTTTCATTTTTTTCTGCATTATAGACAAATTTTCTTTTCAAAAATTAATGGTTTGGCATATTTCTGCATTCTACATTGGCACACGAGAGTGCGGTTTGGATGGAAATGCGTTACAGGATCGAAGGTTTTATTGGCATACGAGAGTGCGGTTTGGATGGAAATGCGTTACAGGATCGAAGGTTTTATTGGCATACGAGAGTGCGGTTTGGATGGAAATGCGTTACAGGATCGAAGGTTTTATTGGCACACGAGAGTGCGGTTTGGATGGAAATGCGTTACAGGATAGAAGGTTTTATTTAAGCACATCACAAAATTTAATTAAAAAGAAAACTCTTATGGATGGAACTTATGCTAGCTCTTAATTTCTAATACTTTTTTTCCATATTACGAGCTCCTTTCCTTATGCCATTTTCCATTGGTTGTTCTCTGTAGTGTTCTGTAATTCTATTGGTCAATTACCCTATCTCTCGAATATGCTTCTCCTCCATATTTATGGGAAAGATTCTATAATTATTTGCACAGATGACGACACGCTGAATGCTACCGAAACCAGCCTGCAATTAGTTAAAACTTTCTGGTGCTTAAGACGTTGTTTTATCTGGCTATATTGTACTGCTCTAAGTAAACTCCTAAAAAAATTATGCTGTGTTGAATCAAGTTTTGGTTCTACAATAGCTGGTTTTACCATTAGATGGTGAAACCAATATTTGGAGATACGGTTCAACCGGAGCTCTTAATTTCTGGTACTTAAAATATTGCTTTATCTGCCTATACTTTCTGATCTGTAAAGAATATCGAAAAATCCAGAAGATGAGATACGGGTTGTTTTCTGTATAAGCTACTGTCATATTTCAATGTGTGGAACGTAATTTAATACCATCTAGGCGTGATATGAGCTACAGAACAGAAACAGAAACCTCCCACTCGTCGACAGCCAACCTCTCGGCATAGGACCTATGAGTCCACGAGGGGAAAACCTATATCTACCAGGAACCCCAGTGTCCAAAGACCCGGAGTCCCCAGCAAGTTAAAAAAAAAATCCTACGAGCTACCAACATCTACCTTATTAAGAATTTTATACATTTCTCTTCCTTTCGTTGAGTTGGCCCAATCATTTTGCCAATCTGGGATGATTTTGTTTTTAAAATAACTCTTTAGAATGGATTCTGGAAATGGTAAGACAGAGATGTCATCATAATGGTCTTCTGTAATTGCATTTTTTGCGAGAAGGTGTGCTTGCTCGTTACCAGTGGTGCCTACATGTGCTCTAATCCACGCTATTTTGATGAATTTATTGGGGTTTTGTAGTAAACTATTGTAGATATTTAAAATTATGGAGTTTCGAGGAAAAATTATCATGAGTGCATCTAAGGATGAGCGACTATCTGTCAAAATAAGGGCTGATGTAAATTGTGATTGTGTTAACCAAACTATTGCTTCCTGAATCGCATATAATTCGGCTTGGTAAATTGAGTTAATTGGGTGTAGTCTTACTGCATGATCATGGATGAAGTTATTATTAAGAGAGACTGTATATGCACTTGCCACTCCATTTCCCATAAATGATCCATCTGTAAAAATTTGTAGATGATTTTCCAATATTATGTTTTCTGTCAGGTTATCAAAAGCGCACAAGTTGAAAATATTGTAGTCGAGAGTAATTGTTTGAAATACAGTTTTGCTTATATAAAATATTTTCTTTCAAATCCGCACTCTCGTGCAGCAATTAGTTAAAAATAATAATAAAAAAATAAAAATAATCAAAGCGTATCACAAACTCTTGATCCATCTTGGTACGCGTATTCCACGCGTTTTTTCCCTTTCTTTTTAAAATGAAGATACTCGTCAGTAAGTATTTGGGATTTGACTCTGTATATATAACCATTATTTTTGTATAGATAACCATTTTTAATGCATGAATCGTTGTGCGGCAATTTTGTATTTAACTTTGTGAAACCATGAAGCAATGTATTGAGAATATTACTAACGAATTTTATTACTTACCATTACGTTTTAATAGAATGAAAACTATTTAAAATGTTTTTCTTCTAATTTTCCTTTGAAACTTTTGTTTAAATGAGGTATGAAAAATCAGGATGCTCATGTTACACAAAAAAAAAAGAAAAAAAAAACGGCATTTTTATTCCTAAATTAAAATTTATGTGCAGTTATCCCTCGCTTACTGCAACTTCAGTTAGTGCGGTAAACTTTTTTTTAGATGCTCCCTGGATTAGTGCTGGCAAAATTTTGATTAGTTCACAAATCACTAAATGGGTGATCCTTTTTTTCACCAGCAAGATGGCGTCGATTTTTTGAAAATGAAATTGTAGAAAATGCCGAAAAAGGAAATAACATTAAAGGAATTCTAAAAAGCTTTCCAAAAACGTGAATAAACATTTCTTGACATTTCAAATCAAGCTTTTTAATATGTACTTTCTATCAATAATATATGAAAGACAATATTGTAGCACATTACATTGTTTTTCATTAGTTTTACATTGTTTGTTTATGTATACTCGGTTTTTGAGAAATTTGGCTGTGGATCTATTACATTTTTTCTCATTCAATGTATGTTTCTATTAGTGCGATAATATCGAGGGAGTAGTTAACCACACTAATCGAGGGATAGCTGTACAAATGTTTTGTAATTTATTGAAAGAAAAAAAGATATTATTTCTTCGTAGATCTTCTTATATTATGATAACATTTACAGGAACGTTTAAAATAGCACTGTCGAAAAAATAATACGTCAAAAGTCAAAGCGGCCTTTGAAGTCTTTGACAAATTGCTCGACTTAATTGAGCGTTATTAGATGCGTTAGGATTCTTTGATAACAAAGAGAAATAGGAATTAAATGAACGCCTTTCTTTCATCCTGGTGAAGATATGCTTAATTTTCTTCTTCAAGACCTTGGGCACAAATTGTATAATATGAAGCAAAACGTACTTTTTTACGACCTTATAAAATTTTCGAGTTAATGTGTTTGCTGCATAATGCAAATTGATTTCACTAACTTTCCAAAAAAAAAAAAAAAAATCTTTCCTTTCGTTGATGTTGTTGTAGAAAAACATTCTTCTTCTTCGTCTCAACGTTTCCGTGTTAGGTAGATTCATACTACGTTTGATATTAATAAATGTTACATTTGATAAAAGATTAGACACTTTATTGTTACTCTATAATTTATAAATGGACGAATGTATTTTCTTTTTAATTTCAACACATAGAAATTTTTATTAACGAGAATATAATTTTGAAAAATAAAACATTTTGACATAACTTGTAAAAATTGAAATGAGGAAGGAAAAATACTTTTTTTTTTGTTTAATAATAAGAATAACAATAATAAAATTTTAAATGTTTAAATTAACGTTTTGCTAACGTTTTACGTACGTTAATTAACGTACACGGATATAATATGTACCTTTTGAACTCTGAACATGAGCTAAAAAGAAAAAAACCTCAACAGCATTTTTTTATGAATATGATGCGAATATTATATTGACTTGTTTTCAGTAATTCAAGAGGACAATTATATTGAACATATTTAAATAAGAAACTAGCATTTATGAAATTATCTGACACTTTTATTATTATTATTATTATTCCGATAAACAATCCAATTTTTATTATTCCGATCCACATATTTAAGGTTGTATTCAAATCCAAACTGCTTATTTTGAGACACATTGATAAATTCATTTTTGCTCTAAAATGCATCCAATTGGTTAGGTTCTCTTATTCAGAAACTTTATAATGTCCGTATTGTCTCGATTTGTTGATAAAGGCAGAATATATTTCAAAAAATACTGTCAAAGTGGACATTTTGAAATGAATTTCCCGAAGCGATAGCGCTGGAAACAAAAAAAAAAAAAAAAAAAAAAAAAAAAAAGAAAAATGATCGTACTCTGAAAATAATTGTCTGTCAATCAATTTCTAATTAATTGAATGAAAAATAAAAACATGGGGCCCTTGTAAATCTCTTCTTAAATCACGCCGCCAAGTTTCATGTTGTTACTTTTAAAAATGAGTCTGAAAATGTGTCTCAAAATTTTGAGTTGTTGAGCGTGGAAAAATATTTTTTTTGAATACCGCCTTAAAGTATTAGTGTTACAAAAAAATTACAAAAATGTTTCAGAAAAAAAAAAGCCGATAAAAATGGATTTTAAATATTTTCCATGATGACATCTTGATTGAAACTGTAATAATAATAATTTTTAATATTTACGATAATCTACACTGTTTGTATAATAATGTAAAATAAAATACGTTTTTTTTTTTTTTAAATTCTGATCCTTAGCAAATGAAAAGAAAATGTTTTTTCGCACTTTCAAGATTCTAAGTGTAAGAGACCCACATATAATGATTTACTTTAGCTCGTTCTTACAGAAAATGAGATCCCACATATTTCAATAAGAAAACATCTTTTTTAGAAAAGACATTCTTTTGCTTCATGACAATGATGATATAAAGGTGCATGCTAAGTGTCTAAGAATCACCCTCCCACGTATCTACTAAATTATCTTTATCTCGCATCTCTTGGTTGTTGTTTTTTTTCTCCCGCAGCTTACGAAACTGTTGATATACCATCACTCACCATTTGGTTATATAAAGGAACGTTTCAAAGAAAAAATTTTCTCCAATAGCAAAGATTTCTTCTTTTTGAACGAAAGTCTGAAGCTGATTAATATTTGATAAATCATGTTGGCGTGGTTGTATATGTAGGATAATGATGGGGAAAAAAAGTGCATATTTCGTTATTTTAATTCATGGACATAAGTTTTCTCCTAATTTTTCAAGGGCAATATGTTATCGAACACGTTTAAATAAGAAACTAGCATTTATGAAATTATCTGACGCGTTTTTTTTTCCAATAAACTTCACATATTTAAAGTATAAATATGATAGAAAAATATATTTGTAAAATTATAATATGCTTTCTAAAAAAAAAAATCCGATAAAAAATGGATTTTAAATATTTTCCATTTTGATTGAAACTGTAATAATAATATTTTTAAATCTTAAATAATTAATATAAACTGTTGCATAACAGTGTTTGAATAAAATATGAATTTTTTTAATTCTGATTCTTAGCAAATGAAAAGAAAATGTTTTTTTCGCGCTTTCAAGATTCTAAGTGTAAGTGATCCAAATATAATGATTTATTTTTACACGTTCTTAGAGAAAACGAAATCCCATATATTTAAATAAGAAAAGATCTTTTTTAGAAAAGAAATTCTTTTGCTTCAAGACAATGAAGATACAAAGTTGCAAGCTAAGTGTCTGAGAATCACCCTGCTACGTATCTACTAAATTATCTGGATCTCAAATCTTACGGTTGTTTTCACTTACTGCCGCAGCTTAAGAAACTGCTGATATACCATCACTTACCATTTGGTTATATAAAGAAATGTTACAAAGAAGATTCTTTCTACAAAAGTAAAGATTTTTTCTTTTTGAACGAAAGTCTGAAGCTGATTAATGTTTGATAAATCATGTTGACGTGGGTGGATGTGTAGAATAATGATGGGGGGGGGGGGGTGCATATTTCGTTATTTATTTCATGGAAATAAGATTTCTCTTAATTTTTCAAGGGGAATGTGAACATATTTAAATATGAAACTAACATTTATAAAAAATATCTGATGAGATTTTTTTTCAATAAACTTTGCAGATTTAAAGTATTAATAGGAATATGATAGTTAAATAGTAAAATTACAAGCAATATGCTTTCTACAGTGTGGAATATGATAGTAAAATAGTAAAATTACAAACAATATGCTTTCTACAGTGTGGAATATGATAGTAAAATAGTAAAATTACAAACAATATGCTTTCTACTGTCACAAAAATATTTAAAGAAAGCCGATAAAAATGGATTTGAAATTTTTTTTCATAATGACATTTTGATTGAAACTGTAATAATAATAATTTTTAATGTTTACTTTACTCTAAACCGTGTGTATAATATCGTTTGAATAAAATATGTATTTTAACACTTTCCAACATAGTTTCAAAGTGTTTATGAATTCAGTTTGTCTGTCTGTCTGTCTTTCCGTGCTCTATCTCTTATAAATATACTCGAATTGTCATCAAATTTTTACACATAATTCAATTTTACTATAGAATGTTCGATATTGAAAATAAAGTGTGTAGTATTAACAGTTCATTTACAGCGATACACAAAAGAATTCCATTAAATTATGCTCTATTGGGAAAAATTGTATGCGGCGCATTTTATTAATGTTATGTTATTTCAAACATAATGAAATTAATACGCATTACTAAGATTGACTACAGCATGCTTTTACCGGAGTATACAATTAGTATCATTTATAATTCAATTACAGGGACTTTCAAAATAATTCCTTTACATTATGATCAATTTGGAAAAATCGTTTGCGGCGCATTTTGAACATGTAATGACACTTGAAACATAATGTAATTTAAAAGGATTACTAAGGTCCAATATAACTTATTTTCTATAGATTATGGAGTGCGTAGGATTTATCGTTCATGTACAGAGACGCACAAGAGAATTCGGTTTAAGGACTGACTGTGATCGGTAATTGCTCTACGTGCTCGTTTCGCTGTGATATGCAATTTTATGCAAGTTTTAGTGTATTGTGTGTGGTTTACAAATTTTGTACATGGTGTACAGGGTTGCACGAAATACTTCGAATGTAGGCAGTAATTGCTGAAAGTGGATTTTTACTGATTTATGTATTTTTTTAATTGCTTATTTAGATATCTCATTTCATCGTATGAAAAAATTCAATTTCTTAATAATATTCTGTTAGTCTTGGAAAGTGTTTCACAATCTATGCCGGATGCATGATTTTTCGTTCAGATATTATTATTATTATGATCCTCATCAAATGAAGAGAAAATGTTTTCTCACGCTTTCAACATTTTAAGTGTAAATGACCCAAGTATAATGACTTACTTTCACTCCTTCTTAGAGAAAACGAGATCCCACGCATTTAAATAAGAAAAGATCTTTTTTAGAAAAGAAATTCTTTTGCTTCAAGACAATGATAATACAAAGGTGCAAGCTAAGTGTCTGAGAATCCCCTTCCACGTATCTACTAAATTATCTGGATCTCGAGCCTTATGATTGTTTTCACTTACTACCGCTGCTTAAGAAACTGCTGATATACCATCACTTACCATTTGGTTATATAAAGGAATGTTTCAAAGAAAATTCTTTCTACAGTCGTAAATATATCTTCCTTTTTTTGGAAAGCAAGTCTGAAGCTGATTAAAGTTTGATAAATCATGTTGACGTAGGTGGATATGTAGGATAATAAAGAAAAAAAAAGTGCATATTTCGTTATTTTATTTCATGGAAATGAGATTTCTTTTAATTTTTCTAGGAGAAAATGATATTGAGCATATATAAATAAGAAACTCACATTTATTAAATTATCTGATGCGTGTTTTTTATTCCAATAAACTTAGCAGATTTAAAGTATTAATATAAATATGATAGCAAAATACATTTGTAAACTAGTCGTTGGGGGCCACCGTAATACTTACCCATCATGGATATGCATAATGTAAAATATTAAAATAAAAATGTGTAAACTACTTATAAAATGCATTGCAATTCAAATAAAATCGTGGCTTGATGACGTCACAAACTTTAAAGGCTCGATTACTGAATTGCTTGAAAGAGGTTTTTCCTTATAACTCCAAAAATAATAATCCTATTAACTAGCGGTTTATTGCATCTGATTAAGCGTCAAATTTCCAATTAAAATATATCTTTGAAGTGAAATTTGGATGAAATACAGGGTCATGAAAAATCGAAGAGTGTGGAAAATAGGATTCCAAATATCTCGGCAACTAATTATCCGATCGACTTCATGCTTTATTCAAAATTTATGTTTTTTTATTGTCTTTTATATTCATTTCTTAAAATAAACAATTTCGAAAATTTTTATATACCTTTCATCAGAACGAATATTTCGAGAGTCCGAAAAAAATTGTTCCGGTTAATCGAGGTTATTGAAATGAAATAGGCTTCTTCCCATTATTACATACTAAGTACATACCAAATTGCAAGTCTATATCTTAATTTTTTCGGGAGATAGAGCGTTTACAGACACACACACACACAGACACACAGACACACAGACGGACGGCAAATTTTTTTTTCTAAAAATATGTTTTTCGGAATCTCCAGTGTCTGAAACGTGTAAATCCGTCAAAAAAAATTTTTCGATTTTCAAAACGATTACAAGACTTACCCTATACTACGTATGATGGGTAAGTAAAATGAAAGTTTATATGTAAAGATAGCCGATAAAAATTGATTTTAAGTATTTTTCCTAATGACATTTTGATTGAAACTGTAATAATAATATTTTTAAATATTTACATTAATGTAAACTGTTTGTATAATATTGTTTGAATAAAATATGATTTTTTTTTAAATTGTGATCCCCAGAAAAAGAAAAAAAACATTTTTTTCGCGCTTTCAACATTTCAACTGTAAGTAACCCAAATATCATGACTTACTTTCACTCATTCCGAAAGAAAACGTGATCACAGACATTTAAATAAGAAAAGATATTTTTTAGAAAAGAAATTTTTTGCTTGAAGACCATGAAGATATAAAGGTGCAAGCTAAGTGTTTGAGATTCACCCTCCCACGTATCTACTACATAATCTGGATCTCAAATATTATGGTTATTTTCACTTACTCCCGCAGCTTTAGAAACTGCTGATATACCATCACTAACCATTTCGTTATATAAAGGAATGTGACAAAGAAGATTCTTTCTACAAAAGTAAAGATTTCTTCTTCTTTTTTTTTTGGAACGCAAGTCTGAAACTGATTAAAGTTTGATAAATCATGTTGACGTGGGTGGATATGTAGGTTAATGAGGGGTGGGGGATGCATATTTCGTTATTTATTTCATGGAAATGCGATTTCTCTTAATTTTTTAAAAAAATGAGTAATAATTTGACACATCTTTCAAGTTATACATGATATATAATTTCCATTATTATTATTTTTAATTAAGTAGTAATTTAACACATCTTTGAATGTTATATATCAAATATAATTTTTTTCATTCTTAGCGAAAACGAGATCCCACATATATAAATAAGAAAAGATCATTTTTAGAAAAGAGTTTATTTTGCTTCAAGACAATGAAGATACAAAGATGCAAGCTAAGTGTCTGAGAATCACCCTGCCACCTATCATCTAAATTATCTGGATCTCGAATCTTATGGTTGTTTTCATTTACTCCCGCAGCTTAAGAAACTGCTGATATATTATCACTTACCATATGGTTATATAAAGAAATGTTTCAAAGAAAATGCTTTTTATAATAGCAAAGATTTCGTCTTTTCTAGAAGGCAAATCTGAAGCTGATTAAAGTTTCATAAATCATGTTGACGTGGGTGGTTGGGTAGGATAATGATGGAAAAACGTGCATATTTCGTTATTTTGTTTCATGGAAATATGGTTATATATTTTTAAATATATCTATATATTATATAAATATATATTCTATATTAGATTTCTCTTAATTTTTCAAGTTTAAAATGATTTTGAATATACTTAAATAAGAAACTAACATTTATGAAATTTCCTGACGTGTTTTTTTACAATAAACTACGCAAATTTAAAGTATTAGTATAAATATTATAGCAAAATATATTTGTAAAATTATAACATGCTTTCTACTGTGAAAGTTACAAAAATATTTAAAGATAGACGATAAAAATGGATTTTAAATATTTTTCTTAATGACATTTTTATTGAAACTCTAATAATAATATTTTTTAATATTTACATTAATATAAACTGTTTGTATAATATTGCGAGAATAAAATATGATTTTTTTTTTAATTCTGATCCTCAGCAAATGAAAAGAAAATGTTTTTTCGCGATTTCAACATTTTAAATGTAAGTGACCCAATTATCATGACTTACTTTCATTCATTCCTAAAGAAAACGTGATCACAGACATTTAAATAAGAAAAGATCTTTTTTTTTAGAAAAGAAATTATTTTGCTTAAAGACAATGAAGATACAAAGGTGCAAGCTAAGTGTCTGAGATTCACCCTCCCACGTATCTACTAAATTATCTCGATCTCAAATCTTATGGTTGTTTTCACTTACTATCGCAGCTTAAGAAACTGCTGATATACCATTTGGTTATATAAAGGAATGTTTCAAAGAAAATTCTTTCTACAATAGTAAAGATTTCCTCTTTTTTTGGAACGCAAGTCTGAAGCTGATTAAAGTTTGATAAATCAGGTTGTCGTGGGTGGATATGTAGGATAATGATGGGGAAAAAATGCAAAATTTGTTATTTTATTTCATGGAATGATGATTTCTCTTAATTTTTTTAAAAGTTAAGTAATGATTTGACACATCTTTAAAAGTTATACATGAAATATAATTTTGATTATTTGTTCAAAAGTTAAGTAATAATTTAACACACCTTTGAAAGATATATATATATAATATCATTTTTCTTAATTTTTTAAAAGTTAAGTAGATATTTAACATATCGAATATAATTTCTCTGATTTTTTTAAAAGTTAATGTATGATTTAAGACACGTTTAAAGGTTATACATAAAATATGATTTCCATTCATTTTTCAAAAGTTAAGTAATAATTTAACAAACTTTTGAATGTTACATATGAAATATGATATTTTTAAATTTATAAAAGTTCAGTAATGATTTGCCACAGTTATAAAGATTATTCATGAAATATGAATTCTCTTTGTATTCTAAAAGTTAAGTAATGATTCGAGAGTATTTTGAAGGTTATATATGAAAAAACATTTTAAGGATAATACATTATAATTTTAAAATAAATTTGGTTCTGGAAAATAAAAGACATACATCTCTATTATTTCAAACAGTTGAAATATATATATATATATATATATATATATATATATATATATATATATATATATATATATATATATATATATATATGAAACGAAGCGTGTTGCTCCGTCGGTGGGTCCTTGATCGCCGGGCCGGTGGCTGCGCGGACTGATGGCGGCTCCGTATTTACGTCAAAGCGCTCATTCTGATTCCCTTGCATGCTCTTGTAGTCCTGGGCCGTGAGCGGGATTCGGTTAAATTCCGAGTGAATGTATGTCTGTTTAAAGGAAGACACCGTCTATTACGGAACCTGGTTTATTTCTTTTTCTTACATGCATCCTTTTAAACCAGGCCCATATTGGCGTGAGAGCTGCTTTTTAAGTCTGTCTGGACATCGAAGGTTCGTCCATCGCGAGGCAATTCCGAGAGAGCAGATTGGCGTGGATTTGTTTAGATGAGGGAAATCGTAAAAAGTTCGCTCCTGATAGCCGTGTAATGGTATAAATATGAGGTTTTTGCATTATTTCTGCTAGAGGTCGTCTAAGTCAAAAGAGGCGTATTTTTAATTTTAATTGGCCGCGAGCTGAGTGATTGATTGTGCGGAATAAAGGCGTTGGCTCTATCGGCCGATCGGATGCCGCAAGACTTTAAAATTGCGTTAGCGTCAGCACAAATATTCTTATGAAGAGTCAGAAAACGATCTTTGAAAGTTATAAGATGCGATGCAGGAAAACTAATTTAACAGGGGCGACGGCATTTTCAATCAATTGAAACGCAATTATTAAAGCATTTAAAAGTTTTGATTTAAATTTCTATTTTTTAAAACGGTAATTTAAAATTTTAAAAGGGGCAAAAAGGGATTTTGCATTTTAAAAAGGGGTTTAGCTTTTATCCTTTCATATATATATATATATATATATATATATTGGTAATAAAGAGTTCATAAAATAACTAATTCATTACAGCTCTGAGAACTACAGATAGCGAAGGAACTTGTTTTAGAAATACTTCCGTAAAATGTGGAAATTCCTTTTTTTCTTTCTGGGGTTTCTAATTGGTTTTTCACCGATACTTTCTGAAGAAAAGGAAAAGGTTTTAGGAATCATGGGTAATTACGAGGCTTTATGAAGTCCAATAACCCCTTTATTTATTTGAATATCTTTACATGCAAACATTTATTTGATATTAGACTTTCTTTTTAAATTTTACATATGCTGCTGTTTTTATTATAAAACGCAACAAAATTTAAAAACAATACAATAATATTTAAAGATTATTTTAAAGATTTTTGATGAATACTATTTTGATTACAATGAATACTACTTTTATAAAATAATAGAATAACCATAATAATAATTTATAAAGATATGAATATAATGTTAACTAATTCTCATTTTCTTTTCCAGATTTTTGTGAATTTTGTGTTGTTTATACTGTAGAAAACAGTCTGTGTCTTGCTGATTTCCGAAGATTACTTGTTAATATTTCCTTGTGTAATCGGTTCTGAACTTTATTTATGTTATTCCATTTCCATGTACATAATTTTACCTTTTATTGCGATTTATGTGGGTTAATCATCTTCATTTTTTATTTATTTATATATTTTCCCATGTAATGTTTTTATTGTACAAGTTCATACATCACAACTGTTCATTATACATTTAGAGAAGAAAAAAATAAGTTTATTTATGAACCGTCGTAGTAATATCCTAGGATGCTTGTAATAGGTATTTGTTTGCAAAAGCTTTTCCGTAATACCAGATATTTTGTCGTAAATCATAACATCACATTTTATACTTTTTAAAATTATAATTATATTGAAACCAGTAAAGTTTTAAAATTAATGATTTATGTATGTTTTTTAATTTACATTAGTTATCTTTTTACACTTTATTTTGTTGTTGTTCTTAGCGCATATTGCAGATAAAACTGTGACTCATATTGTTTTTTGCTTTTCCATTCCTTCTTGGGGTTTTATTTTACTAGTCAAACTCAACATTATGCCAAATCACAATGTTTAGTGCTCCTTCAACTGCAGATTCCTGAATTTGATACTTGAGCCATTAAAACTTTTGAATATCCAATATTTTTGAATAATAATACTTTAACAATTGGACTGAAATTTTAACAATTAGTATGTTGGGAGTAAATGTCCATAATGGCCAAGATAATTGATCTATTATCTTAATCTGTTTCATACTATTATGACATCTTCGAGCATGCATAGAGTGGTGTGTGCTGATAAAACGTACAATTTGTAAAGCTTAAATTAAAAATTAAATAAAAAGTACATTTATTTATATGATATAGGCAATAAAAACAAAAATTCAGAATTAGAAACTATTTTTAAGTGTAGGTCTGAGAGTATACAATGTATTACTTGAGCATTAATAATTCTATATTAATAAAAGGAAATGTGTGTTCTGTGGGCGATGGACAGGAAAATCTATTGCACGCAGAGGTCTGGAAATTTGAAGACTATTGCAGAGTACGAAGGAGAAGGTAGTTGGGCCCACTACTAGGTCCTTTTGTATTTTACATTTAAAGTAACTGTTATAGTGATTGTTCAGTACAATTCCGAAGGCAGCTAGGTCCAGGCGATTACGTTCATATGATTATTACATTAAAAACCCTTTGAGCGTTAGGCCCATTTTTTTCCGTTACTAGAAGTCATGTTAAAATGACTGTAGACAAAAATATTTTGAACACAATTCTTTTTTGAATCGTACATAGAATGTAGGGATATAAAATATACTATATTATTATTTAACTGTGATTAAAATATATATATATCCTGCAATTTACAAGCATACATATAAAAATACAGGAAAACCCTCAAACGCTCAAAAGGTTAATGTAATTTTAGACTATTTAAGGTATTCTCGGGCAACACCAAACGGACCTTCTAGTAAATATTTAAATAACTAAACCTAAAATTATTAAGAATAAGATTAATATAGCACACAGCATAACTTTATTCTTCTAAAATATTGTATTACTATTTTAAAATATTTGTGAAACAAAATATATTAAAAAAAAACTGTTATTTTATGCAACTACCCAATATCCAAATATTTCCTATATCGCGTATTATTTCCATTTTCTTTTCCGTATAACTCAGAAAATGCTATACTCAATTTTTTTAAGTTTATTTCAGACAAAGAAACTTATTTTGACACTAATAAAGATACATAATACTCGTAGTAATGATAACCGCTATCTGCTTTCCTTTCATTTGATGTCAGACAGAATTTCTCCTGTTGTATTCTGAAAATAATTGGATAAGATGTTGCTTTAACCTAAGAAAATGCTTAAGAACAAATAACGTGTTTAATATTTAATCTAACTGTGCCATCGGATTCCTTTTGTTCACTACAAAAGACATGAAATTCTATGACTTTGTCATGATGAATTAGGTGCGAATTCTAAATTGAAAAAAAAAATACCTATAAGGTTATTTAATGCTCATCATGGTAAGTGAAAAGTTTTAAAGTGTGTTACATGTAATGAAGCAGCTACAAAGTTTGTTCAATTAATTAAGAACTTTAGTTAAATTATCGAAGTATGGAAAAGGATTGGGGTACGTCTCACAAAATTATACAATAGAATTTTATTTTATTTTTGCATTTTTAAGTGTAATATGTAAAAGACATGGTTAGGTTGTTTTCGAGTATATAAGTGGCATTGGAGTTGTTTGAAGTTATTTTGGAGTCAATGTTATAGTATCCTTAGATAATGTTTGTGATAATTAATGTTTATTCAAATTTCTGCTGTAAATTAACAATATTCCCAATTATTAATATTCCATAAGAAATTAAATAATCAACATTTGTTAATAAAACATTTCAGTCTTTTACCTAAGTTTAGCAAACTCTGAACCATTTAATCTAAAACAAAGACATGAAACTCTATAACTTTGTCATGATGAATTACGTGCGATTACTAAATTGGAAAAGAATATTTATAAGGTTATTTAATACTCGTCACAATAAGTATGAAGTTTAAAGAACCTTATATGTAATGAAGCAATGCAAAGTTTGTTCAGTTAATTAAGAACATTAATTGAATTATTGAGGTATGGAAAAGTAATGTATTACGTTTTACTAAACTTGTACACAATGGAAATTTATGTATTTTTTCATTTTGATTTCTGAAATGTAGTATTTTTAAATACATGATTAGGTTGTTTTCAAACATATAAGTTGTTCTGGAGTTGTTTTAAGTTATTTTGGAGTCAGTTTCATAGTATCATCATGTGCTCATTAAAGGTTATTCAAAATATTATTGTAAATTAATAGTTTTCGATACTGATAAATTAAAAAATAATCTACATTTATAAATAAAACATTTCAGTACTAAAGTTTAGAAAACTAAGAATCATTTAAGCTACAAGAAAAAAAAATATTTTTTTAACTTTTAAAGATGAATTAGGTACGATGACTACATTGAAAAAGAAGGATACGTATAAGGTTGTTTCATGCTCATCATAATACGTGTTATGTTTTAATATATTTTGTAGCGGCTTCATTACACAACAAAGCAATTACAAAGTTTTTTCAACCGATTAACAATTTTATTTAAATTATTGAAGTATGGAAAAGCAAAATAATAACGTCGTTCTAAATGATATAGTGGGATTTTTATTTTTATTTTACATTTTTAATTTTACGTTCGATATTTTCAGTTATTATGTTCGATTCTTGCAGTTATTATGTAGCATGTAATATTTCAATGAGTTCCATAACATCAAAAAAATCATTTTTGAACTAATTAATAACTATTGATTTTGATTTGTAAATTAATAATAGATTCCAGATTATTCCCTTTTGGAATCTATTATTAATATTTTAATTTCATATTTAATTTATAAAAACGAATGCGCATATTTTATCTACAAAAGTTAGATTTTTTATCTTAATTAAACTTATTGTGTAACTTAGTCAGTTTACTAAGTCATAGAAGAGCTACAAAGTCTTTACATTTAATTAATAACTTTAATTTAATTATTCTGGCATAGAGTAGCAAAATAACAATGTATCTTTAATGATACAATGAAAAAAATCAATCAGTTTAAAATACTGAGAATCGTTTAAGCTGCAACTAAGTTTTATCACTGTTGTTGATGTCACAAAATAATACCTTTTTTCAATTCATGCAATACATTTTGAGCAATACATGACACAACTAAAATTTATTTTTAAATCCCAGTTTATGAAATTCACATTTTTTTACAGACTTTTCAGTGAAAAATAATTAAAAATTATCATTGGAAATAAAATGCTAAAAATAACCAAATATTTAAGTATTTATATAAGTTCAAGGTTTGCTTAGAAAAGAAATGAATTACACAGAAATCGTGGTAATTGAAATATTTAAATAATTTAAAATCGAAATTAATGCTTATACCAATTCCCACCTCCTCTTATTTTTAATTGCCTTTCAATTCCCATTGTTAATACTAATGAAATGTACAAAGTCGAATATAGATTTTTTTCATATGGAATGAATATCTATATTTTTAAATGAAATTAATTATAAGCAGTTTTAGTTTTCAATCATTTTTTTAATTGTTAGAATTATAATTTATTATCTTAACTTCGTTGGGTACCAGAGTTCATACCTTAGCACTCAAAGTTTTTAGGAATTCAATTCAAATAGTCAAGCGGTATAAATATATTTCTTTTGACTGGTGCCGTCAGTTTTATCTTTGTTATTTTCGTGTTATAACAAGACTTTTTAATGGTTATACATAGAAAAGAGAAATGATTAAATTTCATTACTTGTTACTTATGCTTTCAAATATGTCCGTATGCTTTTCTTCATTCGTAAACTCACATCATTGTAATACATAAGAAAATGCTATTGAAAGAAATGCCAAATAAATGAATCAATGTATGAATAATGATATAAGTGTAATAAAATGTATTGTATAGCATATTACTTAAACTATATAAATGTGGCTTCCCATGCTGTTGTATGATGTCTGAAGCCGAATTGGAATAATTATTTTTCTTAATATGTGCCTTATTTTATGTTTGCTGTACTCGTAATTCTCAAGGTATTGCTCGAGCACTTAGAAACAATGAATTTCATAGTATGGCGGAAACTGCTTTATAAAGATTATGTATGTATAATGTGTACTTGAATAATTATCTTAATCTATGAATAGATGTTTGTATATTATACTTTCAGTATTAGATTCTTTGGGAGAGAGATGCAATTGTATTTTCAGTATTGTTCATTTGTGTTAGTGTTAAAATATCTGAAGTTTTATTTAGGTATTTCGTATAACGTTGCAATAAAAAACTAGCAGCCTCATTTTAAACTGTGTTAGTTAGATAGCGTTGGTAACGACGAAAGTAACACAGAAAAGTATTTTTGCCGTACAAATCAGTAACTTTTTCTTCTTCATAGAATCCTGATTGGAGCCCAATACAGTTCCAATATTGAATATTCAAAACCACGTTCAATTAAATACCAACACTGGTTTAATTTTAACTTTACATTGACAGTATTTGTTATTGAATTCTACTATCACAGAAATAATGACTTCACATACAAAGCATTGGCAATGAAATAGCGAAACATTTCTTGTTAAGATGATTCAATATTGGCAAAATGTAAACATATTGGGGTAATGTTGCATGCAAGTAGTTCTGGTATTGGCCAAGATGTAAATATAGAAAAAAATATAAATAATACGGGTTAAGATATATCCAATATAGTGTCAATATTGACCGAGATATCTGCAATAGAAATAATATTGGAACAATATATTTTTTTTTCTTTTACTACTAAGAAAACATATCGACAGAGTTCAGAATCAGGCCGAAACCAACGTGACCGTGCAATTCATAGTCATTGTTATGTTTAACAGAATTGTTGCTAACACCGTTAACTAATTTTTAAACGCTAACAAATTTTTCTCAACAATTGTTAAGGTATATCAACCAAATGAGTCAGCGATCTTTAAACCATACCTAGGAGAAAAAAAAATATATTCTTGAATTTATTATAAAAAAAATAAGGTGTAATCTTGCATCAATTTTATCTTAATACCTTTATTTCAAAATGAAATTCAAGGAACTAAGAAATAGCCTAAAATTCGGCTAGCTAGAAATTTATATTTTGTGAACATTAGATTTAGATGCTCATAAAAATGTTCGCTTCTAATTTTTACTTACTTTAGTACTACCTCAAAATCGCAAGCGATTTTGAGTCGGTTGATTGTCGATTTCATAAAAAAATAAATAAAACAATTTTTAACAAAAAATCAGCCGAGTAAAACTTGTTACAGAAGATTGCATTTAGGCTGGCTTGCAATTGTTATTATTTAAGTTGCTAACAAAAGTCTGAAATTAATGGTTACATAATAAACTGAGTAACTATTGTATCCAAAGTAAGGTATTAAGATCCTGCTATTAAAGCGTAGCGTTAAATTTACCATTATTAATTCTTAAAAATTCTGATCATCGAGTCATCTAAGGGACTGTAGAAAACATTTTTAATCCTGAAATATGAAATACAATAGGAATGATAATAATTCTAAAGTAATTAATATTCATTCATAATTATATAAAAAAATTGCTGCCTTTTTATTATAATTTTATTATGCATATTTTTGCCATTTATTAAATAGCATAATCATTGTATCACTGTAACCATATTTCTTCCCCTGTAGCTTCTAATAAAAATGAAAAAAGAGATAAATAAAAGGTATCACATTATGTTTTGTAAACAATTATGAAAACTTTTATATGTTTCTTTATTTTGCAAAGTGTAGGAAAAAAATTTAGGTATATTTTGATAAGTACTAAAGCATATTTTGAAAGAAATTGATGTAAACATCATTTTTCATGCATATGTTTAATTTGTGCAATATTACCACTTTGTTATTTATTTTATTTTCTTGACATGAATGTTTATATCATCAATTCCAGGAGCAGAAAATGTTTTACTGTACTTTTCTAATAAAATTCATTTTTATTAATACCGTATTTGCTCGCAAATTGTTTGCCATCACTATTAAAAAAAACAAAAAAAAAAAACATATTGTTGAAAAGAAGCGTAATCTTCATATGAAGAACAAATTATGATTTGAATTAAAGAATTTAGAGTTCATGGATTAAGGTAACAGCATGCAAGTGCGTACTCACCTTCGAATTTCCAAGGGGTATGACACTACTATTTCAGATCAGAAATTTTCTATTTAATATTTAAATCGCATCATTTGTAAACGTCTTATTTAATCGTATAATTTGTAATATTTATCTACGATTACGTAAGGCGAAAAATTCCGTTAAAATATTGTAGCAGCATCATGCATATGTATCGGCACTTTTATTTCATAATAATGTTTTAAAATAAAATTCAAGTTTTATTCTGCATGTCGAAAAAGAAAACTTGCTATTTTGTTATCCGTAAAATTACATCTCTTCATCTACTCCAATTACAAATGGTATTATTATTACATCATTAGTCTATTTTATTTTTTTCTCTTTAAAATACTTTTGGAAACACAAAAAAAATAATTTTACTTTTCTTGTTAAAAAAAAACCTACATAAAAATTATTGAAATTATTATAAATTTTAGTTAATAAAAAATATATGTCCTGAAATTATTATTATTATTATTATTATTATTATTATTATTATTATTATTTTAATCCGGTCATTTATTTGTGCTAATCCTGTATACACGCGAGTGAATACGGTATTGATTTATGAGGTATTATTAAATTATGAAATTCAAATTTATAGATTTTTTTTATATTTCATACACAGTAAATGCATAAATTTGCCTTCAAAAACTTGTCACTATTCTTATTTGATCTTTAATCAGTTTGAAACGAAAATATTTACCAGTTAGATTTTCACACATAAAATCATTTATCATTTTGAAGCGGGTTTATTTAAGTTCCTGTTGTTTGTAATTTATTTGTATTCTGAAATGTCATTAATTAGCACACCGTATCCCAAAGGATTCATTAATGTATGTGTTTTGCTTTGTATTTAGATGCAAATGAAACAATCATTATGCCATATTTCTGTACGTAATAAAGTCATTGTGTATATTAACTGAAGACTTAGTTATTGTGATTGATTGTTTTCATTTTATAGTTTATTACTGCCCCTAAAGCTTAATTCCTGCATCACCACTTAATAGGGAGCATTATATATATATATATATATATATATATATATATATATATATATATACAAAGGATAAGACATTATAAACACCAATGGAATGGACACTGCCGGAATGATACTTGATAGGATGAAAAAGCAAAAAAATGGAAAGCTATGAATATCTTATAGAATCTTCAGAAGGTCTTTATAAGAATATTCATAGTAAATATATGTTATTTCATCAAATATTGTCAGCATTGTGCCTAAAATCGACAATATTAAGCCCATAATAACATATATATGTGAAACAAGACAATCAATAACCCGCATGAGCTAAATAGCAAAATAAATAAATAAATATACAACTTAAATAGAAATAAGATCATAAAATAATGTGCAAGACTCACCAACAAACACCAGTGTTATTGTAGGTTGAACATTGCACAACATAAAAAGTACTTGACCAGCAGATAATCATTATTAACTCAAAATAGCTGCTATAGCTATGTAAACATTGCTTTGAAAAAAAAATGATAATAGGAAATAAATTGATTAGAGCTGCCATCTATCGCAGAAAAATATAAGTAAAAGCTGAAATTGTAGACAAGTTAAAGAATAAATCTAGTGCTGCCATCTATCATGAATGAGGAGAAAAAATAATCAAACGAACATTTTTTTGACAAAGCAATTAATATTTGAAATGTGAGGAAACTAAAGAAAGTAAATGAAATTTAAATATAATAAAGATATAATTTCTTGAGTATCGTATGTTCCAATATTACTTATAGTGTTTTTATTTATTTGCTTATTTATTTAAATCTCACGTATCTCACAACTAAAAGAAAATTCTCCTTTCAAATGTATTTTTAAGCCAGAAACATTTGTGAACCTTATATGAATTATTCCTAGAAAAAGTTGTAAAGGACAGGACTAAAAATACATTTTATTCAGAGAGAAGGGGAAAATAAACAACTTTTAAGCAGACACGACAGAAGGTAAGATGCTTTTAAAATATTTTAATTTATTCTGAGTGTCTCAAGGCTGTTCTCAAATCCAAATGGGCTACTTTATGACATATTTCTAATTCATTTTTGTTCGGAAACGCATGAAATGGGCAATTTTTCTTATTCAGAAACTATGTAATCGAAAGACGTTTTCCATTTTTTGGTAAAGGCAGAAGATCTTTCAGAAAATAATGTCAAAGTTGGCGTTTTGAACCGAATTAAGGACCGGATAAAGGGGAAAAATAGGGTTGTCACGTTACACGAGAATCGCTTATAACCCGACAAATAATTTATTTATTAAACAAAATGGAAAATTCTTTTCGATTCCAAATTGCTTCAATAGTCAGGCCTGCCAATTTTATGCATTTGCGTTGAAAATGAGTCAAAATGTTTGTCAGAAAGTTTCGCGTCGTTGAGCAGGTCTTTTGCGAACCACCTTAAGAGGCTACTTCACTCAGGCGAAAACACATACTCGCTAATGTTAATCCTATTGGGGAAATATTTTACGATATTTCGTTCGCATTTCAATATTTTTCAATATTTTTTTTTTCATTGGATAGCTCAGGTTTATCTCTATGTAAGGCTCTTTTTTACTTTTTCAATTTTGATTGCAATTTTTATTTTTTATTTTTAAATTGAGGATAATTTTACTTTCGAAACCGAATCCGAAAGTGAAAGTATCTTAATAAAAAAAAAACCTGTAATCAAAATCGAAAAAGTAAAAAAAGGTCTGCATGGTGATTAACCTCAGCTATCCGATGCCGCTTCACTGAAACTCCCCGATCGCAAAATCCCATGGGAAAACTTGATTACTAATTACCTAATATAATTATTAATATTAAAATACAGTTTTCTTCCTCAGAAAGTAGATATCAGATGTCAATGTTGTGCGTTTTTAAAAATTGTCTCCTTCAAACTTTGATAAATTTTCTAAGTTTATAGGGTATTTTTAAATAGTTAAAATTTGAGGAGACATTTTTTAAAAACGCACAACATCGGCATCTGACGTCTACTTTCTGATGGTGAAAACCGTATTTTAGTAATTATATTATGTAATGAGTAATTGCGCTTCTATATTTTCCCATAGGTTAATATGGGATTTCGCGATCGGGAGTTTCAATGAAGCGGACCATTAAGGCTCTCAAATCACGAGAGCTTACTTTCTGACTCATTTCTGAATTGATTTTGAAACGCATGAAATTGGCAGGTCTTCTTATTCAAAAACGTTGTAATTCAAACACGTTTTCCACTTTTTGCTAAAGGCAGAAGATCTTTCAGAAAATACTGTCAAAGTCGGCGTTCTGAACCAAATTCCGTACGCGGCAGCATGAGAAAAGGGAAAAACGTGCCGTCACGTGACACGAATCGCTTAAAATTCGATGTAATTTTTTTTTTTTTTTTTTTTTTTTTTTAATCAAAAAATGAAAAAAAAATATTTTAATTCCAAAATCGCTTCAACAGTCAGGCTTGCCAATTTTATGCTCTTTGCGTTTAAAAATGAGTTAGAAAATGTGTCAGAAAGATTTGCGTTGCTGAGTAGGTCATTCGAGAACCACCTTAAGGTTCTCGTTCGCTCAAGCAAAAACACCCGCTCGCTAATGTTAATCCTATGAGACAGTTATTTTATAATATTTCTTTTGTATTTCAAAATTTTTAAACGATTTTTTTTTCACTGGATAGCTTAGACCAATCGGTACAACCGCTGTTTTTTGCTTTTTCGATTTTGTTAGTTGAGTTTTTTTTTTTTTTTTTTTTTTTTTAAGAGGATATTTTCATTTTCAGAACCGGTTCAATAGGAATAGTATCCTCATAAAAGCACTTGCAAACAAATTCGAAAAAATGTAAAAAATGGTGGTTTGTACAGATTGATCTCATCTATCCAATACAAAAAAAAAAAAAAAAAAAAAAAAAAAAAAAAAAAAAGTTTAAAAACACAGAAATGCAAACGAGATATTATAAAATAACTGTCCCACAGGATTAACATTAGTGAGAGGGTGTTTTCGCTGATTCAACGGGAGTCTAAGGATGTTTTTTAATTGAGTTATGAATTTTTCAGCTGAACTATATTTAGTACACTAAGATATGATTGTAGATTATAAATAAATTCATATACTTTGTTATGCAAAGAACAGGATACATTGCAGTGTATGGGTTATTATCCCTCAAAGTACACTTTCAGTCGTTATGGGTTCTCTGAAATATATGCTTAATTTAATATTTTATGTGTTAAAAGCTGACAAGTAGTGAATAAGATTTTAACACTTCAAATAAAGTTAAACATATACTTTAAAAATATTTTGAAAACTAAAAAAATAAAAGCGATATCCTTTAAAAAAATACACACAAAAAAAAGTCAAAAATAATTATTTTCTGAGGAGATATTTTAAAAATAAGAATGCATTTGACGCCAATTGGTTTAACATTAGCGAAGGCAATTTGAGATCTTACTTACCAGCACCCTTAAATTAAAAAAAAAAAAATCAATAAAAAGATACACTGAAATGTTCTTAAAGTAAGTCACATTTTGGACAGATAATTACCCTAACAATTGAATTCTAAAAGCCACACAAGTATTTTAGAATTTAATATTAATTGGCAGAAATTACACGGAGAAAAGTGACACTTTCAAATCTGAGTAAATCGATGTTTTCATTTTGTTTCAAATATAACGACGCAATGCTTTCAATTCTGAAATACCAGAAATACTCAGAATATTGAAACATGGACATACTCAAAACTGAGCACATAGAGGTCAGTTCATACTCATCTTTGAAGCATGGACATACTAAACAAGAACGAAAAATCATGCGTCAAGCATAGATTATGTAACACTTTCCAACACTTCCAAAATAATTTTACAAATCATTACCGTTTAATAAGCTGAAAGATAACATCTAAGTAAACAATTTGGAAAACGCATAACATATTTAAAAACGTAATTTCAGGAATTTCCAAAATAAATTTCCAACATATACAATATTCGGAAAAATATCCAAATACTTTTATTCAGCCCTGTATATGATCTATAGATTTGTATATATACTACATAGGATGCTAAATTTTAGTTTAGTTAGGAAACGCGTAGCACAGTTTAAAATTCTCCTTCTGGAGTTTCTGTCAATAAACGGAAATGTGTTCGCGAACTTTTGTGCTGCCCTGTATAGGATCTACAGAATTTATACACAGCAAGTAATAGACAAAAAGTGAGTTAAATTTAAAATCGTGTTCAGCAACTTAAAACGCACTTCCAGGAACTATTGTTAACAGACAGTAGAGAATTCTTCTGTGTGTCCCTGTAAATGAACGATGACTGCTATACACACAATATTCTGTAGTAATCCTCTGGTTAATGTACTTTAGTGATATATATAAATTTCAATGCATTTAAAATAGTGAAACATTATTTAATTAAACCGCAAACGATTTTTCTGCGTAGACGTAATGTAACGGATTTCTTTTCACTGCCCCTGTAAAATAACTATAAGTTCTACGCACAGCATATTCCATATTAAGCTTCTTGTAATGCACCTTAGTGATATATATCAATTACAATGTGTTTGAAATTGTGTAACATCATTAAAATACTCCGCAAATGATTTTTCCCCATAGACCGTAATGTAACGGAATTATTTTGAGTGTCCCTGTAAAAAAACTATAAGTGCTACACACTTCATTTGAAATAGTTAACATGGTATAGATAACGAGAATAACATATAAAAATTTCAGGGCAATCCGAGCATATTTACAGGAGTTAGAGCACGGCCAGACGGCCAGACGGCCATACGGCAGACAAACCGAAGTCATAAACACTTTTCAACTAGCTTGGAAAGTGTTAAAAATGATGAGAATCAGTTCAAACTCATTTTTGAAACATGGAAATACTCAACAATGAGCACATAGATGTCAGTTCATACTCATTTTTGAAACATGGACATATATTCAAATGTGAGCACATGATGTTTTATTCTTGAGTGTGTGCATGTTTCCAGAAATGAGTATACACGTGTTTCAAACTTGAGTAATTTTGATTCGGAGCCATTTTGACTATGCGACATACTCCGATTTGAGTATTTTTTGCTCAGTTTTTTAAAAAATGTCGTTTTTAGAGTGTAATTATATCAATTACACCTAACTAGTTTAAGACGTCCCAATAGCAAATTACTTAAAGAGATTTTGACATCAGTGTGATGAATTCATAAAATTATACAAAATGTTTTTCCTTTTATTCTGTTAATTTCCTTTTCTTTATTTCTTTATTTTTTTTCTTTAAAAAGTGAGTTTCTTAGTGAGTTCGCTTTTTTTTAAAAATGAATTTGAGTTTGAACGAGTTCGTTTTATAAATTTTGAATTTGGGTGTGAACTTGACTCATTTTTGAGAATTTAAATTTCAGTTTGAGTTAGTTCATGTTTTTAGTGAGTTTGCCCAACACTACTGACTAGAATCACACGGCGCTATTTTCGTGCTTCTGCATTCCTGCATTCGAGCATCACGCACAGCAGTCCGAAAGTAAATACACGTGCAACGCACCGCGGCAACCTGTCACTTACTTGTTGCGTTGTACCCACAAACTACTAAAAGGCTGGAAAGAACTCTTCTGGAAGAATTGAATCAATTTTTCTGCTTTCAAAAACCACGAATGTTGCTTATAATTATATATCTCAATTAATTAAATTAAATTAAACTTTTTAGGATATAAAAGTTGCAGAATTTTACTTTTTGTGAAATTGAGTATTTTTTGTGTTCGGATATAGGTTTAGTTTCTACATTTAAAAAATATACTTTGTTTATTTTAGTCATATACATAAGAAATAATCTTATATAGTAATACAATTAAATAACCACGTAATAATTAAATAATATCTTACCAAATTAACTGCAAGCATTTATCATACTGCAACATATATAAATATGCTTTAAATACATTTTATCGAAAAAAAAATATGACGAAAAAATTAAAAACAGTGTTTTAACTGTAATTCCATTCAGGGGGAATCCTTTGGGGAAAGAACTATTACGTTAAGTGTGTTTCTAAAAGTACGATAAAACAATTATGAAATAAAAATACTTAAGTGAATTGAAACTCAAGTGTATTAAACATTTTTGCAGCAGAAAAAAATACCCTTGTGTAAGTTAAAGTACTTTTTTGCTTAATTAGATTAGAAATGAAACAAAACTGAAAGAAACGAAACGGAATAAATATTTTTTTGGAGGCTTTTAATTTAAAATATTAATTTAAAACGAGTAGAAAATTTTAATGCAGAATATTTTGTTATGCAATGCAGAATACATATTTCTTTAATGACATCTGTTCCTATTTAAACACATTAGATATCAAAATGCTTACACGTGAATTATTTATTTTCGAAAAGTTATACGTACATATATATTGAGTCTTAATGAATAAAAATGCTTGAATTTCATCATTTCAGTTACCAGAAAAATGATAATTAAACTAAAATGTAATTTGAAATAAATAATTATTTTTAAAGGAATTTTTATTTAAATTAGAAAGTCATCTGCAGAATTTTAAGAAATAAATTTTGAGAAATGACTGAGCTCAATGACGCATATTCACAATATCTGCTTTGTTCAGATCTCGCGTATTTTAAAGCCGTTATGATTGCATGCCAGATTCAAATATGAATTAAAATTTTGTTGTAAGCTATTTTGGAATGAGCGCGTGGTTAGTTACGTGGTGAGTCATTAGTCTCATTCATGTCGGGTTGACGTTATCTTTCCGGTTCCAATCGGTTTTAGGTTGGATTTTCTCTTTTGCGGTTCGGGTTCGCGTTAACCCAATTTTTCAAAAGAAAATTTAGATTGTTGTTTCAGATGAAAAACTATATATTCGAAAATGGATAAGTATATATATGTTTTATTTTTTCTACGTAAAAGATAAAATTAATATTAGAGATATAATTATAGATTACCTTCAGTAATTGAATTAAATATTGATTACTTTTCTTTTATTTCGTGTTTCAGTTAGATGAAAATTGCTTTGTTGTGTTCGGGAGAACGAAAAAAAACAATTAAGGGGTTCAGAGTTGACTTCAAACAAATTTTTGGTGTTTATGTCGGTTATAACCCGGTGTTTTTAAGACTCTAGTATAGTAGATTCTTTCGATGCAGCTTTACTCCGGTGTCCGGATGGAAACTGGTGCTTCACAACACGGTTTGTTGTCCTCATTCCCTCGAAAAAAACTCTTTCTACTATATAAATGAATTCATATATCATGCATTATAATCGTTAAATTTTTTCGAGTTTCAAATGAACCAAAAAAATCAAATATATTTTATTTACTATATAAATTTATCTAATCTAATCAAAAAAAAAAAAAGAGAGAATTAAAACCATACGAATATTTTTAATTATGGCAAAATAACTAAAATATATGAAATTGTAATTTTAGAATTTTAATTCGCTGCATATAAAGATTTCAGAATACTTAATTAAAATATATACTATTTGCTACTTAAAACAATCTATTAATTTCAGTTTTAGCAATAATCTATACTACTTATTTTATAATTAATTTAATTCTTGATACAAAAAGAAATACAAAAATACAAAGATGAGTCAGAAATAAATAAAATATGAGTTAGATAAATATTTATTTAGAACTTTAAAATGCGGAAATTACTTTCTCAGTGGTAATAATCACAATGAATTTATCAATACAACACATCTTTTTTAATGTTCAGTTTGTTTCAAAACGAGACAGACGTTGTCACGTTATCTATAACGCATACATTATAATAGTTAAACAAACGACTTCCAATAACGATACATCATATTTAATTGCTATCAACATATTTCGTCTTTCAAACTAAACTATTTATCAAGAACTTAAATTATATTTAGGGACATAACATATTGTGGCAAAATATTAGCATAGTATACTCGATTAATTATTTCAGAGTGTGTTGCTTTTCTTACATATTCAATTATTTGAATGGTTCTCGATATTATTATAAGCATAAAGAGTGAATTATTTAAAAAATATATATTAATGTTAAATTACTTATATAACTAAGAAATTTGTAATGTCATGCATAATATCGCCATCTTAAAAACTATGTTCTATATACAGGGTAAGTCAAAATGAATATAGCGATTACAAACGGCTATAACTATTTAATGCGTACTTTGACACCCTGCGATCTTTTTTATATGGGGTTAAGTGAAAGACAGGGTGTATGTGCCTCCCATGGCCAAAACAATTGAAGAACTCTACGCATTTGTAATGCGCTTGCGTCGTGACTGAACAACTGCTTCAGAATGTATGGCGTGAAATGGACTACCGCCTAGATGGTGTCCGTGTGACCAAGGGAAGTCACATCGAACAACTATGACGTATGTATACAAAATTTTGAAGTTCCGTCTTCATTCTGTGTTAATCTTATCGATAAATTCTTTTCCATGAAATAGTTATAGCCGTTTGTATTCGCTATATTCATTTTGACTTACCCTGTACATAAACTCCTTTTACAGCAATACAGACTCTTGCAGAATTGACGACAAATTTATTTAAAACAAGCATGTTTTAGAACAAGCATGATCAGAAACTAATGACTTATTATTATAAGAAATCCTGAAAAACTTTTGTAAATTTCTAGTTCGTACATTTATGTAATATGATTTTAATTCATTAAATATATATTTATTTAAAAAATGCAGCTAAATAAAACTTTCCTAAATGCTTCAGTAAACGCTTACAAGAATGCAATTAGCTACACAGATGTACAAAAATTTAAAACGATTTTTAAAAATTAAGTTTTAGTTTTATGATTTTTATTAAAAAATATCCAATTGTAAAAAAAAAAAAAAAAAAAAAAAAAAAAAAAAAAAAAAAATACTGGAAAAATAAGCTCAATAAAAGTTACTTCATACAAGATGATGAAAATTTATTTTTTAAATAACCAAGGAGGGTAAGCCAAATTTTTCCATTTTTTCCCCGAGATGCTTTTTTGCATTAAAAATGCATGAAATTGTGCATTTCTGTATCATGTGCAGTAGTTTTCACATTCAATATTCATACCTTTTTATTCCATTTAGTTATTTCATTACAGCTTAAATAACCGGAAGAATTTTCACAAATATCTAATTCATCGCCTGAAAATAATTTCTTCGGAATTCAGCATAAGCTATTTTTTAATCTTCTTCACCGTTTGGTGATTCCTCTCTCTCTCTCTCTCTCTCTCATCAGTAGTAACTTCAGTTAATAATGTCTCTAATCACTTCAGTTCATATTTAGAATTTAAATAACGACGTATTTTTAAATTCTATATTCGATTCTAAATAAAAACAATTCCTTCCAACTGAGTCGGAATGGTATGATGTTTAATTTTGTTTTTTATTTTAAAGTATTTTAAAGTAAAGTTTATTGTAAAGTAATGAGTTGTAATACAAATTAAACAAATTGGCCTTACTCTTTCAAAGTTCACTATTTTTCTAAGAAAGGTGATTTGTAGGGTAATTTTAAATTTGTTTTAAATTTGAAAACATTTTATTGCATTTTTTATTGTATTTTTTTTACATAAAGCAAAAAATGCATATTTTGAGAATCTCCAAAAAATGAATAAAAAATAAGTGATGTCTTGAAAAGATTACTTTTGATACCGAATGTGATTTTCTCGGACGGAAAGTAAAGTTGAACATCAGTGAGGGAATAGGGTATATACAGGGTGAGTCAGAAAAATGTATACACACTTTGAATAATTGTAACTGCAGTATTTTTTCACATATGATTAATATTTTAATTGCAAAATAATATACATAAAATGTATAACTTTTCCTCCTACAGCAGGTGTTTAAAATCATTACTCTACTGGTCAATACACTGCTTAATCACGGTGGGATATGGATTCACAAACTTCAACAAACATTTTACTTGGTGTTGTGGCATATTTTTGCTCAACTGTGCTTCTGGAACGTTGTCTGTGAACATCCATTCGTTTCAAACTTATCTATTATCTAATGAATTGTAAGTCGCATAGATGGATCTCCCAGAAACTACCTGCGATATTGATTTTGTACTTCTGCTACATTTTCATGCTTACAATAGTATTTTAAATAAATTTTCTTTTATCGAAAGTACATCTTGGTTCACTCATTATTTGTAATTAATTACATTTTGAAAAGAAAGAAAAATTAGAAAGTTATAACTCGTTAAACAATCTATGAATACATTTTTCTGACTCACCCTGTATATAATTTTTACCTCGAAATATATATATATATATATATATATATGTGTGTGTGTGTGTGTGTGTATCAGCATCTGAATGGAAGGTGGTTTGAAGGTTCGAGGGTCATGATCGGTGAAAATATACCAAAATCTTCCCGAATTGTGAAACATCGCCAAATTTGGCGACAAAAATAAGTTCCCGTAAATGAAACCAACTTCGCGAAAATTGACTAATTTTTTTGAAACACCCATACAATTTCAATATTAACGAAAACTGAGAATCTTTTATAATCGGGTTCCACGCATTTTAGCTTCGTATATTTGAGAAAAATTAGCTTAACGCTTTAAAACTAGAAACAGCGAAATTACCCTTTTCTCTAGGTACATGCCGTAAGGACTTTTTAATGTGCAAGTTGTTTTCTATAAAGCACATGTATTAGTTTTTAATATAATATTTATGTATATTTTTTTAAATATCGTAGCTTAAATAAGTATAATAATATAACAATTACAAAAAATATATCATAGTTATATCATTGTCATATCTATTAATTAAAATTTTGCTTTATGGGGTTTTTTTGCTCCAAACGTTTTTATTATTGCATCCTAACAGAGTTTGTGAGCTATAAATACTCAAAATAAATAAATAAATAATTTTTTTTACTAATTTCTCTTTTGTTAACTGCTTTACATATGCATGTGATAATGAGTTTCAATATACTAAAAGAGAGTTATTCAGCAATTCAACCGCGGGCAGCAAAGCTACCATTTGGTAGAATAATCTTCAGCATATTATATCTCCAAAATGTGAATTAACTTTTTAGGATTCATTAAGGTGAAAATTACTCTACAAAATAACTGGTAGATCTACGGCCTGCAGTTGAGTTTTTGGAAACCTTTGTGCTAAAATTTATTTTTATTCGCGTTGAGAGCTACACTCAATGTGAGAAACAGTTTGAGGCTTGTTGGGATATTTCGTTAAGCATTTTAAAGTCCATATATACACTGAGTGTCCAGAAAATTAGAAACACCCTCTAGTAACGTGTTATTCCACTTTTAGCTCTGATCATAGCCCATATTATTTTGGCATGGACTCAAAAACTTGTTGATACCGTTGTTCAGGGATGTTGGCCCATGCTGACATAATGGAAGCTGTAAGTTGGTTAAGATTGGATGGTGGCGTTTTCAAGCTTTTAAGAGCTCTTCCGTCTCCGTCCCACAAATTCTCAATAGAATTGATATCAGGGAACTGAGCTGGCCTTGGAAGAAAGTTAAACTCTGATTAATGTTCCTCAAACCAATTTAAGTCCGATCGAGCACGATGGCTAGGTGCATTGTCCTGCTGAATGTGTCCATCTCCATAAGGGAACATTATAGCCATAAACGGGTGCACGCGATCGGCAACGTTGTTGAGGTAAGCTGTGCTTTTCAGAGATGTGTCCACAGATATCAAGGGACCCACTGTACTCTAGGAAAAAATTCCCCACCATAATTCCACGGAACCTGAAGAGTTGTCATTTGGCATGAGGGGTCCATAAATTCGTGCTGTTTGCGTCACATTCTGATCCTGCCATCTACATGATGGAGCAGGAAACGAGATGCATCGGACCAGGCCACTTTCTCCCAGTACTCAAGTGACCAATTTCGTCGTTCCTTCGCTACAACAGGCGTATATTTTTCTATTTTTCTGTGATACCAAAGGCACTTTTGATGGTCTTCTGCTACTAAAGTCCATTCTTTGCAAAGTCCTTCTTATTGTGCATTGGGATATGCTTTATGATGAATCTGCATTGATTTTAGCTGTAATTTGTCGTGTTGTTGCCCTTCTGTTTCTGTGGACTATGCGTGCTACTCGTCTTTCACCCGTTTTATTACCAGTCTTTTTCGACCAGAATGTTCCTTCTCGCATGAAGTTTTTTTTTTCAACTGCCACTCTGTAAACACCCAAGAGACTGTTGGGCGAGAAAATCCTAAAAGAATCGTTGTTTCAGAGATTCTGCCACCATCTCTTCTTACACCGACGATCATCTATCGTTCAAAGACACTTAAATCTTTCGTATTACCCATTTTTGTAGTAACTTCCTTGCTAACTACGTCTTACGAAGCTGAGAATTCCTTATATAAGCAACTCTGCGTTATTACGTCATTCAACTTCACTGTCGGACTGGTTTATTTTCAAATAAGGGGTGTCTCTAATTTTTTGGCCATTCAGTGTATGTATTGCTTAGTGGACCAATAACCGAGCTTGATTTTATTATTGGATCTAATTCCAATGCATGATATTTGAAGCTTTATACTTCCAGAAACATTTTATCTGGCATGAGGCGTAGTCAATGTTCTTTCGAAATTCTTCCAATGCAACATTTAGGATAATATAATAAAAATGAATTAAGTTTTAGCTATTAATGCATATTGTTTTCTGATATGAAATTGTTTAATTGCAATAAAATGTTTAAATAATTAATTCTGAAGAAATAATAATTGAAAAAATATATATCACTTTACTGATGGGAAAGTAATCACAGCAATAAATTCATTATATTTTAAATGTTTCTAAAACTTCGAGAATGTAAAGAAAATGTTTAACCTTATACTTTGCAACGAAGATTTGATCATGAGTGCAATTAGGCGATCAACAACAAATTGGAGAAAAAAAATAAATATTTGGGATCACCATCTAAGATAGAATACACGAAATGATCTGTCGCATATTGTATAATATTTGTGTTTATTTTTGTAATAATAGCGTGTTTATTCATTGAGATATGAAGATTTCTTTAAAAAATTCAAGAAAGTTTTGCATGTTTTTTTTTTGTTTATACCAAGCAGGGTTTCAACCAAATTTAAGCGGATTTCAGAAAACTTGACAAAATGTAGTGAAAACAATATAGCACAAATATAATATAAATATATCAAATATTTAATGAAATGTAAGCAGATATATGAAATGATGTTTCACTGAGCATGAGCGAATTATAACAAGGATTTTTTTTTCATGGTTTGGAAATCCACTCCATTGAGCAACTAATATAAAAAGACTGGACTTGAAAATTCATAATAATATTGGCGATATAGTGAGCTGAATTTTTGCTGCCTTCGGAAAGAAACCGGATAATAAGGCATTTTCCACAAATTGTAATTTTTTATTTACTGATTTCTAACAAAGAAGTTAGTATTAATGAATGTCAACTGGTAGTTTTGGAAAGGATGCTGCGATTTTTATCATTATTTTTTGGTTGGAATAGGCTCATTCCGGTGGTTTTCCAAGAAGGGCTAAAACATCCATAAAAAATAAAAATTAAAACTTTTTGAAATCAACTGAAATTCTGCTTACTCTATCGGCCATATCTTTCTGATTTTTTACGATATTCAACTTGTCTTTTTATATGAGTTGCTCTATAGAGTTGACTAGAAAAAGAAGAAAATATTTTGTTTCTCTAAGTTGTTGTTGGCCTCTAATTGCCCTCATGATCAAACCCTTGCTGGAAGATATGAAGTCAAACATTTTCTTTATATTCCCGAAGTTCCCGAAAAATTCGTCGTTTCTTTAGATATTCCACAAAACATGTAAAACCGAAAGTGTCCAGTGATTTTTGGCTATATAGTGTATTTTAGATATCGGAAGGTGGCAAACTGCAGATTGTAGCCAGAGACTCTCTCTATCTGCCCTGATAAGTTTAGTGTTTATTATGAGCCTATACAAGACAAGCAGACAGACATACAGACAAATTCGTTTAATGTTATTTTTGATTAAATGGCGTTTAAATAGTCGAATGAACTTAGAAGTAGGTATTTTTTCTGAAAATCACAGACAAACACTTCAATTTTACATATAAGTAGGGGAAAGTAATGTAAAACAGGGTACCTAACAGTTTTCCTTTGTTGACAAAAATCTAGAAGGACGGGAAAATCGGAACACCCTACAAAAGTGTTTGTGGATATCTGGACTATTGAAAAAACACACTTGTTGCCACAGGAAAATTCCACTGTACTTGGGAAAAGGCGTTTTCTAGAACCATCATATCCGAATTTTGATGGTAGGGTAAAAGCGGGTACTAATCAGAGATTAAATTTTTACACTTCCAATAGCAAGATTTATTGTAATACATTTTGAATTAAACTGTAACACATATATACATTATTTAAGGTCAGTAACTTTCTTTTTTCAGGTTTTCAAGCAATTTTTAATGTTGTCAGGTAATGGTTTTCTCAGATTTTATTTCCCGTGTCCGCTGCAATCCTCAAGTGTGCCCACCTTTTGTAGACTGAACATTGTATCCATCCTTCACCACAGTGAAGAAACAATTCATTGCAGAATTCAATGCAAATCCATGGATACCCTATTTTGCCCCTAACAGACGACCAATGATCAACAGGGTCGTTCTCCTGGATAGCTGAACGTTCACACTTCTACTTGGCATCAAATTATCGTGTGAAAACTATCAAAAACAGTGGTTTACTTACCTAAATCGATCAATCAGGTTGGATTTATTTAAACAGCAGGAAATAAGGCAAAAAATAAATCTTTTGAGGTGAATTTCTTTCCAATAGGACTGCATGGACACAGAGATTAACTCACTTCAAAAACCGATGGCACACTGCTATGGGACACACTGAGAAAAATGCACTTTCAATGTTTTCATTTTGTTATGAAACTTTTTGTTTCAAATAGGACGATCCAATGCTTTTAATTCTGAAATATCAGAAATGCTCAGAATATAGAAACATGGACATACTCAAAACTGAGCACATAGAGGTCATTTTTGAAACATGGACATTCTCAAAAATGATTAGAATAAGTTCAAACTAATTTTTGAAACATGGAAATACTCAACAATGAGCACATTGAAGTCAGTTCATACTCATTTTTAAAACATGGACATACCCATATATGAGCACATGAGTGTGTGCAAGTTTTCAGAAATGAGTACATATGATACGGTCAATATGATTAATCCGGACATTATTAATAATAACCGTTTATTATTAATAATCATCGCGGTTATTATTAATAATGACCGGATTAATCATATTGACCGTAACATATGCATGTTTCAAACTTCAGTAATTTTGATTTGGAGCCATTTTGACTATGCGACATACTCAGATTTGAGTATTGTTTGCTCAGTTTTGAAAATGTCGCTGTTAGAGTGTGCTAAGGGATGTAGTTAAGACCAGTGCTACCGTCTACAGATCAGCATCGAACAGCGAGAAAACAGTGTACACGGTTTGACCCGTCTACCCAGTTCTAACCTACTCTCCCCTATAGATTGATAACTGATTACTTGTATAAGTATTTCTGAATTGTGTGAATTTAAAAGGCTAATTCTCTATTAAAAAAAAAAGAAAATATTTATTAATTTAATTATAATTGGTGATATCTCCATAAATATGGTATAAATACAATGAAATAGCATTTAAATAATACATTCAGTTCACTATGCGCTACTTTTAAAGACCAAATTGTTATTTTATAATTTTAAATTCCATAAATAATGATAAAATTTTATAAATTGTAATATTTTAATCATTTATAAGGAGAATAATCAACGACAGTTTATCTTATTCCGAGAAAATATTCACGCTTATCTGGTATAATTCATATTTAATTAAGTAAATTTCTTTGAAACTGTATATTTTATCAAATGAATTATTCATTTATTTTAGCAACTAATACTACTATAACACCAAAATAAAAATTGCAATTTGAGAGACTTAATGTACTGGAATAGGCATTGCGAATTTAATGTTTAATATTTTAAACTTCTCTCTAAATTTCTGCATTATTCAAAATAAGTTATTATTTCAGAAACTACGCATTTTCTTGTGAAGAAAATTAGAATGTTTGGAAATTATGTAATATTTTAGAAATAGTAAACATTAAAAAAAAAAGAAGGAAAAAAGAAAAACATTGGAAAATTGTATTTTTATTGTTGACCTGTAACAATTAAAAAATGAAATAGATGAAATCGTACAAATAAGAAAGAAAAATAATCCAACAAGCATCCATTATGAAACACTTTCCAACACATTCAGAATACTGTAACAAAACTTCACAGTTTAATAAGGTAAAATATGATGTACACTGGCGAGAAAAATTAAAGGAACAACCATAAAAAGAGGCTTTATGTGAATTTTATTGCGGGAACTTCAATGAAAGGTGATTGGTTGGTAACACAATGTTAACGTTATCATATAGTTCAATGGGATTAATCTTTGCAACAGAAAAATATGCAAATTTTCGAGACCGTTCTTTCTGCATGTTTGAAAAGGAGGAACGGATTTGACGGATAAGTCGGATTTGAAGTCTAATTTCAAGAATTTTACGCGTAGTTGCATAAAATTTTCGCTTGTAGAAGGTGGAATAAGTCATCCAGAAGACATTTGACCGATTGTGAGAAATGGCATGCGAAAGGCATAATGGAAGCAGGACAGACACTGACAGGGGTCTGTAAAGACTTAAAAATAGCCAAAAGCGGCATGTCAAGAATCTGGAAATGGTTTAAAGACACTGGTAATGTACAGTGACAACCAGATCAAGGTCGAAAACATGCCACAACAGACTGTCAGGACCGTTATTTTGCAACGATTGCTAAAAGACACAGGCAACTGACGTCAGTTCAGATTGCAAGGGGGTTCATTGCAGCAACAAGAACTGAACTATTCATATTTACTGTGAGAGACAGGCTGCATAAAAGAGGGCCTTATACAAGGAAACCCATCATTTGTATTCCACTAACTGCGGTAGCGAAATGCGTCCGGTTAAATTGGTGCAGAGTTCATCGTCATTGGAGTACCACGGACTGGGGCCGATTTCTCTGTACCCATGAATCCTGATTTTGTTGGAGAGTAATTTCAGACGTGTTACCGTATGGAGAGAGAAAAACACACGCAATAAGGCTGGAAACATCCGTGAAAAGCATCGATACAAAGGTTCTGGAATAATGGTATGGGTGGGCATAATTTTTAATTACCACACTGACCTATACATTTTTACCAGTGCAACTATGAATGCTAAAATATACAGAAATGAGGTACTTGATCCTCATGTTAAGTTTTTAGTGGTTCAATCGCCAATAACTTCTTTTTAATGGAAGATAATGCGCGACCTCATCGTGCTGCACTAGTGACTGATTATCTTGAGGGCGAAGGAATCCAGCGAATGGAGTGGCCTGTATATTCTCCGGATTTAAATCCAATAGAACATGTGTGGGACGCACCAGTACGCCGATTTGCATCTCGGAAACCCCCAACTAACACTCCCCAGGAGCGTCGGAGTACTATTCATCTTGAATACATATTTTTACCGCAAGCACTTCTCGTTAATCTAATCCACAGTCTGGGAAATCGCAGTAAAACTTGCATTTCGGTCAGGAGTGACCACATACCTTATTGATTTTTCCTGTGTTTCTCTAAAATATTGTAACAGTACAATTTCCTTATCCCATTTTATATAACACAGTCCTATGTTTTCATGTTTTTTTTTTTTTTTTTTTTTTTTTTTTTTTGTAGAAATAGGCAGTGTTACATTTTGAATATATGTCAGGCATGACAAAATAAAGATCTTGTGCAAGTTTCATGTTTTTATCTGCAAAATTATTCAAGTTCGATGAGTTTTTATAGTTGTTCCTTTAATTTTTCTCGCCAGTGTATAAATAAACAATTTAAAAAATGCATATTACACATGAAAATCCAATTTCAGTTATTAATATCTGTAGTCAGAAAATTATTCAAATTCTTTTGTGAAGCTCTGTATATGATCTATAGAATTTATACACAAAATTAATTTGCAAAAATTAGTAACTTTAAAAACGCATACCACATTGAAACGCAATTTAAGCAATCAATGCTCACATAAGTACTGTAAACGAATTCCTTTGTGTCTCACTGAAAATGAACGATAAATTTTATGCACATCATATTCAATATTATGCCTCTTGTAGTGCACTTCAGTGATGTATATCAATTTCAATATGTTTCAAATAGTGCAACATTATTAAAATACACTACAAACGACTTTTTGCTCATAGACCATAACATATTAGGAATTCTTTGAGTGCCCTTGTAAACGAACTTTAAATGCTTCGCAGATCCTTTCCAATACCGAACAATAACGTATATGAATTGTATGGGAATCCCAGTATATTTACATAAATTAGAGCACAGACAGACGGTCAGACAAACCGAATTCATTTCAACTATGTTGGGATGTATTAATGGATAAGAATATATATAAAACTTTTCAAAAAAAAAAAATTAAGAAGATTTGTATGCATTACACTATTTGAAAAAGAACAATGCACAAACAATTTTTAAAATACCCTCAAATTTACATATCTAAAAAGCGATTAACAAAGAAAACTGTTAAACTGCGGATATTGCAACGGAACATCCCCGTAATTAGAAACAAGTTTTTTGATGTTTTACGTGATTTCCGATTTTTGATTGTAGGATTTGAGCAAATTTTGAGCTTAGGTTTGAGAGCTTTTAATGATTTGAGGGAAAAAAAGACATTCCCTATAAATATGCTCATTTATACTGCGTACTTCTGTATACTGCGCACACTTTTTAATGATTATGAAAACGAAAAGGGTTATGTCTCGTATATATAGCGCACCATATACTATTTTAATGATGGAAAAACTAGGAATTTTCAGAAAATTCTGTAAAATGCCTAACTCAAATGAAAACAAGAAAGAAAAATCATGCGTTAAGCATAGATTTTGTAACACTTTCCAACGCTTCCAAAATAATTTTACAAATCATACCGTTTAATAAGCTAAAAGATAACATCTAAGTAAACAATTTGGAAAACGCATAACCTATATAAAAACATAATTTCAGGAATTTCCAACATATACAATATTAGGAAAAATATCCGAATACTTTTATTCAGTCCTGTATAGGATCTATAGGTTTGTATATATACTACATAGGATGCTAAATTTTAGTTCAGTTAGGAAACGCGTAGCACAGTTTAAAATTCTCCGTCTGGAGTTTCTGTCAATAAACAGAAATGTGTTCGCGAACTTTTGTGCTTCCCTGTATAGGATCTACAGAATTTATACACACCACGTAATAGACAAAAAGCGAGTTAAAATTAAAATCGCGTTTAGTAATTTAAAACGCACTTCCAGAAATTATTGTTAACAGACAGTAGAGAATTCTTTTGTGTGTCCCTGTAAATGAACGATGACTGCTATACACACAATATTCTGTTGTAAGCCTCTTGTCATGAACCTTAATGCTATATATATAAATTTCAATTCGTTTAAAATAGCGAAACATTATTTAAATAAACCGCAGACGATTTTTCTCCATAGACGTAATATAACGGAATTCTTTTGACTGTCAATGTAAAGTAACTATAAGTGCTATGCACACCCTATTACATATTAAGCTTCTTCTAATGCACCTTAGTGATATATATAAATTTCAATGCGTTTAAAATAGTGAAACATTATTTAAATAAACCGCAAATGATTTTTCCCCATAGACCGCAATGTAACGGAATTCTTTTGAGTGTCCCCGTAAAAAAACTATAAGTGCTACACACTTCCGTTGAAATAGGGAACATGCTACAGATAACGACAATAACATATAACAAGAACGAAAAATCATGCGTCAAGCATAGATTATGTAGCACTTTCCAACGCTTCCAAAATAATTTTACAGATCATACCGTTTAATAAGCTAAAAGATAACTTCTAAGTAAACAATTTGGAAAACGCATAACATATTTAAAAACATAATTTCAGGAATTTCCAACATATACAATATTCGGAAAAATATCCGAATACTTTTATTCAGCCCTGTATAGGATATATAGAATTGTATATATACTACATAGGATGCTAAATTTTAGTTCAGTTAGGAAACGTGTAGCACATTTTAAAATTCTCCGTCTGGAGTTTGTCAATAAACAGAAATGTGTTCGCGAACTTTTGTGCTGCCCTGTATAGGATCTACAGAATTTATACACACCACGTAATAGACAAAAAGCAAGTTAACATTAAAATCGCGTTCAGTAACTTAAAACGCACTTCCAGGAATTATTGTTAACAGACAGTAGATAATTCTTTTGCGTGTCCCTGTAAATGAACGATGACTGCTATACACACAATATTCCGTAGTAAGTCTCTTGTAATGCACCTTAGTGATCTATATAAATTTCAATGCGTTTAAAATAGTGAAACATTATTTAAATAAACCGCAGACGATTTTTCTCCATAGACGTAATGTAACGGAATTATTTTTACTGTCCCTGTAAAGTAACTATAAGTGCTATGCACACCCTGTTCCATATTAAGCTTCTTCTAATGCACCTTAGTGATATATATAAATTTCAATGCGTTTAAAATAGTGAAACATTATTTAAATAAACAGCAAATGATTTTTCCCCATAGACCGCAATGTAACGGAATTCTTTTGAGTGTCCCTGTAAAAAAACTATAAGTGCTACACACTTCCGTTGAAATAGGGAACATGCTATAGATAACGATAATAACATATAAAAATTGCAGAGCAATCCGAGCATATTTACGGGAGTTAGAGCACGGACAGACGGCAGACGGCAGACGGCAGACGGCCAGACGGCCAGACGGCCAGACGGCCAGACGGCCAGACAAACCGAAGTCATAAGCACTTTTCAACTAGGTTGGAAAGTGCTAAAAATTGCAGAGCAATCCGACCATATTTACGGGAGTTAGAGCACGGACAGACGGCCATACGGCAGAAGGCCATCCGGTCAGACAAACCGAAGTCATAAACACTTTTCAACTAGGTTGGAAAGTGTTAAAAAGAAACTCAAACATAAATTTCCGTATTTACTCTTGAATATTTACTATACCATAAAATGAAATTTTATTCAATACATACTTTCCCAAATTAGAAACTTTATGGTGTATAAAATATTTATCTACACCGGGAATAGAATAAAATGTAATATTTATTAGTAATTATAAAACAAGAACGAAAAATCATGCGTCAAGTATAGATTATGTAACACTTTCCAACGCTTCCAAAATAATTTTACAAATCATACAGTTTAATAAGCTGAAAGATAACATCTAAGTAAACAATTTGGGAAAACGCATAACGTATTTAACAACATAATTTCAGGAATTTCCAACATATAAAATATTCGAAAAAATATCCGAATACTTTTATTCAGCCCTGTATATGATCTATAGATTTGTATATATACTACATAGGATGCTAAATTTTAGTTCAGTTAGGAAACGCGTAGTATAGTTTAAAAATCTCCTTCTGGAGTTTCTGTCAATAAACAGAAATTTGTTCGCGAACTTTTGTGCTGCCCTGTATATGATCTACAGAATTTATTCACACCACGTAATAAACAAAAAGTGAGTTCAATTTAAAATCGCGTTCAGTAACTTAAAACGCACTTCCAGGAATTACCGTTAACGGACAGTAGAGAATTCTTTTGTGTGTCCCTGTAAATGAACGATGACTGCTATACACACAATATTTTGTAGTAAGTCTCTTGTAATGCACCTCAGTGATATACATAAATTTCAATGCGTTAAAAATAGTGAAATATTATTTAAATAAACCGCACACGATTTTTCTCCATAGACATAATGCAACGGAATTCTTTTGACTGTCCCTGTAAAGTAACTATAAGTGCTATGCACACCCTATTCCATATTTTTAAGCTTCTTGTAATGAACCTTCGTGATATATATTTATTACGATGTGTTTGAAATTATGTAAAATCATTAAAATAAACCGCAAATGATTTTTCTCTATAGAACGTAATGTAACGGAATTCTTTTGAGTGTCCCTGTAAAAAAACTATAAGTGCTACACACTTCCGTTGAAATAGGGAACATGCTATAGATAACGACAATATCATATAAAAATTTCAGAGCAATCCGAGCATTTTTACTTGAGTTAGAGCACGGAGAGACGGCAGACGCCAGACGGCAGACAAACCGAAGTCATAAACACTTTTCAACTAGGTTGGAAAGTGTTAAAAAGATAAGAAAAAACAACGCAATCGTCTTCGGCGTCTTTTTCAAAATTCTAGAGACCCCACTCTTAAACCCCTCATCAATACACTTAATAATAGAATCAAAAATAGCATTTTCAAAGAAAACAAAAAAGTTGGAATAATTTTCTCAAAAACATTGCTAGCGAGTACAATTCTCTCTGGCTTCTTAAACGTAAAATGATTGATAACTATACCCCCATCCCCGCTCTTTCGGCAACAATAGTACAGCATACAATGACGAAGAAAAAAGCAGAATTCTTCGCCAGAGCTAACTCTAACCAATTCTCTCCAAATCTCACCCTCGCTAGCTATAATCATATCACCCATGTCAGCGAAACTGTTCGCAGATTCCTGGCACACTCCCCTGATGACTCCCCTACTGAAATTCAGCCCATCGTTATTCACAAGATTATTAATAAACTCAAAAAACTTAAAGCCCCTGGGAACGACAAAATCTTTAATACTATTCTGAAAAACCTATGTCCTAACTATATCATCTACATTACGAAACTTACTAACTCCATCTTCAAATTTAACTATTTTCCGAAACCTTGGAAAATTTCTATAGTCTCTCCTATCCACAAAGCTAGGGCTAACTTCTCTGACCCAGTCAACTATAGACCTATCTCACTTCTTCCTTCACTCAGCAAGGTTGTCGAACGCGTCATTTGGTCACAGCTGCAGGACCATATGCAGCGGAACAGCATTCTTATGCCTGAACAATTTGGCTTTCGCCTAAAACATTCTACAGCACACCAGCTACTTCGAGTAGTGGAGTTCCTCAACGTAAAGCTAAACTCGAAGATTCTTGCTGCTGCTATTTTTCTTGATATCGCAAACGCATTTGACAAAGTCTGGCACGTGACACTCGTAACATGTATTAATTGTGTAAATTATTTAGGGTTAAATTCACTGCTAGAATTATACACTTAATTTTCTCTTACCTTTGCGATCGCATCTTCCGCGCCCGCATTAACAACACTCTTTCTAACATTTTCCGTATCTTAGCGGACATCCTCCAAGGGAGCGTCATCAGCCACTTGTTGCTCAACATTTACTTTAACGATATTTCTCGTTCACTTAACACCTACCTTGCATTTTATGCGGAAGACACCACAATCTACGCTTATGCTCACCACCCATATACACTTTACAGGTACCTGCAGACTCACATTGATGCCTTCTTGGACTAGTGCGACCTATGGCACTTTAAAATTAATGAAAATAAAACTGCTGCTGTCTATTTCGTCAGAAATCTAACCATCGTATCTAAACGACAAAATTTACATTGGGATTACGCTAAAGCAAACTGCGACATAATTACAGCTCTACACTCGGTGTTGCCAAGTTTTTCGTACTATTATCTTGGATGGAAGAAAGGAAAACTTAACAAAACCTTCATCCCAAATTTGTTGATTCTTAGTGAAATCACGTATGGTGTCATATAATTTTTGGAAATACCCCATGCGTAATGCGAAGCCCGCTTTTATCCACAAACGTTTAGAAGAAAAGTGCACATTATATACGAGTAAATACGGTGTATAAAATTTCCATTTCTGTAGGGAGAAGATATTCAAATCAAAGCGGAAATTTTCTTGTTTTAACGGGAAAAAGGAACGGGAAAACACCTTCAATTGACAGATTTATTATTATTATTATTATTATTATTTCTATCTCTCATTTTGCCGAAAAGATGCTTCTAATATTATTAGAGTACATCAATTGAAAGAGGAACAGGAGTCACAGAATGAAATGACATAGTTTATTTCAAATATAACCCCCAAAGGTACTCAAGCACTTATCCTACTGCTTCACACCGCGGTGAATACCTTGCTCATAGAAGTTCTTTGTTTGAGCACGTGCGTTTTGAACATTGTCCATGACTTTACTGTCCGAAACCTTTAATGCTTTTTTCAGCGGAGCAAAATCATATAGCGAAGGATCCGGGCTATACGGTGGGTATTCCGACACTGTCCACCGAAACGTCACCAGATTCCCTAGCGTAAATTACTTGTGTCCGTCTTGCACACGTGTCAATGACAGTGCATATTTGCTGCACACTACTTTTATTCGGAGATGCACTTCTTAAATCCCACTCATTCTGCCACTAAATAAGGAATAACCTTGCAGTTCTGTTTTTTATTTGAAAACATTCTGCAGACGCACAAGAATAACAACAACAACCGATTGCCTGCCGGACAATACTGTTGGCCGACCGCCAATGCATATCACGTGGTTCAACGTGACTACTTGGGGCAAGTCTATTTTCGCAGTAAGGGTGGTCTTTCTTAACTCCCGCTCTTCCTCTACACAAAGTTTCACCACATTCATACAAAGTAAACCAAATTATAACAACTGTACCGTTTTCATTTGATCCGCCCTTTTAGAATTTAGTCTTTTAAAAAATATATTACTGTCTATTTGTAGGCATCAGCAACAATGGTTTGTCTGGGGCAACTTAAACAGCATCTTTTATAGAAATTAATAATAGAAAAAAGATTTTAATAAAGTACCAGATTGCTAAGATAAATAAAAAACTTTTAGTAACAAAATCCTAGTTCTTTCAAAACGGACTTTTATCACTATCACCAGAAATATGTTGTCCACTAATATATTACAAAATTCTTATTGTACCCCAAATAGAAGCAATGCTCTATAATTGCACTAACTCTTTTGCTTTTAGTGCTTCTATATAACTTCTAAATATCATTTAAGTTCAATTTATTCATCATAGAATAAGAAAAAGTACTTTCAAATTAAATTTATTTGCAAACAAAAATCAATTACAGATTTTTAATGTCTTTTAAAATCATTTTAAAACAGGATTTATTAAAATAATAATAATAATAATAATAAAATTCTCAAATCTGAAAATTTGTTTGCCACACTAACTTAAAGTAACTAAGGAGAAAATAGTAGAGTTACAACAATTGTAAATTGATTGCCCATTTTTTTTTTTCGTTTACATTCTATTAATCTTCTGTAATTGAGTCCAATGCCGTTGAATTGAATGTAAATGCCATTAAATGTTTTAAAATACACTCTTGCATAAAATCAGATTTTCTCAAATACACAATTTGGCTATGGAACTGATTACGGAAGATAGACCATAAGATAAGATTAACCATAAGATATCGATCTTATCGATCGAATGACTCCTAAAAACTTAAGGATGTTATAAAACGGTAAAAATGTACATATTGTAAATATAGATTGACCGTGTGACCTCCTCTAAGGAACACATGTGATCAAGAGGTCAGTCGTATGCAAATTTGGATTATAAAATGGTGTTTCGGTTCATTGCTCATTGGAAAATTATCTACCAATGACAGGGTCAACCAATAAGAATAATGTGATTATTTTGGACATTCCTCTAACAAAAATAAGAGTTGTATTGAAATTGTTCAAATATAATTGATCTTGTACTTCATATAATTTAGTATGTACAAAATTCTCCTATAATTTAAAATGTTAAAAAAAAAAATTGATACAGAATGTATCGAGATTTTCTCGGATTAAGTTCAATCTACGTTTCCTTAGTATTAAGTATGTTTGGAGAATTTCTTCATTTAAAATATGATGTTGATATAGTCTGTCAATTTTACTTGACATACACATTTTGAACTTAAGTTCATAATGGAACGATTTCAATATTATAAAATTTAATTAGAAGAATTAAAAATTCTCTAATTATTTTACGATTAGAAATCATCAATTTTAGTGATGTGATACACATCCGATGACTCGTAGGTAAAATTAAAATGTGTGGAAACCGGAACCGCATGGAGCTACCTGATGTTGTCTACTTCAGAATTCTTCTACTTGTTTAACTCAGGGTTTGGCTTCCAAAGATTACAATTGTGTTTTTATTTTAATTATGATTTACTATAAACAGGGTTTGCGCTGCAATTTTCAAGTTTATTTATAATTTATGGAATTTATGTAATAATGATCAAATGATAATAGATCGTTAATTAATGTTACCTTAGTTTTATTTCATCATCATGAATGTGTATTGTTTTTAATAAGCTAATTATTTGGGTATTTTCTTTTAAGATAATTTTAGTCTACTTTAATTTCCGTCATTTTATGCATAGGATATGCTAGGGATTATTTAATGTTTATTTTATTTGATATTAATTATTGGGTAAGGTTCGAATTCGATAGATTAAATAGAAGTCACACAACGCATATTTTTAATTTAATAATTATTTATTATTTAACTCTTAACGTGAGTGTTGTTAAAGTTACTGTTAAAGCTCGCGTCACTCTATCGCCAGAACAATTATTACATGCACATTATTATTATTATTATTATTATTAAGTATTCTACAATTACCAACATGGATTTATGGTGCATTTAAAGAACAACATTTTGAATTTATATTACAATATATTAAATACCTACTGCCACAATAATGAATTGTTTTGCGGTATTTTTATCAAAAGATCATTAATACTGCATACTACATAGAACGCTGTGCTAATGTTCAAAAGTAAATATCTGCAGCAGATGAATTTTAGCCTCGAACTCAGGTCGCGTGCATAAGGTCCAGTGACATCAGATGCATTACATGTGTTATTTGTTATCGAGTGATTTTTAATTCGCGTTTATCAAAAAATTAGTCAAATTAAAAATAATAATGCTTGCACTCTGCATACCACAAGTTTATCAAGTATATTGTGACATTTTCCCATATCCCAGCGAAGGTAGCTTGTTTAACCATTACCACAGATCTCCTGAGTTGTCGGTTCAAATCTAAAGAAGCGATCGATCTCCTATACTGACTGGTTTGGATATTTTAGAAACAATATCTGCGACTGCATGGCGCCTAGTCTGAAATTAACAAATTTATTGCTCTCCTTGTGAGGTCAGGATGGGAAAAGCTTTCCCAGACTATCGGACGCCAAGGGAGGTCATTTTAGCCTTCCAATAATAACTGAATGCCACCCAGGATAGGCTGATGAAGGTAGAGGAGGCCGGGATGAATATTTCCTCCCTCCCCCCTTGTCTTTGGCTTGAGGAAAGGAGAGAGGATGGTGAGAAGAGAATTGGTTTTTGGAGAGAGAGTGTGAGACGTGACCCTGAGAAGCCGAGTGTGGCAGTGAAGCGAAGAGCGAAGGGCAGACCTGAGCAGATAGGTCTCGGGTGAAACCGAAACGGACAGACGGCCCGGTCTGTGAGAAAGGAGTACCGAAGAGCATCCGGCTCGACCTCAAATGGACACCCGGTCCAACAGAATAGCATCGCCGAATAAAACGGACTGGATAAAATATTAAAAACAGAGTGTCTCGAACAGAGATCGTGAATCAGAGATTAGAGGATTTTATTGCATTTGTTTATAAATCACTGCACACACGCACATTTAATTTATTTATGATACTGAAATCTGTTGGAGGAATACTTTGTAATTCGTTGTTTCGAATTAAAAAAATATTTCTTCTAAAAAATCGACTACTGTAATACTCCGGGTGTCACGGCTACCAGATCGCAATTTATTAATCCCACCAGAGTTTATTACAATATCCTTTCAAAATATTATTCAATTCCTAAGGAAAGTTTTTGTTCCTATAAAACTTTTTTAAGAGAACGATTTTGACCAACTTTAATATTAAATATCTCTTAAAATAATTCTTCGATTAAAAAAATCTCTCTATAAAACTCATATTTTTATATGCAATAGTTTTTTAATATTAGTCCAGAAAGATTTCAAGGCACTAAAACTTCATTGACAGCAGCTGCGGTGGCGGTGGTTATTTTTTTAATATAAAGAGAAACTGTATCTTAATTTACTGATTTTGTATGATTTTAAAAATAATTTTCAATCATGATTTAAAAAAGAAAACTATCTCTATCGTGTGTAGCCGAATTATTGAGGATTTACCCGTTTGCACTTAAGACAATGTGCATAATTTTGTCCTTGTTTCCGGCTAAAATTACAATAATGAAATTAAAAATTCACCAGAAAATTATGAATGAAATAAAACACAAGTTTATCAGATGTATAATGGATTTACGCACTTAAGCACTAGAATAATCTGAATTTTATAAAAAGTTGCTGTAATTAGTGAAATGTCTGACGATTTCTTTTGCTATTAACCTCATGCATGCGGATAATAATTAAAGTACCGTTTTTAATAAATTTCAAAACTTTATTTGAATACATAATTGATATTTTTCACATAAAAAGGCTTTTTATTAGTGTTGTTAGTGGCCAGTCTAAAAATGCATGTAAAAAAAGAATCCATTAGAGTTTTCAAATGAAAATGTTATTACCTATGTCCTTGTTGAACAGAAAACAACGCTTTAATTTAATAGCTGATAATTATAATTAATTCTGTCCAGCATGCAGAATTTCCTTAAATTTGCCAAATTTCGGTTACATTTTATGAACGCAACCTGGGGTGAGGCTAAAAGTCGTCTGCTGGCCATGTTTGCCTCTGCGCATACTGGTATCCTGGCGGTACAGTTGCTAGAATATTGGATCACGATTCCGCCAGCTAAAGTGTGTGACATCACCTGCATAATGTCAATTACATGAGACGCCACGACCATGCGCTTTTGTCATTAAATCCTATATTTTATTCGTTTTCTTTTATGGCCAGGTAGTGGACGAGCAGTATCCAATTTTCTTTAGCGTCGTTATAAAATTCAGCGACATTGTTTACTTAGCCATTTTACACAAATTTATTTTAAAATGTTTGATTGATCGTATTTAATCAATCACGAAAACAGTTGTTAGCTGTTTCGACAGCAGTTGATTCGGCCTTAACACCGCTCAGTCAAAGGAAAATTAATGGGAACCCGATTACAGCAGATCACCACTGGCCACTTAATTATAATTCAATCTTCCGTAATCGTTTGAGTTGATAAAATTAGCGTGTTTTTAGAGTTTGCGGTGTCAAAAACTGGGTTGGCGAGCGTAGCTCGTCGGGGGTAGAGCCCCTAGTTATTAAAAAATTGTACATGAAAGCACATTATTTTTGCGTGAATAAAATGCCAAAATTCTCTTCAAATTTAATTACGACATTGCTGCTGAGTAATTGCAAAATACATGTTTCCAATTCATAGCAGTTTATTTGGCATTTATTTAAAAAGTTATTATTTACATTTGTATTTTATTAGTGTGTAACAATATTTTTTTAATAAAAAAATATTTCATTCTATATTTGACAAATTATAAGAAATAGTCAATTTCCATGCTCTGAGTTTAATATATACAATATGTATAACAGTTCTTTTTATTTTCTCCTATCTTTACAAGAGGAAAGTATTGGATTCGTGAAAATTTTCAACGACCGGTTTTCGTCGGATTTACACGTCTTACAAGTTTTGGAATATGATTTGACTGATTTTAGAAAATGTCTGTCTCTGTGTGTGTCTGTATGTGACACAAATTTTGTGGGCGCTGTATCTCAATAACTAATGCACGGAATTTAATCTAACTTAAGATTTAGTTTGACCTTCATATAAATTGAGGCTGGTTAGTTTTTGGTGTAAATCACCCAACAGGTGGCGCTGTTATACTGCATTATTCACGATTTCCGCAATAACTCTATTTCAAGAACTAATGCACTGATTTCCATCAAACTTCAGATTCAGTTAGACGTTGAAATAAGTTTTTGCTGATTAAGTTTTGGTTTAAATAGCCCAACAGCTGGGTCTACTAAGCTGCATTTTTCAGGTTTTACACGATTTTAGCGATAGTCATATCTCAAGAATTAATGGAGGGGAATTTCGTCAAATTTCGTATTCTTTTAGACCGTGACATAAGTTGATGGCTGATTAGGATTTCGTGTAAATCGTATAACAGGTGGTTCTGCTATGCTGCATTTTTGGATTCTAAAATGCATATTTAAAAAAAAAAATTACGTTTTTTGAAGTACAGTCAACGCTTGTTATAACGACCCCTCGCGTGCCAAAGAAAAAGGTCGTTATAATGGGAGGTCGCTATAACGATAGTGAATGGAAAAAACTAATCAGATGCAGTAAAATTAAGGTTTCAAAGGAAATTCTATAATACAATCTTTTTACAAATTTTTGTTTACTTTTGTATGAAATAAACATTGACAATGAAAAATTATAAAAAATCAATTTAAGAGAATAACTACATATTTCTAAAATAAAATTTTAAATTAAAGTTAAATCACAAAAAAATAGTTACTTACGTATTAACATTTATTTTCTACAAAAATAATTCAAAATTGTTTGTTTTTTGTGCATTTGATGTTTTCTTAAAACAAAATTTTCCATCTCAGTTAGAAATATAAGTAACTTTCTGTGTTTTCTTGTATTTCAAAAAAATGTCTTAAAAGATACTTTTTACATCAGATATCGGCGGTGACGGCATGCTTTCTTCATCCGATGACTCTAATTTTTTCTTGTATAGAATAGCGAGAAATTATGTTATTTTCCGCCAAATTTTCCCCACAGTCTACATCACAATCAATCAAAACATAAACATATCTTATAAAAAAAATCTTATAAAAAATCGGGAGGAAAGATCCATTCGGTCGCTGTATTGAGAAATAAGCAGCTGGTCGGTCGTTATTTTGGATGTAAAAATAACATAGCATAAAGGGATATATTTCGGGACATTTTGCATCGGTCGTTATAATGGAACGGTCGCTATAATGGGTGGTCGTTATAATGAGCGTCAACTGTATTAACATATATGAGATTGAAGAGAGTCTTGGGATTGGTACATCCGACTAGTTTCAACTTCAGTATGAAAAGTTGGAGTGTCTTCTGTCCATGAAGTTTACAACTAATATTACACTACATCATATAAGTTTTAAATTATATGTTTTTACTTTGTTTGAATTAACTTTTTCTCACCAATTGCCTTTGTAATTAAAGTTTAACCATGGGTTGTCCATGTTTAAACACGCCGTATCTTTTCTCTTCAATTTTTATTTTAAAAAATGTAAAATAAATAAATAAAACTAAGCGTTTTCTCTTCTTAAAAACTTTTATATACTTTTCGCATTTTGACGATTAACTTTATTTATTTATTTTTTATTTTTTGTATGAACCGCACACCACAAAAATTATTATTATTACTATTATTTTTAACATTACACCGAAAGTGTTCGACAAAATAATGTGAAATCACTGTAAAGTATCTAGAAAGAGGCTTAACCCAAGAAATACGTTGGAGATTTGTAGCCAGTTTCACAAAAGATTTTATGCGTTTTAAATTCTTTATAGTTTTCACTTTTAATAGTTTTTTCTTCACACCGTTTTAAGAAGGGATTCTGGTTTCGTTTGATTTATTATTTTAGTTCTATCATATCTTTACTTTTGAGATCAGTGTTGAAAATATCTGAAGAATTTTGTATTAGGTTTGTCGTGAAAATTGTAAGTCGATTTTTTTTATATTTCTTTACTTTCAAAATTATGTTTTCTTAACTAGAAGTTGCTTTAATTGATACGACCGTATATGATGAGAATATACACACACACAAACATATATATATATAATTTTTTTTTACACTAAAAAAAAAAGAAAAAGAAGAAAAAAATCTGCAAATTGGCATGTATTTTTTCGTTGATTAAATTCCCTGAAAACACGAAATGTTTGGCTTTGATTTGCCCATTTTCTCTTAAAACATAGCAAAATCGCAAGTCTATAAAACACTTGAAACCCTCGAATCTAAGCTGAATTTTTGTCAAATATCAGTTGCTACTATTTTGTCCTATTTAATTTACTTATTGGTATTTCGAAATTCTATTATTCTACGCCTGGTAGTCTTTCATAAAACTAATCTATATTTCCCCGGGACGCGTTCTGAGATATTTCGTGCGGTTTTTCGTACCTACTTATACCTTATATATATATATATATATATATACACGGTTAAGTAACGCCTTCGCATTAGACGATTTGTTGGGGAACCGATCGGCACTGATTTTCAGACTTTTATTGTACTCATGTGTGACTACCAGTAAAACAGAATACATGCTCTCAGAAGCAGACTTTTCGCTGATTTGTTTGTTGAAAATCTCGGCAGATCATCAAATGTCCTCTATATGATTAAAAATTTTAAATCTTGCAGTTTGTAACTAGTGTGCCATTAGCTCGTGGCTAATTCGTCAACTTTAACCTGCCTTTGAATTCGTAATTTTTTAACTGCCTTATTAATTCGTCACATTTTATACTTTGCCTGGAAACCTGCCTAGGATTGTGCTACGTTATCGGCAAGTTAATACAGAGGCGTGAATGTGAATAATAGCTGATTTTTTTTACCAAGAGAAATCACTAGTCCGTTTCAATCCTAGTCTAAAACTTTGACCACCTGTGACTGCCAAACTGTCTTTTGAATTTTGCTAGTGAAATGACAGTGCAACTGCAAGTCTTAAGTTGGATACTACTACCGATATCTTCAGGGTGATCTTAGTTGGACTACTAGAACCTACCAAAACTACTGCAGCTGCAATATATAGATATATTTTCGTTCTTATTGAAAAAGCAAAACCGATATTGCTTATCCATTTTCGAAAATATTTATGACTTTTCATGCATACAAATTTACGGTAATAAAATTTTTGTTTAACCCTTCACTGCTGTAGAAATTCTCGCATAGCTTATGTGAACGGTCTCTAAGTCAGCATGATCGAAAAATTAATAAAAGGCTCAATTAACTCATAGAATACTGTTTCTGTACTAGATTTTATGCACAAGACTGTTACATTTAAAATTCGCCTATTCAGAAGCTTCTAGCGATAGTACTAGGGCTAAAACCTCAACAACATTTCATTAGTATCTCTAGTTAAACTGAAAATTACAAGTTATATTTTGAAATTTGAAAAACAATCAGCGGTCTGTGAGACCGCTAAAAGTACTTAAGGGTCAATTCAATAATAAAGCACCTTTTGCAAGTACGATTGTTACAAATAATAGATTAAAGAACGCTAAAACAACTGTTTCATTACTCGCTTATTTACCTTTATCTATATGCATGGTCCCTTCTAATAACAATACGGAAAATTGTTATCCTGACTTCCATACTTGATTTGGACATTTCGTACAGTGTTGTGTATAACAATACTTTTGCATGCACATAAAACATTCGATTAGTGTGCTGTATTACAAATTTTATGATACAACCTGCCCTTTAATAATTGCCACTCCTTTCACATTCTGAATTACTGTATACAAAGAACCTTTTTTTAAAAAAGTTTTCTCATTATCTTCGTTTGGTTTCATCTTCTTCTGCTCAAATTGTGTTATATTTATATGCGACAACTTCGCTAAAGTTTTCTTTAGTTTTGTACTTGGCAAACAACATTTGATATTTCTTAATCAGTAAAAAAAAAAAAAAAAAAAAAATCATCATGACGTTCGAATTTACAAAAATAATTTCTTTTTAATCCACGAATAAAACATGTTTTGCAAGCAAGGGAGTAAAAAATAACAAATTAAAGAACTCTATTTGCTTTTTCATTGTTTTTACCATCAATATGTATTTTTAGAATAGGTACAGAAATGTAACGCGTCGATATAGGAGTCGCGCCTGTTTAGTATATTATTCACGTGTATATTTCTGTATTTAAACGTAAATGTGAATCGTAAGTACACACAGAACAAAAACGTTTTGACGATTCGCATTCGTTGTTATTCTGAATGTTATTTATCTAAATTTTACTTTTCAATGAAAGTTTTTAAATATAAAGAGTAGTCTAATGTGCGCTATAGCACTTATGAAATTGTATAAAATTTTTGAAAAATTTTTGAGGGGAAATAACATTTTGTTACATTTTGTTTTATACTTATCTCATTTTGCTGAATTTAAACACTATAGATAAATATTTGAATAGCTTTTCTATTCTGATACGCTCATGCTTAAAATTGAAGTTCTTAATTATTCGTTTAAAGCTACGAATGTTACAAATTCTGCAATTGCTTTAGCGGTCAATATTTCGGATTACGTTAATCACCTGAAGCATTAATTATATTAATGCAATAAACAAACAAAGCCTACAATTTAATGATGTTCAGTTTGATGCCTCTCAAAATATGATCTAGAATAAATAATGACAAAATTTATTTCAAATATCTATGATTTGTATCCGAGAAACTTAATTAAATGGTTAAACATGATATAAATAGTTTACGTTATGAGTACAATTTATAAAGTAAACATTCTCAATTAGGTATTTGAAATTAAAGCCAAATGCACTGATACAAATTATTTATACTATAAAAATTATAACGTTAAAGTAAATTTACAAAATTTGTTAAATTAAGCACCTGAGACTTATTAAAGTACATTTCTAAAATTGTTTTGAATAACATTTATAAATTGAGACGTAGCATTAAATGTAGAAATGTATGCCTAATCATTTCGCACTAATTTAGAGTACTTTTATGATGAAAATATTGATTTGCGAAGAAGATGATTTATAAGCTAAAATATAAAAATGCATCTAATTAATGTAAATTAAATAGATTATTTAATAACGATGAAAGAAAGAAAGCAAAGAAAGTATGTGGCCATGCATTCGATGGAGCTATGTATATTTTCGTAACATTTATAAATTGAGACGTAGCATTAATTATATAAATATATGCCAGCTCATTTTGTATTAACTTAGAGCACTTTATGATGAAAATGTTGATTGATGAAGAAGATTATTAATAAGCTAAAATTTAAAAAAATGCACGCAATTAGCGTAAATTAAATAGATTATTTAATAATGATGAAGAAAAGAAAGCAAAGAAAATATGTGGCCATTCATTCGCAGAAGCTATGGATATTTTCATAACATTTATAAATTGAGACGTAGTATTAAATATAGAAATTTATGCCAGCTTATTTTGCACTAACTTAGAGCACTTTATTATGAAAATATTGATTGATGAAGAAGATGATTAATAAGCTAAAAATGCACCTAATTAGTGTAAATCAAATAGATTATTTAATAATGATGAAAGAAAGGCAGCAAAAAAAGTATGTGGGCATGCATTCGCAGAATTTATGGATATTTTCACAACATTTTTAAATTGAGACATAGCATTCATTAATTATAGAAATGTATGTTTTCTCATTTTGCACTAGTTAACAAAACCTTTTATAATGAATGAAAACTTATGTAATTAATTAATGCTCATTTTGCACTAATTAATGAAAACTTTTATGATGAAAATATTGATTTGTTAATAAGATGAGTTATAAGCTAAAATTAAAAAATACATGTAATTACCTTAAATCAAATATGTTACTTATTAAGAAAAGATACAAAGAAAACATGTGGCCATGCATTTGCAGAAGTTATGGAGATTTGCAAAAAAATAAATAAATAAATAAATAAAAAATGATTCAATCTATCATGAAATTTTTTTAATACAATTTTCTTGGTAATAGAATATTTTTTTTACAAGTCTGTTGAATTGGATAGATGATTTAAAAATAACGAAAAAAAAAAAGCTTTGTGGCATACTTCATATATAGCTAAAATGAGTGTTTTCAGAATAAAGCAAACATAATGTTAATGTATGCTTTTCTGTACAACTTAAAATGGTAATAAAATAACCAGAATATAGTGAAACAAAACAATAAATTCTAACTAAATTAACGTAATAAAACAAATTCTTACAGAAAAGACAGTTAAAAAATTCTGTTTTACGACTATATTTTTCTGTAGATTTGGTACATGAATTTAAATTATAGCTTGGGAACTGTTCATAATTCTATTGGAAAGGAATTCTAACAGACAGATTGCAATAATTATTCTCAGAATTTTTGTTATTTCTACGCATGTATGCCAAAAACTAAGTATGAAATTAATATTTAAACAAAATATGAAGTGATTCGACATGACCTTACGAACACTTTATAGAATGCCGTATATTCTGATACAATGGAAATAGCAGGATTCGAACACTGGACCGCCCATTTCCAAACTGGAGACACTAGCTCTCAGCCACTAACGCTTAACGACATCACCGAAATATTTATCATTATACTCTGTCACATTTCCATGGTGCTTTTACCTATAGAATCGGTCGCAAAATGGTTTGAAAATGGTTTAAAATGTTAAAATACATAATCCGTCTGCCGATTTGTTCGAAAATCTATACAATTCTTCCGAAAATGGTATACTATATCTTCGCCAATGAAAAGCTCAATTGAAGTACCATTAGTAAGCTATCATGTTCGTTCACACACTTGCATGCATCTTGATTACAATTCCTGACGATTACATATAATCTGATTACATTATGACGTCACTTTGTATGAGACGTTTTCAGTATGACGTCATACTAACTTTAAACAAACGGTTGCTATGCTTTATTTAGTGTTTCGTTTGGATACTATACAGTTATATCAAATACCTATACCTTCTAGCTAAGTGTCTTATAACCTTCCTTACACTATGCTTTCGGAAAATAAATTATGCAGTTTTAATTGAATATAATATTACATTTAATTTATATAAGATTAATGTAAATTATTCTTTTGTTTTCAGTTTAATGAATTTGGAAACGAATGTTCCAGTCATAAGAAGAAATATCTTGTGATGTTCATCATATTTAACTAAAATGTTCGTTTTTGGATTAATTGAATGAAAAATTAATGAGATACTTTTCCTGCACTCACGAATTATATGAAAAAACAGCTAAAGTGTATTCTTAATGCATTTAGCCTGATTAGATAATGCAGTTTAAAACAATTTCAAATGCAGTGCAGTTGTAAAAATCTCCTACATGTCAGTATTTACAACTAGAAAGCAGATTCCTTTTAGATTTTCAGACCTCAAAATCCACCATATTAACTTAAGTATTATGTAATTAGGAAAACTTTAAGTATTGAACTAAATATTTAAAAAATAACTAAATTATGGAATTTCTTTCGTACTTATTTGAATTATTGTTTCTAAAAGTAATGCGAAATCTTCTCCGTTTCCAAGTTTAATGGATTTAGAAAAGGAAGTTACGCCCATAAGAAAAATTGCCTTCTGACGTGCCTCATGTGAAAAATTTTAGTTAAACATGAAGCACGTAGATGCTTTTTTTGCCCCCAATGCTTCCTTGTAATTCATTATTCCAATTGTTTTTGGAATAGTCAAAGGAAAAGTTAATGCATGGTTTTTCTGTGCTTATAAATTATATTGAAACCTACTTGTAGTGTATAATTAATACATTTAATGTAAATAGAAAATGCAGTTTATGACAATTTGATATATAGTATAGTTGTTATAAATTCACAAATATCTATTATATACAAAATAAATATATATAATTCCTTTCAGCGTCACCAATTTAATTATATATTTTTAGTTGTAGTTTTAAAAAAATTGCACAATAAATAGATTCTTTTTTATATAAAATTATCTTCAAAATATAACTTATGTAACTTTCCTTGCATATATTTGTTTTAAGTTGTGAAAAAGTAATTCAAATGCTTCTCTGTTTTTCTATGTAATGAATTTAGAACGAATCTTAAGAAAGACAAATATACCAATAAGAATAATTGGTTTGTGGCGCGCCTGACGACTAGACAAAATGGCTACAACTTTCTAATTTATCCATAGGCTTTATCTCACTGGCCAGAATAATTAATCGAAATTGACTTCAAAGCCATCCATAAGTGTTGTTTATAACTACTATTAATTATAATAATTTAAAAGAAACTGGAAATACTGTTAACAGTATTGAAAGAACTGTGTAACAATACAGATTTTCGGCTTTTATCGACTTATAAAGGAGCTAAATGTAATTACGAATTAAAAATTACAAAATATTTAATTCTTATATAGGCTTCTTCACATTTCATTGGCAGAAAAACATAGTTTAAGGGGTAACCAGGGTAATGCTACACTGTAAAAAATTTCCAACCCTTTTCCGTTTTGTAAAAGATAAATTTCCTTTACGATACGGAAAAGAACCGATAAAATATTTTTTCCGAATCACAACAGAAAGTTTTCCTACAGTCATAAAAATAATCTTTTTATATCGTATTAGTTTCCGAAAGGATGGAAAACAGCATTCACCGGACTTACTGCGCAGTCTCGCTCTCTGCTGACGTATGAAAGGCTTGCGTCACGTGATTGATAACAGAACAGAATCGAGATTTTCGATGAAGATGTACGCCATGTTGTTAAATATTGGACAATTGTTCTACGTAGTTCTAACTTCGCAATGGTAAGTACTAAAATTTATGTGATTTTTAATATTTGGGATTTGATATGTCCATATATTTATAGTGCATGATTATCAAACCGAATAACATGTTTAAGGAGCTGTGTAGCCTGAAATAAAATGCATATTATCTTATTTCTCGCTCAGTTTATTTTTTATGAGAAAAATATCCCCAATCAAAAACATATTTTAATGTGCCAGAAATTTCTATATTATCTTAATTTAGATATTATCTTAATGAAAACTCAATTTTTGTAGACTGCTTTTTAAATAGTTTTTAACTTATTCTAAATTCAGGTACTTGTTTATTTATTTAATTCTGTAAGGCATCCAGTGTTGAATTCAGGAGATAGCCGGGGGAGGGGGGGGGACATTCCTCTCTCACGGAGCATTGAAATGGCCACCCCCTCTGAAGATTTCGGATTTTATGATTTAATGGTCAAAAAGTGCAATTCCCCCCCCCCCCTCGGAACTCTATAATATGCCACCCCGGAGCCACAGAAATCCCTCTCGGAGAAAAATGCCTGAATTCAACACTGAAGATATCAATAACATACCTATGATCTTAAAATAAATTAATGAGATTTTTCTGTGTTCGATGCCATATCAGAATCATATATTGTCTTTTTTTCAGGTACTACATTATTATAGAATCAGTTTAACATTTTATTATTTGTAGTGTATTAAAATTCAATTAAAAAGGAATGTCCTTTAAATTCTATAATGTTGATAAAAAAATTGAGAAAGGTATGTCAGGGTGCTATAACGAAATTTATAATGGTATATGGTAAAATAAATTTCAATAGTCTTTTAATATCAGACAATATTTTAGTTGTGAAAAACGTAAAGTTGAATATGCTTAATACCTTGAGGTTGATTTTACCTATATTCATGCTGTAAAAGCTTGCATACAGAAGCTTTCAACTGCCCCACCCTGTATATTCAACTTTTATTGATAATTTTTTTTTCTCACATTATTTTGAAAATAAAAAATGACTTTTAATCTTTTCTAATAATTTAAAATAAACAGAATAAAAAAAGCAAACAGGGAATTTTTGTCAGTAGAGGTGCGGGGGGGGGGGATTTATTTTAAAAATATAAAGCTTCAATTCTTCATTTAAAAATAAAATAAAAAAAGAAAGAAAGAAAAAGAAAACCTGTAATAGCTTTTGTTACATTTCTGTATTGTTTTTCATCCTAATTTATATAAAAATTATTTTGTATGTGGGTTTCTAACAAAAAAAATTATCTAATTCGATTTTATTTCATATTTGTGCTTTCATTTAACTAAATCTTGTCATGTATTTAAATGCACGTGTTAATACTGTGCAAATTTCAAGAAATAAAAAAAATGTTCAAATGAGTCATAATGTCAACATATAAATCATAAATGTTCTGAAAATTCTGCTATTTTTGGAGTTCACAGAACTCGAAATATCATTGTAATAGAATTTTTTTTTAGCTCACAGGTTATCAAAGCCGAACCCCTCCCCCCCGTTTAATTTACATAAATAGGTTTTTCATGCAGAATTATCCGATTTTAAATTTTCAAATTTTATATATATATATGTTCATTCTGATAAGCCGATTCCTTGATTAGTTTTGGGGGTTAAATTGCTAAGTATAAAAGGGGGAGGGGGAACGTTGGCTGATGCCCACTTAATTTAGATAATGGGTTTTTCATGCAGAATTATCCGATTTGTTTCAAATTTTGTATATAAGTTCATTCTGATAAGGCGCTTCCCTGATCAGTTTTGGGGGTTCATTTGTTAAGTTTACAGGAGGGAATTGGGGGCTAATTCTCCCCTCCTTAATTTAGATAATGTGTTTTTCATGCAGAAATATCCGATTTGTTTCAAATATTGTATATAGGTTCATTCTGATAAGGCGCTTCCCTGATTATATTTGGGGGTTCATTGGTTAAGTATACATGGTGGAACTGGGGGGCTAATCCCCCCTTAATTTAGATAATGGGTTTTTCATGCAGAAATATCCGATTTGTTTCAAATTTTGTATATAGGTTCATTCCGATAAGGCGCTTCCCTGATCAGTTCTGGGGGTTCAATGGTTAAATATAAAAGAGGAACAGGGGCTAATCTCCCCCTAAATTAAATAAATGGGTTTTTCATGCAAAATATCCTAATTTTCTTCATATTTTTTATAGAGCTACATTGTGATAAGGCGCTTCCTTCATTAGTTTTGGGGGTTCACTGGTTAAGTATAAAGATGGGAACGGTGATTATTCCTCCCCCTATAGATAAATAAGTTTTTTCAGCAGAATTATCCGATTTGCTTCAAATTTTGTATATAGGTTCATTGTGATAAGGCGCTTCCCCGGATCAGTTTTGGGGGTTCAATGGTTAAATATAAGGGGGGGACAGGGGCTAATCCCCTCCCCTCTAAAATAAAGAAATGGGTTTTTCATGCAAAATTACCCAAATTGCTTCGTATTTTGTACATAAGTTCATTGTGATAAGTCGCTTCACTGATTAGTTTTGGGATTTCAATGGTAAAGTATAAACGGGGGGAACGGGGGCCAATCCTCCCCTTAATTTAAATAAATGGGTTTTTCATGCAGAATTATCTAACTTGCTTCAAATTTTGTATGTAGGTACATTGGTGAAGTATAAAGGGGAGAACAGGGAATAATTCCCCCCCCCTCAATTGAGAAAAATGATTTTTTAAAGCAGAATTATCCAATTGTTTCAATTTTTTTTATAAAAGGTTCATTCTGATAAGGTGCTTCCTTGATTAGTTTTGGGGGTTCAATGGTAAAGTATAAAGGGAGCGAAATGGGACTAATCCCCCCTTAATTTATGTAATGGTTTTTTTCATGCAGAATTATCCGATTTGCTTAAAATTTTGTATATAGGTTGTTTCTGATAAGGCGCTTCCCTGATCAGTTTTGGGGGTTCAATGGTTAAATATAAAGGGGGAACAAAGTGGGTTTTACATGCAAAATTGCACAATTTGCTTCATATTTTGTACATAAGTTCATTGTGATAAGTCGCTTCCCTGATTAGTTTTGGGAGTTCAATGGTAAAGGATAAAGAGGTGAACGGTGATTAATCCCCCCCCTTAATTTACATAAATGGGTTTTTCATGCAGAATTATCCGATTTGCTTAAAATTTTGTATATAGGTTGTTTCTGGGCTAATCCACCTTAATTTAGATAAATGGGTTTTTCATGCAGAATTAACCGATTTGCTTCAAATTTTTTATATAGGTTAATTCTGATATGCTTCCCTGATTCGGTTTTTCTTTTGGGGGGGGGGGAGGGGTCTGTTTATTAAGTATAAAGGGGGAACGGAGACTAATTGTCCATTTTAATTTAGATAAATAGTTTTTTCATGCCGAATTATCATCCAATTTGCTTCAAATGTTGTATACCGGTTTATTTTGATAAGGCGCTTCCCTGATTAGATTTGGACGTTTATTGGTTAAGTATAAAGGACGTAAATAGGGGAGCTAATGACCCATCCCCTTTTAATTTATATAAATGTGTTATTTCTTTGAAATAAGAGTATAATATGCAAATAGTGTGAATAGCCTGTGAGCTCAATGCCATCAGTTTGACTGAGCACTCTTCTTTTTATTATTTTATTTCCAATTTAATATATAAATTTTTTTTTAATTAATATACTTTTTAAAAAGTTAGTATCCAGCCGAATATTTGATAATCTGCTAAATCACTATTTGTTACATATCGTAAAATTATTGTTATGTTTTTCTACTATATTCCTGTGGCACCATTTTTTTTTTCTTTTAATGCTGATTGAGAAATCCCATAGTGACCTATTTAAATTTTAAAGAAATGATAAATTCCGTTATACAATTATCAAAATATAGCTTTCGCCAGCAGGAAACAGATGTCCAATGCTGGTAGAGTACATTTTTAAAAATTTCCTTAATTTTTAAATTTTTAAAAATTTTTATGAATTTTGAATTTTTTATTCAAAGGAAAATTTTCAAATATTTTGTTCTTAAAAATACTTATCGCTGAAGACGAAGTGTCCCCTTAATCATTCTTTGCTCTTGTGCTGTTTTTTATCTTTTTAAATATACATGGTCACTAGCAATTAGTACAATAAAAAATTAATATTATTACTGTTATTATTATTACAGGATAATACTGCAGTGATCAATGTCGCCTTCCAGCTAGAACAGATCATCCTTGCCTAATAGAGAATGAGGATGTTAGAAAGGACGTCAAGGTGTTTTCGTATGTTGATGGTGCGACAGTTTTTTCGGAGAAATATTCAACTGAGTCAATTTCGTTGCTGTAGCATCCTACTGGGTGTTTAATTAAGGCTGTTATCAGGCCGGAATCTAGGCAGGCTTTTTTTTACTAACTTCATCAATTCTAAAGGAATAAAAACCAATAGCATACATAGCATAAATACAGTGCTGTAATTCGTTTTATTAAAGCATTTTGATTTATAGTTTTGTTCAAAATAAATTTTATTTTTCAGTATAAATGTTTGTTTTATTTTTTCTGTCTTTTGTTGTTAGCCAGAAAAAATCGAGTAATTTATAATTTTTTTTAAAAATGGTATTTAGTCAATACGTGCAATTTAATGTTTGTGTAAATTAAATGCACTTGATTTATTTTAATAAGTTTAAGTAAAAAAAAAAAAAAAAATAGCACATACATATTTGCTAAGACCGATTTTTTATTGAATTCACTCTTATTTTATAGATATTTTTTCTGAATTATTTGCAATTTTTAATATTCTGCTATTAAGTGATCTGCCATTGAGGAATAAAAGACTCACAAACATTTATTTCTTTGTTATTAATCATGATAAAAAAAAAATTGTAATCAATATACTTTTTAAAAAGTTAGTACTCAGCCGAATATTTGATAGTCTGCTAAATCTCTATTTGTTACATTTTGTAAAATTATCACGTTTTTCTACTATATTCCTGTGGCATAATTTTTTCCCCTTTAATGCTGATTGTGAAATCCCATGGTAACCTACGAAAATTTTAAAGAGGTGATAAATTCCCTTATACAATTATCAAAGTATAGCTTTCACCAGCAGGAAACAGATGTCCAATACTGGTAGTGTACATTTTTTTAAAATTTCCTTAATTTTTAAATATTTTTTAAAAGTATCTTTACTTTAATTTATATTTAGTATATATATATATATATATATATATTTACTGGCAACTGGACTTCCCTGTAAGTAAGTGCTTATATATTCCATATTTTTGCTTTTTTCATTTGTAAAGAGTTTATAAGTATTATTCACAAGTCCTTATTTTATTTCTTCAAAATAAAATGCAGGTTTTAAGTTATCAAATTGGCTTTTGATAAGTTTATTTAGCTGATTCACCAGATTGGCGTTATAACTTTTAATTCAATATAATATTTTGTTAAAATATTGTATTCAAGTACATGATTTTGGAAAGAAATTTTTTTTAATTACTTTTTTTTTCAGCAATTGGTAAATTTTGGTATCTTTTGAAATCTAAGCATAGTTTCATTGCCAATTTCTTCAACGTTATCTAATCAGTTATAATACAGAAAGTTCAGAAATCTTAAAATATTTAGATCAATAATTGAAATTATATTTCAGCACTATAATCTCAATTTAAATTAAATAATTGCTAAATAACACTTGTGTAGTCTAACAATTTTTAATCAGAGTTCATTGATTTAAATCAACTGGATTTCAATCCTGATTTAAATCAACTGATTTATTTAAATACACTTTTTTTTTTCAAATTTAGGTTAAGATATTTCATTATAAATATTATTTTTGACAACAATACATTGTAAATTTAAGGACTGGGGGAGACAACACTCATAATCCTTGTTTTTTGAATTTTATTTAAATCAAATATCACACTTAAAAATAAAAATTCTAATTTAAAAATAGAGAATCTCAGCTGAGAAATGTTAAAAGATTAAAGCATACATTTATTTTTAAAAAAATATGTACAAATCTTATGTGAATTTTTTAATACTAAAACATGGAGAGTTTCAGCGAGGATTTGTAAAACGTTAGAATAAATAAATATAGGTCAATCAAAAGTATATTTATTGTTATTTATGTTGATATCTCATGACTTCATTGTGCACATGTAAATAACAAATGGTTCGATATTCCAATGTAATTTAATTATGGAAAGACTCGGAAAATAAAGATTCCATGGTTAGTAATACTCTGAAATGTTTATATATATATTTTTAATATAATTTTAATTACTTATAAATGTAAACTAATAAACAACTAAAGTTTTAAAATCTTTAAAAAATCAAACACCTGATTTAAAAGTTTCTTTTATTTTAAATTTAAAAAAAATCAAACTTTAATTCACTGCAAACTCTGCAATCGCTTATAAAGAACTCATAAAGCTGGAAAATTGGTGTTTCTTTTCAAACATTTTACTAACAAAGAATAATTTTTTCAGATCCATTGAAATTTATACCCAGATAATCATAATTATCTTAAGTATTTTTAATATATGCTCCAACTTCATTAAATGAATTAGTGTATGTATTTCAGAGTAGTGTATATAATCTGGAATAGGTATGTCTAAAGGAATACTGTATATAATCCAGATCTAGAATAGAATGCTTAAAATTTCATTTTTTTTTCTGAATAAAATTCTTACATTATCTTTTATATTTTAAGATTTTTAATCGAGAAATTTGGTCAAAACAAAAAGATTTAGCTTTTAGTAATGAAGAGTTTATATGCTTTTTATTTTATCAAAGGGGTAATTTAAGGTGGTATATATTTTATACAGAATAGGTCAATAAAAAATATATTGTTAAATTGCAGTTAGTGTAAATAACACAAGACAATTTGTTTACTTTATTTCATGTTTTCAAAAGTAAAAGAGAATTCACATTTTCAAATTATATCATTTTCTGTTGCTCCATTTTTTAACTATATTTTTAACTGTTTATATGATTAAAATATTTCAAATTAAACAAGTGAATGAGTTTCTCTATATATTTTTAATTTCAAATAAATTTAAATGAGCTTTTCTAATTATTCATTTTAATGATTTAGCAAAGGTTATTTTACTTTAAAACGCGTAATTTTAAAATTGTATTTTGAATTTTAAAAAAAATAGCTGATTTAAATTTTAACAAAAAATGATTTTCATTTACTGAGCCTTTTTGTTATGTAATTTTCAGTTGAGCTTCAAGTTCAAAGTCTTGTACATTTTCAAATTGTATGGCTTCTGAAAATTGTTTATCATCAACGTATTTATTAGGGTTAGCTGAATTCTGTATATTCTTATAATTTACATGACTGACTTTATTATTATTATTATTTTATGGCGTTTTTAATTTAGACAGGAGAAAAAAATTACCTTCCACATAAAAGATAAAAATTAAAGTTTCAATGCTGCTCTATATAAATTTTCAAAATTTATAAAATAGTTTCTGGATTTTTTTTTTTTTTTTTTTTTTTTTTTTTTGTGTGTGTGTGTAATAGAGCAGAAAAGCACCCAAATTGGGTTATAATAGTTAGGTGCAGCAATGTTCCTAATTGGAAAGTGTCTCTGTGACACAAATTGGGTATAAAAAGTGACAAATTTGAAATATCATATGCGCAGGGTGTATTTGGGGACAAAAAAGAACATTTAATCTCCAAACTGTCACAGTAAAAAACAAAGTTATTCTTCTGGAAACTGTCTTTTTTAATTTAATGTTGAAAAAATAAGCTTAGAGGGTCATATTCATGCCGAAATAGTAGCAAATTCAATAGATACATCTAATTGGGGCATCATGTTTGTTTTTTTCAGTAAATGTTGCCCTGTGATAACAAACTGGAATTCACTCAGTCAAGTAGTTTTGAAATTATGAAAATTTAAAGTTTGTAACTCCTAATCTGTAATCGTTGTAAATCAGACTGTAATATGGGTAGTGTTTTAAGCATAACTTAAAAACTACTTAGCGGAATCAGCTGTGATTTTTGATTTGCATATTTGAAGTTTTTAGAAATCTATTTCTATTAAAATTAATTTTTTTAATTAATTTAAAAATACATTTTTTTATAAATTAAACCATAAAATAAACCATAATCTATAATTTTTTAACCGAAATAGATTTCGAAAAGCTTCAAATAAAATATACGAATATAAAATTATTACGTCAAGTATTGAATTATATAAAATAAACTCCACCAGCTGTTTAACATTAGGAGTTCCAAACTTTAAACTTCATAATTCTTAAACATTTTGACTAAGTGACTTTCCTTTTGGTATCTTTGAGAAAAAGTTACCGAAAGAGGCAAATATAATGTCAAAGTTAGATGTACATATTGAAAAGTTTGGAGTTCTGTGCAACTTAAGAACGAAAACAACCCCATAAGCTTTTTTTTTTTTTTTTTTTTTTTTTTTTTTAAAAAAGGCGTAAATTAAAAGAAGTTCTAGTTTTTTAAGGAGGGGCTGTCACTATTGTGATTAAAAAATGTTTTGTATGTCCTTTGTTTTGGATATACAGCAATAGAAAGTCTTTCCAGTACCAATAAAACTTCAATGTTAATTGCATACACTTCATACGCATGCAACATGTCATACACTTGTGTTACACCCAATGACATAAGTGTGGGTTTTAAATATCCAGTCCAAATTGAAAATATTTTGTTCCGTTTTTAATATCTTATTTAACAGTTTTTTGGCATCACCTAAATATTTAGCGCCTGGGGCAATTATCTCCCACACACACTTCACCACTGGCTACACCTATGTATATTCTAGCACTAATAAGCTGGCATCTCTGTACAGTCCACTTTGCTATACAGACAACAGATGAAAAGGTTTGTTTTGGACACTATTTGGATTTTCTTTTATATCGCTTAAAATATATTAAGTTTTTTTTTTTTTCCTAGGAAACATATACACATATTCTAAAGAAAATAAAAGTATATTATGTATTTTATGAACATAAAATCCATTTCATTGTGTACTTTTTATTTATTTATACACTTTTCTTTTACGAGAATGACTTCTCCTTGTTTATAAAGATACTTCTCTAGCATTCCTTGTATAAAATACTTATTTAAAAAAAATGTAAATACCCATGAGCTAAACGTATCAGTATACTTGTAACAAATAAATAAAATTTCAAGCTGATTCTGTATTGTAAAGAAACTTTTGTTATAAAGAGTAGGACCAATAACAGATGAAAATATTGCTTTTGGACACTGTTTTGATTTCCTTTTATCTCAGTTAAATATTATTAAGAACTTTTTTGAATACATACATACATTTTAAGTATTTTGTTATCATAAAATGCATTACATGTAATGCATTTTATGATAACAAATACTTAAAATGTGTGTATGTATTCAAAAAAGTTCTTAATAATATTTAATTGAGATAAAAGGATATCAAAACAGTGTCCAAAAGCAATATTTTCATCTGTTAATGTTCCTACTCTTTAAAACAAAAGTTTCTTTACAATGCAGAAAATTTTCCGATCATAATGAAAAAAAATTCCGTAAAGCAAAGAAAAAGTTCTACACAGGAATTTTTAATTTTTTCATGATTAGTTTACTGACTGATTCAGAAAAGTTTCCTTTTTAAAACGGAATACTTTCTGTCTATTCTACCGTTCTACCAAGACATTTCTTAGTGCGAATGGAAAGTTTTCCTTTTTAAAACGGAATACTTTCTGTCTATTCTACCGTTCTACCAAAACGTTTCTTTATGTGAATGGAAAGATTTCCGTAAGACCCAGGAATTTATTCTGTGTCTAAAGATTAGTTTCTGAATCAAACAGGAAAAGTTTCCTGACGGAAAGAAAAAACTTTCGTTTTTTTTCGTTTTTTTTTCGTGTTGGTTCGGAAAAGTTTCCTGTCCTATACGGGCAACTGGAAATCCTATTCCTACCGGAAACTTTTCCGAATTTTTTTTTACAGTGTATTTTTATAATATTTTTCTATTTTTTGTAGTTTATTAATGAATATTTTTAGGAAATAGTATGGTTAAAATATGGAACGCGAGTATATCTTAAAATTAAACTGGATTGTTACCATATATATATATATATATATATATATATATATATATATATATATATATAATTATAAATTTAAGCGTTCCTCTATTATTTTTTGCTTTCCTCTGTTTTCTGTATAACACACGTACATGAACGCAAGCAGAACAAAAACCAGGAAAAGGCAAAATTTTGGGAAGGATGTACGTGTACTCCGTTTATTTTCTTTTATTTTCATTCTTTCTTTATTCTTGAGAATATAAACATGAAATAAACTCAATCAATAATTTCTTTTTGACAGAAGTCTGCTTGAAAAACACATTTTAAAGATATCGAGAAAAGTGCAGAAGTAAAACATAACTAATAAGACACATCAAAAATCTAAAAATAATCTTTGGCTGGTTATTTTCATGCTAAAGAACTTAGACTTTTTTTTTTTTAAACCAGGGAAATTTCTATTCCTTACAATAATTTTTTAACGTGAACGTAAAAACAGGACAATTTTTTTTCATGGGAAAGGGGGGGGGGGGCAATAAAATCGTTAATGTATTTTTCTCTTGAGAAGAATAAATTTTAATATTATGATTCTTTTATATTACGATAAATCATTAGTTGTTTTTTCTCTTAGTGTTAATTTTTTTTTAATCATTTGACAAGAATAGATTTTATTTTTTCGAAATCATGTGAGAAGAGTAAATTTAGTTAATAAATTAAAAAAATCCAGGGAGGGGCAGCTGTTTCCCTTTTCCCTTCCATTGGGTGTCCATGCCCACATGTAATGAATGTTTAAATTTTAATAACCATGTAGGTTTTTTTATATTAATGAAAATTCCCCCCCCCCCCTTTTTTTTACAATAATCTTGAAAAATCTGAAAATCTTTATCATAATCCTTTGTCGTTCCTTATCAGTAGCATAACAACGTAATGGGGACCTGTGGCAAAACTGTATTTTGAGTCTTCTATTGTATGCTTGGCTACAAACATAAGTATAAATAAAAAGAATTGAGGACCTGTAGCATTTTCAATCCCAGACACTCTGTAGTTACGCAAACTTCAGTATCAATCTTATAAAAATCATCAAACACAGAGCCACATGGTAATGAAATATAAATGTACATAATATCAACTTCGCATTTTTAATAATCTGAAAACTTTTGAAAATTAAAAAGAAAAATGTTATCGCTGACTTTTCTTTATACATATGAAAATCATGTTAGTTAGAAATCGATATCAAATGTGAAAGGGCAATTTTGGAGCTTTAGAAAGTAGACCGCCCCAAAGAGAGTAAAGTAACAAAAACTTTAAGCACGTTTTCTTAAGTGACTACTATCCATACGGTAATTAAATATAAATGTACATAATATTAACATTGCATTTTTAATCATCTAAAACTTTTGAAAATTAAAAAGAAAAAAGTTATCTCTTAGTTATTTTATACATATGAAAATCATGTTAGTTAGAAATCGATATCAAAAGTGAAAGGGCAATTTTGGAGTTTTAGGAAGTAGACCGATCCACAGAGAGTAAAGTGACAAAAACTTTGAGCAAGTTTTCTTAAGAACCGCATTGTATGTTTTTTGGTATATACTGTATTTTTTGGTGCGTGTTTTAGTTATAATTGACTCAATCAAGTATTAAATAAATACAGAAGACATACTTTACAAACAGTCCACAATAGATATTTTAAATGAAAACTTTTCTTCTTGAATTTTTTTGGTAATTGGAAGGGACATTACATTATATTGTATTATTGCAGAATGAAAAATTATAATGTGCGTCAAAATTCTAGAAAATAATTAAAACCATTAATAATAACAAATTTTAATTTTAAATTAAAGAATAATACAATAAATATAAAAAAAAAATCATAAAAACGCATATAAAAATAGTTTAAAAAATGATAAAACCAAGTATAATATTTTGAACAAGGAAAGCTATTAATTTAAAAATCTGCTCAGAATTTATACAATTCTTATCAATCTGTAAAACACAGAATTCCAAAATATTATTTATATATCATTGAAAAAAAAAAGTTCTATTAAGGTATATTATTCCTGTAGACACTGTAGCACTGCTAATATTCAGTCAAACAACTTTATTTTATAAAACTTTAATCGCCGCATCATATATGCTTCCAGTGAAATATGTAGTATTTTTTCGTGATATTGAAATCTCGTTGTTCTGTGTAACTTTAAATGACGAAGTGTTTGAATGAAAATTCACATTTTAATTTGTATGGATGCCATTTCACTAAAGATGCATATATATATATATATATATATATATATATATATATATATATATATATATATATATATATATATATATATATATATTATATTTTTTTTTTTTTTTTTTTTTTTAACGGCTACGCATTTTACTAGGTTTTGGACTGAAAAACCAATTGTTGTGTCTTATTTTCTACTATGATTTTTTGTGTGCACTTCTTGGCACTCTTTATTCTTTTGAACGCCTCCCGTCGATCAGCTGTCATGCCGCCAATTTTCCCTTAAAAAACTTTTGTACTTTAAAAGATTTATAATAATCAGTGTAAATGAATTTTGGCAAACACTTCACATTTCATTGAAAAAACATCACCAAAAGTGGTGTTGCCTTTTAATGTACGCTGTGATTACACAATTGTGAATCTGAAGTGATAGTCTGAACTGTGTAAGCTGTGATAATACATGCCAAACAAGCAATTTTCCTATAGAAAACCACGATCAAAATCTATTTGTTCAGTCAAAAATACAGGATATCTAATACTAAGTCGAAATTTTCGCATTTTCGTTCATAAATGTTGCAATAATGAAGAAATTTCAGCAACATCTTCAACAGAATAACTATGCTTTCTTTGAAATGTCATGACGTCAACGGAAGTACTGGAATTGCATTGTGACACTGTCAACGACATCTTATGTATTCTCAAATTACCTTATGCATTTGAAGCGTCTAGCTCAGTATTGTTCCGACATAGATGATGGCCATTTCTTGCACTTCTTGTGATTTCATCATATTTTACCGAAAGCATATTAGGTCTTTTGAAGATTTACCTAAAATATCTTCATCATTGTTACAGTTATTAACGAAAATGTAGGTTCTGGTTCCTGTAAGACACCTTGGATTTTTGAGTGCATGTAGATTCTAACCCCGTTCCTGAACAAAAATAGTTTATCTTGACATATATTAATAACCAAAATACCCCTAACAGTTTTGACTATTAGTTCGTATATATCCTGAATTTATGTGGTTTTTCTTTATCGTCAAAAAGGAAATTAGATAAAAAAAGAATAGATATAATCAATCTCCATTCTTTACATTTTCTGCAGCATACTCACGATGTCTTCTAAACAAAGATTCGAACAATCTCGTTGGCGTACAATCATACTCAGAGATATTTTGATAGACAGTAGTTGTTTGTTTTCAAGATTTAAAAAAAATGAGCCATTGTATCGCGTCAGACTGTAAACGTAAATGCAGGGTGTAAAATGTGTCACACTTTCAAATTAAGATTTTCTACATTCTTACAGAAAACTGATGTATTTAAAAAGAAATCATTTAAACGCCGCATTGTCTTTAAATCTCTTCTATGACACTGATCGATGTCTTTTAAAAGCTGGATTATTTCTAGAAACTTTTCCTATTTTATTTTACATTTTAATTTGTCAACACATGTATATATTAATATGTAAACTTTTAAAAGTTATAATTGACTCGAACAAGTATTAAATAAATAGCGAAGACATATTTTACAGATAGTCCACAACAGATATTTTAAATGGAAATTTGTGTGTTATATTTCTTCTTGTATTGTTTTGTTAATTGAAAGGAAAAATTATATTCTATTGTGTTATTATGTTGTATTATTATAGAATGTAAAATTGTAATGTGAGCCAAAATTCTACAAAATAATGAAAACCATTAGTAATAACAACGTTTAAGTTTAAATTAAAAAATAACACAAGAAAAATTCATAAAATCGCCTTCTGTTATAAATACAAAAAAAAAAGTTGAAAAACGATAAAACCAAGTGTAATATTTTGAACAAGGAAAGCTAATAATTTAAAAATCTGCTCAGATTTTATACAAATCTTATCAATTTATAAAAAACAGAATTCCAAAATATTATTTATATATCATTCGAAACAACTTTTTTTTTTATTTACAAAAAACACATTTTATAGATAGTCTACAACTGATATTTTAAATAGAAATTTGCGTATTATATTTCTTCTTGTATTTTTTTTTTTTTTTTTGGTAATTGTAAGGAAAAAATTATATTATATTGCATTATTATAGAGCAAAAAATTATAATATAAGCCATAATTCTACAAAATAATGAAATCCATTAATAATAACAACGTTTCGTTTTAAACTAAACAATAACACAAGAAATATAAAAAAAAATATAAAAACGCCTTGTGTAATACATACAAAAAAAGTTTGAAAAAGGATATAACCTAGTATAGTATTTTGAACAAAGAAAGCTAATAATTTAAAAATCTGCTCAAATTTTATACAATTCTTATCAATTTATAAAAAACAGAATTCCAAAATATTATTTATGTATCATTCGAAAGATTTTTTTTAATCAATTTATATTATTCCCATATACTTTTATTTTTCGAACATATGGTGTAACGAGTGTAGAAAGTATTGTAATCATGATTTGTATGTGTGTTTGATTCACCACGTTAACTTCCAAACCATACCACAGTGAGGTGTTTTAGTGATCTATGTGGACAAAATTCATTTTTCGGATTATCTCGGGATTTAACAAGACCGCGTATACTGGTAGCTGAATGTCACTTTTATCGCGATAATTGGCTTAACCAGGAAGAGGGGTCCAAATGCTCTGGATATCAGTAATATTGTAATTTTCTTCATCTTGCTTATCGAAGAAAGTTCTTCGATTAGATAAGGCAAAGAAAACTTAAGTGGTATCCAGAGCATCTGGACCCCCATCCTGGCTTTCGCTCTGTGTGTGTGTCTGTTTGTTTGTTTGTCTGCGATGGCTAGCAAAATCTAGCCCACCTAGAAGTCTGAAAATTTAGGTGGGGATAGTCCAAGGTCTGGCCTTGTGCACCTGAGTCTCAGAATTTTAATACTTTGAAAATTGACAGAAATATTAATTAAAAACTGATCAATAACTCATCTCTTTTTTGGGAGCCGGCTTCCAGAACTGGCGCATGCCCAGAACCCGATTTTGCACATCGTACGAGAATAAAGAACCATTTGCATGAAGAATGCGTTTATTTCGCAATTCTGTTTTAAATTATATCGACAAAACCGTTTGGTTAATTTAAAAACGAAAAGCATATTCCGAAAGATCATACTCTTACGTCTTCAATGCCGTAATCAATTCGAAAAAAAAAGTTATGTTAATCCTTTGAAGAACATTTTTAAAAAAGGGTAGTTTTCCCGGGCTTAAGTTTTCTCCTTTACGCCAACGTCCCTCAATAGAACAATTTTAGAGATACAGACAAACCAAACAAATGCTCTTAAAGCTGACACCTTCTTATAATAGGCGGTATAATTATTTTTTTTTTTAAATACGGACTTTAACCCTTTGAAACACACCGGAAAACGCAGGTCATTTCGCGCCTCACCCGAAGATTTTTTTCCTTGCGCTAAAAGTTACTAAACGTTCGTTTTTCGACACAATCGTTTTAGAACATCTCGGTAGACCAGATTTACATCACCTACAACAATTTCGAAGCGTTCGGACGAGAACAAGTATTTAAAAAAATAAATAAAATTTGAGACATTTTTGGCGACGTTCTTCGCAGTCACGCTCGGCTTCTGGTAACGTTTTCACTATTTAAAATACATATATATTCACATATTTTATAGAGGACTTTGAAACAGTTATATTTATAAATGATTAAAATTTCAGAGAGATCGGACGACGAATACTATTTTTTTTATGTTAACGGACCCGACGCGATACGAAAACATATTTATTGTACAACCAGATAACAATATTTCTGACTTAAAACCGTTATATTTATGACCATTGAAAATTTCAAAGGGCTTGGACAAGAAAAGCTATTTTTTAAAGCTATATAATGATCATACTTGAAAAAAGAAGTAAATGTTTTTTACGATTTTGCGATTTTGTCATTAAAGATATAAATTCATACAAAATCGGGTAAAATATATAAAATAATACAAATTTGGGTTATTTAACGTTTTATCATGGGACCAGGCAACGCTGGGCGGGTCAGCTAGTATGTAATAAAATTAAGTTTGTTTAAGAAATAGAAACAACTCAAGCATCCTATTTAATAGTCAAAACATACCTGGGGTATTTTCTATTAGAGGGCTTCCTAATATGAAAATTCAATAATTTCATTAGAAATTTTTTAAACTCTTTTCTAAAAATTTTTAGTATGGTGATGAATTATTTTTTTACAGAGGTAATACGAAGCTCTCTAGATTAGTACTATTTCTTAAATAATGCTGACCATTTGTAACAGTAATCAGTCCGTAAATACTTTGTTCTGCATTCTGTAAATAAACTCCAGAGTAGTATTACTAGCAAATCCCCATATCGGAGAAGCATAAGTAAGAAGAAATCGCATGCAAGTTTTGTAAATAAAGTGATTATTTTTAATGGAAGTGTATTACTACATAGAAGAGGAGACAGAGATTTCGAAATGGCAGAGACTTTACCCCTGACATTAACAATACGTTTATTTCAAGTAAAACTTCAATCGAGTGACCCATAAATATTTAATATCATTAGTCAAGGAAATGGTAGCATAATTAATGGTTATATGGTTAGGATAGGTAAATATTTTAGAGAAGTAACGTGGAGATGTTTTTATTTCATTAATTTAACACCACACAGCATACACCAGCTTCTGAAAATGTCTGTATAATTTTGGAAATTTTTGTATAAATAGTATGGATGATGAAGAGAAGTACATTCCTGTTCCGTTCGCATACATAGCAAAGAATTATCAGTGTAAGTGTTATACCGTTAAAGTGCACGTTAAACAGATTAGGTGCTAAACAAAGAATCTTGTAAAATTCCCAAGATAATTAAATATAGTGTACAGATATTATTATTCTTGCGGACACAGAAGATGCGGTCCGTAAGGTACGAATGTATTAAGTATATAAGTCGGGGTGAATACCAAGGGGAATTAATTAGAAAATAAAGCCCTCGTGCCAGACTTTATCAAAGTCTTTAACGACATCTAAAATATGGAAGGGGCTTGAATGTTCATGTTGTTGTTTTCACTACGGAATTCCACAACACGAATCAGCTGTTGTTGGGTAGTGTGTTCCAGCTCTAAAGCCAAATTGCTCTGGCCTTTAGGATGTTCTTTTAATTTAAAATATCATGGAACAGGCACTCGATGACACGCTTAATAACTTTACTGTGTGAAGGAAGAAGCGAAATTGGATGAAAGTCAATAGGATCCTGTGGATTAGTGTAAAGTTTGGGAATAGGTGAAATAATAGAATATTTTCATGTTTTAGGAAAATAAAAAATATGTAGAATAGCAATGGTGAGGTTAGTAATATAAATAATACAATTTACAGATATATTTTTTAAACAGTGTTGTAAACAGTTGTTTTAAACAGTAGTGTGACATATTATTTAGAATCCGGGGTGGAAATTATTTTAGTTACAAATTAAAACTTGATAACTTCTCCATTGACTAATAAATTTAATATTTACAACGTATTTACATGTTACTGTTTACAAAATAACTCAGTTAATTTCACATTACGGCTTAGCTCAGATGCCTTGTCGGCAACAAACTCTGTAAACATTTTTCTCTTCTGGTAAAGTCTAATTTACTTAACTTGTCAGTTCTCTTGAAAGAAAAAAAAAAGAAAAGGAGAGAAAATATGATGGAGTGCGTATAGTTCGAGCGTTACACTCTTCTCCTCACACTACATTACTGGTCCCTCAGATGCAGTGTGCATTTCCTGGGTGGATTCCCTCGGGATGCTTTCTGGTGACTAAATACCTCTATTGTTCTCGTGTTTTTTGAACCTTTCGTAAATATTTGCTGGCTGGGCGTCTGATGTTTCCCGGGTCTGCCTCTTGGACGATTGAAGCCTTTAGAACATCCACCATCATCTTGCTTGTAAGGACACAAAGCTGATATATGATAATTTCCTAAGGGAGAAAAAGGGTTTTCTTCAGTAGCAATGGTATAAGAAGTAGGAAATCTTTGTTTTAAAATAACATAGGGGCCATCGCGACAGGGCATGAATTTCGTTGTTTTGTTATTTTTCCTTTGGCTAATGGGATGCAAAGTAACCCAAACATGATCACCTGGTTTATATTGTTCAGAAGCTTTTAAATGTTTGTCGGCATAATATTTATGCTTATCTTGGCTTTGTTCTATGCGATCTCTTATCTGCATAGTAATTTTAGCAAAGTTTTTTAAATAAGGGGTTATTTCCGGTATGAAATTATCAATCGCAATTACAGGGGTAAGTCATGAGCAACATCATCGGAGGTACGTAATTCACTGCCGAACATTAAATATGCATCTGTGTGACCTGTGGAACTACATCTTGCAGTAATAAGGGCAAAACGGATTACTGGTAATTTTTCCCTCCAAGTTGTATGATCATCTCAAGCTAGCATCGCTAAGCGGGGTTTTAGATCTTGGTTTTTTCTTTCAACTGGATTTGTTTGAGGGTGGCACACCGGAGTTAAACTTTGATCTATCTTTAAGAGAAAACAAACTTGTTGCATCACAGCACTGATGAATTGCGGACCATTGTCTCTAATGATTTTTCTTGGAAAACCATATCTTAAATACACTTCCTCAATTAAGGTAACAGCACATTCCGTGGCTGTTGCGATATTTAAAGCGAAAAGTTCTACCCATTTAGTGCTACAGTCTTCAATTATAAAAATCCACTTTTTACCATCTGCTGTTTCTGGCAAGGGTTCAAATAAGTCTATTGAGAGGGTCTCAAATCTTTGACTATGGACAGGTGTTTGTAAAAGTCCAGCAGGTTTTTGGTTACTCGCTTGATAACGAATGCAGTCTACACAATTTTTAACATAGTAATCAGCGATATCTTTTCTCATTCCAGTACAGTAATATCTTTGGGAAACTCTGTAATAGGTTCCCTCGGCTCCATAATGGCCTGGAGAGTAACGATATAGGACTCCTTGGTTTAAGATGTAACCACGTTCAGTCCAATTAGCAAAATCTGTATTATTTTCTTTAGATTCAAACGCTTCAATGATTTTCTTCAAATCTTCATCCTTTAATTGCTCTTCTCGGATATCTTTAGGAGATCTAATAGGCATTTCAATCGAAATTGTGCAAATTTTACAAGAGGGTTCTTCATGACTGCAAATAGGGCGAGACAACATATCAGCAACAACGTTTGCTTTTCCAGGAATATATTCAATCTTCAGGTTGAAAGATTGTAACTGCAAAGCCCGTCGGGCTAGTCTGCCTGACGGTGATTTTAAACTCATCAGCCATTTTAGGGGCTGATGATCGGAGGAAACTGTTACTTCATGTCCTTCAATGTAGCCACGGAATTTATTTAAAGCCCAAATGACAGCAAGTGCTTCGCGCTCGGTGGTAGAATAGTTTATTTCTGGTGCAGTTAACAAACGACTTGCATATTCTATTGGATTCTCTTCTTCTCTCTGACCCTGGAGGAGGACAGCACCTTGAGCATATCTACTGGCATCTGTACGAAGAAGATAGGGCTTGGTCGGACCATTTTGTTTCAGTACTGGAGGATTGATTAATGAACTTTTCAATGTTTCGAAAGCGCTTTGTTCTGCTTCTTCCCACTTCCAAGTTGCATTTTTCTTCGTAAGATTACTTAGAGGTCTAGATATATCTGAAAATTTGGGAATAAAACGTCTGTACCAGGAGCAGGACTGCAAAAAAGATTGAACTTGTTTAACAGTCTTAGGAGCAGGCATTTGTTGAATTGCAGCGGTTTTCCCAGGATCAACTTCTATTCCAGAGCTTGTTATCCAATGTCCTAAATATTTAACACGAGGGCAAGCAAAATTGCATTTTTCACGATTAGCATACAATTTGAATTCCGATAGTTTATTAAAAACTGCTTCTAAGTCAGACAAATGTTTCTCAAAACTTTCCGACAAAATTATAATATCATCTAAATAAGACAATACAAAGATATCTTTGAGGGACTTTCGAAAGTTATCTATTAATCTCTGAAATGTTGCTGGGGCATTTTTCAATCTGAAAGGCATTCTAATGTACCGAAAAGTTCCGAATGGACAAATAAATGCAGTTTTTTCTCTATCAGCAGCATTTACTTCAATTTGGTGGTATCCAGACTTCAGGTCAATAGTGGTCATATAAGGTGAATGTTTAGCTTCATGGAGCAAATCATCTACCCGCGGTAATGGATAATTATCCGTCTTTGTGATGGCATTTAATTTTCGATAATCGACGCAAAGGCGAATTTTTCCATTTGGTTTTGGGACCAATACTACAGGCGAGGCATAAGGAGATTCGCACTCTTCTATTGTACCTTTAGAGAGTAACTCATCTAATTCTTTACGAAAAATTTCCTTTTCTGCAGATGACATGCGGTAAGGGGGCACTGCTACAGGAGGATATGATCCAGTATCAATATAATGTTTAACTTTAGGTGTATCCTCTTCCCCTAGTTGGAAGCTACTTGTAAATTTTCCAAGCAGTTCATTCCACCTAACTCGTTGCTCTGAAGTGAGATGTCTACCATCATCTTCTCTAAGAAAAACAGTGTCTAATTCAACGGTTTTTATTGCTAATTAACTGGGAGGTCTATATGTATCTTCGGCGAATCTATACTTCCACCTGCATCTATTAGCAAAGAACCATTCTTGATTTACTACATCCAAAACAATTTTTGCTTTGCGTAAAAAATCGATTCCCAAAATTGTACGATTATTTTTGGCATTAGGCAGAGCATAAAGTGTTGTTTTAACATCGCGACCTTCAATTTTAACATGAACTTCTGTTTTATAAACTTCGGTAGTGTTTTGTAGCCCATCCGCTAAGACTACGATCATTTGAGTTTTTTCAAACTTCATACCTTGGTCTTTTAATAAAGAATACAAAACTTTACACGTAACGCAATGTGTTGTGCCAGTGTCAGCACAAGCTGTGCCAGAGAGACCATTTTTACTTATTTTTACCAATAATGTTGGTGATGTTTGCATATTACATGTACGAAATTCTAGAGATTGAAAGTGCGCCGATACATTTTTCGGAGAACAAGTTGGACACTTGGATTTAATAACTCCCTGGTTTCCACATCCATAGCAACTTAACATTGGCCGATTTAAATTTGAAGGATAATTAATTTTATTTCTCTTGGACCCATTTTGATTGCCAAATTTACCAAACTCATTTCTTTTAAAATTTAAAGGCGTTTTTTCAAAGCGATTAGAATTCCCGACCTCACTGATTTTATTTTATCTTTTTATTTCTACTTTGTGTTACCTCAAATTATCATATAAATCTAACTTTTCAGCTAATTCAACAGGATCTGTTAAACTCTCCCATTGGTCTAAATAATGTTCTTTGCAATCAGGGGAAACATTTTTTTTAATTGATCAGCAATAATTAATTCCGATAGTTTTTCAAAGGAATTTATATTTAATTCGGATAGCCATCCCTCAAAATAGCTTCTAATTTCAAAGTAATATTCTTTTCAGCTAATATCGGTTCGCTTTGGATGTCGATTAAATAAAACTCTAAGCCTTTCAGCAGTTAACTTGAACCTCTGCAACAATATATCTTTAATATAAGAATAATCCTCAAATTTTTCTTCCGGTTCACGCGCTAGTAATTTACCGATTTCATTTGGAAGGACTCCAATTAAATACGTAATCCACAGTTCTTTAGAAACCTTTAAAAGTTTCATTTGCCTCTCAAAAGTAAATAAAAATAAATTCATATCATCCTTTTCAGGATTAAAATCGGGTAAAACCTTTTTCAAGTCAACGCGGATTGAAGGAGTTTCTAGAGGGTTGCTTGTACACTGCTCAAAACAATTAAAGGATATTGCAGTTATAGGTGGATTTTGTATCTGGGAAACTTTTTAGCTGATTTATACATGGTCGACAGACATAGTAGGTTATATGAGAATAAATTACACATGTTTGGCAGAAAAAAATGCATTTTATTGCGCATTTCTGTACAAAAGGAAAAAAAAAACACAATTTGTGCATATGAGAAAAAAAGAATAAGAAAAGGTGTTTTCTTCAAAGAAAATCATTTTCCGTAGGGGGTATGGTTTCCACGGGCGGCCAGCAACGTTGAACACCTTTGAGGCATGGACTCAATGAGGCTATTAATGACGAGTTGGGGTATTCTGCCCCACTCTTCCAGAAGAGCACTTTCCAGTTCTTGGAGAGTTTGTGGGGGTTGTTGGCGGCCAGAAACTCGTCTTCCTAGAGCGTCCCAAACGTGCTTGATTGGATTCATGTCTAGAGAACACGCTGGCCATTCCATTCGAACGATTCCTTCCTCAAAAAGGAAATCCTCCACCAGGTTTGCACGATGTGGCCTGCAGTTATCGTCCATTAAAATGAAGTTATCTCCGATTGCTGCAGCGTAAGGGACTACAATAGGTCTGAGGATCTCATCCCTATATCGGCGACCAGTCAGAGCTCCATCTCGAATGATGTTGAGGTCAGTGCGCCCGTCAATGGAGGTGCCACCATACACCAACACTCCTCCACCGCCAAATCTGACACTTTCGTGCACGAACGCAGGATTATTCCTACTGCCACGGTCCCTCCAGATGAAAATACGCCTATTATCCGGATGCACAGAAAAACGGGACTCGTCAGAAAACAGAATATTGCTCCATTCATTTCTCCTCCAGTTGACATGCTCGGTTGCCCACTCCCTGCGGTCGCGACGATGCCTTGATGTTAATCTAACACATACCATCGGTCGGCGAGCATACAGACCTACAGCATGGAGCCGGTTTCGGACAGTCTGAGTTGAAATCGGGGTGCCTGTAGCCGAGCGAAGGTGTTGTTGGAGAAGAGTAGCGTTCATGTTTTGGTGTCTCCGAGTTGTTAACGATAAATACCGATCTTCATTGGGCGTTGTTGCCCGTCTACGACCTTGCCCTGGTCTTCGGCCTGCACATCCACTCTCCAAAAAACGGTTCCAGATCCTGGAAATGACACTTTGTGACACTCCAATGGCTTGCGCTACTTCGGCTTGAGTTTGGCCCCCTTCTAACCTACTAACAATTCTCCAAGCTTCTGAATCTGTCAAATGACTTCGCTGAGACATCTTACTCATCGGAACAAAGCAATCACTGAATGCCGATCATCCTTGTCTTCATTCTCTTTTATCCAGTTGAAAGTGAAATTTCATTCGCTGCCGCTGAAGCGACGTTTTTGACGTCGAACTCAAAATTTGCATACTCCACAGTTTGAAAACCAGAAAAATTTGCATTTGTGATTCTCTTCTTCTATTTTCGGCAAAAAAAATTTCGTTTATATCTTTATTTTATATAAAACTATCCTTTAATTGTTTTGAGCAGTGTATTTGCAACATCTCTTGTTCCTGCTTCTAACTTGAGCTTCTGTAGCTCAAATTCTCTTTCTTCGGCTAAACGCTTCTCTTCCTCAAGAGTCTTTCTTTCTTCTACGATATTTTCAAAAATTCCCTGTACAAAATCTATGTTATCTTTAAATGCCTCACTATTTACAATTTTATCACGTAATTCGAAGACTTTATCATCGCTACTTATTTGTACTTTTAACTCTGAAGCCAAAGTGATTAAATCAATTTTCTTACCCTTAGAAAGAAACGCCATCATTTGAATTAATTATGTTTTAGCTAACTTCAAACTTAATTTGTGTTACGAATAACTCTTAGCAAAATAATTTACTTTTATGTAATTTTTCATAACATATATGGAACACAAATAACATACAATATCTTTCAAAACTGAATATAATGACACCAACTATTTGCCTTTTTTTCCCCTACACAATAATATTAAACATTATTTGCAAATAATTTAAATCAATTCTTCATATAATAAATAAAATAATGCCAAGCACTCATTTATAATAATAACTTCAATAATAATATAGCTCAGTGCAACTATATAAATGTATAAAATAAAGCAAACGATTTTTATTTTTCAATAATAATTATTAGATATATTTCTCTTATGAATATCTTCATTTAATTCAGATACTAAAATACTTGAAGCTACAGACGATTTTTCGTATTTCAATTCCAAGGAAAATATATCATTCAGGTTGAATAGAATAATTCCAAAATATTTCGATTCTGGTCGAATCCAATACAATTTTCAAAAATCCTCAGATTCCGGATGAATCAAAAGAAATACTTTTTGTACTTTAGTATCTAAATTTTCTTATTAAAACAGTTTAACACAATTTAAAAATAATACTTATCTTCATATCTTGCTTCTATTCGGGCCCGACGTTGGGGAACCACTTGTGTGACATATTATTTAGAATCCGGGTTGGAAACTACTTTAGTTACAAATTAAAACTTGATAACTTCTTCATTGACTAATAAATTTAATATTTACAACGTATTTACATGTTACTTTTTACAAAATAACTCAGTTAATTTAACATTACGGCTTAGCTCAGATGCCTTGTCGGCAACAAACTCTGTAAACATTCTTCTCTTCTGGTAAAGTCTAATTTACTCAGCTTGTCAGTTCTTTTGGAAGAAAAAAAAAAGAAAAGGAGAGAAAATATGATGGACTGCGTATAGTTCGAGCGTTACAGTAGAAGTATTAAAGGTGGACGTGTACACCATTGATTAATATACATAATAGTAATGATAATAATGATTACTATAAAAAAAAACTAGCTGTTACCAGTGACTTCGTTCACGCAACATAAAAATTAGAAGAAATACATTAATTAAGCAAAGTATTTCACTCCCGATAGTTAAGAACGTAAATAATTAACTAACTCTTTATCACATTTCATAGGAGACATTACGGTATTTTTGTTATAGGACATAACCCAGTCTTAAAAAAGTGAAATTTTGTGCCAAATAATCGCGAAAATGAAATTGAACCAATGCAAAAAGGAGGGACAAATAAAATCTTGGAAATAGACGAATTGGGTATATTTGTTTATTGAGAACATACATTTGACTTGTGTGCTTGACATCAAGTGCCCGCTTATAAGTCATCGTCAATATACAGGAACGAGATAGCCAAAAGTAAATTTACAACACCAGAGAGTTACATCCGGGAGCTCCACAAAGTGTGTGCAATGGAGCTGGCGGGAGTCGAACCCGCCGACTTGACTCCTACGCTCTCAAGCGATTAGCGGAATGGTGTCTTAACCACTCGGTCACGGAGGCCCCCGAATTGGGTAAAAACAAATGTAAATTTTACTTCATAAACAATTTTACTTTTAACGTCATTGTGAAACGTTTTAACAGCCAACCTTCAAAAATAATTAATTGGAAATCGCATATGCTTTTTCTTTAAATTCAACTCTACCTGTTCAATTCTGACAGTTTGTGTGACATCCTCGGATCAATGATTACCAACGTTAATTAAATCGCGTTGCGTTCGATAGTCTAGGAGTAGTTGCGAAATCCAAACACATGGTCAGATTTGTATATAATAGATTCATGTTCATTTTCCTTTTCTTAAAAGTGTGATGGGATTTTTAGCAGAAAACTCTCATCTGTATATAACGGATACTCATGCTTAATAATCAGTATAGAAAAAAAAAAATTTAAATTTTTCATTTTAAATATGGCTTGAAACTTGTCTATTTTCTATACTTACTGATCCTTGTATTATTAATGTAACGAATTGATTCACACTCCTTTTAAATCACATTGGAAAATTTCCGTTTTATTACAAATATGACGTCACTTTGTCCCCAGAGAAATCTATTTTTAATCATATAATTCTTGTTAATTGTCCCTTTCTGGCAATCATGATGTAAATTTTAGCAGAAAACTCACGTCTGTATGAATCTGATATTCAAGAAATTATGTTACTTTAACGAAACGATATTAAATCTTAAGTTTTATCAACAAAAATGGAACTTTAACGTTCGTCTTTTTCTTCAAGTAATCGAGTTATTTTTTTAGTTTTAATAATGAAAAAAAAAAAAACTATAGACGCTTTCAGTCGTGACGTCAATCATGACGTTTTGCTTGGAAACTGACTCCAAACAAACGGTTGCTATGTTGTATTTTCTATTATATTTTATATATGTAGCTATATTACAGTGCCTAGAATAAATAGTGTGGAAACCGGCTATCCTTGTAATGCTTTAAAAAGTGCTAAAAAGTTGTAGCCTATAAATGTGCAACGGTGCTCCTACGATAATATTGCAACCAGAGACAAAAAAAAATGCGTATCACGTTTTTTAGCCATGAATTCATAATTTTAAAAAAGCTTATAAAAATCACTAAGTCAGAGGAGAAAAGGATATAATTTAAGTATTTAAAATACTTACCACCAGCCGACACATTCTAATACAATGTCAAGAGCTAGCAGATGGCGCTGTGATCCCATCATTATCTTTTCAGCAACGTTGCACATTTATTGGATTCAATTTTTTAGTACTATTTTGAAGCAGATTTCCACACTATGTATTCTAGGCGCTGTAGCTATATCTTATAGCTATATCTCACGGTAAAGTGTTTCAATACATTATATGCAGCGGTAACATTTTTTACGATTTATATTTAATAAGAAATGAAACATAGCAACCGTTTGTTTGGAGTCAGTATCCAACCAAAAGGTCATCACTGACGTCACACTGAAAGCGTCTATTTCCCGCTATCCATGACGTCATTTTCAAAATGGTTAATTATGCGGAGCATATTATTGACATTTGCTATCCCTTTTCTTTTCAAACTTCTTTTTACTTTTTAAAGATTTAAATTAAAAATGCGGTATAGTTATATTAGCCGTGCGCAGACGGTAAAACGCCAAGTATTTTTATCATACAAAAGAAAAAAAAAAGAAAAAAAGTAAAGAAAAAACCGAGGATTGTTTTATTTCAACATCAAAACATATTCGCTTTATTTTCGATGTATGACGTCATATTTGCATGTTCCCCATAGTTACGCATATTGAAATCTTGTATAATTATCAAAATCTAAAAAAAGTACATTTTATTTCTGGTAATGTTATTTAATCTTCTTTTTAATTCTTTTTTTTAAATTTCATTTTCATTTTTCACGTGAAAAAATCTCAACTGAAACTAAACTGTTGAGTAAAAATTATTATTCGGGGTTTTGATTTAGTGTTGGCAACGATAAAATGTTAGCAACGGTAAAGTAAATTTAACCATTTTAAAATTTTATAAAGAAAAAAATGTCCATTTATTCTCTATGAAAATAATGAAATTTTGAATTATTAGGAAAAATATTTGAATAAAATAAACAAAAACCAGCCTATGTTCATTCCCGGATTAGAATCAACCTATATGCAAAGATACAGGGTAATTTAATTCTCCATTTTGACGCTGGCTTCAGCCTAACATTTGCACACAATCGGATTTATAATATTATTAGGATATGCATACACAAAGATTTTGTGCTTTTTGAGATTTTTCATAATATTATGAATAACAATGAATTGAATTTAAAGAAGAGATTCAGGAGGGAGAATAACCAAGACATTTTTGACACTATCATTAAATGTGGGAAATGTGGTTAGGATTAGTAAGGAAGGGATTAAGGGATCATTGCTTAGTACATATTTTAGAGAGAATTTCGGTTTTATCAAAAACGTTATAGGCAGTAGTATTAAAACTAGTAATAGGGGAAATCTGGGTATAATTATTATTGATTTTTTCGTAATTTGTCACAACAAATTATTCCCAGAAGAAAAATTACTAAAAAAAATATTCCAACTTTTAAGATTTATTTTTTAATTAAATATATTTTTAATTAGGAATTGACAAAATTTCCGGTAGTAAGCAGATAACTTCAGTCGGACGACAAGTGTGACTCGCCGTTTTATCGTTTGACACTAAATGTTCCTGACGAGGCACACTTGTCATTCTACCGCACGAGTTAATTATTATTGTCTAAACAATTTCATTCCAATATAAATTATGATATATTGGTGATCAGTTTACGAACTGAGTGTCCATTTCCTTCTTCTTTACATAAAGAAAAATCAAAATGAAGACGTTGTCTTGCTGAAAATTCTGGTTTCTATGCGTGTGGTCTGTACCATTAAATTTTAAACTAGCAAATCTTGTGACGTTTCAGAAGCTTTTTTGTTTTTATATATACAGTGAAACTTCCATTTAACTAAGTCTCATTGTGACACTTAAAAATTTCGTTATGAAGAAAATTCGTTAAATAGAAATCAATTTAAATTCATGAAATTTTCCCTTCAGATATGACAAACAGGTGTTGTATTCAGACGCATTTAATTCAGTTTCAATTATGAAGCCGTCTTTTACAAAACAGTTGTGTACGGTCTATGAAATCACGTCACATTCCCAAGCTTTCATCAGCTCTGATACACAGGCTCTCCAACTAATGTTCTCACTACATTGCCTTTTCCGATAATGTACTTCAAGATTTTTTGTATTATTCCTTAGACTAATGGCTGAAGTTTAGAAGTTGTATCGGCAGAAACACAAATAACTTTGATGTTCTTCGATTTGCATATTGAAGCACATTCTTGTGGATGTACAAAGCAGTTGTCTATCAACAATGGAATGTCAGAGTGGTAAATGTCTGACTCTGGTATTTTCTGCTTCAATGCATCTGACGCCATTGCGTCACTGCATCTTTTGTATCATTGAATATAAAAATGAGATTTTGACTTCCCGCAACTATCAGCAATAGAGTCTCGATGTGGGAGAGTAATGATAACAAGTGTTTTTCTTAGTGTGAAAATAAATTGTTGTATTCAGCCCCAAGCAGAAGGAAAATTATTTAAATGTGTTCGTTTTCTTACAATCTGCTGAAATAAATTCGCATATCCATCGCAACAGCAACCTCTTCATTTGAATTCTGTAAACATACAAAAGTGGAATAAACTTCGGTATATAGAATATATGTTTCGTAATATGGAGATTAATTTATATGCTAATGGTGTTCAAAGTCAAAGTTCTGCAGAAAATTTCGTTAAATAGAAAACTTCGTTAAATAGGGACTTCGTTAAAGGGAAGTTCCACTGTATATATATAAAGAAACAGTCTTTTACTAAATATCCGATACAATTCTTTCATTACAAACTCTTTTACCCTAAATCTGTAGCCTACTTTGTGCCAAAAACCGATTTCTATGTTTTTATGGTTCATACAACACTTCTAAATATCATGAATTTTCAATTTTGTACCATCAAATAGGGAAAAGAGATATACCTTTGAATGAAGTTTGCTTTAAAACTGTAGCTCAATTTATTCGCTTTTTATGACTTCTTAAAAAAGTTTTTCAAGGATGGATATTTTTAAAAATCTATCTGAACAATGAACGGTTTATTACAATAATGTAAAATAATTAGTGTTGAGTTCTTACAATTGTCAATTGATTGTCAAATGCAAATCAAAACTAATAAAAAGAAGGTTAAACAGAAGTTGAGATTAACCAAAAGTTACCGCTTTTTGGAGCTAAACTAAAATGTATCATCGAAAAGACAGATTTTCATTTTATGTTGAATATAAAATTCATATGAAGTGAAACTAGTTTTATTTCCTTTTTCTATTCTATTGTTTTCTATTGTATTCTTTCTTTTGTTTACATTCAAGCATACTGTTGTACAAATAAGTAAAACCAACCCAAATCATTTGACTGCTTTTCCATATTGATATTTTGAAAACGGTATATTTTTATCGAGCATATAAAAATGCATTATTATAAAGGTGTCCCTTTTAACGGTCTAAGGTAGTTTTATTTACAGTTGGACATTTCTGACAACATTTCTTAATGTACAAAAGCTTTTATCGAGCATATACAAATGCATTAGTATAAAGGTGTCACTTCTAATGGTCTACAGTAGTTTTATTTACAGTTGGACATTTCTGACAACATTTCTTAATGTAAAAAAAGCTCAGACATACAGTAATACAAGATAGCTGAAAAAGCATTGTTAGATGCTCCACAGATGACGAATATATCATTATGCAACACAACTTCTCGATTTATCTGTTATCTTCATAAAAATCTCTTGTTCGTTGTAATTAATCATCTATTCTAATACGAGCAAATCTTTTGTGTGGTTATGCAAATTTTATTTTGAAAACGGCTCTAACGGTTTTGATGAAATTTTGTATCGTACTGTTTTCGGGCACCAGAAAACCATTGGGCTAGGTCACATGTTCGGGAAAATTTGATTAGTGGGTCATTTTGGGTCACCTTGGTACAGTGTCAAGCTAATTCTATCTAAAAAACAGTTCAAACAATTTATACTAAATTTTGTATTCTACCATTTTCGGGCACAAGAAGACTATTGGGCTGGGTCATATGTTCGAGAACTTTCAATTAGTGGGTCATTTTGGGGTCAACGTGGGTCAAGTTAATTTTATCTAAAAAACGGCTCTAACGATTTTGATTAAATTTTGTATGCTTCGAGTTTCGGGCTCGAGAAAATCATTGGGCTAGGTCACATGTCCGAGAAAATTCAATTAGTGGGTCATTTTTGGGGCATTGTGGGTCAAGCTAATTTTATCTAAAAAAGGCTCAGACGATTTACACTAAATTTTGCATCCCATGATTTTCGGGCACGAGAAGACTCTTGAGCTAGGTCACATGTTCGAGAAAATTCAATTAGGGGGTCATTTTCGTTATGGGTCAAGCTATTTTATCTTAAAAATGACTCAGACTATTTACACTAAATTTTGCATCCTATGGTTTTCGGGCACGAGAAGATTGTTGGGCTAGGTAACATGTTCAAGAAAATTCAATTAGTGGGTCATTTTGGTCATTGGTCATTATGGGTCAAGCTATTTTATCTTAAAAACGGCTCAGACTATTTACACTAAATTTTGTATCCTATGGTTTTTGGGCACGAGAAGACTGTTGCGATAGGTCACATGTTCAAGAAAATTCAATTAGTGGGTCATTTTAGTCATGGGTCATTATGGGTCAAGCTATTTTATCTTAAAAATGACTATGAGGATTTGAACTAAAGTTAGTATCCTACAGTTTCAGGGAACGAGAAGACTATTGGGCTAGGTCACATGTTCGAAAAGTTTCGATTGGTCGGTCATTTTGGTCATGGGTCATTATGGGTCAAGCTATTTTTATCATTAAAACGGTTCAGACGATTTGAACTCAATTTTGTATCCTACGGTTTTTGAGCACGAAAAAATCATTGGGCTAGGTCACTTGCTCGAGAAAATCCGATTAGTGGGTCATTTTTGTGTCACTGTGGGTCAAGCTAACTTTATCTAGAAAACGGCTCAGACTATTTTGACTAAATTTTATATACTACGGGTTTCGGGCACGAGAAGACAATTGGTCTTGGTCACATATTCGAGAAAATTTGATTAGTGGGTCATTTTGGTCATTGGTCATGATATTTGAACTCAAAGCTAATTTTGACAGAGCTTAGCTCGGTCTTCCCTGTTTGCTTGTAATTAAGTGCTCAATTCGGCATGTGAATTGATACATGTATACCTTTCAAGTGTTCGAGCGCTTCTGCCTAAATCCAGAATAGTTGTAATCTATGCGGTGTAGGTGTATCTGCTCCATTTAACGAAGGAAACCGATATTAATTTCACCAGGGACTATACCCACATTATTTGTTTATTTTCTGGTCAAATGTGAATTTTTCCACATGAAATGTGTCATATAAAAGACAGCTATTTTATGTTGAATATAAATTTCATGTGAAATTAAACAATTTTTTTTTTACCTTTTTCTATTTTATTCTATTCTATTCTTTCCTTTTTCTTTTTTAAGAAATTTATTCAAACATGCTGTCACAGCATTTGAATTACAAGTAAAACCAACCCAAATCTGTCTTTTTTTTTATATTGATATCCAAAAACAGAATCTTTAATTGGAGCATATACAAATACCTAAGGTATTAGAGATGCCATTTTTAATAGTTTGCGGTAGTTTTACCTACAGTTGGAAATTTCTGACAGCATTTTTGTATCTAAAATAGCCCAGTAGTACATGCTAGCTAAATATGCATTGTTAGATGCTTCATAGATGCAGAATATATTACTAAATAAAAAAAAAACCTTCCGATTCATCTGTCATCTTCATAAAATACCCTTGTTTGTTTAAAATTTTGATTAAACGTCCAATTCGACATGTGAATTGATGCATGCATACCTTTCAAGCGTTAGAGTGCTTCTTTCCCTATACAGAATAGCGGTAATTCATGCGGTATACGTGTGCCTTCTTCATTTAACGAAGGAATCCGATATTAATTGCACCAGGAATCATAACCATATTATATTCAGATAAAATATGAATTTATTTGCTGAAATAAGATCGTTACTTACAGTTATTCTACAATTTTGGAATTACCCGTATTGTTTTCAGTTGTATTGTTTTCCGTTCACATTTGTATTTTTTCATACTGAAATAAATCACAGTTATCGAAAGCTATATATCCGGCTCATTTTTTACTTTTATACCATAGCATATACTTACTACTAAAAATACTTATTGCTAAATACTTTCTACTTAATTTATGAGCCATGTAATTAGCTAAAAGCCTTATTATAATTAGGAAAAGAGAAATGGCAACATTTTCATTATACCGGTAGTTAATGTAAATGGCTGTTAATATTTCAAAATAAAATAAAAAAATTACAGAAACAGGGATTTAGGGAAATTCGAAATTTTCATTTAGAATGTAATTTGGTTAAATGCAAAAAGTAAATTTAATATGTTTCTAATCTAACTGCAATATATGATAACCCTAGTACGGGAAGGTGGCCTAAAATGAGAAAAACTAAGAGAAAGGTGGCCTAAGAGAAAAACTTGTGTAAAATAACATAACTTTTTAAATACAACTTTGGCACTTTGCTAGTATGTTTTACGCTATATTTTGCATTATAAGCGTATTTTAATAATATTTTAAACCCAAATTTAGTAATGAAAAAATAGATTTTTAAAAAAGTGTCCAAAGGAATATTTTACCCTCACCAAAGGGCAAAATGATCCTTCATTTAAAAATAATTGTAAATTGTTTTTTTTATCGGCAAAATAAAGGATATAAAAGTAATTATGACAATACATAAGTGTAATTCACATCTAAAAACATACTTCATTAAGTAAACCAAGTCATATTTCTGTACATGAAAGACTGTAATCTAAATAAGTATGAAAGTTAGTGCCTACCTTATGAAAGATGTTATAAAAACGAATTTTTCAAAGAATTCTATTCTGCGATCGCTTGAATACCGCCATTGCTTCTTCTTTACTTATCACAACTAGTTTATGTGTTAACCTGTGGATAGCGCGACTCGTCTGGAAGAAAACATATGTGGATCGTTTTGCCCGTTAGGATCATTTTAGGCCACCTTCCCCTACTAAAACTTTATTGGGCAAAAATAATTTGTCTTCACTGTAAAAAAGGAGGAATATTTCTTGATCTAGTATAATACCTTTCGAGTAACTCAATCTTCAACTTCCGAATCCTACTGAACCTATGTTTGATAAAGAATAAATAATTCCTAAACAGTGAATACATATTTTGAAACACTTTTAATGGACAGCTATATTAATTCCCTGCATTCAATAACAAAAACTTTAAAGCTTCATAAAATTGCAAAAGACTCATTTTATATCATCAAAATAATCACTTAATCATTATCTATTACAAAGATTAATACCGAAACTAATGCGGGTCTTTAAATTATTGGAATGATTGATATTCAGCAAACCAAAAAAGTTATAAATTTTACATTAACAGTGTATTTCTTAATTTATGAGCCATCGGCTAATGTGAAAATTATTAACGAGCGTTCAAGCCTTATTTACAAACAAAGATAAAAATAAAATAATAATTTTACAAAGTAAAACATATAGCAACCAGATAATTTATAAAAGTTCTAAATTTTTCAAGAAATACTGGATGAAGTTTATTCGTTAATAAAGTGAAAAATGTATGAAACTTTAGAATTCAATTATTCATTATTAAAACATTAATTAATTTTGAAAGAATATGTTTTTTTTTATTATTACTTTGTGTAAAACTCTTTCAATAGAAGTTAAAATACGTTCTTATTAAACGTGAAGTAAGTAGTTTTATTAAATAAAGGTAAACTTTTTTACTTTGCAAAAATTTAAGAATGGAGTTTGGTAAAAATTTTTAGGAGTTAAATACCAATTAAGGGTCCCGGAATTAAAATCAAATTCATTTAAATATTTTTAATGATTGACTAATATTTTATCTTTTAAGGAAATGAAGAGTTTTTTCGGCTTTCTTAAGGATAAAACTTTATTGTGGAAGAAACAAGTATAGTTTTTTTTTACACAAATGATAAAGTGAATGCTTGTGTACACTGTTAACAAATATCTGAAAAAAAAAAATGTAAATCTGAATCTACTCTTTTTATAAGTACAACCGCATCATAATTCAAAGTATTGCAGGCTGAAAAATGAGTAACAATACGTACATGAAAATGCTATGATATGACTTATAACATGACTATGCGGATAAATGTTAATGTAATCTCGTATTGCTCCAATTTTACATTATTTTATTCATTCAATTCCTACTATTAGCTCACACTCTCTATATATTTATATATCTGTGGGTAAACTTCTGGGGTATCTGGGCGTATTCTTTTGGTAAAAACGTATTACATATCAGTCACCTGAGGGCAGATGAGTGTCAGTATGGCCGAATGTGGGAATTGAACTGTTTTCCTGCTTGAACTAAAAACGACAGAGTTAAAGCCAATCAGCGACTTCATCTTGATATTGCGTCATATAATCTATGTTGAAGCATGCAAGCTCCAAACCACACTTCAAAAGGAAGTCAAAAGAGGTGTTTTGGATCGAAGGGAAGCTTTGGCAGAGTCGATGAAGTTGGTGAGTTAAGACGGTCATTTTTGAACTATACTGAAGACGTCGACACTGAGATGTTTTAGATTAAATAAGATGTAATGCAGATAATCCAGATGGTTCATTAATATTCATATTCTTACATGTATTTTTAACTTTCTTTGTAGTTAGTTTTATTAATATAGAGTGCGATTTTAACTTGATGTTTTCTAGTTTATTTGAAGTAAATTGAGTGAATTATTTATTGAGTTGGTGTCAGAGAAAACTAAACCCCATATATCTTGTTCAAATTTTCAATCGTTAATAAAATATTTTCTATTCATCTACTCAAGTTCAAATACATTTTTTAAACTTGTAGTGGATGACACTTGATGTTATCGGTGGTATTAATATATTTTGCGACGGTGAAAATGACGTTATGTTTAGATTTCATTGAAAAAACAAATATTGATTGTGCCAAAGTGACGTAGTTTTTGCTGATGGTTCATTTCGTAATATTAAAGATCAGAGCCTCAAGTGATAATTGCATCATAATAACTTATATTGATTATACATGTTACTAAATACTTATACGGATAAAGTTTAATTTTTTGATAATTTGAAAAGTTGAAATTAATGGAAATTATGTTTTGATAGCTTTGGTTAAAAATTTTTTAACAGTTAGTCTAGCCAATATAGCGCCACATGGTTAAAAGTTTTTCCTCATTATAAAACTAGATTCATGATCTAAACTGAAAATAAATCTGATATAGTTAATAGATTCTATTATAGCTAAATACATTATTATAATATATTCTAATATAGTTAAAATATAAATATAACAAGCATTTAAATGCAGATAATGGTTCTCAAAAATCTTTACTATCATAACCTTTGATTCTTTAATGCATTTCAAATGATAATATTTCTTCGTTAAAATTTCTCACATATCATCATTTATCATTTCAAACTAGGAAAAAAGTTGCAGTTGTCTGTTGTTGAGAATGGTATATATATTTATCTCTATAAATCAAAAGTACTGTTAGGGAATAAAAATCATTAGAAATTTCTATCTTTAAGGAAAATAACATGAGAAACATACAGTAATACTTAATAGATTTGTCAACATGTTTTTTTGTGGTTTTATTTGAATATTAACTGAGGGGGAAAAATGACAATGAATAAAAATGATTTGTTTCGTTTCCGTATCACTTTATTCTCTGTTTCGTTAAACAATTTAAATTAAAGATCGAAATATGTTATGAGAAATATTATTTGCATTATAGTTTTGGATTGCTGATATTGTCTAGATATTATGTTATTAATATAAAAAAAAGAGAAAGCGATTTTAATAACTTCAAAGTCAGTCTCAAAACATTAATATTTCGTGCTTTTGAAAGGATCAAAATATTATCAAATTAGATAAACTAAACTGTCTATTTTCTTTAAATTTACACAATTCATTCGAAATGTAACACACCATATTTTTGTGTGAGAATTATACTTACAGGAAAAATAAAATTTTTATTTAATAAATATGAATCGATATTTAAAGATTAAAAAAATCAATAAATTGAAAAATAGAAATGTAAAAATGCCTGTAAAGTGTGGAAAAAAGTTTGGAAAATAATGTAAAACAACGCCAATTTAAATTAACTTTATTTAACGTTTACGACTCACAAAAGCTTTGTTAATCTGATGAGTGCAGTAACGCTATTTTTTTTTTTTTACATTTTATATTGTCTTTGTATTCACTCGCACTCGAATATATATTCGTTCAACTTGTTATAAATCTTCGATTTTTGGTAAGGACAAAATTCTTAAAATAAATAGAAAAGTATTATATGATATATTGAATGACGCCTAGCTAATTGGAATTTTTTTTTCTAGAACAGCCTTCGATATCCCAATGATCCCTACAATACATAACACTCTTTATCAGGAAAATTCTGAACGTTGCCGAAACCTCTACTATACAATTTCAGCTTTTCTAACCATCTGAGATACAGTTTTAAATATTGATTATCATTTAATGTTATACTAAGAATAAATAGGTTATTTTCATGGAGCGAGCGAAAAAAAATTACTCATCAACGCTAAATATGGAAATATGCAACGCTCCCAATGACGAATATGACAAGGGTTGCGAAAGCTGCGATTTGATCGCATTTTCAAAAACAGCGACGAGGTCATAAATTGAGGGTGTCGGGGAAAGGAAGTGCCAAGCCACATTTTTGGTGAAATAAATCTAACACTGCCTAATATTGTAAATTATAATATTCTACATATAATTTGTTTCTATTGTCACTTGGTGGCAACAAATGTCCCAGGTTTCGTTTTTGCTCCAGACGTTTATGCCGCCAATGAAGATAGCTAATTTACAAAAAATGTAATAGTAATATCATTAAAGTAATTCCATATTGTTAATCAGAATATCTCAAGTGTTACTATGACATTGGCGAAAAAACTTTGTGTTATATATCCTGATTTGAGTATTTGATAAAATTTTCAAATTAAAATAACTCAGAAGTTCAAAAATGTGGCTTAGCACTCTATTACCCCGACCCCCTCAATTACATCACTGTGTTTTCTCTGTCAAATGTTCTATGGTCATCATCAAAAGAAATGGGAGTTTCAAACAAAAGAAAGGGAAGATGTTAAACATGTCAGGGAGTCCCCTTCGTCGCAGCGCAACAGAAGGCTCACCATATCCAAAAGTTCGACGAACGATCCGCTGTTACTGTTTGTGATCTGATCACACCTTAGGTTGCATTTAGATAGCAGTTTCAAAAGCAGTGATGAGAAGTCAAATTTTTTTTTTCTACTCTTTGTTTTCCAAAGGCTCTGTTGTCATCAAAAAAAGGGAGTGGATAAACATGTCAGGAAAAGCATTTGTTGTACTCCAGAAGACTCACCACAACAAAGAAAGCGACAAACGAACCGCCATATATATGGTGCAAAATTTCAATTTATTTTGCTTATTTAGTTCATATTCTAAACTACATTAAAAGATTTGAACGTTTAACATTGTAAAAAAGCTTAATTGTTTTTGTAAATAGGCGTTAACAGTTCAATTATGAATGCTTTAAAAAAGAGATAAATTTGGTTTTGGAGAAAGAAAATACTTTTTAAACTGTCCTTCTCAGGATGTTTTGAATTGCTTATACTGGTGGACGTTAATAAAGGGAAACGCATAAGTTCGTTTAGGATAATATATTACTATATTTTAATGTATTCAGATATATTTAATAACGAACCGAAAATTCATAATGCTTTTTATAAATTAAATTTGCTGAAAAAAAGTAACAGAGTTTCTTGACACGTTTATCCAATAATTAATGAACACTTTTCTCTTTTTACTCTGTAAAAATATTTCTTTGAAAAGACCATACTTTATCAAATTTTTCAGTTTTTTAGTTTTTAGTTTTTAGTTTTATTTATTTATTTATTTATTTTTTGTCTAAAAATTTTAAGGGCAGTTTTTGTTTCATCATCATAACTGTTAATTTTGTAACTTTTTTTAAAATTTGAATATAAATATGTTCTTATTGTGCTTAAAAAATGTTTTTAAAAAAGCTGCTTAGTTCTTTTTAAATTAACAAATATTTAGACTTGCAAAATTTTGCTTCGTTTTGTGAGTGCAATTCCTACTGTAAATTAGTGTAATTTAAATAATTAACTCTATTTGAAATTAAATGAAAATCGGTCAATTCTGATTAGAAAAAAATTTCCTGTTAAATTTACCGAGAAAATGCTTCAGCATAGAATGAAAATATCACAAGTACACAATAACTAATCGTTGGGGGCCACCGTAATACTTACCCATCATGGATATGCATAATATAAAATATGAAAATAAAACATGCGTAAACTATTTATAAAATGCATTGCAATTCGAATAAAATCGTTGCTTGATGTCGTCATAAATTTTAAATGCTCTGTTACTGAATTGTGTAAAAGAAACATCCTTATAACTCCAAAATTAACAATCATATTAACTAACGGTTTACTGAGTCGGATTCAGCGTCTCATTTCCAATTAAAATATATCTTTGAATTAAAATTTGAATGAAATACAGGGTCACGAAAAATCGAAGAGTGCGCTCTTAGAAATGGATACTCAAATTCCACGAAATTTTCTTCGTTTTTAAAGAAACTGTTTCCTGAGAAATGCTCCGAGCAAACATTTCGTCAAATCGAGTAAATTTGCTTCCTCAAAATTATCTGAAATTAGTTTCGTCAAATTGTTTCTTCGAAAGTTCCAAAAAAAAGTTTGGTGGTGCCATCTATTGGAGATTTTCGAAACATCTTTAAGTGACTGGGGGAAAAATAAGAACACTTTTCACAAGTCTTCAAGGGGATTCGAACGCGCGACTTTTACTGTGGTAGACGAGCGCTCTGACCACTTAGACAGCCGGACTTCGGATGAATTTGATTTTAAATGTATCTATGGGATGTTGATGTGTGTTTATATTTTTAGAAAGCAGATTGTATTTTTATCGGTGTTGTTATAATTTCTGCATGTTTTAATTAATAAGGCTAGATTATTATTATGGTTTTTGTATGGTTAATAAATAATTAGAATATGGCTTGATTAATATAATTGATTAAAGAAATTTCCTTTGTTCAATGAATGATAAAAATATGGTCTAGTTAATTTGTTGATCAGAAATAATTAATTTTGAAGTGCATAATTTGGAGGCGAGTTCATCAATTTTAGCGAATAAGATTACTGTTTATAGAGGGGAAGGGGTCAGTTATACATATTTTAAATTTGATTGTTATATGATTATATTTCTTGAATAAAAAAGAGCTCCTAAAATTTTGATTTTTTTTCTTTACCCATTGGGAAAATGGTTGTTGCTTTCGGTCGAAAATGGATCAAACGATGTTCACATTTTACTATTTTAACCGAAATTCTGTAACTTTAGAAGAATTTTTTAAGCGTTTTTAACGAAATTCTGTAATTTTAGAAAAAAATATCTTTGAATAGGCAATAGAAATGCATAAAATCGTTACAAAAATGTTAAAGTTACAAAAAGGATAGACGCAAATTATCAGATATGAAAAATAAAGTAGAAATTTAGTAATTTCGTGTTATAGCGGCCTCCAAGGATGAAATATTTTTGTTTCTGTTTTCAATAATATATTGTAAATTTAGTACTCCCGTGTATTTTTTTTTTTTTTGAACGATTTTGTAACAACAAAAATAATCTGGCCGGGAAGGGGGAAACATTTTTGTCAAATATTTGAGATTTTCCATTTAATTAAAAATCACTTAATTTTGAGACGAAATGATTGTGAAAAATGTTGAAATATAGCTCAAGAATTGCGGAATCGTCAAAAGTGAGAGTTTTATTTTTTGACAGCGAGGAAACAGTTTCGTCAGATATTTGAGGATTCGCGTTTCGTCAAAAACCACGTGACTCTGTGACGAAATGAGTGTCAAAAATAACGAAATGAGGCCTAAGGATTGCGGAATCGTCAAAATTGAGTGTTTTATTTCTGAGAGTGTGTGCAAAATATGATTACAAATATCTCGGCAACTAATTATCCGATCGACTTCATTCTTTATGCAAAATTTTTGTTTTTATATTGTCTTTTATATTCACTCCTTAAAATAAACAATTTCGAAAATTTTCATGTACCTTTTATCAGAAAGGATATTTCGCGAGTACGAAAAATATAGTTCCGGATAATCGAGATTACTGAAATTCAATAAGCTTCTTCCCATTATTACATAAGTGCACGCCAAACTTCAAGTCTCTATCTCAATTTGTTCGGGAGTTGAGCGTTTACAGACACACACACAGACAGACCGGATGGCATTTTTTTTTGTATAAAATTATGTTTTTCGGAATCTCCAGTGTCAGAATCTCCAAAAATACGTCAAATTTTTTTTTCGATTTTCGAAACGATTGCAAGACTTACCACATACTACGTATGATGAGTAAGTAAAAATACTATAAAAATAACTTATTAAGGATGAAATTGGAGTTTAAGTGCACCAAACGGTGGAAAATCATTTTAAACACTGAAAATCAGTAGAGGTATGTTACTATAAAATATATAGTTTTTCAAAATATGTGTCAGAGCGTTACTGAGTAAATGGATCACAGTGTTATTATTTTATATAGTGTATCCTCTTTTCCTTATGCAATATCTAATTTCTAAACTGTTAATTTAAGAAACATACTCTCAGTTGCAGAAATGTTATTTCAAATTTTCAGGTCAAAAGCTATTTACGTCGAAATAGTTTCTTTATTCGTTATTTTTTATTTATTTATTTATTTTGTTAATTTCAGCATTTCCTGACACTAGAAATACATTTTTCGTTTGTAATGCCTGAAAATAATGAAAAGTCATCAAATTCAAAGTGTCCTAAAGCGGTAAGTTTTGTTCATAGAAGAATGGAATTATTATTGTTTTGCTTGTTAAAGAGTAGAGAAAGTTATTATTTTTTTAATATAACTTATAGGAACAAGGCCCATAAAAAAATAATTTTCGTATCTTTTAAAAAAATACCCGTTTTGAGATAAATGTATTTTCATGCGATGAGTAACAAAATTTGAAACATTTTTACTTTCTTCTATCTTTACAAGAAAGTATTGCATTCGTGAAAATTTTCGATTTCCAGTTTTCGATGGATTTATATGTTTTAGAAGGCCCTGAACACAATTTTAATGTTTTTAGGAAATATCTGTCTGTCTGTGTGTCTGTCTATCTCTGTGTGTGTCTGTGTGTGTGTCTGTAGGTGGCACAAATTTTGTTCTATCTCAACAACTAATGCATGGAATTTAATTAAATTTTAGATTCTGTTAGATCTCGATATAAATTGTTGCAGATTAGTTTTTTGTGTAAAACGCTCAACAGGTAGCGCTGCTATGCTGCATTTTTCAAGATTTCCGCAATAGCTCTATCTCAAGAACTAATGCGCGGTTTTTCGTCAAACTTCAGATTCTGTTAGACGTTCACATACGATACTAGTGATTAGGTGTTGGTGTAAATCTCTCAACAGATGGCGCTGCTATGCAGCCTTTTTAAGGATTTACGTGATTTTTGCGATAGTTATATCTCAAAAACTAATGCACGGGATTTCGTCCAACTTTATATTCTGTTAGACCTTGACATAAGTTGGTGCTGATTATGTTTTCATGTACATCATATAACAGGTGGCGCTGCCATGCAGCATTTTTTAATCTAAAATACATAATTTAAATAATTACCCTTTTTGAAGTATTAACATGTATGAGATAGAAGAAAGTTTTGGGATTGGCACATCCGATTATAGTTGCAATTGGAACTGCACTTCTAAAATTAACTGTGCTTTACAAGAATTTAATGAATTTTTTCACCCTATAAAAATCATATATTTTACTTCTGATGTCAACATCAATTTTTCAATGCATACATAAAATGCACAGACTCAATGGTGAATGAGGTATGACACGAAAAGTTTTTGAACAGAATTTTGCCATAGTACACTCACATTTTGCTAAAACACGTTGTTTGATTAAAAATTGCAATTATTTCAGAAAATTTGAAAAAAAAAAAAAAAAAAAAAAAAAACTCTCCGCAAATACTTTAAAAATTTACAGTGCGAAAGTCTCGCGCATGTGCAATGGTGTTTTTTTTTAAGAGGGGACTTTTTTTTTTTTTTTTTTTTTTTGTGTGTGTGTGTGTGTGTATGTGGCGAACTGAATCGTTTCATGTAAAATTCAATAAGTGCGTTCATATAATTCTTCATTGTTAACATGTATTTTCTAAATTTAGAAAATTGACTCAAAAAAAGAAACAAGGGTGAATAAAAATTATAATTTAAATGTAGAAAATGAATATTTGGCAAGAAAAAATATGTAATTAAAAAACCCCAATGTATTTTAAAATAGTTCACATTCTGAAATAGGTTACAAGTTAGTAGTTTTCAGTGAAATAAAACAAAAAAAATTCTAAATTAAGAATAAGTAATTCGCATTCAGATATTAGAATAAAGAGTTTTAATCCCACTAAAAATATTTTATACAATTGGAATATTTTGAAGCAAAAATAGATAGCGAATAACTCTTTTTTATATAATAGGATACCTAAAATAATTTAAATTTAGAGGGAATCGGGCATAATTTCATATGTATACTCACAAATGGCTGTATCATTAGACAATGGATATTGTATTATATACTTTATTATTATATATGGATTTTATAGGTTATTTAAACATACTTGTTTGTCCAAGATCACTAAATTTATACTTTTATAATGGTACAGTAAACAAATATTGTTATATAGTTGCGCATATTACTTCTCTTCCGTTTCGAATGGAATATGTTATTTTATTTGAACTCTAAACAACAACTCTATTTTATTCTACTTCAAAAATTCAATTGCATTAATAACAAAAACAACAACAACAACAAAAAAAACTTAGTAAACTAAAGATGTTTTTTATTAAAATAATTTTATCATCTATACGTACTATCGATGCTAAGCAGGAAAGAAATAATTCAAACTTAAAAAAAAAAAAAAAAAAAAAATAGAAGTTTAACGTAAATGATGATTAATGATAGGAATGCTCTTATTAAAATTTTCATAAAGGAAAAAGTACCATTACTCAGTAAGATAAAAAAAAGAACGGGTAATCTTTCCAAATAAATAAATAAAAGAAGTAACAGTACAATACAGTACGAAGAGAAATAAAAGATTTCATTTTTTATTCGACAAACGTGTCGAAAAATGCTGTTATTTTTTTTTAAAGAATTTAAATTTATAAAAAACACTATCCGTTTGCCATTAATGGATAAATCATCTTTCATATATTTATTTAAACGCCAAAATATCTATCATATATATATATGTAATAATAAAAATTCTTCGCCATTTTTCCTTAGTTAAATTATTCCAAATTCTTACAATTCTAATTTTTCCCCTCTCTTTTTAAAATATCTCTTAAATCTATTTTATATTTTATTCCATAACTTAATCAAAATATTCTTTTATTTATCATTCTAAAAATCTTAATCTGTTAAAAGCTACACGTATTTATTAAAACCTTATTCTATTAAATTGCAAAACTGCCTCTGAAACGCACCTGCTTAAATTCTTCCCCAACAAACACGAGATTTTTGGCCACTTGTTGTAAACGTTGTGGCCAAAAAAGTTTGCGGCAATTTGTATCCAGCCATTAATGTATTTTAACTGAAGCGCCCGCACACCGGATGTCTATCGCCAAATCGTTAAAGGGCAAATGGCGGGGAAACTTAATGCAATTTCAGTGCCCAATAGCGAATGAAAGTACGTTTGCGGCCAAGATATACAAATCTATCATTGTTTAAAAGTCAGTGGCCCAGTATAATCTTCTCGACATTTTTATTATAAGAAATAAAAAGTATCTTTACTTCACATTTTATAAGATGATTTTCGTTATTTTAAACCTGGATTTATGTGAAACTATAAAATGTGCTGCATTTAAATATTTTATGCAATAAAAAATACACAAAAAGTACCCTTCTTTAATTTAAAGAGTTTTTATGGGAAAAAAAATCATAAAAACTGTTAATGTTTTTGCTTTTAAAGTATGCATTAAGAGAGAGATTCTGAGAGATTGAGCCACCCGTGATTCACACCGTCACCAATCTGGCCCAAAAAATTATCACTTGTTACTACTCTTATTAGATGATAAAATCTAAAATTTTTTGTTTCTAGGTTCCATAGTTTTCATTTTATCGCTTGTCAAAGGTCACCTTCAAAAATATAAAAAACGCTGTTTTTGTAACACATGGGAAATGTTTTTGCCCATATTAGGCAGCGCAATGAACTTGCCTCTGATGTTTTTCTATTATGAAATTAATAAATATGGATGTTTATAAAACATGCAAAAAGTTCATGGCAAGTTGCTTGCGCAAGGTCATTCAAGGTCACGCAGTCACATTTTTGGTGTTTTTCGCCATTTTCAAGCCAGAATTACTCTTAGCGCATTTCATTTGCCACCACAAATGAGGTATCATTGGATAGAGTTACATCAGTACTATTTAAAAAAATGTAAAACATTGAGGCAAGTTGAATGCGTTGCCAGATTTTTTATATTAAAACCTCAACATTTTTTTAAATGGGTCATATTTAAACTCTTGTATCTCGTTGCGCGAACAACATATGCAGACAACACTATAATTATTTTAAAGCTCTATTATTGTACTTAACATAAAAATAAACTTTAGCGAGGCAAAATGCCTAGAAAAAAATAAATGATTTTTTTTCTCCAATGAAATTTACCAATTTGGATAATATGGATTCTCACTGGAAACAGCATTTGAAATATGCTTTTACAAATGGAAACAACATTCTAATATAGTGTAAGTGCTTTACCTTTCCCTGTTAATATATTTAACACCTTTTTATTATATTTTAATTTTTTTTTTGTGTATGTAAGGTTAGATAAGCATTAAAAAAATGTAATTTTCACAGATTTTTTTTGTTTTGTTTTTGGTATATTTTTTCAATAGCCAGATACATTACTTTTTAAAATATTGTTACAGCTGGTAAATAATATTAAGACACTATTATTAACAAATTATTATTTTATGTAACAAGCCATATTGTGAAAATTTATCAGAAAATGAAAATAGAATTAGAACATGTGTTTTAAAGTATAAAATATCGCTACTTGAAATTAGTGCATTTCCATATTTTTTTTTTTTATTATGCATATTTACAGCCACTTCTTGTATGTCTCTTAGACAAGGAATTCTAAATGGGTCTGCACCAGATAGTTATTGGGTTGGGTTGGGTTGATTATTGACGGCCAATTATCTACACTAGGGATATAGGCCCGGGGGGAGTGCCCTTCGTGGGGGTCTTTCTAAGGGAACCTAACCCGTATTTACGCATGGATAAATCCACGGCTCGAAGAAAACCACGAAAACTCCGAACGATTAGGCCGACGGGCGCGATTGGGATCGAACCCAGCACCTCCCGTCTACCAGCTTCGAGAGCACAACCTCTCAGCCACTGGTGGGGCCGACAGTTATTGGACCAAAGAAGATGGTGCTTCGATGCACTATATCCACATCATAATGCAGTGGCCATTTGAATTCTTTAGCACCTCTCTGGTGGAGAAATTTCATTTTAAAAATTTCATCATCTTAATCTTCTAAAACTTTGTCGATGTAAAAACGTTTATCATACAACACAGCATAAAAAGAATGGGGGTGAAGTTAATTTTTACAGTCCTGGTCGAAATCTCTTTTCGTATATTTTCTCTTTAAATTTTCAGATAATTCTTTTCCACTTCTACAAGCTATAAGTTTTTTCTCTGTTAAATTAGCTGTTTCTGACAATTTCTCACTTATTTTTGTCAGGTAGTTGTTCATGTCATTATCTAAGTCAGAATCAGTAAAAATACCAATATTTTTAGATTTAGAATGAGCACCACAATTTAATAGTTCTCCATAGAAAAAGCAGTCTTCATAAAAAAGTTTTCAGCCCTATTTATTTTTTTTTAATTCTCAACAGATGTAGTTTGAAAATAACTGAATAAATTTGCCTCTTACTAACATGTGAGAAAATTCGCTCCAATCTGTTTTATAAAGGTGTTGCTGGATAAAAACATTATACACCATTCAGATTGAATATTTAGGATATCTCAGAACTCCGAACTCACTGAGGGAATTCTACAAACTCCCTCAATGAGTTCGAACTTTCTATGGCTAGATACAGGTACTACCACTCACTCTGATTGGCTGTGGAGGCTTGCTTTAACCGATTGGCTGTTGAGACTGGATTTAACTTATTCACATGCGCACACTTTACATTAAGCTTGTTTAGCTCTCAGACACAGGGACGTTCAATAAGTTATCTTAGATGAGTTTTGCGGTGCGAGCAGCTTTTATAATTCCAGGATCTACCGCCTCTAAAATGACAGTCTAAGATATTCTTAATATCCAATCTGAACAAGGTATTAAATTAGGCTTGCCAGATGCAAAGACATAATTTATCTGATTATTGCAAAATATACCAAAGAAACACATTGTGATGTTCTGAATTCCATTGTTATCTTTCCAGGCAATAGATAATCTCATAATAGAAAAGGGGTTCTCTTTTGTCCAGGGATTAGACAGCCTGGTGTGAAATCCATATAATCTTATTCAAGTAATACTTATTTTACCTTAAAAGTACCTAATCTCCTACAAGTGAAATAGGGATTGCTATGGCTAGTGGCAAAAATTTTTTGCAAACTATACAAAAGCTAATTTACAGAATTCATGATGTCAGAAAGAACCAATCAAGATCGAGAAAAGTCTTGAAGCAGTGTGGACATGAGAAAGAGACTGTCTTATTTGAACTCTGAGTAAGATCTGATAAGATCTGTGTAATACGAACACAAAGAGTATTTTGAACGCATAAGATGACTCGTGTTGTTTTTGTTATATATTGATTAAAATTTAATATTATTGTTCTAATAAATAACTTTCAGTTACAAAATATGTTGGATCTTAGAATTATTATATATATAAATATATACATATATATATGATCATTTTCAGAACTGTTGGCACGTCATTATAACATATTCTGTGAAAATTATTTTTTATGCTCATCTGGCCTTCCATTTTTTTTTATTTAAAATATAAAAAAGTGTTAAATGTATTAACAGGGAAAGGTAAAGCACTTACACTATATTAGAATGTTGTTTCCAGATGCAAAAGCATATTTCAAATGCTGTTTCCAGTGAGAATCCATATTATCCAAATTGGTAAATTTCATTGGAGAAAAAAAATCATTTATTTTTTTCTAGGCATTTTGCCTCGCTAAAGTTTATTTTTATGTTAAGTACAATAATAGAGCTTTAAAATAATTATAGTGTTGTCTGCATATGTTGTTCGCGCAACGAAATACAAGAGTTTAAATATGTCTCATTTTTAAAAATGTTGAGGTTTTAATATAAAAAATCTGGCAACGCATTCAACTTGCCTCAATGTTTTACATTTTTTTAAATAGTACTGATGTAACTCTATCCAATGATACCTCATTTGTGGTGGCAAATGAAATGCGCTAAGAGCAATTCTGGCTTGAAAATGGCGAAAAACACCCAAAATGTGGCTTTACGTGACCTTGAATGACCTTGCGCAAGCAACTTGCCATGAACTTTTTGCATGTTTTATAAACATCCATATTTATTAATTTCATAATAGAAAAAACATCAGAGGCAAGTTCATTGCGCTGCCTAATATGGGCGAAAACGTTTCCCATCTATTACAAAAACAGCGTTTTTTATATTTTTGAAGGTGACCTTTGACAAGCGATAAAATGAAAACTATGGAACCTAGAAACAAAAAATTTCAGATTTTATCATCTTATAAGAGTAGTAACAAGTGATAATTTTTTGGGCCAGATTGGTGATGGTGTGAATCACCCCCTAATACAAAGTGGCTCAATCTCTCAGAATCTTGCTCTTAATATCTTTAAATGAATATTTTTTGTGAGCACCTAGAATGAAAATGAATATTGCAATCTTTAGACATACATATTATATAAACATATTAAAAAAATTAATGATAAATGGGAATTTATTTCAATTTCAATTTCAATGAAAAAATATTTGTCAAAAGAAATAAATGCCACTTTGCCAAAAAGCAGTTACTGTTAAACGAGAGAAAAAAAAAAAAAAAAAATCTTTTTTTTCTTGGGGGGGGGGGGGGTGATTTTATATTATCTGTATATTATCTATAAATCAGTTCCAAAAAATAAGTTATTTTCATTTTTTGAAACACTCAAAATTTAGATTTAAAAGAAAAAAAAATCTTAACTATCTTAAATAAGCAATAGTAGCAAATACCGATCCCCCCTCCCACTCCTTTCGCACGGCAAGCAGGAAGGAATGCAGGGAAAGATAAACTAAGATTTCCCCTTTTCCGACACATTTTTTTTCCCAGTGGGGATTTTTGTAAATATATTTTTAAATGTTTTCCGCTTTGTAATAATCAGCATTGAAAAATTTCCACTTTTAAAATTATTTAATATTGTATGAGAAATTTTGAAGATAAAAAAAAACCTTGAAAAAAATAAATCTATTGAAATATAGCTTTTTTTCTGCGGTCTCGTAGGGATTTTTATATCTTTTTTGCAGCGTCATCGCAGCAATGTTTACATTTTCCTTGCCTGGCATCGCTTCGTGTTCGTGGCGTCGTCTATGTCTAAGTCTCGTCATTCACTGGTTTTTGGATATTTAGATTTACAAATTAGGTAAGATTATTTTTCTATATTATTCCAAGAGTTAGTTAAAAATTAGTTTTCATCATTCTCAGGGACAGATTTAAGTTCAAGATAAAGAAAGCTGAGAAAAAGCAACAGCAATTGTGTAAAATTAACTGCATTGCTTTGCTTATTATGCGACTTAATTCTACAGAAGTGAATAAAAAAAAAAGTTCTTTACTGATCTTACATCTGCCCTGAATATGCTATTAATAAGTTGATTGTAATTATATATATATATCAGAGTAAAATGTGTCCGTAATGAACAATCTCGGAAGTTTTTGGTTTATAAAAAAATTCAGCTTTTATTTTTTTCATAATTCTCCGTTGCCTGTTTTATAATTTGCTTTATTGCTGACAATCTTAAACCAGTCAGGAAGCAGAAAGTAATATTTTACAGCTCCAGTGTCTTTCAGTGAAATTTTACTTCATATGTTAAGATCTGGTTTTAATTAACTAATATATATATATTCTGTATTTTCTGATGATACTGACATATTTTTGTTTTGATAGTAATAGAAAACTTCGAATTTTATGTACTAATTAATGACCATTTGCAAAATTTCACTTATTTTTAAGATTTTAATAAAGTAGGTAATTTCTTTTTAATTCATTAATGTGATTTTTAATTAATCATGTCATGGCAATAGTGCCCAAAATGTTTTGGTTTAGCCGAAAAGCTAAGTAATCTGATTTAATTTTTAAATTCCACTTATCAGAGTGTAATAGGAACACAACTTGGTACTTTTCTGTTATACCAACACATGCCAAAATATACGCTAATCTGCCATTTATTTCTACCCTAACCGTGTAAAGAATTTTTTATTGCAAACTGTACCAAACATTCTGATTGGACTATTTATTGAACGTGAATCTTTTATTTTTATTATTATTTAATCGTAACCTCATAAAACATCTTAACTTGCTACTTTTCAAATAGAAAATATTTATTAAATTATAACTTGCATTTATTATTGACACTGAAATGAATTTTACCATTAAGCTGTTACTTGATGATGTAGAAGCGGCAATAAAATTGTTTTAGGACTTTAGATACATAAAAAAAAGTTTTTATCAAAAAAACTCATAAACATCTTCATTTAAAAAATGAAATGTTTACAGCAGAACAATGTAAAGAATTTTTTATTGCAAACTGTACCAAACATTCTGATTGGACTATTTATTGAACGTGAATCTTTTATATTATTATTTAATCGTAACCTCATAAAACATCTTAACTTGCTACTTTTCAAATAGAAAATATTTATTAAATTATAACTTGCCTTTATTATTGACACTGAAATGAATTTTACCATTAAGCTGTTACTTGATGATGTAGAAGCGGCAATAAAATTGTTTTAGGACTTTAGATACATAAAAAAAAAGTTTTTATCAAAAAAACTCATAAACATCTTCATTCAAAAAATGAAATGTTTACAGCAATCCTAAGAGACATTTACAATTTCAAGCCTGTAGTTTAAATAGAGTTTTATTTTATTACCTTATGTAATATTTATTTGTTCTTTTATTTTAAGTGCATATTTGTATTGCAATTTTCAAACGTTTTATTTTTAAGTGCTTAAATTCGTGCCAACAATGTTATTTTTGTTTTCAAATGATTCGTTTCATGTGAATTTCCTTTTGTGCCGATTATTACGCTTAGCGACAATGGTGTTGGTATAACAGAAAAGGACCCAAACTTTTTATAAACAGTTGCTTTTAATATATTTTCAATATATTTTCATGTTGTAAATATTTTTTTAATAACAAACCAGATTAATTTTTAATGTTTTTTTTTTCCTAATGAAAGCACATAATTTGTTTGGGTACATTTCGGTTAGCCGGGCACCAGTGATATATATACAAGTATTGTATATATACACATATCTATGTATATACACATATGTCTGCATATACATATATATACATACATATATTTATGTACATATATGTATGTATATACATATATAGGTATATACATTATGTATTTATATATGTTGATATATATCACTGGCACCCGGCTAACCGAAATGTACCTTTTTTTGTTTCAAAGTATTGCATCGTCCCTTACCCCTCATGCAAAAACAAATTTGTCTTTAAGGACGTCTTCCTTTTTAAATCTTGTTTTAAGCCTTTGTAAGTATTTTTTTTTTTAACCTCATCTCCCCCGAGTCTGAAATTTTCTTTCTGTGTTTGTGACAACATACTCTCAAAGCATGGGAAGTGACCGCATAGGGGTGGCAGGATATCAATGACAATTTTTTAATCGCCACAGGGAAAATGGCAAAAGTTTCAAGATTTTTTTTTTTCTACGACTTATTGAAGAATTTTGCGATTTTTTCCCGTGACTGATTGAAGAATTCTGTGATTTTCTTCTCGATAGACTGATGAATTTCACAATGTTTTTTAGATTTTACCCTTGATTGACAGGTGCATTTCATAATTTTTTCTTGCTACCAGTGAACGATTTTTGCGATTTATTTACCGTGCCTGGTTGAAGAATTTCTCAATTTTTTCCGACAATCCACTGACGAATTTCACAGAGTTTCCCCCAGGTTTAAAAAGGGGCAGGGTGCTGCTGGTGAGAAAAGGGCACTTTTTTATTCTTAAGGGCACTTTTTGGATTTTTGAGGGCACTTTTCAGATTCTTAAAGACACTTTTTTTAATTGTTAGATGTATTCTTTTGATTTTTAAAACCACTTTTGATATTTCAAAGTCAAAACACTCTTTTTAAGACAACATTGAGTCAGTTTTTACTATGAAAGCAAATTTTTAAGGCAAAAAGGAGAAAGGGCACTTTTTTTACTAAGGGCAAGAAGGGTGCTAATTATTTTACTGGAGGGGGCAAGAAGGGTGCTAATTCTTTTTATGAGGGACAAGAGGGGTGCTATTTTGTTAACCAAAGGGCAGGCAGGGTGCAGCACCCTTCTGAAACTGTCTGGGGGAAACTCTGAATTTCATATTTTCTTTTCTCAAGCGCCTGAAGAATTTAAAGATTTTTTTTCACGATCGACTAACGAGTTTCGCGATTTTTTTTCCTGTGACTGATTGTAGAATTTTGAGATTTTTTTTTTCCCCCGACAATCCATTGACTAATTTTAAGATTTTTTACCACGATTGGCTGATAAATTTGGCGATATCTTTTAAATGGCCAAAAAATCATTTTGTAAACTTTTTCATATTAAAATTTAGGTAAATTGTAATATTTTAACAAAACTGTATTCAAAAAGTTATCATAAAAAAATCTTCGTCTATTACCAATTGCATAGAATTGTTCATTTTTATTAAAATTATTTTATTCAAAATTGTTATTTTACAGTTTGTTAAAACAGTTTAGCAGAGTTTCATGAAATGTAAACATCTTGTACAATGGGTCCTTCAAATTACTCAAAATTTTGATGCTACAGCTCATGTGCTTAGAAAATGTTTGCTTTAAATGTTTTAATATTTGTTTCAAGAGTGATGATTCAGTTTTGTGATTATTGTGACACTTCTGGAAATATAGTGCATCTAATCTGGACTTACATTTAATAAAAATTAAATTAATTTAAATTTTTGAAATGTAAAATTTAACAGAAAAAGATTGAGTATTTTTTTAAAGTTTTGCAGAAATGTGTCAAATAATTTTTGTTAACAGGGTTTTTGACTTTCATGAACTTTGACAATAATAAAGATTACACAGATTTATGCTAAATAATTTTTTTTAAATTTATGCTATGTATGTAGAAGAGGAAGGGAGAAGGTGATAAAATTATTTAATCTTCTGACCTCTAAATTAAGGATTTTTTTTTAATATGTTGTCATACAAATTAATTTGGATTTTGATTATATGTATAATTTTTAACAAATTAAAAATAAAGCAGATTCTTTGGAGAAAGGGACCTTCTTTAATACTTTCTTTGACCCTTTTTTCTTAAGAAACTTTAAAAAATGATATTTAAATTCAAGGTATTTTTAAAACATTCTTATGTTTTGCCCAAAATATTTTGCAAATGTAAGATTCTGGAGAAGAGCTGAAGGCTCAAATCCATGTTTTTAAATTTTCCTTTAAATCAAATATCAAGTAATAAAAATGGTGATTTTTTTTCATTGCTAACTAAGCGTAAAACTGACAGTGTGAAAAATGTTCGAGCCTCGAAGCTTGGTTACGCTTAGTTAGCAATGTAAAAATTCACATGTTTGTTATTCAATAATTTCGAGTTAATTTCACTGCTGAAAATTAATTAAAATTACTCAAATATCAAGTTTTTAGAATAAAATAACTGTGGCAATATTTGTATTGGAGTAATTAGTGTTTCCCCTAGACGTTTTCGAGAGGGCGCAGCACCCTGCCCTTTTTTTTATAGTTGTAAATGCACCCTGCCAGTTTTTATATAGCTGGAAATGTGCCCTGATTATTGTGGATTCGCAAGAATTTGCTTTCGCGAATTTCACCAAAATGTAGCGGGAAAATATCACAAAAATCATCTATCGGTCGTGAGAAAATATCGCAAGATTCGTCTATTGGTCACAGTAAAATATCACAAAATTTGTCACTTGGTCGCAAGAAAAATTACAAAATTCAAAAATCTCGAAATTCGGCAGTTTGTTGTAGGAAAAAAAATCAGGAAATTTGCTTATTTGTCGCAAAACCTCCCTCCCTGCACAATTCGGCAATTGGTAGCAGGAAAATATTCTGAAATTCATCAGTCGGCTGCGGGAAAAATCACGAAACTATTCAGTCAGTCATGGGGAAAAATAGCGAAATTCTTCCATTGATCGCATGAGAAAAATTGCTAAATTTGTCAATCGATTGCGGCCAAAAATAGAGAAATTTATATATCTGTCATGGGCAGGGCATTCGGGGCACGGGCCCAGGGTCCCCGATTTTCAGGATTCCCCAAATGCTACTAAAAAATTTTCAATTATTGGCCAAAACAGTTTTAACTGTTAAAAAAACAAAATTAAAATGGAAAAATATGTTTGTCAGAGATTGTCTATGATGTGTCAAAGCAGGGTTGGCAAGTTTCTTCCAAAGTGGAAAAAACCGGCTGGAAGAAATTGATTTCTCCCAAGTGGAAAAAATGGAAGAAACTGTTTTTCTTTAAGAATTTACCATATAAGTTACAACTTTGTAAAATACAATAAAAATAAATGTATTTTCTAATAGATAACCTTACATAAATTTAATTAGACTTATAAAAATTTAATTATGTATGATAAATTGATAATTACACCAGTTTTTTAGCCAAGATCACACACCTGTCTAAAGCTTTCCAATCATTGTGTACCTGAATAAAATAAATGGGACTTTTCTAACACCATGCCAAAATGTATGATAATGTGCTATTTATTTCAACCCTGAACGTGTAAATATTTTTATTGCAAACCGTGCCAAACATTGTGATTTGCTATTTATTGAACATGACACTTTTTAGGTGCGTTCGTAATTATATAAATACGTAGCACCTATAGTCGTCGCTTGGTCCGTCCGTCTGTCTGTCTGTCTGTCTGTCTGTCTGTCTGTCTGTCCGCATATAACAACGCAAAAACTATACCCAACCAAATGGTTTGCAATTTAAAATATATTATCTTTGCAGAATTTTGTCGAGACATTTCAAATGTTATTAAAATCGAATCAAAACTTTAGGAGATATTAATAAAAATATTTATTAAGAAATTTGATTTTTTTTTAAATCAGTGCTTTCTTGTTAGAGGAGCTTCCGATGGATGTTAAATCGTCAAGCGACCGAGATACTTATTTTATTACAGAAATTAATCTGCAGACGATATAATTCATTTCACAGAATTAAAAATCATCAAGATCTGAATATTTATATAACTAGCTGATACATATATATCTGAATATTTATATAACTAGTTAAGATATTTGTATGAACAATGTCATAAAATATATACTTAACTAGCTGTTTAACCCGTTCTACGCACGGGATATCATGAATTTAATTCTAAAACGTGCGTACGAACGCACCTCGTTTGTAACGTTTGACGTACAATTTCCAACTTGTTATTACTTAATTTACTCTGTAACCTCGCAAAACATCTTAATTTGCTATTTTTCAAATAGAAAATATTTAATATTAAGTAGTAACTTATATTTATTGTTGACACTAATGTGGATTTTACCATTTGGCAGTTACCAGATGATGAGGACGCTGCAATAAAATTGTTTCAGGACTTTGGATACATAAAAAAAAGTTTTTATTCAAAAAAAAGGTATGAACGTCTTCATTCAAAAAGTGAAATGCTTACTGCAATGCTAAGAGACATTTACAATGCTATGCCTGTAGTTTAAATTGAGTTAATTTTATTAATTTATCATATAATATTTATTTGTTCTTTTATTTTAAGTCTATATTCGTGTCGATTTAATAAAATAGTTCGTGAAAGTCTGTAATTTTCAAATGTTATATTTTTAAATGCTCAATTTTGTGCCAACATTTTTTTTTTCCAATTGAATCCTTTCACATGAATTTCATTTTGTGCCAATTATTGCACTTGGTGATGACAATGGTGTTGGTATAACAGAAATGTACCAAATAAATTTATCCAAAATACACAAAATCAATTAAATGTAATTCAATTCAAAAGAGGCACATTTTTTTTTTATATATATAATTTAAACTTCTGTAACCAGTAGTAAATAGTATGTGGATCATTTAGCTATTGTAGAATGAAACTCTTTTAAATAAAAGACAGTGCTTTGAATTTACGCCCATTTTATTAAGGAAACTAATATACAGTAATTACTGCATTGAAGGATTTCATTAAAATCTCCATTTTCCTTACTACAGTGCAACATTGTATAACAAAACAGAAGTAATTTAGCTTTAAGATGCTGCAATCAATTTCTCAACTTAGAATGGATGAATGCAAAAGATGAAAAAAATTCTTATCCCTGTAGAGTTTATTTTTAGAACATTTATCTTTTAAATCAGCATGCTAGTATACATAATTACAAATTTGTTTGTTTTAAGTTTTGCACAATAGTTTTTAAAATATTGCATTTTTATATAATAAATAAAGAATTGGTAGGTTTCTTTTTTTTTTTTTTTTTTACAGAAATTATATAAACAATAAAAAAATGCCCCCCTACCTCTAAAGTTGTAAAAAACATAACCTGTAAATACCTGCTGAACCTGAAGTTTGTTATTAAAAAATAACTTATTTTTCCATAAATAATATTTTTAATATTAATTAAAATTTCCAATTTAAATTTCATATAATTAGGTTTTGAATTTAATTATTTTATATAGTTAATATATTTTAATTTTGAGCATCTGTTTTGTTTTCTGTTGGTTTCTTCCAGTTTCTTCCATTTCTTCCGGTTTTTTCCAGTTTCTTCCGGAAGAAACCCAACCCTGTGTCAAAGTAACTTCATTTTTTCTTTATTGTATTTTAACCCTTTGAGGCATGGTGGGATATATTATATCCCACCTAATTTTAATACGATTCAAACCAGAAACTTTGAATTAAATTTTACTTTTTTAACTTTGACGGGGAAAAGTTGAAAAATTGCTTTTCCTTATTTTGAACTAAATTACGGTGAGAATTGAAATGCTATTGTTTTATGAGTGATAATATCAGATTTATAGCTTGGAGGTACACAATGTATTTTCCTACTTTACAAAGCCATTTTGAAGGAAATGTTATGTGAAAATATAAAGTGGAGAAAATAAAGAACTGCTGGTTTCTAGCAATACAAATTCTAGAAACATTGACAAAGTGAGCAATTCGACTTTTATGAAATGAAAGAAAGAGCACCCATACATCATATGTAAAGAATATGAATTTATATATTTGAAGTTATTAGAAAGAATTTATAGAAAGCCTGTTTTTATTTTGTTTTAGTGATTAACACAGAGATAAAGTATTTAATATATACAGCCCCCCCCCCTGCTCTTAACACATAAAAATAGAAATAATATTATTGTTAACATGGTTGCAAAACGAAATGAGAGAATATGATATAACATAAAATTGCCACCATGAAATGCAGTTTCGCACCTAGAAAAAAAAAAAGGAATTAGGCGTCATTTGACAACACTGCCCTTTCATGAGTTTTTGTTAAAAGCAAATATAGGTATACTGCAATAAAATAGTTTCATTGTGTACAAATAACTTGAACTACAAAGCTTTTTGTAAATATTTTTTTTAATTATAATTTCTGTTCCGATTATATTTATAAATGGCTAATTAATAAGTGGTGTTTTTAAAGTAAGGCATTTTAATTTTGTTTTGTAAAATTTATTTTTTGTTTTTCAGAAGAAGAAGAATAAAAATCTGGAAAGAAAAAAGTTCTCTGTGAAGATGACTGTAGATTTTCAGCTCTTGTTTATCAACTTAAATTAAGAAACATCAGAAATTTAATTGTAACAGGATTAAATTTTCTTGTAAAATATTTCTGATAAATTTTGAGCATCTTGTAAATACATAAATAAATGTTTTCTGGTTGGTTTGTTTTACATTTGTTGTGAAAAATAAAATTTATATGAAAAAAAAGCATTCAGTTCTAGTGTTTTTAAATATATATATTTATTTATGCAAGTGATGTTGTTAAAAAGTATGTACTATATATTTTCCCCTTCTTTCTCATTCTAAGAACATTCCCCCTTCTTTTTACAGGTTAAGATATAATTCAATAAAAGTGTTTTATGTAGGCTATATTTTAAAAACTGACAGCCTGATAAACTGTTTTTGTTGGTTGATTATAAATTAGCATAGCTTGGAGATCAGGTATTAAAAATAATTTGCTGTATAAAAACTTTTGAAAATTTTAATAAAAATTTCATCATAATCTCATTAAAAGTTGAGATTAAAATTTTAATGTACATAATATTGTATGAATCAGTTTGAAATTTTGTTAGTCAAAAAGTCACATACCTCCTGCTGGAAGGAAAAATATTTTAAAGATTTCTTTATTGGTAATATATTTTTAAAAAAAATCAGTACTCATTACTTGCTAATCTTTAAAAAATAAAAACAATGATATATTATTATTTATGAGTAATGTTTAGTCCATTTAAAAAACAAACAAAAGATTTAGTGTATGAATGGTGAACCTGCCGTGTTCTAGAAGATCAACTGCCACTACTATTTTGAAAAAATATTAAACTTATTTAATAAGAGAAATTTTAAGATTACATAAGAAGGAAAATAGTGACAATTGGCTTTCTGTCAATTAGTAATATTTTGTAAATATATATACATTGAAATTTTGTTCTATGATGTGTATAAGGGGGGAAGAGTCCTTAACAGACTAAAACATTACTTTATAGGAATACTGCTACATTTTTCTGATATTATATGCCAAAGAGATGAAGATAGTGAAATGACATTTTTTGAACGGACCTAATTTACATATGTGTATAGTTACATCATTAAAAAAAATTCTTAAATTTCAATGATCAGTAATGTCAACATTTTACCAATTTTATAAAATAGAGTTCCTGCGTTTTTGTTTTATTTTCAAGCTGGATAATTGGAAGAAACATCCAGGTAAGAAATTGTATTATAAAAGCACCAGTGGACCCATGCGAAGATTTCACACTGCAGTCTAATACTTTTTAGCAATATCTAATACTCTTTAGATGCAGGTTTAAACTTGTAAAGGAAAATTAAGGACTGAAACTATCTTCAAACAACATTAGTCGAGCCAGAATATCATCTCGTTTATTCCATCACAGTTACAGTAAAAACTGATCGAGCATAGCAAAGACAAAAATATATATATATCTATAGTTAATTAACTGCTTTAGAGGATGACATCAGTTTCGGAAAAAACATGGAACAAAGAAAAATAAATTGAGCATTTCAATTTTGCTTTTTAGTCATAAATATAAAATAAACCCGTGCAGCAACTATGTCCCACTTTATCTTTTTTGTAGTATTTATTTTTTATAATAATTTTAAGCATTATATAATGTGGTATTTTGTTTTTGTGGCCACACTAATTTGAGGAAAGCCTTTCATTTCTTTTATGAAAACAATGCAGATTTAATTTTTAATTTACAGCAATTTTTAATCAAAAAATATGTTTTACCGAGATGTGAGTGCAGTATGTCAGAAGCTGGTTCAAAATCCTTTCTTATGGCATCTCGTTCATTGTTTTGCATTTCATATTTTCTGAGAAAAGGGGATGTTGATAACAGAAATAATATATACTAGTGGGCCTGTGTGAAGATTTCACACTGCAGCCTAATATTTTTTAGATGCATGTTTAAACTTCTAAAAAAAAAAAAAAAAATAAAGCCAGAATATAATACAATTTATTCTTTCACATTTTACAGTAAAAACTGACTGAAAATATCAAGAGCGATATATATATATATATATATATATATATAAATTGTATTTTAACTACATTAGAGGGTGACATAATGTTTTGAAAAAAATAAAAAATAAATTGAGCATTTGAATTTAAATTTTGCTTTTTTATCATAAATATAAAATAAACCCATGCAGCAACAATGTCCACTTTATCTTTATTGAACATTTTTTTTTAATAATCATTGTTGTGGAATTTAATTTTTGTGGCAACAGTAATTTGAGGAAAAACTTTCATTTCATTTCTGAAAACAATGCCTATTTAATTTATTACTTGCAATTTTAACCAAAATACATGTTTTAAAGAAATGTGAGTGTACTATGTCAGAAGTCGCTCGAAAATCCTTTCATATGGTATCTCATTTAACATTATGCATTTTTTATTTGCTTCGAAAAAGGGATGTTGAATATAATCATTAGATAACAATTTTCAATGGAAATTCTGGCTGGACAATCCACCTGGTGAATTAGCTTGAAGAAACATAAATTGAAACTACTTAAAAATTTACTCCTTTGAATAGAATGTTTAAACCTATAATTTAATTAAAAATTAAAGAAAATTAGTTTTTTTTCGTATTCTCACCATCATTGGTAATTTAACGCTCAATATATATTTTACACCTTGTGTTATCAACTTTTTTTTTATTAATTACAATTATGGCTTTTGCAACTTTTTCAGAATAACATTAAAAAATAAATCATAACCATATGGCCTTTTATTCCGATCTAATGAGATGAGTGGATGCGGCCAATTTTTGCCTCCATTGGGACACTTTTTTTTTAAATTATTATTATTGCTTCCAGATTGAAAGTATTCTATACAAGATCTGAAACACTTTCGATTTTATTGTATTTTGACCTTTTTAATATGGGGTGCTTATAACACCATTGCAGTTTTTAACTGAAAAATATTATAATAAAGTGAAACATGTATGAATAAAAGTCAGGTTGGTGTTATGAGCTCTTGTTAAGAAAAATATTCCAATAGATTAATTTTTTTTTTTTTTCAAATTTTGAATAAAATATTTAGAGTTTTCAGACAAAAATTATGGACCAGTAAATTTAGATTCTAAAGTTTAAAATAACTTAAAAAAAGAAAAAAAATTGTCCCTGCCAAAGGAGTAAAAATGGGCCTTTCTTGCTCAACTTTACTTTTTTGAGGACCATAAAAAGTATAATTCTGGCCAGCTTCCATTCATGATATCTAATAGTGGCATGAATATGGCTAGCTTTGGGCTATCATTCATTAATGATGCCCATTGATGGCGACAAAGTGGCTAGCTTTTGGCATGCATTCATTAATGATTACCATTGATGGCAACAAAGTGGCTAGATTTCGGCTTGCATTCATTAATGATGGCAACGAAGTGGCTAGCTTTCGGCTTGCATACATTAATGATGCCCATTCATGGCAACAAAGTGGCTAGCTTACGGCATGCATTCATTAATGAATAGCATTGATGGTATGTGGATGGCTGGCTTAAGGCTAGTTTACATTTATGATGACTAATAAATTAACATTTATGGCCAGCTTTGGGGTAGCTTTTATTCTTAACAAACGCAGGTGGCATGGCTGTGGCGATCTTCTGGCTAGATTTTATTCACGATGATCGTTAATGGCCAAACTGTGGCTAGTTTTCATTAATAATTGCCACTTAAAGTATAACTGTGGCCAGTTTTAGGCTATCCGTCAATTATGATTAACCACTTGTGGCACAATTATGGGCATCTTAATGTAGTTATGGCCAATTCTGTTGCGGCCACATTGTGGCCGGCGTGACAGTTTTTTTAAGTTGCCGTTACGGCAAACGATTGCGGCCCCTCATCTACTAGTTTGGGCCAAGGCTAACGTAGCCATCAGTGGCCCGCAAGTTCTGTGTTAGTTGGGTCTTATTTGAGACATTGAATTTTTATTCTTTGGAAATTTTATAATACCATTTTTTATTTTATTCATTCGGCATCCCAGGATTCCTGTCGTCTTTCGCGACCAAAGCTTTTTACCTTTTGAAATTGCCGCTTCTGATAAAGAGTTTTGGTCATACGTCATGTACACACCTTCTTGGCCTCATTTTTTCAACCATTAGCGAGAAGGCTCCGCCTTTTCTATCCCCCTGGCTCCCTCCGAACATTGATGTGAGTGGGCCAGCTTTTTTCGCGCTTCTGTCACTTTGGGCAAAATTTTGGAGTATTTATACGGTTGCACTGGCTTCGGAGACAGATTTTACACGAATTAATTGTTGTCAACTATAAGCCGTCACTGGGAGAGTCTACACTATTTCATCGGTAGTCTGTTCTTCAAATTCTGCAAATTCTTCAATAGCTTTAATGTGTTCAAGTTTTTAATGAAGCGAAAGTCGGTGGAGTTGCTTTCATCTCTGTTATCATAATAAAGTCCTTGCTCATCTGTTAAGTCTTCCTTAATGTTTTTGGGAAAATTCTATTGGAATTCACTGCCTCTACCCAGCTTTCACGATTGCAATACACTACGATGTTCAATGTGACTTGTACTCCGAGATTTGTCTTCGTAGTGAGTAAATCGGAATAATACCCTCTCCAATGTCATGACTGCATTTCAACGATCTCGACTGCGCATACATCGATCTGATTATCTGGTAATTTTCGTGGGGTTCGGACTGATATGTCGTCACGGAGGTATGATGGAATGAACGTGTCAAGTCGACAGTAATAGTAATCGTCTATAATGTGTCATATATATATTTTCTTTTGCTGAATTATAGATGAAAGTTTCATACATAATAACAAATATTTTTCATTAGAAAATATTGAGTATTTTTTACATAATAGTGCAAAAATGCAGCAGTTAGTGATACATACAATGCATGATCACCATTATATCAACAATTTAAATTCTGTAATATAAGAATATCTAATATAATGAAGCGATATCAACAAATTAAAATGTTGATCAGTTGCGAGATAATAGCGCAGAATACAATGTTTTCATAAAATATCTATATATTTAAAACGAAAAGAGCATTCTGTCAAATTTTCCACACGAATATCTTTTCTTTGCGCAATTGCGCGTTTTTTCTTAAGGCTTCTACCCTCAGAAAGGGGAAACCTGATTGGTTAGCCTGTTTAGCCTAGGAGGATTGAAAATGGATGGAGGTGTACCATTGCATTGAAAGCATAGAGCTTCTAATATATTTTTACTCTGAGGTTGAAATCTAAAGCTTTTTTAAAAGAACTCATGTTTTCACTACTAAATATGCATATTTTTTCGCAAAATCTTAAAGAGAGCTTAGATACAGTTATATTTATAACCGATTGAAATGTCAGAGAGTTCAGAAGATGAAAACTATTTTTTATTGCTATGTTAAAGGAGCCGACGCGAAAACAAACAAACAAAAAAGCGAGAAGAAAACATTTATTTTACAACTGGATAACAATATTTTTTCATGAAATTTTTACACGGGCTGTAAAACCGTTTTATTTATCACCAATAAAGATTTTAAAGAGTTCGGGCAAAATAACTTTTTTTTTTTTTTAAACCAAGAAACGACCCTAAGAAAAAAAGCAAGAAAATGAGTGCTTTATCACTAAATATCAATATTTTTTCGCGAACTTTTTCATCTTAAAATATAATTTCATGCAAAATCGGGTTAAAGATAAATAAAATTATTATATATATATATAGGAGATTTAAGTAGAATGATAATAGAACTTGATATGTTTTTGAAATTCATAGATATTATAATTATATATATATATATATATATATATATATATATATATAACTTATTATCATGGGCACGGGCAACGCCTGCAAGGGTCAGCTAGTATTTTCTTATATACGTATAGTTCAAAGCAACCCATATCTTTAAGGGAAACGGGGTAAAATTTCAGATGTTGTTATTTTAAGTTATGCGCACGAAAATGTCGTAAATAACAAAATTTTTTAAGAACTAATCTGAGCGAGCTCTGAAAATTGCAGTGGGAAAGTTTCTACAATTTCAAATTGCAACACCCAGTTTTTTGCGCTGCAAAATGATCAGTCTAGTGGGAAAATATACATAGCACTGGAACGATACACATAGAACAGAAACAAAAGAACATGGAAGAGAAATGCAAAATAGAACAGTCGAAACAGAAAATATGGCCATATAAGTATATCAGTTTATCCTCCTTTTTTGTTCAGCCATTCCTAAATCTTGCGGGAAATTCGGAAAGAAAAAAAATTATTTTATTTAATCACAAAATGCCTGTCATTTAATGAAGCAAAATTTACGATTATGAATTTCTGCTAAAAATTCGTTATTTCTAACAAAAAAAAAAAAAAAAAAAAAAAGCCAAATTGGCAATCTAGGCCATTCAAGTGATTAAAAACGAAATATTTTATTCATGTTTTTCACGTGATCTTATCATAGACGATGCGTTGTGTGTAGTGAGAAAATCACGTATTGCATGTGGGAAATTGTGGACAACAATGTAGTGAGCAGTCTAAAGGAAATGCGTGAATTTAAATGTATTTTTCCATTGATTACATTTCGTTAATTCATGAAACTTTACGCGGGGATTTACCCCTTTTCTTAAAAAAAAACAACTTATATTTCACCAATGAAATATTAAAACTACCTCAAACTATCCAATCTTACGTTGAATTTTCGTGAAACCGCATACGTGTTCAAACAAATCTCCTGCAAGCGCTTTTTCATTTTAGAAATATCCCTTTTCCCTTATATCACAGAAACTTTATTTAGGAACTTTTTCTAAGCTCAAAATTTCCTGAAATTCTGCAATCAAAAGACGTAAATAACAGAAACATTTCTGCGAATCACTGGGAAATATTGGCAACTTGTGATCCGTCAGTTTACGTTTATTCACTTAAATATTTGGTGTAGATTATGTATCATAGCATGTGGAAACTGTAGAACCACACATTTAATGATGTATTTTAAATGAGTCAGAATTCCGGAAGTCGACATGTATACCTTATTACATTGTAGTGAAATTGAGATAATGAAAATGTAGAGTTCAAGTAGATGGTCATTATCATACAATCTGTTGTAGCAGGGTTCGTTTAATACCCATCGTAATTCTTTGCTTGTGTTTTATGTCGCAATTTTTAGTGATCGTGGTACAGGTACCGTTACAGTTCCATTTAGGTTTTATTAAGCCGCCCAACCCCCTTTGTGAAATGCGTTTCTATTTCATTTTCCCCCTTGATAGCTAGATTATTTGTTTTTATACAGGACATTCTTTTAAATATTTACAGCTCAAATTCATATCAGTTTCCTCAAACGTATTTACAGTAAGCTGATGTTTAAAAGTAAAATTAAAAGGCTACTTCACTCGTGGGAAAACGCGCTCGCTAATGTTAATCCTATGGGAGAAAATTTTTAAATATCTCGTTTACATTTCAATATTTTTATTTTCTTTTATTTATTTTTATTTTTTACTGTTTGCCTTGGATAGTTAAGGTTGATCTCTGCGCAGGCTGTTTTTTTTTTTATTTATTTTTTTTACTTTTTCGATTTTGGTTGCAGGTTTTCTTATATAAGGATACTGCCACTGTCAAAACCGGTTCAAAAAGTAAAAGTATCCACAGAAAAAAAAAACTGGTAAACAAAATTGGAAAAGTAAAAAAACGGCCTGTGTAGAGATCAACATCAACTATCCAATGCGAAAAAAAAAAAAAATGCAAACAAGATATTTAAAAGAATTTTCCCATAGGATTAAGAAGCGAGTGCGTGTTTTCGCGTGAGTGAAGCAGCCTCTTATGCGGTACCTTAACTGGTTCACAATTTTGATGATTTTTTTTGTGTGTGTGTGGGGGGAGGGGGTCAAAAGTACTTTTATAAAACACGAAAAGAATGTTTTATTAGCTAGAAATTGATATCGAAACTGAAAGTGCAACTTTGGAGTTACAGAAGAGGATCGCTCTACAGTAAATAAGCAGTAACGAATACGAAACGCGTTTCCTTTTTCTTAAAAAAAAAAAAATATATTTCTCAAAGCCGTAGTCACTGCATCGCCACCAATTTTCAACCAATTGACTTGATATTTTAAAAATAAATCGTAACAGATTTTTTCGATCTACTGATATATGGCTTTTCGGTATAAGTAACGGAATTGTTAGTTAAAAATTTAAGATTAAATTTATGTCATGTCACCCAAAATGCTTATTTTATAAAACGGAAACGTATTTGACTAGATTTTGAAAAAAAAAATACTATTTTTTTTTGTCTCTTTGTTTTAGGTGAAGTCCACGATGAGTTATGATGCATGATCATCTTTTTTAGATGCACTATCGACCATCAACTGTCAAAGCATCACTTTTTAAGTATATCAACTGAAACATATAGTCAGCTACTTGAACATATGTTTTATAATTTAGCGTAAATGGATTTTTATACACACTTTGCATTTCCTTAAAATTAGTTTCGGAAAAACCTTAAATATCAGGGCATCAAATTGGTGTTCCCCTTAAATGTGCTTTCAGTGCATCAAAATTGTTTAATAATTTGAGTCATATAAATTTCGATTCCAAATATTTCGAGTGTAAAATGAAGTAGTGGTGAAATATCTATGAAAAATAAATGAGAAACGAATATTGAGCAGAAAAACAAAAATATTTCCAAAATTTTTCTTTTTTTTTTTCTGAAAAAGATAGGCTTTAAAATATTGATACACAAATTTTTATTTTCAAAGCTAGTTAGCCCATTTCTTGAGAGAGGAGCACTTCAAACTTTCATGGAATAATGAAAAAAAAAAGTGTGACTTTGAATTCCGTTGCATCGGAAAAAGTCATTTTTTCTTACTATTTTACTAAAACACAGCTCATATATCATCGTTATCATTAATATTTTTTATATATTGAATAAAATCGTTAGATATCTTTTTAAAAAAGAAATTTTCTTTCATTTTACTGCAAAAAAGGGTATTCACTTATTTTTTTCTTACACTCTTGCAAAAATGTATAAAAAGAGAAAAAGCTCTTAATGCCATAATCTATCTTCATTGCTACAAAAGACCGGAATATACATAAAAAACACTAATAAAGTCTTAATCTTTTTGGAGCATAAAAATTCAGAAGGACTCTGCTTTTATATTTTCGATAATTTAATATAAAATATAATAGACTTAGGGGTGGACATATATAATAAAATTTACTCTTTGCATGATAAAGACTTGTTTTTTCTTTTTCACAAAGTTTAATTAAAATATTTTTGTTTAATTAAAATGTTTTTGTGCTACAATTTTATCTTTATATATGTGGATTACATTAATAAACATTAAAGATTACTATGCATAATATTAAAACTATTTAAAAAGATAAACAAAATGGGGAAGAATTATAATAAAGACTTTATGAAATAATGAATAGTTGTAATATAATATTTTTTATAGTTTCTTAGTTAAAAAGGTATAACAAAATAAATTTACTCAGCAAAATCTAATAATACTTAAAATGTAAAGAAACTGACATGCATTTATAATCAATTAGCTTACAATAACCATTAAGGAACAAATTAGTTCCAAAAAGTAACGAAAAAAAGGGGAAAGGCAAAAAATCCGAAATAATATATTTATTTATTTAGAGAATTATTATTTTAATTGAACTTGTAACGTATATAACAAACAAATAACGTTTAAAATAAAACAAAGATTGGTTTAACTACATGAAATTTTCAATAAAACTATTTTTTAATTAATTTAAGCTAGCCTCTAAAATTATTAAAAAGATTTTTCTTCAAGAAACATCATTAAACTAAAAATATAGTTACGAAAATACTTTGTAAACTTTACGTAACTTCAGAATTCTGTTACATTTTCGCAATACATATAAAATAAAGAATCTCTATAACCCTAAAAAGATTTAAATATTTTGTCTACTCAGGAAATTCTGCGTAAAGAGTTTTATGAATCATAAACTTTTCCACTTATTTTATATTTTATGAAGTCATAAAACTAGCAAATGAAAATCTTAACTTGCTGATCTAGCCGAAATATTAAAAACTCTCACGACTTTTTTCTTTTACATTGTTGAAGTCATACATTAAAGTCTTTTTCATGATATTTTCGCGGTATTTCTGAAAAGTAATAGGTTAGGTAGACTATTAAGAGCTAACGCCACTTTGACGTTTAGAAATTTAAGATTTTTTTTGAGAGTTTTTCGGGTTTTTTAAAAAAGGAAAGTGAAATGTTTTTAAAAAAATTACTTTACAGTACTGAATGATACTTATGATAAACCGAAAATTATATTTTTGTTAGTTGATAGATGAAATAATGGTGGCTTGTTAGTTCAACGACGGGAGCGTTTCGAAATTGAGAGAATCAAGTGGTGAATAAGTAAAACTCACTTGATCTAGAACAATGTAACAAAGGAATTAGTTTTTCTTAATCCAAAAGCTAGTAAAACACGTAGCCAATTTAAGAAATGTGAATGTTTAGTTAAATGATATGGATTCAAGGTAAATTGTACGTTTTTAACTACAAATTTCGTTACCTAAACTAACACAGCCAGATATAAATACTGCGAAAATTTCCTACGTATTTCACTGGAAAAATATGTGACGATTAACTTCCGGAAAGACTAAGTTAATTGATTGAAAGTTGGTGGATTGCTACTGATTTTAAAAAATGAGATTTTAAAAATGATTTGAACTTAAATTTTTCGTTACTGTGTACTCGCTATAGCGCGACTCTTTCTTTCGATATCAATTTCTGACTAATGGAATACGATTTTCATCTATATAAAAAACACTTTCAGCGTTAAAAAAAAAAAAAAAAGAACAAAATTTTAAACCTTTCAAAATTGTTTTAAACCGTGTTTACCATTAACTCTTCAAGGATGTGTTCTTATTCGAACGTTGATGATTTCGCATTGTTATAGAAACAGCTATAAAAGTTAAATAATACTATTTTTAACTAACTTTTATTTCATTTACAGAAAATTACAAGTATATCTTAGACATTTTTCAAAGTCCTGATAGTATAATATTCTTAATATGAAACGTTTATCAGAGAAATTTTTATGTGTGTATTACAATAAAGTTTTTTGGTTTAAATATATTTATTAGAATATTTCTGGTCAAAAAGTAACGCTTTGCGTAGAATGCACCACAAGACATATCCGTTATATCACATATTTCATTAACTAAAAAATATTTTTTGTTGCATTTTTAACTGTCGATATTTGGCGATAAATCGTTTACTTTATGAAAACTTTTTACTTTATACGATAACTTTTATTGAACTTGTATTGGAAACTTCAAAACGAAATTTAAAAACATTCTCTAGTTGTATACATATATACATACGTGTATTATGGAAGCTATCCTCTTTAGAAAATTGCTAACCTGATTCAAATCAAACTTTTGATCAGTTGAATCTACTTGCTGTCTAGACCTTTGCTGAAACTTAATTTCGAAAACTTTGATCAGGGAATCACGTTTGCAGTTCATTTGTGGTCTTTGTAGACAATAATTTAAAGACAGATGGATTCAATGAAGTAATTAAAGAAGGAGCAGTATCCTGGGAGATAAAGTCGGCACCATACTTGCATTGTGACATTCCTTTTCGTCTGTTTAATGAGGAAAACAGATATTTAATCTTTCATGGTTTATATTTGTATAATTTAATTCACTATACGAAGCAATGACTAAATCTTCATTGTGATATTTCCCAGTTTGACAGATGAGTTAGAATAAAAAGAGAAATCAAATAATATGTTTACTCTTGTTTCAAATTCCGTTAACTATTACATTTTTGGATTTTTTGGAACCATGAAAAATAAGTCTCCTCAAAAATATATTTGTTGGTTAATTTAATATATCCTTCGTATTTATTTTATTATAGCAAGTGAAAGTATCTTATTTTCTTAGATCTTGTCTATATAAATAGAATACAATAGTGGATTGTATTATTATTACTATCCGGGTTTCACTTGTCAAGCCAAGCTTGTTTCCCAAACGAATCTAGTGTAATACACCCCACTGCTTTCGGCAGCGCAAACTTGGCGTTCGTGCTCTTAAATCTTTAATATGGCTAACACTGTAACGGTGGCTGGCAAGTTTAGCGACCATAGACCGCTAATACGGCACATATAACGGGGTGGGGGGGGGGTGCTATTAACAGTTTCTGCGATTCGCGACCATAAATCGTTAAAATGGCAATCAGTATTTAAATTATAAATCTCTAATTCAAAATAAAGTTTCTTGAAAATGAGATATTATACTATGTTTTTATAAAGGTTGCAATCGGGTCACTATAATGTGAAAATCATAACAATAACGCATAAATAGTTACATGGAAAAATACCTCATTAAAAATTCACCTTATTTCTCCAGCAAGTAATTCCGGTACAATAAATAAATATTAACTTTATGGACAATATGCTCATGACGTCACAAGGAATATAAATGTGACTTTTTTTGGCTTTTAAATACATAATACACGAGTTTAAATATATTTACCGTAATTTAACATGCATACAAAATACATAAATTCTTATAGCTATGTATATTAAAATTATCTACACATTATCATTTTTTAAAAATTCACGTACAGTTTCTTTAAAGATTTGACAAGAGGAAAGAAAGAAAATTTTAATTCTTCAAATAAATCTGTTTAGACCAAAATTTAGACATATTTTAACACAAAACGTTAAATGAAAAAATATATATTTAGAATTTTATAAAGCGGATAGTCGAAATCATTTCCCTGAAAGAGAAACAAAATTTGAAGACATGTGACATTTTCACACTTGCTTTAGCTGCTGAGTGTGCTGAGCTTTGACCGTTACATACACATAAGCATACACGGTAAAAAAAAAAAAAAAAATTCCTGAGGTTACTAAAAATTTTTTAGTAAATTTGTATTCCACAAAGTTTTTTAGTAACCGGTATTATAAACCGGAATCGTTGCTAGCTGTTTTCTAGTTATTCTTAGCGATTTTCTTGTAGCTGAGTACGAATACAAAAAAATTTTTAGTAATTGCAATCATCAATGGGAAAAACTAAAAATTTTTTTACTAGATCGACCTTTTTTTTTTTTTTTTTTTTTTTTTTTTTTTTTTTTTTTTACAGTGTAGATAGACACGCTTGATAATATTTTATAGTTCAACTTATGCTAATAAAGTATAAATAAGGAAATTTATTTGTTTTAAACTACACATAGTTGACATAGTAATGCGTATGGAACTAGAAATTATTTTATGTGCAGTTGTAAGCGCCACAAAATTCTTCTGAATCTTTTAACTGAATGTCTAAAAAGAAGTATAAAAGTAAAAATAGTTTTAAAAAAAACCCATCTTTTAGAAAAATTCCATGCTCATCTTGAATATCATACCTAATTTTTTGGTTGCAATTCCTGTTTTTTCTGGAAAAATTCTATTATAATTCATTAATTTGACACGGTCACCGAATTTGATTACAAAAAATTCACCGCTTTTCTTACACTTGGTAGAAAGTGCAAGCAAGTGAATAGATAGGGCAACAGGAAAGAAAAAATTAAACAGTATTTAAACTGTCTTTTTAGGATTTCTAAATTGATTTCTAAACGTATAATCGTAAATGAATGAATAGTCTATTAACTGATAAAGGCGTTTTTTTTTTTTTTTTAATATTACACTTTTTATTTTTTTATCATAGAAACTCGACAGAGTTTCTCGCCAAGTCTCATAGAAACAGCAATGCATTGAACCGTAAATGAAAGGAATTTCCGCCAATGGATGCCAAACGATTTTAGAATTTTTTTTTTCACTTTGTCTAGTTTATATTTTGCGGACGGGACAAAACGGGTTTTGACACATCTATATCTCGCGTTCTATTTATGATAGAAACAAAATTCTTGATTCTATGGAATGGGGCGTGCCAAGTGACCAAGAATTCAAAAGTAAAGAAAAATACGACGAATAGGTTTTCAGTAAATGCGATTTTAAAAGTGTTGTTTTTTGCACTTTTTAAATCTTGTTCAGACCAAAAACTGTTGACAGGGCTACAGCAATGTGTAATTATCGGATTTTTACGTGGTTTGCGTCATTTGAATTGTTTTTATGAGTAGTTCAAACCTTTGTAAGTTTCATGTAAAAATATTAATTAGTTTTTGATTTTATATCAGTTTAAAGTTATTGATTCCTATACTTAACATAGAGCAAAAAACTGTTGACAGGGCTACAGCAATGTGTAATTAACGGATTTTTACCTGGTTTACGTCATTTGAATTGTTTTTATCAGTAGTTCAAACCTTTGTAAGTTTCATGTAAAAATATTAATTAGTTTTTGGTTTATATCAGTTTAAAGTTATTGATTTCTATACTTAACATAGAGCAAAAAAATAATAAATGACCCAACCCTTTTAGTAATGGTCGTATACACATGATATTAAGATATGTTATTACAGTCGACCCAAGTAAGCTTCCTATTATTAAAAAATAATAGTAACATTTAAGGTTCGTTTACAGGGTCTCACAAAAGATCTTTTGATATAGGGCTAAATAGTTGTGTAATTATCCGATTTTTATGCGGTTGGCAACATTTGACTTGTTTTTATGAGTAGTTCAAATATTTAATATTTGGTGTAAAAGTATTAATTAGTTTTTTATGTATACCACTTTAAAGTGATTTATTCCTCTACTTAAGATGAAGCAAAGAAATATTAAATGGTCTAACTCTTTTCAAAAAGAACGTATGCTCCTAATGTTAAAATAAGTTACTAAGAACTAGTTTCCTATAGTAAAACAGAATTGTAGAATTTACTATTCGTTTACAGGGTAACTCAAAAGATTTTTTAATAAGACTAAATAGTTGTGTAATTAGCGAATTTTTACGTTAAAGTACTTGATTCCTGTACTTAACACAGAGGAAAAACAATAGTAAATAGCATAACTTTTGTCAAAGTGGCTATATACACAAGATATTCAAATATGTTACTACATCCGATTCATTTAAACTCTCTATTGTAAAGCGGCATTGAACCATATGCGTTTCGTTTACAGAGTCTCTTAGAAGATCTTGATTACATTACAACCGATGTATATTTACTTAGTGAGATGTATTTTAATGATTTTATACTGTTTCAATCTCTGTAAGATTTTATTATCTTGCTTTAAAATTTAATACGAGTTCATTTTGTCCGCCTGAAAGCTCGTCGATCTTAAGCTCTAAATCTATCAAAATATAGTATTTTCTTCGAATAAAAAAACCGTGTTTTTTTATAAATATATAATTCTAGCGTATTTTCAAAAATAATATTTAATATATTAGTATAAAAATCCCTGTAAATTACAATGGTTCGTAGAAAAAAAAAATTATTGTTCTCGGTAAAGTATGCTCCATAAACTTATTGTTATAATTGACCGAAAAAAAGTGCTTCTTATTTTTCCACATTTTTGTGAAACTGCAGTATTTTAATTAGTTTATAAACTACTGTAAAATTTTCTATTTTTTTTTGTTTTTTGAATGTGTATAAATGGAAGAGTGATATAAACAAAAGGAAAAGGAAAATAAACATGTTTTAAATAATCTGATAAATACAATGTAAGGAAATTAATATACAAGTTTCCCCGTTGCTATGGTAGCGACATGTACATTGTAATAAGTCACTGAATAAATTGTATAATTCTGATGTATAATTCTGTTTATAGCATCACTATTTTTTTTTTTTTTGCCCCTTTCATCTTTTTTTTAATCTTTTTTTTCTGAATAAAAATGGAATCTGTATAATTGAAATTAAATGCCTTACAAAAAGGAGTGATATCTCATCAAAAACAACTCGTTGTAAATGATCCCGCCAAGCCACAAACCTAAAACGTCAGTCATAAAAAGAAGTGATATCACATAAAAAGAAGCGATATAGAAGTGCATACTCCGAGTCCCGTGTAAAAATCTATCACCACTCATAATGTTTCCAAAGGACTCGGAGTGAGGTACAGTATGTGAAAACTGCTTGGCGACCTGCAGACTTTTATAATATATGCAGTACATCAATTTTGAAAATCGAAAAAATTAATTTTTAACTTTTGTTATATCACTTTTATAAATATTTTTGTATGCGAAAGAACTGACAGAACGGATAAACTCAAAATCTTTACATGTTTACTTAAAAAATCCTCTTCGTAAGAGTGGCGTTTCTAGTTTAAATAATGGTAAATAAAATAAAGAAATTGATTTTTCAAGCTCCTAAATAAGAAAGGACATGCAAACACAGAAGCTTCAACTTTTTACAATTTTATGGGAGCAAAATAAATAAATAAAATAAAATAAAATAAAAATAATATAGTCATACGTAATTGCAGGAGACGCAAGCATTATAAAAGCCTGCAGGTCGCCAAGCAGTTTTCACATACTGTACCTCACTCCGAGTTCTTTGGAAACATTATGAGTGGTGATAGATTTTTACACGGGACTCGGAGTATGCACTTCTATATCGCTTCTTTTTATGTGATATCACGTCTTTTTATGACTGACGTTTTAGGTTTGTGGCTTGGCGGGATCATTTACAACGAGTTGCTTTTGATGAGATTTATAATTTTTGTCTACTTTTTAGCCGTTAAAATGTTTCATAGATGCAGTTATAGCAGCCATTTGGCATACTTTGTCGCACGTTTATCGGCGCATCATTAAATCCATTGTTGTTTCAACTCGTATACAATTTGTACGCGTTACAGAGAATATTTGGCAATTTATCAGCTGGATTAACAGAAAATGCCTTAAAATTAATGTATTAAATTATAATTAAGTTTTAAAAATATTAAAATGTTATATTGTTATCGGAAACACACCTTTTCTACATTATATATACCAGGACATCCAACCCAGGCTTCCCGATAAAGAATATGGGTAAAAACCATTTATTTATTTTTTTACTGAAAATTCTAATATGTACCTCTCCCTAATAGGTCTCTCCACCTAACAACACCAACAGAAAATTTTGATATGAATTATGTCAATTATATATTTAAATAAATTTTTGAAATTTATTAAAAGCGGTAATTTTGTATTGGTCATTGGTCTTATGCCAGAAGTTAATAACAGAAGAAATCGCTAAACATTTCGTTATCTACAGAAGTTTTTTTTCTATTCTGATAATTTCAGCGGCTTTAAACGCATATTTCGATTACGTGTCTGTTAAATTTGTGTTTTATTTATACTATTTGATTTATTGCCTAATAAAGTTTTAATTTCGATATGGAATATTAGCTGGAAACAAATGTTGATCTTTTTATATTGTTTAAAGTGCAAATGGATTAATATTTTGTAATCGTCTGCAAGAGATAGATTTTTTTTTTTTAAATCATGCTTGAAATTTCATTTAAATGCTATAATAAATGAGTAAATGGCGCTGCAGTCTTCAAACAAACTGCATTTAAAAGTAAGATTTTTTCCCTTCTATATAACAGTGTAAAAATAAAAAAAATATGCGATGTTTAGAAATTAAAAAAAATTGCAGTAGCTAAAATCGCAAAGCCAAAATTTCATCGTGAAGTGTTGCCATTCGCAAAATGACGTCAGCTTTACGCACGGACACGTTTGTCCTTTATAATATAGATATAACACATGGGCTGATAAGTTCCCGGTCTAATAAAGAAAACACAACTTTATAACATAACTTTATAACTTTATAGCTTTATAACTTTATAGCTTTATAACTTTATAGCTTTATAACTTTATAGCTTTATAACTTTAATAAATAACATAACTTTAATAAAAAAATAATAATTTAATAATAATAATAATAATAATAATAATAATAATAATTTAATAATAATAATTTAATAAATAAATAAAAATAATAATTTAATAATAAATAACATAATTTTATAACGAAAAAGCTCCAAACAGAGCTCAAAACCATCGATTCGTTGTTGTTTTTGGTCAAAAGTCAACACGCGCGGCACCCATTTTGACAACAGCTTTTTCATAGACAAATGTTCCTTCAAAATAAAACCTACACGTTCTTTGGATTAGGCTATCTCCCGCAACTTCACTTTGCGGTTCCCCAAAACGATTTTGTGGACTTTTTTTGTTTACCGGAGTATTCACCTCTTTTGCGTGATTCACCTCTGGTGTCCGTACGACCACGTTTAAATTCAGCAAACCAGTCAATAATGGTTGATTTACCTGGTGCAGTGTCCGGATAACGCTTATCAATCCAAGCTTTTGTTTGAACGGTGTTTTTACACATCAAAAAACAATTCTTTAAATTCTTGTTTATCCATTTTCTTGTTTATCAACAAAGTCGTTCAACTAAAACCACTCTAATATTTTATCCACACGGCGAATCATCATATCATTTTTTCTGCAACCTTTTAAAGGTTAGTATTTATTTAAAAAAAGCATTGGTTTGGCGATTGCAACGACATCTGTGTGCCAGACCGGGAACTTTTCAGCCCATGTGTTATAATTCTAGCATATCCGGAAGTGATTTAAAAATCTATTACAAAACTCCATCTTTACATACAAAAACCGGGTTGAGTTAAATAAAAGAGTGTAATAACTTTTATCAAATTTTGTATTGATTTTTTTTTTTTTTTTTTTTTTTAAAGAAATTGCCCAAATTTCTTAAACATATTTTCTATATCATTTTAGAAACTGCTAACGTGATTTAAATTAAACCTTTGAGCATTCAAATCTGCTTGCTTCTGAGTCCTTTGCTGGAACTTAATTCCGAAAACTTTGAACAGGGTATCACGATTGCAGTTCATTTGCGGTCTTTTGAGGGCAATAATTCAAAGACAGATGGGATCAATGAGGCAATTAAGGAAGGATCACTATCCTGGGGGATTATGTCGGCGCCATACCTGTCATGCGACATCCCTTTTCGTCTGGTTGAACGGGAAAAGCGGATTGTTAATCTTTCAACAGAGGTATCACATCATTGTGCTTATATTTGTATAATTTATTTCGCTATGCGAGATGAATATCCATTGTGGGATTTCACAGTTTCCAGAAATAAGTTAGAATATGTTTAGAACCAAACGTAATATGTTTACTTTATTTTGAAGTTCCATGAACAATTACTTTATCGAATTTCTAAGATTAAAAATTAAAATCGCATTAAAAAAAGTCTTATTGGTTAATTCAGTATGCTTAATTTCTCTACAACATATCTAACTTATTATTTTTATATTGCAGTTGTATTAGGTGTTTGCTATTATGTTTTTAGATTTTGTTTATAAGCAACCTAAGTAGTAACCGCAACGGGAAAAGCGGATTGTTAATCTTTCAACAGAGGTATCACATCATTGTGCTTATATTTGTATAATTTATTTCGCTATGCGAGATGAATATCCATTGTGGAATTTCACAGTTTCTAGAAATAAGTTAGAACAAAACGGTACATGTTTACTTTATTTTGAAGTTCCGTGAACAAATACTTTATCGAATTTCAAAGTTTAAAAATTAAAATCGCATTAAAAAAATCTTATTGGGTAATTCATTATATTTAATTTCTCTACAACATATCTAACTTATTATTATTATTTTTTTATTATTGCAGTTGTATTAGGTGTTTGCTATTATGTTCTTAGATTTTGTTTATAATCAACCTAAGTAGTAACCACTGGAAAAGCGGATTGTTAATCTTTCAACAGAGGTATCACATCATTGTGCTTATATTTGTATAATTTATTTCGCTATGCGAGATGAATATCCATTGTGGGATTTCACAGTTTCCAGAAATAAGTTAGAATAAGTTTAGAACCAAACGTAACATGTTTACATTATTTTGAAGTTCCGTGAACAATTACTTTATGGAATTTCTAAGATTGAAAATTAAAATCGCATTAAGAAAAATCTTATTTGTTAATTCAGTATATTTAATTTCTCTACAACATATCTAACTTATTATTATTATTTTTTTTTATTGCAGTTGTATTAGATGTTTGCTATTATGTTCTTAGATTTCGTTTATAATCAACCTAAGTAGTAACCGCAACGGGAAAAGCGGATTGTTAATCTTTCAACAGAGGTATCAGAGATGTGCTTATATTTGTATAATTTATTTCGCTATGCGAGATGAATATCCATTGTGGGATTTCACAGTTTCCAGAAATAAGTTAGAACAAGTTTAGAACCAAACGGTATATGTTTACTTTATTTTGAAGTTCCGTGAACTATTACTTTATCGAATTTGTAAGATTAAAAATTAAAATTGCAAAAGAAAAAAAAAACTTATTGGTTAATTCAATATATTTAATTTCTCTACAACATATCTTGCTTATTATTATTATTATTATTTTATTGCAGTTGTATTAGGTTTGCTATTATATTCTTAGATTTTGTTTATAATCATCCTAAGTAGTAACCGCAAAGGAGAAAGCGAATTGTTAATCTTTCAACAGAGGTGCTTATATTTGTCATCATCAGTGTGCTTATATTTGTATAATTTATTTCGCTATGCGAGATGAATATCCATTGTGGGATTTCACAGTTTCCAGAAATAAGTTGGAACAAGTTTAGAACCAAACGTAACATGTTTACTTTGTTTTGAAGTCCCGTGAACAATTACTTTATCGAATGTGTAAGATTTAAAAAAAAAAAAAAAAAAAAAAATTCTTATTGGTTAATTCAATATATTTAATTTCGCTACAGCATATTTTACTTATTATATATATATATATATATATTTACTGCAGTTGTATTAGGCTTGCTATTATATTCTTAGATTTTGTTTATATTCATCCTAAGTAGTAACCGCAATTATGATGCATTTTGATATTATTCTTTTTTAGAATATAAAAAATTAGATTTATTTTCAATAAGTAAATGAATGTGTGTATGCGTAAAATTTTGCAAATTTTTATTTAATAAAAATGAGTAATCCATTGGTCCTTTCAATTTTAGGTAGATTTCGTAAGAAATACTACCTATTACATTCTCACCTAAGTTGGAATTTTTGAAAAAAATTCCAGATCTACGCCGATCATGACTCCCAGAATCCAAAACCACCCCCAGTTCAAAACTTTACATATATATCTATCTATCTATGTCCATTTTTTATGGACACGATAACTCCCATAATTCTGCACAAATCTCTTCCAAACTAATGCATAAAATCAAGGGGCATAAAATCTCGGTCAAGTTCGTTAATGGGCAAAATCGGGCTTTTTGTGAAAACAGAAAAAAAAACCCATTATGTCTTAATTATGATACTATCGAATCCGTTTAAAGTTATTATTACTTCTAGAAAAAGGGCCGAAAATTTATGCATGACAGATTTCGGATATCATTAAAAATGGCCCCAACGGGGGGGGGGGGGGGGTTAGAAGAAAAAAATTCATAACTTCGTCAATTCAGAAGCTATCAAATCCGCTTAAATTTATTATAAATCTTAATATTATCTAAAACTTTTATATTGACAAGTTTTTTATAGGACCAACCCTTATAACAAAAAGAAAAAAGAAAAAAATCGTTGCCAGCTCCACCTGCAAAGAAGTTAGTTTTCGAAGTAGGCGTTTCCAAGTGCCGCATCATGGCAAAAAGGTCATTTCTTCCGCAATTCCCAAAAAACAGGTGCCCCACGGTCTGCGTCTTCGAAATCTACCTGTACCTGTAGGCCGAGCCTTCAGGGATTCAATTAATTTTTATCGGTCTCAAAAGTATTAAACTAACTTTAACTTTAAAAAAATAATAATTCATGGAATTTAAATATAAAAGCACAAAACACTTTTGTATTACATAACTAACTGTACAGTTCATATCATTTTTATCAATTAGAAGCCCCGTAATGCTTACGCATCCAAATAATGCGTCGACAATTTCACAAGTATTCTGCAAGTGTTTTTTTAGTATATTCACTTCGAATTTATGTCAAGAAATACAATTTTTCTTTCACGAACATTTCAAACTTTTAGAGTCATCCCTTTGAGAAGATGCGCAGGATTTCGGAAGATTTGCTGGACTACCTTGATATATCATGACATTCACTACAAAGATAAATGTTTTTTCACGGAAACAGGTGTTCATTGAAGTAACTATACAAAAACATTAGTGTTCAATATATGTATTTATATATTTATTTATTTGCTGCATTCAAATATTTATACAGTTAACCATATAAATCTTTAATGGCCAATGTGTATATTTATTTATTTATTGCATTGGTCCTTTCAATTTTATTAATTTTTATCGGTCTCGAAAGTATTAAATTAGATTTAAACTAATTTTGACTTTTTTTAAAATAATTCATAGAATTTAAATATAAAAGAAAAAAAAAAAAAAAAAAAAAACTTTTGTATTTAACTGTACAGTTCACATCTTTTTTATTAATTAGAAGCCCCATAATGCTTACGCATCCAAATAATGCGTCGAAAATTTCACAAGTATTCTGCAAGTTTTTTTTAGTTTATTCACTTCGAATTTAAGTCAAGAAACATTTTTCTTTCAATAACATTTCAAACTTTTAGAGTCATCCCTTTGAGAAGATGCGCAGGATTTCGGAAGATTTGCTGGACTACCTTGATATATCATAACATTCACTACAAAGATAAATGTTTTTCACGGAAACAGGTGTTCATTGAAGTAACAGTACAAAAACATTAGTGTTCAATATATGTATTTATATGTTTATTTATTTTCTGCATTCAAATATTTATACAATTAAGCATATAAATCTTTAATGGCCAATGTGTATATTTATTTATTTATTGCATTCAAACATTAATACAGTTAACCATATAAAAACTTTAATATCCAATATGTATATTTATTTATTTATTACATTCAAATATTTATAAAGTTGTACACATAAATGAAACATATAAAAACATATTTAAAGTAATCAATTGAAAAATCATACTTACTCCCATATTTTTTGCACATTTTTTACAAAAAAAAAATAAGGAATGCGAAAGAAGAAATTGTTTAACACTTTCCAACATAGTTCAATAGTATTAATCACTTCGGTTTATATGTTTGGCCATAACTCTCTCTCTTTATATATATATATATACGAGCAGGGAAGACCGAGCTATGCTCGGTCAAAATTAAATTTGAGTTCAAATATCATGACCTATGACCAAAATGACCCACTAATTGAATTTTCTCGAACATGTGACTTAGCCCAACAGTCTTCACATGTCCGAAAACCATTGGATGCAGAATTCAGTGTAAGTTGAGCCGCTTTTTAGATCTTGACCCACAATGACCAAGAAATGACCCACTAATCCAATTTACTCGAACATGTGACCTAGCCCAATGATTTTATCGTGCTCGAAACTCGTAGGACACAAAATGTAATCAAAACCGTTAGAGCCGTTTTTTAGATAAAATTAATTTGACCCGCGTTGACCCAAAAATGGCCCACTAATCGAAAGTTCTCGAACATGTGACCCAGCCCAATAGTCTTCTCGTGCCCGAAAACCATTGGATGCAAAATTTAGTGTAAATTGAGCCGCTTTTTAGATCTTGACCCACAATGACCCAGAAATGACCCACTAATCTAATTTTCTAGAACATATGACCTAGCCCAATGATTTTCACGTGCCCGAAACTCGTAGGATACAAAATTTAATCAAAATCGTTCAAGTCATTTTTTAGATAAAATTAATTTGACCCCTTTGACCAAAAAATTACCCACTAATCGAAAGTTCTCGAACATGTGACCCAGCCCAAAAGTCTTCCTGTGCTCGAAAATAGTCGGATACAAAATTTCGTCAAAATCGTTTGAACCGTTATTTAGATACAATTAGCTTGACCATGACCCAAAAATGACCCAAAATGACCCACTAATTGAATTTTCTCGAACATGTGACCTAGCCCAACAGTCTTCTCGTGCCTGAAAACCATTGGATGCAAAATTTAGTGTAAATTGAGCCGCTTTTTAGATCTTGACCCACAATGACTCAGAAATGACCCACTAATCGAATTTTCTCGGACATGTAACCTAGCCCAATGAGTTTATCGTGCTCGAAACTCGTAGGACACAAAATTTAATCAAAATCGTTAGAGCCGTTTTTTAGATAAAGTGAATTTGACCCGCGTTGACCGAAAAATGACCCACTCATCGAAAGTTCTCGAACATCTGACCCACCCCAATAGTCTTCTCGTGCCTGAAAATGGTCGGATACAAAATTTCGTCAAAATCGTTTGAACCGTTTTTTAGATACAATTAGCCACACTGTGACCCAAAATGACCCGAAATGACCCACTATTCGAATTTTTTCGAACATGTGACCTAGCCCAATGGTTTTCTGGTGCCCCAAAACGGTAGGATACGAAATTTCCTCAAAATCGTTAGAGCCGTTTTTAAGATAAAATTTGCATATATATATATATATATATAACCACACACAAGATTTGCTCGTATTAGAATATATGATATATATATGTGTGTGTGTGTGTGTGTTATTGAGGTTTACTATAGCATGTTCTTTATGGAAAATTGTAGCAATTTTAGCTCAATTACAGGGACACACAAAAGCATTCTGTTGTATTACGTTCTTTAAGAAGAAATTATTTCGCATGCATTTAAGTAAAGTTGCGATATCTCAAATATAATTATAACGATATGCTTGTTTGAACTGGACTACAACATTTTTCTATAGAGTATAGTGTAAGTAGAATTTATAGTTAGTTTACAGGGACACACAGAAAAATTTCACAACACTATGATCTGTGGAGGATTTTTTTCCAGAGTATTTGAATGATGTTACATTACTCCAATCAAAATTATATTACTATGCATCATTTATGTACAGATAGTCATATTTTCTATAGATTACGGAATGCATGACGTTTATTGTCCATCTACAGAGGAACACAAAACTATTAGTTTATGTGACAGACTATGAGGATAATTGCTGGAGTATGTTTTCAGCTCAAAAAAATCATTAACCATCCGCATTCCTCTTTATAGGACTGACATACAATTATTTCATAACGAATCTAATAAAGCATAAATTGCACACTCACATCTTATATTAATACCATTCAATCTGATACTTTCTTTTACTGTTTTCTAATGCAATTTACTTAAGTCTTTTACTCTTTATAAATTGTTAAAAAAGTATTATTGATAAACGTCACTAGTAAAGTTATCTAATACCAATTTCTTTTCATTTTTACTGTTATTTACTCGAAACAATATTAGTTTTTCATGTTTATTATGAAGAATAATTATTGTACAGCTTGGGAAAGAAAGACATTTTATTTAAACATAAGATAAAGTGTGCTCACACTTATATATCATGTTCTAATCTTAATATTATGAATGAGATTCACATTCATATTTATTTTACATGAAAGAAATTTCAGATTATAATCAAAACGTAGAATATATACTTTAGGATAATTTAAAAATACTCCGGATTTTACGAATATTAATGATATTTATCGTTGTATATCTGGCGAAAAAATAAAATATACTCAGAGAGATAATTTATCATTACGCTGAACTTAAACATTAATTATTTTTTGACAGAATAAAATTTTAACATTGTTCCATTTCAGATAAATGATATAAATAGAAACCAGAATAAAAATGAGCACAAATTAAAATTTACTATTTGCATTACATGGGATTCTATAATAAATATGTGTTTTATAATTAAAATTTTGAGAAAACCAGTAAATATTTTTACATATCCGTATCCTATTTAAAAAATACTACCGAGTGTTAATGAAATTCTGTTGCATGAAATGAAAATCATTATTCTGATGCAAATTTTGTGTTACATCAAATTTTGTTTTATTTATTTATTTATTTATTTATTTTGCGCATTGAACAACTATTGTGAATTAACAACTTAAATAAATCGGTCAAGTACGAGTATAACTAGCTCTCAAAGGATTACGTATATTTAATATATTAATTATTGTTTATTAATTAATAAACTCCTACAACCCTTAATTTTTTCATAATAAATTCTGCTTCAAAATTCTATATATTTAAATCGGAAAGCGCATTCTGTCAAATCCACATGAAAATCGTCTCTTTGCGCATGCGTCTGCGTTTTTTGAAGACTTCTACCCTCAGAAACGGGAAACGTGATTGATTAACCCAACCCTCACCCGTTTAGCCTAGGGGGATTTAAAAGGGTTGATTGAAAACGGATGAAGCAGTACCATTGCATTGAAAGCATAGACCTTCTAATATATTTTTGCTCTGAGGTTGAAAGCTAAAGCTTGTTTTTTTAAAAGAACTCATGTTTTCATTACTAAATGTGCATATTTTTTCGAAAATTTTAAAGAGAGTTTGGATGCAGTTATATTTATAACCGATTGATATGTCAGATAGTTCGGAAGATGAGAACTATTTTTTATTGCTATGTTAAAGGAGCCGACGCGAAAACAAACAAACAAACAAAAAATTGAGAAGAGAACATTTCTTTCACAACTAGATAACAATATTTTTTCACGAAATTTTTACACGGGCTGTAAAACCATTTTATTTATCACCAATAAAGATTTCAAAGAGTTCGGGCAAAAAGAACTTTTTATAAAAAAAAAAAAAAAAAAAAAAAACATGAAATGAGCGTTTTTATCACTAAATATTAATATTTTTTCATTTTAAAATGTAATTTCATACAAAATCGGGTTAACGATATAAAATAATAAAAACTTGATGTTTTTTTTTCTTTTTTAATTTATTATAACTCGCCCGGGCAACGCCGGGCGGGGGTTAGCTAGTAATTATTTATTACAGTAAGAAAATTGAAAGTATCACATACATTAAAGCAGTTGCTTATTACAAACTTAATTCACTGAGTAACCCAATGTCCTTCTCTAAAATAGCTTTTACTTTAATTGACCATTTCCTCCCGTAAATAGAATAATGTAAAATAAAATAAAAAAAGTATAATGGAAGAAAAGATATTAAAACTAAACTAATCAGTAAAGAGCAAAATTTATTTTTTTTTCTCTTTCAGCATGGGAATTTTTATATAAATAAAGTCAATATCGATTTTCGTTAATGAAATTTTCTTGTCTCACGAAAAAATTTTTTAATAATTATTTGTCTTGCTTAGAATTATTGCAACAATTATGGCACATGTATTGCATAGATCAATGTTTGCGAACGTTTCTCATCCACGTGATATTTTTGAACAAATGTCTTATATGACCATGACGTACCAATCGAAAAAAAAAATTGTGCATCGAAAAAAAAATGCTTTAAAATAATTTGTTAGGATTTAAAAAATAGGGGCAACATACGTGGAAGTATTACATTATAATAATTATGAAGCACATACATTTTAGAAACTAATTTAAAAAAATTATGCGATTAAATGAGATTTCTGTTGTTGCAACTAGGATGAAATATAATTAATATTAGGTTCACACTCCGTTATTTTAATTTTAACGAAATATTAGCTGAACTATAGTTACCTGATAAATTATTTATATTAGAGGATATTTTTTAATTATTATTATTATTATTATTATTATTATTATTATTATTCATTTGCAAAAAAAAAAAAAAAATATATATATATATATATATATATATATATATATAGATAGATAGGCATAGATAGGTGGTAAAATTGTTAAAAAGGCAAATGCTATTTTCTCTAAATAGCCCTGGAATTAAATTCCAATTTTCCACAATTTATCATCTGCATTTTAAATAATGTCTATTAATATTTTCTTTTCAATAGTTTCCAAGTATTGTCTCTGATTAATAAATTTTTGAGCCCATATTGTACTAGCTTAGAATTTAATAAGCCGCAATTTAAATTATTCAATTACCAATCAATCGAATTTAGACAAGATTAGTTAATCTAAATTGGCATATTTTGTCTCATCTCACTGTATATTAATTTAGAATCTCAATAAACGTCGTGAAAAAATCATTCTTTCGCGTGTCAAAAGCGGCACGCTTGCCATAAGTTCCCCGTCCCTGATATAGATACTTTTGTACGAATCTGCAAAAGAAAAATAACTAACATGAACATATCTTCAATAGTAAATATCATGTAGGTCATATAATCGTGCATCATATTTAAATGTTAAATCTCTTGACTGTCGACATTGCACAATGAGTGGTAAGGGTCATAAATATCATAAAATTTCTAAATGTTGAAATTTATTCTAATAAGAATTTTTTTATTATCTTGTGAAGTATTGAGTTTTAGAAGGAAACAAACTGCTTCGAAAATAAATATCATTACGGTGAGAAAGATGAAAAGATTACATACAAGAAAGCAGTTGTTTATTATAAACTTAATTTACTGAAACTTTCCCAATGTCTCTTTTCAAATTAGCTTTTTCTTTAATTGGCCAATTTTCCACTAAAATTATAATAAAAAATATATACAAAATTTGTAAAAATATATAATATTTGTTAAAGTATCATAAAATTTGTAACTGTTAAAATTTATTATTATAAGACATTTTAATTTTTCGGGAGGCACTGAGTTTTAGAAAATAAAATGTTACTTCAAAAATAAATACCATTACAGTAAAGAATATAAAGGAATTGCATGGATTAAAGCAGCTCTTTATTATAAACTTAATTTACTGAAACTCTCCCAATGCCCCTTTTCAAATTAGCTTTTACTTTATTTGGCCAATTTTCCACTAAAATTATAATAAAAAAAATATATAAAATATGTAAAAATATATAATATTTGTTAAAGTATCATAAAATTTGTAACTGTTAAAATTTATTATTATAAGAAATTTTAATTTTTCTGGAGGCACTGAGTTTTGGAAAATAAAATGTTACTTCAAAAATAAATACCATTACAGTAAAGAATATAAAGGAATTACATGGTTTAAAGCAGCTCTTTATTATAAACTTAATTTACTGAAACTCTCCCAATGCCCCTTTTCAAATTAGCTTTTACTTTAATTGGCCATCTCCCCACGTAAATAAAATAAATTAAAATAAACTGAAATAAACGATAATTAATATATATATATATATATATATATATATATATATATACAAATTTGTAAAAATATCATAAAAATTCTAAATATTCAATAAGAATTTTTTAAATTCTGCTGAAGATACTGAATTTTTGAAAAAGAAAAAAAAATGCTGCTTCCAAAATAAATATCATTTCTGTGAGAAAGATGAATGGGTTACATACATTAAAACAGTTGCTTATTATAAACTTAATTCACTGAAATTTTCCCAATCCCCCTTTCCAAATTAGCTTTTACTTTAATTGGCCAATTATTCTACTAGAAGTATAAATATATATATATATATATAAATTTGTAAAAATATATAATATTTGTAAAAATAGCATAATATTTGTAAATGTTGAAATTTATTCTAATAAAAAAACTTAAATTTCTTCTAAAGATACTACTAGAAAAAAAAAAGTTGCTTCGAAAATAAATATTATTACAGGAAGAAAGATGAAAGGATTGCATACATTAAAGTAGTTGCTTATTCTAAATTTAATTGACTGACACTCTTCCGCTATCAATTTCTAAATTATCTTTTATTTTAATTGGCCACCCCCTCCCCTCGTAAATGGAACAGAGTAAAATAAAATAAAATGAAGGTATAAAAATATAGGAATACAAATTTGTAAAAATATATATTTGTAAAAATATCATAAAATTTGTAAGTATTGAAATTTATTATGATGAGAAGTTTGAAAAATCTGCTGAAGATACTGATTTTTAGGAGAAAAAATGTTGTTTCCAAAATAAATATCATTACAGTGAGAAAGATGAAAGGATTACTTACATTAAAATAGTTGCTTATTATAAACTTAATTCACTTAAACTCTTCCACTATCCCTTTCCAAATTAGCTTTTACTTTAATTGGCCATTTCCCAAATAGAATAAGGTAAAATAAAATTTAAAAAAAAAGCATAATGGAGGAAAAGGTAGTGAAACTCAACTAATCAGCAAAGAGTGAAATTTCATTTTCTTCAATTCCCCTTTCACTCCAGGAATTTCTCTAGAAAGAAAATCAATATCGATTTTCGTTAATGAAATTAATTTTCTTGTCTTACGATACCTTTTTCTTAACAATTATTTGTCATGTTTTAGAGAAAAAATCAGATAGATGTTTTTAAAATTTAGAGAATTATCATATCGCGTAGTTTGCCAACCCTTCGGATTTTTGTCTACAAGTATTTTCAAATTGTAATCTTTGTCTTATTTAATAGCAGAATTTTTGCGTTAAATAAAAAAAAGTCTATTTGAAAATAGTGGTAGCCAAAAATCTAGATTTATCCAAGCTCTGAAATTGATAATAAAATCAATCCAATAAAAACAATTACAATACTGCAAGTTTAACCCATCAAAATGGTGTATATATTAAAAGTATACTATTTTAAATATGTATTTAAAACATATTTAAATCTACAGGGTGGGCCAAAAGTCGCGCATCATAGGAAACACATGTATTGTTACAACATGTTCTCAATATGATTGCCTCCATTGTCAAAACACAACTGCAGGCTATCGTTCATGTTCCTCAGAATGTTGGCCACTAAGATTGGTGTTATGGCATGGCACTCAGTGGCAATTCGCTCATGCAAATGGTTTTTATCCCTGATCTTCACATTGTAAACTTTCGATTTAAGGTCACCCCATACAGCAAACTCTACACGCTCTTCAGTAGTCAGCATTTTCACCTACAAAATAAAAAAAATAAAAACCAAATAACAAATTTAAAAACTCCTATGATGCGGAACTTTTGGCCCACCCTGTACAATGCCATATTTAAAGCACATCGCCTAATCCATTTTGCTTTTTTGCTTATGATTTTAGGTTTATTGGTCAGATATACTAATTAAACTTACAAGGTGGCCACTAAATACTGTTACACTCCAAAAAATAAGAATTAAATTTAATCGTTTTGTAAAACAATTTATTTTTCTATTTCAGCGTTTGGCAATTTTCTCTTTGTGCAGACGATTTTTTTATAAAGCAAATATTTAAAATTGTATTAATGATGGAAGGAAAAAGAATGATGATTAAACAGCTCTTTGATCGTGGATTTACCGCAGGTAAAATATTTAAGCAATTAAAATATCTTGGTTTTAATAGAACATTTATATATAGAACTATAAATAGATTATTGGATACTAATATCTGTAAAGATCGACCTAGGTATGGTCGGTCACGCTCAGTTCTCACAAAAGATCGCATCAAAAGAGTTCGTGAAAAGATACGAAGAAATCCACAGCGTTCTGCAAATAAAATGGCTGTAGAATAGAACGTGAGTCAACAGAACTATGCAAGTTATTATAAATATATACCTGGGTTTTCTCCCTTATTATAAAAGAAAAGTTCAAGGTTTGATTTCTGCACAAACAATAAAAAGATTACAAAGATGCAAGAAATTACTGAAGTGGCTTGGTAGGAAAAGTGTTGATAGAATAATATTTTCTGATGAGAAATTTTTTTGAACTAATTTGAACTGAACTGTGTTAGAATGCTAAAAATGATGTCGTATATTCAGCAACCTTCGAGGATATACCTGAAAACCTTCGAACTGTTAAACGCTTTCAGAACAAGAATTCTGTTATGGTTTGGACTGCAGTGTCGAACAATGGAAAATTGCCTTTGAAATTCACCGATAAAAGGATAAATATAAATACGGAATATTACAAACAGGACATATTGCCTGCATTCTTATTGCCACATGCTGACAGGTTGTATTTCAAAAAGAATTTGATATTTCAGCAAGATTCTGCACCTTCGCACCAAGCTAAATCAACACAGGCTCCATGTCAATTGTCCTAACTTTATCATGCAAGACGATTAGCCACCTTCTTCACCGAATCTGAATCCTTTACACTATTGCGTCTGGGGAATTTTAGAGGCTAAAGTAAGTAGAAAACAACACAGAAGTTTGGACTCTCTCAAAGCTTCCATATTGCGTGAATGGGGCCGATTACCTCTTAAAATTATTCGTGCCGCAGTCGGACAATAGCATAAGAAATTATCTTTGGTAATCGATACAGATGGAGGATTATTCGAGTAAAATTACTCCCAGGTAAACTTTCATCTCTGATATTAGAAGCCACCCTGTAAATTATATGGCTTATTCAAGTCCATTCATTGAGCTCCAAATGTAACAGGAGATCTGTCTTCCTAATGCCCAACATGATTTCCAGCGGTCAGCGCGGAAGGATACAGTGACTATAATTTTAGCTTGCATTCATGGCAAAACATGATGTCTATCGCATTCCCTTACATGATTAGTGTATTATTTATGAATTAGATAAGCATAGCTTAATTATAAAAGTATAAATTAGGATAACTAGTAAATACGAATACTAATATCTGACATTGACAACACGGACTATTTTTTACTTTTGCCTTGCAAGCTTCATTTGCCTTTCATGCTTCTGACCGCTGATTCTGAACTCTTGTTATATATAGACCTCAATGAGTCCACAACATATTTTTTAAATGTTAAAAAATGTTCTAATAGATGTTGAAATGTTTGAAAATTTATGTGGGAGGTATTAAGATTTACAGACAGAGGAGTGTACTTTTAATATAAATATTGTTACAGTAAAGAAGATGAAATGATTACATAGTATAAGGCATCTCTTTACTACAAGCTTAAATCACTGAAACTCTACCGATGTTCCTTTACAAATTAGCATTGACTTTAGCATTTACTTTTAGGGACAAAAATGCTGCTAAAATGTTGAAATCATTAAATATCACCAGAATTTGTGTACACTGCAAAAAAAATTCTGAAAATATTACGAAATTTATTACGGTTTACAAAAAATACAATATAACCTCTTCCGAGTTACCTAAGGCTCCTAAATACCTGTATTATAGGAGCCCTAGAGTTACCCTTGACTGTGAAACGTTCCTTTATTTCCCAAAACCTTAGAGCTCCTAGATTTTCAAGATTTAAAAAAGCATTTCTGAAACATACGTAACAATCCGTTAGGTATCTAAGGTAAATTATAATCTCTTTATAATAGTTACTGTTAAAATCTTGAAACTCAATGAATTTAACAATTTTCTTAATTATAACTAGTAAGTTCATAATTCATTAATATTGTATATTTATTATTTACTTACATGTTTAGATGTGTATTCCTATTCAATGTGCATAAAAATTTCCTTTTTCAAAAAACGCCATATTGGAATTTCACATTAACGAATTTTTCGGTATAACGGATTTAATTGGCGGCCACCAGAAATACGTTATAACGAGATTTTACTGCATATAACATACTTTGTCCTTGAATGAATTAAATGCAATTTTTTTTTTTTAACAGAGTAATGGAAAACAAAAAAATAAAGGGGTGTAATGGAGAGAAGGGTATTGAAACGGGTATTGAAACTGAAGGAATCAGTTAAAAGTAAAATTTCATTTTCTTCCATTCCCCGCTCAATTCGTGATTTTCAGTAGAAATAAAGTCAGTATCGAGTTTCGCTAACTAAACCGTACATACCGAAATTTATTTTCTAGTTCTAAAAAATTTTTTTCTAACATACCGAAATTAATTTTCTAGTTCTAAAAAATTTTTTTCTACAAGGAAGATCTACATAAGCGCATATTCAGATTTTTTTTTTTTTTTTTTAAATACGGAATATTCTTCTCGTGAGTATATATATATATATATATATAAGTTTATAAAACAATTCCTGCGGAATCTCTGTACATAATTCGCAAAAATATAAAGAGCATTTTGTTTTTTTGGCGGTTTCAATCGCCAAACACGGCGACAGAATGAAATTTTTAAAAATTACGTTTTTTTATACTATTTAAGGGAAAGTGTTTTCTACTGCTCATACTAAATTAGTTTAAGTAAGTTTAACGCAAATAAATAAATATATTTATATAACTACAGACTTATCATATATGTAAATATAATGAAATTTAGTGATCTTATTATACGATTTAGAACAGAATTGAATCGACTAAAATTGTTTCAAACTCAAAATTAACGCTTAATTCTGAGCACTGTTAATTCAACTTCAATATTGTTAGTTTGTAGATGATAAAAGAAATGTATTGTTGCTACGGAAACAACGACTTCTTCGCTATCGAAATGTATAGCAACAAAGCTCTTAATCGGGTCTTTACTTTTAAAATACACCTAAAACTTATCCAACCGGTGAAACTGTGTAAATTTAAATAAACTATTTCATCGTTTAAATCTATTAAGTACTACGCATTTAAACACCCATTAAATAAACAATTTCCAAATGCTTTAAAATCGCTTGCATTTGGCGGAGAAACGTGTTGCCTCCAAATCACATGGCACGTTCATCTTTTCGCGCCAAATACGTGAATTTATATATTTATTTTTTACAGATTTTCTGTAAATAAATTTGACTGATCCTTTATTACGTACACCAGTGGCAAGTCCCAGCTTTGCTCAGAATGACAATATGTCGACCTCCTTGGACGCAAAATATCTAATCAAAAATCAGCAACAGTTGTCGTATTCGTCTAATCTTTCATAATCAGATTCATTAGCGACGAAATAGTTAAAATAGCTGAAATACGTGTTTAACTATTTTTTAGCAAATTGGTTTAGCTGTATTTTATGTATTTCATTGTTGTAATTTCATTGTCATAATTTCATTGTTGCCATTATCGCTGCGACTATATTTTTGTAACTCTATTGTTGCAATATTCATTCTTTTTTCCTAACCCCCGCCACTTAACCCTATTGGGGTGTAAATTTCTAAAATCGCTGAAATACGCTTTTCACCATTTGTTTTAGTATAGATTTATTTTCCTGAATTTCGCGATCCTACCTAAAACGAAGATTTGGCGAAATGACCTAAAACATTCGACCCCCCCCCCTTTAATCCCCTTCGGGGAAATTTTCAAACATCCTTTCTTATTATTTGCCTAGGTCATAACAGCAATCTACTGTCCAAATTTCGTGATCCTGACTTTTTGCGTTTCACCTGGTCGTTAATGAGTCAATCAATCGGTCAAACGCTCTCTCTTTATATAATAGTATAGATAAGTAGTTTCATTAGCATTTTTTTTTCATTGTGTTTTGAGTATACGGTTTAAGGATACCTTCCTTGTTGATAATTATTTGTCATGTTTAAAATTAAAAATTAAAAAGATTTTGTGATTGTGCATACTGTTTATAATAATGGGAAAGATAACAATAATAATGATAATAAGGATTTTTTTTACACGCACAAAGTGATGTGTATATCATATGTATATTTTTTAAAGACATCTGAAACGGATTACGTCATCTAAGAATATTGGTAACTTATGAAATACATATTTCGTTGTTTGAAAAAACGTAAGAAATAAATGTTGGAAAGTTAAAGGTGGCAAGCAGTGCATTAGCGCATATCTCGAAACATAATAAATAAAACAATATAACATCTGTATTATGTGAGGTAGATAAAAGAATGCTTTTAACTTCTATGCTTTTTTCATGCTCATCACTGATTCATTTATAACCTGAACAATATGGGTTGGGTTGGGTTGATTATTGACGGCCAATTATCGACACTAGGGATATAGGCCCGGGGGGAGTGCCCTTCGTGGGGGTCTTTCTAAGGGAACCTAATCCATATTTACGCATGGAGAAAATCCACGGCTCGAAAGAAAACCACGAAAACTCCGAGCGATTAGGCCGACGGGCGCGATTGGGATCGAACCCAGCACCTCCCGTCTACCAGCTTCGAGAGCATAACCTCTCAGCCACTGCTGAACAATATGGTATAATCCTTTATTTTGGGATCACTTTTTACGTGTTATGTCGCTGAAAAAAACTTAATATTATATTGATTAATGTGTTAATACTTCTGAGAAGCACAATTTAAACAAATAATGTCTATTCTTTATTAAGTTACAAACATATAGCACAATACTGCCATTTCTTCCCAGAAATTATACTTAAACAAATAAAATTTAATTTATATAATTTATTTTGTTATCTACCTATATAATTTACCTAATAAGGTGAAATAATAAGAAATTTGTAGTACGTGAAATTGAAAGATATATTACCGCTTAATTATTAAATAATATTTTTATTTCTAATTTAACGGCCAACTACAGCAAAAAGAAGCCAATTAACATTAGAAAAGTAGTTAATTAGTTATACAATTAGTAATAATAATTGTATGTTTTAACAACAAATCACAAAAAATCAATTATCATGAGAAGAACAAAAATATTCTTTATTATTTACATTTAAAGATGAAAAAACACATAAAATAATTCACTTTAGACTGAGATGAAAAGATTATATATATATATATACATATATACTTTTCTGTCTAAGATACCTCAAATGAATAACGTTATCTAGGAATTCTGGTAATACATATTTCGTTCCGTAATCATGAGAAAAAAAATCCTACATGTTAACGTGAAATATGCTATACAACATTATAAAATGAAGATATTTCGAGAAATTTTCACACATTAAGTATTTATTAGAAAAACGTTAAAATTTTTAACTGTTGTTTTTTTCCGGATTTAGTATAACATGAATATGTTGCACGATATACGAGATTATGCAAAATATTAGTTTGTTTTTCTAATTCGAATAATTTTTTCATTACATTAAAAAAATATGTTTTATTTTCCCTGCACAACAGGAATTATCTATTTTTATTCAGAGAATCGTCTGAACTTAACAGATTTTACTCGCTAGATTATTACGCTAGATTATGCTTTTCCGTATAAATTTATAAATGATACTGAATGAGCAATTGATGTGGATTTTCAGAGAAAATATACCACTTAGAAACATGTATAATCCATATAATATATAATGTATAATACATATATAATACATATTCAACAAAATAATATTTCAATTTACATTTCTTAATTTCGAATGCTAATGGAGTTTTACAAAATCCTACAAGAAGCACTATGCATCATACAGTTTTTTCTGAACTATTTTTATTTTCATAAGATGAACATTTTGTACTTTTGTACAATTTTTTAGATTATGTAACAAGTTTTCTAATTAGCATAAGTATAATAATAATAAAAATAATAATAGTAATAATAATAATAATAATAATAATAATAATAATAATAATAATAATAAATGCGTAATTTTCCTGTAAATGTCTCTGTTTTATTTGCCGATTTGTTTGCTCGATTTTGTGTAATCGATTTTATCTGCTAGATTATTCCGTTTTTACATTTTCTATAAAAAATAAAAATGGTATTCATGAAACAAAGATTGGCTAGTTTTTGCAAAAAATTAATCCCTTAAAAGTGGATAAAATTTTCTTTCTCAAAAATTCTATAACTTTCATTTGTTAATTTCGAAGGCTGATGACAGACAACGACATCATTCAACAAACAGAATGCTCACATTTACAAAATAACCACAGAGTTTTATTTTGTATTTCTTCTTGAATGAAGAAAATGTTTTCTTTCGAAAACATTTATATGCATAATATTCAAACGGTATAAATGAATTTCAACATTTTATGATTTTTGCTTTTATATTTTTCTTGTAAATTACTTAGTGACATGCGAAAAAATAAATACAGATAAAATAAATTTTCTGGTTACTATGAAAGGTACAATATGCTTGAACAATATTTTTAAAGATTATTTTCAATCGTAGATATTTTTGTGTTCTTGTATATATTATAAAAAATTGGGAAAAATTAATACTATTTTTCTGAAAATGCGTCGTATACTAAAACTTAATTCTTTGAGAATAATAATAAAAACTTGTATTGTTGTTGGATAGGCAATCCAAAATTTCCGATTGAATTATTAAATTATTACACTTTTTATGTAAAACTTGCATTATTTACTCATATATGTTAAGTCCTTTTTTTTATTCTATTTTCCAAGTGTTCTTGAAAATTGGATTAAATGTAAATTTAAAAGTTCTTTTAATGAGAATGTTTTAAATGTAATTTTATAAAAGGGAAATAATATAAATTATAGACATTATGAAATACATTCATACCGGAAAATATATATAAAAAGTTAAACAATGTTTGTTTAGGCTACTTCTGCATCATATCTATTAGTTTGGTTATACGTTTAAACAAACTGTCTTAGAAAACAGTTTAAAAAATAATAATTTAGGAGTTCTTTTGGAGAAATATAATTTATTTAACATTTTCCATTATAGATAAAAAACATGCGATTTTGTTTTGTCTGTTACTTATTTTGTCATTGGGAGAAGATTTAGAAAAAAAAATAAATTACAAATATTTTTAACTTTAAATCTTTCTTCGAACACCAGAAACATGAACAAAACAATATTTTAATAATGACAGTTACTTATTTATGTTAGATTGCTTGGAAGTACCTTTTCTGGCATAATTTTTTGAAAATCCAACGCATTATTCTTAGTAACACATGGGCTGATAAGTTCCCGGTCTGGCACACAGATGGCGTTGCAATCGCCGAACCGATGCTTTTTTTAGTAAATACTAACCCTTAAAAGGTAGCAGAAAAATATCATGACGATTCGCCGTGTGGATAAAAGGTTAGAGTGGTTTTATTTGAATAACTTTGTTGACAAACAAAAAAATGGATAAACAAAAATTTCAAGAATTGATTTTTGATGGGAAAAAACACCGTTCAAACAAAAGCTTGGCTTGATAAGCGTTATCCAGACACTGCACCAGGTAAATCAACCATTATTGACTGGTTTTCTGAATTTAAACGTGGTCGTACGGACGCCAGTGATGCACCACGCAAAAGAGGTGGTTACTCCGAAATGATAAAAAAGGTCCAAAAATCGTTTTGGGGAACCGTAAAGTGAAGTTGCAGGAGATAGCTCAGACTCTGAAGATATCCAAGCAACGTGTAGGTTTTATTTTGAATTAACATTTGTCTATGAAAAAGCTGTTGTCAAAGTGGCTGCCGCGCGTGTTGACTTTTGACCAAAAACAACAACGAGTCGATGATTCTGAGCACTGTTTGGAGCTTTTTCGTTATACAATTATGTTATTTCTTATTAAATTATTATTATTATTTATTTATTAAATTATTATTATTATTTATTTATGTACTTATTATTATTATTTATTTATGTAATTATTATTATTATTATTATTAAATTATTATTATTTATTATTAAAGTTATAAAGTTATAAAGTTATAAAGTCATAAAGTTATAAAGTTTTGTTAAAAAGTTGTGTTTTCTTCATTAGACAGGGAACTTATCAGCCCATGTGTTAATGATCCAAAAAATTATTTTCTTTTCTTTTTTTTCTTTTTAAATTTCTAAAAATGTTTGTAAAACATAATACTTTATTTTTTCTGCAAATATAGAAGCAAGCATATATAGTAAATAGAAAAAAGTTTGAAAGTTTCGTACAAGTATTATCATGATAAAACTGATTCCTTCTTATTCTTAACTCATATTGACCAATGAAGATTGATATGGACAAGCCGATGCTGTCAGAGCAAATATGTTACTCTAATACAATAAAATTACTCGTCTCTGTATATTATTTTGTTTTACTTTCCGTAAAAGAATAACACAGAAGATATTCTTGTGGTATATTAAAAAAGAAAAGAGCTTTTATCGGAACACTTGGGATGTGACTTTTATATGTATTATGCAAAACACTCAGTTCTTTTTCTTTAGTATTCGGAATCATAATATTTTATGAAGTGATATAGTTCTCTTGTATTTTTTTCTTATGGGTGGTATTTCTTTTTGCCCTTAAGCTTAAAATAAATTATTCATATGTATATACATATATATACTTGTAAGGTTAGAAGTATAATAACTATTCATTAGCTAACAAACGTAGCAATTAAAACTATAATTTATTTTATAGTTACATGAACTTTTGTGTAAAAAATGTTTAAACTTTCAACAGAAGTTATTTGTTATTAATTGCACTATCGTACATCACATTTTAGTTATTTAAATTTTAAACCCTTAGTTTATGTTCAAGTAAGAATACCAATAATATATTGTACATTTGTGCCTATATAATGTTCATAATATTTTCGAATTTGTGCTACCAAAAGAAAACGTGAAACAACTGAAGATTTAAGATTACATGTTTACAAAAATTTTGCATTATTTTATGCTACTTAAATTGACATCAAGTGTACAATTTACCAATCAATGAACATACATTTGCCAAAGCAGCATCCCATAAAGCATTTTCTTTAAAATAGTTTTAGATATCTTTTTTTAATTAAAATTTTAAGTTAAAACCTGATAATAGCCTTTTTGAAATCTTAAATTTTACTCTTAAGTTCTCACAAACTAACAGAAACTAACTTTAGTTTCCTTATTTATGTATTTTAAAGCATGATAATTTTCGCTTTATTTAAAAACGAAAATTTAATGGGAAACTTCATTTTTTTATACATAATATATTCCAATTTTACAACATACACACATGTATATATAATAGTTCTTAATAGATGCATGCCTTAAATCTCCATCAATGAAATTAATTTAAATTATTCTAACTCAGAAACAGAGAATAAAGGACTAATGTCTCTAAGGATTTTAAAATGGTTTTTCAAGAGCCATAAAATTGTCATTCACTTAACTTAATTTTCTTTTAATCCTCTTTAGAGATAAGTATCGTAAATGTTCGTTCAAACAGATAGGAATGAAGATAAATTTTAGTACGTTTTGAACGACAAAAGAGATAATGATATTCGTACAAATTTTTTAGCATCTTAAGTCGTATTTCTTACCTAATCATAATAGCTGTCTTTATCATAAAAATGCCATATTGGTGGAAATAGAAGAATTAATAGAGATTTGTTTTATTTTCCGGAAAGATAATTCCCCTTAAATCTAGTTTTAATACATTGAAATAAACGTATGTGAATGAAAGTTCATTATAAGTAAAATATTTAACAGTTAATGATAGTCTTGTACTCTTTTTACAAATAAATGCGAATTTATAATTCATATAATTCTTCACGGGAAACTAACGATTAAATAATAATATACAAAAAAAAAAAAAAAAAAAAAAAAACCTCCATTCATTCTTTCTGACTGATTTTGTTAAGAGTTAACTCTGTACTATTGGGTAAAATGTTTCTTCTAGTACCTTTGTGGAAAACTATATCGATTTATCAATGCCGAAAAATGACATTGTGCTTTACATCGAATTTATAGCAAAATTTAAGACACGATTAGAACATAATCACAGACTGGTTTCGACAACGTAATAATAGGTACTTACCTATTATCCGGACCAGGTCAGATACAACAGCGACAATCATGGCGCCAGTTATATTACTTACAGTAGCCCTTATTTTTTGACAACTATATAGTTTATTTATTTATTATAATTTATAGTTTATTGTTTTATTTAAATTTATAGTTTATGTTCTTATTATAGTTTATAGTTTATTTTTTTATTATAATTGATAGTTTATGCTCTTATTATAGTTTATATATATTTTTTGTTATTTATTTATTATTGTTCATTTATAACAATTTATTTATTGATTGATTGTAAATTATTTATCATTTTTAACAATGTTATGTATTTAATAAAGTTAAATTACTGTTTTAGACATGATTGGCAAAAATACACAAGATTGGCAACTGACAACCATTATTAGCGATCTATCTCCTGGCCCCGGATAATACGTAAGTATCTAATAATTTTACTGTTATTTGTCTAAAATGCATTTCCTTGCTGAAAAAAGATGGATCTAGATCAGTCATATTCAACCTGCGGCCCGAGCTTTTATGTGCATCCTGAGACACTATCATTATTCTATATTTATAAACAATTGAGATGTTAAATAAAGTGCATTTAAGACCTTCACTATTGTTTTAGATATTTATATGAGGAGACAAAATCTTTCTAGTTATCATAATTTCCTAACATAAAATTATGTTAAAACATCCTAAATGTTTACTCAAAAGTTCTTTTTACATGTAGTATTATTTGCGTTACAGTAGTGCATGTGATTTTTAATTTTGAAAGCTGATTAAACATTATTTTTCAATTATTACTATGTGATTTTACATTTTAAAAAGATAAACAAAAAAAAATTACATTGCATTGCGCAAAATTCTAATTCATTAAAAAATATCCTGAATTTTTATGTTTAGAACTTTCAATTTTTACATTATTATGTTATTGCGTTTTATACTAAACTAATGCTGATTATATTTTTATTGTTATGCTTCGTTATATTATTATTGCTTTGCTACTTTGTTATCTTTCGATTTCAATTAACTCTTTTTTTAAACATTAATACATAAGCGTAGCACCAAAAAAAAAGCCAAGATACGTTTGCGACCCGCTAGTAAAAATAATTGGCTACGGCTAATGCAGATCCATGATAAAGAAAGCTTTCACAATACTGCCGAAATAAACAAGATTGAATGCATGATTGCTGGGTTTAAGGCGCTACGATCATCTCTCTATTCACGAGCAGGGCTTTACAGATTTTATAAAATCTGATAGCCATAAAATAATTCTAGTCGCCAGTAAAAAATAGTTACCGCCCTTCCCCTCTACCGCGTGAGTAATTTTCAAAAACCACAAGAGTTTTTTTTTTTTTTTTTTTTTTTTTTTTTTTTTTAAGAATTAATTGAGAAAAAATAATAACAAGCATAGTTTAGAATTATTAGTTACATATGTTAGATTAATACATACCTTAGTTTTATAAATTTACTTAAAATGAATTACTTATAACCACTTTATATTTATTATTCGTTAAAATAAGTGCAATAGATTAATCAGTTTTAATTTGGAATACAAAAATCTAATTTTAAATTTACAAAAAACGAGAATGTTTTAGCTTTATGTCCAATTTTAGATACCACATAGGCTGTATTTCTTACTGTTTTATTGAACTCCCCCTTCCCCTATGTTCCAATCACGTGTCATGCTAGCTGGCTAGAGCGCCAAAGAATGACGTTTTCTGTGCACGAGATGGAAAATGCCTTTTAAACTTTGTGAGAGTAGAGGAAGATGACTGCTTGCTGCACACGAGTGGGGGGTGGGGGAGAAAAAAACTGATGTTTGTGCTCATTTCTTAGGTAAATTTTTGTATAAGTCAAAAAAACAAAAAACTGATTAAATAATTTAGTTGCCATATTAGTAAACTTGGTCGGAAGTGGCGACTACATTTCTCAAGCCCTGTTCACGAGGTTAAAACAAAAACATACAACGGTTTTAATGCTCTTGTTGTTATTTTGCTTATTGCAATTTCACTAAATTTCATTTATTGCTCATGCTCTGAACCGTCGTCGCGTAATGTTTTATAGGAATGTCGAATACAAAACTTTTCTGAATTACAAAGTCATTCACATTATATCTATTCCATAATCTAAAATACTGTTTAGATCAGCGGTATTCATTGCGCGGACTATGGATTTCATGTGGTCTTGAGTTCATTTTATGTGGCCTTTTATTTATGACACAATTAAAATATGTATAAAACCATAGATATGTGTTTTGTATAATGCAGTTAAGTCGACCAATCGAGTTAATTTTATGCGGCCTCCAATTATTTTTATTATGTTACCACATAATAAAAATATGCATAAAACTATAGAGAGGTGTTTTGTATAATGCATTTTTTAACGAACTCATGATTGTTTTCAAAATCTAAAATAAAATATACAAATACGCAGAACATTTGTTTCAAACTTAACTGCAGAATGTGATCCGAATTCAGCAACTTTTATTAAATAAAGATTTAGCGTCTTTTCAATGGAACATATATATTTATATGAAATGACATTTAATTATTGATTGAAAATAATAGTGAAAAAAGATACAAGGTCTCACGAGACAAATGACAATTTTGAAAACCTTCCGCGATTCTATTTGAAAAAGTTATGTAAATTTAATTTTGTTGGAATAATTATATATTAAAGACTGCTATATAAAATATATATATATACTGCTATATAAAAAAATATATATATACTGCTATATAAAAAATATATATATACTGCTAATATATATTAAATACTGCTACATCTAATAATAAAATTTTGACACAATATTAAATTATTAATATTTTCAAAAATTATTACTTACGTATTGATAAGCAGTATTTATAATTCATTTATAGTGTCATTATAGTATGTATATTTCATTATAGTTATTCATTATAATGTATTAACGTATGACTGATAATTATTTAAGTGTGTAAATCCGAGATAAGCCTCTAAATGATTTTAGTTGTTAAAGAAATTTAGTGAGTATCACTGGTTTAGATAGGGTACTTCGTAGAAACCTGCTTGAATAAATTGTTGTGTATTAAACATATTTCTCGGCACGTTTATTGAAAATTTTTTATGATGCTAAATTGAAGACAGAAATATGACAGATATGATAGATTTTTTCAAACTTACTGATGGCGGTTTTGAGAATTACTGTTATTTTACAGAATATTGCTTAAATAAGTAATTCTCAGATCAAGATCCTTCATATGTGTACTTCTTTTTTCATCTCTTTTTCAAAAGCTTTAAAACCAATACATTCGATATTTTATAATATAATTATCTCAAAATTGTGTCATATATATGTATGTCAAAATTATGTCATGTATATATATATGTCATAATTATGTCACAATTATGTCATCATATATATATATAAAAGAATAAATGCCAAACTAAAAGAAAAAAAAAATTATTCATATTATACCACATTATTATAGTTTGTTTTTAGAAGGTTTTTATTATTTCACTTTACTTTATATACATATATATATATATATATCAGCTATATATTCGTAATTATACATTCGCATAATTATACATTCATTTATGCACGTTTAACTACCTTTATATATATAAAATTATTAGCTAAAAAATTATAAACCTATCACAGTCTAGTCTTTCTCGTATCCTGAAAAGAGTGAGTATGAAGATTACAGAACATCAGATCGCCCTCATATAAAATAATTTTTTAAGTATTGAAATAGACAGCAACGTTCTAGATCCTGCAATTATAAATAATAACTATCTTTTTAAAATAATAATTTGAGGTATAATATGCTACGTTTAAAAAGTTAATATTAAAAAAAAGTAATTTCGCAGTTTGTATTATTTTCTGAAAAGTTTAATATCTTTAAAATTTTTCTAAAATTTTGCAATTATTATTCCTATCAAAAACAATCCACTTAGTAACCATATCATTTAAAAAACAATCATAATTTTATAAACTAGTTTATTCATAAAAAAATCACAGCGAAACGTACTGAATAAGTGTAATGCAGTAAATTAAAAAAAATACATTAAAAAGTTACATCAATTTTTTAGCTTTAGATGTTTCCAGATACGCTAAAGGTGGTGGTGGTGAAGGTTACGGCCGATTATCTGCGCAAAGGACATACTAGACAAGCAATATATATATATATATATATATATATGGAAATTCCTAAGTATCAGCAGTAATTTTTCATATAAAGAATCTCCACTTGTATGCATTTAATAAAGATTTTTTAAAATAAATTAATTTTTTATACCGAAACATGTTGAATAGTTATCTATAAGATGGTAACTTTAGGCAGTATAACCTGCATTCTTCTCATCGTTTAATCAAGTTACATCAATAAAGTATTTTAATAGATAATAAAGTAGAATACTTCAAATACATATTTTCAAACGGTTCCCCAGAGCCTATAATACATAATTTAATTTATCCTAATATATTTTATATTGAGTTTAAAATTTGAAATTTGAAAAAAGTATGGTAGTTTTGTAATACAGTATGCTCTAAAAAGATTTTAAATGCAAAATAATTTTGAAATTTCTAAGAAACTGCTGTTATGTTTTCTATAGAAAATAACTCTAATAGAAAATGGTTAATTTGATATGTGTCAGAAAGATGGAAACTTTAGGAAGTACGACTTGCTTTTTTCTCATCTTTTAATCAAGTTACATCAATAAAAAGTTACATCAATAATACATAATTTAATTTCTTTTAGTATATTTTATATTGAGTTTAAAATGTGAAAATTGAAAAAATATATATAGTAGTTTTGTAATTTAGCATGTTCTATAAAGAGTTTAAAGGCAAAATAATTTTGAAATTTCTGAGAAACTGCTGTTATTTTTCCTATAGAAAATAACTCTATTAGAAAATAGTTAATTTGATATGTATAAGAAAGATGGTAATTTTAGGAAGTAAGACTTTCTTTTTTTTCATAATTTAATCAAGTTACATCAATAAAAAGTTACATCAATAATACACAATTTAATTTCTTTTAGTGTATTTTATATTGAGTTTAAAATGTGAAAATTGAAAAAAATATATATAGTAGTTTTGTAATTTAGCATGTTCTATAAAGAGTTTAAAGGCAAAATAATTTTGAAATTTCTGAGAAACTGCTGTTATTTTTCCTATAGAAAATAACTCATTAGAAAATATTTAATTTGATATGTGTAAGAAAGATGGTAACTTTAGGAAGTACGACTTGCTTTTTTCTCATCGTTTAATCAAGCTACATCAATAGAAAGTTACATCAATAATACATAATTTAATTTATTTTAGTATATTTTATATTGAGTTGAAAATGTGAAAATTGAAATAATATATATAGTAGTTTTGTAATTTAGCATGTTCTATAAAGAGTTTAAAGGCAAAAAAATTTTGAAATTTCTGAGAAACTGCTGTTATTTTTCCTATAGAAAATAATGTTGCGAATTTGCGAGATACACAGCATTAAACTAAATATCATCAGGAAACTCAGTAGCGCGCACTAATCTTTTAATACTTGAAAGAACAAATGGTAAGGAAAGTTTTTCAGCTTACCTATTTCGGCGTAAGAGCAGGGTCAGGCACATCGAGGCAGTTAATCCATAAGTAATCTGGGAGTATATCCATCACGAATAATGCACTAAAATGTTCTTTAATATTTCCTATATTATCTTAAGATAATATTATAATTAGCAAATGTTTTATAAACAAAATGCATGGTTTCGTATTTAATTAAACTTATTAAATGGTTAAAATTACTTTTAATAAGCATTAGATTTATCTATTACAAGGATGGAGGAGATTAACATTTTTGCTCCTCGTAAATATTTAGTTTTTACATTTTGATCCGTTCAGATCAAGAGAGAGATTAAAAGTGAGTTTATTAGTCCTTTAGAAGAAAGCAAAGTTCAGTTTTTGAATGATGCAATTGTCTCTGGTTATTACAGCGGGGGAGAAAAAACAGTCATGTCGTCAGCCGATGCGCTTTAGGATGATGCAAGACACACCTCCTATTACGATTCTCGGTTGAAGATCACTGATGTAACATATTTCTTTCTTAAATTGGGTGATTATTTATTGGGGTTTTCCAATAAATAACTCTATTAGAAAATAGTTAATTTGATATGTGTAAGAAAGATGGTAACTTCAGGAAGTACGACTTGCTTTTTTCTCATCGTTTAATCAAGTTACATCAATAAAAAGTTACATCAATAATACATAATTTAATTTCTTTTAGCATATTTTATATTGAGTTTAAAATGTGAAAATTGAAAAAAATATATATAGTAGTTTTGTAATTTAGTACGTTCTATAAAGAGTTTAAATGCAAAATAATTGTGAAATTTCCGAGAAACTGCTGTAGTCTTCCTATCCAATATAACTCTATTAGAAAATAGCTAATTTGAAATCTGTAAGAAATGTTGTATAAATTTATTTACTCATTTACTTCTAAACGTGTTGATTGTGTATTACACGATAACTTCGAGACATATAACTTTTTTTCTATTTCACTGTTTTCTTTAATCAACTGATATAGTGCAATATTTTATTAAATAATACAGTTGGAGAATTTATATTATTCTTTTGAAAATTTTCCCCACAACCTATAAAATATAATCTGATTATTCATATAAATCACACACCTTTTCAATACGATGCATTTCATATTTTGGTACTTCCAGACCTACTATTCACTAGAAAATAAATAACATCAAAAGTATTTATAACCTAATGTGTTTCATCGTTGTTATTTTATAGAAAATAACGCTTTTAAAAAACATGTAAATAAGCATGTGTACGGAAAAAAAACATGTTATTTACTCATATATCCCAAAATTCGTTGAAATATGCATATACGGTTATTTTAAGAACTTTTCTTCCACTCATGTTTATTTCAACCGAGTTATATCTATGGAATACTTAATTAAATTCTTTAAATGTATTATCAAATAAATTCTTTGAAAATTCTAGTAACAAGCAATAGAACTTAATTGTATTAATCATATAAATTACACACATGCATTTCACATTCTGGAAAAAATAATCACATCCAGAGAACTGACAAATTATTGAGTTTAATTATTGTTCTTTTATAGATAATATAGCTATTAGTAAACATGTAATTAAGAAAGAGGAAAGAAAATCTAATTATTATTTACTCATTTAACCCGAAACGGGTTGAAGTACATTATATGGTTACTTTGAGAAAATTTTTTGTGTTTTTATTTCAATCGAATTATATCTATGCAGTACTTTATATGAAATCTTTAACTGTATTATCAAATACATTCTTTCAAAATTTTACCCACAACCCATAAAACTTAATCTTATTATTCATATATTTCGCATGGAACTTCATTAAGATTCATTTCATATTCCGGAACTTATAGACCTACCAATCGCTGAGGGGGGAAAATCACATCCAAAGTACTGATAAACTATTGTGTTTCATCATTGTTCTTTTTATTCAGTAAAATAAATGCAGGAAAACCCAGACGCCACGCATGCATTGTCTCTGGAGGGATAGTGTGCTTGATAATCACAAACCCACACCACACATCCCACGAGACAAAGCTGCAGGCCTTCTATTAGTATTCAACCCTTACTCAGAGGGGGAATACTGAACAGCACTGAGTGACTTGGAAAAGTATTTTTGCTTCTTCACTTTTAATGTACCGTTCCTTCTTGTTATCAATTCCCCAGGGATAAAGGGGTACTCAGCATTTATTTTACAGCTTTCTCAAAATTTTGTGAAAGAATAATTCATATTTATGAACTTGTGAACTGCATATACCGGAAAAAATATGAAAGTTTTGAAAGCTATATTTGAACATTTAATTTTGTGTATTAAAGTAAAATTTGACAACATGGTGATAAGTTAACTGCCTTAAGTATATTTATCCGAGGAGAATAAATACCATTCAAAAATAATAGATTATTCTGGTCTTGTTTATAGTAGGTGTGGGGAATATTAAACTTTTATTAATCGAACTTTTTAGATGATTATCAAATGCTGTTTCATGAACAAAATCTTGAAAAGAAGTAAAGTATTTTAAATAAATTTACGAGAAAAGAACATGAATCAAGTAAAAGGGCTTTTCATGTCTCATTTATGGCAGATTTGAAAACTGATATTGTCCGATCATTAATCTTTTCTTTATATCAAATGTTGCATTATGCGATTAACTAAAATCAAGTTATTCATGTTACTTTTTAAAGCATAGTAGTATTTTAACTCATTAAAAAAAAAGTGTATTAGTTTAATTATGAACCATTTTGAAGGGCATATTTAACTAGTGTTTATAAATATCCCAAGGAAAAATAAACCTTTATTATATACCATATAAATTTTACTCAAAGTTGTCGATTTGAACAATAAGCCGTTCGTGCAAGTAAATAACACACGTAATACATATTACAAATAATAATAATAATAACAGTTCGATAATAACGAAATCTATTACGGGTTGTAATTGTTACGGTTGCAATTGCCTACTCTGTATATTTCGTATATCCAGCCATGGGGGGGTCTTCTTATTAACACACCATGAAAATATTTTTGAAAGAAACAAATCCTCGTTATCCTGAAAAATTCACGGTCATTTACCGTTGTTATTGGTAGGTCACCAGGTAGATTCAAAAGATGGAAACTCGACTTTATAAAGTTCTTTGAAATATAAAGTAGTACCAAACTATTATCAAGTAAACTTTCAAAAAATTTCCCAATAATTAAAACAAAACAACAACAACAACAATAAAAAAATAGACTGATCTAAAACCTGGATAGCCGTAATTAAATTTAAATATTCTAAGAATAACTAACTACCGATAATTTACTCGATGAGATGGAGGGGGGGGGGGGGGAGGCATGTTGGGTTGTCGAGCCCGAAAGTTATGTTTAAAGTTAACCAGAAAACGAGCAAAAAAAATTCGTCAACCCGAAACTCAACCCGAACCCTACATACCTCAACCCAAAACCGAAATTTTCAATTCCGAACCCTAGTCGAACCTGAAGTGAAAGAAAATTAATCTATATTTTAATAGAATTTTGGAAAATCAGGCTACATTTGTATCTCAAATATCATTTATATATTTTTTATATAAAAATAAACACATGTACACCCATTAATAATCAAATAAATAGTTTTTCATGAAAAAAATATTCAGATTTTTTTTTTTTTTTTAATGTCGTGTTAACCCGAACTCCACCCGAAAAAAAATCAAAACTCAACTCAAAAGCGACCCGAACCTGGATTGTTTAGAGTCAATCCGACTGTTACTAAAACAACAACAACAAAAAAAGCTGGATTAGAGTCTTACATCGGGTTCGGGTACAATCAAGGAACCCCACCCGGTACAACACTCTAATACCACGCACTCCTGATTTATTATTATTATTATTATTATTATTATTTGGTATAAAAAATACGCGGCATACACGAGTAAACACGGTATTTACATTAGTAACTGTTAAAGTATATTTTAAAATTAATATTAATTTGATTAAAGTCACACCATCTTTTAACACTTTAACCACATTGTTATCACATTCTTATTCTAAATTATATGAGGTAAAAAACATAACATATGAAGCGTTTTTAAAAGGAGTTTCCGTTTTCTGATAATTTTAATTGTTGGATATTATGATATATTTAGAGGTCATTCTAATTAAATGCTTCAATATAGAAGTTAATTTTAAAGAGTTTTAAAAATGTTCTCTAAATTACCAGAATGCATTATCATTTACAAAAAATTTCTTTGAATTACATTTAGAAAAATAATATTATTTTTAAAAATATAATATTATTTAAAGCTAAATTAAATAATATAATTATTTTAGTTACAGTCATTTATAAAATCTACATAAAAAAATCTTACTTGTTATATGTATGAATGTATTACTTTTTATGTAAATGAATACAATCATATGAAAAATCATAAATTTCAAGTAATGTAGTAATCTTGAACACTATTAAACTTCATCAAAATGATTGGGATCGTCACGTTTAAAACTATACTACTATTAAATCGGTCAAGTACGAGTATAACTCGCACTCAAAGGGTTCCGTACATTACATTTATTAATTACTATTCATTAATTAATAAAGTCCTTCTATCCCTAATTTTTTTCATATTTTTTTCGGAAATAATAGGGAAGGGGGGGGGGCATATTTTTACAGTATACTTTCGATGATATCTCTGAAATCTTTCGATGATATCTCCTAAAATTAAAATAAATAATTTTTTGAGTTCTATGTTATGAGATCTTTCGAACAATACCCTACACGACAGATAAAAAGAAAGTTTTTTCAAGTTACTTAATTAATATATCCTCTAATTACCGACAATTGTTCTCGAAAATCATTATCAAATATCCTTGGATGATTCTGCGTCGATAGATTCTTCCAGCTCGCGTCAACTCCTCCGCTGACTACCCAAAAAGTAATTTTTGTGTGTAACACAAAAATGCGTTTTTCTCAAAAACTAGGGTAAAAACTAGGGTCTCAAAAACTAGGTTTGAAAAATCGCTATAGTTTTCCTGTAAGGTTTAAATAATCTCCTGCTACCCCTAATTTTTTCATAATTTCAGATTCAGTAGATTCAGAAATAGAGGTGGGGGGACATATTTTTGCAGGGCATTTTCGACGATATCTCTGAAAATATAATTAAAATTAATGATCCTAAAATTAAAACAAATATATTTTTGAGTTCGGTGTTACGAAATCTTTCACACGATACCCTACACGATATACAAAAAGTTTTTTTTTTCAAGTAACGGAATTAGTCCCCTAAATTTTTCATAAACATATTTGTGATTGGCTAATAGTCTGAAAATATGTGGGTAAAAAGGCTTTATAACATTCCCAAATTTCAACTGTCCACGTTCGATAGTATACGAGAAAAAGAGCTGTGACAGACACAGGAGTGAATTTCTAATGGTTCCGTTTAAAAATTTTAAGTACCGAATCCTAAAAATGTGCACATATTTAGGTAAATATGCATAGACAATTGATAGAAATTTTAACACACACACATTCACGACAAAAACAATGCTTTAGTTTGTAATCGGAAACACTGAATGTTTTATGAATATACAAAGAAAATCAAAATGCAGATAATCACGACTTAAAACGTTTTTGTCACAATAAGATTTTCAAAAGCAATTAAACTGCTAAATGAATTATAAATTAGAAAAAAAAATCTCTAGAGATATTTGTGGACTTTTCTTTTCCCTAAAAATAAATTTACTTTTATAATGATCCCTGTATCTCAAATTAGCTCATTCTGACAAGTTTCTAAATAGAAAATTCCCACATATCCAAAAGAAATTTAAATATTTCTAAATATACGGGGTGTTCACTTTCAACGGTGTACAATGGTTAATTCCTAAACCGTCAATCATAGACATATCGCTCCAGTTGCAAAAATGTTTTAAATGAGGTAAAGAAGTATTTTAAAAGCTATTTGAGTAAATAAAAACATTTCTTAGAAAGTTACGAAATTTAATTTTTAATACTGTTTCTTAATCCTATAAGTAAAAATTTTCAAAAATTTTCTATTACACTAACAAGTAAGACAAAAACAGCCTCATTCATCTAACACTAAATTGACTGATTTATAAAACTTTGAATTATATGACTTACACCAATTTTCTGCACCTGAACATAGATGAGTAGGGCCATGCTATCGGAGGAATATCGTACACAAAGTGCTTAAAGTATTAGTAGAATTTATTTCGCGTGTATCTGCAATTTAACTGAAAATAGTCACATCGTACAAGTATTAGGATAGTGTACATTTTTATTAATAAAGTATCAGATTGGTTAAAATAATTGCATTTTTACATGTTTTATTTTGCAAAGAATTAAGAATATTGCTTTTCAATTATTCATTTGACAAAAATTCTGTTATTTTTTCACTTATATTTTTAGTAAAAGTTGTATAGTTTACTTTAATATGTCAGAATGAAAATAGATTTCAAATTTATATTGTAATGTTAATTTTACTCTCAACTGTTATTTTTTTTCCTACAATTATTTATATTTCTAGTAAATTTGCGAATGACTCGTAGCAAAAAAGACGCTTCAAAGGATCAGGGTCCATAAGCCGTGTTTTTGGCCCATGAAATAACACTAAAATTCGATTTTGTTGCAGTGACTTTATTATTTCACTTTTTAATATTAGAAGGTTTAACCTGTACGATTTCAACAATAAATTTTACATTTTGTTCGGATTTATATGACTTACACAAGCTCAAAGTTCGTATTATTTGTAGTTTTTGATGAAAAATACACAATTTCTCCTAACTTTACCTCAATTATTTATGTAAACGCAATTATGTAACACTTTCTTCTTTAAATATATTATAAAATACATCAAAATGTACAATATATGTAAAAATAAAAGTGTTGCAAAGCTGTGCTAATAGTAAAATATTAAAAATAGGGATTTAAGTAACTGCATTCCGTCACATCAGTAAGAGACTTTAGGATGAAACAACGTGTTTAAACGTGCTAAAATGAACGTAACTGCTGCTAATAACTGCATCCCTTCACATTAGCAACAGTTACGTTTATTTTAACACGTTTAAACAGGTTGGTGCATCCTAAAGTCTCTTAGTGACGTGAAGGAATGCAGTTACTTAACTCTCTATTTTTTTTTTTTTTTTTTTTTTTTTTACTATGAGCGCAGCTTTGCAGCACTTTTATTTTTACATATATTGTACATTTTGATGTATTTTATAATATATGTAACGAAGAAAGTGTTGCACGATTGCACTCATATAAAAATTTGAGGTAAAATTTGCGTATTTTTCATCAAAAACTACGAATAATACGAACTTTGAGCTTGTGTAAGTCATATAAATGCTAACAAAATGCAAAAACTATTGTTGAAATCGTACAGGATAAACCTTCTAATATTAAAAAGTGAAATAATTAACTGAGTATAAGAAAATCAAATATTAATCTTAATTCATGGGCCAAAATCCCGGCTTATGGACCCTGATCCTTTAAAAAGCTATTACTCGGTCAGTTTTAATCGTAGAAGAATGAACTTTTTGTGGTCTTACTTGTTAGTGTAATAGGAAATTTTTACTAAATATCACTTACTGGGGGACCGTATAAAAAGTTAAATTGCGTAAATTTTCAAGAAATATTTTTATTGACCCAAATCGCTCTTAAAATACTTCTTTACCTCATTTAAAACATTTTTGCAGTTGGAACTATATGTCTATGACTAACGGTTTAGGAATTAGCCATTGAACACCGTTGAGAGTGGACACCCTGTATAGGTTATTTGATTGTATATTTTTTAAATTTATCTTTTATGTTAGTTTCGCTTAAATTAAACCAATTGGATTATATATTATGAAATAGAGCTTTTTATATTCCTAATTACAACAATTCTAATTTTACTGTCAAATAAAAAGGGAGAAATAGCTTTATTAAATCTCAGACATTACAGATCCTTTTCAGTATTTGCTGATGAACATGCGGAAAATTTGATAATGCATAATGAAATATAAAGTGACACTTAACGTTTTAGTACTTGACGTATCCCCGACTGCTGGGTGTGGTTCAAAACCCTTGGGTCTTAACAACCATTATGATTTGACCCTACCCTCTTCAGTTTATTGTAGGTTTATAAACGTTATCTCATATTACTCTAACTGACATATTCTAAAATCAGATTTGATAAGGGTGTTCACATACGATTAAGTGGTAACCTCTGCTTAAATTGTAATTTCTAAGAGTATGAAATAATTGAAGCAAAACTGGTTTTATGTTTTTAATTCTGGCTATAAAATCGTTTTCTAATTTAAGTTTCAGATTTTTAATTTCAAGAATCCTAATTATTCTTGTTACGATGTGTATTAGCTATTTTTCTTTTTCTTATGTTTTTCCGTAAAATAATTGTAATCTGTAGTAATGTTTATAATGTCTAAATATATTCTGTGATGTACTAAAGACGCTTTATGTAGATAATCCCTGTTAATCTTAATTTTAGCAATATTTTATTTCCGCTATATTTTTTAGCACAATGATGTATTTATTTGTCTTTTTTATATCATTGTTCTGAGTATATTTTAATATTTCGTATATTTCCGTTTTTCGAGTATGTGTTTCACTGGTTGAATGAAAATATAGTTTTCTGGGAATTTGCTTAATTAATGATCTCATAAGAAATTAACCCTTTTTAACCTGACGGTACATATAAGTACCACTTTAATAAAACACCTATATATTCGTAATATGACCGTTTTTCCTAACGGTATTCACAATGGCAGAAAGAGTGTATTTCTGACAGCAGGCAGGAGATGGCAAATTCAAGCACATATCCTCTTTCTTTGCATTGTAGGGATTTTACATTTGCCACGCTACATTCGAAATCCATTTTGCAATAGAATTGACATGCATGTTGTTCTTCATTTGAGTAATTTTAGTGGTTTATTACCGGTTATTTAGTACTATTATTTTCTATTGTTTTCTATACTCTACAGGTAAACATTTCCTATATTTTATTTGAAGTTTACTATTTGAAATTTACTATTTTATTTTATATCATAGGGTAAAAAACTTATGGTGGTTACAGTTGCATAATTAACCACTAAAACACTATAAAAATTATTTTCCTCTTTCCTATTTTTATTCTGCACAAAAACTTATCCAATGACGCAAAAATGCCATTAAAAAGTAGCTAGAAAATTAATTCAGGATGTAAAGGGTTAAAAGATTATCGCTATAACCTGATTATCACATTCACGAATTTGAAACAAGTTGCAGATGCAATTATATTTATATATATATATATTCAGATTTTACGTTTCTACTAGTAGTGTTTATTTCTTAAATATACTTCTAAAATTTTGATAACTTCAAAAGTAAACAACTGAAAAAAATTGGATGAGATTGTGAGGAGACATGGCCATTTGTTTTATATAAAAAAATATAGAAGTTCACAGATGGCGAATAAAAAGTAATTTTGTACAACACAGACCTTCAATGACACGCAAAAACATAATCTTCATCGCCCTACATGGAATGTCCCCACGACGATACTTTCTTCCAATCCCATTAGTAGTGATCATATATTGAGTAATATTATCATTTGATTTGAAAGTGCGTGTCACACGGTAGTAGAAACATGGAAATGATAATTCTGTAGCATGCAAATCATTACTAAATTCATCGATTCACTATTATTACTTTAACAGTTGTCTGTTACCTTACAGCGAGAACTTCTGAATCAGGATCCGTATTACTGATATGTCCCTCTATGATTTGCTGCTGTGGTAACGATTAAATACGCGAAGTAAATGATACTGCGTGTTAATTTGCATTGCTTCCGTTAACTTTCTTTTAATCAATCTGTTTATTAACTACGTTATACATTTCTTGGTTTTGTAGAAATTGAAACGAATGTTTAACTATATTTTCTTGACTGCGCCACGCAAGTATGTTGATTTGTGGATTAAATTTATTTTTATGTTTAAGATAAAAATTTGATCATCACTCAATTCGCGGTAATAATGTTATCAATGTCTGTACATCGACTGCAAACTGGATAACTTGTCGCATTCAATAATCAATCGCATGTCCTTCGTAACGCAACCGTCGCAATTGCATCAATGGCAGTCGGGGTAAGTCGTCTGTAATCACATCAAGTAGCAGTAAACCTGACAGTAAAACATTAGATTTTGATGGTTTACGGTGGTGGTTTTGCGTTTCTTTATAAATTTGCTCTGCACAGCATGAAATCATTCACATTTGATTAAAAAAATAGCGACGGAGCAACGAAACACATTAACAATCTGTGAGTGCTTCCAGAGCCTTTGAAACTCAAGAGCTTCTGAAACATTCCACGAATATCCAGATTCATTTCTTATGAATTCCGAATGAAAATGTTTCATAGTTTGTTCCATATTTCCCTATAGTGGTGAATCACGCCCATTGATATTGTGCACGCAGTAAAACAGAAACTTTTTTAAAACGAAGTTTGTGTTTGAACTGCTTGATGTTAGGCTGCACAGCGATGCTTTGCTTGGAATGTTCACCAACGAGCTTTCAAATCTGGAACGAAATTTCGTTTGGAAGTTACGAAATAAAAGCACTTTATCGGAACGGGAAGTTACTTTTTTTACTTTCTTACTGATCGCATACTTTGAGTCTATAATATTGTGGGTGATATTTCCGTTCGGATATCTTGTATTTGCTGCCGTATTTATCCACTTAATATGAAAGTGTTAACTCTAACAAAGCCGAAGGTATAAGTACTAATCCGTTTCTTTCAACAAATATACGTGGTATTCTGTAAAACAAGCAACGCTACACAGTGAAAAAGTATCTAAAGTCTATGAAAAATTAAGAAATACCTAAATAAATTAAAGCACTTTCTTATTGCTATCTTTTATAATGTGTTGGCTTCAAATATTGCAATCCAAATGTCAATCGTTGCCAAAGTTACAATCATTGCTTTTCCACAAAAAAAAAAAAAAAAAAAAAAAAAAAAATCTACGAAAGCTGAAAAGAAAATAGTTTTGGATTCGCATAAAGTTATACTTAATCCTGAAACTGCCATAGTGGATGTCCAAAATGTTTTTATAAAAGTTCATCAAATATCCCCAATTACTATTTAGCTTCTGTAATTCATGCATCAATTAACTATAATTGTTAATTGATTAGATAAATTTTAAGCATTTTTATCAAGTTTTTCCTTTTCTTCCGGGGCGGGGGATCAAATAATTATTTGTTTTTATAAAATTGCCAGATAAGCGAACAAAACATAAAATTGACAGCACTTGTTGCAAAATTGGCAACCGTTTTTGTTTGTTTAAATACTCCTTTACTTTTGAATCAGCTATACTTATGTAGCATTACAGTTATATGTATTCTATAATGAATAATGTGCTTTATATGTTACTTTAATATGATTTTATGTATTTGACACATAGGCGCCCACAGGTAAAGTGTTTTAAAGTGCAGTCGTTCATATATGGATACTAAAGGGGAAAAAAAGCGCTATTTTATATTGCTGATGGTATCAATGAAAAACATAAACAAGGACGAAAAATCATGCATCAAGCATAGATTATGTAACACTTTCCAACGCTTCCAAAATATTTTTACAAATCATACCGTTTAATAAGCTAAAAGATAACATCTAAGTAATCCGAATACTTTTATTCAGCCCTGTATAGGATCTATAGATTTGTATATATACTACATAGGATAATAAATTTTAGTTCAGTTAGGAAACGCGTAGCACAGTTTAAAATTCTCCGTCTGGAGTTAAATAATACGGAAATGTTTTCGCGAACTTTTGTGCTTCCCTGTATAGGATCTACAGAATTTATACACACCACGTAATAGACAAAAAGCGAGTTAAAATTAAAATCGCTTTCAGTAACTTAAAACGCACTTCGAGGAATTATTGTTAACAGACAGTAAGAGAATTCTTTTGTGTGTCCCTGTAAATGAATGATAACTGCTATACACACGATATTCTGTAGTAAGCCTCTTGAAATGCACCTCATATAAATTTCAATGCGTTTTAAATAGGGAAACATTATTTAAATAAACCGCAGACGATTTTCCCCATAGACGTAATGTAACGGAATTCTTTTGACTGTCCCTGTACATTAACTATAAGTGCTATGCACACCCTATTCCATGTTAAGCCTCTTCTAATGCACCTTAGTGATATATATAAATTTCAATGCGTTTAAAATACTGAAACATTATTTAAATAAACCGCAAATGATTTTCCCCCATACACCGCAATGTAATGGAATTCTTTTGAGTGCCCCTGTAAAAAAACTATAAGTGCTACACACTTCCGTTGAAATAGGGAACATGCTATAGATAACGACTATAACATATAAAAATTGCAGAGCAATCCGAGCATATTTACGGGAGTTAGAGCACGGAAAGACGGCCAGACGGCAGACGGCAGACGGCCAGACAAACCGAAGTCATAAACACTTTTCAACTAGGTTGGGAAGTGTTAAAAACAGCACCGTCTCACTTATATAAGGGTTGGTACACAATGAGAGGGATTCTAATATTATTTGAAAGTGATATTTGTCTGTTTTATTCACGTGTTTTAGTAAATTTGGTATGCAAGATTCACTCAATAAGAAGATTTATATTGGGAAAGAAGAACTGAGAATTTTTTTCTCTGCGATTCGCAGGGCAAAGAAAAAAAGCGTGTGTCTCACGGGAATAAATATTATTTTATTTTATTGAACTTATTGAATTTATATTTTGAATTATTTGAAACAAATATATTGCTCCAAACTTTTTACCGGAAGACTAACGCCTCTCTCCCACACACATACACCTATCTCATGCTTATGGCGATTGCAGACTTATAATGACATTAAAATTTTGTATTTTTTAACCCTTAAATTTACTTGCACACGTCTGTCATTAAACTGAAGGCAGGTCTGAGCAGTTCGCCCCAGCATTATCAAACGTAAATAAGAAAGGATGAAAATGTAAAATTTTAAATTTATTTTACAATAAAATTTAATAAATAGTATATTTTCTAAATTTGAAAAAAATGTAAATTATAAATAACATGTCATATATACCTTTATTGGTAATTTTCATAATGAGGTAATTTAATTAATTACTTTTTTATTTCATTTCCTAATGATATCTTCTGAACAAACAAAAAATACATAAATTTTATTAATTGGAATTCTAAAAATTATGTGTATTATGGAAATCTTATCAAATTCAAATTGTAAATAACTGGTCACAAATAATTGAGAGACGCTGTTGTATGTAATAAATTTTAATAAAGAGATAATTTCATTAAATAGTTATTTTATTGCACTTGCTAAAATTGTGTATTCTCAAAAAAAAAAAAAAAAAAAAAAAAAAACTTAAATTTTTATAATCTCGATTCAGAAAATTAAGTGTGCTATGGAAATCTTATGAAATTCAAATCGAACCACTATTCACAAGTAGTTGAGAAATACTGCTGTACATATTTCCTCAGACCTAATGTTGTTTATATTAAAAGCTTTATGTCACAATATAATAAATTATAACAGCTTGTAATTGTATATTACTTTTAAATACTAAAGGTGTAAAATTAACAACTATAATATAAATTAAAATAACTTTTATTAGTTGTTTTACATGTTTCGACTCTTTCCGAGTCATTTTCAAAAACAAAATGAGAATATTCTAAAGCTGCACGGGCTTTGAGGTTATTATTTTTATGTACTTTTTTAAAAATTACGCACGTTATCTATTATTTTTTTACTTGATTGTTTATTTTCATATCTTTGACCATGGAGTAATTCTAGCCACAGTTTCAGTAAATTAAAAGATGCCGCATCGTTACATATCAAATTTTTGCGCGTGAGTTATATATATGAGTTATAGCGTATTATACTCTGTCATGATAATATCTGTCATGTGGACTAAATGCGATATTTAAAAAAAAAATCAATTTCAAAATTAAACATGTTGTATACCCAACTAACACAGAACTTGCGGGCCGCTGATGGCTACGTTAGCTTTGGCCCAAACTAGGAGATGAGGGGCCGCTATCGTTTGCCGTTACGGCAACTTAAAAAAACTGTCACGCCGGCCACAATGAGGCCGCAATAGAATTGGCCATAACTACATTAAGATGCCCATAACTGTGCCACAAGTGGTTAATCATAACTGACAGATAGCCTAAAACTGGCCACAATTATACTTTAAGTGGCAATTATTCATGAAAACTAGCCACAGTTTGGCCATTAACGATCATCGTGAATAAAATCTAGCCAGAAGATCGCCACAGCCATGCCACCTGCGTTTGTTAAGAATAAAAGCTATCCCAAAGCTGGCCATAAATGTTAATTTATTGGACATCATAAATGTAAACTAGCCTTAAGCTAGCCACTTTGTTGCCATCAATAAGCATCATTAATGAATGCAAGCCGAAAGCTAACCACTTTGTTGCCATCAATGGGCATAATTAATGTATGCAAACCGAAAGTTAACCACTTTGTTGCCATCAATGGGCATCATTAATGAATGCATGCCGAAAGAGAGCCACTTTGTTGCCATCAATGGGAATCATTAATGAATGCAAGCCGAAAGCTAGTCACTTTGTTGCCATCAATGGGCATTATTAACGTATGCAAGCCGAAAGCTAACCACTTTGTTGCCATCAATGGGCATCATTAATGAATGCATGCCGAAAGAGAGAGCCACTTTGTTGCCATCAATGGGCATCATTAATGAATGCATGCCGAAAGCTAGCCACTTCGTTGCCATCAATGGGAATCATTAATGAATGCAAGCCGAAAGCTAGTCACTTTGTTGCCATCAATGGTAATCATTAAAGAATGCATGCCGAAAGCTAGCCATTTCGTTGCCATTAATGGGCATCATTAATGAATGCAAGCCGAAAGCTAGCCACTTTGTTGCCATCAATGGTAATCATTAAAGAATGCATGCCGAAAGCTAACCACTTTCTCCATCAATGGGCAACATTAATGAATGATAGCCCAAAGCTAGCCATATTCATGCCACTATTGGATATCATGATGGAAGCTGGCCAGAATTATACTTTTTATGGTCCTCAAAAAAGTAAAGTTGAGCAAGAAAGGCCCATTTTTACTCCTTTGGCAGGGACAATTTTTTCTTTTTTTTTTTAAAAGATATTTTGAACTTCAGAATCTAAATTTACTGGTCCCTAATTTTTGTCTGAAAACTCTAAAATTCAAAATTTGAAAAAAAAAAAAAAAAAATAATAATAATCTATTTGAATATTTTTTTTTAACAAGAGCTCATAACACCAGCCTGACTTTTATACATACATGTTTCACTTTATTATATTTTTCAGTTAAAAACTACAATGGTGTTATAAGCACCCTATATTAAAAAGGTCAAAATAAATAAAATCGAAAGTGTTTCAGATCTTGTATAGCATATTTTCAATCTGCAAGCAAAAAAAAAAAAGTGTCCCAATGGAGGCAAAAATTGGCCTTATCCACTCATCTCATTAGATCGGAATAAAATGCCATATGGTTATGATTTAGTTTTTAATATTATTCTGAAAAAGTTGCAAAAGCCATATTTGTAATTAATAAAAAAAGGTTGATAACACAAGGTGTAAAATATATATTGAACGTTAAATTACCAATGATGGTGAGAATAAGGAAAAAAACTTATTTTCTTCAATTTTTAATTAAATTATAGGTTTAACCATTCTATTCAAAGGAGTAAATTTTTAAATAGTTTCAACTCATGTTTCTTCAAGCTAATTCACCAGGTGGATCGTCCAGCCCTTTTTCAAAGCAAATAAAAAACACAGAATGTTAAATGAGATACCATATGAAATGATTTTTAAGCGACTTCTAACATAGTACACTCACATTTCTTTAAAACACGTATTTTGGTTAAAATTGCAAGTAACTGAAAATTAAATAGGCATTGTTTTCAGAAATGAAATGATTACCTCAAATTACTGTTGCCACAAAAATTAAATTCTGCAACAATGATTATAAAAAAAAATTTCAATAAAGATGAAGTGGACATAGTTGCTGCATGGGTTTATTTTATATTTATGATAAAAAAGCAAAATTTGAATTCAAATGCTCAATTTATTTTTCTTTATCCCTTTTTTTTTTTTTTTTTTTTTTTTTTTTCCCGAAACATATTATGTCACCCTCTAATGCAGTTAAAATACAATATATATATATATATTGCTATTTTCGGTCAGTTTTTACTGTAACTTTGGTGGAATAAATGGGATTATATTCTGGCTTTATTTTTTTTTTTAGATGTTCAAACATGCATCTAAAAAATATTAGACTGCAGCGTAAAATCTTCACACAGGCCCACTAGTATATATTATTTCTGTTGTCAACATCCCCTTTTCTCAGAAAATACAAAATGCACAACACTGAATGAGATGCCATAAGAAAGGATTTTGAACCAGCTTCTGTATAGTGCACTTACATTTCGGCAAAATATTTTTTGATTAAAAATTGCTGTTAATTAAAAATTAAATCCGCATTGTTTTCCTAAAAGAAATGCAAGGTTTTCCTTAAATTAGTGTTGCCACAAAAATACAATACCACATTATATAATGCTGAAAATGATTATAAAAAATAAATACTACAAAAAAGATAAAGTGGGACATAGTTGTTGCATGCGTTTATTTTATGACTAAAAAGCCAAATTGAAATGCTCAATTTATTTTTCTTTGTCCCATGTTTTTTCCGAAACAGATGATGTCATCCTCTAAAGCAGTTAATTAGCTATATATATATATATTGTCTTTGCTATGCTCGATCAGTTTTTACTGTAACTGTGATGGAATAAAGGAGATGATATTCTGGCTCGACTAACGTTGTTTAAAGATAGTTTCAGTCATTAATTTTCCTTTAGAAGTTTAAACCTGCATCTAAAGAGTATTAGATATTGCTAAAAAGTATTAGACTGCAGTGTGAAATCTTCGCACGGGTCCACTGGTGCTTTTATAATACAATTTCTTACGGGGATGTTTCTTCCAATTATCCAGCTGGAAAATAAAATAAAAACAAAAATCCAGGAATTTTATTTTATAAAATTGGTAAAATGTTGACATTACTGATCATTGGAATTTAAGAATTTTAATATTAGTTTAATATTTTTTCAAAACAGTAGTGGCAGTAGATCTTCTAGAACATGGCAAGTTCGCCATTCATACATTTTTTTTTTCTTTTTAATGGACTAAAACATTGCTCATAAATAATAATATATCATTGTTTTTATTTTTTAAAGATTAGCAAGTAATGAGTACTGAATTATTATTATTTTTTTAATCTATTACCAATAAAGAAATCTTTAAAATATTTTTCTTTCCAGCAGGAGGTATGTGACCTTTTGACTAACAAAATTTCAAACTGATTTATACAATATTATGTGCATTAAAATTTTAATCTCAACTTTTAATAAGATTATGGCAAAATTTTTATTAAAATATTCAGAAGTTTTTATACAGCAAATTATTTTTAATACCTGATCTCCAAGCAATGCTAATTTATAATCAACCAACAAATTAGTATAAACAGTTTATCAGGCTGTCAGTTTTTAAAAATTTAGCCTACATAAAACATTTTTATTGAATTATATCTTAACCTGTAAAAAGAAGGGTGAATGTTCTTAGAACAAGAAAGAAGAGGAAAATATATATAGTACATCCTTTTTAACATCACTTGCATAAATAAATAAATATATATATAAACAATAGAACTGGTATTTTTTTTCATATAAATTTTATTTTTCACAAATGTAAAACAAACCAACCAAAAAAGCATTTATTTATTTATGTATTTACAAGATGCTCAAAATTTATCAGAAATATTTTACAAGAAAATTTAATCCTGTTACAATTAAATTTCTGATGTTTCTTAATTTAAGTTGAGAAAGGACAGCTGAAAATCTACAGTCATCTTCATAGAACTTTTTTCTTTCCAGATTTTTATTCTTCTTCTTCTGAAAAACAAAAAATAAATTTTACAAAACAAAATTTAAATGCCTTACTTTAAAAACACCACTTATTAATCAGCCATTTATAAATATAATCGGAACAGAAATTATAATTTAAAAAAACTATTTACAAAAAGCTTTGTAGTTTAAGTTATTTGTACACCATGAAACTATTTTATTGCAGTATACCTATATTTCAGGGTTGTCGAATGACACCTCCCCCCCCCCTCTTCTAGGTACGAAACTGCATTTCATGGAGGCAATTTTATGTTATATCATATTCTTTTATTTCTTTTTGCACCCATGCTAACAATAATATTGTTTCTATTTTTATGTGTTAAGAGCAGGGGGGGGGGGGGAGGTGCTGTATACAGTGGAACTCCAGTTATACGTTTTGCCCGGGACCGGACAACAAAACGTATAACTCAGTAAAACGTACAACTCAATCTATGGTCTACCAAATTTTTTTTTTTTTAATATATTGCAAAAATTTTGTTCCACTGAGGTGTTTCAGTTACCTTTTATAACAAAAACGGAAGTTTCATAAGTATTAATTCATCCATGACATAAATTTTTGGAAATGGAACAGAGTAGAAAAGAGGTACATAAAATTAATATATCATAAAAGCTTTAATAGAAATATTTTTAATACACATAGAGTACTTAAAAGAGATCATTGAAATCGCCTTGACATGTAAATCATTTATCAAAACACATTTCAGTAGTTTACTGAATCTTGTTGAAATAATCACGAATCCTCGATTGTTTCTTTTCGGCAGAGCTGACATTGAACAGCAAACTTTGCATTTTGGTTAACAATGCAGCCCTGTTATCGTTACTGCTTTTACTACTGTCGAACAGCTTTTCAAAAGCCCTCAGAGCAGCCCCGAAGTTTGAGAGGGATCTTTCAAATCAGACTCATCCGACGCGTTGTCTGTGTTTCCGGTTACAAAATGTATAAATGAGGCAAAATTTTGTCCGAGGACGCAAAAACGTAACATATAACTGAGGGAAATGTGTAACTCAAAATGTATAACTCAGCTAATTTTTAATAGCAAGCGCCCGGGACCGCTGAGTTGAAACGTATAACTGAGGGCAGGGTTGTTATGATTTATCCCAACCCAAAAAACCCAAAATTTCAACTTTAAATTATATAGGTAATATATTTCTTAATGTCAGTACACCAGTAGTAAAGTTTATCACCAACCACCCCAAGGGAAAAAAGTCTTAATTCTTCCAATGACAATTTTTAAAACAAATAACTGTAACTTAATTTTCTATAAGTATATGTAACTATCACAAACACAAAAACTAATTTTTTTCCCATTAAAAAAAATACTTTGATGTATAATCCTACAGTTGAAACTCATAACAAAATACCACATATGCTGAGAATCTTAATTTAATGATGTAGACATGTAGAATTATTTGGTATATTCTATTAATTAGTTATAATAAAAAATACTTTACAGCAAATATTTTTTTCCCCATTTCTGCGAATTTTCTTATATCCAGTTTCAATTGCAAAAATTTTGCTGAATTAAATATAAACTACCACCCAACTTAATTCAATAACAACATAAACTAAAGGAAAACCTAAATTTCCTATTTACCTCGGGCTGAGGAAATTTTGGAATACAAACAACTCAAAAAAAAAAAAAAAAAAAAAAAAAAAAAATTGCAATCCATCATTAATCAATATGTTTCAGAATGAATTTTTTCTACAGAAAATATTTATTATATATAGGCAATCACTTCAATTAAAATGAATAAAGATACTTTATCCTTAACAAAATATTAGTTTAAAACTAATAATAAAAACTAAGTAAAAGTATACTAGTCTGATTCAGCACTGGTATTAGTATAGTACTTCTATAATTTCATTGTTAAAACTATTACTAATAATCAATTTATCTAAAAGCAAAACATAATTTTGATTGTCATTCATTTATATATTTTTGTAATCAAATAGTTACTTTAAACTGTACTTAGTAGTAAGTACATTTTTTTCAAACATTCTGAACCACCTCTAACTTAAAAAACTGTGATAAAACCCAAAAAACCCTGATAAAACCCAGTGGGTTGGGTTTTTTCTGAAAAAAACCCAGGCATTTAAGAACACTGACTGAGGGAAACGTATAACTGAGGGAAATGTACAACTGAGGGAAACGTACAACTCAGGTAACGTACATCTGGAGTTACACTGTATATTAAACACTTTATCTCTGTGTTAATCACTAAAACAAAATAAAAACAGGCTTTTTATAAATTCTTTTGAATAACTTCAAATATATAAATTCAAATTCTTTACATATGATGCATAGCATCAAATTATCATCTTGAATGAGCTATGGGTGCTCTTTCTTTCATTTCATAAAAGTCGAATTGCCCACTTTGGGAAATGTTCTAGAATTTGCATTGCTAGAAACCAGCAGTTCTTTATTTTTTCACATATAACTTTTACTTGAAAATGGCTTTGTAAAGTAGGAAAATACATTGTGTACCTCCAAGCTATAAATCTGATATCATCACTCATAAAACAATGGCATTTTACATACGGTTTTTGTTTCCCAGAAGGGTAACACGTCTGCCACTGAATACTTAACATATTTTGAATGATTATTATTGCCGACCCATGAAAAAAGCATTTTTTAATATTGTTTTTGGTTGTTCACTCGACAACATTAAATGATTTTCTTTATCTTTTTTCGTTACAAATATTTTTTTTTTTTCAATTATACAAATTTTTAATGAATAATTACACAATTATGTTTTGGATACTAAATACAAATACTACAGGAAAAGTTCTTTTCAGAATGAAAAAAATATTATGCCATAGTGTTTCCCTCAGAATGAAAAAGGGCAGGGTGCTCCTTCAAAAGACACTTCAGCTGAAAAAATGGGCACTTTTTTATGAAAAGGGCTTGTATTTGTAAAAGTATTTGTAAATTTTATTATTAGGCCTTTTTAAAATTTGGCAAAAAAAAATCGGCCAGTTCAAACTATGAATTAAAACTTTATTCAGCTAATGAAATTCTGAATAAAAGATCCTACAAACTCTACAAAATTTGTCGAATTAAAAAAAAATTATTGAACTTTGCACACTACAATAGTTAAGTATGTGCCGGCAAAAAATGGTTAAATTGCTATGTATAGTTTTTGATCCTATAAAGCTTATAATGTACAGATTTTGATATTTGATATATTTTTTTTTTTTACCCAAAAATTTTGTTTTAAAAAATATTTATTATTCCAAAAGACATTTCCTTGAGATCAATTTGCACACTGAAGTTTTTTCATGCATTTCTATGCTGCCTAACTAAAAAATAGCCATTTATTTCAGGAACATTTTTCTTTAAAACAATTTACTAAAAAATATCTTAATATTTACTATCTCCAAAAAAAAAAAAAAAAAAAAAAAATTCTGGAACACAAATTAGTCCCTTTTTCTCACAAATTTCAATACAGCGTTCTAAGAAAAATAAATGTTCTTTCGTGACCAGGGACCGATTTAGAAATTTGGGGGCTCTGGGCACAGATGTGTATGCCCCCCCCCCCTTTCACACAGATTCTTTGAATAACAAAAATATAATATCGAAAGCAGTACTTATTAAGATAACCATTATTGACTTTGATAATTTCTTTAAAATATTAATAAAAAAAATTAAATTTGATAATCATTAATTTACATTTAAATAATTATTTGATAATTATGAATTTTTAATGGAATTTTATAATAAACTGTGTGGTGCTGATTACCTTTCTCTATGAAAGTCCATATATCTGGAATGGTAAAGTATGCAACAACTAATAATAAATTTACCGCAGTCGGTTTTACGCTTAGTTAAGCAATGAAAAAATCCATATTTTTATTACTTGATATTTGATTTAAAAGAAATTTTAAAAACATGGATTTGAGCTTTCAGCTCCTCTCCAGAATCTTACATCTTTAGCAAAATATTTTGGGCAAAACATAAGAATGTTTTAAAAATACCTTAAGTTGAAATATCATTTTTAAAGTTTCTTAAAAAAAAGGGTCAAAGAAAGTATTAAAGAAGGTCCCTTTCTCTAAAGAACCTGCTTTATTTTTAATTTGTTAAAAATTATACATATAATCAAAATCCAAATTAATTTATATGACGGCATATTAAAAAAAAAAAAAATCCTTAATTTAGAGGTCACAAGATCAAATAATTTTATCACCCTCTCCCCTCCTCTTCTAGATACATACCATTAAATTAAAAAAAATTATTTAGCATAAATCTGTGTAATCTTAAGTATTGTCAAAGTTTATGAAAGTTAAAAACCCCGTTAACAAAAAATATTTGACACATTTCAGCAAAACATTAAAAAATATTCAAACAATCTTTTTCTATTAAATGTTGCATTTCATAAATTTAAATTAATTTAATTTTTATTAAATGTAGGTCCAGATTAGATTCACTATATTTCCAGAGGTGTCACAATTACAATAATCACAAAACTGAATCATCACTCTTGAAACAAATATTAAAACATTTAAAGCAAACATTTTTTAAGCACATGAGCTGAAGCATCAAAATTTCCAGTAATTTGATGGACCCATTGTACAAGATGTTTGCATTTCATGAAACTCTGCTAAACTGTTTTAAAAAACTGTAAAATAACAGTTTTGAATAAAAGGATTTTATTAAAAATGAACAATTAATATGCAATTGGTAACAGACTAAGATTTTTTTTAATGATAACTTTTTGAATACAGTTTTGTTAAAATATTACTAACTAAATTTTAATATGAAAAAGTTTATAAAATGATTCTTTGGCCGTTTAAAAGATATCGCCAAATTTGTCAGCCGATTGTGGTAAAAAATCTTAAACTTAGTCAATGGATTGCCGAAGAAAAAAAAAATTCACAAAATTCTACAATCAGTCACGGAAAAAAATCACGAAATTTGTTAGTCAATCATGAAAAAAAAAACTTTAAATTCTTCAGGTGCTTGAGAAAAAAAAAATATATGAAATTCGTCAGTGGATTGTCAGAAAAAATCGAGAAATTCTTCAACCAGACGCGGTAAATAAATCACAAAAATCGTTCATCGGTAGCAAGAAAAAATTACGAAATGCGCCTGTCAATCAAGGGAAAAATCTAAAAATTATTGTGAAATTCGTCAGTCTATCGAGAGGAAAATCACAGAATTCTTCAATCAGTCACAGGAAAAAAATCGCAAAATTCTTCAATAAGTCGTGGAAAATTGCGAAACTTTAATTGCCACTCGCCATGTGACAATTAAAGTTGTAAAAGTGGCGATTAAAAAATTGTCATTGATTGCCACCCCTACGCGGTCACTTCCCAGTTACACATTCCATTATAATCCTTGACCAACTGACGAATTTTACGATTTTTTTTTTTACCAAGAATGTGTTAAGAACTTTGCGATTTCGCCCCCCCCCCCCATTTGTTTGACGAATAGCTCAATTTTTTTCACCCCTGACTATCTAATTTCATGATAATTTCACACTTGACCAACTGGCAAATTTTGCAGGTTTGTTCCATGATGGATCAACGAATTGCACGATTTTTCCCCCTGATCAACTGACAAGTTTCACCTCATAAACGACAGAAGAATTTCATGATTTTTTTTCTTATGATTGACTGACAAATTTCTAAAATTTTCCGTGCTACCCGATTGACAAATTTCATGCTTTTTTTTCCTGCTATCAATTGGCTAATTGTTCAGTTTTTTCTTGTGACCAATCAGCAGATTTACGGGTTTTTTCCCTGCAGCTTACTAGCGAAATTTGCAGGAGTTTTTCATGCGACCGACTAAAGAATTTCCAGACTTCAAGATTTTTTTCAGCAATTGATTAACAAATTTAGCTATATTCTCCTGCAACCGATTGACGATCATTGTGATATTCTTCCCGCGTCTAACTGACAAAATTTACGGGGGTTTTTTTTTCGACCGACTGACGAATTTTGAGATTTTTTTCCCTACAACCGATCTATACGAAAAAAAAAAGGCATTCTGGTATTGAAAAAGAAAAAAATACTGCAATTCCGGTACATAACTGGAACACAATCACCCCTGACAAATAATCCATGATCATATTCTAAAAAAATTAATGTGATAATAGACTTTCCGATTTTTAGAAAATTTTCCTGAATTTTGACTTTTTCCCTATTCTTATCATGAGCACTTCGCTGGTATAAAACTGATTTATACAAAAATATGTTTCTATATGATGATTATACTTTATCTAGAAAATTTGAAACATTAGTCAGTACTTTAAAAAGTGGCCATTAATGAAACCGAGTCTATTGGCAATTGGCTACTAATCCGATTTCCCAGTTTTCACCTATATTGATCGGATGCGAGAAAAAATGATGAAATTCGCCAGTCGATCAAGTGGAAAATCTCATATATTGTGAAATTTGTTAATTGGTCGTGAAAAAAAATCCCATTTGTCAGTCGGTCGCAAAATTAGTCAATTGGTCACAGGAAAATATCGCAAAATTCTATTGATAAGTGGGGATAATAAACAAACAAGTTCAAAATATATCTTTTGAACAGGATGCAAGAGTGCTCTTTTAGGGAACAGTGTGGCCTTTTTAAAAATATTTCCCTCCGGCTACCCTTTAGTTCTAGAGTTAACACTATATTCATTACTAATAAAAAATTTTAAATCTCATGTACAGTGAAGTTGCGACAACATATATTACTAATGACATGTATTCAGTACCAAAAGAAAAGCACATGGGCCTCCGCCTGGATATAAATCTGTTAGAAAAGCTCTAAAAGCTGGACTTATAACTATGTATGGAGCAAATTTCCAAAGACTTTTTCTCCATAAAGGTGATATCTCAAAATATATCTTTTGTAAAGTTATTGACCAGGGCTTGAAATTCAATTTTTCCAAGGAATGGAGTCTCCCTACCAACATTTTTAAATGGAGGGGAGTTGTAATGTTTGTTAGGGAGAAAAAAAAATCTTTAAACCCCACTATTATTTTACGTGCTATTTAAAGAATTACATTAATGCAGACATGACAAAATACCATTGAAAAAATTAAGTCAACTGAGAATGATTATGTAAAATTTTTATTTTTATTATAAAAAAGGGAAGTAAGTTAAGTTTTATATATGCAGTGTATTTTTCAAGTTCCATTAAATGTGTTAGGGACCCTTAACAATTAGGTTGTTAAATAAATTTCTGACTTTAGATTTTACTTGATTGAGATTCACCGATCGATCGCGGAAAAGACGCAAAGTTCATCGATCGATCGCGAAAAAATGCAAAGTTCGTCGATCAGTCGTGGAAAAAACGCAAAGTTCGTCGATCTGTTGCGGGAAAAATGCAAAGTTCGTCGATCAGTCACCAAAAAACGCAAAGTTCGTCGATCGATTGCAGAATAAACACAAAGTTTGTCGATCTGTCCCCAAAAAAACGCAAGGTTCGTCGATCAGTCGCTTAAAAAACACAATGTTCGTCTATCTGTCGCAGAAAAAACGCAAAGTTTGTTGATCAGTCGCAGAAAAAAATGCAACGTTCGTTGATCTGTTGCAGAAAAAATGCAAAGTTTGTCGATCTGTCACCAAAAAACTCAAAGTTCGTCAATCAGTTGCGGAAAAAAGCAAATTTCGTCGATCGATTGCGGAATAAACTCAAAGTTCGTCGATCTGTCCCCAAAAAACCCAAGTTCGTTGATCTGTCGCGGATAAAAATGCAACATTCGTTGATCAGTTGCTTAAAAAATGCAAAGTTCGTCGATCAGTCACGGAAAAACACAAAGTTCGTTGATCTGTCACGGAAAAACACAAAGTTCATTGATCTGTCACGGAAAATCAAAGTTCGTCGATCAGTCGCGGAAAAAACACAAAGTTCGTCAATCGGTTGCGGGAAAAAAATCACGAAATTTATCGTTCGGTTGCAGGTAAATTAAATAATGCAAATTTCTCCAAAAATGCTGAAATTTTTTGGGCGGGATTTCAAAATTTTCGGCGCGAATCCTGCCCTGAAATTCAAGCCCTGTTGACAGAACTGTAAACTGTTTGTCAATGCGATAGTTTAAAAAATATATCTTAACCCAAAATAACGTGTCTTTGGTATGTATGTGTCAGTGCTTTATGAAACGTCGTTTGCATTTCTATAAAAGATGAAATTGCACTCCTATATATACAAGGACATCTCCCTGTTTTTTTTTTTTTTTAAATTCCCACAGAATATTTTTGATCAGCTGAAGATTCGTTGCAGAACATTGCTAAATATTCTGCTTTGGGGCCCAACATATTTTGAGTGATTATTATTGCAGACCCATGAAAAAAGCAATTTAATATTGTTTTCGGTTGTTCACTCAACAACATTAAATGACTGGATTTTTTTCAAGGAAAAAAAAAATCACGAATGCTTCGTATACGCCGCATTGGTAGATATGATAAGCTACGGCTACCGAAGGCAGTCTTATTTCACTGCCGATTCCAGGCTCTCGTGAGCCTATAACCAAAAAGGGCCGGTTTACCTGGACACCTCTAAGGTGGTGCTCTTCGGTCAGGGGAGAAGTGGGGGCCTAAGCCTCCTACGCTTCATCACCCTTTCCCAAATGAATGACGACAGAGGTTGCTGCAATGATACGGTGGAGCCCAAACTCAGAGGACACCGCCACAACACACTTGGGCGGAATGCCAGAAGTGAACAACGGCTCCATAGCCGGGATCCCATAAGGGAAACCGAGTCCTCGGCCAATGCTGAACACTCCCATGACCCATTAATGTAACCACACCTTCCAATTATCAAACACCGCACTGGTAGATATAGATAAATTTTATTTTTAAACATGTATAAGCCTGAAATTGTGGTATTTGTTAAATGTTTTTTTCACATATACAATTTTTTTAACCCCTTAATCGTCGTGCCCGAGACATTCACGGGCAGCGTAGATTACGCCTGTTTTATTCAGATTGTTTGATTCCCACCAGTTTTTTAAAATAGTGTTATTGGCTTTATTCTTGCATTATTTTATCTGTCTATTAAATAAGATGAACATTTCTACTTAAAAAACTGGTGGTAATCAATACAATCTGATTTTTTTAAAAGTGGCCTACACTTAAAAGGTGCGACGATTAAGGGGTTAATGAATGAAAATTACACAATGGATACTAAATACAAATACTAGGAAAAGTTCTTTTCAGCATAAAAAAATTATTATATACCACAGTTATTTTATTGTAAAAACTTGATATTTGAGTAATTTTAATTATTTTTTCAATTAATTTTCAGCAATGAAATTCACATGAAATTACTGAATAATAAACATGCAAATTTTTACATTGCTAACTAAGCGTAACCAAGCTTCCAGACTTGGACATTTTTCACTCTGTTGGTTTTACGCTTAGTTAGCAATGTAAAAATCCACATGTTTATTACTTGATATTTGATTTAAATCAAAAATTTATAAAACATGGATTTGAGCTTTCAACCCCTCTCCAGAATCTTACATTTGCAAAATATTTTGGGCAAAACATAAGAATATTTTCAAAATACCTTAAGTTTAAAAAATGATTTTTTGGTCACTTAAAAGATATCAGTTAACAGCTTTTTTATTATAGTTTTAATGGTATATTGAGTATTCTTCAATTCTATAAATTACATGAATTAAATAACTTCTTTATGAAACATATAATTTATACTCATACTCATTTTATATATTCCTTTGTGATTAATTTTAAATCAAGGTGACAAGAATACTTTTGTCTTAAAAGATTTAAATCAAAGTTAACAATGACTTAATTATATTTTCCCATATATAAAACACAGTAAAAACTTTATGAAACTCACACAAGAGATAGAAATAAGGAACTCCTTTTAAACAACATTAATAAATCATTTTGAAAAACTTACTTTCAAAAATTATGTTATGAAAGTTGAAACTCGCCAGAAAAATTTAAGTATGTGATGTGCATAATACAAAATTTTATTAAAGTAAAACAAAAAAACCTTTTATTTACTATTTTTCCTGTCAGTTTTCTTTCTTTTGTATTACATAATGAATTTTGAATTCAAACACACCTTACCCTGCACAGTTAAAAAATCTGCACTATAATATCAAAACTAGGCAAACTGAAGCAAACATTACTGCACACACACTCAAGTGAAAAACAGAGCTAATAGTATCAGTACATGATCATGTGCAAGATTTAAAAAAATACTTGGTAAAATTGGGAACACCAGATAAACAGTGGCAATGTATATAATGAATAATTATTTTAATGTTCAACTGGAGTCAACAATTAAACTTAAGTTTCAATTACTATGAATATATTGGTATATTAATATTATATATTAAACATGCATCTTATTTTAGCCCTCTTCTCGCTTTTTATATTTGTATCATGATCTCTCCACATTTTTGTATTAATCTCTAAAACACACAGCTTATCATTTTTAAACATTGATTTTCTATGAAAATGGAGAAATCAGTCATGCTTATGAGAAACTAGAGCTGTACCAAGTACTTGGTATAATACTCGTTAATCAGCCAAATTGCAGCCGAGTAGTTGCAAGAATTTCATTTTTTAAGCATATTTAAAGACAAATTAATTTATAAGTGATCTATAAAAAGTTATTTGAATATAAATGTATAATATATGCCATAATTCATAAGAACTATTTACTCGGTACATAAAAAATTTATCTATAAAACATAGAAAAAGATAAGGAAAAAATCTCATGCAAAATTAAAGTTTAGTTTTAAAATTATATTAAAAAAAAAAAAAGTCATTTTTAAAACTGTTGGAAAAGACTATGATTTCAGAAAATACAATAAATGCAATTAAAAAAATTAATAATTAAATGGGCATTTCTTTTATTGTTGTAAATTTAGCCTGCCTCAGAAAAAATGTTTTCACTGTGAGCACAGATAAAATAGCATTTTAGCTGTACATTATGAAAAAATGAAAAGTAACTGTAAAGCCGATACCCTTTTTTGCTAGTTTCTTGTTATAGCGGCCTCTACAATTACTGTTATACTAAGGTTTCAGCTCTGATTTCCCCAAGATCATCGAAAAGGGGCAATTCACAAAATTCCATTCTATAAAAACATACTCTTCATTGTTAATTTTTATTTTGTTATGTTTCAAAATGTGTAGTTTGCAAACAAATTGAAACGAAAACTTTAACAGAAGGACTTAAAGAAGTTATCAATAAACGTTTGGTTCAAATTTGAGTAACTAAATTTCATATTCATTACAAAATGTTATCTTTTACAAAAAAAAAAAAAAAAAAAAAAAAAAAAAAGAATCAGAGTTTCCCCCAGACAGTTTCAGAAGGGTGCTGCACCCTGCCTGCCCTTTGGTTTACAAAATAGCACCCTTTTTGCCCCTCATAAAAAGAATTAGCACCCTTCTTGCCCTCAGGGACACGCCAGTAGCATCCAACGCCTGTGTGCCGAACTTCAGTGGGCGCTCTACATCCATATCCCTCAGTATAAATACATAGCTGCAAACCTTTTTTTTTTTTTTTTAAGTCAAATAAACGCATTTTGAACAAGAAAAATTATTTAATAAAACACGTCTTGTTTCTATAGGATGCTTATCTGATTTCATTTATTAAGTAAAATTTCAGGTTCAAAATATTGGTATTTGATTAAAAAATTAAAAAAGGTTGACAGGTATGTAAATAGAATTCAAAATACAGTAAAAAGTGAGAAAATGGAACCTGTTTGCATCAGAATCCTGCATAAAACGGAAAAAATCAGTGTCCTGGAGAAAATAATGATACAATTACAATAGATTGAATATTTGAATAAAGCATAAAAATCTGTTTAAAATGGATTGTATGTGCGTACTAATACATAATAGATGTCAAGGAGTTGTAATAGTATAATTAAATTAAGTATTTTTTTCTTTTTGAAATATTTTTTTCCTCAACTGAAATCTTTGGCACCTTTACTATACTTCGGCGCCTGTGAGCGCTGCACACATTGCACACTGGGTCGGCGCGTCCCTGCTTGCCCCACAGTACAAAAAGTGCCCTTTCTCCTTTTTGCATTAAAAAATTTGCTTTCATAGTAAAAACTGACTCAGTGTTGTCTTAAAAAGAGTGTCCTGATTTTTAAATATTGAAAGTGGCTTTAAAAACCAAAATAATACCTTTAACAATTAAAAATGTGCCCTTAAAAATCTGAAAAGTGCTCTCAAGAATCCAAAAAGTGCCCTTTTCTCACCAGCAGCACCCTGCCCTTTTTTAAACCTGGGGGAAAATCTGGAATCATTTTCACACAAATAACTTTTACTTTTCTCAAAATGGGCCCCAAGATAAAAGCCTTGCATTATAAACTGAGCAAATTGAAAACTTACCTTTGCTTGAATGCCAAATGAGTTTAAGCTGCACAAGAATCTTCTCTAAACACCATCTACTGATGCACCATGCTTGATAGAAACTTGGAGCAAACTGTACATGGGTGAAAATGGCTAGTCTATGTTGAAAATGGAGAAGTCCGTATGCTGCCTAAGATAAAGAGCGATGACTTCAGCTTCTGTTGCCGGGGACAACCAACAGTATGAATGGAATCGGCTTGGCATTCTGTCAAACGGTGTTCTTAGAAGCATGGCTCAACATTATCTCGGCTGTCACCGTAGTCTCCTTAAAAATATGAAAATAAATTGTAATAGGTTGCAACATTAAGCATTTATCATATTCAACTAGAAATTTAAAAACAAAAAGTTAACTGAAACTGATTAATGTATATAACTGACGCCAGTGAATCATTTTTTCTTCTTTTAAATTAAAACTTATTTCAGCATGCACATACACACATAATAATTTGCATTTAATACATTTATTTTAACGTATCAAACTGATTTTCTGTAAGTTAGGATTGGTAAGTTATTTCCATAAAAAAGGGGATATTCTTCACTTCTACTATCCAGTGATACTTTTATCCTTTCTTAGGACTTTTAACAAGCCCCTCATAATGTTTACTCTTTCTCATTATCAATGAGATATCGCCTGCATGAAATATCCTTTGGTCAAATAAATTTTATTGTGTGAATGGGGAGTTACACATTAAAATTCATTCATGATTTAAAACATGAAATACAGTATGTAATATATTTTGCATTTCATGAATTAAAATGGATGAAATGGCATAAAAATATGCAATCCAATGGTCTTTTTGAGAATGGGGAAGGCTAAGTTTCTACGGTAGGTTATGGAGAAGACTCGTGGCAAGCCATTTTGGCCAGTTGATGAAGAAGGAAAAATGGCATCTTTTCTAAATATTTCTATGGGGTATAGGTGCAGATACACGGTCGCCAGTCGCCACGTGGCGACTGTATTTTTCTCTTTGGCCCCTAACTTTCCATGTCTAAGTCGCCTATGGCCTATGTCTAAGTGTCTTACAGGAACGCCCCTTTTCCAGCGACTGTCAGATTTCCACATTTTTTAAGTCAATTTCGCACGTTTTCTGCTATATTTACCGCTTTTTTATTTTTTTCTGTTGTCCATAATTAAAAATCATGATTAAGCATGGATACCACATTTTCGCAGATCAACAAGTTTTCTGTTTTCTTCTTAATTATCCCTGAATGTCAAAAATTGTTCAATTTTATTAAAATCTAAATCTTAAAATAAAATAAATCTTCTCAATATTTTTTCATATGTATTTTTTCTTTTGATTTTTATAGAGATACTTTTTGATGCAAATGCCCATGTCGGGCATTTATTTTCAGCTATGAAAAACCCTTTGGTCGGGGGGGGGGGGGATTTATCTATAGAACAAAAAAATTAGAGAATCGTTTATATGGGGCCTTACATTACAAATATTCATTCCTATAAACTGTATACAATTATGGTTGGAAGATTCTATAAAATCCCGTTGCCCAATTTTAATGAAGAAAAAATAAATCATTTATTTATTTAAGTTTTGTGTAAATTAATTTAAAATATACTGTTTATTACTTTTAAGCTTTAATAGTAGACAATAAACCCCATATAGCCATATAAATGCTATAGTTTTTATGCGTTTGTTTCACAATGTGGCCACTGGATTTTCTGGGTTTAGGAGCCACTGGCCCCTTACAGATTTTGGGAATCTGCACCTATACTATGGGGAGCAAAAAAAAAAAAAAAAAATACCGAATCAGCTGCACAGCAGAAGTACTGTGCACTTAGACTGTTTTAAATTTTTAAACGCATATGCACTATAGCACTTTTTACTGAAATTACGGTACTGAAAAAGAAAAACACTGCAGAACATAATATAAAAGATGGAGATAAATTATAATTCCAGGAAAGTAATTAAAGAAGATAATTGATACAATGTTTGGTACTTTTCAGTTAGCCGGACACCAGTGATGACATGTATATATATAAATACACACATATGTATGATTGCAGTAAACATTTCATATTTTGAATGAAGACGTTTATTGTTTTTTTTTTTTTTTGATAAACTTTTTTTATGCATCTTTAAAGTCCTAAAACAATTTTATTGCTGCTTCTACATCCTCATGTAACAGCCAAATGGTAAAATCCATTTCAGTGTCAATAATAAATGCAAGTTATAATTTAATAAATATTTTCTATATGAAAAGTAGCACGTTAAGATGTTTTGTGAGGTTATGATTAAATAATATTAATGATAAAAGATTAACGTTCAATAAATAGCCCAATTAGAATGTTTGGTATGGTTTGCAATAAACAATTCTTTACACTGTCAGGATTGAAATAAATGGCAAATTAGCATATATTTTGGCATGTGTTGGTATAACAGAAAAGTACCAAGTTGTGTTCCTATTACACTCTAAGTGGAATTTAAAAATTAATCAGATTACTTAGCTATTCGGTTAAACCAAAACATTTTAGGCACCATTACCATGATTAATTAAGAATCCCATTAATGAATTATAAACAAATTACCTAATTTATTAACATCTTAAAACTAAGTGAAATTTTGCAAATGGTCATTAGTACATAAAATTCGAAGTTTTCTATTACAATCAAAACAAAAACATGCCATTATCGTCAGAAAATACAGAATATATATATTAGTTAATTAAAACCAGATCTTAACTTATGAAGTAAAATTTTTACTGAAACTGTGAAATATTATTTTCGGCTTCCTGACTAGTTTAAGATTGTCAGCAATAAAGCAGATTATAAAACAAGCAACGGAGATTTACGAAAAAAAGCTGAATTTTTATTGGTTATTTTTTTATAAACCCAAAACTTCTGGGAGTGTTCATTACCGGCACATTATACCCTGACTCCTGGCATATATATAATTACAATCAACTTATTAATAGCATATTCAGGGCAGAGATAAATCAGTAAATAACTTTTTTTTATACACTTCTGTAGAAGTAAGTAACATAAGCAAAGCAATGCAGTTAATTTTACAAAATTGCTGATGCTTTTTCTCAGCTTTCTTTATCTTGAACTTAAATCTGTCCCTGAGAATGATGAAAACTAATTTTTAACTAACTCTTGGAATAATATAGAAAAATAATCTTACCTAATTTGTAAATCAAAATCCTCAAAAGAATATGATGACGACGCCAGGAATAGGGAGGCTTGCTTCAAAACTTTGTAAACAGACTTTGCTCACGCTGCCATCATGACGCTGCTAACATACAAAATCCCTACCAGCCCGCAGAAACAAGAAAATGTATTCCTTTCTAAAAACACTATCTTTCAATAGAATTATTTTTCCAAGGTTTTTTTATCTTTAAAATTTCTTATACAATATTAAATAAGTTTAAAAGTGGAAATTTCTAAATGCTTATTATTACAAATTTGAAAACATTTAAAAATATATTTACAAAAATACCCACTGGGAAAAAAATGTGTCGGAAAAGGGAAATCTTTGTTTCATATTTCCCTCCTTGTATTTGCCGGCAAGCCTGGATTAATTTAATGTTTCTGTGATGTTAATGTAATGTTTCTAATTTAGTGTTTCTGTGAAAAGAGTCGGGGGGGGGGGGGGGGTTTGCTTGCTATTATTGCTATTTAGGATATTTTTTCGTTTAAATATGAAAATAACTTATTTTTTGGAACTGATTTATAGATAATATAAAATCAGCCCCCCCCCCCCCCTTCCCACAGAAAAAAAAAAAAAAAAAAAGATTTTTTTTTTCTGTTTTCCTTTAACAGTAACTGCTTTTTGGCAAAGTGGCATTTATTTCTTTTGACAAATATTTTTTTTATTGAAATTGAACTATATTTTTCAAATTGGAAATAAATTCCCATTTATGGGGGGGGGGGGGCATTTGCTATTACTGCCATTTAGGATATTTTTTCTTTTAAATCTAAATTTTGAGTGTTTCAAAAAATGAAAATAACTTATTTTTTGAAACTGATTTATAGATAATATACAGATAATATAAAATCAGCCCCCCCCCCCAAAAAAAAAAATAAAAAAAATGTTTTTTTTTTTTTTTTTCCCTTAACAGTAACTGCTTTTTGGCAAAGGGGCATTTATTTCTTTTGACAAATATTTTTTCATTGAAATTGAAATATATAATTCAAATTGAAAATAAATTCCTATTTATCATTATTTTTTTTAATATGTTTAAATAATATGTGTGTCTAAAGATTGCAATATTCATTTTCATTCTAGGTGCTCTCAGAAAATATTCATTTAAATATATTAATGCATACTTTAAAAGCCAAAACATTAACTATTTTTATGATTTTTTTTTTTTCACATAAAAACTCTTTGAATTAAAGAAGGGTACTTTTTGTGTATTTTTTATTGCATAAAATATTTAAATGCAGCATATTTTATCGTGTCACATAAATCCCGGTTTAAAATAACGAAAATAATCTTATAAAATGTGAAGTAAAAATACTTTTTATTTCTTATAATAAAAATGTCGAGAAGATTATACTGGGCCACTGACTTTTAAACGATGATAGATTTGTATATCTTTGCCGCAAACGTACTTTCATTCGCTATTGGGCACTGAAATTGCATTAAGTTTCCCCGCCATTTGCCCGTTAACGATTTGGCGATAGACATCCGGTGTGCGGGCGCGTCAGTTGAAATACATTAATGGCTGGATACAAATTGCCGCAAACTTTTTTGGCCACAACGATTACGACATGTGGCCAAAAATCTCGTGTTTGTTGGGATAGAGACCTTCAAAATGTTAAAATATGCCAATATTTCCATAATCGAGTTTTTATCATGATTCAATTCGTTCCTCAAACTCATATATTTACTATTCTCTATTACTCATATTGATACTCTCTTTGTATTATTCTCACGCGCAAAAATATTATATGTAACGATGCGGCATCTTTTAATTTACCGAAACTGTGGCTAGAATTACTCCATGGTCAAAGATATGAAAATAAACAATCAAGTAAAAAAATAATAGATAACGTGCGTAATTAAAAAAAAAAGTACATGAAAATAATAACTTCAAAGCCCGTTCAGCTTTAGAATATTCTCATTTTGTTTTTGAAAATGACTCGGAAAGAGTCGAAACATGTAAAACAACTAATAAAAGTTATTTTAATTTACATTATAGTTGTTAATTTTACACCTTTAGCATTTAAAAGTAATATAGCTTTATGTCAATTGCAACGAAATTTATGTAGCCTGTAATGTATCCATAAAATATTTTGTATGACTCACTTAATTTCCAAAATATTTATCTAATATTTTGTATGATTCACCAGTTCTTTGATCTGGGTGTGTCTTTCATTTCTTTATTAATGTTGTGGTTTTTTTTCCCGACTAATATTCTTGAGTCATTCCCATAGTCACTGCTGTTATAATGTTAACACCCTTATTACAGACACTATGTCTCCAGCATATCAGTCGTTAAAAAAATTTGCCATATTGCAATGAAAGGAATAAACAGAAAATAAAGATATTTTATTCGTATTTTTACGACATAGATTCAATTAGCTCAAAGAAATTTATTCAACACTACACTAAATCAATAGTTTTTTTTTAAATACTCCTAAAAATAACTATAAACAAGTGGGTAAATTTGATCAAAGATCTCACAAAGGGTTTCGTTTAATATTCATTTCAAAACATTTTATCCTTTCTTTAATAAACCAAATAAATTTCATTTTCAAAAAAAAAAAAAAAAAAAAAAAAAAAAAAAAATAGTTTTCTATAAAGTAAAAATTTATCGGTCTATTTTTCTCGTTTTTTCGAATATCTGAACCGGCCCGATAGCGGGCAATTGGTGAAACTTTTTATTTCATTTTCATTTTTCACGTGGAAATATTTCAACAGAAAATTAATTACTGTAGAAAGAATTTTATTGTGGATTTTTAATTGTTGGCAACTGTTTTAACAAAAAAGTTTAAATTTAATAGGAAAAGGCTGTTAGATTTTTGGTTTTTTTATCTCTATATATTAAAATAATACGATTTTTTCAATTTTTATGATTTTGATCTTCATAGTAGATATTCAGCTATAAGTACACAAATTTTCATGCCTGCAAGTTCTATAGTTTCTGAGAACCGGCTCTGTGACGGACAGACAACGAAGCGGGTGTAATAGGGCTTCGTGAGCTGAATGAAACACTAAAAATGTGTTATTTAGCAATTTTAATTGTACAATTTTATGTTAAATATTCTTCGAGCCCAACAACTTTCTATCCCTTTATACCCAGGCGATGCAGACAAGCACCATTAAAAAAAATATATAATATAAAATTTATATTATAAAGCAAAAACACGTCCGTGAATAACGCTGACGTCATATTGACGGTGACAAGAACTGGCCAGTAAATTTCACTTCTACTGCAATTTTGTTTAACTTCTAAAGATCGCAGAATTTCAATTTTTACACCGTGGAATAGGAGGGAAATGTTACTTCAAATGGACCTTTCTTGAAAACTGTATGTCAATTTACAGATTATTTATGGTTTTTAAAACAATTTTCAAGCATGATTGTTGTTTTTAAATCTGTCTCTATCAAGTGAAGTACGATTACAAAGGATTAAGCCGTTTGCACTTAAAACAACATAAAAAGTTCAGCATTTGTTTCCGGCTAATATTTCTATAACGAAATTAAAACTTCATCAATAAATAATTAAATATATATAGAACTTTATATATATATATATATATATATATATATATATATAAACTTACAAATTTAACACAAATCTAATCGAAATATGAGCTTAAATCACCAAAATTATTAGAATAAAAAATATTGTTGCTAAGTAGCTACCTTTGCCAATTTACTCATTTAAAAGATTTCAGTAAAAATCTATTAGAGTTTCAGGTAACAAATTGGTTTCTAGCTACGTTCTGTAAGCCCGCTCTTGATCTTTACTTAATACATCTATTAATAAAAGTAGATTTTATATTTCATGTGAAATTTTTTACTTTGTCATTCTTAGAAAACGCAGCCAATGTTATAAAGCCAAATATTTTTATCAACCATTTACATATGGATAGCTTTTACGTTGTTGAACGATATGTGGTGGATCATTGTAGACCAAATATACTATCTCATTTTCAGATGATTTCATGATGTATTTAATGTTATCACATCTTAAGGATTGAGGATTAAATATATATATATATATATATATTCTTTGTTTTTAAGTATTTAAAAAAACCAATAATTATTAAATATAAATAAGTTTAAAGAATAAATCCTTTCTAAATTTTATATTATCGTTATAGACATATTTTAATCTATCGTAAGCTATTAAACAGAAAAGTTATTGCGTTGTATTTGTACTCATTTTATAATTTTGGACATATAGGGTTAATTTAAATTTTCTCAATTACAAAGTTTATTTATACATATTACGCTCTAAAATTTAAACTAACAAAACCTTATGCATTTAGTGATTTTTTTAATTTATATAATAAAATTTAAATAAATTATAATGAAATGAAAAGTTTCCAATATTATTTAATAAATATGCTGTTCTTGAAATGACGCTACTTGATTTGTCACAATGCAGACAAAATTGCATAAGTTTATGTTTTAAATAAGAGAATAATAATATATTTGAAAATTCCGTAAAAAAATGCATTATTAATTCGAAGAATATTCATATTATGTACTGAAAACATCGATATACATGATTAATTACTCAGAAAAACATAAAACAAAATTGAAAAATGTATATTAGTTTTTGTAAGTTTTATTACCTGAAATCGTTAGTTTTTAGGAAGGAAATTCTAAAGTTCGCCATATTTAACAATTTCCAATCTAGTGTTTTTGACTTTTACTATAGCACAATTTCTATTGAAAATGAAGTTGTAGCATTTACAGTTGGTTTGCAAGGATACGCGATAGAATTCCGTTACATTATGATCTACGGGGAAAATTGTTTGCGGAAAATTTTAAGAGTGATAAACTACTTAAAATGTAATAAAATTGATATGCATTTTTGAAGTGCCCTGAAAACATGCTTTGTACAGAGCATGGAGTGGAAAACAATTATAATTCATTTACAGAGAAGCAGCCTGTTACATAATGGTCTACAGAGAAAAAAATTTGCAATGTATTTTAATAATGATGCTTCTCTATTTCAGACATAATGAAAATGATATAGTTAACTGAGGTGAACAACAAGATACTTACAGTGAAATGTGGTGTGCACAGTATTTATCAGTCATTTGTAGGGACATACAAAAGAAATTTTGAAGATTTTCTGAAAACGATACACAGCATGTAGACAAATATGCAGACGTATTCTTTAGATTATTTCTTATACATTCTATAGGTTATTTTCACTACTTTCTGAAAAAATAGATGTTTATTCTTGAAAATTTAAACTAAACATCCAATTAAAGAAATAAAGAAAAATAAATATAAATTAGAAAATTTCCAAGGAAGAGACCCAATGTAATGGATCAAAGTTATTTTGTTTTATTTTATTTTGTCACCAGAACGTTAATCGAAAGAGAAAACCTTTTCAAATTCTCTTGCAGTTTCTCGAATTCTATTAAATATTTTGAGAAAGATTTCATACTGCTTTGGCGGGGGAAATATAAATGAATTACTTTTTAGAAGATCTCTTACTTGTTTTCCTGTTCTGAGTAAGAAGATACTTAGAATTTTAACTCGGAAAACGAAAATAATGTTTGATTAATTCTAGCAACAAATTAAAAGAAACTGGTTTAAACTTGCATTGTTCAAATTACTTAAAATCATTGCAGTTAATTTACACAGAAATTTGTCTTGTAATCGTTTAAAAACAATTTTGTGTTTTTAATAAGATGTGTTAGTGGCATGTTTATGCTATACACCAACATTTTTAAATTGAAAATATAGATAAATAACGCTTTAGAAGATCTGTTACTTATGTTCCTGTTCCGAGTACGAAGAAACTTAATATTTGAACTAGGAAAACATACATTTTATTAGATTAATTATAGCAAGGAATTAAATAAACTTCTTTAAAATAAATTGCTCAAATGTAATAGTTCAAAGTTCTTTTACGTTTATTTTTTCAATTTATTTTATTACCAGCACGTTAATCGAAAGAGAAAACATTTTCGAATTCTCTTGTGGTTTCTCGAAAATCTCTTATGGAATTCGAAATACTCTTGTAAATGTCGAAAAATCTCTCGGAAATCTCTTAAAAAATCTAATTCCTTTGTGGCTTCTGTTGTGGTTTCTGTTAAATAATTTCAGGAAGATTGCTTGCTGCTTTATTAGGAAAAATATAAATAAATTACGTTTTAGAAGATCTGTTACTTGGGTTCCTGTTCTGAGTTAGAAAATACTTAGAATTTTAACTCGGAAAACGAAAATAATCTTGGATTAATTCTAGTGACGAATGAAAAGAAACTGGTTTAAACTTAAACTGCTCAAATTACTAAAAAAATAATCGAAGTTAATTTATACAGAAATTGGTCTTGTAATTGTTTAAGAACAATTTTGTGCTTTTAACAAGATGTGTTTGTGGCATATTTATGCTATACGTCGACATTTTAAAATTGAAAATATAAATAAATTACGTTACAGAAGATCTGTTACTTGTGTTTCTGTTCGTAGTACGAAGAAACTTAAGATTTTAATTTAGAAAACGTACATTTTATTGGATTAATTATAGCAAATAATTAAATGAAACTTCTTTAAAATAAATTACTCAAATGTAATAGTTCAAAGTTCTTTTTTTCCCCTTTTTTTATTACCAGAACATTAATCGAAAGAGAAAAACGTTACAAATTCTCTTGTGGTTTCTCGAAAACCTCTTGTGGCATCTGAAGTAATCTTGTAAATGTCGAAAGTCTCTCGAAATTCTCTTAAAAAATCGAATTCTCTTGTGATTTCTGTTGTGGTTTCTCGACAATCTCTTATGGAATTCGAAATACTCTTGTAAATGTCGAAAAATCTCTCGGAAATCTCTTAAAAAATCTAATTATCTTGTGGTTTCTATTAAATAATTTCAGAAAGATTGCGTACTGATTTATTAGGAAAAATATAAATAAATTACCTTTTAGAAGATCTGTTACTTTGGTTCCTGTTCTGAGTACGAAAATACTTAGAATTTTAATTCGGAAAACGAAAATAATATTGGATTAATTTTAACGACGAATGAAAAGAAACTGGTTTAAACTTAAACTGCTCAAATTAATTAAAAATAATTGAAGTTAATTTACAGAGAAATTGGTTTTGTAATTGTTTTAGAACAATTTTGTGCTTTTAACAAGATATGTTTGTGGCATATTTATACTACACGCCAACATTTTAAAATTGAAAATACAAAGAAATTATCTTTTAGAAGATCTGTTACTTGCGTTCTTTTTCGAAGTACGAAAAAATTTAAGATTTTAATTCGGAAAACGTACATTTTATTAGATTAATTATAACAAATAATTAAATGAAACTTTTTTAACATAAATTGCTCAGATTTAATAGTTCAAAGTTTTTTTTTTCATTTTATTTTATTTCCAGTACGGTAATCCAAAAAAGAAAACCTTTACGAATTCTCTTGTGGTTTCACGAAAATCTCTTGTGGAATTCGAAATACCCATGTAAATGTCGAAAGTCTCTCTAAATTCTTTTAAAAAATCGAATTATCTTGTGGTTTCTACTAAATAATTTCAGAAAGATTGCGTGCTGCTTTGTTAGGAAAAATATAAATAAATTACTTTTCAGAAGATCTGTTACTTGGGTTCCTGTTCTGAGTAAGAAGATACTTAGAATTTTAATTCGGAAAACGAAAATAACGTTGTACTAATTCTAGCGAAGAATTAAAAAAAATTGCTCGAATTACTTAAAAAATCACTGAAGTTAATTTAAACAGAAGTGTGTGTTGTAAATATTTTAGAACAATTTTGTGTTTTTAACACGATGTGTTTGTGGCATATTTATGCTATACACTAACATTTTAAAATTGAAAATATAAATAAATTACGTTTTACAAGATCTGTTACTTCTATTCTTATTCGGGGTATGAATATACTACTAATTTTAACTCAGAAAACGTACATTTTATTGGATGAATTATAGCAAAGATTTAAATTAAACTTCTTTAACATAGATTGCTCAAATGGTTTTGTTCAAAGTTCTTTTTTTTTTTCATTTTATTTTATTACCAAAACGTTAATTTAAAGAGGAAACCTTTTCAAACTCTCTTGTGGTTTCTCGAATTTGATTAAATAATTTGAGAAAGTTTGCGAGCTGCTTTCGAAGAAAATATATAAATAAGTTACTTTTAAGAAGATCTCTTACTGGTATTGCTGTTCTGGGGAAGAAGATACTTCGGATTTTAATTCGGAAAACAAACATATTGTTGGATTAATTCTAGCGAAGAATTAAATAAAATTTATTTAATCTTAAATTTCTAAAATTACTTAAAAAAATCATTGAAGTTAGTTTACACAGAAATTAGCTTGTAATTGTTTTAGAACAATTTTGTGTTTTTAAGGATATGTGTTTGTGGAATATTTATGGTATACGCCGACATTTTTAAATTGAAAATATAAATAAATTACGTTGTAGAAGATCTGTTACTTGTGTTCCTGTTCGGAGTACGAAGATAAAGATTTTAATTCGGAAAACGTGCATTTTATTGGATTAATTATTGCAAAGATTTAAATGAAACTCTTTTAATATAAATTGCTCAAATGTAACAGTTCAAAGTTTTTTTTTCATTTTATTTTATTACCAGAACGTTAATCAAAACTGAAAACATTTTCGAATTCTCTCGTGGGTTCTCGTATTCTATTAAATAATTTGAGAAAAATTGAGTGCTGGTTTGGAAGAGAATATGTAAATAAGTTACTTTTTAGAAGATCTGTTACTGGTATTGCTGTTCTGAGGAAGAAGATACTTAGGATTTTAATTCGGAAAACAAACATACTGTTGGAGTATTTTTTGGGAAGAATTAAAGGAAATTTCTTTAACCTTAAATTTCTCAAATTACTTTAAAAAATCATTGAAGCTAGTTTACGAAGAAATTTGCTTGTAATTGTTTTAGAACAATTGTGTTTTTAACAATATGTGTTTGTGGAATATTTTTGGTATACGCCGACATTTTTAAATTGAAAATATAAATAAATTACGTTTTAGAAGATCTGTTACTTGTGTTTCTGTTCGGAATACGAAGATACTTAAGATTTTAATTCGGAAAACGTACATTTTATTGGATTAATTATAGCAAATAATTAAATGAAATTTCTTTAATATAAATTGCTCAAATGTAATTGTTCAAAACTTTTCTTCTTTTTTTCTTTTTTCTTTTTTCTTTTTTTTTTTTTTTTAATCACCAGAACATTAATTGAAAGAAAAAATCTTTTCAAATTCTCTTGTGTTTTCTCGAATTCAATTAAATAATTTGAGAAAGATTGAGAGCTGCTTTGGAAGAGAAAATATAAATGAGTTACTTTTTAGAAGATCTGTTACTGGTATTGCTGTTCTGAGGAAGAAGATATTTAGGATGTTAATTCGGAAAACGAACATAATGTTAGATTAATTCTAGCGAATAATTAAATGAAACTGCTTTAACTTTAATTTGCTCAAATTACATTATGAAAATAATTGAATTTAATTTAAACAGGAATTTGTCTTGTAATTGTTTTAGAACAATTTTGTGTTTTTAACAATATGTGTTTGTGGCACATTTATGCTATACCCCAACATTTTTAGATTGAAAGTATAAATAAATTACTTTTTAGAATATCTGTTATTTATGTTCTTGTTTTGAGTACGAAGATACTTAGGATTTTAATTCGGAAAGCAAACATATTGTTGGATTAATTCTAGCGAAGAATTAAATAAAATTTCTTTAACCTTATAGATCAAATTACTTAAAAATACCATTGAAGTTAGTTTACACAGAAATTTGTCTTGTGATCGTTTTAGAACATTTTTTTTTGCTTATAACAAGATGTGTTTGTAGAATATTACGCCAACAGTTTAAAATTGAAAATATAAATAAATTAATTTTTAGACGATCTTTTACTTCTGTTCATGTTCTGAGTACGAACTTCAGATTAGTTAGGATTTTAATTCGGAAAGTTTACATATTGTTGGATTCATTATAGCAAAAAATTAAATAAAACTTTTTAACCGTAAATTGCCGAAATGTAATAGTGCAAATTTCTCTTTTTTTTCATTTTATTTTATTACCAGAAAGTTAATCAAGAGAAAATCTTTTTGAATTATCTTGTGGTTTCTCGAATTATATTAAAAAAATTTAGAAAGATTGCGTGCTGCTTTGGAAGGGAAAATATAAAGAAATTATTAAATAATTATTAAGATAATACATGGTGCAATGCAATAAAAATGAAAAAAAAACTTTGCGCTGAGAACAGTATGATAAATGCTACCGAAACTAGCATGTATTGAAATGGAAATTTCTGGTACTATTAACGTTGCTCTTTTTTTCCATTTCTATAATATAAATGAATTACTTTTTAGAAGATATCAGTCTAGTATTGTTATTCTGAGGAAGAAGATACTTAGGATTTTAATTCGGAAAACAAACATATTGTTGGATTAATTCTAGGGAAGAGTTAAATGAATCTGCTTTAATCTTAAATTGATATAATTAGTTTGAAAAATTCATTGAAGTTAGTTTACACATAAATTTGCTTGTAATTGTTTAAGAAAAAATTTGTGTTTTTAACAAGATGTCTTTTGTGGCATTTTTGTGCTATATGCCGAAATTTTAAAATTGAACATATAAGTAAATCACTTATTAGTAATAAGATCTGTTACTTATGTTCGTGTTCTTAGTACGAATATACTTAGAACTTTAATTTGGAAAACATACATATTGTTGGATTAATTATAGCAAATAATTAAATGAAACTTCTTTAACTTTAAAGTGTTCAAATGTAACAGTGCAAAGTTCTGTTTTTTTTTTTTTTTTTTTTTTTTTTTTTTTTTTAACCAGAAGGTTAATCGAAAGAGAAAACCTTTTCAAATTATCTTGTGGTTTCTCGAACTCTATTAATTAATTTGATAAAGATTGCGAGGGAAAATATAAATAACTTACTTTTTAAAAGATCTGTTACTGGTATTGATGTTCTGAGGAAGAGGATACTTAGAATTTTCATTAGGAAAACAAATGTATTGTTGGATTAATTATAGCAAAGAATAAATGACACTTATTTCCCCTTAAAGTGATCAAATCATTTAAAAAAATCATTGAAGTTTGTTTAAACTTAAATTTGTCTTGTAATTGTTTTAGAACAGTTTTGTAATTTTAACAAAATCTGTTTGTTGCACATTTATGCTATATGCCAACATTTATTAATAGATCACTGAAAATATTGTCTGAAATTTCTAATTTTCATAAGGAATTTCTGACAAATGATTATTACCAACTATTATAATTAAACAAATTTTATGGAAAATTACGGAAAATTAAAATGTTTCCTAAAATGTATTAATTAGAAGAAGACGTATGTTCCACAGGCAAATTTATAAAATATTTTTACATATTTCTAAACACATTTAGATATATCCCTATAAATTTAAATTATAAAATTAAGAAAATAAAAAAGTTAAATGTAAGTTAGAAATTTGCTCAACAAATATCCAAACGTAACGAATACAGTTTTGATTTCATTTTATTTTCTTACCAGCATATGTTAATTAATACAGAAAGATTTTTCTAATTCCTTTGAGGTTTCTCGGATTTTATTAATTAATTTGAAAAAGATTGCATGTTACTTCAGAGAAGAGAAAAGTAGAAGTGTTGCTCTTTAGAATATAAGGTTACTCGTATTGCTGTTCTGAGTAACAATATACTTAGGATTTCAATTCTGATGAAAAGAATATCACTCGATTTCATGGAACGAAGAATTTACTGAGAACTTCTTTGAACTAAATTGCTTTAGTAACATTTAAAATATAATGTTAATTTACATTGAAATATATTCTGTTATGAATTTACCACATTTTTTTGTATTTTCATGGGAACTTTTGGTAGTGTATTTATGCCGTATGTTGTGACACTACTACTGTAGTTTTTAATATATAACTCGAATAAAAAATATTTAACTAGGAGATATATAAAAATATTTAAATATAAATGTAGGTATCATATGAAACAATATTTATTTGTTTATATATCTAATTTTAATAAGAAATTTATATCAAGCTTCCGTTATTTTGCTTTAAATAACATTTAAAGATATAAAAAAAAATACAGAGGATGGGATTAGGTTACTTAGATATACATATGCTTACATAAGTTTTTCACATATTTCTGAAAACATCGCAATATGTTCTTTTAAATTTGAACTAAATGCCTAATTAAGAAAATAAACAAATTAAATATAAGTTATAAATTTTCTCACAAATATTCAAATGTAATTGAGTAAAAACCTTTTATTTATTTATTTTTTATTACCAGGATGGTAATCGAAAGAGAACACGATTTCTAAGTCCCTCGTGATTACTCGAATTCTAATAAATAATTTGAAAAATATCGAGAGCTGATTTGGAGATCTCTATAGAAGATCTATTATTTGTATTCCTGTTTTGGGTAAAAAAATATTTAGGGTTATAATTTGGGAAAAATGTATTGTTGGACCTTTGTTGCAGCGATCAAAACTTCAGAGCCTTTTTAAAAAAACTTAAATTGCTCTGATTGCTTAAGAGAAGATATTGAAGTTATTTTTCTTAGAAATATGTTCTACAACTCTTTTACTACATTTTTTTCTTTTACATAAGATCTGGTTTTGACTTATATTTTGACATATATTTTGATAACCAGTATGCATTTTTTAATAAATGTATATTTGCTGAAATTAATAATTTTAAAAATGGATATCTCATAAACCTTTATTATTTATTTTTAAAGGTAAATGTAATTTAAATATTTACTGAAAGTAATACAGATCTTACACTGTCAAATATGATAAGAGTCGTACCTAATCAAACAAAATACAAGGTAAAGCAGTGAAGGTTTTATAATGAATTTTATGTTTGTACTGCTTGATATCAAGCTGTTCAGCGATTTTTTGTTTGGAATGTCCGCCGACCACATATTAAGCGAGGCTGTTTTATTGTTTGGAAGTTACGAAATGAAAATAACTTTTCCGTCTTGTAAGTTACTCGATAAACTCTGTTACAGATCATATATTTTCAGTCTAATTTTATGTAGTATTTGAGTTTGAATATCATACACTGTCAGTACCATTTCTCCTCTGATTACCATATACTTAAGTGAAAAAAAGCCAAACATGTCCTTTTTTTTTTTTTTTTTTTTTTTACAGAAATCGAATTGGTACACATTGAGACATGAAACGCTGGTACACGGTAAAACAGTGTAAAAAAAGTGTACTATTACAGTTATATTTATTCTGTAACGAATAATATGCTTTTTACGTTACTTTAATATGTTTTTATATTCTCGAGCCATGGGCGCGAATAGATAGGCGTTGCGTTTCGCATCCTAACACCACATAGCAGCTCCAAATTTCATTATCTCGATTTATCAGTTTTTGGACCCTTTAAAGCATTCTTCAATGCGACAGTTGATACATGGATGCGCAGAAATACAGGTACAACCATACCATATACGAGATTTCTGAATTTATCGGTGAAACATCACTCGGAAAATCAGCACTGTCTCACCCTGTACATCATTAGACATGAATTCTAATGATATTTTAAAATATTTCTTTTCTTTTTCTGATTCGTGTATATTTAGTAAATTTTGTAAGAAATCTGCTCACGAAATCCATATTTATGTATGCAGTGGCTAAAATTTCTAAATTTTAATTAGCTTTTTTTTAAAAAACTTGTCTCACAGTTTAAAATATCTAAAAATTAAATTTTAATTAAAAAAATATTTTTCTGTGTACGACTTTGTCCTATATGATATTTTTACGTCTGTTTGAAGATATTTTGATACTATCGGAGCTTCGACCGCTTTGCTGGCCGGTTCTTCTAAAAAGGCATCTCGAATTTAACGAACCTGGGCGTTGAGGGACCCACTTCATTCGACAGCATACGCCCGTGAGGGCTGTGCCCACTCAGCCTTCCATTCAAGTAGCAAAATTTACCAGAGAGTTCTTCCTTTTCAGCAAATGCCGCCAAATGCGTCAAAATGCTAAAAAACTCATAAAAACTCTGAAAAAATTAAAAAGTCCAAGAGAACCAAAATTTCCTACATGGAGCTAAAAATTTAAACCGGATTCCTTTTCTGAATGTCAAAACATATCCGCGTAACGCCAAAAAAACATTAAATATCACTAAAAATTCACAAATAGCACAGGACAAAATTTACTATATTTGGCTAAAAGATTAAAACTGGATTCCTTTTTGGAATGTCAAACAATCATTGCAGAACACGAAAAATCTCCAAAAATCGCATAAAACATTCGCGAAAAATTAAAAAAATCTTTGTGCGAATTCGAAAAAACTTTACTGAAAAGGAGACAAAATTTATTATATTTGCTCAAAGATTGAAAACGGATTCCTTTTACTATTGTGGAAAACTTGACTCGAAAAACTAAAAGTCGCATAAAAAATATCTAAATATTCAAATATAGTCGAGGACAAATTTACTACATTGGGTTAAAAAATAAACACCAAATTCCTTTTAAGAATGTTAAAAAAATTAAGCGGCAGGCAAAAAGGGAAAAAAAAAAAATCTAAAAATAGCATAACAATTTCGCGAAAACGTCAAAAGTCGAAGAGGACAAAATTTACTATACTGGCATAAAAGAGTGAAAACGGATTCCTTCTAAAATTGTCCAAAAATCTCTGTAACATACAAAAAAAAAAAAAAAAAAAAAAAAAAAAAAAGCGAAAAATTGGTAAAAATTAAAAAAATACCAGAGAACAATATTTACTGCATTGAGCTAAGAAATTGAAAAAAAATCCGCAAAACGCGAAGAAAACGCTAAACATAAATATATACGCTGCATAAATATTTCACGCAAATGCATAACGCTGCATAAATATTTCACGAAATTATAAAAAAAATGTAGAGAACAAAATTTACTAGATAGAGATAAAAGATTGAAATCAGATTCCTTTTAAAAATGTCCAAAAATCTCCGCTAAACGTGAAAACTCTCTAAAAATCGTATAAAAAATTCGACACAAATTCAAAAATTGTTGTACGAATTCCAAATAAGTTTTGTTGAAAAGAGGACAAATTTTAATACATTGGGTTAAAAGATTGCAATCGGATTCCTTTTGTTAATATGGAAAAATCGTTAGAAAATGCTTAAAAACGCCAAATTTGCATAAAGAATTAAATAAAAAATCTTATGACAATATCCAAAACTGGTTTTGAGATGCATAACTTGAAACATACAAATATCTTCCAGCCAAATCTTATAACTTTGTGCGCCATAGTCTCTTCAGAATACAAGAGATACATACACACCGACAGACAAATACAACAGATACATACACACCGACAGACAAATACAACAGATACATACACACCGACAGACAAATACAACAGATACATACACGCCGACAGACAAATACAACAGATACATACACACCGACAGACAAATACAACAGATACATACACACCGACAGACAAATACAACAGATACATACACACTGACAGACAAATACAACAGATACATACACTCCGACAGACAAATACAACAGATACATACACACCGACAGACAAATACAACAGATACATACACACCGACAGACAAATACAACAGATACATACACACCGACAGACATATACAACAGATACATACACACCAAATACAACAGATACATACACACCGACAGACAAACATCTTTATTATTATAGATATCCTTAAAAATGGAAATTAAACAACTTACAAAATATATAAAGTAAATGTAAGTTAAAAAAAATCCAGAAATAACTAAGTGTAACTGAGTATATATATATATATATATATATATATATTCGTTTTATTTTATTACCAGCACACTAATCGAAAGAGAAAACCTTTTCCAATTCTCTTGTGGTTTCTCGAATTCTATTAAATAATTTGAAAAAGACTGCTTTCTGCTTTGGAGATGAAAAAGTAAATAAATTACTCTTTGGAAGATCTGTTACTTCAATTGCAGTTATAAGTAAGAAGATACTTAGGATTTTAATTCAGAAAAAAAAATATGGTTGAATTTACTGCACTAAAGAACTAACTTAGATTTTCTTTGAACTAAAATTGTCCAATTACTTTTAAAAAAATACAGAAGTTTGCTTACATAGAAGTATGTTTCGTTGTTATTTTACTATAAATGTATGTTTTCCATAAGATCTGTTTGTAGCATATTCATACCTTATGATTGAAAATATAAAAATAATTAATAATTTGGAATATATATATACAGGGTGTCCCTAAACTCATGGTACATACGCTAGGGGGTGATAAAACACATCAAGACGAGTAATAGTAAATAGGAAACCAAGGGTCCCAAACGTATTCCAAAGGAGATAGGCGCCAAGTTTATGGCCCAAAATTTCAAATAATTATAAAAAACGGAAAAATTGGTCGATTCGTTAAAACTATTCTTTATGTCAGTATTTTCTTAAAAATAAATTTTAAAGAAAAAGTTTTAAAAAATGTCGATAGAGGGCGCTTTAGACTTTGGAGTAACGAACAACTATTTTTCACCGTTATTTTTTTTATCTGATTAAATCCTTTCAAAAGCTTAGACTTAAACTTAAATTTTGAGCTCAAAATCTGAATCGTTGGGAATGGTTAAGTAGCGAAAACTAAACTGTGTTCAGGAGTTGAATTTTGAACCCCCGCTGAACACAGTTCAGTTATTCCCGATCTTGGTGTCGTAGACCAGGCAGAAACTACTACCCCCTACACGTAAAATAAACGATAGAGGGATGTCAAAATTAAATAAACAATTATTTTAAAAATAAATTTTAAAGATAAAGTTCAAAAATGCCGATAGAGGGCGCTTTAGACTTTGGAGTAATGAACAATTATTTTTTACCGTCGACTCCTACGAGGACCTGGTTGCGAGGATTGCCGTCGTAGCAGGCGATATCCAGGAGATGCAAGGGGAATTCACTAATGTTCGCAACTCCCTCCGCCGGCCGCGTGAGGCCCGCATCGTTGCTGCACTCTTTCGAGCAGTTTTTGTGATTCCTCACGAACATCATGCGTGTACCACTTTCTACGCGTTAACCTTCATTCATATTGCGCACCACATGCATACATCAAATTGTTTCTTTTTATTTTGCGCGGAGAAATTGCTCATGTCTGTTATGAATAAATTTTCTATTTAATTTTGTCATTACTCTATCGTTTATTTTACGTGTAGGAGGTAGTAGTTTCTGCCTGGATTAATTTTAACACAATTATTCAAATTGGTAAAGAGATCATATGAGTTGTAATTTTCCAACTGCACGAAAAATGTCCGGGCCAGGATTCGAACCTGCGATCTCTTGGCTGAAGCTGCCATGCTCTACCAACCGAGCTATCCCGGCATGAACTTGATGAATTATGCCCTCAAGATTCAACCGGGATAGCTCAGTTGGTAGATCATGGCAGCTTCAAGAAATCCCAGTTTCGAACCCAGGCCCGGACATTTTTCGTCCAGTTGGAAAATTACAACTCATATTGTTTATGCCTGGTCTACGACACCAAGATCGGGAATAACTGAACTGTGTTCAGGAGTGGGAGGAGGGGGAAGAGGTGTTTCAAATTTCAACTCCTGAACGCAGTTCAGTTTGCGCTACTTAATCACTCCCAACAATTCAGATTTTGAGCTCAAAATTTAAGTTTACGTCTAAGCTTTTGAAAGCATTTAATGAGATACAAAAAATAACGGTAAAAAATAGTTTTTTGTTACTCCAAAGTCTAGAGCGCCCTCTACCGGCATTTTTATAACTTTCTCTTTAAAACTTTTTTAAAAGAAAATACTAATTTAAAGAATAATTTTAGCAAACACCGCAAATAAATCGACCCATTTTTCCCTTTTTTATCATCATTTGCAACTTAAGACCCTAAACTTTGATGGCGCCTATCTCCTTTGGAATACGTTTGGGACCCTTGGTTTCCTATTTACTATTACTCGTCTTGATGTGTTCCATCACCCCCTAGCGTATGTACCATGAGTTTAGGGACACCCTGTATATATATATATATATATATATATATAGACCTTCTCTACCGAATATATATATATGTGTGTGTATCTATCTTAAATTTTATTCTGCGAAATAGATTATTTTAATAAGAAATTATTTCAATTAAGAAGCATGCAGAGCATACAGACAAAGAAACATGTTTGTGCATGTTATATTTACAACTTTCTAAAACAAATGTATATTTTTATAAATAAAGAATCCAATTAAGAAAACAAATAAATTTAATATAAATTTAGCATTTTTCGAGGTATATCCAAATGTAACCATGTAATTGTTTTTATCTTTATTTTATCTGCAGCTATTTAATCAGAAGGAAACCCTTTTTTCAATTCTCCCGTGTTTTCTAGAATTATATTAATTACTTTGAAAAAGATTGCATGCTTCACTGGAAAAGAAAAAAAGTAAATAAACTACTTGATGGAATATCTCTTACTTCTGGTGCTGTTCTTATTAAAACATGCTTAAGATTTTAATTCAAAAGAAAAATAATATATTGATAAATCTGATGCAATGAAGAATTCATTCAGAATTTCTTTGAGTTTTCTTTGTTCGCCATTTTAAAAACAATAATATTATTATATTCTGTAATTGTTTTGCCATATTTTAGGAATATATATGCCGCATGTTATAATACGTCGCGTGTGGTTTTTAATTTGAAGGTAACACTGAAATTTTCCGGATATGATAATTTGTGGCAACAATTGCAATTTAGCTATCGTAGAATTAATGTTTAAAGAAAATAATTGGAGTTTACATGAAAGCATTACCGACCTCTGATATTTTCTATGATTTTAAAGTGGGGCTAAATCAAGAAGAATGTTTTCAATGTCTACTATTAGCATATGGAAATAAAGCTTCATCTAGTGCGACTGTATTCGAATATTTTACAGAGTTTAGGAGAAGTCGATATTCTCTTCTGGAAAAAAACCCGCAGGAAGACCTTTGTCAGCTCTTGTCCAAGAAGATGTGTCGCTATTACAAAAAAAAAAAAAATTAATCAATGATAATCGATGTACCTACCAAATGGTACAGAACGAACTTATCATTGTATCCCCAGCTACACATAAAATTATTCATGAAGAACTGCATATGAAAAAAAAATATCGTTGGGTCCTCCATAATTTAACAAAATACAAAAAACGGAGTAAAGAAACTCTAGAATTACTTAATGATGGTTACCGCATTATTTCTAAAATCATAACTGGTGACGAGACGTACATACGTTCTTTGGACGTTCTAACACGTCAAGTATGTGTTTTTGAAGATGACCCCAAACCAAGAATGATGAAAAGTCAACGAGCAATGAAAAAAGTAATGTATGCTGTGTTCTTCAGGATTACAGGGCTGGTCAAAGACATGGAGCTACACGGACAGAAGACAGTTACAGCTAACTGGTACACTAAAGAGTATCTTCCAGAAATTCTGCAAGAGGTGAATATTAAGGACTCATGCTTCACCACGACAATGCATCTTCGAATTCTGCAAGGTTTACCGTCGATTTTCCTGAATAAAAACAAATCGACGTGATAGAACTTTCACTCTAATCTCATGATTTTGCTATGTGTGAATTTTGACTATTTTTTAATCTAAAAAAATGTACGCGTCTTTTTCATTCCCAAGATGAGATTAATGAAGCTAATACTTTTCATCTTTTTCAAGAAATGGATGGCTTGAGCCATTAAATTTTTGGAAAATTTGCTTACAAAAGGGAATTGATAAGTTTAACTTGTACCTTTTAGCCGTATCTCAAAATTTTTTTGCTTAAGCTTGTAAACAACTGAAAATATAAAATAATTCTTAATTTGAAAAATAGGATAATATATAAATTCTAAAATTTGTATTATATTTCGTTAATTTTTTAACTGGAATTGTTAAATTTAATAACTCGAGCATCACAGATTCTTGGCCTGTTAATGGAACGCTGTGGAAAACAAGTGGAGATGGTATGTTCTCTATGCCAACAAAAAGCCAACAGAGACTCTTCTATTTTGGAGCATTGTTCGAAAAAATGCAAAATAATTACGTCGGGCTACATTGAATTGTACGGTTAACTGAGCAGCTAATGTTTGGGTCACTGTTAGGCCTTTGTTGGCAAATAGTTCGTTGGTCAAACGTACGACAACGAGGACATTACTTACTGTGGGCCAACGCAGGGCAGAATTTAGCCAACAATTAGACAACACTGGCCAACCATTTTATGATGCTTGGGAAGGTATTTCTAACAGACCTTCATTATTTTGCATTAAATAAATAACATTTACATAATTTTATGAAAAAACAAATACACAGAGATATAGGCAAGTTCATGTAAACAATTTTTCTATCTTCTTGAAAATATTGTGATATACTTTTGTAAAAATATAGTAAGCGTACATTTACGGATATTAAATATGTTAGAAATATCCCCAAAAATATCCAAATGTAACTAAGTAGTTTTCTTTTTTCTTATTACCAGCAAGTTAATTAAAAGGAACTTTTTTAATTCTCTTGCGGTTCCTGAAATTTTATTAAATACTTTTAAAAAAGATGCGTGCTGTTTTGAAGAAAAAAAAAAAGGAAATAGATTTCACTTTGGAAGATATGTTACTTGTATTGGTGTTCTGGGTAAGAGAATACACAGAATTTTAATTCTTAATTCGGAAGAAAAATCTAATGTTTAATTTAATGAAATGAAGTCTCAGAACCTCCTTGAATTTAAAATTTTTCGAAAGAAAATAAAAGAAGATAATTTACATAGAAATAAATTGAAAGTCAAGAATTGGTTATTAATCATATTAAATGTAAACATATCGCATTTTTATTTTTTCAAAACAAATTGTAATGCACTTTTTTCTCACTAATTTGTATTTGCCACCCTTGTCTCTAAATAATATAGTAATATGTCTTAAGATATTGTTTAGATATGCGTTTGGCTTTAAAAATCTAAAAATATCTTTCTAAAAATTACTTTTTATATAATCCATCAGATAAATTTCAACTGCGATATATGATTGATATAGAGGGTGGTCGTAAATTATAATAGGCGATATTACAAGTGAAAACAAACTGATAACATGTCGGATCCATTTATCCATAAAGACAGAGTATCTACAATCAGGACCAGGAATTTTTATGTCGTTCTGTAGTGATTAGTCGGGAATGATGGTCATTTGTGGCATTGCTGGTGATACCATCACATTTTATAGAAAATAAATTAAGTTAGTTGAAAATACTATTACAATATATCATATTGTTGAAAATACTATTACATTGTCTTCATATTGTTGAAAATTATAAACAGATACCGGGTTTGGTTTGACTCATATTCTATTATACATGATTTCTAACAAATATTTCTAGTCTTTATGGGGGAAAAGTGGGTTTAGAACTCAGTTTTAAAAACATTTTCTAAAAACATTTTTTTTTAAGTGAAATAAAATAAATAAAGCTCTTCATTTGCAAGATGAAGTATTATAGCTGAAAGTTTCATGTATGTAAACTTTCATATATATGTAAAAATTACTTAATGGATTTGGCAGATTGGTGCGGATTTGTAATTTAGAACAACCTTGAGGAATTCACTCAGTGTTGTCTAATGTTTCTAGTTTGTTAATTTTATGATCCCGCTGTTTTCTAAAAATGCTCATAAAACTCGAGTTAACCTTACATATTATTATTATTATCATTATTATTATTTTAATTAATTAATTAATTAATTAATTAATTAATTAATTTTGCGGCTAGCGTTCACATATCTGTCATATTTCTTCATTCAAAACAATTCTTAAAATTGTTTTGTTAAAAACTAACCAAAATTGATTTCATGTAAAGGAAAAATAGGAGATTTCTTAGAGGGTTGATGTCATAATGATTTTTTCTAAAGTAGACTTTTTTCTTCAATTCATGTACCTCATATTAAAAACAGAATTAAATTTACAATATAATTGTTTTGTGTTTGAACACAGAAAATATTTGAACTTTAAGATTTTTTTCCTTTGAGTTTTTCTTTAAACAATTTAACTTTTTTTATCTAACAAATATTTATAAATCTATTCATTTTGCTGTTTTAGTTATAAGCCATGGCCTCGAACACATTGTGAAGACAGGTCTCTGTGTGCCTTCTGTTTTAGTCTTTTTTTCCCTTCCTCGTTAAATGCTTTTCAAAAGGCATAATTCCTTTTGTAATAAGGAATTATGTAAGTTATAGCTGACGTTTACGAGTTTTTTCTCTAAAAAAAAAAAAAATAAATAAAAAGAGGATGAAATATCTTGCACAATTCCACTGAAAAGTGTATTCAATGTCGACAGCCTTGTTCCCCTTTTATTGTTTATTTTCTGGATGGAAAAGAAAGATACCATTAAAGAGCAAAAATATATTGTAAAAGATGTAATTTTAATAGAATAAGTGTTTAAAAATTATCCTTGCTGAGAACTTTCATGCAGTTATGAAACAACCAATGTTTTTGGATTTTAGCCAAGGCAATTTAAAACCAATTTAATTAAATGTAAATATACCGAGTGTCCAAAAAGTTCCCGTACTGACGCCATATGTATTTATTATTCACAAAACAACAAACTTTAAAACGATTACTTTTATGCTAGTGATAAAAAACACTTTTAACATCACGTAAGAAAAAATACTGAATTTATAAATATGCAAAATGTCCACCCCTTTCTAGGAGGTAAATCTAAACTCGTTTGCGCCTATGTTTGTAGAAACGTATTTTAACATACTGGGAGTGACATCTTGTATCCTTTGAGTAATGTCAATTTTCAGATCAAGTATTGTTTGAGGATTATTTGCATAAACTTTGTTCTTTAAATATCTCCACAGAAAAAAGTCCTGGATGCTCAGATCAGGGGATCGAGACGGCCAAAGATTTTTTGAGATGAGTCGATTGCCAAAAAATTCTTCATTCCGGCAATAATGAATCCGCTTCTCAAAATCCGATGGCTTTATCTCCTGTACCATTTTTACATGATAAGCAGGAAAATGCAAATATCTTAAAGATTTATGTATCGATCCACGAGATGCGCCCTTTTCTTGTGCCAAACGCCTAACGGATTTTCAAGGAGTTTCCATTGTCCTTCGTTGAGTGTTTTGCAGAAAGGCAGGTGTTACAACTTGTCTTCCACCGAACCTGTATTAAGAAATAGAAGAACGAGCCGATATAGCATACCTTTACTCTGTAAAGCATTTGTATATTAATATCACTAAACATCTTTGCACATTTCATATGATTTACATTCAAAATAAGTTTTAAGCAGCGCAATTCTCTGAATGCGTGATAAACTAATTTCACTATGAAGAACAAAATAACATAAAAATTTATTATCGCACCAATTGATCGCGAAAAGAACCAAACGATAAAAACGCAAGAATTGATGCAATGATAAGCAGAAGATAAAATTTAATATAAAAAAAAATAATACATTTTTGACCGTTTGCGCACTTTAGCTGCCGTATTTTGGCGTAAAATGGGATTTATATACTATTGAATTTCATTGCTATAAACGTAGTTGAATTTTTGGGGAAAACACTTATGTTATAGTTTTACAACTTTGCTTACTTTGTTTTTACTTGCGCTTCATTTCTTATTTTTTTTTTGCTACTAATCGGAAAAGCGTTAAATTTAAACGCCATTCTTACTAATATCACTAATGTTAGACACAATCTCTTGGCGTGGACCCTGATTATTGCATATTAAGCTGCACATTATAGGCAGATTTGTTGAATCTAAAACCGACTTAGCATAAAAATTGGGGAAAACTCATCAAATAATTCAATCCGAGGCTAACGAAAAAGACAGGCTACCGCGGTGCATTCCACTAATCTTTTTTTTGACAGACCGCAAGAGTGACGTGATGCTCTTTTCGTACACCTGCATTGGTGGATTCGAGCATCACGTGACTCCCGCGGTCTGTAAAAAAGTATACGCGTAAAGCACCGCGGTAGCCTTTCTTTTTCGTTAGCTTCGATTCAATCTAAGGAATGTTAAATATTTCAGAATTTTGTTATTGTGGACGACATTGTTACAATATGTGGTGATTTAGAAGACGGGGAAGTAATATCTGAATTTACAGCTTCGGATGTGGTGTCAGAAGGGGAAGATGGGTAAGAAACTTCAGAATTTCACACAGAATTAAACATTACAAATAAATCAGCTCACTCGGCAATGAACATTATATGCAAATTCGTTGAATCTAACAGTGGCTTAGCTCATGAAACATTTCAAGATGCTGATCTGGAAGACAGATAAATAATATATGAAGTTACAGCTTGTAATGTCAGAAGAGGAAGATGGGTAAGAAACTGGTTATTTCATACTGATTATAAATACTGATTATACATACATTATAAATAAAGAAACACACTCGGAAATTAACATTATAAGCAGATTTGTTGAATCTAAAATCGTTTTTGCGCATGAAACATTTAAAGATTTGTCACATTTTGAAACTGTATTTGAAATTAAAAAAGAGAAAAACATACAGTGACGTGTATTATTATTTTTTTTATGTAATTAGATGCTGTCACAATAATTAACTAGATATTACTGATTTTCTGTTCTTGGAGAGAATACATGCTTCGAAATACTCCACGAATATCTTAAAAAGCTAATACTTTGACTAAAATACTAAAAATACCAAGGTTTTCGATATCTCGAGGTGTTTTTAACACTTTCCAACATAGTTGAATAGTGTTCATGAATTTTGTTTTTTCTGTCTGCCACTTGCCGTCTGCCGTCTGTCCATGCTCTAACTCGCGTAAACAAACCCGGATTTCCAGGCAATTGATATATGGTATTGCTGTTGACAATGGCTTGTTTGGTATTGAAAAAGATGTATGTAGCATATATAGTTCATTTACAGGGACGATCAAAAGTATTCCGTTACATTATGGTGTATGGAAAAAAAATCGTTAGAGGCGTATTTTAGTAATGTTAAACTATTTCAAACATATTGAAAGTGATATATATCACTAAGGCGCACTACGAGATGATTAGAATAGAATATGGTGCGCATAGCATTCATCGTACATTTACAGGTACACTTAAAGGAAAAATGTTTGTTACATTAGGGTTTATGGAAAAACTCGCTTACCATGCACTGTACATTATGTTACACTATTTCAAACATAGTGAAATCGATACATGTCACTGAGTTGCACTACAAGATACTTACTGTAGAATAAGGTGTGTATAGCATTCATCATTCATTTACAGGGGCACATAAAATAATTCGGTTACTGTACTGTATATTAACACACTCTAAAAACGACATTTTCAAAAATTAGCAAAAATTGCTCAAATTTGAGTTTGTCGCATAGTGAAAATGACTCCGAATAAAAATTACTCGAGTTTGAAACATGTATATACTCATTTCTGAAAACATGCACACACTCACGAATAAAACATCATGTGCTCATATTTTAGTATGTTCATGCTTCAAAAATGACTATGAACGGACTTCTATGCGCTCATTTTTGAGTATTTGCATATTTCAAAAATGTGTTTGAACTGATTCTAATCATTTTTGAGTATGTCCATGTGTCAAAAATGAGTATGAACTGACCTCTATGTGCTTAGGTTTGAGTATGTCCATGTTTCAATATTCTGAATAATTCTGGTATTTCAGAATTGAAAGCATTGGGTCATCGTATTTGAAACTAAAAGTTACATAACAAATTGAAAACATCAATTTACTCAGATTTGAAAGTGTCGTTTTTCACAGGGCAATAAATACTGGAAGTACGTTTTTATTTGTGGCTTTCGAATTTAACTATTTTTTTGCATATTACTGAGTGTGTATAAATTGTAAAAATCCTATACAGGGCTGTACAAAAGATCTCGAATACATTTCCGTTTATTAGCGGAATTTGCTGTAGGAGAATTTTCAAATGTGGTATGCGTTTCCTAACTAAAGTAAATTTTAGCATCCTATGTAGTATATATATATACACAAATCTGTAGATTCTATACAGGACAGCACAAAATAATTAGGATGCTTTTCCGACTATTGACGGTAATTCCTGACATTGTGTTTTCAAATGTGTTATGCGAATTCCAATTTGTACACTTATGCATCCTCTTTCATCATATTAAACGAGGAAGTTTTCTTATATTATTCTGAATATGTTAGAATGTGTTTATAACCTATGCTTGTCGCATTGTTTTCCGTTCTCTGTTTTCTTCTATGATTTTATTAGAGTACATCACCAGTGCAGTCCAGCAACGCTACTCATAGTCATAAATTCAAAACCTTTTTTTTAGCTTGTTTCATGTCCAAGATATCGAGGTTTGATTGTATTTTACTTTTCAATTCTCGCACTTGCGAAGCCCCATGTAGAAAATAATAAAATCATTACAACCCTTTGACTGGAAAAGACAAGGCGTTCATATTAGGCCACAGAACGCAAATGTAGTAGCGTGCGGTATGCAAACACAAAAATGTCATTGTTTCAAGGATCAGATCTAAATTTAAGAACGTATTCGCTAGTTTTATTCCAAGGTAATAATTCTCACTGTGTAGTAGAAAATATTTTGCAAATCAAAACCCCGTAAAATTACTTCTCCAGCAATAACGATGCCAATTCAGTAAATAGATATTTGATTTTTCTTCTGATACTGGTTCTATCATAAAAATACTATTGAATATACATAATTCCCTAGCTCAATCGTAAAAATACTATTGAAGAGTCATTGAAAGCTTATAAATTAAGTGATGTTACTGCCAAGGACAGGGAAAAACGAAGAACTCGCAACAATTATTTTATTGGTCGAGAAAACCAATTAGTCGTAAAAATCCTAAGAATAATGAATATTTTCCCTAATAATAGACATTTTTTTAAGATATATATTCTTGTTAAATAAAATGATATACTTTTCTGTTATTTGTGCTTAATAATCTTGAAATATTATCTTCACTTTAATAATTCTCGTCTATTAGCAAAGTTTTTAACAACATAGTATGATATTATAATATGATAATCATATTATGAAGAACTGTTGAAAATATATTTGAGCTTAATTTGAAGAAGAATAAAGTTACTCCTTTATGGTAAGTATGTATTTTTAAAGCATGGAATTTTTTATACCTAAATTTTTGATGGATCAGATGATTAGATGTATATCTATAACTTTAGCATACAGAGTGTCCAAAAATGGGCTGGACATTTTAAAATTCCAATAACAAGTAAACTATTCAAGTTATCCCACAGGAGCTTAGTGTATGATTCAGGAATTATTGAGATTCCTTGTTTTAGTTCAAAATATCACTGACAGGTGGTGCTGTCTTATTGTCGGAGCAAAGCTCCGGCTTCCCATGAAAAATTACACTTTTGTGTACACGATAGCGGCCAAAATATTTGCCGCATTGATACCAAAATTGGACTGGAAGTCGGTAGTGGCAAAATCTCGCCGGGGATTGAAAAACAGAAATATTCGTCAACTCTAACGCCCGGAATCGTCTGCTCTAGAATTTTCCATTTCCCCATAGAGATAACATTGCGATTGTTTGAATTAAATAAAAAGAAAATTGAAATAATTTTATTGTTGCCATTTTTTATCATGAAAAACTTTTGAATTAAATAAAAAGAAAATTGAAATAATTTATATTGTTGCCATTTTTTATCATGAGAAACTTATTTAAATAACAATATACTCGGAAACAACCTTTTAGTAAAAGCTCTTAATCTCGGTCCCATATATTTTACTTTTATATATTTTACATATATTTTACTTTTCTGAAATAAGGACCCCATACATTTTTATCTTAAAACACGTGCAATGAAGTTTAAATCGTATTAAGTACATGAATTTAGTTTTTTTTAAATCGAACTCAGCAATTGGTGTAATTAAACTTTTTGTTTCCATTTCAAAATATATTTTTTTCTTTTCATTCAAGCTTATTGTATAAAAGAAGTATGAGAGTAAATCTGTTTATTTTGATATAGTCCAGCCAATCCAGGATTAAAAAAAATATATATATATATTGAAAAAAATTTTATATATGAACGGATTATATGTTTTTATTATATAGAATTTGCAAGGATGCCAGTTAAGAGAAAGCAATCAGCTGAAATGAGAAGAATTGCGAATCGTAATTCAATGCGGAGAAGTCGCACAAGTCAGTTACCTTCAGATTTTTTGCCGAGTACCGGTATACTGACAACTCAAATGAATGAAGCAATCAGGTTTGATAGAGAGGTATCGCAAATCACCTATGTGTCCTGTAATACGTGTCACAGAGCTTTCCCTGATATCATATTAAATACTGCTGGGCTCTGCCAGACATGCAAGTGTAGAGACGGTGCTTTCAAGTTTTCTGCCACTAATTCGATGGAACCAGGTCCAGTTCCTATTTGTCTCAAAGATCTGAGCTACATTGAACAAATGATGATCACTCAAATACATCCAGTGGTTTCTCTTTACCGTATATGAGGCTCACAGTATGGATACAGCGGAAATGTAATCAGCTTTAAACAAAATATTGAGAGTTTTATTTCGCGCCTGCCTGTCAATCCTTCAGATATGACTTCAATTGTGTTAGTGACAAAAGATACTTTATCAGGGTGTGCAGAGTTTTCTATTCGCTCACAACGCCTTCTAGAAGCACTCAGATGGCTTAAAGCTCACAATCCTTATTATTCAAATATCACAATTGATGAAGATTTGATCGCTACATTACCTGAGAATGGTGACGTATCTCAAATGTTACCAACAGCAACCGATATTACTGAGGATATTGATACTTTGAACGAGGAAATAAGGCGCGAGTCATTTAGACCACTACTTGAACCGGTAGATCAAAACAACTTAATAAATTTCGCAATTCGTGTGCCTCACCCTTCATTAAATTCACAGCCTATCAACGAATTTCAAGAAGAGGGTTACATAGCACGTGCTTTTCTTCATCTTTTTCCACATGGTACAGCTGACTTACGACAACCTCGTCAAAAAGCAGTCTCTCCTGATGAGTATTTTAAGTTCCTAATGAAGTATGAAAATGGGCGATTTGCTAAAGACCCCCGATTTCGCTACTTTGCCATGAATTCAATTCTTCGGTGGCAGTCTTTGGCTAAAGGGCGTTTTTTCGTTCAGCGAAATAGGTTCAGCAATAAGACGGTAGAGCAGATGCGTGATATTCTGAATAGGCAACCAGAAATGGCAAAACACATTATGATTTATGCTAGCAAATTAAGATCCACAAAATGATACTGGCGTGCACGTTGTGGGGAACTTCTTTCCATGGTAGGACAAATTGGAGCACCAACAATTTTTTTTTACACTGTCTGCAGCTGATTATCACTGGCCTGATCTTTTCAGACTTTTAGAGCCTAACAAAGATCCAAATGAGCTGACTGATACAGAACGCAGACAATTAATGCACGACAACCCTCTGTTGAATGGTTGGCTCTTTCAAAAACGTTGTGATATATTTTTGAGAAAAATCTTGACGCCGTTATTTTTAATAGACGACTACTGGGTTCGTTTCGAATGGCAGTGGCGTGGAAGTCCTCACATGCATGGATTGTTGTGGTTAAGAGGGGCGCCAAACATGGAAACACTAGACATGACTAACGCTGAAAATGTAGCAGCCGTAACAGCATATTTTGAAAAACTATGCAGTGCTGTTAATCCTGACAAGGACGTCCTCGTAAAATCCAAGGAATTGTTATCTGAGATTTTAAATAAGATGAACGAAACAAATCCAGCGGTTCAAGCAGTCCAAAAACTTATTTTGTCTTCTGTTTCTGAAAGGGATTACTCAGCCCAAGAGGTAGTACACATATTAATGGGATGGCCAATGTACCACAGTAGTTGGGAAGTAGTTACAATACGGCTTCATGATAAGAACTCGGAAGAAATCAACTTTTCAAGCGACGAAAGACCATCAAAAAGCATGCTTCAGAAATATTGCGCGCGGCCGGAGAAACTTATTTCCTGTACGCTTCTTAAGTTTGCAAAATCTTTCTCAGTAAGAGGAGTCGATTATCACCAAAGAAGAAAAGATGCAGTTGTCAGAGTTTTTCCTCTTACATCACTCAACCACGACACAACTCTAGCCGAAGAATACTATAGGCAACAAGTATTACTCAATTATCCTTGGAGAGGTAATTCTGACTCTTTATTGCAAGAAAGCCTGCCGTCTGCATATCACTCATGGGAGGAAGCATTCAATGATCTAAATATTGATGCACACGAAGAAATAAATTTTCCTGCTGTTAGCAGTACTCATGACACAGAAATCCTGCAAGAAGAATACCGCGAGATTGATCCATATATGGCAGCAGCTGCCATAGTTCCTGTGCAGACAAACGAGGATACTTTGGGGCAACGCGTGATTGATCATGCATGTGAGTGGAAAAGTGAGAGTTACAAGTACCCTGATCGCAATTTTACTTCATTTTTAAATTACTGTAAAGAACAACAACTTACAGTGCATCAAAATTACGATACGTCTGAGATCAGATTTACAGATGAGCAGCAAAAAATACTTCACTTATGCACGCAACAGCTTTCGTCTTTGCAATCAAGATTTATAAATTGCCTTAAACATACTTTTATTATTGGGAAAGCTGGAGCTGGAAAAAGTACGGTAATAAAAGAAATTCGTAAAAGAGTTACCGAGCAGTTAGGACCGGAAGCTATTATGGTTTTGGCTCCAACAGGTGCTGCTGCAATTAATGTCGAGGGCAAAACAATTCACTCTGCACTAAAAGTACCAACATGTTTTAAAGCGTTTGCTGATTTAGGAAGTGAAGCAGCAAGAAATCTACAGCTCAGCATGAATCCAGTTTCATTTCTCATTATTGACGAATTTTCAATGATCGGATGCCGTCTGATGGCTGCACTTGAGCAAAGATGTCGCGAAGGTAAACCAGACAGCATTGAACCTTTTGGAGGCTTATTTGTTTACCTGATTAGAGATATTAGGCAGCTACAGCCTGTAAAAGACACACCTCTATATAGGAGACATTCTATAAAAGACATTTTGGCTTTACGTGGACAAACAGTTCTTAAGATGTTTGAAAAATGTTTCACCTTAACAAAGTCAATGAGACAAAGCGACGATCAGCAAATACAGTTTAGAGAGAATCTTGATTCGCTTTCCGCAGGCGAAGTTACAGGCGACCAATACGCATCCCTTATGCAACGACGTAAAGCTATACAGCCTCCGGCTGAACTTGAAAGATTTCAAGATGCCATACGCCTTTTTCCCACAAACCAGCAAGCTGAAGAACATAATCAAGAAGTACTTCGTAAATCAAAATGGCCAGTGGCAAGAATATTAGCAGACCACAATAATCAAATAGCAAGATGGAGTGAAGATGAGCACGCGTCTGGACTTCAGGCTGAACTTTTTTTAGCAATTGGATGCAGAATTATGTTGCGTACCAATCTGTGGACAGACGGAGGATTGGTCAACGGTGCACTTGGTACGGTAAAATATATTGTCTACGGACCAGGATTACGGCCTCCAGGCTTGCCACAGGCAGTAATGGTTCATTTTGATGATTATCGGGGACAATTTCTCACTGAAAGACTTTTTCCTGTCACACCTATTACAAAGTCTTGGAAAGAAAACAATGTCTCATGCTCCCGTACTCAGTTACCTTTAACAGTTTCATACGCTGTCACCATACACAAATCCCAAGGTTTAACTTTGTCAAAAATAGCTGTGGACATTGGTGAAAAGGAGTTGTCACTTGGAGCAACTTATGTCGCGTTTAGCAGGGTTCGACGTTTAGAGGATGTTCTGATTGAAGTGCCTTTCGCAAAGGATAGGCTAGACCAAATTAGAAGAATGGGGGCACTTGCTGATAGATTAGCATTTGAGCAGCATCTGAGGCAACTGTTGACCGAATAAACACTTGAAGATTCAACAGCTGTTATTGTAAATTTTCTTTTATACTATTAAACAGTAAATATAAAAATAAAAAATATATAGTATTATATAATGTTAATGTTATATTTTATGTTTATCCCACTCAATGCTCCGACATTTCGGCCTGACGGATTCTAGTCCTAAACTGTTAGAAAGCTCAAAACAATGTATAAAAATGGATGAAATTTTATTGTCGGAGCAAAGCTCCGGCTTCCCATGAAAAATTACACTTTTGTGTACACGATAGCGGCCAAAATATTTGCCGCATTGATACCAAAATTGGACTGGAAGTCGGTAGTGGCAAAATCTCGCCGGGGATTGAAAAACAGAAACATTCGTAAACTCTAACGCCCGGAATCGTCTGCTCTAGAATTTTCCATTTCCCCATAGAGATAATATTGCGATTGTTTGAATTAAATAAAAAGAAAATTGAAATAATTTATATTGTTGCCATTTTTTATCATGAAAAACTTTTGAATTAAATAAAAAGAAAATTGAAATAATTTATATTGTTGCCCTTTTTTATCATGAGAAACTTATTTAAATAACAATATACTCGGAAACAACCTTTTAGTAAAAGCTCTTAATCTCGGTCCCATATATTTTACTTTTATATATTTTACATATATTTTACTTTTCTGAAATAAGGACCCCATACATTTTTATCTTAAAACACGTGCAATGAAGTTTAAATCGTATTAAGTACATGAATTTAGTTTTTTTTTAAAAATCGAACTCAGCAATTGGTGTAATTAAACTTTTTGTTTCCATTTCAAAATATTTTTTTTCTTTTCATTCAAGCTTATTGTATAAAAGAAGTATGAGAGTAAATATGTTTATTTTGATATAGTCCAGCCAATCCAGGATAAAAAAAATATATATTAAGAAACATTTTATATATGAACGGATTATATGTTTTTATTATATGGAATTTGCAAGGATGCCAGTTAAGAGAAAGCAATCAGCTGAAATGAGAAGAATTGCGAATCGTAATTCAATGCGGAGAAGTCGCACAAGTCAATTACCTTCAGATTTTTTGCCGAGTACCGGTATACTGACAACTCAAATGAATGAAGCAATCAGGTTTGATAGAGAGGTATCGCAAATCACCTATGTGTCCTGTAATACGTGTCACAGAGCTTTCCCTGATATCATATTAAATACTGCTGGGCTCTGCCAGCCATGCAAGTGTAGAGACGGTGCTTTCAAGTTTTCTGCCACTAATTAGATGGACCCAGGTCCAGTTCCTATTTGTCTCAAAGAACTGAGCTACATTGAACAAATGATGATCGCTCAAATACATCCAGTGGTTTCTCTTTACCGTATACGAGGCTCACAGTATGGATACAGCGGAAATGTAATCAGCTTTAAACAAAATATTGAGTTTTATTTCGCGCCTGCCTGTCAATCCTTCAGATATGACTTCAACTGTGTTAGTGACAAAAGATACTTTATCAGGATGTGCAGAGTTTTCTGTTCGCTCACAACGCCTTCTCGAAACACTCAGATGGCTTAAAGCTCACAATCCTTATTATTCAAATATCACAATTGATGAAGATTTGATCGCTACATTACCTGAGAATGGTGTTGTATCTCAAATGTTACCAACAGCAACCGATATTACTGAGGATATTGATACTTTGAACGAGGGAATAAGGCGCGAGTCATTTAGACCACTACTTTTACCGGTAGATCAAAACAAATTAATAAATGACGCAATTCGTGTGCCTCACCCTTCATTAAATTCACAGCCTATCAACGAATTTCAAGAAGAGGGTTACATAGCACGTGCTTTTCCTCATCTTTTTCCACATGGTACAGCTGACTTACGACAACCTCGTCAAAAAGCAGTCTCTCCTGATGAATATTTTAAGTTCCTAATGGAGCATGAAATTGGGCGATTTGCTAAAGATCCCCGATTTCGCTACTTTGCCATGAATTCAATTCTCCGGTGGCAGTCTTTGGCTAAAGGGCGTTTTTTCGTTCAGCGAAATAGGTTCAGCAATAAGACGGTAGAGCAGATGCGTGATATTCTGAATAGGCAACCAGAAATGGCAAAACACATTATGATTTATGCTAGCAAATTAAGATCCACAAAAGGATACTGGCGTGCACGTTGTGGGGAACTCCTTTCCATGGTAGGACAAATTGGAGCACCAACAATTTTTTTTTACACTGTCTGCAGCTGATTATCACTGGCCTGATATTTTCAGACTTTCAGAGCATAACAGAGATCCAAATGAGCTGACTGATACAGAACGCAGACAATTAATGCACGACAACCCTCTGTTGACTGGTTGGCTCTTTCAAAAACGTTGTGATATATTTTTGAGAAAAATCTTGACGCCGTTGTTTTTAATAGACGACTACTGGGTTCGCTTCGAATGGCAGTGGCGTGGAAGTCCTCACATGCATGGATTGTTGTGGTTAAGAGGGGCGCGAAACATGGAAACACTAGACATGACTAACGCTGAAAATGTAGCAGCCGTAACAGCATATTTTGAAAAACTATGCAGTGCTGTTAATCCTGACAAGGATGTCCTCGTAAATGATATACACCGCTGTCGAGTTCGCTTTTCAGACATTTCCAGTGAAGATCGTGAAAAAGATCTCGCTCAGCTCTTAAATCAAGTCCAACGTCACACAAGACATGGAGATTATTGCCTAAGGAATAAAAGAGGTACAAATAGTTATAGCTGCAGATTTGGTTTTCCAGAAGCAGAGTGCGACTCTCCAAAGCTTCAAGTAGAAAATGGCATAATTAGCTTCTTGCCAAAAATAAACGATTCTGAAATGAATACCTACAATTGCTTCGTCTCACAAGTTTGGAGAGCTAACACTGATTTTAGTCCTATTACATCAAAGGATGCGGTTTTGCATTACATTGCCAAATATGCCTCAAAATCAGAAACAGCTTCTGTTCCTTACAAGGAATTGTTATCTGAGATTTTAAATAAGATGAACGAAACAAATCCAGCGGTTCAACCAGTCCAAAAACTTATTTTGTCTTCTGTTTCTGAAAGGGATTACTCAGCCCAAGAGGTAGTACACATATTAATGGGATGGCCAATGTATCACAGTAGTCGGGAAGTAGTTACAATACGGCTTCATGATAAGAATTGGGAAGAAATCAACTTTTCAAGCGACGAAAGACCATCAAAAAGCATGCTTCAGAAATATTGCGCGCGGCCGGAGAAACTTATTTCCTGCACGCTTCTTAAGTTTGCAAAATCTTTCTCAGTAAGAGGAGTCGATTATCACCAAAGAAGAAAAGATGCAGTTGTCAGAGTTTTTCCTCTTACATCACTCAACCACGACCCAACTCTAACCGAAGAATACTATAGGCAACAAGTATTACTCAATTATCCTTGGAGAGGTCATTCTGACTCTTTATTGCAAGAAGGCCTGCCGTCTGCGTATCACTCATGGGAGGAAGCATTCAATGATCTAAATATTGATGCACACGAAGAAATAAATTTTCCTGCTGTTAGCAGTACACATGAGACAGAAATCCTGCAAGAAGAATACCGCGAGATTGATCCATATATGGCAGCAGCTGCCATAGTTCCTGTGCAGACAAACGAATATATTTTGGGGCAACGCGTGATTGATCATGCATGTGAGTGGAAAAGTGAGAGTTACAAGTACCCTGATCGCAATTTTACTTCATTTTTAAATTACTGTAAAGAACAACAACTTACAGTGCATCCAAAATTACGATACGTCTGAGATCAGATTTACAGATGAGCAGCAAAAAATACTTCACTTATGCACGCAACAGCTTTCGTCTTTGCAATCAAGATTTATAAATTGCCCTAAACGTACTTTTATTATTGGGAAAGCCGTAGCTGGAAAAAGTACGGTAATAAAAGAAATTCGTAAAAGAGTTACCGAGCAGTTAGGACCAGAAGCTATTAAGGTTTTGGCTCCAACAGGTGCTGCTGCAATTAATGTCGAGGGCAAAACAATTCACTCTGCACTAAAAGTACCAGCATGTTTTAAATCGTTTGCTGATTTAGGAAGTGAAGCAGCAAGAAATCTACAGCTCAGCATGAATCCAGTTTCATTTCTCATTATTGACGAATTTTCAATGATCGGATGCCGTCTGATGGCTGCACTTGAGAAAAGATGTCGCGAAGGTAAACCAGACAGCATTGGACCTTTTGGAGGCTTATTTGTTTACCTGATTGGAGATATTAGGCAGCTACAGCCTGTAAAAGACACACCTCTATATAGGAGACATTCTATAAAATACATTTTGGCTTTACGTGGACAAACAGTTCTTAAGATGTTTGCAAAATGTTTCACCTTAACAAAGTCAATGAAACAAAGCGATGATCAGCAAATACAGTTTAGAGAGACTCTTGATTCGCTTTCCGTAGGCGAAGTTACAGGCGACCAATACGCATCCCTTACGCAACGACGTAAAGCTATACAGCCTCCGGCTGAACTTGAAAGACTTCAAGATGCCATACGCCTTTTTCCCACAAACAAGCAAGCTGAAGAACATAATCAAGAAGTACTACGTAAATCAAAATGGCCAGTGGCAAGAATATTATCAGACCACAATAATCAAATAGCAAGATGGAGTGAAGATGAGCACGCGTCTGGACTTCAGGCTGAACTTTTTTTAGCAATTGGATGCAGAATTATGTTGCGTACCAATCTGTGGACATAGGGAGGATTGGTCAACAGTGCACTTGGTACGGTAAAAGATATTGTCTACGGACCAGGATTACGGCCTCCAGGCTTGCCACAGGCAGTAATGGTTCATTTTGATGATTATCGGGGACCATTTCTTACTGAAAGACTTTTTCCTGTCACACCTATTACAAAGTCTTGGAAAGAAAACAATGTCTCATGCTCCCGTACTCAGTTACCTTTAACAGTTTCATATGCTGTCACCATACATAAATCCAAGGGTTTAACTTTGTCAAAAATAGCTGTGGACATTGGTGAAAAGGGGTTGTCACTTGGAGCAATTTATGTCGCGTTTAGCAGGGTTCGACGTTTAGAGGATGTTCTGATTGAAGTGCCTTTCGCAAAGGATAGGCTAGACCAAATTAGAAGAATCGGCACACTTGCTGATAGATTAGCATTTGAGCAGTATCTGAGGCAACTGTTGACCGAATAGACACTTGAAGATTCAACAGCTCTTATTGTAATTTTTCTTTTATACTATTAAACAGTAAATATAAAAATAAAAAATATATATTATATATTGTTAATGTTATATTTTATGTTTATCCCACTCACTGCTCCGACATTTCGGCCTGACGGATTCTAGTTTACATTTTTACTTTCGTTCTGTTTAACTGGTGAAACGTGAAAAAAAAAAATAGCTTGCGTTTTGAAATTGCAAGATTATTCTGAACAGTTTTCCGTTTTATTTTTGAAAGATAATAATTCCATCGCATCACATTTACATATTTACAAACTACAAACTTTTGTTTTAACTATGCATAATTATTTTAAAAATTGCTGGATTTTTTTAAAAATCTTATGTGCCGACTTAATTATTAATTAAAAATAGATTAATTAAATACTTAATTATAATTAAACACATTATGCATTTTTCATTTATACTATTTTTAAAATGTTATTAAATGCGATATATATATATATATATATATATATATATATAATCTTTAAAAAACAAAACAACAATCTTCACATGAAACTTCATAAAGGAAATAAAACTTATATTGAGTTCAATTAAAGACAATTTGAGAAATACTGCAATCGCATAAATTATTTTTCCGCTAATAAATTAAACGAGGATGTAAACTTCACACAACAAATCATCCGTTAACTTCAGCTACAGACAATCCATTAGTATTTAAAATGCGCGCATATCGTTTACTTCAGCTTTTCTATTAAGATAAAAAACATTTTATTTTTCATTAACTTGTTCAAGGAAAATTTATTTTTAAAACTAATTCTTTGGGTAAACTTTCATTTTATCTTTCAGAAAAATTCCGTTACTTTCTTCTTTTGATACGTTTTATGATCAGAAAAGTAATAACATTTTACGGAACTGATTTCGGCAACTGTGAAATCAGCCATGTGATGCGAAAGTCTGAAGAGTTATTTTCACTATGTGCACTTCCCTTTTCTTTTCGCAACTTTTCCAAATGAAAGTTTCGTTGCGCTCTTCTATTCTGACAGTTTGATTATTTTCTTTTCGAGAAAGACGGCTCTTTGCTATAAACACTGATTCCAAAAATTTACTCTCTTCAAACTTGATATTTTTAGAGCAACCTTAAAAAGAATTCTTTTCGCAATATCTCGTTTGGTATTTTTCTTGAAACTATTTTCATATGGCAAAACTCAAATAAAGCGCTTTCTTTTCTTTTCTCTTTTTTTTTTTTTTACCATTACTTTGCAAATTATAATTTGCGCAGATATTAACGACAGCAATGGACCAAAATATTTAACGTAAATTAATACATAAAAATAATAAATAATAAAACAATATGCATTTTTAAAATTTATTCATCTACAATAATGAACATATAAATGAAATAATAGTGTATTAAAGTATGAACGTATGTTGGAATTCATAAAGTTCTAACAATAAAATGCTAATGAACAATTAATCAGTGCTAGTAAATATTTTCCTTATTTCTTTATTACTATTTTATTTGAAGCGTTTTTATATAGCGAAAAACATATAAGGCACAAAATTATCTGAACATAGGTGATTACAATGTAAATCACAGTTTGCGCACATTTTAGAGATGTATATAAACGAAAATATTTAATATAAATTAAAGTATAAAAATAACGATGTATAAAACAGTCTGCTCATTCTAATCAATATTTGTCAACATCGGTTATACACAATAAATGTACTGAAAATGCATTACAAAAATATATGAAAATACAGTAAATTTCGCAAAATTTCGAAAGTAAAATGATAATTACTGAGTTAATAATAAAGACAAATAACTCTTTTTCGATTCCTAGTTTATTATTTTTCTTGATACATTTTTATACAACGCCACTGAAGTATGGCGTATGATTTTATAACAGTTGATTACAATGTGATTTACAGTTTGCGGAATCTTTAAAGATTGAAATGAACGAAAAGCCTTTTCATAAATTGAGGTATAAAAATATTAAAAATTGAAATAGGAAGCCAATTTTAACTCCAATTCAACATACGTTGATAAACACGAATGTACTGGAAATTCAGTACAAAAATATATGAAAATACACTGAAATTCACGAAATGTCAACAGTAACTTGATAATTAATAAATTAATAAAAACTAATAACTCCTTTCTTTATTTAGCATATTATATTTTCCTTCACACGATTTTCATTCAACATTGAAATAAAGCCCATTAGTTTCATTGCAGTTGGTTACGATGCAAATTACAATTTTCGGAAATTTTAAAGATTGAAATGAGTGAAAGTATTTAACATAAATTAAGTAAAAAAAATATAAAAAAAAGAATCAAGCTGCCTGCCTATTTTAATCAGTATTTATCTATTAAACACGATAAATATAGTGAAAATGCATTGCAAAAATACTATTAAAATACAATGAAAGTCGTAAATTTCAACAGTAAATTTCTAATTAAAAAGTTAATTAAGACTAACGATTCTTTTCTCCATTTATCATTTTTCTTCAAGCGATTTGCTTTCAGCCCTCAAATAAGACATATACATTTTATCATAGTTGATTACAATGAAAATCCCAATCTGCTCAAATAAAAAAAAATGAAATGAACAGAAATATTCAACATATATTAAGGTAAAAATTATGAAAGAATGAAGCAGCCTGCTTTCTTTAATCAATATTTGCGTACGCTAATAAAAACATCATTAAATGTAGTGAAAATGCATTGCAAAAATACTAAGAAAATGCAGTGAAATTCACAAAGCTTCAACAGTAGGATTTTAATTAATGAGTTAATAAAGATTAATCAGAGCCAGTTTTAAAATAATTGGACCAATTGTTCCCGTTTGGGTCCCGCACCTGCAACGGCAAGCTGCTGAAGTTTAAAATCCAACGAAAAATAATCAAACTGAATTAACAGGAAACACTGATGGTGCTCAGGCAAACAATATCTGCTGAATCATTAGTCAATCAAATGAGATATTTAATTTTTTCTAGTCTTACTAGTTTTCTAGCACTCCTTATTCTTTCAAATGAATTATGTAAGTAAGGGATTTCGGTGGGTGATAACATTGATGTTGCTACATACTTGAATCTAAAAGCTTTGTAACAGGTTAAATATATACACAAAGAGAAAAAAGTCTATCGATGAAACTTTAATTGACGCTAGTGAATTTGCCAAAAATGTAGATGCCAAAAATCCTTTAATCTGTATTCAAAACTCAAAGTAAGCGCTTACGAAAATAAAAGGACTATGAATCTGATAGTATAATTTTTCCAGATACAAAATTAGCCTTTAGGATGCAATGTTAACTTTGGCCACTGTAACCGATTTAAACGACTGAAAAACTATCAAAATTGAGTAGATTATTTTGTAAATTTAAGAATTTTTCTATTGAGTCCTCCGGAAAGTTCTGCTGTTTATCAAAGAGAAGCGTGGTTTTGTCTGGTTATTTTACTACTGCTGATAAGGAGTGACTTTGAATGTCTCATATATATAAATTCAGTCTTTTCTCTTTGCGTTGCATAATTCTTGTTTAGGTTGTAGAATAAGTTTTTTCTCAATGCAGTGCTAAGCATGGAGAACCAAAAAATTCATTTTTGTCAATTATGCTCTTTTATTTCAAGAAAGGTAAAACTGCTAGTTAGACTGCTCGTAAACTTTGTGCTGTATATGGATAAAATGCCGTTTCACATGACACAATTCGGTTTAAGCTCGGAAATTTTAGCATCGAAGATGATGCCGCTTTGGACAACCATCATCTGTAAAGGAGGACCCTTTAAAAGAAGTTATCTCTGAAAATCCACGTTACACAGTTCAAGAGCTACCACGCAGACTAAATATTCCAAAAAGTACAGTGTATGATCATTTGATAGCTTCTTTTAAAAGGTCCTTCTTTACGGATGATGATGATCGTCCAGAGCGGGCATCATCATCGAGCTGAAATTTCAGTGCTTAAACTTTTCAAACCACCTTCTTACTATGTCATCTGAAATAGCACTTATCCATATACAGCATACATGTTACGAGCAGACTGACTAGCATTTATTCCTTAACATCATTGACGAAATTGAAAGTTTGGTTCTTCATTCTTTCGCTGCATTTAAACAAAAATTATGCCACAACCTAAACAAGAATTGTGCAACGCAAGGAGAAAAAGACTGAATTGCTTGCAACAACAGGCCTACTGCAATTCCAAATTTATTTATTGCTCTTCGGGTTTTTGTTTTGACAATACCAGTGATTGTAACATGTGAGGAAAGGAGTTTTTTCAAACTGATCAAAATTTATTTGGTCTCATCAATTCAGCAAAAGCGTTTGAATTGTTTGTCAGTCCACTGTGTTAGTTCATTTGTTATAAAATTAGTAAGTGTTTATACTTCAAGAAAATTCTCAAAGTGCAAAGAAATAGGAAGGAAAATAACTATTTTTTAAAAAATGCAATAACAATCTGACACATTTTCCGTTAAAATTTATGAAAGTTTTCAACAGTGCCCTTATTATTATTTTTTTAGTTATATTTTGAGTTATTCATGTCATAGTCATTAAGACAAGTGGTACTGCGGATATATCCACTTCCGAGATGACGTATGGTATTACTTGTATGCTTACATGTATGTAAGCAAACAAATGATATCATACATTAAATTATATTATACATATATTATATATTAAAATGTAGTTTGTAGCTATGTCGGTTTGTCTATTAATTCACATGATTTTTTAAACAAACATTTTAATTACTTTTCATTCGTCCGCAGAGATTTAATGTTTATAACAGTTCATTTTCTTTTTTTATAATTCTACGTACTTTATATATTTTTCTGAGATACTTTAATGCAAATAACTAAAACAAAAGAATAAAAAATGGGTATTATAACTTGAAAAATGAAATTTGGCCCCATTTTTAGTATGTAGACAAATATTTAATATATATATTTCAAATGAAGGAGCAATTTCCTGTCGAATGCTACCTCTCGCATCTCTCTGCGATAATTTTGTGAGATAAAATAGCATAGGACTTTTTTCCCCACGACTATACGTGTACACATACATGATTTTCATCGCCAATAAAGTCACTTTTATAAATTTTTTATAAAACATTTCTAGTGCAATTTTTTTAAATGCAAATAACTCGTAAAAGAACTCGAAAGTGGATGTTACCATTTGAAAATTGGCCTCAATGAAAGTTGGCCTCAAGTTTAATATGTAGATGACACTATTTTATAAATTTATTCATATTCGACAAAAAGACTCGATTCCTTGTCGAATGTTACCTCTTGCATCTCTCTGTAATAGTTTGGTGATAAAATCGCATGAGCTGCTGCTTTTTTTTTCACGACTGTACAGTATACATATACACAATTTTCATCAGGAAGGAAGTTAAAATTTTAAAATATTTTTAAAACATTTTCAAAAAAAATATTTTATATATTACCGGAAAAGATATTTAGACATACTTTTTTAAATTAAAATATGTCCTAACATGTTCACATATCAAGCAAGTTGTTGATTTTAGTTCATGAAATAAACTGTCTTGGTTGGCAGCTTAAAAAAAATAAAGAAATTAATATTATTACTGAAGATATAGGCTGGTAAGCTAGAAAAATATTAACAAACTGTAAACACTAACATCAAACTTTTGCTTCCAACATATATTTCGTTTAATTTAATATGAGTTACTTTAAAACTACATATATAAACAATTCTCGACGTTTCGGTTATTCTTTATGACCATCTTCAGGAGAAAACTTTCATAAATACAAACAGCAAATAAAAAAAGAAAGAATAACCAAAACGTCGAAAATTGTTTATATATGTAGTTGTAAAGTAACTCATATTAAATTAAACGAAATATACGTTGGAAGCAAAAGTTTGATGTTAGTATTTATATGTGCAACGTAAAGTCTTTATTAATTACAAATTGTAAACATTTAACATTAAGTAAGTAGTAAACTGTACACTTTTACTAAAACATTTAACATTAATTAATGTATGAAGATGTTGAAGATTGAAACCGCCTGCCATTTTCATTATCATTTGAACATATTCATCATTAATGAACACGATAAGTTGTAATAAAAACATATTTTTAAAATTCTCTGAAAATACAATGAAAGGCAATTAAAAATTATATTTCATCAATTCAAAGCTAAATAATAGATTTTTTTGGAGGGAGCAACACACAGGCATGAAAACGCTGTGTAAAAACGGGCCAATTGTCACAATAATTTTCTAATAGTGTATTACGGCTTGTTTAATGATCTCCATTCTCCATTCATTCATTAAATAATGCAAAGAATACTATATAAATTTTCTGGAGACAACTGGCCCCTTGATGCACAGCAGTATCATCCCTAAGCAACATAGGTTATCAAATGTCGATCTATACCGTGTGTCGTAGTGCACATTCTGAATGATACCGTTTACAATGTTTACATGTAAGGGGATTCTTTATTCTCCCATGGAAAAACAAATTTCAAGTAGTACTGAGCAGATATTTTTTAACAAATATACAACCGTATTTCACACATTATTAAACAATAATACACCTTAAATTTTTAAGCATGAATATTTTCACACTTTGTTTTAATTTGTTACATAAAAGAATCATTGAAAGATGATGTGTTGAATCTGACTTTCTGTAACTATATTTATCCTCACATATGTTTTCAGTAGTAAAATTTCAGAGTAATTTATCGTTTACGGATTCACAACTTCCATAGAAATGGAGATATTTGCACGATGTTTGTATACAATCGTAAAGAAAATTTTAATTTACATGTGTAATCATTTTTATGTTATTTGAATAATACTGTGAATATGTTTGTGAATTTTCATTAGTCCACTATTGAAGTTACATTTATAAGAAAATGTCTTTATATCTTGGTGTCATCAAGGAGTTCCAAAAGCTCTCTTGTAATAAAAAAAAAGTCTGAGAGTTTTACAATCTCCCAGGTTTGTGACCAAGGGAAGGCATCTAGGAAGATGATACAGCCAGTGTCTGAGCACACAATACTGGTACCAATTACAGCAATGGGAAGGGCTTATTTCAGATCCCAAATTAAAGTTTTAACCCCTTGAAGGGTGGTGGAACATTATATATCCCAATAAATTTTGATTCTCAAATGCCACAGAATTTTCAAATATAATTTTGCTCTTATATTTTACGTGAATAAAAGCTTTTACTTTTTAAAATAAATTCGTTTGTATAATAAATTTAAGCGGATTTGATATCTTGTGAATGGACGAAGTTATGAATTTTTTCTAATGGGCTAATGGGCAAAATCAATCTAGTGCCACTCAATCATTTCAACATTTGTGCAAATGTATGGATCATTAGATCAAATGCCTTTAATTAATTTCTATGTGAATTTTTTTTGTAAATATGTATAAACTGTAAATAAACTTATATATGTCTTTAATTTATAATCTATTTTCTTATTTACTAGCATGATGTGTTTCCTTTACTTAATATTTTTGACCTAATATTACTGCATTAATTTTACAATTAATGCTAATTTGAGGTAGGAATTAATTTTACTAACTTTTTCGTTCATAAAGTTGAGATTTCCTCGAAAGTACATAACTCAATTTTTTTTAATGTAATTTAGTTAGGTTAATTTTAACGGTTGTTAACCACATAATCCCCGACCAGAGCAGGTATTACGCAGTATGTTAGCCAGTAAAATAATAAAGGCAATAATCAGATGTCTGGGAGAAAAGTTTATTTATGTATAACCAGCGTTTTATTATTAATATTTTTTTTTTCAATTAAGTACCCCGATTTTTCCAGCAAAAGGTGATTCTACAATCTTACAAAAGATTGCAATTTGAATGATATATTTCAGCATAAAACAATAAGTTCTGATCTTAAACCATGAAAATTATATTGAGTAATATTATTAAAATGAGTCATATCATGTAATATTTTTTTTTTTTATTTGATATACATATTTTGTGGTTGACTACGTTAAGATGTAAAATTTATAAAATTATATGTTTTTCCACCCCACATGCACACTCCATCTTTGTTTTAAATTTCATTTTTTACTTTTTCAATAGTCATTTTCATTTCTGCTTTTGATTTTGTACTTAATATAACATTAAAACCACTCCTGAAAAATAAGTCCAGGAGTATTTTCATTCCTTAAAATTCCAGCAATAGCTTTGGCATGGAATTTGTTTATATAATACTAAGCAATACTTAACAAGCATGTGATTTTTAGGTAGATTACGTAAGAAATAGTACCTGTTACATTCTCCCCTAAGTTGGAATTTTTGAAAAATTTTGCAGATCTACGCCGATTATGACTCTCAGAAACCCAAACCACACCCAGTTCTAAACTTTATCTAATCTATCTATCTATTTATCTATGTCACCTTTTTATGGACACGGTAACGTCAATAATTCTGCACAAATCTCTTCCAAACTGATACATAAAATCAAGGGGCATAAAATCTCGGTCAAGTTCGTTAATGGACAAAATCGAACTAGGGGGGGGGGAATGGGGAGGATTTTTGTGAAAACAGAAAACCCCATAATTTCTTAATTATAATACGTACCGAATCCGTTTAAAGGTATTATTATTTCTAGGAAATGAGCCGAAAATTTATGTATGACAGATTTTTGATATAATTAAAAATGGCCCCAAGGGGGGGGAGGGAGGTTTTAGAAGAAAAAAAACATAACTTCGTCCATTTACAATATCAAATCTGCTTAAATTTATTATAAATCCTCTTAATATTATCTAAAACTTTTATATTGACAAGTTTTTTATAGGACTAACCCTTATAGCAAAAATAAATAAATAAATAAATAAATAAATAAATAAAAGCAAAAAAAATCTCCGCCTGTTCCACCTGCAAACATATGTAGATTTCAAAGTGGACGGTCCCAAGTGCCGCATCATGGCAAAAAGGTCATTTCTTCTAAAATTCTCAATAAACAGGCACCCCACGATCTGTGTCTTCGAAATCTACCAGTGCCTGTAGGCCGAGCCGTCAGGGATTTTTTTGTTTGTTTGTTTCATCGAATGTAAAAAATATGTATATTTTTTAATAATGCATTTCTCAAGTCACATATTAATTATTATAAATATTACATATTATATACTAAAACTAGTTTAATAAGTACAACTGCCTCTGAATTGCTCACTTTATCAAAAACTTGAATTAAAATGTAGAAATAAATTCACTGTTTGTATTCCTCCTCATTTTCTGGCACTTGTTATTTTCTTTTCTTAATGAAAACGCCAAGAAATAAGTTTGTAATTACATGCAGAGCCGCAACTTGTATAATAAACTGCTCTTCATTACACTATTGTTTCACAAAGTAAAAACTACGCACTCGCACGAAATTTTAAGTGTGATTAAAATTTTAATAATACAAAAGATTTGAAAAAGAGAAACGGATATGAGTGTCTAGCACGAATTCTTTCGCTCCTTTATTCTGATGTGGGAAATGAAACACCTGCTACGTTTAACATGTAGAGTAAAATGGTTCACATCAGTCAAAAAATAATTACAACTTCACGCATTTTTATGGAGAGTTTTTTTTTTTACAACAAACGTATAAGGTACTCCAAAATTAGTGTCATTTTCTACATAAAATATATTATAACTTTTTGTAAGTGTTATAATTTATTCAAAAAAGTATGTAGATGTTGTAAAGCCATAGCACAAGTTGAAAATGTGTGTCTAAAAGAAAAGAATATTGTTACTTCTGAGGTGTGATAAATTTAGAAAGTATATATGGAAGGCAGCGGAAATTTATAATTAAACCAATTTGTAGCAAAAAATTGCACAGAAAATTTATATAATTGATTATAATATAATAATGATGATATTGTAAAACATAATGGCTATAAATAGTTTTCTCTGGTTGAGATTTATACGTATTGTTCTGATTTTGTTTATTAATAAAAGGACATTTAAATCACATTTTTTCAGTATTACTTAAAAGTACTAAAGCTTAGTATCATGAAATTGTTTTATACCACATTTTATGAAAAGAAATCAGTCAAAAAATAATTATAACTTCATGCATTTTAATGGAATTTTTTAAATGACTATCGTATAAGGTACTCCAAAAGTAGTGCCATTTTCATCCTAAAATATGTTGTATTGTTTTGTAATTTATTTTAAAATATTGTAAACGTTGCAATGTCTTGAGAAAATTTGTAAAATTAATTTTGCATTTTCACATTTAACATACAAGGTATTCGCAAAATAGTGTCATTATCTACGAAAAATATGTTATTACCTTTCGTAAAAGGAATAATTTTCAAAAAAAATGTAAATGGTGCAAAGGAAAATTGTAAATATATAAGTTAAGTTTATAAGTACAAGTTTAGAAAGTACAAATGAAAGGCAACGAAAAGTAATAATAATATAATTAAACCACAGTTTCAATAGCAAAATATGACACAGAAAATGTAATTATTGATTATATTATAAAAATGAAGATATTTTAGAACATACGGTTTTAAATTGTTTTCTCCTATTGAGAGTTATGTGTATTGTTCCCATTTTGTTTATTAATAACGACAAAATTTGAAACATTGATCAATATATCACATTTTTTTTTTATGAGAGAGAAGTACTACGTATTATGAAATCGTATTATGAAGCAGTGTATATATTATTAAACAGTTGAGTAGCGCATTTATTGAAGAGAAAGCATATAAAAAATAATTAGAACTTCACGCATTTTAATAGAATGCTTTGCTACAACTAACATATAGAATACTTTAAAAATAGTGCCATTTTCTACATAAAATACAATGTAATTTTTTAAAAAGTGTGTTGCTACCCCTGAGATACGCTAAAACCATAAAGGAAATGCTACAGGGTGTTTCACGAAGGACCCCTAACTTTTAAGATAAATAACTCGTAAACGGTGATAAATGACGGTCGGCGTACATAACGGCCAGCGACATGAAACCAGTGGCATGTTTATTAAAAAAACTCGTAAAAATCATCTAGTACAGAAACCTCAACCTTTTAGTAACAAATTGCGCCGATAGATGGCGCTGCAGATGACATAACCAAAAGTAGACTGTGTCACATCAAAAGCGATTCAAAATGTGCACGTTTCATACAAAACACATGTCGCAAATAAAGAATGAAATTGTCACAGACTCTCTGTAGTATGTCACCGGAAATCAACACACAAGCTTTATAAATATCCGCCTCCGGTTCGTTGAGTGTTAAAGGATTGTTGCGGTAAACAGTGGCCTTCAGTGTCACTTCCGGAAGTTCTTTCACTATACGCTACTAGCAATCACGTTTCAACGGCGAAATCTTTGACGACTGAGTGTTCTTGATGTCTGAGCTCTTTTTATAGGAATCCGTAATGGTGGCTGCTGCGCCATCTATCAGCGCGATTTTTAACTAAACTTTTCAGTTTTCTGTAACAGATTCTTATAGTTTTTTTAATAAATATACCACTGGCTCGATTCTTCTATCTATCACCGTTTCCGAGTTATTCATTTTCAAAGTTAGGGATCCTTCGTAAAATACACTGTACAATAAGTAATAATTGAACCAGTTGTTATAGTAAAATATTGTATCGAAAAAAAAGTAATTATTATATTATAACCAGATTGAGCATTGAAGCTATCGAAAAAAAGTAATTATTATATTATAACCAGATTGAGCATTGAAGCTATCGAAAAAAAATTAATTATTATATTATAACCAGATTGAGCATTGAAGCTATCGAAAAAAAAGTAATTATTATATTATAACCAGATTGAGCATTGAAGCTATCGAAAAAAAAAGTAATTATTATATTATAACCAGATTGAGCATTGAAGCTATCGAAAAAAAAGTAATTATTATATTAAAACCAGATTGAGCATTGAAGCTATAGAAAAAGTATAAGGGTATTATGTATTCACGATATTAATTATAATAACGAAAAATTATTATTACATTAATTATTAAATAAATTATTAATAAATTACATTAATTATTAAATCACGTTTTTTCTCTCGATGACTTATCACACTGAGGAAGGGAGACCAAAGTTGTCGTTTTGGATATGGGAATATCAACCCACGGGAGATATATTTTCATTTTATACATTACATTATTTCTTAAAAATATACACAATATTCATAGATAAATAACTTGTGCACTACACACATAAATACTTCAATTAGAAACAATACCCTTTTATGTATATTCACGACCACACAATGTATTTAGTTATTTAAAAAAAAAAAAAAAAAAGAATATTCCTAGGCCGGAGATAAATTTTAAAAGGAACATAAGAAACTCAAAAAATTAATAATTAAATCGCATATAAAATATTATACAGATAATCTTGATTTATAATTCATTTATGACAATAAAAATGTTTTAGACAATTACATATTTGGAGGTTTTTCTTTGGCTAATATTTATATTTATTCCCGATAACATTATTTATCAATAAGGATAAATTTTGAATTGTTGGTTAAAGTACAATGTATCTCAGTGACTATAAGGTGCTCTTTCATTTCCATTAATTTCTCGCACACTATATTCTATGCAAAGAAATTTCTTTTAAAATATTTCAAAGGTGTTTTTTCCTACAAGTTTTAAGACCCACGTTGGTAACTCTTATTATATGAATCGAAATGTATGGGAGGAATTTTATTTGTCCTACCACTATTTCTAAACAATAATTTTCATTATACTCTATTGCATAAGTTACAGAAATTTACCTCGAAGATTACTGATCGAGATTACTGGTAGGAACAATAAAATTTATCCTATATTCTTCGAGCCCTGTTATTACATAATAAACGAAAGCATAGTCAAAAATAACTTATACTTGCTAATGAATATAATGTAGATATTGTACAATAGTTAATCATACACTGCACTAATTTTTCTTTTGGATTTTTTTTTTTAAATATTTTAATTTCGGTTTGATACCTGAAAATTTTAAGAGTATTTCTTTACCTTATTTCATAACATAGTCTTTTATGTTTACCAGAGCAACTTGTTCTTAGAGCGTGCACAGTACATTTGTTAACGCATACTAACGATACTTTTCTGACCTGTGACCGGTTGTCAAAACAAAAATGAACTGCAATCACTCAATATGTAAATTTTATTCGCGTACATGAGCGCCACTTACATATCCCACGGTGTGTTGACAAAGCAAAGGTTCTTAGGAAAAAAATTAGCTATTTGCAATGTTTAAGTGCAATGCATTCCACAATCCTTCTCACTGACGTTACAGCAGCGAGCAGCTTGCGTTTTTAGTTGAGGGTCTACTACAAGTAATATTCTACACTTATCTTTATTAATATTTGTAAATTTCTCTTTAAGATTATTCTGTTGGTATCTTTTCATTTTCCAACATGCAAAAAGACTACTCGTAGCAAGAGGGCACTTTTTTCAACTTACGAAATTTCTTCCATTCATCAGCGCAGCATTAATATAGAATACCTTTGGTGATTACTTAAGGTGAATAATTTCATTGAAACATAGTGGTTGAATGGAACTGAATGTATTTATTAATGGTTAAACTTTAATTAACACATATGTATGTATATATTAATGCGCAAGGTAGGGTTAATTTAAAATATACCATATAAAAATGCGAGTTTGAGATACTTCAAGTACGATTTTGTGAGTATTAATAATATCATGTAATTTTTTTTAATGTTTCTGATATTTAAAAGAAGAATTATTATTATATTCGCCAACTATTGTGGGAAATTTTTGTATCAAATAATTGCTTCTTAAATGTTGCATAATTAAATATTTTATGATTGTTTTTAAAAATAAATTTAAAATTAGAAAACAAAAAAATATAGAATGACCTTGTAATATATCTTTCTACCATGTATTGTCAAAAAGTACCTACATTTTCTCACAATTCTAACTTTAATTATGCTATGTTTCTTGTCACTAGGTATATTTACTAATTATACTGCGTTTTTACATCTGCATGAACAGGTTAAAAATCATTTTGTCAAACACGGCAACATACAATAAGGTTTTGCACGTAATATTGCAGGTAGTTGGCGTGATTGAGTGTCGTGATTTAGAGTTCTTTCCAATCAACTTGCACATTATTTCTCCAGGTTTCGTGAAATAGGGCGTGTCTTATAGTATAACTAGCAGCTTGTCTAATAATACATCGGGGAAAAAGTTGAGTCATTATACGGTATTTCATATCTATAAGATATAGTTAGTCACCATGTTTATGAAAAATGCATTAGCAAATGAAAATTTGGGGAGGGGCTTGGTATCAATTACATTATGAAAATCTCTAAATGATAGTATTAATGTAACGCTTTATTTACCAAATTACATTAGACTATTTTTTTTTTCGTTCTATATAATATCCTTAAGAGTATTTCCTCACGGTATTAGATGTAAAATATTAATATAGGAATCTATATTATAAAGGACAAACGTGTCCGTGCGTAACGCTGACGTCATTATGCGAATGACAACAGTTTACCAGGAAATTTCGGTTTTGCAATTTTTACTATTGCAATTTTTTTAATTTCTAAACATCTCACATTTTTAATTTTTACACAGTTAAATAGGAAAAAAAATCTACTTTGAAATGCAATTTGTTTGAAAACTGTATCTTAATTCGCTGATTTATTATGGCTTTTAAATTAAAAAAAATTGGTATTTTCACTTTTTTCGTGTTTAATGGTTGCCATTGGTAATTTTTCTTCCCCTCTTGGCGACCGCATATTATCGTTGATTAAAGAATTGAAATTAGTATTATTAGTCAAAATTTATTACAGACACTTTGAAAAGTAAAAAAAAAATAAAAAAAAATAAAATAAAACACTTTTACTGATTTTATATAAATCGCAAAATAATAATATTAATAATAATAAACGTTTTGATGAGCGATAATTTTATAAATCAAAATAATTTAATATAAAAACCAAAGGAATGTTTGTGATACATAAAAATATTTTTCATTATAAAAATTGTAACTCAAAACAATATTTGGCTATTTATTGTTTGCGCCAGGATTATCACGTTCAAAAATCAATTTATGGTGAAGTTTCTTGCTGTTTTAAATGAAAATTCTAAGGTATTTTTTATTGACGCGCCAGGACTGGCAAAACATTTTTACTTAATGAGTTTTTAAAATGATGAGATCATATAATATGGTTGCGTTAGCTGTTCCATATTCTGGGATCTCAGCTTTGTTATTAGATCAAGGTAGAATAGCACATTCAAAATTCAAGATACCGCTGAATTTGAACAAAACATCTAACGTGTGCCATTAGTAAACAATCTGGCCTTACTGAATTAATAAAAGAAACGAAGTTCATAGTCTGGGATGAAGCCCCCTTGATGAGTAAATTAGTATTTGAATGTGTAGACCGTATGGTTAAAGACATAAAAAACAATGATTCGGTATTTGTTAGAATAGTAGTTCTATTTGCTGGCAACTTTAGACAAATTTTGCCTTGATTCAAACATATAGAATGAAATTCTTTTATTAAATTTTGATTCTAATCTTACGTAATCGGGTCCGTGTCAAGGGAGAGTTACACATAAATGATGTTGTCAATAATAGGGTTTATTAATAATAAAAACCTATATTATAAACCAACACATGTCTGATTATTGCTGAAGTCATTTGTATGGTAGCAACGAACTGTCTAATAAATTTCGCTTTCACTGCATCTTTTTTAACTTCTAAATATCGCACAATTTCAATTTCTACACCGTCGAATCTAAAAAAAAAAAAAAAAAAAAAAAAAATTGCAATTTGTTTGAAAACAATTTGATGATTAATTCATATTAATATTTGATGACTAATTTACTGATTTTATGATTTATGGAATGCTTTCCAAGCTTGAATTAATTTTAAATCTATCTCCACCACACGCAGTCCGTTTGCATTTGAAACAATATAAATAGATCCGCATTTATTTCCGGATAATATTACAGAACGAAATTAAAACTTCATCAAAATATAACTATAAAAATAATATAATTTAAAAAAAATGCAAATTTAGCAGACATGTTCCCGAACTACGCGCCTAAGCAGTTGAATTTTCAGAATAAAAAACCTGCACTAACAGCGAAATCTTGGACTCCTGGCATGCGGTTAATACAAAAGTATCGCTTTATTAAATATCGAAATTTTATTTGAATATAATATTGATATTTTACTTATAAAAATTCTTTACGTTGTTAATGATTTACGTTGTTATTAAATATGAAAAATCTATTAGAATTAGAAGAAAAATGGTTTTCGCCTATGTTCTGTAACCCGGGAAGCCCGGGTTCGATTCCCTAGTTTTTATAAAAATCGAAATCTGTCATTATTGTCTGTTAAAGCTGTATTCCAGAACATGTACGAATCGAATTTGCTCTCTAACAATTAAAATACAAATGCGCAAAAATATATAATACATACAAACACGTCTACTATATATACAGGATGCCCCAAAAATATTGATCTCAGCTTTCATTCCTTTAATATAAACCATTGGCATATATTATGCATTACAGCGTTACGTATAAAAATGTACAGAATTTTACGAAATTGATTAAAAGTTATAGGAGATTGAATTTGAAGAAATACAAAATTCAAATTTTTATACGGCCCCCCATAAAATGTGCACCATACATTAATAAGATCATGCACAAATTTTCAGCTTTTAATCATAGAAAGTCACAGAGATATGAAAATACATAAATGCTTACTTAAACCACTTTTCGATGATTGGATATGAGTTCTCTAAGAGAAAAAATCATGTCGGATGATCTCGTTTCAGGGGTCGTACACAAATTACGAAAGAAAACTATGATTGCATAAATAAATAATTATGCTATTTATTGGCACAAAAGTATCGAAACGCTGTAGAAATAATAACTTTACGCAAATATTACAAAGTTTGTTCATGACAGTACTGAGCTGCATTCGTCTGATAACACTTTTGTGCACTCGTCAAGTTCTTTTTGGGTGTTGTCACGACAGCCACATTGAATGCATTTACATTTTAATTTATGGCTAGCTGTTTAATCCGTTCTACGTACGGGAGATCATGAATTTAATTCTAAGACCAAAATTAAAAATAAAAATCAGTCCAAACAAACTAAAGTTTATGAATATAAAAACTTGTTATGTCAATTAAAAATCTGTATTTATACAACCAATATGAAACAAGTATGTACACAAAAAATCAGTTATAATGCAGTTTTTACCAATCATAAAAATCATTAATATCAATTATGATGCAATTTTTTAGCTAGCTGACCCGCCCGGCGTTGCCCGGGCCCTTGTAATAAATTTAAATGTCTTAAAAAACGAAACACTGGCCCGGTTCTCCGATGGCTTAGGCACCGTATACCGGGCATGCTCGTACGCTCCGGAAAATTTTTATTTCCACCTTCCACCTCCAGGGGAGCATTCTGTTCTAAACAAACCTCTTTCCGAACGAATATCTGGCACAGGTTCCCGCTGCCTACGGCACCGTATAGTAGACGTGCTACAAAAGTGAGCTGGTTTGGAGAAGATGGGAACAGTATTAGCCGAGTTATTGAAATAAGGCACAGTTAGAGAAAATAACCTTGAGGGGGGTGCCGGAGGATTGGATGTTCAAGAGTCCTTCAGAAAAGGACTAATTAGGTGGACCACTGTGCATCTTTAAAAATTCGCTCGTTTGGTTAAACTAGGAACTTAATTAAAAGTTTGTCTTAAACTATTATTCGGAAATAGTGGTAACCGCTACTCATAAATTTATTTTAATGTAATGTTTGTAATCAGCTACGTTGAAATCGGAAAGATAGTTGCTGAGTTATGGAAACGGGGCATAGTTAGAGAAAAAACCGTGAAGGAGGTAGTCGGAGAGGAGGGGTTGTTCAAGTGTCCTTCAGAAAATGACTAATTAAGAGAACCACTATGCATCTTAAAAAATTCGTTCGTTTGGTTAAGCTAGGAACTCATCAATTTGTTTAAATATATCTCTGCGACTTTTTATGATAAGGTGCTGAAATTTTGTACATGAGCTTATTAGGGGTACTTGTACATGACCTCATTTTATTCATTGGGAATTTTTCTGTACGGGGGCCGTATAAAAATTTTGTATTTATTCAAATTTAATCCCCTAAAATTTTATCGATTTCATAAAATTCTGTACCTTTTTTAACACTTTCCAAACTAGTTGAAAAGTGTTTATGACTTCGGTTTGTCTGCCGTCTGCCGTCTGCCGTCTGTCCGTGCTAACTCCCGTAAATATGCTCGGATTGACCTGCAATTTTTATATGTTATTGTCGTTATCTATAGCATGTTTCCTATTTCAACTGAAGTGTGTAGCACCTATAGTTTTTTTTACAGGGACACTCAAAAGAATTCTGTTACATTACGGTCTATGGGGAAATATCATTTGCGGTTTATTTTAATGATGTTACACACTTTCAAACACATTGCAACTGATATATATCACTAAGGTGCATTACAAGAAGCTGAATATGGAATAGGGTGTGCATAGCATTTACAGTTACTTTACAGGGACAGTCAAAATAATTCCGTTACATTACGTCTATGAAGAAAAATCGTTTGCGGTTTATTTAAATAATGTTTCTCTATTTTAAACGCATTGAAATATATATATATCACTAAGGTGCATTACAAGATGTTTACGACAGAATTTTGTGTGTATAGCAGTCATTTTTCATTTACAGGGACACACAAAAGAATTCTCTACTGTCTGTTAACAATAATTCCTGGATCAAAATTGTCAAAATTTAACAAACACCTGCAAATTGATTAGAGAGCAGACTTAAATAAGTGAATGTATGTCATGGCACGCAGCCAAGGTTAAAACTGTTTTGCATAAATTGAGAGTGCAAAATATTTGTAGTCCAATGAATAGCTCGTATGGTATTTAGATTATATTTTTTAAACAAAAACAGTCAAAATATTATTAACAAATTTTAGGTTATTTTAACTCTTAGAAATTATTTGTATGTGCATGATTTGAGTGCGCAAATGTTTAAATAAAGTTGTTTACGTCATTTTTTTTGTCCAAAGCGAAAATTTTCCACTTTATTTCTTCTGTATTTTTTGTTTAGTAATTAGAAATTGCATTTTGATTTTTATCTCTGAAATAGTTTTTTAAAAATAAGTTTTTATATTTACTTCAATTCAATTCAACCAAGCAGGGAGGCCTACCATATGGCTTAAGCTTTTATATTTACACGTAAAAGTTATTAAAAAAAACATATTATTAAAATATATCTGACTTCTTTCGTGCGGCCATACAAAATCAATATAAATGCAACGCACTTTTCTTTGGGAAAATGTTACTGTGCATATAAATACTTTACATACATTTTACAGATTTTAACTGAAAAATTCTGCTTGTAGGCCGACAGTAATGTATTCTAATTGTTTTTGTGTGTGTGTTTCTGTAAAATAAGTATAAATAGTACGCAGCTGAAATAATAATAATATTACATTGTCATCGGATTTACATATGTATGCATAATTTAACCTCGATCGGATATTTGGAAGTGAATTAAAATTCGAATACAAATTATGAACTGGAAAGACATACATGCGAACGTTCGAAGTTAAATAAAAACTTGAATTTAAAAAAATAACACAAATTTTGTTAATAGAAATCATGAAAAGAAACAGCGCTATTTCCTTACAAAATAAAACGTATGTTAAAATACAGTTATTTAAACCAATCTGAAACTTAATTAATAAAAATTAACACCATCGCAATACTTGTATGATGTGACTACTTTCAGTTAAAATGAAGATACAGGTGAAATAAATTCTACAAATACTTTAAGCACTTTTTGTACAATCTCTTGAACCGTGGCTCAACTCATCTGTGTTCAGATGCAGAAAACTGGTGTAAGTCATGTAATTCGAAGTTTCATAACTCGGTCAATTTTAGTGTTAGATAAATGGGAGTTTTGTTTTGGCTTACTTGTTAGTGTAATAGGAATTTTTTTTACTAAATATCACTTACAAGACCGGGCGACAGTACAAAAATTAAATTTCGTAACTTTTTAAGAAATGTTTTTATTGACCCGAATCGCTTTTAAAATACTTGTTTTCTTTACCTCATTTAAAACATTTTTGCAATCGGAACTATATGTATATGACTAACGGTTTTAGGAATTAGCCATTGGCCACCGTTGAGAGTGAACATCCTGTATATATTAATAAATATAAGAACTTTTACCAATTTTTATCTTGATTTAGATATTTGAAAGTTTAATGTTATTGAACGTACCTATGGAAAACCGATTTTCGATATATCATAAAATCGTGCAGAAAATCGTGCTACATCATAAACTGAATGTAATTCAGTTTATTATTTCTTCATATAACTTTCAGGTTCATGCACTTTTTTACTTGACTAAAGCGTCTGATTTTGTTTTTGAATGGCAAGTTTATTTCAGTTTTCATATTGTAACTCTAGAGCTTATTTGTTATCTGAAATATTTGAAACAATAGAGACTGGTTGATATTTGAGGCATTTTCTTTACATGAAAACTGAGTAAGTCCTCGTAATCTTAAAATTTGATATTGAAAATCTGATAACGTAGACTGGTGAAGACCATTGGATACCATCTTCTGTTTATAAAGATAGTCATCACTATGATTTATATCCGGGCTTGTAAACCTTAATGCTATAATAATAATATGAAAATTTTAATGATACTTACATCCTTTTTTCTGCCCCCCCCCCCCTCCTCCAAATATGCGTCGGTCGGTTGCTCAATTCGACATATGGATGTATTTAGACATTAATCTTTCGGGCGGATTTTTTAAAAAGAAATTGACATAAGAAATGAGCACAAATGACAATTTTTCTCTCCCCCAACCCCTTTTCGTGCACGGCAAGCAGTGATTTTCCTCTTCTTTCGTACTTTTAATGGAAGAACTTCATTTAAAGGCATTTTCCAACTCATGCACAGAAAACACTATTCATTACAACTATAGCCAGCTACTATATTTTATGGGATTAGAATGTGGGGGCGGGGGAGGGTGAGGGGGATATTTCAATAAAACAGTAAAAAAAAGTGTCAATCCAGCCTCTGTGGCATCTAAAATTGGATACAATGCTAAAAAATGCTGATTTCTTTTGTAAGTTACAAATATGATTTTTGTGTTCATATAAGTTGTCAACATATAAGTGATTATAAGTGATTATAATTTTTATAAGTTTCATTAGAAAACATAGTTTATATTATCTTTCTAAATTATGTACTAATTTAAACTCTGTAACTAATAATTCAAAACTATGACTGGTATTATTTTTTCTCAATTATTTTTTTATAAAAAAATCTTGTGTTTTTTAAAAACCAATGACGGGGAAGGTGGTGGGGTGTAAATATTTTTTACTAGCAACTAGTATTTTTTTCTGGCTACCGGATTTTATCAAATTTGTAAAGTATTGATGTAAATTTATAAAAGTTGCGTGGGTGCAAGGAAAAGAGTCCATGGTCGCAAGTGCACAAGCAAATTCAAATAATAATTAAATGTCTTGTTATAGCTAGTCATACTTCACATAGAGTCAAATATCTGTGTACAATAGACTCTAGAGTCACCTCTTTTTTTTTTTTTTTTTTTTTTTTTTTTTTTTTTAATCATATATATCGTTTATGTTGTCAACATCCCCATTTTCTAAGAATTTACGAAACGCGCAAGAACCAATGAGGTATAATTCGAAAGGTTTTTGAAGCAGCGGCTTATGACATAGTACACTCAAATTTCGTTAAAACATGTTTTTTGATTAAAAATTGCTGTTAATTAAAAGTTAAATCGACATTGTTTTCATAAATGAAATGAAACGTTTTCCTTAAATTAGCGTCGTCACAAAAATAAAATACCGTATTATATGATGTTCAACAATTTTTATAAAAATATAAATAAATAGAACATAAAAGATAAAGTATGATTTCTCCGCACAGGTTTATTTTACAGTCATGGTTAAAAAGCAAAATTGAAATTGAAATGTTTAGAAGAAAAATACACCATCGATCGATCGAAGCAATGATATTTCACGTATAGAATAAAAGTTATGGTTTGTTCCATTGGATTAAATTGTATTTTAAATGCATTCAGTTTATTTTTCTTTGTTTCGTGTTTTTTAAGAAGCGGATGACGTCATCTTCTAATGCTGTTAAAATACGATTGTTATGGGTTTTTTTTTTCTCGATCGTGCCTTTGCTATCTTCGATCAGCTTTTACTGTAACTTTGATGGAATTAATAAGACAATATTCTGGCTTGACGAATGTTGTTTGCAAATATTTTTATCCTTAATTTTTCTGTAGAAATTAAACATGCATTTAAAAAAATATTAGATATTTCTAAAAATTATTAGACTGCAGTGTGAAATCCTCGTACGGCTACACTGGTTATTGTTTATTTGCGTTATCCTAGAACAGCCAACAACATACAAATTTTACATCAAAATTAATTTCGAGCAAGATTTCTGGTTTTTTTTTTTCTGTACATAATGACACTTTTCATTTGACACGCATTTCCTTTCCTGACAAAAATATTACCGAGTTTCTCACAAGATAAATTAAAAATTTTCTGTCTTTATTTATCGTCTATTGAGTCATATGAAAGTGAATAAAACCATCTACACGCTTTCTTTTAAGAACTAAAATAAATGAAAAGTTTTATACTGACCATAAAGGATTTTACAGTCTTCTATATTCGAACGAATTGAACTACGAATAAGCGGATAGATATCGATTTAAGATTTCATTTATTATATGGTTGAATTATACACTGCAAAAAAAGTGTTGATTTTAGAGTATAATTCTGGCATCCCAGCTGACAGTATTATACCGTAAAATTAACAGTAATAAACGGTAAAATAAGCAGTAATACGCTACCGCGCATTATTTTACTGTTTATACTGTTAATTTTACGGTATAATAGTAGCAGCTGGCATACCAGTATTATACTGTAAAAACCTTTCTTTTTAATGTAGTGTACAGACGTGACACAGAGGAAAAGAGAGATAGTACCGAAATAATTTGTTTCCCATCATAAACGTTTACTACATTTTTTTCGGAATTTACCATTTTACTATGTTGAATTGCAGGTTTTATCGGTTAAACGTATAATTTATCAACAACAGCATTAGAAGATCGTATTTTTTAAAGTATGCAATAAAATATAATCTTTAATTTACGCAGATTTGATGATTTTTGTGCTAAAAAAAAAAGAAGAAAAAAAAAACACTAATATTTAAAAATAATCACAATTTTTTATTCAAAATTGATATGGGCTAGAGCATGCATCTATTTGTCTGCGCTGAAACATTTGTAAACAAGTTGGAAATTGTACGTTAAACCTGACATAAGAGGTGAATTCGTTTTATAGCTAGTTTCGCAATGTAAAAAAAAAAAAAAAAATCATCCTCATTGTTTCAGTGAAATGAATTTTATCGTCTGCTTTGAGCGAAATGAGCATGCCTTTTTAACACTTTCCAACCTAGTTGAAAAGTGTTTATGACTTCGGTTTGTCTGGCCGTATGGCCGTCTGCCGTCTGGCCGTCTGCCGTCTGCCGTTTGTCCGTGCTCTAACTCCCGTAAATATGCTCGGATTGCTCTGCAATTTTTATATATTATAGTCGTTATCTATAGCATGTTCCCTATTTCAACGGAAGTGTGTAGCACTGATAGTTTTTTTACAGGGACACTCAAAAGAATTCCGTTACATTGCGGTCTATGGGGAAAAATCATTGACGGTTTATTTAAATAATGTTTCACTATTTTAAACGCATTGAAATTTATATATATCACTAAGGTGCATTCGAAGAAGCTTAATATGGAATAGGGTGTGCATAGCACTTATAGTTACTTTACAGGGACAGTAAAAAGAATTCTGTTACATTATGTCTATGGAGAAAAATCGTCTGTGGTTTATTTAAATAATGTTTCCCTATTTTAAACGCATTGAAAATTATATACAGTGTCTCACATAAGTGATGGGACACTTGTGCTTTACAAAAGGAAACTAATCAAATAAATTAAAAAAACATGTACACATTTTTTTTGTGGGTGTGTTTCATACTTAAATTTAGTAAAGATTATTACATAACATACATTTTGTCAAAATATTAAAATATTAATTTAATAAAAATACAAATGTTTAGAACGGAGCAAAAAATAGCTCACATAAGTGATGGGACACCATTATATATGCAACAAAAATCGCCTGAAATAAGCAATAAAAATATTTTTTGGGGTTTTATTTTTACTTAAAAGCAATTGGCAATAATTTATAAAATCGTCTGCAGTATTTCTCTCCAGTTTGTTTTGGAATTTTTGTGTTTTTTAGCTCTGTGTAGTCATGAATGCTAAACGAAAAGAAACTTCGCCTGAAATTCGAAAATTAGTTATTAATTTGCATATTGAACGTGGAAAATCTATTAGAAAAACTGCTGAAACAGTTAACTTGAGTCGTTCAACAGTTTTCAATATCATTAAACGATATAAAAAGAATCATATGATTCAGGATAAAAGAAGACCTGGCTGACCATCAAAGCTATCCAATGGAATAAAGCGAATTATCGTTCGAAATATTAAAAAAAATCCAAGAATTAGTGCTTCAAAAGTTGCTGCTGATTTACAAGCATTATATGGAATAATTGTTAATCCTGAAACTATTAGAAGGGTAATTCGATCTGCTGGATATCACGGTAGAGTAGCCAGGAAAAAATTCTTCGTAAGTGAAAAGAATAGAAAACTCAGACTAGCTTTCGCAAAATCCAACATAAATAAGAATTCTGATTACTGGAATAAAGTTATATTTGCTGATGAGAGTAAATTTAATATATTTGGTTCTGACGGTAGAATCTTGGTGTGGAGAAAACCCAGGGAAGAACTTCGCAAACAGAACTTGGTACCAACAGTAAAACATGGTGGAGGAGGAGTTATGGTATGGGGGTGTATGTCGTCCGCTGGAGTTGGTAATTTTGTTTTTATTGACAGTATAATGGATCAGTACAAGTATATTGATATTTTAAAGCAAAATTTGAAATCTTCAGCACGAAAATTGAACCTTCATAACGATTTTAAATTCTACCAGGACAATGACCCCAAGCACACTGCTCTGAACGTTAGACTCTGGCTGCTATATAACTGTCCTGAAATAATAAAAACACCACCACAATCTCCAGACTTAAATCCCATAGAGAATATTTGGCAAGAATTGGAATCAAGAATTCGCAAACACACCATTTCTTCAAAACAACAACTAAAATCGGTGCTTCAAGAAGAATGGGGTAAAATCACTCCAGAAATCACAAAAAAAATAGTCGAATCCATCCCAAAAAGATTAAATCATGTTTTAAAAGTAAAAGGAAATCCAACAAAATATTAAAACCTTTTAAAAAGTAAAATTTGTGGATAAATATTTGATGGAAAAGTAAGTGTCCCATCACTTATGTGAGCCATTTTTTGCTCCGTTCTGAACAATTGTATTTTTACTAAATTAATATTTTAATATTTTGACAAAATGTATGTTATGTAATAATTGTTACTAACTTTAAATATGAAACACACCCAAAAAATTTTTGCACATGTTTGTTTATTTATTTTATTGCAGTTTCTTTTTATAAAGCACAAGTGTCCCATCACTTTTGTGAGACACTGTATATCACTAAGGTGTATTTCAAGAGGCTTACTACAGAATAGTGTGTGTACCGCAGTCATCGTTCATTTACAGGGACGCACAAAAGTTCGCGAACACATTTCCGTATATTTAACTCCAGACGGAGAATTTTAAACTGTGCTACGCGTTTCCTAACTGAACTAAAATTTAACATCCTATGTAGTATATATACAAATCTATAGATCCTGTACAGGGCTGAATAAAAGTATTCGGATTACTTAGATGTTACCTTTTAGCTTATTAAACGGTATGATTTGTAAAATTATTTTGGAAGCGTTGGAAAGTGTTACATAATCTATGCTTCACGCATGATTTTTCGTTCTTGTTTTATTATTACGTATGCCACGTTTACAAATGCGAATTTTTTCTCTACACCAGACAGCACTGTAAAATTCACCATGAAGATCTTGCTTTGCGAAAGATTACCTCTATAGTTAATATTTCCATGACTCCCGATGAATGAATATCCTGTGTTTATTTACTCTAATGGATTGAGAGATTCGGCTGTTAAAGTAATTTCCACTGATGTTATCTCAGAATCTATAAATTTTTTAATGTAACTAATCTCTCAAGCAAACAATTTTTTTCAACGATCTTTCTAAAAATGTAACTTTTATGCAATTTTATTTGAAAAAATAATTTTGAATAAAAATGGCCGTCTGGCATACGAAAAAAATAAGTGGTTTGCCCGTATTTGTTTTCCTCAGTCACATGACTTGCGTTTTTATTATATAGATTACATTCAATAGTATTTAATAGGATAAAGAAATTTTTATTAATATCTTTTTAAGTTTTGATTCGATTTTCATAAATCTGAAACGACTCGACAAAATTTTACAATAATAATATATATTAAATTCCAAAACAGTCGGTCGGGTAGTTTTTGCGCTGTTATATGCGGACAGACGGACGGACGGACCAGATGACGACTATAGGTGCTACTTATTTATATAATTACGAACGCACCTAAAATGTAACATCACATTGAAAAACGATTATGTATACCATCGATCCCGCTGTAAAACGGTAAAAATGGTGTTTTTATAAGGACACAAGAAAAATTTCAAATGATAATTTTCCTTTCGTTTTAAATGGAAAGGAAGAACTATGGAAATCCTCAAATTTATATATACTTTGTGCAAAGTCATGTTATCGTATTTTAAGATCTTGTTTTGTGACCAGAGTTGTTAGTTTAGTTGATTTTGTTTTCAGAAATTTCGAATTTATACCGGAAATTCCAAATAGTATATATTTTTTCTGTATTTACTTACAGACCATGCCGTGACTAAATAAACAGAAAACTACGATCTAGAATGGCTGTATATATATGCGGGGTTTCCGAATAATTTTTTTTTTTATAATTGGTACAACTCTTTGTGACAATTGGAAAAAAAAATCCAAAAAAAAAAGTGAAAAAATTTCGTTGTTACATAAACAATGAATTTGTTTTTAATTTTAAATGAATTAACTAATATTTGTGTTTATGATATATTACTGAAATTAGCTAATATTTAATTTTTATTGTTAATCGTATTTGTGTAGTAAATATTAATAATAGGGTGAAACCCCCAGTAACTGACGGTTTAAGGATTGTTTCTTCTTCAAATCACTATTACAAAGTTTTAAATATATTTAACACTTATCTTTACTTTTGTAAGTATAGTAAAGATACACTAAAATAATTATTGTTGTCAAAATTTCGAAAAAAATTATAATTTTTATTACAAAAAAAAAAATTTTTGCCATAAATACGGTCAGTATCTCCAGTAACTGACACTATCCCTTTTTTGAAAAACCAATAGCTGAAAAATAAGTTATAACATTTAAGACAAATAAGTTAGCAATAGATGACATTACTATTCATAATTTTAAAATAAAATGCTTATTTAAGCTAGATTTCTACTGAAGTGTCAGTTACTGGTTAGGTGTCAATAACTGGGGATTTCACTCTAGATAGCATTCTTGTACTCTGATTGGAAAAATTATTATTTTGTAATTCTTCGCTCTTTGGAAGTCGCATTAATTTTAATAGTTTTTTTCCCTTCTAATTTTAAATTTATAACCCTTTTTTTTTACTCATTAGATAAAACATCCCGTAACCAAAGGTTATATGGGATATTTTTTCTTTCTTATAAATAATTTTTTCAGTAATGGAGTAATGTACAACTTTATTTTTAACAGCATTTCTTTAAGATAAGTTGTCTAATGTGACGCATAACATTTCTGACACTAAAATTGGTATTAAAAGTGAAATTTTTAACATGTTTGATTAAATTATCATGTTGGTCTAATTATATTGAATATTGTAGAATATCAATCCCCAATGGTTTTGAAAAAGCAAATTAAAAGCCAAGCGTAATAAATAAATTTTCACGATTATTTCTCTCGTAAAACGTGTTTCTGTTTCGCGAAAATTTATTGCTTTGTGTCAGATTCTTGAAAAAGTATCGTATAAATCTTTAAAGAGAACGTGGAAACTTTTACAATATGTCTGAAAGCTTTTTACTGACGAAAGCGGTATAAATCTAGCTGGAGATTTAAAAATATTTTTAAACATACACTAACGAACTGGATTTTTTATACTTGTATACAATATTTTGATGGAAGGAATAATTATATTGTACATAATTCTTCAAATATTCCCAACAATATATTTATTACTTACCCATCATACGTAGTATAGGATAAGTCTTGTAATCGTTTTGAAAATCGAGAAATTTTTTTTTGACGGATTTACACGTTTCAGACACTGGAGATTCCGAAAAACATATTTTTAGAAAACATTTTTGCCGTCCATCTGTCTGTGTGTGTGTGTCTGTAAATGCTCTATATACCGAAAAAATTGAGATAGAGACTTGAAATTTGGTATGTACTTAGTATATAATAATGGGAAGAAGCTTATTGAATTTCAGTAACCTCGATTATCCGGAAATATTTTCTTCAGATTCTCGAAATATTCGTTCTGATAAAAGGTACATAAATTATTTTTTCGAAATTCTTTATTTTAAAAATTGAATATAAAGGACAATAATAAAATATAAATTTTGCATAAAGAATAAAGTCAATCGGATAATTAGTTTCCGAGATATTTGTAATCTTTTTTTCCACATTCTTCGATTTTTCATGATCGTGTATTTCATTCAAATTTCAAATCAAAGACATATTTTAATTGGAAATGAGACGCTTAATCCGACACAGTAAACTATTAGTTAATATGATTATCAATTTTGGAGTTATAAGGATGTTTCTTTTATGCAATTCAGTAATAGAGCATTTAAAGTTTATGACGTCATCAATCCACGATTTTATTCGAATTGATATGCATTTTATAAATAGTTGACATATGTTTTATTTTCATATTTTACATTATGCATATCCATGATGGGTAAGTATTACGGTGGCGTCCAACGACTAGTTTAATATTGCGGAAATGTACTTCATTTTGCACGAATATGTCTTTATATGTACATAAAAATACCTAAAAATGCCATTTTATAAATATTCTTAGGAATAAATTGTGTACAAAATCGGCTTAATTATATTAAATTACGCTGCACATTCTTAGTCAAATTCTGAACTGAAACACATATTTATAATTTTATGAAAGAATGCATCCCTTTTTTTACCTTACACGCATTCACGCCTTCTAAAAGATTCCAAATATCTACATTTTCTTTTACTTATCTTTCTCATATACACAGGAAAAATAGAGCAAAGCTATTTTATTTTATTTTTTTTACAAAAACTAACTTTACAATAAATAAATGTGTTTGTTGATGGTGAAAGTTTTAAAAATTAACGCTTACGCATCGAAGTGTCTCTACTCAAATAAAACAACCCAACTGTCAGATATATAGCAATCAACTTTAAAGTATGATACTAGAGAATGAAAAAAATAATTCTAAATATATATTTTCTTTAAAATATATACATTCCTCCCAACTTAACAAAGTTTTGAAACTGAACAGTTTTTAATTAAATTTCAGCGAGACAAAGATTTTTCAAAATTCTCGAAATGCGAAAGTTTACAGACGAACTAGATTTTTTAAATGTTTATATTATATCACAGTGGTAGAGGTAATATTGCCAAGTGGTATCGAATATAATCCCTGCAATATTTCATTCAACTGATTAATAAGAGAATTACATAATATAGCTCTGCCCAAATTCTGTTTCCGCTACATGATAATGTTTCTATATTTTCAATAAATAATAATAAAAAAATAAATACACTATTTTATAAATATTTTTATAAATAAATTTTACTAGGCTATAAGTCTTAGTTTGTAAGGCTTTGCTATAAAAATTAGCTATAAGGATTAGTTTGTCTGTATCTTTTTACAAAATTTCTGAGTTTAAAAACATAATTCTAATTTTAAATATAGACTGGATCTTTTTACTTTAAAATCATTCACGCTTTCACACAAATTTCCAAACAACCACATCATTTTTCTCACTTTAATTATTTCTGATTGGTAAATAAATCATAGAAGTACACTGGAAAAAAAAAAAAAAACATTGATTTTACAGTATAATACTGACACCCCAGTTGCCAGTATTATACCGTAAAATTAACAGTAAAAACAGTAAAATAGTCTATTGCTGCTTATTTTACTGTTTATTAGTGTTAATTTTACGGTATAATACTGGCTGCTGGGATGCTAGTATTCTACTGTAAAATCAACATTTTTTTTTTTTTTTCTTGCAGTGTAGCAATTGGCTGCGAGTATTGGTATAACGAGTATTGGTATAACGAGTGGTAATGCTGTGTATAAATCATATAGATCTCATACAGTGTTACATTTAATCATTCTTTAGAATAAATTACTATTCACATCATTTTTACTTATCTGTTTCACCAAAAAATAACAAAGTCACTTTAATTTTTATTTACAAAACCTAGCTTTACGTAGAATAGATGTCTTTGTTGACGGGGGGAAGTTTTAAGAATAATCGCTTTCTCTAGGAGAGAGAGGCGCCTATACTCAAATAAAACAATTCAACTGTCAGTAAAACAGCAATCTACTTCAAGGTTTGACACCAGGAGAATGAAAAAAAAATGCAAATGCAGCTTATTTAGAATTAGTTGTTTCCGTCTCATTTAACAAATTTAATTATTCATTAACATCGTTTTAGATTAAATTTTCTCTTCTGATTATATATTTTAAAAATTGCAGAATTACGTGCTTTTAAGAATGCAAATTAAAATTGTATAACCATAACGTCTAAATTAGAGTTTGACCGTTATGTTACTCCTGAAACTTCAGGAAGAATTTTATTTAATGCAAAGTTATAATTTAACGTATGATTTTTGAAATGTTTATTGAAATGGTTGATTTTTGAAATGGTAGATATTTAAATTGATAATGGAAACATTTAGAAAGTTTCAAAAATATTTAAGTGAAGAATTTTAGGGTGTATCGAAAAAATCCAAATTTCTTAGATCTTTTGGCGGTAGTGCGGAAAAGTTGTGAACTCCCTTTATTAAAAAGTATGCGAAATCTTAAAACTGTAGGTTGGTATCTTCTGTCGCCTCAGTGGGTCGAAAGTTTCAAAAATTGGACTAAAAATGATTAAAATACAAAATTTAATAAATAATCACAGATTTTGCTCATCGGTTTGGGGTAGTGCTTACAAGTTACTATTTTGTAAGAACAACAACCATACAAAATTATGGAATTATAGATTAATATCTTCTGTCGCCTCATCGGCATCGAATTTTGGAAATTTTGACGCATTTTGGTAGTTTTCTGCATACCTGTTTACTGCTTGCACAATACACAATCGAAACAGACTGGGTTTGGCGGTCTGCCAAAATAGTGAAGAAAAGGTGGGCATCAAACACGCGTCACACAGCGTCTCTTCAGCAGCCCACAAGAAGTGTTCAAATGCGTTTAAAACTGGACAACGCAGTTCTTGTCAGTGAGAAGTATGGTGTTTCCAATAGAGACACGGCTGCTATTGCATCGAGTGTTATACAAGATTTGGGTTTAATATCGGAATCAGATACCAGCCTCGGTCAGACAAAAATAAAATACGGAGAGAAAAATCAAGAATTTACAAAAAATTGGTCTCAAAATCAAATGGAAATCGTTCCACTCTATCTGGCCTTTATTTTGATGGACGACATGATAAAACCTTAACATCAGAAACACTCGAGGACAAGCAGTTTCAAAGAACAATTGTAGGAGCGCATTGCTGTATTGTATCGCAGCCTGGTTCTAAGTTCATGGGACATGTTACACCTGAATGCCGATCTAGTCTTGATATATCTAATAGCATTTACGAATACGTAACAAGTGATTTATTGGATGATTTTAGCAACCTTATTGTTCTCGGGTGTGATGGCACTGTAGTGAATACAGGAATGTCTAATGGCTATGGTTGATGTTGTTACAGAATAGTAACTTGTAAGCACTACCCCATACCGATGAGCAAAATCTGTGATTATTTATTAATTTTTGTATTTTAATCAATTTTAGTCCAATTTTTGGAACTTTCGGCCCACTGAGGCGACAGAAGATATCAACCTACAGTTTTAAGATTCCGCACACTTTTTAATAAAGGGAGTTCACAACTTTTCTGCACTACCGCAAAAAGATCTAAGAATTTTGGATTTTTTCGATACGCCCTATTAGATATATAGGGAGATGGGGGATGAATGGGAAAAGGGATGGATGGGACGTTCTCAATATTTCAGGCAATAAACTTTTTTTTTTGTTGCTTCCTATCCTCATAGATTTCACTACCATACTGGGCTTCAGAACCAAAAGCAATTCCACATGATTGTTTTCAGTTTCCTTCAAATTATCATTTCCTGAAAACTCTGCTTAAAAGTAATTTTTTTACATTTGAAGTTACTTAAATATCTGATGCAATGTAAGCAATTAAGATATGTTGTAGTTTTTATTTCAAGGCTAAATATTGGAAATTAAAATGAATGAATATTAACCATTGTGACAAAATAATTTTGTAGACAAAATGGCTGACAATTGAATATATGCATTATTGGGATGGTTGGGACATTTCAAATGGGATGAATGGGATTGTCTCATTCATCCCCAGAGGATGCTGAAAAATATATTTATTAGCTAAATGATATTAGTATATAGTTTGATAAATTAATAATTTATTGTAATTATTTTTTTTAACATTTCATCCTCATTGCAGTTATCGTCTTCAGCCATTGAATGCTTCCGTTTATGAGCCTTTTAAGGTAAAGCTGAGATGAGTCCAATATGATTGGCTAACAAATAATTCTGGTGATCATATTACAATTTACAATCTCTCCGCTTTTGCCCAGGATGCTTTTTTTTCATCTTTTAGTCCTTACCATTGAATAAAGGGAGGAAAATATTTGTGTCCCATTCATCCCTGCTGTGGGGGTGATTGGGACATAGACGGATTGTTTTTTAATTTCATAATATATTTCTGTATAATAATAATCTTGAATAAATATTGTGCATAAGATGTAGTCAAACACTTAACCCTTCTTTGCATGAGTTTTCTTTTACAATTGTGTTTTTTCATACATATATTAAATATTAGACACCAGACATTTTAAGATAGATTTTTAACTTTGTGCAGCAACATAGTTCACGGGAAATTTACTGGATTAATATTTCTATATAAATATAGTGGTGGCGAAGAAGTTGATTTATTTATTAAAAGTTAAATAAACAGTGATGTAAATTTCCATCACTATGCAATTAAGGGTTAATGTATGAAATGTTATATATAATATTGATAATAACTTAAATAAAATATTTAAAATAAACATTTTTGTGAAAATGTCCCATTTATCCCCCATCTCCACTACCTAAATCCAGTTTAAAAATATGTTTGAAAATATGTTTGAAAGCCCACTGACGAATTAGTCATACTGAATTTTGGCGATAGAGATACATGCAACTCGAATATAATTTCTCCACTGCTCCTATACTGACTAATCACAATACCTTGTTACGAGAGTAAAAAAAAAAAAAAAAATACATTTTACTGTACAAGTTTCATGTTATATTTATAGTTAATTAGAAAATTTCAAATACATCAATTCATGAACTTTATAAAAATAAATTATTCAGAAATATATCTTATCTATATTTCATTCTCAAATTCTGAATTCATACACATGCTTGTGTCTTTTTACATTATACATATCCACGTCTTCGTACGAGTTAACAAACAACGAAACTTTTTATGCTTATCTCTGCCATGCACAAAAAAGAACAAAGCCACTTTAACTTTTGTTTACAAATGCTAGCTTTACACTAAATAAATGTCTTTGTTGACGGAGGAAGTTTTAAGAATTAACGCTTACGCCTGGAGGCGCCTTTACCCAAATAAAACAACTCAACCGTCAGAGAAACAGCAATCAACTTCAAGGTCTGACACCAGGAGAATGAAAAAAATTCTTACAGCTTCTTTAAAATAAATGTATTCCGCCCCACTTAACAAATTTTTGAAACGGAACAAACTCATGTTTTAAAAGAATTTTTAGTTTTAAGAAAAAGAGACATAAGAGACTGCTCAAAAGTTTAAGATATGAAATATTTGTTTTTGCTTTTTAGTTATATTTTATTTGCGATACTTAAAATATAATTACCATATATTCTGGCATATAATTCGTACTTTTACTTCAAGAAATCTTATAAAAATTTACAGGTGCCCGTTATACAACGGCTATAATATTGAAAGGTCAAACATTAAGAGAATGTTAGGATAATAATTGAGATTTCTGTATTTATGAACAATAAAAAAAGCAATTATTAGTTAAAGTAACGTAGGCAGAATTTTATTTCAGTCTGCGCGTGCGTGTGTGTGTGGGGCAGGATCAGCAGTTATGAACTTTGCTCGGCAGAATGTGTCAGTGGGCGAAAATTGACAGAATGTGCCAAATGGGTACATGAAAAGCACCGATTAATAATAAGAGGGGGGACTTCAGACTTCTAAGCGTTGTACTTGGCTATGTTCCTGAACTGGTACGAACCAGAGTACTAATCCAAAAGCTCTGTGACATTCCAGGTAAGACAGATAGGCTTCGAAGCATCATATGTTCTCACTTCACATATATATTTTTTTCATTATGATTCGTGCTATTTATTATACTTCTTAAAGTTATTTATAGTATTTTCATGATACATACTTCCTGAGGGTTTTTTGCAAAGCATTGGTGCGCATAATACGACGAAAACAGTAGACTCTCATTAATGCGTTAAAATGAGTAAAAGTGTCCCTCCTTATGCCCTCACCCATAACATAGTAAAACAACTTTATTTTTGGGGGACTCATCGTATCTTCATTTCTTGTGCCAAAAAGGAATTTCTTCCCAAATTATCATGAATGGCCAGCTGTTGTCGTCCATTACTCAATTTTGGTCTACTCTACTTCTTTACCGCTACTAATAATGCAGGTTTGTCGATCAACTCCAGTGTTTGACCGATTAGATCCAACCATACTGCAACTTTTGGATTTCTTTAATAACATTTTAAGAAGTTGTTTGCTATTTTAAATGTTATTATAATTATTTCAAGAAGTAAGATGCACCGTAAACTGGTGTTACTTTGTCACATTTCAGACATATTTTTGTACATAATTTTTTTTATTCTTCGAATTCGGGTCTCAAAAAATACAGGCGTATCGACCTAACGACTCCCTTCAACATCAAACCAGAAGCAAATGTATACGAGAAGTATTGTAAGAAAAAAAATGGGGTGACAAAGTTTCCCCGGGTTTGGGGTAATTTATCACCTAACTACAAATAGACTTTAAATGCTCGCAATAAACGATTTATAACAAAGTTACCTCAGATATCGATGTAAAATAAAAAAAAAAGTACAACCCTTAGACCACCTAAGGGTATTTGAACGATTCTATTTTACGGTTCATCGCGAAAAGTATGATTTTTATTTTTTTATGTAAACCAATAATTATTAAGACAAAGATAATTAAAGAAACTGCCTTTTATTACCTAAACGAACATTATGAAATAGAAAAGAACAAAACGGTGCAAACGACACTTAACGCAAACAACCCCAGTTAGCCACGACTTCCAAGGTGTTGCAAATCAACTGCTCTTCTTCATGAGTAAGGATTGTCGGAAACCTCACAGACTTGGTGTGTCTTCCAGTGCACTTATTGACAAGAGTACTACATGTTATTTGGAATGTTGCGGTAGCTAGTATTTTACACATTACATTATTGACAGCTGCCACTGCATTTGCTACATTCTCTTCAGTGTAAATGCAGTAATGCCGGGCACCTAGTGTTTTTTCGTAGGTCCTCATTTTTCACTTACTGCCTAAGACCTGTAAGAAAGGCAAGAATTAATCACATGAATAAATATGTATAAAACAATAAAAAATCCATCTGCCCACGAAGTGACAAAGTTACCCCGGGATGTCAAAGTATTACATTACAAAGTAAATATCAAAGGTTTACGATATATCGCAAAAATTAAAAAGGAGTAGAACAACCTGTCAAAAGAAGATGAGGAACCGATATAACATAGTGTGAGCTTTCACCTTATATCTTGTGTTGCAAATTATCATCTTGCTAAAATTCCCAGCTGACTTCTCATAAAGTTGTCGCCAATGTCTTGCATAAGAATTATTCACAGGCCTGCTGTTCAATAAAGTAAAAAGAATTTCAAATGCCTTTACCAATTATCTCATAACATCAAAACCGCCAGTTCAAAATCTTTTCCACTTTTATCTAAAGTGCTCTTTCATGCCCAATAAATATACCATTCCTTGTCGCCAATTATGAATGAAAAATGAGAATGTTCTAACGGTTCTGGTAACTCATTCAAAAATTCACGCCTCTGCATTCGAAAATGCAAATCATTTGGCGAGAATCGTACCTGGTGCTTTTGCATCATTTCTCATCACTTCCCTCTAACTTTAATCTCATCAAGACTTAAAAAAAAGCTTTGTGCAGGACCACCTGAAAATAGTACTTTAACTCTTTACTCTAGTAAATATTGCAGTGTCTTTCTGCGGCCCTACCACGAGTTAAATGTTGCTCTGTCATGACTGGATTATTACTTGCACGTTTTCGCTCCTTCCTAATTTCATTGCAGACTTTGACAGTGATTTATGACAAAATGTGACTTTTCTACAGATTAAAAACTTTTGATGTCGCAACAAGGATTTTGCTGCCTCTCTTTTTATCTGAGTCCAGTTCTTCTCCTTTTTACAGGATCACGAATCAATGGTGACTTGCGTTCACATCCCAATATCCCACTAATGAAACTTATATCTGATCACGTCTATATTGGGACTTTTCTTATCAAGAATTTCAAAAACATTTCGGTAAATAAAGCACAAGCCATCAACAATTTACATAGCAATTTCCACTTATATGTTGGAAAATTTTATGTATGTGCGATTGCATTTAGACATTTTAAGTAGAATTATGGATATTATCACATATGCAATGTCTGGATTTCAGACAGATGAATAGAAACATAATTATGTACATCATATGCATTTTATGAAAAACAAACAAAGGAAAGAAAAGTGCAAGCTTGAGTATTTGAAGCATAAAAATGAAAATTTTCTACTTATACCTTTTCTTTATTATCTTACAACCATCTTAAGAAAAAAAAAAATATTTTTTTGTACTGCCACAAACAAATTCATTTCAAAGTATTAAATTTTAATCTTTTCATCTGAATTTTATTAAAAAATGTCACAGATATTTTATATTTTTCGAAGTATTTTTTTCAAAAAAATGTACATACAAGCAATTTATTCAGTTATATTATTTTATAACTTTCGGTTTTTGTTAATAAGAAAACAAAAACGAAAATTTAATGCTAATAAATTATCAATAGAAATTACTTCTTCGAGATTGTTGGAACATAACCTTCCCGATGAATAGCAGAAATCCATCTATTTTTCAATTCTTAATCCTTTTGAAAACCAAATACTGCTATTTTAATGGCCTGTTTCATAATTACCTTTACAAAAGTGTACAAAACATTTATGCACCTTGTTAAAAACCATAATCATACATAACATTTTTCGCAACAAATTTCCAAAGCAACTGTTGTATAATCGTGCGAATGCGTACACGTCTGCTAATACACAAATATCCAGTATTGTCAGTTTTAAACAAACATTTAAAAATATATAAATATAAAAGTAAAAATAGTTTAAAAAAAATAACATTATTTTAGAAGTATTCACTGTTTACCTTAAAAATCACGTCTAATTTCATGACATTCGTTGATGTTGTTTCAAAAACGTTCCATTACAACACGTTAATTTGGCACGGACACAGAGAAAATTTATTGTTTTGATTTACTCTGGGTAGAAAGAGCAAACTAGTAAATTTCGTAAGAAAAGTTTTAAATTTTGCTATTTTTTTTAAAGATATGAAAAACGAAAAAAAAAACATTATTTAAACTATCTATTCGGGATTTACAAATTGGTTTTTATCTACTTTTTAGTGTTTAATATTTCCTTGTTGCAATATCGCAGCCAATTGGCCTGTTTTAGCAAGCATGATTTGGCGCATAATTAACTCCTCCAAGGTTGTAATTCTTATATAGTTCTAAACATAGAGAATATTTGGCGATTTATAATCTGCGCACGGTTTACGGAAAAAATGACTTTACATCAATTTATTAATTTGTAATTAAGTTCTAAAAATATTAGAATGTTCTATTATCATCGAAAACACATCTGTGAATATTCAGGATATTCTGTGAATATTCAGGATATTCTGTAAATATTCAGAATATTCTGTGAATATTCTTTTTGTAATTCTATCATACCAGGAAATATTGTTTGTAAAATTACATCTGTACTTAGATGAACCAAGTTAAGTTAAATAAAAGTAAGTAACAAGAAAGAAAAAGATAAATTCTGCATAACGGAAAAGAAAAATCTATGTAAGATTGATTGTAAGAACAGAATGTTTAAAGCTAAATTTGAACTATATAAAAATTTATTTGGGATATTCTATTACTTAGAATTTATTTTTGACCTATACGCTCAAAATATAAGGGGCTGTGCATATATAACATTATCACATTAGGGGAGTGGTGGGAGAAGGAGTTCTGGCACTTGATGTCGTAATATATCTCTAGGGGGAGACGGGAAAATTTTTTTGATATCGTTATCATTTTGATACAAACAAAATTTTTGTCACTTTTACTCTGCATCAAAATAGTTGATATTTTTTGTAGACTTATCTATTGTTAGGAAAATACAAAGCCAAATATTACAAATATTACAAATATTAAAGCCATTAAATGATTTTGAAATCATTTCATTCCAAAATTTGGAATACTCTAACGTTCGGCATTCCTTGTTCTTCTGCCATATGCGCTTATAAACTTCTGTTAGAGAAACCAAATACGAAATATGTTTGAAATGACACTTGCGTTTACTAGTACCGCAAAGTAAACAATGTTGTCCACCTGTTCTGCTTTCACCCTCCCCGTGCAAGGGGCAAGTGCATGAAGACAATCCTATACTAAGAATATAATTTCGATTGTCTGTGCGAATGTTTGGCTGAAGTAAACGTGAAAACGGATGATTTAATGGCCCTGTATCTTTGCATATATATGGATTAGAAACCAGAAATGAACATAGGGTAGTTGTTATTTATTATTTTCAAATATGTTTCTTAATAATTCAAAATTTCATTATTTACATACAGAATCAATGAATATTTTCCCTGTTAAATTTAATTAACCATTTTATGTTGCTAAGCATTATCGTTGTCAATAAATACAAAACCTAGAATATTATTATCCCCAACAATTAATTTTCAATTTAACGATGTCTGCGTGAAAAATGAAAATTAAAAAGAATTGAAAAGAAGATAAATCGCCGTAATATTTGAAACAAAATATGGAGTGTTTGTACTTATACATGAAGTGTGAATGTCGATTACGTGGAGAAGAGATTTTGTAGCAAAAATTGCGTTATAATTAGAAGAACAAGTGGGTAAGTGTGATCAAAGATCGCTCAAAGGGTTTCGTTTAATATTCCTTTCAAAACACTTTATCCTTTCTTTAATAAATTCAAACAAATTTCATTTAGCAACAACAACAACAAAAAAAAGTCATGTTTTTTATAAAGTAAAAATTTACCGGTCTATTTTTTCCTTTTTTCGAATATCTAAACCAGCCGGATAGCTGTCAAAGCCCGCTATTATATACTGTCATAATAATATCCGTCATACGGACTAAATGCAATATTTAAAAAAATAATTTCAAAATTAAACAAATTGTACACTTTCAAAATGTTAAAATAACGAATATTTCCATAATCGGATTTTTATCACGATTCAATATGTTTCTCAAACTCATATATTTACTATTCTCTATTATTTATATTGATACTAGCTTTGTATTATTCTCAAACATTTGAAAAATTAGTTAAACTTCCTATATGACGTCAGATTTTCTTTTTAATTCTCCAATGACGGGATATTAATCTGCTTTGTCCACTTACACATACTCATACTCCTTTTATTATTGAGAAATCTTAGACATTTTCCGTTTTATTACGACTATGACGTCAATCAATTTTATTTCATATTTATCTCTTTTTCAATTGGTGAAACTTTTTATTTCATTTTCATTTTCACGTGAAAATCGTCTGATAGAAAATTAATTATTGTAGAAAGAATTTCATTCTGGATTTTAAATCTTTGGCATCTGCTATATCGAAAAATGTTTCAATTTAATAGGAAAAGGCTGTTAGAATTTTGGTTTTTTATCTCTATTTATTAAAATAATACGAATTTTTCAAATTTTAATATTTTGAGCTCTTTACAGCTGCTATTCAGATTTATACACTAAGTTTCAACTCTGTAAGTTACATACTTTTTGAGAATGGCTCTGTGACGGACAGACAACGCAGCGGGGGTAATAGGGTTTCGTGAGATGAACGAAACCCTAAAAAGGAACAATAATTACATTATTATTATGAAAAAAATTTCTGGACCATGTATCTATGAAAAGGATCCTCCTTGGCTTGGACAAATATGACGTCATATTGGAAATAAAACATGTTCAAATATTCGTAATAATACAAGGAGCATGAAAATCAGTACATAATGAAAGTGGATGGACAATGACGTCATATTTAAAATGTAAAACTGAAATATTTTTTTATCGCTACTGATTAATAAGCTTAAATGTCAATTAGATACAGATGTGAGTTTTCTGCCAAAATCCATGTTATGATTGCTAGGAAAAGAATATTAACAAGAATTATATCATTATAAAGAAATTTCTCTGGGAACAAAGAGACGTCAGATTTGAAATAAAACGGGAATTTTCAAATATGTTTTTAAAAGATCATGAATCAATTTTATACATTAATAATACCGGGATCAGTAAGTATAGAAAGTACATGAGTTTCACGCCATATTTAAAACGATAAATTGAAATATTTGTTTAAATATTGAGCATAAAAATATCAGTTACATACAGATGAGAGTTTTCTGCCAAAATTCACATCATAATTATTAGGAAAAGAAAAATGAATACGAATCTATTATATTAAAATTTGACCGTCTGTTTGTATTTTGCAGCTACTTCTCTTAGATTATCGAACGCAACGCAATTTAGTTAACATCAGTTATTATTGATTCGAGGATGTCATATAAACTCTCAGAATATGAAATGTTGAATTTGGTTCCGGTACATTAATTATTATTATTATTATTATTGTAAATGTTAACGAAATGTCTCTTAACACGGCTAAATTACTCCATTTTTCTGTATAGAAAGGAGAAATAGAACGGATCACGCCATTTTCTTATTGAAACTGAAAAAATAATTTATTTTCAATTTCAATAGACGGTGAAAACAAAATCTTGCTTACAGTAAAATTTTCCAAAAATAAAACGTATTTCCACATATTCAAACTTTATGAATCAAGTTATTCTGCAGAACAAATACTGTCTGTCAACATGTCAGAATATTTTTTAATTTAGAAATCAAGATTTGTTTCAGCTGTCGATTAAACCAATGAGATAAATTTAAGCTCCTTGCATTTAGGTGTACAAATTATTGCTCATTTATTCAAGAATTGAATTTAAAGAAAAAGCATACACTATTTCTAATTAAATATTTTTGAAGGATGGCTCTTAAAACACTTCACAAAGTCGTTAAAAGTAAAATGGTTTATTAGGTAAATTGACTTTTAATTTTACCCAATTCGTCGATTTTCACGATTTATTTCGACCTCCGTTTTCCATTGGCTGCAGTTTCGTTTTCGATATTATTTGGCACAAAATTAAACTTAAAAAAAAAAAAAAAAAACTGAGTATGTCAAGATCCCTAATAACAAAGAAATACCGTATTGTTTCCTATGAAATGTGATAAAGATTTAGTTAATTATTTACGCTTTTATTTATCGGGAGTGAAATAGTTTGCTTAATTAATGCATTTATTCTTTTTTTAATGTCACGTGAATGGAGTCACAGGTAACAGCTAGTTATTAATATTACTGTTGGCTGTATTATATAAATAACATAAAATATGTATAATATGTATTATATAATATGTATATATAATGTATATATAAATATTTACATATGTATAATATAAATAACATAAGCTTTTTTTTAAATACTTTTAAATGGTAACTATCTTTTTAGATGTTATTTGATATAAAGGTATTTCATGTTTAATAGTGATTATTGACTTCTTTTCATCTAAATCAATAAAGTATGCGAATAATAAATGTATAACCATATTATCATTATGTGTATCACTGCAAACGTACAAAAAGAAAAAAAAAACAAGAAACAAATTGTAAAAACAGAAAACAAATGCGCGCTTATGTGTGCAATAACGTTTTAAATTCCTTGAAAGTGATATTCCAAAATAAATCTGGTTTTAGATAATTTAACGAACGCAAAATCGAAAAAAAAATATGCAAGTAAGGAACAAAATATCTAGTAAATGATTTGTGCTAGGAAAATTGACACTGTAATAACTAGCTAATACATCACTTCAAGTAATAAAAATGTTCCCGAAAAATGATTGATGATAAGTTTGCCAGAGTTAACCTATTATATGAACTGTGTAATATGAACGCTTAGAAATATTTAAGCTACAGTAATCGAAAAAAAAAATTAAAATTTTAGAATAACTTGATTTAAAAGGGAAAACGGTAGCTTGAACAACTAATTAACGCCGCAAGTTCTTCTTGAAAAATGCATTTTGAGTTTTTTGATAACTTTGAAGCACATGCAATATTGTTGCGTGATTATTTATTCTGTATTATTTGTGTAGAACCATATTGTTTTTCTTTGCTGAAAGAAAATGTTCAAAATTGTTTCGAATTATAACATTATACAGTTGAATTGGATTTCAAATTATGAAAAAGAAAAAAAAAGAAAAATATTAATATTCTAACGAAATAATGCAGTGGAACTAGTTATTTATAATCAATGATGTCAACTTCTTTCGTTTTGGCCACTAGTATTTCTACTGGTTTTCTTCGCTTTATTTAATCAAATGTGTTCAGATAAATTAAGGAAAAGAAAACAATTGGAAAAAACTCGTGGCTAAAATCAGTTAAATACTCTTTAATTGGAATTAATAAAAATATTGTTTACTGACAACTATAAACAATAAATTGTATATAATATTTCAATATTTATTATAAATATTTATAATAAATTAACATTTATAATATTTTTATATTATTTATAATAAATATTAAAATTTTTAATGTAATTCCGGCAAAGGGAAGACTGTGATATATGTTAAGAAATCATCCGTTTTTGACCACTTTGCTTTTGAAGAATGCCCTTTAAGGAGAACATTTTAAAGAATATGAACTGGATTTTCGTTTTCCTCGGAAGAGAAATATTGAAAATTGTTTGGAAAGTTATGGAAAATATTGGGACAGTTCACCTTTAAGTCGAGAAAAAAATAACATATTAAAATTTAGTTAATTTTAAAGTTTTACATAATTACTGGCCTAATATCTAACAAGGAGACCGCCAAACATGGTGCGCACAGATTTTGATGATTTTAAGGTATGTTATAGAGGTCAAACCCCTAACTATCCTGGTCAAAGGTTTCCTTCAAATGGCCCTTAGTTTTTGAGAAATTCGGGGTTAAAGTTCAGCATACGTTTATAATACCCAATAGATTGCTACTTCGAGCGAGGTCTCTGTGGTGCAGCGCTAGCATGCGGGATTTCTGAACGCAATGCAAGGGTTCTGTCCCCTCCTATTCCTTTTTTTTTTTAATTTTTGGCGCATTGTACGTTTCAAGCAGAAGTGGGAATTCTACGTTGAACTTTTTTATATATATTATATATATACAGGGTGTTCCGTTAAAGGGGTCCAATATTAATAGGGGTAATAGAGGAGATCACATGGAGCATAAATCAGTATATAAAGCCTGGTCGGATCTCAATAGTTTTCAAGTTACAGCAAATAGAATGAAAATTCGGAAAATTGTAAAAGAACCCTCATTGCTAAACTATCGATAATGCTACATAAAAACGAAGCACATATTTAGAAAGAGCAGAAAAAAACCTACAAAATGACATCAATTGTATTAAAATAGCAATATTTATTGACGAGTTACAAGCCCTGAAACAGTGAAAAAAGTACGAAATCCAATATACATCAAAATATTTAATCGTTAATTCCAAAAAGACAACTCTAGCTACAACAAGGAAAATGTAGTAAAATTTGGTCCATTCCGAAAACTTTCGAAAAAGCTTACAATGAACCATATCGGTTTAATTGTGTGAGAGAAATTAATCAGTTTCTTAGTTACAACTCCGCTTTCTTTGACACTAGCAAAGGTTAAATCAAAGGTTAAAATAAAAGGTTTCCATCACGATTGGAAACACCGCCTTTTTAATTACTCTCAACTATACATTTTCGATCATGCTTCTTCTGAGATGCAACATTTTTAATTATTCAAGAGTTGAATGAACCAAAATAACTTTACAATAATAGTCTACATTTTAAAGTGGTCTTTTATTGATATAAAGCTTAAGTTAAATTCCTTAAAATTAAACTGGTGGTGAAAATTCGGAAATAATTAAAAATATTGCGATTTGTAACTATGCAAGAAGTTTCAGTACATGTTTTACATGGACAATTATTGTATGTATATGTGCATCATAATTTATGATAGGAAATAATAATAACAAATAGCATAATAATTTTATTAATTATAAATTTAAAAAATACACTAAATTTTAAATTAATTCATACAAACTTTGTAATTTACAATTTGAGTACACCACAGTCTGTGACTTACAAAATACTGTGCCAAAAAGTGTTGAAAATAAAAGAAAAATGACAAATAAAGAATTACATTTCACGTACTTTATGACATATGTGAAGCATAGTCTTCTGGCCTGCGCTGCACAGTTCAATGTCGGAAGGCAGACGAACGGACATTATTATAATAGGTGTTCGAAGTTGCGCCCATTAACAGAATCGCACAGCCGACAGCGACGTCGTAAAGATTGGCGAACACGCCGAAAAACTCCGACGGAGTTGGGAATGTCTCCTGCAGCGACAACGATTCGCGCTAGTAAATCCTCCGGTGTATCCACAGGCGTTTCATACACCAGCGATTTAAGGTGTCCCCAAACAAAAAAGTCTAACGGATTGAGGTCTGGAGAGCGTGCAGGCCAAGCAACAGGTCCACTGCGTCCAATCCATTTCCCAGGATATATTGAATTGAGGTGATTGCGAACACCTATGAAAAAATGTGCCGGTGCGCCATCGTGCATAAACCACATATTGTGGCGCAATGTTGCTGGCACATTTTGCAGTAACTGCGGTAAGATATCCCGTAGGAAAACCAAGTACGTACTGCCATTGAGTACATCTGGGAGTAAATATGGTCCTATGAGATAATCGCCGAGGACACCTGCCCATATGTTCACAATGAACTTTTGTTGTGCGTTCGACGGGAAAACAGTGTGCGGATTTGTATATGACCATGTGTGCATATTGTGCGTGTTTACCACGCCCTCTCTCGTAAATGTTGCTTCATCAGTAAATAAAATATTTTCCAGAAATTGTGGATTATTTTCTGTTACATTAAGCAACCAGCGTACGAATTCTGTCCGCTGAGCACAATCTGTTACTGATAACAGTTGTACCCGCTGCACATGAAAGGGGTGCATGTTTTCTGCACGCAGAACACGCCACACACTTTGGTGAGAAACACCGACTTCAGACGCAGCAGCTCGTGTACTCGTGGAGGGGTTATCTTTAAAAATATTCAGTACATCTTCTTCCATTGCAGGTGTTCGTACATGTCGAGGTTTCCCTGCATCAATGCTTGCTGTATTAAACGATCCAGTCTCCCGTAATCGTTTATCGATTTTTATGAAGAGTTTCGAACTTGGGCAACGTCTCCTTGGAAATTGCTCACGGTACATGCGCTGTGCTAGACATGCATTTCCATGAGCTTGCCCGTACATCAGATGCATGTCCGCATATTCTTCGTTAGAGTATTCCGGCATAATTATTATACATCAACTTACTACAATCCCACTTACAACAGCCTCCCTTTAACATAACGCCCACTGATGACTGCTGTTTTATTACACTTTTCTTCCTATACACATAGAAAATTTGCATAAAAAGTACTTCTTCTTCATCATCCTGAAAGTTCATGGAGGAAACGCAGCAGTCACGGAGTTTGCTTTAAGACAAGGCGAGAGCTGCACAATATGTCATTCACTTGACCAGACTGAATAATGAAAGGGTATTGATAAAGGTTGATCAGAAATGTATAATTGAAAGATATTAAAACGGGGTGTTTACAATCGTCATGGGTGGAGATTCGCTCTTTCCGAGCGTGCAACAGTACAGAGTTGTAACTAGGGAACTGCTTGATTTCTCCCATACAATTAAACTGATATGGTTTATTGTCAGCTTCTTCGCAAGCTTTCGGAATGGACCAAATTTTATAACATTTTCCTTGATGTAGGTAGAGTTGCATTTTTGGAATTAACGATTAACTATTTTGCTAAATATTTGATTTTGTATTTTTTCACTGTTTCAGAGCTTGTAACTCGCCATTAATTCTCAATATTCTAAAACAACTTATGTCATTTCGTAGGATTTTTTCTGCTCTTTCTAAATATGTGCTTCGTTTTTATGTAGCATTATCGATAGTTTAGCAATGAGGGTTTTTTTTACAAATTTCCGATTTTTCATTCTATTTGCTGTAACTTGAAAATTATTGAGATCCGGCCAGGCATTATATACTGATTTATGCTCCGTGTGATCTCCTCTATTACCCCTATTAATATTGGACCCCTTTAACGGAACACCCTGTATATATATATATATATATTTATATTTTTCCTAATAAATTATAGAATGTTTCATAAAATCTTATAGCTTTTCTGCAATTATTAAACTAATATTCTATTTACGAAACTCCAAGCTAATTAATGTATAGATTTATTTATTTATTTATTATTATTTACTTTTTTATATTTTAAGCACAGTTCTGAAAAAATACTTTTTTTTTTTTTTCTTTTTTTTTTTTTTTTTAATGTTATACAATTTTATTTTGTATAACTTATACAAAATAATTTTCACTTCGAATCTCCCAAACGTATGTGAGATTAGATATTTTCAAAGAAATAATAAAATTTTAAAGCAGTAACACTTATATTTAGTTTTTTCCAGATGTATAAATATTTAGTGCACTCTAAATACATTTATCATTAAAGTTCAAAATATCATTTTTCAATCGCACAAAAAAATGACAGATTACATTTCAGATTTGTTTTCAATCTAACAAGTAAAAACACTGCCAATATCACGCATAAAAATTTAACTGGAAAAGCAAAAATTGTCTGTAAATGAGAGATAAAATTTGCAATACATACAAAAAAATATATATTTTTTTTAAATCGTCTGCTGCGACTTTCATGGAAATATAAGAATGAAATGATTTTCCTTGGCATAAATTTTTTTTGCAGCCAGTTGCAATGTTTGGAGTAATGCTGTATATAGGAAAATTCTCTAGATTGTAATATAATGGAAGGAACAAGCACTGATATGGACAATTCTGGCTTGGAAGAAAAACTAAAATATGAAGTAACGAATGCTCTAAAATATTGCGAGACATTGTTAGAAAATGATAATCTCTTTACACATTCGCCATCTGTTAATATTTCTAGTGCTTCTATAGCAATGGCTGAAGAATTCCATAGCTCAATTTTAGACGTATTGGACAGTCGGCAAATTATTTATTCAGATGAATTGATAATGATGAATGAAGAAGATGAACATAACGAATTTACAGAGGTATGTTTTGTTACTTAACCAAAAATATTCATTATATTTATTGTTCAATAAAAAAAAATCGAAATCAAATAATTTAATTTTAATTATTTATTTATGTAGTGTCCGGGATTTCACGAAGATGAAGCTAATTTTGTGGCTGAGGAATTTTCACCCGAACCACGTGACTATATCCCATTGTGGTACAAAAAGAATGCGGTTGCTTTAGCTGAAGCCCATCCAAAATGGAGTTTAAAATCATTGCAAGCTAATGGAGCAAGTCGCTTAAAACAAAAGCATCTCTTACGTAGATGGAAAGATGATGTAAATCGTGGAGGTACTTATTTTGACAAATGGAAAAGCATCGATTATGAAACGTATGAAAGATTTGTTGAAGCTCGAAATAATATGGAACAGGTAAAACAAAACGAAATTTTTCAATTACTGATGTAATTGCAAAAAAAATTGAAAACTATTATATTAATTTATTAACTCATTTTTTATTACTAATATACAGGTCACGACACGGACTTTACAACACTGGGCAATGAGTGCGGCTGCTTGTTTTCAGTCGGATGATTTCCATTTCCTTGCAAGTCCCAGATGGGTAGAAAGATTTAAAAAGAACCATCGGATAAGACAACGTAAAGTGACGAAATTTGTCAGTCACAAAGAAATTACAACGATTGAAGAAATAATGGAAGCGGCTGAAAGATTCCGTGTACAAACAAAAGTGCTAATTAGTAAATTTGACTTGGATTACGTAATTAATACGGATCAAATTGGATGCCAGTACCAAACAACCTACAACAGATAACTTGCTGAGCGAGGAGCTAAATCAGTGTTTGTCAAAAAAAATTTGAATAAATTAACGCATTCTTACACAGTACAGTACTCTCTTACAGCATCTGGAATTGTTTTACCATTCGTGTTCATTTGCTTACGTGAACAATCTGGAACATTTGGTCCAATTGTTCAAAAGAAGGTAAGTGAATTGAGCGCCACGTTTAAGAACGTAATCGTTATGTGTTCAAAATCCGGTAAGTTGACAAAGCAAACCTATGCAGAATATTTAAAAACTTGTCTTCTTCCCTACGTTAAGAAAAATACTTTTCTTTTGATAATTGATTCGTGGGGAGGTCATACAGATTCGACAATCTATGATGAGATTTTCGAAAATGAAAATGGGGAGGTATCATGCATAAAAAAAATCGTTGGGGTAGATCAATAGGAAGAGCATTGGCACGGGAAGCCAAGGTACGCAAGCTCGATTATTGGCCCCGGCGTTTTTCGCTTTGTTGGAAAAAATCTTAACTATATGATAACAAACCATTGAGTATGATTTACCTAGTTGATAAAAATTTCCTCTTTTCATTATATTCCAACTAGTATTTTATTATACTAAAGTATTATTTCAACATTTATAGTCGCGCAGAAAACAGTCGCGATTTATTAAATGCAGAGACGATGTTGATGTACCTTATTAGCGACAAAGTCTTACTACTTTTGATACTGACTTTTCTGTCTTTGTCAGAAATGTGTAAGCCACTTTAGATGGCTGACAAAAAAATCGGTTGTTATTCTTATAGATAATGCATCACACCTAAACAACGCATAATTTCGATTTTTACATCATCGAACAAAGAAAATTATATCTTTTCGACAGAAATTTTTTTGAAAACTGCAGATTCATTTAGTGACATTTTTATAAATAATTTTCTATCATGAAAATTTTAAAATAGCTAGTAGTAGGGTTACTACAATTGGAAATTGTTTGCCTTGAACAAATTAAGAAGCTGGAAAAACAGATTAACCATATTATACCACACTTTGGCTCCAAATAAAAATCTGCCAAAAAAGACATATTTGCATTTTATGTTGAACATAATATTAATATCAAATTTAGTTAAATTGGTTAAAAAATATGTTGCAGGAGAATATGCTCGGAATTATATTTGAATTTGATAGTTATTTATTTATATGTGCTGATGCCCGAGGTTTTCATTTACGTTTGTGTTCGCTTCCTGCTGAAAACGCTGTAGTACGGTTACCACAATTGGCTGTTGATTGCTTTCAACAGATTAAAAAGACGTATATAAAAGCAGATTATCCATAATGTAAAATATGTAATATGGTTTGGTTTCAAACGAAAATCTATCAAAGAAAAGACAGATTTGCAATTTATGTTGAACATAAAATTAATATCAAATTTAATTAAATTGGTTAAACAATATGTTGTAAGAGAATATGATCGAATTAAATTTGAATTTCACAGTTATTTATTTATAATGTTCTAATGTCCGAGGTTTGCATTTATGTTTGTGTTGAATTCCTACTGTAAACGCGGCTGCACATCCGAAAGAGAATTATTGGTCTACATGACTCAAAAGGGAGAGGAGCGTCTGATATTGCAGCCCGAAAATTCCGATTAAGCTTAACCTAGTCGCACGACCGCACTCCCAAGAAAATGCTAAACCAATTTAACACTAGAACGGTGGTAGGGGTCATTTTAACCCCTGAGTACTTTTGTCCGTTTATTACTTTTGTTTGGCTAGAAGAAATTTTTTGATTTTTTTTTTTTTTTTTTTTTTTTTTTTTTTTTTTTTTTTTTTTACTTTTCCTAAATAGATATTTTTTTTTTTTTTTTTTTTTTTTTTTTTTTTTTTGAAAAATTCAGCATTTTGGATTTGTTAGTTTTTGAAACATTGGACAATACTGAATATACATATATATGAAATATTGAGGGAAAAAATATTAGTTTATAAATTGTGTTTTATTTTAGTTATCATTAGTTTTAATTTGTGAAACCAATCAATTTTTATATCAAATTAATGAGTTATTTGAGTAGTTGTAGTATGATCCAATTGATCGCCCTGTAAGCGTTACATCTACAGTACTTTAAAAATTCAATAAAGTATCAAGTAATATTAAATATAAATTAAACATAAATGATTAAATACACGTAATTTATATATTTTTTCGATGTATGGCATTTAAAATTGTTTTATCATTGTTATTTCATTAGTTTCATCAATATGTCAAAATGACCCCTTCCCGCCGTTCCAGTAGGTTTCCGCCGTCCTAGTGTTAAGTGTTATTTAAAATTTTCTCGTTTGCTTTTTAAGTTATTTTTTTTAAATTTACTATAGTATACTTGAGGTCTATGTCTAACGTGATATCTTTGTATTTTTTCGATTTTGTTTGTAATTTCTTTCTGAGGACACTGCCCACAACGTTGATGCATAAACCTGACGAAAGAGAGAAGTTCTGGTGTTGTAGCTGTAAAATCCCGATTTTAAGAGCTTACATTAGTCTAGCGGCACCATTTGTAAGATAACCCAATGAAAGCGTTATTCACAAATTTCTCGTTTGCATTTAAAAATTTTTTGTTTTAATTAATTTTTTTTTCGCATACGATAGCTGACATCAATTGTTAACTTTATATCTTTGTAGTTTTTCAATTTTGGTTGTAGTTTTTTTATAATAATAATACCAATTTGAATAAACAGAATTTTTTTTATTTGTTCCGAAAGCGAGACTGTTCTAAATGTAAACTGCAACCAAACATGCAAAAATATGAAGAGATATCCCTTTCGACAATGACAACAAATATTCTATGGAAATAAATAAATAAATAATAATTAAATAAATAAATAACAATATATCAATATTTGAAATATATTGAAATAAGAATAAAAAAATTGTAAGGGACGATTCCATTGGTTTAAAAATATAGCTTTCGAATATCGTCGTGCGACTACTACAAACTCTTAAAATGGGGGCCGTGGGGACACAAAATGTAAAAAAACTTACATCGAAGTATTTTGTTAGAACCATAGGTACATATTTTTACTAACCAGGCCACATAGTTTCTCTTCACAGCCCTGAAACCTTACATCTTAATGGCTGGGAAATATTATTTCTGTAATTTTGTTGTGAATCTTATTGCATTCATTTTCATTCCCGAAGAAAATGTATGGTATCAATGTAATTGTAGTATGTCCCTTTTTGACGAGTAAAAACTGACATTACGAAGTAAAATAATTTTATTTCAGTATTGTTTAACCAGTGCTTTTACAAGTTATTCAACAGTAAGGAGTCCAATCCGTGTTTTTGATACTGAGGTCACTCAATGATGTGTCACAAAGAAAAAGGTCAAAGCGACTACAGATTCGAGTCACTCACGACATACACCCGAGAATCTCCATGTGACTAAGAAAAGAAATCAAGCTATTAGCTGGTTGTGACTGTGACATTAGATACCACTTGACTGTATATCAGCCAACTGTGCTATCAGAGAAGGCGTAATAATACACACAATATGCATTATAAATTCAATTCATACTCATTTGTAGCATCAATAATTCAAATTTCAATCAGTTTCAATGGTTTGGATTCTCGGAAAGTTATCTCAGACACGAAGTCACAGTCCGTTTCTCTCTGGCTGATCACATTTTCATGGACATAAATTTTAAAATTATTTCTCTTTGAATGCCATGATTAACTTTTAAAGTCTGTATGTTTGTATATCTGTACTTCGTACCTACTCCTCAGAAAGTATGACATATCACTTGCTGAAATGAACATCAATTATTAGTAACGATTGGAGGATGTCAAAATAGCTGTCGAAATTTTAAATTATGAATTAGTTTTTGATATATTATATTTATTTTTTATTTCTGTTCCTGTAATGGTGATAATTACTCCAAAATGACTCCATTGGTGCGAAATAAAAATAAATAGAAATAAGGGATTTATTGCGCCCTTTAATGTCATTTTCGTATTATTTTTTTTTTTAAATCAATTTGAATCGATCGTATGCACTTGCGTAATATACATTTTGATTTTGTTGTTAAGTACATTTATGTTAGCAAATTGATCAGATTTGTAACATAGTCCAGAAAATAAAATAAATAATTGTATTTCTTATTTAAAAAAGGGAAAATGACTTTTAAAAATACAGAAAAATATTTCAATTGATTTTGCGTTTCGTTGTTATTTACAAATACGTGCTTGTGACAGCTAAAACAAGTTGGAAATTGTACGTCAAACGTTACAAACGAGGTGCGTTCGTACGCACGTTTTAGAATTAAATTCATGATATCCCGTGCGTAGAACGGGTTAAACAGCTAGTTAAGTATATATTTTATGACACTGTTCATACAAATATCTTAACTAGTTATATAAATATTCAGATATATATGTATCAGCTAGTTATATAAATATTCAGATCTTGATGATTTTTAATTCTGTGAAATGAATTATATCGTCTGCAGATTAATTTCTGTCATAAAATAAGTATTTCGGTCGCTTGACGATTTAACATCCATCGGAAGCTCCTATAACAAAAAAGCACCGATTTAAAAAAAAAATTCAAATTTCTTAATAAATATTTTTATTAATATCTCCTAAAGTTTTGATTCGATTTTAATAAAATTTGAAATGTCTCGACAAAATTCTGCAAAGATAATATATTTTAAATTGCAAACCATTTGGTTGGGTAGTTTTTGAGTTGTTATATGCGGACAGACAGACAGACGGACGGACAGACAGACGGACAGACAGACAGACAGACAGACGGACGGACAGACGGACGGACCAAACGACGACTATAGGTGCTACGTATTTATATAATTACGAACGCACCTAAAAATGAAATAGTTCAAAATTTCCTTCCACTTTTATTTAAATTAAAAAATATATGAACTCCATAATGGGAATTTTGCAATGATTACTATCGTTTAACAAGCTTTTACTCAAATCAGCAATACTGTGTATAATTTTCTACTTGTAACAGTGTGTTTTGATGTAATGTACATTTAAAGAAACGCTAGAAATAGTTTCTAGTCAGAGCAAATGTAAATATTTTCACAAAAAATAAGATTTTGAAGGTCGCAATTCTAATGGAATCTTATTTTATCATCAGCCAATAAATTTACTCTGGGAAAGAAATGTTATCTTAAAAATTCGAAATACTCGACAAACATTTTTTTTCTTTTGTTTGTTTGTATGGTTCACTACGGCATGAAATTGATATTTTCCACCTTTTTGAAGAACACCGAGCTTCCTCAGTGGACGTATAAAATTTATACAATTGCGTTGATGAAAGAAAAAAAAATTAAAAATCTTTAAAATCACGTCGAATCTGACAGCTATGTAAAATGTGGGTATTATGTTATAGCTTTACATAAATATATATATATATATATTGCGTAAAACATGAACGGTTGTATTATAAGAATTTCTTTAATCATCCCCTAATCATGTCCTAGAGAATTATTTATATTGATCGAAAGAGAAATATGAAAAACAATCCTCGCTTATATATATAAATATAAAAAATATTTTTATTTAACCGTACAAAATAAACAATTGTGAGAAATTTTATTTGACGTTAAATCCGCCTACAAGTTTGATAATATTTTCCTTGTTGATTGAAAAGTAGCTTGAGCCATTAGCATACAAAGAGAAAAAAAATGAAAACAATCATTTGTTCTTTTTTCAAAACCAGATGATTTAAATTAGAATGATATTATCAACTGGAGATGAAATATATGCAGACCTTTTTTATCCATATAATGAGTAATATTCAGAAAAAAGAAACCAATATTATACAGAATGTTTTAAGTAACAAAACAATTTTTGGGCTTAATCAAGACTTAAAAATTTCCCCATTTTTCTATATAATGGATTTTAAAAATATGTAAACGTGTACCCGAATTTGCATTAAAAAGATATTTTAAAAATCCATATCATCTGAATACTACACACACACACACATATATATATATATATATATATATAGACTCCGTATATAGACTCCGTATATATATATATATATATATATATATAGTTAGACTCCGAATATACGTATATATATATATGCCCTTTGGAAATATCACATTATGTTTTATTAAAAAAAAATTTACAATCTCCCGTTTATAAATAAATTAGATTCGCATAAAAGAAACAGTGAAACTTCATTTTGAATACAGAATAGTATTTTATTCTCTAGTCACGTTCTCTGAACGTTGTCAATCTATTTACAGAACTGAAACATGAAAGTTTAAAGATGAAAGGAAAATCGTGTTATCGAGAAAGGCTATTTGAATTAGCAACATATATGTATGAAAAAAGAAAGAAATGAATTTTAAAAAATGCATATTAACGTACGTAATTTATTTTATAATGAAGAGAATTAAATCTTTTTTTAAATTATCTTTTATTTATTGGTTAGATTTAACAAAGAAAAAAGTTATGAATGGAAATTCAATTAATCTTTCAAGGGCGGTGTTAAAAAGATGTATACTATTAAATTTTCAGATACCGAAATTGTACTAGAAATTTTGAAACAAAAAAAAAAAATGTTTTATAGTGCACGCGAAAAATGAATAATTTAATTATTTTCGAATTCATTTGTTCGTAAATTCTTGTTGTAGTGTATCATTTAAGCTTTTTATCAAGAGAATTATTTTGCCCATTTCGCCAGTTAAAGAAGAAATTTTTACGAAAATCAATATATATATATATATTGATGCTAAAGAATATTTAAAACGTTTTGTTGTTGTTGTACAAAAATCTATTATAATATCACAAAATGTATGAAATGTATAACAATATCATTACTTAATATATATTAGCCCTTATATTGTTAGTTAATGCACGTTAACATTTAGCTGTTTGAAAAAAGGGTTAAATGCACAAAAATATGCCATAGTTATGTAGCAAAAAGTAATAAAACACATTTTATGCACTTTGTAATGATTCAATGTCTTGCACTTCGTAATTTAATACGATTAGTTTTTTACATTTTCCTACCATAGCAGCCATTACACCATTCTATTTCCGATTTTGGCTAAACTAATGATGGCCGTCACGAAATGTTCGTACAATATAATCAGACGATATTCGATGTTTGTGTTTAAATGATCGCCATACTAAAAGAAAAAGAAAACATACTGAAATAGAATGAATAATTTGAACTGGAATACTATTTAACACTTTTAAGGGCGGTGGTTTAATTTTAATTTCAAAATGCCACAATGGCACCAGAATTTTGGTATAAAATTTTCAGTCTATTATATAGATAAAATATAGATTTTTTCTTATTTTCAGATAAATTTTCTCCTAAATTCCGGTGCCATTCCTTCATTTCATTATTTTAACAATGAACGCGTATTGCCCCTGAAAGGATTAATGATTAATGGAATTTATCTTTACGATTATGTTTAAGAGTTTCTGTGACACAATGCCCGTATCATTATTCAGAATATTTAAGAATCTTTAAAAGCATCCTGCTAAAAACGTTTAAATATAAATATTAAATGTTATTGTTTTACCATCTTGTCATTCTTTTACCATCTTGTCATTCTTTTACCATCTTGTTATTCTTTTACCATCTTTTTGTAAAAAGTTATACTGTTTACAAATTTTTTACATATTGGTATTAAATAAAAGACATTGAAAATAATGTTTTACATACACCATAAAAAGTAAACAGAAAAATATATAATATTTTAAAAATAATTATTAGCTATCTATCAATCAGAAATTTATATTACATTACTTAATATAAAAACTAAAAGAGGAAACAAAATACACAAAAAAAGAAAAAACAGAAGGGGAATTCCTAAAACATTTGATTTTTTTTTTTTTTTTTTTTTTTTTTTTTTTTTGTTTAGGAAAATTCTTTTTCTTTCCCTGTTAAATTTTCTTTCTCTTTTTTATTTATTATATTATTTATTTATATTCATTTAGTTTCTTTAACCGTCTTTTGTTTGTCTTTTCGTGTAATTTGATTCCTTTTTATGCTTCCTATTACTATTTTAATTATCGTGTCAATTTCTTATTGACTGTTTCTTTTATCTCCTGCTTCGCTACAAAATTGATATGTATCACAAATGCAAAAATGATACCACATTAGTAGGTCGAATATTGTCACCATTAAACCTAAAAATGACAATATTAAGTTTCTTATAACATACAAAAAAAACCCCAAAGAAAGTGAAAATAGTAAAAGATCCAATCTTGAGACAATTTAAAAATGTTATTAACAAATTTCTACTGCATACGTTCGGTACTGTGCTCGGGCTCAGGTGACATGCAATTTTCGGTGCTAGGCCGGATTCGGTTTTCTAAACGTCGGGCTCGAGCTCCGAAAAAAGAGTTTGAGCTCATCCGTAATATATATGTTACGTTCAATATGATTAATCCGGTCATTATTAATAATAACCGGTTATTATTAATAATGATCGGACATAAAGGCCGGTTATTATTAATAATAACCGCGGTCATTAATAATAATAACCGGCTATTATTAATAATGACCGGATTAATCATATTGGCCGTAACATATATATCACGTTTTCTATAAAGCAGTTCGTTTTTCATAAAGTTATGTATCTTCGTATTGTAGCGCGTTTTGCACTACAAGACTTGTTAAAATCAAATTTTTGGTGGCAAACGAAAAAAAATATATATATATATAATAATTCAAAATTTCACTTATAAGTCCATTTTGTTGAAAAATATATTTATTAGATTATACAACAGCTGTTTTATTGCAATTAAGAATATAGTAGAACACACACGGTATAAAAAAAATATAAAAGGAAAAGTAGCTTTTTCCTAAAAAGCTTTTTCCTCTTTTATAAACATTCAATGTTTATCTTGAAAATCATGCCTAATTTCTCGAATGCAATAATGCGACAAAATACGTGACTATGACGTGGGCACCAAACTCTAAAATTCAACGGTTTGATTTACGTTTGATAGAAAACGCGAGCTCCTGAATTATTTTTTTGTTTTTTGTTTTGTTTTAAGTATGATTTTTGCACTGATTATTTTAAAGATATGACTTACAGGAAAGAAAAGAAGACATTATTTAAACTATCTTTTTAAGATTTTAAAATTGATTTCTCAACGTATAATCATAATTTAATTAATACGAAACGATTAATTGATGAAAGCGTATTTTTTTAATTATGACACGCTACTTTTTTATTTATATTTTATTTTTTCCAATTTAGTGTTTAAAATTGATTCGCTGCAGTTTCACAGAAGTTTGGCCTATTTTGGCGAGCGTGCTTTGGCGCATACTTAAATCCATTTTTGTTGTAATTCGTAAGCAATTGTAACCCTCAAGAATATTTGATGATTTAACACCTGTGGCAGGTAAACGCGAAACTACCTTAAAATTAAAGTAGTAATTTGTAATTAAGCTCTAAAAATATTAAAATGTTTTATAGTCATCGGAAAAACATCTGTGAACATATATATATTTTTTTAATTCTAGCATATCAAGAAGTGAGTTAAAAATAGATTACAAAATTCTATATTTACCTACAAATAAATTAGTTAAATAGAATAGTTATATAAAAGAGTGTAAAAAATCTGTGTTTTCTCAAATTTTCTTATTATTTAGAATTATTTCGAAATATAAATATGTAACTTTTAAAAACGCATTTTTAGGGTTTCGTTCATCTCACGAAACCCTATTCGTCACGCTACGTTGTCTGCCCGTCACAAAGCCGGTTCTCAGAAACTATATAACTTAAAAACTTGAAATTTTGTTTACTTATAGCTAAATATCTACTATGAAGTGTAAAATCTTAAAATTTGAAAAAAATGTATTATTTTAATATAGAGAGATAAAAAACCAAAAATCTAACACCTTTTTCCTATTAAATTTAAACATTTTTTGTTATAGCAGTTGCCAACAATTAAAAATCCACAATACAATTCTTTCTACAATAATTAATTTTCTATTGAAAGATTTCCACGTGAAAAATGTAAATGAAATAAAAATTTCACCAATTGAAAAAATAATTCGACGTCATATTGTAATAATTACGGAAATTTTCAAACATTTCTCAATAATACAAGGAGTATGAGTATGTTTAAGTACAGAAAGCAGGTTAATATGATGTCATTAGAGAATTAAAAATAAAATTAATCTGACGTCATATTGGAAGTTTAACGGACTTTTTCAAATGTTTGAGAATAATACAAAGAGAGTATCAATATAAGTAATAGAGAGAGCAAGTAGACATGACGTCAGCAAGTCATTATAACTTTATATGACTTTAAGGAACGTACTGAATTATGATAAAAACCCGATTATGGAAATATTTGCATATTTTAACATTTTGAAGGTCTCTATACAACATGTTTAATTTTGAATTTTTTTTTTTTTTTTTAATATCGCATTTAGTCTACAATGCAGATATTATTATGACAGAGTATGACAGCGTGCTTAGCCCGCTATGGTTCAGATTTTCGAAAAAAAAAAAAAAAACGAGAAAAATAGACTTGAAAAATTTACTTTATAAAAAACATTTTTTTTTTTTTTAGAAAAAGGAAATTTATTTGGATTTATTAAAGAAAGGATAAAGTATTTTGAAAGGAATGTTAAACAAAACCCTTTGTGCAATCTTCGAGCACACTTACCCACTTTTTTTTAAATTCTAGCATATCAAGAAATGATTAAAAAAAGATTACAATATTCTATATTTACCTACAAAAAAAATCTGTGTTTTCTCAATTTTTCTTTTCATTTAGAATTATTTCGAAATAAATATATGAAACTTTAAAAAAAAAAAAAAAAAAAAAAAAAAAAAAAAACCTCTATTTTAGAAAGTAGAAGTGGTTCAGTATCTTCTGCATCAAGTCCTGTGACAATATCTCACTGACTTGCTCTTTATATGACCTTCATTTCCTAGTTTAAAAAAAAAAAAAAAAAAAAGGTTGACTTTTTACCGATTTTTTATCTGTATTCCGGTCTTTTGCAACAATGAAGATAGATTATGGTATTGAGACGACTTCTGATTTCTATTTGGGACAAACTTCTCGTAGAAAAATAACAGATAAATGTAAATTTCCGTTTTTTTGTCTAAAAAATGAATAAAATTTCTAAATGGGAAAAGTTACGCAGTAAATATTTCTTATGGTAATAAGAAGAATAATGACAGCGATGATATATTAGTTTCTGTTAATATAGTTAAAGAATGAAAAATAGCATTTTGTTTTTGATATACTTTAAGCTACCCAAAAATAAAATCTCTCAATAAAAAAAAAAGTTCCAATAGATCTTTTTTCTTAAGTTGTTTTCTTTAACAATGAATAGAAAATAGTCTGAAAGACTTTTTGCTAAAGGTTTTGTTTAGCAAATTTTTTTTCTAGTTTCAATATTATTTATTATTAAACAAATGATGATATTTTAAATGGGTTTTTAAATGCTTATTAATTTATTGAAATACTATGATTTATATAGAAATTTATATATATATATATAAAAGTTTTGTTTATCCATTTAAATACCATGTATTTCTATTAATACAGTATATTTGTCATGTTGTAATTATTTAATCATCACATAAATTATCCCACATTTAAAATTAAAAATCCCCTTTTTGCATATACAGTGAATTAAAACTTTCTTTTTCTAAAAAAAAAAAAAAGATTTTTTTTAGTTTTTAGTGGTTAAACTATATGTAATTCAATTTTCCAGCTTACCAGCTCCCTTCAGTCATTAATAAATAATAAACACGATTAACTTTACTATGTATAACATTGATAGTGCAAATGTATATTTTTGTGACCAATTAAACTAATAAATAAAAATGAAGTTTTCTTTTATCAAATGCTTATATCCCTACATTAATATTAGTGCTTATCAAAGAGTAGAAACTGTAACCATTAAAAGAGATTAGTAAGTCTGATGGTTATTCAAATTTGTGTAGCACTGTATAGGTATCTCTTCTTTACTATAAAATTCACAAGCTTTGCGCTTGGCATTCTAATGTGTACGTCGTAATTTCATCTGTGCCAATTAATACGTTGGCTGGCTGGATTTGAATTCAAAATCTACATTAGTCTGAACTATGTCCATTGTTAATATAAGTCGTTTTTACCAGTTTTGGCTTTGTACATTAAAATTTGAATCTGGCTGCATGGCAATCATTCTTCGTGTGTTAGTCATGTAGATCGGATCTTTGTCTTTTTTTTTAATCATGTCCCGCAGCAGTACTGTTTTGTCTTTTATCTTTAATAAAAGCCACATATATGTAATAATAAAAAAATTTCGCCATTTTTCCTTAGTTAAATTATTCCAAATTCTTACAATTCTAATTTTTTTTTTCCCTGTTTTATTCCAATTTACTACTCTATATTCATTAAATCCTTATTCTTAATTTAGCTCTATCGTTAATTCTATTAAATTCCCTTTTATTTAATTCTAAATTGTCCAAATTTACTAAAATATAAAGCTTTTAGTTATTCTTAATTTCTATCATGATTCCCGATCATTTCTGGGTTTTAGAATGTTTTTTGAGAGCCATTTTCATTTTTATTCCGAATATTAATTTCCGGCTCTAAAGTCACTTTACTATAAAATTAATCCACTCCTCTCTGTCCGAACTTTTTTACTAATTATCTTTCATTGGTCGTGACGTAGCATGACGCGTCTTCTTTAATTCTTCATTGGTTCAGTGCGCGTTCTACGTCATAATTTGTGTTATTGCGCGGTGTAACAAAAAGCAGCTACCTGCGGCGCTCCCTGAGAATTAAGTCGTATTTTCACTTGTAAACAACTTCCTGGCTGCTCGTTTTGAGAATTTGAGATGTTCTGATACTTACCCTCTATATCTTGATGATGTAGTTATGCACGGCTATTATGGTTATGGTGGAAACTGCCCAAGAGAAACATTTAATAAAGGATTGAAATGGAAAGCCTTGTTCGTATTGAATTTATGGAGAAACGCCTCTGGGTTTTAAATTCTACTGCCGCTATGGCCACTAAATGTTACGACTAAATGTTACGACTAAATGTTACGACTAAATGTTACGAACTAAATGTTACGACTGCTTCTAAATACTTATATCATCCATAACAACCAACGTTCTTAACTTCGTTGTGCAACCATGTGTGCTCCTTCTATAATCCACGTTACTGCAACTACAACATCTGACAGTAAATCATCGTAATATAATATATATATGCTTATAGCATCAGTCGACTATTGTTGAATAACTTTTCTATGGCCAGAGATATTATGGAATGCAAAGTGCCCGATTGTTCGGAGAAATTTATGTGATTTAAAATTAAAAAAATAACTAAAGTTATCTACATTTAAATTTCAACGGTTAAAGATCCATTACAATTCTATTAAAATTTTAATTAGATTTTGTAAAATCAATAAAAACTTTCAGCATCAAAAAGAAACTCATTTAGAGTTATTGGAATATCATTACAGAATTTCAGACTTTCTTAATTTGGATACAAAGCGCAGTCAATAAAGAGAAAAGAATTCAAACTTCAATATCATGGTTGAGTTAGGAAAATAATTCAGAAAAAAATTAAAAGACAGAAAAGTCGACGATTTTGTAACAATACTTGTCAGTACAATATTGTAAATTTTTAAGTAAACTAGGGCATCCAACCCGGGCTTCCCGGGATAGAGAATATAGATGAAAACCATTCATTTTTTTTTTTTTATTGAAAACTCTAATAGATTTTTTTGCATTTAATAATTTTCTTAGATTGCCGCCGAAAAACACCAAAGAGCATTTTTATATGAAATACACTGTAAAAAATGACCAATGTTTCTTATTTTATGAAAATATACTATAACCACAAAGGAAAATATAATATAATCTGATGAGTTATCCGAAATTTCAAATAGCATGTTACATTGTCTTTTGAATCCCCAGAAACCAATACGTTTCTAAAATTTAAAGAATAATTTATAAAAACATATTATTTTTAGCTGCCCGAATTTTTCAGAAACGTTTCCGAAGGGTTTTTATAGTGTATTAATTAGTGTCCTCAGGCTGGAATACCTGTTTTTCGAATGTTATCCATTCTCAAGTACACGTTTTCAGCCGCATAAGTCAATTTATACATGAAAGAGTAAAGAAATAATCTTAATTTTAATGTTATTGTTAACGCTGTTAATTTTGCATGTTTGTCTGTTAAACATTTTTTTTGCATGAAAATGTTTACTTCAGAATTGATAGCATTCGAAAAACAGGTATTCCAGGCTAAGGACACTAATTAATACACTATAAAAACCCTTCGGAAACGTTTCTGAAAAATTCGGGCAGCTAAAAATAATTTGTTTTTATAAATTATTCTTTAAATTTTGAAGATGTATTCGTTTCTGGGGATTCAAAAGACAATGTAACATTCTATTTGAAATTTCGGATAACTCAGAAGATTATATTATATTTTCGTTCGTTGTTATAGCATATTTTCATAAAATAAGAAACATCGGTCATTTTTTACAGTGTGGATAAAAAAAATCATGCCCGAAATTTTATTTAAATGCTATAATAAATAAATAAATTGCGATACAGTTTTCAAACAAATTGCATTTGAAAGTAGATTTTTTCGCCTATATAACGGTGTAAAAATTTAAAGTGTGCGATGTTTGGAAATTAAAAAAAAAATCAGTATCAAAAATCGCAAAACCGAAATTTCGTCGTCAAGTGTTGCCATTCGCAAAATGACGTCAGCGTTACGCACGGACATGTTTGTCCTTTATAATATAGATAGATATAAAAAAAACAAAATAATTCAGTCGGAAGTTATTTCATATCAGAAATGTTATTCACGAATTTTTAAGGAAAATTTCTGTGCTATGTTTAATAGCTATTTAACAATTGCCTTCCCTTGCATATATATATAAAAAAAAATCTTATATTTTTTCTGATGGCAGCATTTTCAGTGAGTAACATACAGAAGTAAAGTTGTTTAAATACGTGTTTAGTGCAAAACTTTATTCTTTATTACACAATTGTCTTTTTTTCTAGCTTTCTTCATTTGTAATTACAATTAAACTCTGATTATCCGGGCTAATGATTTTTAGATGCAACTCTAATTAGCAGAAATCCGGATAATTAGGTGTTAACACATACACAAAAAAAATTACATTGTGAAATAAAAATATTATAAAATCACTTTTCTGAAGTATGTTGAAAAGAAGATCACTAGGGTGGCTACACAGATTCTGAAAGTCAGGGAATTAGGAAAAAATCAGTAAAGGTTATCAATCTGGAAAAATCGGGAAATTTCATAAAATTACTTGAAAATCAGGGAAAGTTGTCTATATGCGAAAATAATTGTTTTTTTCACACGAGTCTGATTCGTCGACAAACAAGTAATATTTAAGCCAATAGTAGTACGCGATTTTTTAAAAAAAGTAATTTTTTTATATATATTTTTTCAAAGATGCAGATATATGAGTTTTTGGTATTTGACACAATTAAGGTGATCAGCTGTCTTCATTTTCTGTGGATAGTGCTTATATTGAAGGCAATTTAGCCATTTTTAATAATTTTAAGATACATTAGCATAAGCTGACCAGTTGTTCAGTTTAATCCAATTACCTATCCCGTCAGATATAGATTTGTTTTAGACATAAACATTCTTCAGAAAGTAAGGAAATTTACTGGTTCATTGGTCACTATATGAAGTTGTTGGACTAAATTTTGAATTAGGATTTATGAAACTGTGAACCAGTACTTTATGAATATTATGTAATTTTTATGTTCTTCTATTTTTATGTTTTTTTCTCCCAAATGAAATACTAGCAAGCTGAATAAGTGTGTTATACAAGGAAGCGGCATACATTAAAAAAATAACGTATTGTTAATAATAGAAATCAAGGAAATCTGATAAAGCTAGTCTGGGAAATAAGGGAACTTTTTTTCGCAATTTCTGTAGCCATCCTCATCACTTACAAACAATTAAAACAAATTCTGTATTGTACTTACATACATTTAAAGGTATTAATTGAATTAAACATCACATTTAAATGATTAATTTTAACATTCATTTAAATAGGAATTTAAAGAGAAATATAATAACAATAGTATCTACAAATTTATAATTCATAAAAAAATATATTTTTACGCAGAAATGCACACAGTTAGCATACCAATATATATATGTTATACCATACCAATATATATATGTTAATATATTAATGTTATTATTATTACTGCTAGCCGGGCTTCGCCCGTTTACACAGTCCTTCTGGGTACTTTGAAAAAAAGGATAAATGCACTTGATTTCGTATGATTTACTCTCTAAATGCCAGCCACAGTATAAACTCGGCATTTCATCGCATCAATATCGAAAATTAAAGGTGCAATCTTATTACGTCATGTTATGAGAAACTAAGCTAAACTGAGGAAGCACAAACAATACATTTTCGTAACACGCTATCTATGATTTAAACAAATTTGAATTAATTCCGTAATAAGTAAATTTACGAAATTCTTTAAACGAAAAGAAAAAAAATATTTTTTTCGTTTTATATACAGAAATCGCGAACATTAAGTAAAATGACTTACCTAATTAAAGTAAATCCAATAATTCAATAATTCTGAAGGAAAATAAATATAAAATATTTTAACGTTGAATGCATTAATTACAAAGCAATTTCATTTCATTAATAACTCGTATTTAACCAAATTAACTGCCTTAGCTAGCAATATTATCAACAGAGCAAAGACTTTAAAAATCATTTTTGCCATTCTGATAACTTCCAGCAAGCCAGTACCAGCCATTTCGTGACATAATTCTCCATTTTTTCCATTTCAGAAATCAATACGCAAAAATTCGAGTTGAATTGTTTAAACTTCACTTCTAAAACTAAAATATGACTTAATTGATTCATAAGAAAATGAAGTCAAAGTTCTTTTCTGAATTTATTTTCTCCACGCATACGAAGTGCGTATTGTTCACCATGATTTTCGGAGCAATAAAAATCACAATTTAGTCAAAAAAAATTCAAGTGATTTGTTTACGTTAGGAATAAATCTTTGAATGCCGATAATGCCAAAAATAGTTATTTTAAATGGCAGCTCATCTCTCAAAAATTATTTCTTAACGATCTTTTTTAAAATATAAGTTTATAGAGTTTTACTACAACAAACGTTTTATTTGCGCTATTATATTTATGATTATCACCTTATATCGATCTGGAAAACTAGCAGATCAAGATAATTGGAGTTCGGATAACTGGAGTGTTACTGTGCACCACATTATTCTTCTTTGTAAATATCTTTACAATTTACATGACTTTACGTATTTTAAAAGAGAAAATACACTGATAGTACTTTCAAAAACGCTAACTAGTGCCTATGAAGCGGATTTCAGATTTGTCTGAGTCAGCGATAGACAATGGGATACGTGGAACACCAGTGGTCCGCAGGAAAATCTAGAAATTATTTGCATTTTTTATTTTGAGTAATAATAAAACCAAAATAATATTCTTAGAAATTCTTATATTTAAGAAATTGTATATATTTATTTTTGAAAATGGAAATAATAAGACACTATGTTAATAGATGTTGTTTGGTATTTACTTGCGAAACAGGTTTTTTTTTTTCAGTTTTGTTTCCCCATAAAAGATAATACAAATTGATGTGACAAAGGCAATGAGACTTTTAATTCAATTTCAACAACATATTTTATGCGAAATGACATAATCATCAGTCACATACTGGGTAGCGGTCTAGGCTTGTAATAAAATGGTCCTCTCTGTCTTACAGCAAAAGCAGTGTAGCTAAAAATCCATGAACTAATTTCAAAAATCAAGAATAAATATTAAACTAAAAATGTTTGATTTCAATTCATTTGCAATAATTGAACTTTTTATTACAATTAAATAATCTTTAACGGTTTTTGCTATGATTAAATAGGCATTTAAGTTTTTCTTATAATTAAATGAGAATTTACAATTTTGTTATATTTTGTTATAGGTGCCGCATTTCATATTAACAATTGTGAGTTCTTTGCTCATTTTAGTACAATTGTATTTATGTTTCAAAAAATCCTATTAATGATCTGCGAGCTGTAAAATTATGAATTTAGTGATCTGTGAAATCAAAAGTACGCTGCAATAAACAGTCTGTATTCTAACTTTCGCACAATACTGATACCTAAAATCAGATATTTTTCCCTCTCTCCAGAAAACGTGAACAAGATTTTCTAACTAACTTAGATCATATTAAGTCGCTATTATACTAGAAGTAGAAGTAAAAAGATAGTTTTATACATCATGTAATTTAGATTTTATGTAAATATATTATATTTACAAAAAAAAAAAATGCAGAAATTTTAATTTCTTCGGCGAGTTCTTACCAAATCGTATTAAAGCACCTTTGTTTTGTCTTCGTTATTTTTTAATTATTAATTTGCAAACAATTTCTAAATTTTCTCAATAAATCGTATTAGAAAAAAAATCTTTATTAGTAAAGGATTTTGAATAACAATCGTCCGTGAAAAAGATGCAATTAAAATTTCTATTTATCTTTATTTTTTCCTTTTACTTTTTATAGAAAAATTCACAATCTTATTGTCTTTATACGCAAATTGAATATAATCTTACATTTATTTTTACTGTTGCATTTTTATTGAATTATATACATTTTAAGATTGTATTAAAAAATTGTGTTTACTAATGCATATGATGTATTACTTAGTATTTATTTCTACCAGAGTTCCTTTGCAATTATTCTTATTGTTCTTTATCAATATCCTTACAAATTTCACGACTTTACATATAATAAAATTGCATATAATTTGCGAATACTTGGCTTAATCTTAATTACTGCATATGATACGGATTTGAGATTTCTCGGCATCATAATAACCAATCTATATTTTTAATTTCTGTCAAGACTGTTACATAAAAGGGGATTTATTTTATATTTACCCGATAACTGGAATAACAATCCTTAACTAATTTTAACACCTTTGAGGAAACTAAAATAATAGAAAATAATTACGAATAAAAAATTTTGCATTAAATAAGTTCATTTTTTCATATATCCAAACTTTATAAAAAAGGGTTTCTACACTTTTTGAACACCCAATAACTTTATTTTTTGTTAGAGCAAAGTTGCAACTTTATAAAATAAAAATCCATTTAAAAAATGTATGCAGATAATTAGAACTGAGAATTAATTAATTAACTTAGAAATTTTATTTAAAGATTTTTAATTGTATTTTTAAATTTTCATATGTAACTTTTATACTACTTTTTTGAGCAGTTAAAAATATTTTTACATTCATTCTTATTGCTACATTTTCTGTATAGAGGTAAGATTGCTTATAACGTATTTACAGCATAATACTCATTTATATAAACAAAAGCACAATTCAACTGTAATTATTCCACTTTATATATCTTTATAAATATCACTACAGCAAACGTGACTTTACATATACTAAAACTGCAAGTCCTCTGTGTGTATTTTCCATAGACCTAATTAGTGTCTATGAAACGAATTTGAGATTCTTCGACTGTATAATAGCCAATCTCTATTCTAAATTTACCATAAGACTGATCACTAATAGGACTTATTTTCCATTTTCACGGTAAGTGGAATGATAGTATTTGATTAATTTGATATATTTGATATATTTGAGGAAACGATCATAATTGAAATTATTTTAGAAAATCAAAAAATAATTTTATATCTGGATCAAGTTTAATCTAGTGCATAATGTATTTACAAAAAGTACTTCTACATTTTTTTATAAATGGAATATAAATTTTAATTTTTAAAGTAATAATGTAAGCTAAATAAAATATTAGTAACATACAAAAACCGGTATCAAAACTGTTGTTTTGATTTTAAGACAGAAATTTTAATCGAAGGTTTTCAAATAGAATATTACGATTTTCTTGGATTTATTTATTACTTATTTATTGCTTTTTAAAGCTGATAAAAATAATTTTACATTTTATAGTATTGGTGCATTTTCTATGAATGGCATGGAGAAGTAAAAGTCTTTAGAAATATGTTCACAGTATAATGCTTATTTGCATGAAAACAAGCCCAATTAAACTGGAATTATTTCTCTTTATGTTTCTTTAAAAATATCTCTACACCAAACGTGATTTTAGCTGTACTAAAATTACAATTCCTCTGAAAGTATTTTGAATAACCCTGATTAGTGTCTATGAAACGAATCTGAGAATCTTCGTCTGTGTAATAACTGTTGGAAATCTCGTCAAAATTTTGTCCCTAGAAATTTTGTTATGTGGTGTCTTTGGAAGTGATGTCATTCCGAACCAGTCTTTGTTTCGGTCGTAAAGGCACTCTTTTCTTTTACCTATAACTGTATGCATATTTCTTACTAGTTTTCTCTACTGAGTAAGTATATCTAAATGCACCAAGCTCTTTTCAAAGAGAGGCAGGAGGAAACTGACGGAGAAAGATTAATCTTCGTAGCAGTTAAGAGTTAAATATTTTGACAGTATGTGATAATAAAGAAGTTCCCAGCAAACGCTGGATGTACATGTAAATACTTCTTCTTATTTAAGTTTACCGTTCAAGTCGAATGAATAAATAGATAGAATTGAACTGTTTTCTCATATGAATTATTTGAAGCCACACCAAAGGCCTTAAACACTGCTGTTAATACTCTGCACAAATTCATCAATAACCAATCTGTATTCTAACTTTCCCGCAAGACTGATCTCTAAAAGTATTCTGTTACAGATTTCTAGTTAAATGTATTAACAATGTTTGACTATTTTAATACCTGCAGAGAAACTACTATAGTATGATTCGTTTTAGAATTAAAAAGATATTTTAAAATTAGACATTTTATAAAACTTAAAAAAAAAAACGAAAAAGAATAATATGACATAATAAAAACAATTACAATAGACGTTTCAAGCTTTATATATGATCATCAGTATAAATGCCATTCGAAAATCAAAGCTGATGTTTCCACATGCTCACGTTTTAGATAATACCATTTAAAAATATTAAGATAACAGGGAGTATACATCACATTTTTCAAATGACATATTCTTGAAAGTGAGCCTGTGTTAACATCATCTTTGGTTTTCGATTGACATTTGTACTCATGAGCAGCTTGTATAAAGCTTAAAACGTCTACTGTAATTATCGTTATTTATACTATTGTTTCCGGATCGTTGTGGTAAACACTGCAAATAACTTATTAATACAGTGAAGTAAGTAACACAAGTAACCCAGGAAATAAGACAGCTTTGCAGGAGGCCAGCAAGTTTATTTAGGAAACATTTTGCTCAGGATTACAGAGGCAAATTAATTTATTACAGGACGTGCGCCGGGAACTAGAATATATTACATATGTCGAGGCGGACAGATGAAGCGTACGCTTTGATATAATCAAGAGCAGGCAGCAAGTGCGTAAGAGTTATTTCGCAAATATTTATCGCAAATACCTTCTGCCAAATAAATTACATATAATTGTCTGTTTAATGATTTTATATATCGGTTATTTTCCCCTATAAAAATGCCACGAAAATAATTAACTTGATTCTAGAAGTTTCGGCTATTGGCGAAAATCAATCAGCGCTAAATTACGCCCATATAGTCTGAACAAATAATTTTATTTTCAAATGTTATAGTTTCTGTTTTGAGAAATAAGCCAAATAATGTAATCTTTGGCGTCTTTGTGCATATTTTGGAAGCTCAACATGTAGCTTACTTTCACACACTTGCTGCCTGCTCTCGATTATACACTGAAAAAAATGAAATACTCAAAAATGAGTAAGTTCATGTACTCATATCGAAATGAGTATTTTTGGATCAAAAATGAACATGTGCATTCTCAAAAATGAGTAAGTTCATGTACTCATATCGAAATGAGTATTTTAGGATAAAAATGAACATATGTATTCTCAAAAATGAGTAAGTCCATGTACTCATTTCGAAATGAGTATTTTTGGATAAAAAATGATCATATGATCAAACCCAACATACTTGTATATTTCAGAATGTGTAATGACGAAATTGCGGAACCTAAAAAGCTATTATTTGAAGGAAAAACGAAGAATAAGAGAAATGAAATGTGGATCTGGTTGCTCGGGATTTTCATCAAAGTGCATCCACTACAACTCATTTACTACTCTTTTTTTTTTCCCTCACATTTTACACATCTACTTTTTTTTTCTTGATAGTACTTCAAAATTATGACTTTTTTATCCACTAATTTTTTTAAAAATTTATTTTAACTTTTTTAACGTGAGGCAATATTGTGTTATTTAAAAGTTTTATAACATAATATCTTTGTAAATTATAGCTATGCAAATTACTATGCAATTAAACTAAACTGATTTGGCTTACAAATTTATGAACTACGCTAAAATTTATTATTTTATAAATTATAATTTTGCACAGTTTATAATTTTGTCCTTAAATTTATAAAATTATTTAATATTTTTTCTTTACTTTTATAAAAAATAAAGTTTTTAACTTTATAACGTTTTTAATTTATTTCTTTAGCTTATATTTTTCTAAATTAAACTAATTTAATTTAAATTAAATCAATAAGTCCAGATTTAAACCTACCTATCCAAAGGTCATTAATTTCAAATTTGTCTCTAAAAATCATTTTTTTAACTATATAGTTTAACAGAACCGTACGCAAAAGCCCTCAGCATAGCTGAAATATAATAATTTAATTTATTATAAAAAAAATTGCTTACATAATTTTTTTTAAAATAAAACATTAAAAAATATTTTAATAGTATGTAATCTAGCACGTCTGATTAAGATAATTGTTGTTTTTATTGGAATTGATAAATAGATAATCAGGCAAATAATTTTAAAAAGTATATGTTCGAATAAAGAAAATGTTGGTACTGTTGCAAAAAGAAGCAATCATTGTATTAAGAACTATGTTTTACGCATATAATACATAATAAATTGAAATTTATCTGTTATAAGGCACCAAATAATACAGCAAAATATTGAAAATTATGAAAAGAAAATATTAAAAACATTGGAACTGAAAAAATCCATCTACAGATGAAACCTCAAGTTTTTGCATCATAAAATAACTAACAACACTTGAGAAGAAGGCGTGACCAGTCATGGGGCGTTGGTCTGAGTCGTCAGGTTAGTATACAGGAGATCACGGGTTCGATTCCTCTCATGGCAAGGGTTGGTTAATTACTATAAGCTCTCTCTGGAATGAAAAAAATGAGCAGAAAAGTATATATCCCTTATAAGGTTGTCCTCGCGAACTTTTTTTTTATATCCTATAAATTTTATTTTAACGACATAAAAATTTCTAAATTTGAATACATCCATGGTATCAAAAATGAGTACATAGCAGTTCATATTTGAATACATCCATGGGATCAAAAATGAGTACATAGCAGTTCATATTTGAATACATCCATGGGATCAAAAATGAGTACATGTGTTTCTCAAATTTGAGTACATTTGGATCGAAGCTATTTTGAGTATGTGACATATTCAAAATTGAGTACTTTTTACTCAATTTTGAGCACCCATTTTTTTCAGTGTATCAAGACGTAATCTTCATCAGTGCGCCTCGGTATATGTAATATGTTCTAGTTCCCGGCGCACATCCTGTGATAAATTAATTTGTCTCTATAATCCTGAGCAAAATGTTTCCTAAATAAAATTGCTGGCCTCCTGCAAAGCTGACATATTTTCTGGGTTGCTTGTGTTACTTACTTCACTATATTAATAAGTTCTTCGCAATGTTTACCACAACGACCCGAAAACAATAGTATGTTATTATCTGATATTAATATTACATATATTTTTTTTAGTTTTATTAAATGTCTGATGTTAAAATGATTAAGACGTAATATGTTTATATATTTGAGATACATTTTAGAAGTTATAACACATAAACTTTATCATATAATACGAATTTATTATGTCACATACTGAATTAAAAAAAAACAGTGTTTCTACACCTTTTTTTTAAAATTCGTTAGTATTATTATTTTTTAAAGAGCCTACACTAGCCACGGGAAGAAACGCTCAAATCAATGTTAAGTCTATGGTAAGGTTCTAGCGCGATTTCTCGCTCGCATTTTAATATTTTTAAATGCTTTTCTTGCATAGGATAGCTGGGGTCAGTTTCCAACGTTGTTAGTTTTTACTTTTTCGATTTTTCTTGCATTTTTTTTATAAGCGGGCATTTTCAATTTTGGAACCGGTTGGAACTGGTTCTGAAAATGAAAGTACCCTTATATAAAATAACTGGAACCAAAATCGAAAAAATAAAAACTAACAACATTGGAGATTGACCTCAGCTATCCTATGCAAAAAGAAGCATTTAAAAATATTAAAATACGAACGAGAAATCACGCAAGAACCTTCCCATAGACTTAACATTGGCTTGAGCGTTTTTTCGCGTGACTGATGTAGGCTCTAAAGCAATGAAACAGTTTACAAGACGAAAAGCAAATACAAAAATCAGTATCCGAAATTATTTTAGTTAATTCATGACAGAAAGTTTCATCAAAAATTATCAAGCGAAATTTAAAATTTTTCTTTTTACTGCTTCTTATTTATTTATTACATTTTAATGAATATAAAAATAATTTTAATTTTGTCGCTACTGCTGAATTTTTAAACAAAAATAAAGTTAGTTTTTAAGAATTATCATTAAAATTCGCACTTTTATTGCCGTCAACTTCCAAATACGAATAATGTAATGGATCATAAGCAAATGTTTTTTTTTTCTTGTGGTTATGATGAAATTTTAGTCATAAATATAAAATGAATTGCTTTAATTAAGGATAAAATTACATCATATATTCTAATACGAGCAAATCTTGTGTGTAGATATATATATATAGGTTCTGCGTCAATTCATCTCGCACAATTCATCGCGGAACAATTCTTCGCGCACAATTCGTCGCATCGTCAATTCGTCGCAGCGTCAATTCGTCGCGGCGACAATTCGTCGCAGCGTCAATTCGTCGCGAGCTCAATTCGTCGCGGCTCAATTCGTCGCGACGTCAATTCGTCGCAGCGAAAACGTCTTTGAAGGCTATTATGATAAAAATAAGGATAATTTAGTAAAATTATTTAATGATAATTTGTTTTTTAGATATACAGAATTATAACTTACATTTTACAGGCAATTTCGGAGGAATTTTTTTATAAGTGATTTTGTTGGGAATTTCCTTATTGTGAACATGAAAGTTTAATGAATAAGAGCAAGTCATTTCTTATTTAAATTAGAGATAGAATAAATATTGCTTTAGATAATCGAAAAAATGGCGTAGGATTTAGGATAAAATCACCCAGATCATGAAAAAATGACGAATACAAATGCTAGAATTTTTTTTAAAAAAATTAATAGTTGATATATGTATACACAGGGTACAACCCCCCCCCCTTATATTTGAAAGAATTAGGAAGTAAAAACAGTATTGAGAGATGTGAACATAATATACTTTTTGTGATTGTGATTAAACTGATTGCTGCATGAATGCAATTTCATTAAGTAGTATTTTGGTTTTAAAAGTTTTTTCATTTATTTCATCTATCCATACTAATATTATAAAGGAGTAAAAATTGTTTGTTTGTTTGTTTGTTTGTAGGGGGTAATCTCTGGAACTACCGAACCAAAGTGATTCAAAAGTGATGGTGGCAAATTGATGGTGACAACCCCTGCTCCAACATAGGCTATATTTTATGTCGGTGCCACTAACCCCAGGGGGTGCAGGAGCGAAAAACGTTCTAAAATTGCGATTTTTTAGCTCACAGGCTATCAAAGCCTGAGAGCTTATGTGCCCGCCAGTTCTGTATGTATGTATGTACGTACGTAACGCGATAACTCTTCATAGAAATATCCGTTTTCCTTCAAATTTTGTTTATAGGTTCACTGTGTTGAGGCGCTTCCCTGATTAGTTTTCGGGATTGATTGGTTAAGTATAAAGGGGGGAACAAGGGGCTAATTCCCCCCCCTTTAATTTATATAAATGGGTTTTTCATGCAGAATTATTCCGTTTTTCTTCAAATTTTGTTTATAGGTTCACTGAGTTAAGGCACTTCCCTGATTAGTTTTCGGGATTCATTGGTTAAGTATAAAGGGGGGGGACGGGAGCTAATCCCCCCCTTTATTTTATATAAATGGGTTTTTCATGCAGAATTATTCCGTTTTCCTTCAAATTTTGGTTATAGGTTCACTGTGTTAAGGCGCTTCCCTGATTAGTTTTCGGGATTGATTGGTTAAGTATAAAGGGGGGGAACGGGGGGATAATCCCCCCTTAATTTATATAAATGGGTTTTTCATGCAGAATTATCCCATTTTCTTCAAATTTTGTTTATAGGTTCAGTGTGTTAAGGCGTTTCCCTGATTAGTTTTCGGGATTGATTGGTTAAGTATAAAGGGGGGTAACGGGGACATATCCCACCTTATTTTATATAAATGGGTTTTTCATGCAGAATTATTCCGTTTTCCTTCAAATTTTGTTTATAGGTTCACTGTGTTAAGTCGCTTCCCTGATTAATTTTCGGGATTGATTGGTTAAGTATAAAGGGCGAGAACGGGGGAGATAATACCCCCCTTAATTTATATAAATGGGTTTTTCATGCAGAATTATTCTATTTGCTTCAAAAATTTTTTTATACGTTCATTGGGTTAAGAAGCTTCCCTGATTAGTTTTCAGGATTGATTGATTAAGTATAAAGGAGGGGAACGGGGGGGCTAATACCCCCCTTAATTTATATAAATGGGTTTTTCATGCAGAATTATCCCATTTCCTTCAAATTTTGTTTATAGGTTCACTGTGTTAAGGCGCTTCCCTGATTAGTTTTCGGGATTGATTGGTTAAGCATAAAGGGGGGAACGGAGGGCTAAGCCCCCCTTTTTTATATATAAATGTTTTTTTTCATGCAGAATTATTCAGTTTTCCTTCAAATTTTGTTTATAGGTTCACTGTGTTAAGGCGCTTCCCTGATTAGTTTTCGGGATTGATTGGTTAAGTATAAAGGGGGGGGAAGGGGGGAGATAATCCCCCCTTAATTTATATAAATAGGTTTTTCATGCAGAATTATTCTATTTGCTTTAAAATTTATTTATAGGTTCATTGGTAATATTTAAGCGGAGCTTCTGACTGTAAAATAGTCTAGTAAACATCGCCTTCATTTTTAAAGACCTTATCCAATGACATGCCACTCACTATTGTGCGAAAATTTTTTTTCTTCTCTACCACCATTTTGTATTTTACGGCCGCAATTTTGAATTTATGAAAACAAAACCTAGCCTATAACCATCGGACGGTTAAGACGAATCGATAGGGACCTCATTCATTAAAATCCATCCAGCCGTTGAGATGTGTCGAGGGTATAAAGAAATCCACATGCATACATATTACCCAGATACTCGTCAAACACATAACCCTTCATGGCAGTCGGGTAAAAAGGGGCCTCAGGGTCCGAATTCATATTTTTATTCGGGCCTCAGGGCCCGAATAAAAATATGAGTGTTGTGGCCCGGGGAGAGGAGTCTAAGATTCATCTTTAAAGTTACGCATTGAGAAGGTGACACAATTATAGGGGGGGGGGGTGAACATGCATGGCGCACAAAAGTTTAAAGGAGTCCCGGGCCGCGCCCAGGGGACCGGGGTCCTAACTGCAATGTAGAAATGGGGAATAACTAAATGGAGAAAACACACCAAAACGAAAAACATCGGGCTAAAAGGGAGCAAGTTATTAAAAATTTAGGGGAACAAAAACCTTCAACGTTGCCCCTATACTGAGTCCCAGAGGGCCAGGGTCTCAACTGGAACGTAGAAATGGTGAAAAGCTTAATGGAGATAAAGCCACAAAAACGAAGGAGATCGGGTAAAAATGGGGCTAATTATTAGCAACTAGCAAGCTACGCCCGCTACGCTGGTCAATTTCTTTTAACGAACCTGTAATCAAAAAAATATTGACATTTCATAAATAACTTTTATATTTTAAGAGAATAATAAGGCTACTATAATTTGTGACTCTTGCTATAGCCAATATACACGTCAGGACACGTCGCCCTTATCATTATCTTTTTACGCATGAAGGTTTCGCTATGGTACTCCATTGGAAAATTTGGTAATTTTTGAAATTCAATATTTGAAAAACGGCATAATTATTAGATTTCAAATTTATATCAAGAAAAATACAATTTTCTACCTTTCAAACGCAGTTTGTCTAACAATTTTCTGACAAATACTTTTTGAGTTATTATTTTTTTCAGTAACTTCAAATGTTTCATTTTCTGAGATTAATCTGTTGCAACAATTAGCGAAAAACCCAGTCGTCAGCAACGCATAGTTTTTTTTTATTAAAGAGGCTGTTGGAGCAGGGATTGTCACCACCAATTTGCCACCATCACTTTTGAAATCGATTCCGTGGTTCCAGAGATTTCATAGAAATTGTAATTTAGAATGACTTTAGAACGCTTTTCGCTCATTTCACCCTTTTAAATTTCGATTTTTTTAAAAATTTATTCTTAGAGAGTATTTACATCTTATAAATAACTACAATGCTAAATTTCAAATTTCTTGCCCCTTCAGTATAAAAAAGTCGCAATTTTCGAACATTTTTCGATCCTGCACCCCATTGATGTTAGTGGCAACGACATAAAATATAGCCTATGTTGAAGTAGGGATTGTCCCCATCAATTTGCTACCATTACTTTTGAAATCGGTTCTGTAGTTCCAGAGATTTCATAGAAATTGTAATTTAGACTGTTTTTAGAACGCTTTTCGCTCATTTCACCCTTTTAAATTTCGATTTCTTTTTTATTTTGTTCTTAGAGAGCATTCACATCTTATAAGTAACTACAATAACGAATTTCAAATTTCTAGCTACTTCAGTATTAAAAATAAAAAGAAAACTGCCCAGTTAAACTGAGGGCACTGAGTTCACAGGCTATTCACACTAATTGTATATTATACTCTTATTTCAAACCATCGAAAAATAAAGAAAGCAACAGTATATTAAGGGGGGGGGGGTCATCCCCCCGTTACCCCCCTCATAGTTAACTAATGAACCCCTTAAACTAATCAGGTAAATCTCTAATTACAATGAATATATATACAAAATTTGAAGAAAATCGGATAATTCTGCATGGAAAACCCATTTATATAAATTAAGGCGGGATTAGCCCCCCCGTTCCTCCCCCCTATATACTTAACCAATCAATCTCGAAAACTAATCAGGGAAGCGTCTTAACGCAATGAACCTATAAACAAATTTTGAAGCAAATGGGATAATTCTGCATGAAAAACCCATTTATATAAATTAAGGGGGGATTATCCCCCCGTTCCCCCCCCCCTTTATACTTAACCAATCAATCCCGAAAACTAATCAGGGAAGCGGCTTAACACAGTGAACCTATAAACGATATTTGAAGGAAAACGGAATAATTCTGCATGAAAACCCAATTATATAAAATAAGAGGGGGATTAGCCCCCCGCTCCCCCCCTTTATACTTAACCAATCAATCCCGAAAACTAATTAGGGAAGCGTCTTAACACAGTGAACCTTTAACCAAAATTTGAAGGAAATGGGATAATTCTGCATGAAAAACCCATTTATATAAATTAAGAGGGGTATTAGCCCCCCCTTCCCCCCCTATATACTTAATCAATCAATCCCGAAAACTCATCAGGGAAGCGTCTTAACCCAATGAACCTATAAATAAATTTTAAAGCAAATAGAATAATTCTGCATGAAAAACTCATTTATATAAATTAAGGGGGGATTATCCCCCCCCCCATTTCCCCCCCTTTATACTTAACCAATCAATCCCGAAAACTAATCAGGGAAGCGCCTTAACACAGTGAACCTATAAACAAAATTTGAAGGAAAACGGAATAATTCTGCATGAAAAAAACATTTATGTAAAATAAGGGGGGGTTAGCCCTCCGTTCCCCCCTTTATACTTAACCAATCAATCCCGAAAACTAATCAGGGAAGCGCGTTAACACAGTGAACCTATAAACAAAATTTGAAGGAAATGGGATAATTCTGTATGAAAAACCCATTTATATAAATTAAGGGGGGTGTTAGCCCCCCCGTCCCCCCCATTTTATACTTAATCAATCAATCCCGAAAACTAATCAGGGAAGCGTCTTAACCCAATGAACCTATAAACAAATTTTGAAGCAAATAGAATAATTCTGCATGAAAAACCCATTTATATAAATTAAGAGGGGGATTATCTCTCCCGTTCTCCCCCTTTATACTTAACCAATCAATCCCGAAAACTAATCAGGGAAGCGCTTAACACAGTGAACCTATAAACAAAATTTGAAGGAAAACGGAATAATTCTGATGAAAAACCCATTTATATAAAATAAGGGGGGATATGCTCCCCGTTCCCCCCCCCACTTTATACTTAAACAATCAATCCCGAAAACTAATCATGGAAACGCCTTAGCACAGTGAACCTATAAACAAAATTTGAAGGAAATGGGATAATTCTGCATGAAAAACCCATTTATATAAATTAAGGGGGAATTATCCCCCCGTTCCCCTCCTTTATACTTAACCAATCAATCCCAAGAACTAATCAGGGAAGCACCTTAACACAGGGAACCTATAAACAAAATTTGAAGGAAAACGGAATAATTCTGCACGAAAAACCCATTTATATAAAATAAGGGGGGATTAGCCCCCCGCCCCCCCCCCCTTTATACTTAACCAGTGAATCCCGAAAACTAATCAGGGAAGAGCCTTAACTCAGTGAACCTATAAACAAAATTTGAAGGAAAACGGAATAATTCTGCATGAAAAACCCATTTATATAAATTAATGGGGGGGGGGGGTATTAGCCCCTTGTTCCCCCCCTTTATACTTAACCAATCAATCCCGAAAACTAATCAGGGAAGCGCCTTAACACAGTGAACCTATAAACAAAATTTGAAGGAAAACGGATATTTCTATGAAGAGTTATCGCGTTACGTACGTACATACATACATACAGAACCGGCGGGCACATATGCTCTCAGGCTTTGATAGCCTGTGAGCTAAAAAATCGCAATTTTAGAACGTTTTTCGCTCCTGTACCTCCTGTGGTTTGTGGCACCGACATAAAATATAGCCTATGTTGGAGCAGGGATGATAATTAATTAGTAAATTGGTAATTAATGGAGTAAATTGATGGAGCACCATCAATTTACCACCATCACTTTTGAAATCGGTTTGGTAGTTCCAGAGATTACCCCCTACAAACAAACAAACAAACAAACAAACAAACAAACAATCTTTACTCCTTTATAATATTAGTATAGATAGATGAAATAAATGAAAAACTTATAAAACCAAAATACTACTTAATGAAATTGCATTCATGCAGCAATCAGTTTAATCACAATCACAAAAAGTATATTATGTTTACATCTCTCAATACTTTTTTAGCTCACAGGCTATCAAAGCCTGAGAGCTTATGTGCCCGCCCGTTCTGTATGTATGTATGTATGTATGTATGTATGTATGTACGTAAGTACGTACGTAACGCGATAACTCTTGACAGAAATAACCGTTTTGCTTCCAATTTTGTTTATAGGTTCCTTGTGATAAGGCGCTTCCCTGATTAGTTTTGGGGATTGATTGTTTAATTATAAAGGGGGGAACGGGGGGCTAACCCCCCTTAATTAAGACAAATGGTTTTTTCATGCAGAATTGTCCAATTTTCTTCAAATTTTGTATATAGGTTAATTGTGATAAGGTTCTTTCCTGATTAGTTTTGGGGGTTTATAGGTTAAGTATAAAGGGGCTAACGGGGGGGGGATTCCTCCCCCTTAAATTAGATAAATGAATTTTTCATGCAGAGTTATCCGATTTTCTTCCACTTTTGTTTATAGGTTCCTTGTGATAAGGCGCTTCCCTGATTAGTTTTGGGGATTGATTGGTTAACTATAAAGGGGGGGGGACGGGGGGCTAACCCCCCTTTATTTGGATAAATGGTTTTTTCATGCAGAATTATCCAATTTTCTTCAAATTTTGTATATAGGTTCATTGTGATAAGGTTCTTTCCTGATTAGTTTTGGGGGTTCATAGGTTAAGTATAAAGGGGGTAACGGGGGGGTTAATCGTCCCCCCTTATTTTAGATAAATTATTTTTTTCATGCAGAGTTATCCGATTTTCTTCAAATTTTGTATATAGGTTCATTGTGATAAGGTTCTTTCCTGATTAGTTTTAGGGGTTCATAGGTTAAGTACAAAGGGGGTAACGGGGGGGGGTTAATCCTCTCCCCTTATTTTAGATAAATGATTTTTTTCATGCAGAGTTATCCGATTTTCTTCAAACTTTCTATATGGGCTCATTGTGGTAAGGGGCTTCCCTGATTAGTTTTGGGGGTTCATTGGTGAAGTGTAAAGGAGGGAAACGGCGGCTACCCCCCCCCCTTAATTTTGATAAATGGGTTTTTCATGCAGAATTATCCAATTTACTCCAAATTTTGTATATAGGCTCATTGTGGTAAGGCACTTCCCTAATTAGTTTTGGGGGTTCACTGGTAAAGTATAAAGGGGGGAACGGGGGGAACTAACTCCCCTTGATATAGATAAATGGGTTTTTTAAGCAGAATTATCCGATTTTCTTCTAATTATATATATATGTTCATTGTGATAAGGCGCTTCTCAGATTAGTTTTGGGGGTTCTTTGGTTAAGTATAAAGGGGGACGGGGGGCTAATGCCCCACCTTAATTTAGATAAATGGATTTTTCATGCAGAATTATCCGATTTTTTAAAATTTTGTATATAGGTTCATTGTGGTAAGGCGCTTCTCTGATTAGTTTTATGGGTTCATTGGTTAATTATAAGAAGGAGAAACGGCGATGGTTCCCCCCTCTTAATATATTGTCGATTTCTTCATTTTTCGAGGGCTTATTTCAAATTCTTTGAAATAAGAATATAATTTACAGTTAGTGTGAATAGCCTGTGAGCTCAATGCCGTCAGTTTAACTGGGCAGTTTTCTTTTATTTACTTCCTAATTCTTTCAAATATAAGGGGGGGGGGGTTGTACCCCGTGTACACATATGTCAACTATTAATTTTTTTTAAAAAATTTCTAGCATTTGTATTCGTCATTTTTAAAAAAATTCCTCCGAAATCGCCTTTAAAATGTAAGTTATAATTCTGTATATCTAAAAAACAAATTATCATTAAATAATTTTACTAAATTATTCTTATTTTTATCATAATAGCCTTGAAAGACATTTTCGCTGCGACGAATTGATGTCGCGACGAATTGAGCCGCGACGAATTAAGCTCGCGACGAATTAAGCTCGCGACGAATTGTCGCCGCGATGAATTGACTCTGCGACGAATTGACGCTGCGACGAAATGTGCGCGCCGAATTGTTTCGCGATGAATTGTGCGAGATGAATTGACGCGACACCATATAGGTTATATATATATACAGGGTGATTCATAAAAGATGGGCAGAACTTTAAGGGGTTATAGTACACTTAAAGACAAATAATATTAAATAGGAGACTAAGGGTCCCAGACGTATTCCCAAGGAGATAGGGGGCATTAAAGTTTAGGGTCCGAAATTTCAAATGATTATAAAACATGGAAAAATTGGTCGATTCGTTTGCGGTTTTTGCAAAAAATTTTCTTTATGCCAGTATTTTCTTGAAATAAAATTTTAAAGTTCAATTTCAAAAAATGCCGATAGGGGGCGCTTTAGACTTTGGAGTAACAAACAACTATTTTTTAACGTTATTTTTTGTATTTCTTTAAATGATTTCGAAAGCTTAGACTTAAACTTAAATTTTGATCTAAAAATCTGAGTCCTAACGAGTAGTTAAGTAGCGTAAACTGAAATTTGAAATTTGAAACCCTTCTCCCCCCAGAACAAAAATCAGTTATTCCCGATCTTTGTGTCGTAGATTAGGCTCTAACTACTGCCGCGTTTTGCTAAAATTATTCTTTATGTCAGTATTTTCTTGAAAATAAATTTTAAAGAAAATTTTCAAAAAATTCCGATAGAGGGCGCTTTAGACTTTGGAGTAACGAACAACTATTTTATACCGTTATTTTTTGTGTCTCATTAAATGCTTTCTAAAGCTTAGACTTAAACTTAAATTTTCAGCTCAAAATCTGAATCGCTGAGCGTGGTTCAGTAGCGAGGGGAGGGGGTTCAAATTTCAACTTCTGAACATAGTTCAGTTTGCACTACTTAACCATGCCCAACGATTCTGTGCTGTGATACGAGGCAAAAATACAACTTTCGTCAAGGACTGCATAGTCGGAATTCACTCATAAAGGCACTGGCACAGTTGGAAACGTCGCTCATGCAAACGTTAAAGCTCCATTCCTGACGCTAGTCACCGGGTGAAGAAGGAAACAGAAAGTATGCAAATGTCAAATGGGGAAGAAGAAGAACACGTATGCAAAATTTCGACACGATTCAGGCATAAAAACCACTGAACGGTGAGTCAAGTGTAAGTCGAATCGGATGATATCGTAAGAATGAATCGGAAGATGGTGCCCTTCACGAATAAGGAAAAGGCTGAGATGCATTTAATTTACGGAGCGGCAGATGGAAATGGTGCAGAAGCACAACGAATGTACGGAGAGCGATTTCCTAACAGGCGGTTGCCTAACCGCAAAACTTTCGAGCGCTTGCACAGACAGTTGTGTGAGACGGGATCATTTCTCGCTTCCCGGTCGAATGCAGGTCGTGCAAAAAAGGACGAATCAGTAGTTGTTGCAGAAGCCATTCTGGATGTAGTAGCGGCGCAGCCAAGTACAAGTACACGAACAGTGGCTAGCCAGGTGGATACCTCACAGTCCACGACTTGGAGGGTACTGAAGGATGAACATTTGCTCCCGTTTCATGTGCAACGAGTCCAGAAACTGTCTCCAGGGGATTATCCAAATCGTATTGAATTCGCCCGCTGGTTTCTGCAGCAGAACGCGCTAAATCCACATTTTGGACGAACTGTGCTTTTCACCGATGAATGTACCTTCACACGTGAAGGTACATTTAACACACACAATGCACATGTATGGGCGGATGTCAATCCACATGCTACGTATCCACATGCTCATCAGAGACGCTTTTCCATCAATGTTTGGGCAGGAATCCTCGGAGACCACCTAATCGGACCGTACCTTCTTCCTGAACGCCTCAACGGTAAAACATACCTCACATTTCTGCAACATGTGCTGCCAGACCTGTTAAACGTTGTTCCTCCACGCATCCGGCGGGTCATGTGGTTCCAGCACGATGGAGCGCCAGCCCATTACGTACGAGACGTCCGCAACTATCTGGACATCACATTTCCGAACAGATGGATTGGTCGAGGTGGTCCTGTTGCTTGGCCTGCTCGCTCGCCAGATCTTTCACCCCTCGATTTCTTTTTTTGGGGACGATTGAAGGCTCTTATGTATGAGACACCCATTGAATCCCCCGAGGAACTGGTCGCCAGACTTTCCGCCGCTGTAGGGGAAGTGCTCGAAAAGCCTGATGTTTTCGCGAATGTTCGCCGTTCCATTCGTCGCCGTTGTTCTGCGTGCATAACCTCTGGTGGTCACAATTTTGAACATTTATTGTGATTACATGTTAATAAATATGCTTTGGTAACATAATCCTAATTTGTGTCTTTTTACCTCGTATCACAGCACACAATGTGTGGACATGGTAAACTGAACTGTGCTCAGGAGTAGAAATTTCAAACCCCTCTCCCCAGAAACTTAACCACGTCTAACGATTCAGATTTTGGGCTGAAAATTTAAGTCTAAGCTTTAGAAAGCATTTAATGAGACACAAAAAATAACGGTATAAAATAGTTGTTCGTTACTCCAAAGTCTAAAGCGCCCTCTATCGGAATTTTTTGAAAATTTTCTTTAAAATTTATTTTCAAGAAAATACTGACATAAAGAATAATTTTAGCAAAACGCGGCAGTAGTTAGAGCCTAATCTACGACACAAAGATCGGGAATAACTGATTTTTGTTCTGGGGGGAGAAGGGTTTCAAATTTCAAATTTCAGTTTACGCTACTTAACTACTCGTTAGGACTCAGATTTTTAGATCAAAATTTAAGTTTAAGTCTAAGCTTTCGAAATCATTTAAAGAAATACAAAAAATAACGTTAAAAAATAGTTGTTTGTTACTCCAAAGTCTAAAGCGCCCCCTATCGGCATTTTTTGAAATTGAACTTTAAAATTTTATTTCAAGAAAATACTGGCATAAAGAAAATTTTTTGCAAAAACCGCAAACGAATCGACCAATTTTTCCATGTTTTATAATCATTTGAAATTTCGGACCCTAAACTTTAATGCCCCCTATCTCCTTGGGAATACGTCTGGGACCCTTAGTCTCCTATTTAATATTATTTGTCTTTAAGTGTACTATAACCCCTTAAAGTTCTGCCCATCTTTTATGAATCACCCTGTATATATATATATATATATATATATATGCAAATTTTATCTTAAAAACGGCTCTAACGATTTTGACGAAATTTAGTATCCTACCGTTTTGGGGCACCAGAAAACCATTGGGCTAGGTCACATGTTCGAGAAAATTCGATTAGTGGGTCATTTTGAGTCATGGTCTGGCTAATTGTATCTAAAAAATGGTTCAAACTATTTTGACGAAATTTTGTATCCGACCATTTTTGGGCACGAGAAGACTATTGGGCTGGGTCACATGTTTGAGAACTTTCGATTAGGGGGTCATTTTTGGATCAACGCGGGTCAAATTAATTTTATCTAAAAAACGGCTCTAACGATTTTGATTAAATTTTGTGTCCTACGAGTTTCGAGCACGATAAAATTATTGGGCTAGGTCACATGTCCGAGAAAATTCGATTAGTGGGTCATTTCTGGGTCATTGTGGGTCAAGATCTAAAAAGCGGCTCAATTTACACTAAATTTTGCATCCAATGGTTTCCGGGCACGAGAAGACTGTTGGGCTAGGTCACATGTTCGAGAAAATTCAATTAGTGAGTCATTTTGGGTCATTTTGGGTCATGGTCAAGCTAATTGTATCTAAAAAACGGTTCAAACGATTTTGACGAAATTTTGTATCCGACTATTTTCGGGCACGAGAAGACTATTGGACTGGGTCACATGTTCGAGAACTTTCGATTAGTGGGTCATTTTTGGGTCAAAGCGGGTCAAATTAATTTTATCTAAAAAACGGCTCTAACGATTTTGATTAAATTTTGTATCCTACGAGTTTCGGGCACGCGAATATCATTGGGCTAGGTCACATATTCGAGAAAATTCGATTAGTGGGTCATTTCTGCGTCATTGTGCGTCAAGATCTAAAAAGCGGCTCAATTTACACTAAATTTTGCATCCAATGGTTTTCGAGCACGAGAAGACTGTTGGCCTAGGTCACATGTTCGAGAAAATTCAATTAGTGGGTCATTTTGGTCATGGGTCATTATGGGTCAAGCTATTTTATCTTAAAAACGGTTTAGAGGATTTGAAATAAATTTAGCACCCTACAGGTTTAGGGAACAAGAAGACTATTAGGCTAGGTCACATGTTCGAGAAATTTCGATTAGTGGGTCATTTTGTTCATGGGTCATTATGGGTCAAGCTATTTTATCTTAAAAACGGCTCAGACTATTTACACTAAATATTGCATCCTATCTTTTTCGGGCACGAGAAGACTATTGGGCTAAGTCACATGTTCGAGAAAATTCAATTAGTGGGTCATTTTGGTCATGGGTCATCACACTTGATCTCAAATTTAATTTTGACCGAGCATAGCTCGGTCTTCCCTGCTCGTAAAAATTAACTTATTTCTGCAAAAAAATATTCTTCTTACAAAATATGAAATAAATTAAAAAGTGAATCAAATAATACAATAGTATTTTTAGTGTACTAAGTAATGTTCATCAATTTATGTAATTAAATGTATGCATATGTCGTTTATTCACCTAAAATCTTAAAAAACAAACATATGTATTGGGTTGTCTGGAAAGTTCTTGCCGGTTGGGAAAATCAATTCATACCGGAAAATTCTGCTCATTAATTATTTGGTATTAGATATCAGAATCGATGTCTAATAGTTAAATGATAGAATTTTCCGGTACGAATTGTTTTTTTTTCAACCAGCACGAACTTACATGACAACCCAATATAAGCTCATGATTATTTAATACATAAAGAAGTACTTATTTGTAGTGTAGTGCAGTTGTAATAATTTCAATTTATGCAACTGTATAAATATATCTAATTCTTACGTTACATTACATATACTAAAACTGTAAATCGCTTACAGAATTTTGCATAGCTCTAATTAGTGTCTATGAAACGGGTTTAAGATTTGTAGGTTTTATAATATCTGTTGCCTATTTGTATTCTCAGAAGACTGATATCAAATCAGTTTTTATTTTCCGTTTCCCCGACGAATTGAACAACTATCTTTAACTAATTAAAACATTTTAGGAAACTATTATAATCGAAAAACACTTTAGGAATAAAAAAAGGGATTTTTTTTATATTTTATTATGTACGTGATATTATGTAAATATATTAAATCGACAAAAAGTATTTAAAAGTTTTATTTTTGTATCTGCGTGATAATTTATATAAAGCAATATAATTCTAAAGCATTGCTAAATTTTAATTTTGGAAACAATTTCTAAACTCTCTTACAATGGATTAAAAATCAATAAATTTTCTCTATTCGTGTAATGATAAAATTTTAATAACAATCGCCCGTGAAAAATGTAAATTAAAAAAAAATGTAAATTAAAAAAAAATGTAAATAAAGAGAAACTAAATAATATAGATTTCATACCAATTTAAGACGATAAAAAAAAAATGTGTTTACCAATAATATTATAATCTATGTTATTTGTTGCTAAATATCAATTTCTAGTGCAGTTTGTAATTATTTCACTTTATTAATCTTTGTAAATATTTCTAAAGATTACATGACTTTACATATGGTAAAACTATAAATCCTCTGAGAGTATTTTGGATAGCCTTAATTAGTGTTTTCGAAACGGATTTGAGATTTGTCGGCTCTATAATAGCCTATCTATATTCTAACATTCCCACGAGACTGAAAGAGGATTTATTTTCAGTTTTCCCGATAACTTAAATACAATGTTGTTCTAATTTAATACTGTTGAGGAAACTATTATAATACAAAATACTTTGGAAGTTTAAAGAAAAAAAAGTTTTTCGAATCACGCAAAGTTTTCATTGCACATAGTGAATTTACAGTAAATGTAGAAATTATTTTTATTCCTTGCGTATAGGTATCGATATGTATTTAAGAGATTTAATTAAAATTCATTTTTATTTATCTTTAACTTGTGACAAATTTCTAAATACAGGTGATATGAGGTATATATATATATATATATATATATTATTTTTAACAATTTCCAACATAATTGAAAAGTGTTTATGAATCCGATTTGTCTGTCTGTCTGTCCGTGCTCTAACTCGCGTAAGTATACTTGGATTGCCATTAATTGATATAAGTCATTTAAGTTTACAATGACATGTTCCGTATTGAAAATGGAGTGTATAGCATTTATAGTTCGTTTACAGGCGCACTCAAAAGTATTCCGTTACATTATTGTCCGTGGAGAAAAATCGTTTGCAGTGTATTCTAATGATGCTATACCATTTCATGCAAATTGAAAATTATATATATTACTAAGGTGCACTTCAAGGGGCTTACTGTGTAATACGTTGAGCATAGCATTTATCGTTTCTTTACAGGGACACACTACATAATTCTACTACTCTCATATGAGCATTAATTGCTGTAAGTGTGTTTTCAATTGTGGTATGTGTTTAAAATTTAACTAATTTTGTGCATATTACTTGGTGTTACAGGACCGTACAAAATAATTCCGTTACATTATGGTCCGTGGAGAAAAATCGTTTGCAGTGTATTCTGATGATGTTACACTTTTTAATCCAAATTTAAATTTATATATATATCACTGAGGTGCACTTCAAGGAGCTTACTATGGAATACGTTGAGCATAGCATTTATCGTTTCCTTACAGGGACACACTAAATAATTCGGTTACACTACTCTTATATGAGCATTAATTGCTGTAAGTGTGTTTTCAATTGTGGTATGCGTTTTAAATTTAACTAATTTTGTGCATTTTACTTGGTGTTACAGGACTGTGCAAAATAATTCGAGTACATTTCCACTTATTGACGGAAATTGCTGAAGGAGAATATCTAACCGAGTTATAATTTTCCTAATTGAACTAAATCTTTGCATATGATGTAATATATACACAAATCTACACATCATACGCAGGGCTGGGCAAAAGAATTTGGATATTATCAATAAATGGTAACAGCTGAAATTGGGGTTTCAGATGCGTTATGCGTTTTCCAAATGGTTTACTTAGACATCATCTTTGACCTTATTAAACGTTGATGTTTTGTTATATTATTCTGAATGTGTTGGAAAGTACTTCATAATATATGCTTGACGGATGATTTTTCTTTCTTGTTCCATGTAGTTTAGATAAATTTGAATTAAACATGATATGTGAATAAGGTTATAAACGAAAGCGCTGTAATTCTGCAGAAATGTTCATTAAAAAACTCATTTTTGCACAAAAAAACTTACTTTTCAAAAAAAGTTTTGAAAAAATTGTAAAAAAGTCAACGGTCGGAATTAGCGCGTTGCATACAGAAAAAATACAGTAGTATCTACTTTTTCGAGCATTTTGTAGCGTTGCGTGCTACATTTTGAAAAATGTAATGTAGCTAATAGCGCGATACAAACAATTAGTATTTTGTAGCTAACACTGATGCTACTTTTAAAACTACTTCAGGGGAAAAAACAGTGCTATTCTGCTAGTAATGTTATTGTAACTTGCTTTTTTTGTACAAAATATGTTCTTTGCAAAAAATTTTCAAATGTCAGCAATTCAACTACAGCATTTAACAATTCATTATATGACAGCACGTATTTGTCTATTGTCACTGGCTGGTGAATCAAAGTGAAAAAAAATCCAAACAAATAAATATTTTTTCTTCCTAGAAACACTTACTCATAATTAAATATCTTCATTTTAATGCCACGTCTTTATAATGTTTCATAATGTCTTTTAGAAATGCTTTATTTACAGATTTATTATTTTTTGATATTATGACAGAGACATGCAAACAAAGTTTGTTTATCTAACAAAGTTTTTATTGAATTCATCTGATCGGCATATAACGAGTAATATATGCTTAAACTAACATTTTAAAGAATAACACAAAACCTCTTCTGGTGTGTTAACTTTCTTAATTTTTAATGCTCTTTATTTTATCGCATATACAGGGTCATCGAAAAAGGTTGGATAGATTTGAAAGAATAATAACTCTGAAAGTAGAGTAAACGCAATTATTTTCTTTCCAAAGTACTCGGCAGTTATCCAAGATTTGTTAGATGTAGCTGTTTTAAAGCCATGATATTCCGACGATGCACAGAATCTATGATCTGAAAATGCAAATCGCACCACACTTTCGCAATTTTCTTCGATGATTTCGGAGTGAAAAGCGTATAAGTCTAAAACTATTGGAGGTATGAGGAAAATGTAAATTAGAAAATTCTTAAACATCGTCGATTTAGTAGGAAAAGATCCACTATGTGCACGAATAGTCTAAGCAAAAAGTGAAAATTGCGAGTGTGTGGTGCGATTTGCATTTCCAGATCATTGATTTCGCGCATCGTCTGCATGTCACGGCTTTAAAACAACTACATCTAACAAATCTTGGATAATTTCGGAGTACTTCGGAAAGAAAATAATTGTGTTTTCTCAATTACTTTTAGAGTTATGACTCTTTAAAATCTGTCTCACCTTTTTCGATGCCCCTGTATTTTATTGCACCCTGGAAATAGGGATATAACGAGGGACCATTGTATTACTAAATCCGTGTTCTCAATTTCAAATATACCTTGAATCATTTGACAAAATGTGAAAGGGGCTAACTAGCGACTACTTTCGAAAAGTAGTTTGTAGACTCAACATTTTAAAACAAGTAGTTATAGTTAACTACGATTTCGAAAAAGTAGTTGTAGTTGCAGTTCGTTACAAAAATAAAGTATTATTTTTCCGACCACTGAAGAATGTCTTACATTTTAAGCGCGTTTGTGTCGATTCATATGTAAAAAATGTTATCTAAGCTCGCTGTTTTGTTAAAAGTTTGTAGCCAATTTATAAATTCAATTAACATGAATAATTCATAATGCATATTTTTACTCCATTTGGTAATGATAAAATTCGGATAAACGTGACATGTGACAAAGAGAAAATTGAATTGCGGGATTTATGTAGTAATTTTCAAAAAAAAAAAAACTCCTTTTGGTAAAAAAAAAAAAAAAAAAAAAAAAAAAAAAAAAACTTAATTCTTCCAAAAAAGAAAAAAAAAAGTTCTGGGAAAGAAACGAAACATAATATTTTAATGTACTTCCCACTTTTGTGATTTTATGTAAATTCATGCACATATGTCGTTTATTTACATAAAATCTTAAAAAATGAAAATAGATATAGATGTTTATTCCATAAACAAGTATTTATTTCTAGTGAAGTTCTGCTGTAATCAATTAAATTTATGCGTCTTTATAAAAATGTCTAATGCTAGCGTGACTTTCATATACGCTAAAATTGTAAATCCTCTGAGAGTATTTTGCATACTCGTAATTAGTATTTTCGAAACAGATTTGAGATTCGTCGGCTTTGTCGCCTCTATAATAGCCTATATATATTCTAACTTTCCAACAACACTGATAGCGGATTTATTTTCGTTTCACGGATAACTGAAATAAAATGTTTGACTAATTTAGTGCCTTTGAGGATGATATCATAACAGAAAACATTTTATAAGTTATATATATATATATATATATATATATATATATATATAATTATAATATCTATGAATTTCAAAAAACATATCAAGTTCTTCTTAAATCTCGAAAGAGATAATTAATGATAATGTGAATACGGAATACCACATAGCTGATAGTTTAACTAGTGCAATCATAATATTACCATAGTTTATGCTTCAATGGTAATTGGCCAAAAATACTGAAAACATGAAGAAAATTTAAAAAGAGAGAGAGAAAGATAAAAAAATAAATAATAATTTGGAGTTGCTATCAATTGAATAAAAATGGATTAAGAAATGAAATATGAACCATACACAATGGAAAATTTTGACAAGAGAACAAAATCAGAATTGGACATGAAAAAAAAAACACATGTAGATATACTCTTCAGCCTGGATGTACCCACATGTGTTTTTAAAAAATAATTCAGTATTTCATAATTCTACTGGCATATATGCTAAGATCAGTAGAATCACCCAGGTATACTGAACTATTACCAGAAAACAATTAGAAATAATAAAATGTGAAACAGAATCCGCAAAGAACAGACAAAATATTTTACTCACAGCAATTATCCATAAAACCCAATACAACACAATACCAAATTATTATCAGATAACAGTCTAAATTTTAAAATTGGAAGTAAATAAACTGTAAAGAGTAGATAAAATATCCTACTCACAATTCCCATCCAAAAAAATCAACTATCACAATGTTTTCATGATCCCAACACGTCCACATGGCGATTATCATGAAATTATAATAGTGAAGTTGAGAGAAATTATTTGAAAGTTAAGTTGAGACTACATTTTTCCCCCTTTTTTTTGAAATAACACCTTAATTATTACACCATAACACAAATTGTTTAAAACACACACACATTTATTTTTGTGATAATACACTTAAAAACAAATTATATATATGTGTGTGTGTGTGTGTGTGTGTGTGTATGTATACTCACTCAAATTATATATATATATACACTCATATATATATATATTCTAACTGCGTAAGTTACATTATTTAAATATCATATGCATTGGTTTTACAAAATAAAAAAGTTGTAAAGTTTTTCTTTTGTTATTAGCATGTTCGCCTTAAAACCATTTTATTTCGTGTTCGCTGTTTTATTTTTTACATTGCAAACAATTTCTAAACTCGCACAATTCAAGGAATTGGAAAGTAAATATTTCTTTCTATTAATTTAAAAAAAAAAAAAAAACGTTTAATAATAATGATACGTGGAAAACACATAAAATTGCTGTTATTATTTTTATTTTTCAATTTTACTCTTTATAGCATAATTTTTATCATTAAATTTTTTATGGCCTTTATACGTAGATAGAAGCAAAAAGATACGCAAAATAATCTCATATTTATTTTTACACTTGTATTTTCATTAAATAATAGAGAAATTTAATATTATGCCAGAAATTGAATGCATATTATGTATTACTAAGTACTTATTTCTAGCACGTTTCATTTGTAATTACAGTAAAATTTCGTTATAACGAATTTCTGAAGACCACCGATTAAATTCGTTATACTAAAAAATTCGTTAATGTGAAATTCCAATATATCATTTTTTTAAGGGAAATTTGAATGCACATTGAATAAAAAAATATATTATTACTACACTTATATTAAATTTCGGTTTGCATGCAAATATGTCAGTATATTACTATTGTGAACTTACTAGTTAGAAATTAGATTATTATCAAGTTAATTAAGTTTCAAGATTTTAATTGAAACTATTATAAAGGAATTATAATTCATCTTACAAACGTGACGAATAATAAAAAAAAAAACTCACTAACATCTGCCGTTAATGTAATTTTATTTCTTTACAGAAAAATCAGATTTTTTTTTTTTTCTGCACTGAAGTTGACAATGCATTTTTCAAAACAAATCATACAAATTGTTTTCGTTTTTGTTGGGATAATTACTTTTTAAGAGTTTTGGTTTTATATAGAGCCCCTTTTGATCACCCAACACAATTTTCGATACTAGATGGACAGTCATCATCAGTTTCATTTTCGCTGTCGTCTGCCTCTCCTTTATTGAGTTACCGACGAAAGTTTTTCTTCCAAATGCTAGTTTTTCAATAGAGATATTTTTCTTCTTGCCAACCAAACATTCGTAAAGATGGACTGACTATTCTTTTTAAGCCTTCAATAAATTCGTTAATTTGAAAAATCCGTTAATATGAAATTCGTTAAAGTGAATATTTTTATAACGTGAAAGCATAGAATGTTTTTTGACAATCCATTAAATATTCGTTAAACTGAAAAATTCGTTAAAGTGACATTTGTTATAACGAGATTCTAATGTGTTCTATTTTACTCTTCTTTGTAAACACTCGTACAGATTACGTGACTTTGCAGATACTAAAACTGGATATCCATTGAGATTACTTTGAATAACCCTAATTACTGACTATTATACTGATTTGTGATAATAATAGCCTATCTATATTCTAACTTTTCCACAAGACTGAAAACGGATTTATTTTCCGTTTCCCCGATTACTGAAATACAATGTTTGACTAATTTAAGACCTTTGAGGAAACTTTTGCAACAGAAAACGTTTTAGAAATTTGTAGAGAAAATGCTTCTAGTAACAAATAAGTAATATTATGTAAATATCGTGTTAAATTTACTAAAGAATAAATGCAGAATTGTCTTTTTATAAAACGTTTTTTTTTACATACTTTCTTTTAACTTACATCTCTGTATGTATGTGGCTGTCAAATTGTCATTTTTCACCCACTTCCTGTTGACGTAGAGCTTTGAAATTTGGAATACGTATGTGTTCCTGAGGGCAATACATGAATTGGACATTATTATTTTTTAAATGATATCTAAGGAGGGAGGGGGGGTCAACGTCGCGTCGGTCCAAAACTTGCATTTTCCCCATAGAAAAAACGTTGCGATTGTTTAGTTGAAAAAAAAAATAGCTCAATTGATGCAACTTTTATCCATTTTCACCGCATTGTTTCCTGCATCATTATGACGTCAGCATTGAGCGACGCACGCATTTGTGCTTTATAATATAAGTTATTTTTATTTTTATTTTTATTTTTTTTTGCGAATCTTAATGAAAGTATGGTTTTTATTTTTATTTTATTTTATTTTTTTACATTTAATGATTTTAGATAAGCATTTAAGTAAATTTAACAAAATCGATTTTTTTGTAAGCCGAATTTTAAAATATCTGGCGTGACTCTAATCGTATTTATGAATACTGGTGTATTTGTCCAGAAATTAAAAAAAAAATATTTTTTATAATTTTCTGGCACAATGAAATATGCTGGACTCAAAAGCTGAACCTCTTGTTTAGAAGTAGAGACGTTACCTCTATGCCACTAATGCTCGATTTCATCGCCGTGTAGAAATTCATTTTACAACTTAATACCTCAGCAGAAAAAAACACCCACAATGGATTGCATGCTGAGATTTTTATGGGTTTAGAGCGGTGGAGAGAAACTTGAAAGCGAGCTATAGTACATCATATATTTGTCAGAATTTTGATGTTACAGCATAATACCAACACACCATTTTTTAGCTATACAGCCGCCTTTATAGCTGACCCGGGAGAAGCAAACTCGCATGGTAGTCTTAAAACTGCAGATAAAGTTCGGTGCCAGCCCGACCGTGGGAACACGGAGAGAAACGAATTAGGGTTCGGATCAGCCAAAACTCCTGCTTAGGTGCTGCCTGGGTTCATATTCCAGAGGGATCTAAGATACAGCAGCTTACTTTAAGGTACACACTCAGAGCAAATATACTAGTAGAGAGCAGATTCCATTGTTATTTGGTCGAAAGGTTGGTCCCAAGATCAGCTCGGAATTAGCGCTTTATACTAAACGAAGTTCTTCGCAAATTTTCGTGATTGGCCATCAGTTTTTTTTTTTTTAATTATATTAACTTCACTTAGGTAAATCGTCGACTTTGTATTTGTAAAACTTGGCGTAACTTTGTAGCGAAACATCGTATCAACTTGCGGATGGTATCATTCGATTCAGAAATTTTAAAAAAATGCATAACTAACAATACCCCACTTAACCTACTTAAAAAAATTGATTTCCCTCTCTCCCTGAGTCCTGAGTTCAATCCCATCCCTCCCCTTCGAAAACAGGGTAAAACAACTTTATTGAGGTTTCATCTGATTTTCATTTCTAGGTCTAAAACGAAGTTCGTCCCAAATTTTAGTGAATGACCATCAGTGTTGTATTTTAATCAATTTTGGATCTATTTTACCTGAACTATTACCAAAAAGCTGGAAGATTTCAATATTACTAATCCGTATGAAATAACACTTTCCTAAATTGTTTAAAGTAGATTGCAGATAAATGGATTCTGATAGAACATGGAATTCTTAGCTTGGAGTGTGGACATGTGCGCAGAGTATATGCTCAGATTGGCTGTGTTTGTCTAAGCTATAGCAACCCATACAACAGAATGTGGCGATACTCGCCTGGACCAGTTCACGCCGAAAAAACTGAACAGAAATTAACTTGACGATAATGACAAGCTCGCATTCAACTATAATTGCATCAAAATCACGTAGTTTTCAAAATGTAAATTTCAAATTTTAATTTTCACTTTATTTACATTGTAAATTGAATTTCTATCTTATTATAAAGAATTTAATAAAATTAATGCAATGCAACTTTTATAAATGTAAAATAAAATTATATTTCCTTTTTTTCTAAAAATAAAAAATCTCATAAAATGCAAATGCTACACATTGGATTGCTAAACTCGCTAATTGTGTTGAAAACCATTGAAGTTTAAAACTGAGTTTACTGCAAAATACACACTACATTTAATTATATTAACAAGTACATTGTTATTGGGATTCAGTTGGATAAATTTCATTTTATTCCTTTTTGTAACTATAAATAACATACGTGACCTAACTGATACTGAAACTGTAAATCCTTTGAGAGTACTCTGCTTAACCCTAATTAGAGTCTGTGCTACGGATTTCAGATTTGTCTGCTCTATAATAGCTAATCTACATTCTAACTTTCCCACAAGACTGATCTCTGAAAGAGGATTTATTTTCCACCTTGACGATAAGTATAATAACAACATTTGATTAATTAAGTACTATTTAAAAGACTACTTTGAAAGAAGACATTTGATGTGTTTATAAAAAGTAGTTTTTTTAATCTCACACACACACAAAAAAAAAGATATTTTATGACGATGCTAACTATTAAACGCGATTTCGTAAATTAACATTGTGTTTATTATTAATAATATTTTTTAAGGGATATTGAAATTTAATAAATATGACATTATTGCTAAATAATTTTTACAAGCATAGCTAAATAACTGTATTATAGTTACAGAGTAAGGTATAGAATTTTACATAGGATGTTTCATTTATGTCGTTCTATTTCAAACCAATATTTATTTAAATGATAAAAAAATAAACATTGTCTTTTTTACTTTAACTACCCCATAGTGTAAGGAAAAAGTTGTAATCATAATAACAACTGACTATAAAACGTTGAGTTTTCTTCACTATTTGAGAATTTTTTTAATCCGCTGCTGCTACTATTTACAATAGCAGTTATAAGATGATTTACGTATGCGTGTATGTTAGTATTTCCTTAGATGTTCAGGTCCTCAGGGGCCATTTGTAACATTTTTGGTTGACTTCTACATATACATATGTGTATGTGTGTGTACACGCAAAAGCGTCCAATTGGTATTTAGTATTGAACTCAAATTTGGCTTGTAATGTATAGGCCACTATCATACAGGTAAAGATTCAAAAATTGGCTACTACTTTCATTCTAGTACCTACCGATTTACCAGCTTACAAAAAATGAATGATTTTGATTTCACTTACTTTTAAAATGAATTTTGAAGGTGATATGAGGGTTCAAAACGCTAATGACCAGGCATAATTTTCAAAAAACATTTTAATGCAATAAATGTGATAATGATTTTTTAAGTGATGGTCCAAATACGGGCTACTTAATAATTTATCTCGTAAAAAATTAAAAACCACCAAAATTTAAAGCGCATTTGGAATGTTCCCAATCTCCACACTTTTAGCACTGAATTCAAACTTCTCCCCTCTAATATCATTTGAAAAGGATCCATCGCTGTAAATGCATGCTGCATTACCGTCACTGGGTTTATTCCTCAAATAAACCGCCAACTGGTCATTGTCGTCTATACCCAGGTTGGGGTTCCCATGGTCTTCTTCTGACTCCGACGCTCTCACTGACCTTTCCTCCTTGACCTTTTGGGTTGATCTGGCGCTTTTAGGCATCGGATTCTACGTTCACAATTTTCCGACTGTCATCAAAGGCTATACGCTCCACACTTTTCGCCATTTCTTCTTTATAGAGAGATCCAATTAAAAATCTTGACATTTTTGCAAACACGATTGACCTTTTTCTTTGCAATGATGGTTTTTGAGCTACATCATAGGGACATGTTTAAATGTTGAAGTTTGAGGGGTTGGTCGATGAACCTATTTTCACACCATCTATGGTAACCAGTTTTTATACCATTCAGTACTTTAAGTTGATAGTGTCATCAGGCATTACAAAACAAACAAATCAGTCGAAACGGATGCTCTACATTAAACTCCGGATATCTACTTTGAGATTAAATAAAAGCCACTTGCTTTACTGAAATAATAATGAAAGGAGAAATTAAAGTTTACGTACCTAGAAAAGTTTTGGGTTCCTCAAAAGTAGTTATTCTGATCAAAATAATTTGTATCCATTCACGTGCATCAAGGACCTGACCACTCTGCCCCCCCCCCATTTCTTGCTGTTCCGTTCAGTGCCATTTTGACGACCGTGCACATTCCATTTCGCCCATTTTCAGCAAATCTCCCGGATTTAGACACTAACCTGTTTTTGGACTTTCTACTCTAAAACATATCGTAAGACAGATAGATTATCGCAGAAATCGACTGACGAGATTTCGATCTAAATCCCTTTTTATATAATTAAGTGACCGTTACTGTAGGGAAAATTACCAAAACAGTGAGACTGGGCATACCAGATGTATATTACCGGGATGTTAACAAGACGTGGTAGTTCGGAGGTAAAATCTTTAGTTTCAAAATAGAAAATCCTGAGTTTAAATCCTGAAGATTTCATCGTGCAAGATATTTAATTGACCACACAATGTTCTAAGAAAATTTCGTAAAATCGGACTGAAACACTTCCGATATTTTTAGCTGAAATAAAATTTGATCTTATTTATATTGAACATTTAGGAAACTTTTAAATGTGTTTTCACGAGGTAAATCACCTAAATAATTCTTGGACTATTAGAAAGTTTTTATTACTTGCACACATCTATCATACTACATAAACCTCGTAACACTTACACGTACTAAGTTGATTAGAGAATACATATGACTTATAAACCAACAACTTGCAATGCATGCAATATACATATATACTTGTATATAATTTAGCAAAGCATAAAACATACCGTATACATAAAGAATTAAAAAACATTGTATCGAAGTGGGGTTTGCATCATAAGACAGACATTTTTTGGCAATAGAAGGCTCAATAGTTCGCAGAAATCTAAATATAAGTTTAGATTTCCATAATTCATGAAAATTTCCCAAAGTGTCATTTTAAAGTGCGGCTTACAACCAAAAGACTTACCAAAAAAGTGGAATGTTTCGTGGCAAAAGAACAAAAATGAAAGAGTCTTATAAATCCGTTCATATTTCAAAATACTTATAACAATTTAACACATTGTCGTGTCAGAGTGCTATTTGCATCATAAAACTTGCAAAATTGTTGGAATATTTTTAGAAAACATTAGTTTAAAAAAATGGATTATTTTTCTTTTGTATATTATATATAAATATTCCTACATTTTGACATGCCTTTTGGTGCAAGCTGCACTACGATACGACAATTTGTTAAATTTGCTTATAAATTCTTGAAATGTGAACAGATTTATGGGACCCCCTGTATGCTTAAACACAACAACTTAGAATGCATACGACATATTTACAATTATATTAACTCTTTATCGACAACCGAAAGTCAAGCGATGACCACTCATTTGCTAATGAAGAATCGCCTAAAATCCCCAATGTATGATCCCGAATCAACTGGTCCTTAAACAAATATGTTTTTAAATTGAGAAACTTTCGTTAATCGGAGTGTTAAATAATGTTTATTGTTTTTTCACTAAATGATTTATAGCAACTACTTTATTGCTAATAATCGTTTTGGAATGGAAAATAACACATTCCCGCATATGGTTAGGGAAAATACCGTCCAGTCTTTCTTTTCTTTTCTTTAGACTATGGTTTCCAAAAGTCTATATTTGCACAATCAATTTAATGAAATATTTAACATTTCTTAGTTATTTAAAGGGCGGTGGGATATTTTTTATACAACTTTGTTTTAATCAAAATTAGTATAAGAATTTTTTCACAAATTTTGATTTTATAATATTGGCAAAAAGGTGTAAATTCGCATTTTCTTATTTTTAAATAATTTTTTTCGAAAATTCTGGTGTGAATTCAACATTACAAGCACACCGTTACTTGCCCATGAAAAGTTTAAAATGCATTTAGTTGAAAAAATCAATTATGAGAAATTGTAAGGATTTTACATATGTGAAGTTTAGGAACTTTCGTAGTAAACTTATTTATTCTACAGTAAGGATTATCGGAAGGTTGCCTAAAATGATCCCCTTTAAGGAAAAACTTGTGTAAAGTAACAAAACTGTTTAAATAAAACTTTGGCACTTTGCTAGTATGTTTTACACAATATTTTGCATTATAAAGATGTTTTAATAATATTTTAAACCCAAATTGAGTAATGAAAAAAGTATATATTTTTTAAAAGTGTCCAAAGGAGCATTTTACCCTCACCAAAGGGCAAAATGATCCTTCATTTAAAAATAATTGTAAATTGTTTTTCTATCGGCAAAATAAAATATATAAAAGTAATTATGACAATATATAAGTGTAATTCACATCTAAAAACATACCCCATTCAGTAAACCAAGTTATATTTCTGTACATGAAAGACTACAATCTAATTAAATACGAAAGGTAGTGCCTGCCTTATGAAAGATGTTATAAAAACCAATTTTTCAAAGAATTCTATTCAGAAGCGTAATACTGCGATCGCTTGAATACCGCCATTGCTTCTTCTTTACTTATCACAACTAGTATATGTGTTACCCTGTAGGTAACGTCAGCTGTCTGGAAGATAACATATGTGGATCGTTTTGCCCGTCAGGATCATTTTAAGCCACCTTCCCCTAAATATCATTTACTACTACAAAACTAGAAAAAATGAAGAAAAATTCAGAATCTATTTACCAAAAAACTTCCGATCATTTACGCAAAATAAATAAGAAAACATAAATTTACACATAACAATGCAGCAATTTTTTTTATATAAGGTGGATGCCCATGTTATGGCCATGCTAAAGTTTAAGAATGTTCCCTGCCGTTATTTTGGAAAAACAAATAAAACAGTTTTATTTTTTTTTAACGTTTTTAGATTAATGGACTGTCATAAAGAAGTATTGCATTTTTCATGAAAATACTTTTATTAGTCCAAAAAACAAAACAAAAAAAAACGGAATTCCGAAAGTCAAACAAGTGGCCATATCAGGCACATGTGCAAATGAAAGGACCACCAATTTTCCATGTTTCAAAAACGTGATTTTTTTTTCAATTTAAAAATGCTGTTCTGCTAAATTAAATAATTTTGATGTAAAATAAATAAACATGGTACTCAAGAATTCTTTTTGTTATTCAAAAATGGATTTGTAGCAAGATTTTTCATCAAAAAGGAAGTTGTTAACAAAACTGACATTGCAATTTGAGAAGAAAATGTGAAATACTTTTAGAGTTTAATAAATTTCTTAAAACAAATTACTTATCGCAATAGAAGCATATAAAAATGCTTTTGTTCTAGGCTTGCAAGATGCACTTGATATGGCCAGCTGGATGGCAATATCGGGAGCAGGTCAGCTTTCACGAAAATAGTTTGATTTTGAACAACTCTTAAAATATGCACCATCAACGACAGTACCAAATGATAGAACATTTAAAACTGAACAGAGTATGGTGGTATTCACAAAGAAATTCTTTTAAAAACGGGCATATACCAGGGCATGTAAAGGAGACTTACCAAATAAAAACAAGAAACAAGCCAAAAACATAAAATAGGAAATTGGCATTAATCATGAGCAACATGCATTGTTACATCAAAGCTTGTCGACATGCATTTCATGTATAGGGCTGCGCAAGCAAATATAGCGGCTGCTCAAAGGATGTACAAGTACATGGGACGATTCCCGGGTAGGAATCTGCCGGATCACCGAACATTTGAACTTTTTCATCGAGAGTTGTGTGCTAGAGGATCGTTTTATGCTTCTCGGCGTGATATGGGCACTGGAAGATATCGCAGAATTCATGCAGTAGAATAACAAGTATTACGCACAGTAGAGGATAGTCCTTCGAGAAGCTCGAGAGCTGTTGGACGTGCTCATCCTTTGAGCAGCCCCATACATGAAATGCATGTCGGCAAGCTCCGCATTGGTGTAACGGCTTATGGTGCTCGAAATCCGTGCGGAGATTTACGATTCTAAACCAGCGAAACGCTTTCATACACCGAACTCAACAGCGCCCTCTACTGCCTCAACGCTGGCTTTCCGCACCCACATCCCTACACGAAATCTTCTTATTTAGATCCCCTCTACCTGCCTTTACATTTCTGACATACAGTTTTGAAACACCCTGTAGATAAAGGTTCTCTCAGTACTCATCTCTTAAGATTTCGTTTCAAATTATCTCGACCAATCAAATTTACTTGCTCGTATGTAGACTTTTTTTACTTATAAAGACACTCTAGTTACTCATCGCTCAAGAGTTTGCCAAAAATCCGTTCAACCAATCAAATTTTGTTTCTCCTGTGCCACATTTCTCATATTTATAAAGGAAATCCATTGCTCGTCGCTCCAGTTTGAAACACAATAGACAATTTTATATTTAATTTTCTCGGGTGTCCTTGGTAAGAAATTATACACAATGTGATGAGTTATTTTAACATAAAACGTTCCCAATTGTTTTAGAATTGTAGAGTAAAGGTTACACTGAAAATCGATCACAGTTGTTTAGACAATTGAGAACATCCATCCATACATACATACATACATACACACAAACATAACGACCAAAAACGGAAGTTTCATCTTTTCAAATCTATTAAAAACAGTAGCTATTTAATAATAATAATAATAATAATAATAATAATAAACCTAGACATCAACTACTTAAAATAAATTTAAAAATGCAAAGCTTATCCATTACAACGAAATGATAATATTTTACATCATAATCATTAAAAATGAAAATTTTAGAAGATACACAATTTTATATGCATGTATATCTCAAATTTTAATTAAAGACAACATTTTCTCATCATGTCCCGAAAACATTGCCTAGTCTTTGTTTATTTTCTCTATATTATAGTTCTTCAAGAAATGTTATATTTGTAAAAATAATATTCTGAAATAATTATCTTTTGTTAAAAATGCATCTTACTGTATATATATAGACTGTAACATAAGAAAATCAAACATTTTGCGCATGTAAAGTTCGAATACTTTTTTAGAAATACTTATTTAAGATGCACTAAAAATTAGATACCATTCATTCATATAAAACTTTAAAAAAAGAAAGTATTTTAAAACCAGCAACCGGTGATCAATTGCTTGAAATAAATAAGAAAAATGGAAACTCAGCAACATCTTTTTAACATCATGGATCATTTACGAAAGAAAGTTTAGAAGCCATACTATTTCATATTCATGTATATCATATTTTAGTTAATTATTTTAGTTACTAGTAATGGGATCCTTGATAGGTTTAATTTGAAAATAAAATATTTGAAAAAAAAAATGAAGAAAATATTTTGAAATAATAAGGAAAAAAAGTGGTAATCTGAACTAAGTTGTTAAAAAAAATTGGAGGGATAAAAAATGAACTACAAACTGGAAACCACAGCTTGGCTCGTTAAGAACAATATAGGCACAGTTTACAAAATAATTCCAATAATTTCTTCTATTCTTAGAATCTGCCTTTGTTTTTATAATTTATATGAAACAAACGTTTTTCATAATGTCCTACTCCCAAGAAAGTTTTAATAAATTCTATATATTAAAGCAACAAGCTAAAAATTTCAGCACAATTTTTTTTTTTTTTTTGCACATGCATGAGATTATATCTAAAACCTGTTTAGTTTTAAGGTGCACCTGACCGTGATCAACGTGGCTGCACTTTTAAAAATAAATCCGTCAATTCACGGTAAAACTACTGGCAGCAAAGTTGCCGGATTTTTCCGTTCCGTTAGTACATTTTCCGTTTTAAAAGATAAAAGAAGGGTAATTTTTTTTTATTAATTTTTTATTTTTTTTTATTTATTATTAATTTTTTTACTTATTTTTGTAAATGAACTCGGTTTTAAAAAATGTCATCTCTATTTGTGCTGCCATCGATTGATTATTACGGGAATATTTAATTTAATATTTGATATAATGGAAGAACATTTTCTGCCAGACCTGAGTATTGAACTGGGGACGTTAGCGGCTTGAGCTGAGTGCTTTACCGCAAGACCAGCGGGTCCTTGCTAGAGTGAGAGTAGGAAACGATTATACGGGATGTCTTCAAATCGCAGCTTGGGACTTAAACAATTTGGGGTTTAGAAAACTGGTAATTTTGAAGCTAATTGCGGGGATATTTCGTAATGAGATGATGGTTGAAAACTATAGTATTAATAGAGGATAAAAACATGAATTATATATATTCTTAATTTGATTGTTAGATGTAAAATATAAATATTATATTATGAATTAAATTCGATAATTTTTTTTTGCTTTTTTGCGAAAATCGATTTTTAGTCAACTATTATGTATTTTTTAAATGTGTTCGTTTAGAATATATTTTCAGTGTGAGTGTTTTTTATAACTTTAAAAAATATATTGCGAATAATTTTAAAGGAATGAGTTTAATTCGAAAGCATCACTTTTGTTTGTTGCTTTTTTAAATAGAATCGATTTTTTTTTTCACTTAACTTAGCTATTTTATATATATATATTAATCGGTTTGTTTAGAATATATTTTAAGTGCGAATACTTTTTTATAACTTTAAAAAATGAATTGGAAATAATATTAAAAGAATAGAAAAATTTAATTTTTGCTTTTTTAAATTCGAAAGCACTATTTTCTTGTTGTTGTATTAAATAAACTTGAAATTTTAATTTATTGAATTTTTAGTTTTTCTGTGCAGCAACATGCCAGTTTTTGAAACATTGAAAATAAACATGCAGTAAATAACGGAATATCTCCGTTGGCTGCTTTTTTCTCCGTCCGTTCCGTTGTTTTCAGGAAAAATGAGGAAATTTTCTGCAGATATACGGGATAGATTCCATTTCTCTAACAAAACGGAAACTTTCTGATCAAAATTCACGGAAGACAACCTCTCAATAATCGAAATTTTTTAACAGTGTGAGTGGTCTAAGGCAGTAATTTAAGCTCTCTGCAAAGAAAGTAGGTTTGAATCTCGCTTCCGACAGAATGATTTCTGCGTTACTTTTGGCTGCAATTAATTTTAATTACTATCACATTTTAAGAAAAAGAATTCAAGTATATAATTAATTATTTTTTTTAATTCGAATGCTTTTGAATTAAGTAAAGTTTAACATCCAACAATATTTTTACAAATTAAATTTGTATTAAAATATACTATAAATAAGAAATATTTGTATTAAAAATATTTAAATTAAAAAAAATTGCCTTCATAATCTATAACTTTAAGTAAAACTAGAAAAAAATTAGTTTATAGTTTTTGAACAGTAAAATAAAGTATAAAGAGAGTGAAAATCATTATTTGAAACAGAGAGGAGAGAGACATTTGAAATAGAAGTTCTGGTTGAATCGGTAGTGCTATCATCTATTGCCTAATATTAAAGGTAACCAGATGTACGTGAAAAGAGAAGAAAATGTCTTCTTATCGTGAATTTTTCATTTAAAAATATAAATTCCTACAAAACCGGGTTATAGATGTAATATAATACAAGTTTGTGGTTTATTTAAAGTTATTATCACGGGCCAGGCAGCGCCGGGCGGATCAACTAGTATTTATTTAAACAAGTTGGCTGCAGACCCGATAATTTATTTTTGGTTCCGAGAATCTTCAACGTCTACTTTTATCCTTTTAAGTGTTGAGTTTCAAAAATCGGTGAAATACGTGTTTAATCAATTTGTTAGTCGATTTGTGATCCTGTAATTTTATGCTACTACCTACCACCGCAATTAACGTAAAAATTACCACATCTTTCAACCCCTTTGAATTTTGATTGAACTGTGATTAAATTTTGAAAGCCTTCTTTTTTGTTATTCCCTATGATATGTATTAGGAATATGTAAGATTTCAATTTTCTTGCTTCAATAGCTTCGTCTATGCGTTGATAAATCGGTAAATCAATCAGGAGAAATGCGGTTATATGTATACATTGATTAAATTTCCATAATCGGCATATCCTATAGTATTTGACAACAATGTTTTCAACAAATGAAAATAGGAAGGAGGCTAGTATTGCTAGCGCTCTTTTGGAAGAAAAAAATAACCAGATTTCTCCTTGAGGTATCGATAACAGTAACTATTTTTAGGAATATATTCCCTATCATTTTAGGAATATATTCCCTATCTTATGTTTTTTTTTTTTTTTTTTTTTTTTTTTTTTTTTTTTTACATAGGTCATTTTTTTATTGTACCAATAATATAATAAAATAACTATCACCATTTCTTTAAAATGCATTTTGCAGAAAACACAATTAAACGTAATAATTACATGTTTAAAATTTACATATTTTTATAGGTAAATTTTACTAAGGTACACTAAAAATTAAATATCAATTATGCATTTAAAACTATAAAAATGAGACAAAAATATTTATATTTTCTGAAAAAACTAGACATAATTTACATAAAATAAATAAGGACAAGTGGGTAAGTGGGATCGAAGGTCACACAAAGGGTGTCGTAAAATATTCCTTTCACAACACTTTATCCTTTACTTAAGAAATCTAAATCATTAATTTATCATTATCCTTATCATTTATCAATATATTTTATCAATAAGAACATAGATGGCAGCACCATTAAATTTAACAATAAAATGATAATAAGACAAAGGCATTTTAAAAATCAAATTAAGAATATTCAAGAGCTGCTTTTCAAATATGCATATGTTTTCAGCATGTATATGTAACAGAAAATGTTTTATTATCTGAAAAGCATATTTAATTAAATGATTAAATTTTAGCTAAAAAAAAAAAGCGAAACGAAACGAAACACTTAATTGACAAAACAATACGACAGTTCTTTTACTTAAATCCATCGCACAATGAAATGTAAATATCAAAAATTTCATTTTCCATAGTCGAGAAAACAACCCGGAATTGTTTGGTTACGAGGAAAACACGCTACCACTGAATCATTTAGCCTTTCCCAAAAATACTCAAATTAAGGTTCTGTTTTAAGATCTAAAAAAAATCGCTGAAATGGTCGGATGTCATTAAATTAATTCGTTTAAATAAAAGAATTTTCAAGACTTTTCATTGAGTTTTTCAAATTTTTATGATAATAAAATTTTTTGTGTGAGAGGAGGTATTCAGCTATAAGAACAGAAAAATTCAAGTCTGTAACTTATACAGTTTCCGAGTACGAAATCTTTGACAGACAGAGAGAGGTGTGAGATGAAAAGGGTTTCGTCAGATGAAAGAAACCCTAAAAAGAGAAACTTTATCCATAATATAGTAAACGGCATTCCCCCCCCCCCTCATGATCATTCACAAAATAAATGTTAAAAGACACACTATTTCATATGCTTGCATGCATATCAAATTTTAATCAATTTTAATTAGTTAGATGTATAACAAATAAATCTAATATTTTAGTTATGTAAAGCTTACATATTTCAGAATAAAAAATTATCAAAGATACATTAAAAATTAAATATTATTTATTCCAAGAAAAAAACTTAAAGTAACTCCCAGAAATTATTTACAGAAAATTGGGAGATCACTTACATAAAACATGAGACTAATGGAAACTTTATTAATAATAATACAACAATAATTTTTTTACATCATGATCATTAACCAACGAAATTTTAGAAGACACTCCATATAGCATGTATATCAACTTTTAATTAATGATTTGAGTTTCTGGTAATAGGATGCCTAAAAGATTTAATTTAAAACAGTATCATGTTTAAGCTGAAAATAAAATGTTCGAAAAAAAAATGTAAAAGATATTCTGAAATAATGGTGCGGAAAAGTGATAATTACCACTAAGTTGTTTAAAAAATGGGTGGATAAAAAATGAACCACAAACTGAAAACCACAACTTTGCTCATTAAGAACAGCATAGGGACTGTTCTGAATGTGTTGCAATACTTTCTTCTACTACTCTAGCTTTATTTTTAGAATTTTAATGAAAAGAAAAATTCTCATACTGGTGTTCTATTCCCAATACTAAAATAAACATATTATATTGTTTTTAATATAATTGAAAGTATTGTTATTTTAGTAGCACTAGTTTTGTCTAATGTAAAGTTTTTCGCAACATGAATAAATATGAATTAAATATGAATCCGATCAATATTTTAATGAGACCTTATCTGAGTGGGGGTTACCCAGTGTATTTTAAAATGAATGGTATTTTTCATACTTTATATTTAAGTTTTATAATTTTAACTTTTGCACTATTTACTCTTTTATAATTAAGCATTAACATTTATTGGCTTTTTAAAATCTTATTTCAGTTTTGCCATATTCCTTTTGGCGCAGCCTATTTACTGGTGGGTATTGGGCAAATAATAATAATAATAATAATAATAATAATAATAATAATAATAATAATAATAATCAACCAACCAACCAACCCTACAAAATTATTATTGATCTAACCTTTTAATTATAAAAAAAAAATACTTGTCTACTGAAAAGTTTAAGTACGTAAAATGCATTATCGTCATTTTTTTTATACTCTAAGTTTGTTTTTGTTTTTTTAATAATTTTTAAAAATACGTATAGAATTTTTTTAAACTTTTAACTTTAAACAGCCTCTTTTTGAAATATAATCTAAGATATGCTAACCTCTCAAAGTTATTAACAACAACCGTGTTATTGAATAATCACTGTCAGATTTTCCAGTGATTTTGTAAATGATGTAAAATGATAGAAGACGAAACCTAAGTTTGATGAAAAAAGCTAATGTTTACGAAATATTCGTAAATGTTTGTATCGCTGTAATTTGAATGTCCACAAGTCTTTTTTATAGTAACAATATGTAAAATACTAATTAATTAAATTACTTAATTGGTTTTGGTTTTAAAAGAATTTTTCAAGGGCAGTGTAGGACAGACAGACAGACAGACAGCGCCCACCCTAGGGACCAGCTTTTGGCTAATGGCCAGAACAAACCCCTAAGCCTAGGGAGGTAAAAATATTACTATCCGGCGCTAGCTACAATAATTACAAGTTAAACTACAATTTTACAAAGTATAAACGTTACCCAATTTTGCCACAAGGCTGGGCGAACGTTAAAATTATTACAAAAATTGATATTTTACATAAACTTTGGTTATAGTTATTTATATAGCATTTTGAAATTAACATTATAATGACAATTATTTACAGTCGTACATTTTGAATGCATTAATGCATATACAACAACCTTTAGAGTTATAATATATTTTTAAAAATGATTACAATGTATAATTACAATATAAAATTCAAACAATTTTATTTACACACAATAACATTTTGAAATACACTATATACAGTAACCCCTCACCCACACGCGACACACGGCAAACAAACCTCGTCACCAGAAACTTTTATAAAAGTAACACCCATACTCAAATGAAAAAAAAAAAAAAAAAAAAAAAAAAAAAAAAACCTTTCTTACCCTTTTTTTTCCTTTTTCCCTTACACTCCAGTGCTTGCGCGGGGTGTTCTGAACACCCCATGAGTAAAAACTTATGCACAAATACGGAAACACTCAAGGCCAAAGTCGAATACTTTTACTAACTGCAGTTTTCTAGATGCTACGCTTACTGACATTACGTTCATTCTACAATTTTTCTTGAAGAAGAGAGGACGTAAAAGTTTCCAGCTGGGGTGCTCACAACACCCCGCGAGTAATCTCGGCATATTTATTTTTTATTTATTTTTTATTTATTTATTTTATTTTAAAAATAAGATAACATATAAATGTTTAACATATTAACGTTTCATCTTATTTTTATGATAAAATTAAATCTATTTATAAATAACTTTGGGTTTCTTTTATTTATTTTGATCCTTTAACAACGATGTTTGGTCTTTTTAACACTTTCCAAACTAGTTGAAAAATGTTTGACTTCGGTTTGTCTGACCGTCTGGCCGTCTGGCCGTGCTCTAACTCTTATAAATATGCTCGGATTGCCTTGCAATTTTTATATGTTATTGTCGTTATCTATAGCATGTTCCCTATTTCAGCTGAAGTGTGTAGCATTTATAGTGTTTTGACAGGGACATTCAAAAGAATTCCGTTACATTACGGTCTAAGGGGAAAAATCATTTGCAGTTTATTTTAATGAAGTTACACAATTTTAAACACATTGTAATGGATATGTATCACGAAGGTGCATTACAAGAAACTTAATATGGAATAGGGTGTGCATAGCACTTATAGTTACTTTACAGGGACAGTCAAAAGAATTCCGTTACATTACGTCTATGGAGAAAAATCGTTTGCGGTTTAATTAAATAATGTTTCCCTATTTTAAACGCATTGAAATTTATATATATCACTAAGGTGCATTACAAGATGTTTACGACAGAATTTTGTGTGTATAGCAGTCATTTTTCATTTACAGGGACACACAAAAGAATTCTCTACTGTCTGTTAACAATAATCGCTGGAAGTGCGTTTTAATTTGCTGAACGCGATTTTAAATTTAACTCACTTTTTGTCTATTACTTGGTGTGTATAAATTCTGTATATACTATACAGGGCAGCACAAAAGTTCGCGAACACATTTCCGTTTATTGACAGAAACTCTAGAAGGAGAATTTTAAACTGTCCTACGCGTTTCCTAACTAAACTAAAATTTAGCATCCTATGTTGTACATATACAAAATCTATAGATCATATACAGGGCTGAATAAAAGTATTCGGATATTTTTCTGAGTATTGTATATGTTAGAAATTCCTGAAATTACGTTTTTAAATATGTTATGCGTTTTCCAAATTGTTTACTTAGCTGTTATCTTTCAGCTTATTAAACGGTAATGATCTGTAAAATTATTTTGGACGCGTTGGAAAGTGTTACTTAATCTATGCTTGATGCATGAGTTTTCGTTCTTGTTTCTAGAAAATGTCGAATTCTCCTTGGGAAATAGAGCAACAGCGTTTGCGGAATATTTTGGACATTTGTTTCATCAGAATCTGAAGAAGATGAGGCAACAAGTACAGTTGATGGCTTTCTGAAGGATGAAGAACATTTTGTGGACTGTTCTCATCACAACACAAAATCAGAATGAGAATCTGAAGAAATATTGGAACAAGATATTTATGCCAAATACAGATGGTCTTTTCCTATTACTTCGGAAAGTATAAAATCACGATATGGTACATGAAAATAGGTGCAACTGCTATACGTATCCCTTCTTCGAATATTGTTACTCATTTACCGGGTATGGTATATAAGCACTGCTAATTCTTGAAAACACCTGTTGAATTTTTATATCAGATGATATAATCGAAGATATAGTTAAGCACACAAATATATAAAGAGGTAAAATACAATTTATTTTTTAGAGATATAGGCTACTTTAATCAGGAGCAAATTACAAAATTATTATAATTTATTACAACTTAAATATTGTGACAAAATCTTTGGGGTGTTAAAACACCTCTGAGATTATCGCGTGACAGAAAGAAGCGCGAGTAATAGAGAGTTAACATGCAGAAATTAAAAAAAGTTTATTGATTTATCTTTTTAGTTTTAAATACGGCGTTTTTATACTAAAAAAGCATTATATTCTGTATGGTGCTTCAAAGGCAAACTCACGAAGCAAAGTGATTTTTTCTTCCTGCGTTTGCCTTCGAATCATGTGTGACTTTACATCTGATGAAGATCCGATTTATACGATCTGAAATATATATTTTGTATATATTTTATCATTTTTATGGTGCTTTTATGCAATGTTTGCAAGCTTAAGGGATATTTATAGTACATAAGAAGATCCGATTCTTATAGTAGATAAGAAACCGATATGTTAAAACATACCTCTTCTATTTTATTATTCTTGAATTTTCAAATAACCAAGAATCAATTAAGATTCATAACAATATTATAATTTCAAAATAAATTCCAAGATGAGTTCTTAATATTACAAAATAAATTGCGAAGCAGCCTTTGTATGAATTATTAAACATTTTTTATCGAAATACAATTTAAAAAGAATACTGAGTTTTTTAAAACTAGAATGATATCTTCTGAAATATAAAGACAATTTTTCTCTACTAAATGTCTGTTAATCCCATAAATTATAATTATCACATTGTATTTTAGTTCAAAATTTTAGTAAACGCATTTTGTGTGTAGAAAGAAAATATAGTACAATAAAGAGTTTGAAATTTAAAGTTCACAGAGAAATGTTGCATGACCACAGTCATTATTGTGAAAATTAGTTTCATAATGAGTTTTGTATAACTTCCTGTAGTTACTTTCACAAAACAGCAATAAAAAGTACAATAAATTTTATTGCATCAGTTATTACTAAGAGAATTTCTACTGCAATTTTCTTAAAAGTACGTTAAGGGGCAATAAAAGATTAATTTTATAAGAAACATTTTTGTAAAAATTGAAAAAATAATAATTGATGACTGAAGTTTTTTTGTACAAAAAAATAAATGTTCATAAAAAAATATGTCTAATAAAAAAATATGTGACGAAAATAAATTTTATATTTCTATGATACTCGTTAGCAACTCAAACTTACAAAAATCTATACTAATAAAAGAAATTTTCGCTCTGTGTGAGTGTGTCTGTTGGCGATGGCTAGCGAGATCTACAGCACCTAGTGATCAGAGATCAGAAAATTTGGGTTCGGATCGTCCAAGGCAGGTTCTGATGTATCTGAGGCTCAGATTTTCTATTTTTTTTTTAATTATTCGATATATTAAACACTTATATAAAACTCATCCCTTTCTTTCCGAGCCGGAAAAAGCTCTCGCGCATGCCTAGAACCTGATTTACTCATCGGGAGGAAATCAAGAACCGAACACACGCTTTTTGTGCTATTTCGTAGTTTTGTTTATACCAAAATTGGCCAAACCGTTCGGTACAGTTGAACTTGGAAAACATATTCGGAAATATAATACTCTTACGTCTGAATTCGAAAAAATAAATTGTTGTTAACCCTTTGAAAATTTCTTTCAAAACGGGGCGTTTTCATGAAGGATGTTTCTCCCTTATAGCAATGTTCTTACAGGGCGCAATTTTAGAGGTACTGACAAACCAAAATTATGCTCTTAAAGCTGAAATCTTTTTTCGAATAGACGGTGCAATCGGATTTTTAAAAATACGATTTTTATGACTACATATATATTGATATGCATATAAACCTTATATTAAAATTACAAGAGACATATTGAACTGATAGACATCTTTTTCTAAAAACAGGTATTAATCCCTTCTGCGGTTGTATTATGGCACTGAAGTAAAGAGCCACTTTTCTTGAATAGCTAATATTGATCATCTGTAACAAGGGTAAGTAAAATTTATATTAGCACATTTTTATTTATTTTTAATTTAATCCTGTAAGATTTTCTCTCTAAAAATGTAATAGTATAACTGTATACATATAAATATACATAAAAATCTTAAATTTAAATTAAAAGAGCCAACTGATCCCAAAGACATCATTTTTAAAAATAAATATTTTAATTCCCTTCTGTGGTTGGATTATAGCGTTGAAGTAAAGAGCCACTTTTCTTGAATAGCTAATATTGATCATCTGTAACAAGGGTAAGTAAAATTTATATTAGCACATTTTTATTTATTTTTAATTTAATCCTGTAAGATTTTCTCTCTAAAAATGTAATAGTATAACTGTATACATATAAATATGCAGAAAAATCTTAAATTTAAATTAAAAGAGCCAACTGATCCCAAAGACATCATTTTTAAAAATAAATATTTTAATTCCCTTTTGTGGTTGGATTATTGCACTGAGGTAAATGCCGGCTCCTGTTAATTGGCTAATAGTGATCAACTCTAAAAAGTATATTTATTTATTTATTTATTTATTGAAATGCACACTGCAGACTAATCCATTTACAGTGTTGCAAGAACATCATAAGAAAAAACAAAACATATATATATATATATATAAACACATATCATATACACAAATACATCACATACAACACGAATACAAACACAAATTAAGAGATTAAAAGTTCAGAACATTTGTCCTTGAAGACAGAAAAGAACATATTAAAAATATCAAGATGCACAGAGAATTCATTAAATATTTTGTAACATTTATATGAAGAGAAATTACCAACATAATTATATTTAAGAAATGGTAATTAAAAAAATTGAGTACATCTGAGGGAATCTATTCGGTACATTGAAATCAATAGAATTAAGTATATGACTGCAAACAAACAATCATGTTATTAATAACCTTGTAAATAAATAAAACACAAAAAAGATCCCGTCTAGATTTCAAACTTGGAATGTTAAAAATACTGTGTAGATAGGAAGAAGAAATATTATAAGAATAAATTCGATTACTTTTAAACAATAAATAACGTGTGAATTTAGACTGTATTTGCTCCAGAATTTTAATTTTACTATTATAGTGAGGATCCCAAATAAGACTGCAATATTCAAGATTAGGACGTACCAAAGCAAAATATAAAACTTTTAATGCTTTTTGATTGGGGAAATCTTTAGTTTTGCGTTTAAGGAACCAATTTTTTTTTTTTATACAGAAACAGGAAAGGTATATACAGAAATATAAGTACAATTCGTTTTTATTTTTAGTTTAATTCCCTGTGAATTTCTCCTTAAAAAACATTATTCTTATGAATATATACATATAAATATATATAAGAAACTTAAATTTAAATTACAAGAGCCAACTGATCAGAAAGACATCTTTTTTAATATAAAAATTTTAATCCCTTTTGTGGTTGTATTATGGCACAGTGATAAGGGCCACTTCTCAAAAGTTTAAGATTTTCCTTTGGGAAATAATTCCTCACTTCTTAAGCTCCCCTCAGGGTATAACAAATATTCTCACCACTCTATCCAGGAAATTTTTCTTTTATCAAGAATGAAAGTTGAAAACTTCATTAAATTGTTGAGTTCAAGTTTTGTAGATCTATTTGTTTTGTGACAGCTTGAAGTTTGAGATAAAAGATATATATAAAGACGTTACGCCGTAGCTTAATAGGGTGATTTGAAAAGAAATCGTGGAAAGATTTATTTCATTTTGGGCGATGATTTCTTGAGTCAAATATATATTAAACGCTATAGAGATTCTATAAAGTAACAATTGGATAAAAAATAATAACATTATTTTTAACTAATTTATTTTCATTTTAAAATTTAAGAGCTTTTATTATCGTACTTAAATTTTATTCCTTAAAAAATATGACTGATTTTAGATCTAAATACTCAATTTGATAAATAATGTTCCATTTATCATGAAAGACTGTTACAATAGATCAGTTTCAATCACGTGATCACCAGCCCACCAAGTGTTATCCTACCAATCATAATCATGGATTTGTAGCCTGCATTATGAGCCAACCAATCACAATCCACCATCTTTGGCGGGCAAACAAAAAACAAATCTAGTTGCTAAGGTGGTTGCTACGGTGTGACGTCAGTTGAATCTGATGTATTCTAATAAGTATAGCAAAAAAGAACCAATAACCTCAAAAAAGGGGAAGGGCGTAGAACCGTCACATCCTTGTTCTAAAGGACTTGGTCTAAAGGTTAATAAACTTCTCCGAAATTGGATACTGTCCTGACATTTGAAGTCTGTAGTTCATGTAGTACACGTCGCTTTTGATTAAAAACTTTTATTAAACTTTAAGAAAGGTGATAAATCAGTGGTATATAATAGAATCTTAAAAACTTGTAAAAAAGTTAAGAAATCTTTTAAAATGTTGCATTATAAAACCGTATGAAATTTGGTAAACCTATCTTCGTCACAAATCCAATATGGTCACCTCTAAACTACAGCAACTTTATAACAGAGTGGTGACATACAAACACATAGGGCGCAAGCTCAGATCAAAGTATTTGCATAAACTATGACAACCCTCATTCTCGAACTTGGCTATGCTCATTTGGACGAGTTTGATTAGTCGAGTGAGAAAAATCAACAAACTTTACCTTGTCGATAACATCAGGCTCTCCAAGTTTTTATACAAAATCGTAGTCCGCGTGTATCCACTCTTTATCAATAAAAACGCTGTACTTGATCTATGCGCGCATAAAAAAAAGTTATTATGTTTGATTCTCCTGAATTTTTAAATTAATATTTCTTTCTTATTTTAGAGAGGTGCAATTTCTTATTTCGAGAACACGTACTTGAGAAAAATGGTATATATAGAAATTTGATCAGTGATATGCATATATATTGTAGTAAAGTAATTTTATAGGTTAAACAATTCGATGAGTGTAATCTAGTTCGCATAATTATAAAATTTTAGAAACTGGGATTACTCCGTTTGCTAAATGAGATATTTTTCCACTGTCATTGGGGACTTGATTACCTATATGTTTTTTCTGAGTTAAACGCTTAAATTACATAGTCATTGATTTTTATGTCTGGTGTCAATTTCTCGATTACATTCCCATTTTTCAGGAGCAGTGATGTTTAAATGTCTCCCTTCACGAAATTAGCAAGTCAAATCTGTGACTCAGTTTTCAAGTTGTTTGCACAAGTGGTTTTTTTTAGGGTGAGATATTATAAGGTAAAGTCAGGAGAGATGGCGCTGTCGGAGAGATTGCGCACTTAGAGTTTCGGGGGGAAGGAGTAGAGTGAGCGCGCAGTGACTCCAGGTGGTTGTACAACAGCAGTAGTGGAGTGTCTACTTGAAAGTGCACGTTGATTGTTTTGCGCGTCTAAGATAAAGCATTGCTATTTTGTTTTGTTTTCCCAAAGTAAGTGCTTGAATTTTCATAGCTATTCATCAGAATTTCTATACAATGTCAGTAGTACAAAATATTTTAAACTTAAACGATTTTTCATAAGCTACTAGTCTTGATTAACAATGTGAACATCAACGATTCGTTTTATTAGCGGCCGTGTTTAAATAAAAGGCCGCGCTATCTCTCCTACCAAAATTGGAGAGTTTACGCATCTGCTACTTAGGAGAGATGGCGCATTGTTCCCATGCTAGGAGAGATCACGCAGCTTATTGGTAAATTTGCATAAAAAATGAAAAGTGAAAATGGACAAATTTTAAGTTAAACGTGTTATCAAGTAACTTAATGTTATTTTGTAATCTTATCTGAACTTGCTTTATCTGATTCTTTATGTTTTTTTCCTTTAATTAAATTTTTTTAATCGTTTTTAAAATTACTTCCTTTTTCTGATTCTTTATTCATTAGGTTGAAATATTCACTCCTAATACAATAATATTTGTTCATGAAAACCTTAGAACAATGTCATTTAAGTGTAATTATTATTGTTAACAATTTAATTATAGTTATTATTAGTAACAATCTCTCCTACCCATGTGCGCTATCACACCAACCCTGTAAGGACAGATTGCGCAGAATAACTTTCTTGGTTTTATTACAACTGTTCTATTAAATTGCAACATAACAACAAAATAGCAATGGAAATGCATAAAAAACAAATGAAGTAAAAATTATTCATGGATAGTTTAGCAAAAAATTAATATTTAGATTTTTTATTGTCATTCTTATGAATTGTGCGCAGACTATCCTAGCTTTACCTTATATTCACCATAAACAGAATTAATTTCGTGATGAATGCTTAGGCAATTTATGCTTTTAACATGCAAAAAGCGTACAGTGTCTCGAAACTTCCGTTTGGAGAATGAATCCCACTCATGCACCATTACGAACCGCTCACCATATACGTACGCAGAAACACCATAGTGCACTTTGCACACTGCTTGAATCAGGCATGGGAAATTTCGTGATTTTCGCAAGACAATACGTCCCTTAGCTATCAGTGCTTGGAAATTAGAAACGACTGGACTGATAAAATGTCGTTTTTAACTGTTATTATTATAATTATTTTGCAATATGACTACCCCTATTCGGGAAAATTGGAACTTTTGCTAATAAATCATATATATACATTTTTTTTTAATAGATGACATGATTGTATGTTTTACCGTTCATGACAAATTCTCAATGGTATTCATATTTTAACTAAAATTTGTTGCTGGCGTTATTATATTTTACGTAATATTAAATGAAAAAAAATACCCAGAAAATACTACTAAACAAAATTTGGCTTTTAACATATTTTTTTCTAGCTATTTTATTTCAGTATTAAAGTAACAATGTACGCATAATTTAAAAGAAAAATAAGACAAATGTGCTCTTTTAATGAATTTTCTAAATCGTAAAGCATTTATAGAAAGTACAGGAAATACATATATATAATTGCATATAAGCTGGACTCTAAGAATAGTATAAACGAAAAATCAATTATCGTTTGTCTGCTAGATAATTTAGCTTGTATTTCACTAAAACCAGCTATTGAAAGTGTTTTCTCTACTTCAGCAGTTAAAGAAGAATTAATTAATTTCATTCATCAATTTTAAGTAATTTTCTGAACAATGTCCTTCATCAGCAGGTTTACTGTCTTTAATTTATGTACCTCTTTTTCAGCTTGTGCTTCGAAAGTATTGTTTTTAGCGGTAAGAATAAAAAAATATATATCGAACAAACTGCAGTTCTATGATACGGCTATTATTTAAAATTTTAAAAATAATTTAAAATATCAGATAACTGTATGTTTTGTCTTCTGTTAACACCTCAAAGAGATTATCACTTTAAAGGAATGTGACTTCATTCTGTTATAATTATAATAATTTTTTTAAGTATAATTTATCTGACGACATATCGAAATAAAGAAGGCTTTTCTACAGCTTATTTTACAAAAATAAAATTAGAAGTTGAAAATTTAATAAATATTTATTGTATACTTATGCTTAACATTTAAATAGCTACTTACATTTTAAAAACTCTTTTCTAAAGTTTATAGCCTATTGGTCGAATGTAAATTTTATAAGATTCGAAAATTACCTGTTCACTTACTTTCTTGTTCATTTTATGTTTAATTTAAAAAAAAAAAAACATTCTAATTACTATGAAAATTGAATATATTTTCCATTTTGAAAATAGCAATTGTTGCCTCCAATAAAATCTCAAATTGCTACGAAACTTGAATATGTTAAAATATTTTTATCTTTTGAAACTGATTCCCTTATCATATGTAATTATTTCAAATATCTTTTATAAATTTAGAATAACTTGACGACTGTGGGGTTTGTAGTTTAATTTTATGTACATATAATATTTAATATGGAAAACCATTACTTGCAAACGCATAATAGTTTAAAATATGGTGACTAGTAATATTAACTCTTTAGCGCCTAGCGTCCTATTTATAGGACGCCGAATTATTTTTCTCAATAAAATACAAGTATTGCGATTCACACCACTTTTATATTATAGCAACCTAAGAGTGACTTTATCATGGTGTATCGCGCATCAAATAAAACGAATATTTATCCTAAAAGCAAACTGGTGTTACCTTAAAACATGACGTAAGAAACATAATGTTGCGAAAAAGCAATGTCGGGCGTTAATGGGTTAAGAATTATAATTTTGAATTTGGGGTAATATATTTTTTTTAAAGAAAGGGTATTTAATCTCAGCTCTATATATTTCCTTAAGTGTTACCAGATTTGGACATTTTTTCATTAAAAAAATCTACCACTTTTTTCGATTAGTATTCTTAACTTTATTTAATCACTGAATGTTTATAAATGTTAACTAAAACGAAGAAAACTTTTCTAAAATTGTGGTATTGAAGAAAACGTTCTCATGTTGGCAGCACAAATTATTGTTTTAAATAATTACTTTTATTTATGAATATTTATTCTTTCTTAGACACTTAAATTTGAATAAGTAACATAAAAATTTTCCATTATTGCAATAGATTGATATCTAATATATTTTGTACGAAACTATCAAATGCCAAACTGTGCGTGTAAACAATAGCGCATTTCGAAACTCTTTTCTAAAGTTTATAGCCTATTGGTCGAATGTAAATTTTATAAGATTCGAAAATTACCTGTTCACTTACTTTCTTGTTCATTTTATGTTTAATTTTTTTTTAAAAAACATTCTAATTACTATGAAAATTGAATATATTTTCCATTTTGAAAATAGCAATTGTTGCCTCCAATAAAATCTCAAATTGCTACGAAACTTGAATATGTTAAAATATTTTTCTCTTTTGAAACTGATTCCCTTATCATATGTAATTATTTCAAATATCTTTTATAAATTTAGAATAACTTGACGACTGTGGGGTTTGTAGTTTAATTTTATGTACATATAATATTTAATATGGAAAACCATTACTTGCAAACGCATAATAGTTTAAAATATGGTGACTAGTAATATTAACTCTTTAGCGCCTAGCGTCCTATTTATAGGACGCCGAATTATTTTTCTCAATAAAATACAAGTATTGCGATTCACACCACTTTTATATTATAGCAACCTAAGAGTGACTTTATCATGGTGTATCGCGCATCAAATAAAACGAATATTTATCCTAAAAGCAAACTGGTGTTACCTTAAAACATGACGTAAGAAACATAATGTTGCGAAAAAGCAATGTCGGGCGTTAATGGGTTATGAATTATAATTTTGAATTTGGGGTAATATATTTTTTTTAAAGAAAGGGTATTTAATCTCAGCTCTATATATTTCCTTAAGTGTTACCAGATTTGGACATTTTTTCATTAAAAAAATCTACCACTTTTTTCGATTAGTATTCTTAACTTTATTTAATCACTGAATGTTTATAAATGTTAACTAAAACGAAGAAAACTTTTCTAAAATTGTGGTATTGAAGAAAACGTTCTCATTTTGGCAGCACAAATTATTGTTTTAAATAATTACTTTTATTTATGAATATTTATTCTTTCTTAGACACTTAAATTTGAATAAGTAACATAAAAATTTTCCCTTATTGCGATAGATTGATATCTAATATATTTTGTACGAAACTATCAAATGCCAAACTGTGCGTGTAAACAATAGCCAAAGCTTCTTAAGAATCTCAGCTGTAATATTTGTGTAGAACAGTTGCCTGAAATTTTTGAAGTTTTTCATTTCTTTTCTTTATAAATATGCATATATTTAGTATTTACAACTGATATGAAATGTCTAGAAAAAAAAATGGTTTAACAAATTTTTGTTTAGTAGAATTTTTTAAAAGTTAAAATCCATAAATACTTGTGTGGAATGGTGGAATAGCTCTTTAAAATTTTCAGAAATTTGTATTGCACATTATATGAAATGGGGTTTTGGCAAATTTTTGCATAAAATCATTTCTTTAATATTTCAGAATGGTCCGGAATTTGGCGTTTGAAATACCGGGGGATTCGGGTTTAGAAATCAACCGTCAACCTTTTTTGGGGATTCGTAATTTCGGGATTGTATTGTTAATTTGCGTCAAATTAAGATTTTAAACCGTACAGATTTCAAAACTGATGTAAATACAGACTTTTTATTTATTTATCTGTTTATTTATTTTATTTTGCATCAACACTGTACAACAATGAAATTGCTTTTGAAGTGATATTGCACAATTTTGCGTGAATTTAACCCACTGATTTTACTGAATTTAACCCACTGATACCATGAAAAACCCCCATTGGCTCTTGTTCCGGAAATACAAATGTGCAACTTTACTATTTTTTGCGTAAATTGGTGCGACTTTTAAATATGGTAGACTACTTCGTAGTATACTTTATGCATACCATTTGAATATTCCCAGTCGTTTGGTACTTATATATTTTTACATGATTATTTTCAGCAGAATTAGTAGAGAATGATTCATTTTTGTTCCTCCAGGACCTCAAAGCTAACTTTAATAAAAATGCAAATAAAATGTTTATTTCATTTTAATTGCGTCATGATTACAGTTATTGTTTTTGATAAATTCATCTACATTTACTGTTTCTGATGGTATTTATTTAAAAAGACGTATAATATAATGCACGCAATATATAGAGAGATAGAGGTATTGAGGCGTGCATGTTGTTGCATATTTTAAAACATACCATAGCCATGTTAACATTTTCATGGCCATGTTCATGTTCAGTGCATCGAATGCATTCAGAATTAAGTATTTTTATGTCGGCAGGATTAACTTCATAGATTTATGTTGAATAGAGAAATTTTCTATTAATTTACAATTCGGGTTGATATAGCCTAGTGATCACTGCTTTCTTAACGTAATCGAAGCTGTTGATCATGTGCTCGATGCACATAGTACAAACTTTGGTTCCATTTTTATCCAAGTTCCAACTTTACTAAAATGTGAATGCAAATTCCTTAACCGTTTAATAAAAGTTATTCTTCAGACGGTCACATTGCCAAAATTAACTTATGTCGACTTATAGTTATATTCATTTCAAGATTCTTGTCTGAAACATTACTGAAAAAAAATATTGCAATATGTTTGTAAGTTAATGCTATGTTGACCAGTGCTTGATCTACAATCCATTTTGCGAGAAATGCGAAAAGCCTTTTCCTAAGTAGTGACTATTGAAAATAATGAAATCTCTTTTGCTTAACTCTTTTGCTTAGCTCTTTTTGATTAACCCTTTAACAGGTTTCTCCCTACACTGAACGTGCAACAGTAACGTGCACCATACGTACGTGTAACGGAGTTTGCTTACTCCGTTATTAAAAGCTTTAGGTTACGATTCATTTTCAATTGTATATTTCGCTTTATTTAATAATAGAAAATTTTCTATGAAGTTTAGTATGATAATAGTGGTTCGTTGTACACAATTTTAATTTATTGTGTCAAAAAAAAGGAAACTGCTAAGGTGTTAATGATTTTCTTACAACAGTTCCGTTTTTTAACACAATTAATTGTGTTAAAAAATAATCTAGTGTATTCACGTATCCAGCGTTTACTGGAGTTCCTTTACCTGCGATCTTTTCTGTTGAGCTGATTAAAATATCAGACCAGATGCTTTGATCAATAAGGTTAACTGGATGAATTATGCCCTCCAGATTCGACCGGGATAGCTCAGTGGTAGAGCATGGCGGCTTCAGCCAAGCGATCATAGGTTCGAATCCTGGCCCGGACATTTTTCGTCCAGTTGGAAATTTACAACTTGATTACTTTACCAATAATTGTGTTAAAAAATAATCTAGTGTATTATTTCTTAATTAAATATTTTCAGCTGCGTAACTGAATTTATGCATGCAAAAATAACAAAATAATAATTATTTTAATGTTAATTTTAATGCTATCGTTTTTCATGTTTGTCAGTAAAACACGTTTGTTGAAGATGAAAATGTTTACATGACAGTTGATAGCATTCTAAAACCGATATTCCGGCTTCAAAAAAACTGATTAACGCACACAACAAAACTTCTTGGAAATGCTTACGAAACTCATAGGCAGCAAAAGAAAAATTTCTTTTACAAATGCTTCATTAAATCTTGAAACCAAATTGGTTTCTGAGGTTTCTAAACATAGAAAATGCGTTTTGGAATTGTTGGGTAACTAGGAAGAGGTTATTGTATATCTTTGTTCGTGGTTATATGAAACTTCTCATAGATGAAGAAACATCTGCCTTTTTAATACGGAGAAGGTTTTGAAAACTTTCAGACACATTTATTTACCTCATTAAGCACTTTATTCAAATTTTGTACCATGGATTTTAATCTACGTCTGCTGATTAAATTAACTAATAAAACCAGTAGAGTTTTTTTAAGTAACTCTGGTCAGTTTAATTAAAATTATTAAAATTTTAAATTACGACATGAATTTCCAGCACTCTTTCAACCAACTTTATAAATTAGATAATACACTAAAACCGCTGGAAAACCGACAGCTCGGAAGCACGAAATTTGTCCTCTATTCAGAGGTGAAAATGTACATCTACAGAGTGTGTTTACACATATTGGAAAAGATTTTGATGTTAAATTAAAATAAACCCCAGAAACAACAGGCGAAAAATTATCTGTCAACCTGTAATAACGTGATAACTTAAATATTGGCTGCTGTGAAAAAATATCGTCTGCTACTGAAATGGCACGCGAAAGAAGCGAGTGGCTTGAAGATTATATATTTGCTCTTTCCGAAGAGAATTATTCATATTCCGTGATTAGGAAACGTTGCAAGAAGATTGGTTTTAAAGTGTCGAAGCATACAATAAGTGATATTATTAATTGCAAAGAAAAAATCGCCAATCTATAAAGCTATCGGAAAGAAAACATCAAAAGAACTATCCGAAAAAGTTACGTACCGTCTCTAACATTTCTAAAGTGCACTCTATGGTGGTAATGGGAAATCCAAAACCTCAAAGAACTATCACAAAATCTTTGCATACACCTGAAGCCACTGTAAATAATATAATTAATGGAGATTTGAATTTAATTAAAACAAAAAATGTTCAGTTCATTGACTTCTACCAAGACATGTTGTTGAGAGATAAAATGAGCTCGCGCCGCCAGGAGCCCACGCGGGTAGCCTGCTCGCGTTCCGACCATCGCTCCCAAGTCTCTAAAGGACTTATAACGCACCATTGGCTTTGTCTCGCCCCGGCGCTGCGATCGACCTGAGGCCGCTCCAATGCGGACCCCCAAACCAATTTACCATGGTCGATGACATAGGTCGCTACGACAGTAACCCCACATCTAGGAGGAAACTCCCGCAGGGACGGAACCTTGATGAACCGCCATGGAACCCCCGACGACTTCGTTCGCGAAACCCCATAGAGGGAGACGGTCCCTAGGTCATATGTCGAGCTACCACAACGGCTCTTGCTTTACCACAACTCGACGGGTGTGAAAACCTGCAAAGGTAGTCACGTTCCCTCGTGTAGTGGATCCTAAAAGGAAAATGATTAGTACAACAACATATAAACTCTTATAAAACTCCAACAACAACAACAACTATGACTAGAATGCGACTGCATTTTAAAACTTCAATAACAAGATTCAACAACAACAACTTTTAACAATCGTGACTAGCCTATTTTATCACATTTCAATGCCGGCTTATGAGACGAGTCTCAAGCCTGCGTACTTATTGCACCATTACCTCTACCTCTGCTTCCTGCGCCGCGGGGACCACGTGCAATCCGCAGCGCGTTCAAGTGTGGGTGTGGAAGAGCTCGGTGATTATGGCCTGCTCTTTGGCGACCAAGGTTTCGATCTAGCGTACGCATGAGGAGTCGCTGAATTATCAGCCGAACTCTCTGGCGTAGCCGTCCAGGCAGAGATCGCTTGGCGTTCGCGTCCGAAAGTCGCGAGGAAAGTACTTTTCCCGCACAAACTTCCAGAGCTCGCACCGAAAAAGCACATGGCTTATGTTACTTACCCCGACTCCACAAGGACATCGTGGTAGAATCGTGGTAAAAGAAACGAGCCTGATGATCGCCAAAGGTGCCGTGTCCCGTGAAGATTTGATTGATGAAGAAATCGCCCTGCAATCGGCGAGTGCCGACGCGTGGGAAAGATTCATATGTCCTGCGGCCGGTCCCAGATTGGTCCCATCTCTTTTGCCACTTGGACAAGGCACTTGGCGGCGCGTGACTGGAATCACTACATCGACTGACTGCCGAGGAGTGGCTTCTTTTGCCAATATGTCCGCCCTTTCATTAAAGTTGTGACCAACGTGGGCCCGGACCCAGTGCATATGAATCTCAATTCCTGTGGTTTTAATCAAGCCCCTAATCTCGGAAATGGCCCTGTGCTGAGGCACAAGTCCGTGAAGCGCCTGGAGCGCCGACTTCGAGTCTGAGTAGACGTCGAGTTCCCCGAGACCTCTCTGATGGGCATGGGTGATTGCTTCTTTAATTGCTTGGACCTCCGCCGCAAACACTTCCGCACCGTCGGAGAGACGGAACTGGCTCTCCGCTACTACTTGGTTCTCTGACACGGCAAGGAACGCACAGCCTACCGTGCCATTCTCTTGCTTAGATCCGTCCGTGTGGTACAAACACGCAGTCCGCTGATCAAATTCCGCGGACCAACGGACCCGCTAAAGATCCTCAAGTCTGGGAGTGGGCCTCCAGAGGTCGATCGACTCGGAGTCTAGTCCGGTACCGTCAACACTCTTCTTCCATCGGACAAGGGCCGTGTGGTCCCTCTCCAGCCCCGCACGCAATTTGAGGGGGAGAACCCCTGACAAGACGTGCAGAGCATCCCTGGAGGTTGTCGCGTAACACTTGGTTACACAGAGGAGAAGACTCCTCTGCATGCTGAGCAACCTGTTTGCAACCACTACTTTCTTTGAGTAAAACCAAATAGATGCCGCGTAAAGAATAATTCTTTCCGCAATGATAGAGTAGAGTATCTTTCTAACTTTCGGTCTCAGACCGCATGTGGCTCCTGAGAGACGGTTCATCTTATTCAACACCTTAAATGCTTTCTCCTGGGTGGCATTCAGGTGAGGCATCCAACTTAGGTGGTGGTCGATTATGAGGCCCAGGTACAGAATCTGCCATTTAAAGCCGATTCTGTTCCCTTCCATGCGGATGGGAATTGCGGGGGCATGTTCTAATTTGCCCTCGGGCTTCATAACCGTGTAACCGCATTTCTCAGAGCTGAACGTGAGGCTGCATTCTGTTGCCCAGGCGTCGATCTGTGATAGAACCGGCCCTAGCAACGCCGCAAACCTCATGCAGCTCTTTGTCGTGCGGCCACAAAGACGTCATCGGCGAATACCAAAACAACATAGGCCTCGTCCTTCTCGTCTTGTAACCGTCTCAACAGGAACTCGATAACCACTAGCCAGAGGTATGGTCCGAGACACAAACCTTGGAGTACTCCTACGTTAAAGTAGTGATCCCCATCATCTGACTGGATGATAGATCTACCCCACAAGTAGTCTTCTATCAATCCTAGGAGCCACGGTTCGACGTCCAATTCTTCCAGAAATCTGAGAATGTCTGTGCGTCGAAAAGCGTAAGAAGACATGTGAATTCTCCACGACTCTTCGAGGTAGCTATGTATTGTATCACTCGGTGGAGAGCGTCGACCGTACTGACATTCTTGCGAAAGCCGTACTGCCGTGCGTCGATTAAGCGATTGGACTCCAAATATAGTACCAGGCGAGTTGCGCACATTTTGTCCAAAACCTTCCCGAAGGTCGGTAAAAGACAAATAGGGCGGTAGGACGCTGGGTCACTACGCTCTATCCCGGGTTTGTTAAAAAACACAGCAATGGCCCGCTTCCATGTCCGCGGGAAACAAGTCTCTCTCAGACAGTGGTTGTACAAGGATAACAGCCATAGAGGGTGGTGTTTCAAGACCTCACGGACGATCGCGAGACTGAATCCGTCATGACCAGGCGCCTTGTCAGGCGGCAGCGATTCCACTGCAAATTGAAGTTCATGAATTGAAAACGGAGTCGGTTCGTCGGTCTTAATGCACGCGACCTGGGAAACATTATCAGCCGATAGGAAGCGGTGTCTTGTAAGCGCGGCCTGGGATTCCTCCCAGGTCAAGACCTCTTGTCCGGATGGAAGCACAAGTTTTTCTTGCGCCTCTCTTCTCCACTTACCTCGCACCACCTCGACTATCTGACCTAGTGTGTCCGTACTCAGTCCCTCCGATATGAATCTTCGGAACGAAGCACGCTTTGCGTTCAGGATCGCCTTCATGTACTCTGCCCGCTTACGCTTGTAGGGAGATCCAAGTCTCCCCCGCTCCTCCGGCTCCAGCGTTCGCTGGTAGAGTCGACGGAGCGCACGCAACTGGTTTCGCCGGCTGGCCAGCTGGGCTGTCCACCAAATCGCCTCACGGCGCATTGCTGGTCGGCGTTTTTTGCGTTCAAGACACAGCTGACTCAAAGTCGACATCAAGTATTCGACTCCCTCATCAGGTGTAGCAAACTCGTAACGAGTGAGATCTGCAGCTTGCAGATCGCGGGAGAATGCATTCCAGTCCAAGTCCCTTTTGAACCAGCGATGGCCGGCATCTCTCGGGAGGCGATTGGCTGGTTTGCCGGGATAATCCCACGTCATGACTCGATGGTCACTTGGCATTGGGACCTCGGATATTTCCCACTCGGTAATGTGGCTAGAGCAATACCTGAACAACAGTAAGTCGATCCATCCAATGCCTTGAGGTCCTTGGAATGTGGGTGGGCTGTACGGGTCGTTGACAAACTCCAGGTTTGCGTTCATAGCGAGGTCGATGACGTCTCGCCCTCGGGGATCTGTAGGCCGTCGCCCCCAAATCGTTGACTTAGCGTTAAAGTCCCCTACTATAATGACGTTGTCACTCGGGTAGGTTCATAAAAGGGTCGTCAACGGTACGAGCACAAGGTCAATGTCATGGGACGGAGCGCAATAGCATGTTATTACTAGAACATCCTTCCCTGACCATCTGCAGTGGATAGCCACTACGTCAGAACTCCGTAGGACCGAGACGAAGTGTATGCGCTTGTTTACCCAGAGGGCCGCTCGAAAGCGGTTGCCTGCTGCGCTAACTTGCACGTAGTCCGTCGGAGTTCCGCTAACAGAACCTTCGGCGACATGTGGTTCATTCAAGGAAACCACATCCAAACCCAGGGAGATCGTATCACGCTCCATCTGATTCATACAAGCCACGGAGTTGTGGCAATTAAGGTGAGCGAAATGAATTCTACTCCCCATTTTGAATCTTTTTGATTCGTTCGAACTCCATCTGGTGGATGTGGCACTCCTTGGAACCTGCCGCGTGGGTGGTCCACAATTTCTCGTCTTCCGTCCTGCGCAGATTCCTAAAACTACAGTTCGGACTCTTGGCTGGCTGTGTGCAGCCGAACGTCTCATGTCCTTTGGCCATGCATCTCCCGCAGAGGGACGAAGTGCGACAAACTGACTGTATGTGGCTGTATCTCCAATATTTGAAACAAACCAACGTACGTCGGTTCTGTCGGAATACCACCTGACCCCAGCCGACTTGTAATGAACGCAGTCCCTTCAAGCGCTAGAACGAAACTTCGTCTACAGAGAGGACAGCGTTGCGGCCTCTCGCGCTAACGAAACAGGTTCGTAGCTCGAGAGTCGAATCCTTGAGGGATTCGTTTTGCTCTGCAGACTGTTATATGAAAATCATTTAGCAGGTGATAAATTAAGAAAAAATGTCACAATGGATGAAGCTAAAAGACTGTAATAAAAATCATCGATTTTCAACCGGAAAAGAGGCCAAAAAGACTTAGAACTTTGGTTCAAACGCTGCTAAGAAAGTTTCTCAAAAGGATTTTTGACGATTGTTGGAACCTGTTACAACAGAAAATTAAATATCAGAAAACTTGAGAAAAATGTCAAAATGAACTCTACTTATTATCAAAACAATGTTCTAATTCCTTTTTTTAAAGTAGAAATTACAAATCTTTATACTACGAAAGTTAAATGTGTTGAGTTCCACCAGGATAAAGCGAGAAGCCATACATCGAAAAGTACAGTCGCATTTCCCGAAAAATTGGCAAGAGAGCTGGAATCAAGTGTATATCTTTTAATAATATTCCAACCAAGTCCCCAGAACTTTCACCAACGGATTATCGTGCCTTTGGATTATTAAAACAAGCTGTTTCGTAACGCCCACCAACTACGTTGAGTGGACTCTGGCAATCTGTTGTAGAGGAAAGGAACAAAATTCCACTTCCAGGTTTACAAAAAGCATTACCATCTTGGAAATCCAGCTGCAATATGATAGTCCACAACAACGGCTACCATATAGGAGATATTAAAAAATAATTGTTTTAATTTGTGTATTTTATTTTTGTTGTCAAAATCGTTCCCAATATGTGTAACCACTCTCTGTATACATATGTTATGTATGGAAAAGTGTCGACTAAATACAGGTTTCAGCTATTAGGAACTACCCTTATGGAGGTTTTACCCTATTTTTAAGATTAATTAAAAAACTATACATTTTATTTAAGCATTTGGAAGTTTAAAGACTCTTAAAACGCGATTTATACGTTATTACATTTAAATTCAATTCCATATTGCTTATTTAAAGACAAATAAACAGTTTTCTTTATTATGAATATACTATGATCATCTTTATTCTACTTATCAAGAGAATTATCCCTAATAAACTGAAGTACAACATATCCTGGAAACAAAGCCCTTGTGGCATCTATGCCTAAGCTCTAATGAAATTTATATTCAAGATTGTTAGTAGAGCTTCATAAATCTAACAGGAAATCTCATAGACATCAGTCAGTATTCCTCTAGGGAAAATGATCATCTAATTCAGGGAAATTTTTCATTCCCGAAAGCCGTATTGTCAGCACTTACGAATCAAGGGCTTATTTTATTCGCATAGAATAACCTAGTATTATATAACCCAAAATTACACGCAGAATATAGATAATAATTAATTTAATTGTTTTTACTATGATTCATTGTTCAAGTCAATATATTACATGCTCTCAGATATTCAAGAAATTGTATTTTAAGGCTGTTTATAGATCGATATTCATTGTAATTTTCTAAGATTTATTTATCTTTTAAAAATAGTAATAATTTTATTTTTAAGACAGTCTTTTAAATCAACATGGGGGAAAAAACATAAGGTTACAAAGTAACATATTTCTCTGTTAATGACCAGGAACAAGTATTTAAAAATAAAGGGTATTAATATAAAACGGATTCTACATTAACAGTAAATAATTCTATGATTATGCATGCACTTAAACTATAAGCATAATTTGATGTAGCTATTTACGTGCAATTATGATATAACTACCTTATTTATTTAATGTTAACACTTATTATATTTTTAATTTTAAATTACAAAAAAGGGAATTAAACTTAAAAGATAATAATTCGCATGTGTTTATTCATTTTTTTTAAAGATCCTGGTTGTACCTCAAATCCGAAGAAATTATAGAAACATACATGCCAGTGAATAATATTATTTCATGCTTAAAGAATTTTTTTCTGTTTACTATAGTGCTACTGTAGTCTTTAAAATTGACTAGTACATGTAACAATATTTTCCGCAACCATCAGTACTAGTACTAATGAGATAAATTGCTTCCATACATGCAAGATTATTCTACAATGGTAGAAAATATCACACTTATATGTTCAAATGCTTCTGACATTCTTATTTATAGGAACATTTTATTATAACAATGTTTTAAAATATAATTTTGTACCAAAAAATATTTTTTTAAATGGATAAATGGATAATCACCCCGAAAAGTTATGCTTTACAGGTACTTTTTTCTTACCGCAAACCGGTCTCCTACATGCCAAGCACAGTGTCTAGCTCAACGGGTTGTGTACCTGGACGATATTCGCCGGATGGCGGTGATCTACCTGAGAAGCATTTTGTCGACATTGCTGCAGCGGTGTTAGGAATTTGTTTTAATTTTCTGAGTTTGTCGGTTCTCAGTTGCTATTTAACATTATTGAATTGGCAAAAAAAAGGGACGGGGGTCCTCACTCTTGCACAACACTCGCATGAGCCATTTGTAGGTTTCCACATCCCTCGAGTTATTGTAAAGCAAGTACGGGTCGGATAAAGCCGACATAAGGCCTAGGGCCTGGCTCCCTTTTGGGTGTCGAGCCCCGAAGCTGTTGGGGGACGCCGGCCCGTCCCCAAGTGTCTCGTGAGGGTTCTCACTAATAATGGGTTCCACCGCGTATCACAGTGACCTACGTCGTCGACAAAAGGGTCTAAAGGTTGGAGAATCCGTAGGTGGCTGTCCTCCGACCGACAGAAGCGCGTACGGAGAGACAAATCCGGTCGTGCGCGCTAAAAGTCCCTCAGGATTTGGGTTCGGTGGTCGTTGACGTGCCGGGCGCTCCTCAAGCGCTTGGCGGCGTGGCCTGATTTTACCATCTCTGTTCGCGAATTCAATCGCTTCACCCCTCTACTCTTCTCAAAAAGAAGTAAAGGCTGCACTTCAATCACCCTAAGCGTCGTAAATTATTTTCTAGGCTCATTTATCTGACATAACCAAAACACGTCAGAAAATCAAACTGGCGATTATTTTCAATGTACAGATTAATCATTCTCGGTTTGCTCGTTTGATATTCCAGATCAGTGTTGTTAGTTAAATGAAAAACAGAGGTTATACTCTATTAGCGGAGTATATAAGCTAGAGAGTATACACTATAGCTAAATACAGGCAGTATTACGACGTATACCACCGTATATCCTCCGCTACATCCCTGTTCCAGATATAATGTGATTGATACCTACTTATTTAGCTGATATCAGTATTTGCCTTTTTTTTATTATACCTTATTTCAAGAAAATAATCATCTTTGGATGAACATTTGACATGTTATTCATTTAAATGAATTTCACGACGTCGTGTGTCAAAAGTTTTTCAAGATACTGGAGTTCTTTTTTAAAAATATATTTTTAATTTTGACACAATATTACAGCATCGTACACATTTCATTCATGTCTATGGAATATTTCGAATGGAATCATAAAATGTAAGTATGTGTTTACAGCAAATAAGATTTTTTCCTTCAAAATAAAAGTTAGAAAGCATTCCAAAATTACGCTGGTTTACACGGCTTATATACTTTTGCCGAAATGTGTATTTTTTATAGATTCTAGTGCACTGAGTACAGGAAAGTTATTGTAAAAAATCTGTCACGTCTATAGTTTAAAAAATATTTATTAAATACTTAAAAAAATAATAACATGAAATATAAAAAGAAAAAAAATAGAAATGATTCATTTTACACTTTTCTAATTACTAGTCCCCTAACATACTTTCGTCCCAAAAACCTTTGTGTCTGTCTTCAAATGTTTAAGGTCTTGGTAAAAACGCTCGCCCTGCTCGTCACTCACGGCGCCTAAATTTTCATGAAAAAAAATTAGGTGTGAATGGAGAAACTGTATCTTCAGAGACATGTTCACACCCATTGCATGATAGTTTTTTATAAAACAGCAATATTTTCTTCATAATTTTCATATTAATGATTTCCTAAGAATCCATGGACGACCGTTTTTAAGGACTCTTTAGCATTTTTTTCATTAGTAGATAAAAGTTTTTCAAAGTCCTTATCTTGCATCAGTTTACGTATCTGTGGACCGATAAAAATTCCCTCTTTTAATTTTGTGTCTGAAATACTTGGAAAAATTTTGTGTAAATATTTAAAAGCAGCACTGTTTTTATCCATGGCTTTGACGAAATGTTTTATTATGCCCAATTTAATGTGTAATGATGGCAAAATTATATTTTGCGGATCCACTAAAGAAATATTTCACATTAAATTTTCCTGGAGTAAATGCATTTCGGACAGGCCAATATTTTTTTATGTAATGGTGTTTATATCTTGAATATCCCACAGTTACAAAAAACATGAATATTTGGTGGTCGAATCGGTAAATAAATGCCATTCATTTGAATCATAATTTTGATTCATCGCATTAAAAAGTCCGGGAATATCATGGCAAAAACAAAAATCATCCTTCTTGTGAAATAACTGCTGAAAATTTGACTTCGATTTCGGTAATAAGTTACTTTGGTATTTGGTGTCAATAAGTTCCACTGTTATAGATGAAAGGCAAGAATCTCTGCCTTAGATCTAGATAGTTGCAAGTCTCGCACAAGGTCGTTCAACTCATTTTGGTTTATTAAATGTGGCGTTTTATCATTTTAGATTACGAACTCGTCATAATTTTCATCCTCCTTAAACAGATAGTCACTATCTTGGCAACTCGCACTTGACATACCTGGACATAAAGGGTTGTGGCAGAGTTTCCGAATGTGATATTGGTTTTGAGACTGATGGAATGTCAGGCAGGGTTCGTACGGGTCCTGTAATTTTAAGACCAGGAAATTATTTGGTACCAGTATTTTCTTATAGAAACTCTCTTCTTAAATAAGGTGAAATTTAGCACGCTTGAACTTGATGTATTTTTTTAGAAACATACACTGGTATGTCACATGGAAAAGTAACGCTACCCGTACGAACCCTGGTCAATATATTGATTTTTATGTTTATTTTTTTAATTAAAGCCTGCAGTTTTTGTCAAACAAAAATAACAGTCAATATCGTGATTTGAAGGTTTTTTCCACAGCATTGGTGATCCAAATTGAAGATACTTTTTTTCTCCCAAAGCCCAACATGTAAGATTAAGCCTACAGCGTTCACAAAAAACAGTCGGGACCCACATTTTATCTTGATTACTCACTGAGAATCCAAAATAATGCAAATATGCTGTTTTAAGACATTCCGATAACGGTCTTCCTTTTTTGTGAATATAAATTGTCCATAAACGTAACAAAAACTACCAGAATTTAATTTACACACTCTATTAGACATTTTATCAAAAACAAAACCAGTTTAGTTCATAAAAACACGAGAAAACAGAATTTAGAATCCAATTTGACAATGCGGGTAGGTTGAATGTGACGTGATAGATATATTATAGAATTAAATATGTGAATATTGAAAAATGTAAAAGTTTAAAAAATGTGACGTGATAGATTTTTTTTAAAATACCGCCTTTAATAAGTAAGAGGTAGTATAATAAGAAAATATGTGTTTCATCAAAATTATATAAAAAATGTTTCAATTTGTAAATCAGTGTTATTACAAGTGAAAATTTTCATTATTTTTTATTTAAACTAACATATAAAAGTACAGAGGTGTGAAAATTATTAGAATAATTGTGAAATTTATAATAAAATCTTGTTATATTATAGAAATAATATATTATTTAGAAAATATTGATACATTTAATATTTAGTGTGCATCCCCTTATTTTTTATTAAAGATACGATACGTCTTGGCTTACTTTGTATGAGTTTTTGGCAATTAATTTGTATTTGGTTGTCATGGTGCCAAATTTGGATGAGTCTTTCTATCAGACCATTCTTGTTTGTGATGTTGCATTTCTTTAATTTTTTCTTTACAATGGCCCAAAGATTCTCTATGGGGTTCATATCTGGACTGTTTCCAGGCCATGGAAATGTTTTTATACTTTTTTCATCCAAACATTTGGTCAAACATGAAGCTTTGTGGCACGGAGCTCCATCATGCATGAATATGAAGTCTCCATTTAGAAACCAGTCTTTTAAATGTGGAATTACTCCTTGTTCAAGCACTTTTTTATACTGATACTGGTCATCATGCCTTCTACAGTGTATAAACGTCCAGTACCCTGAGCAGACATCACGCTCCAAACCATTACTTTAGTAGGATGTTTAACCGTTTGTGCTATGCAATTTGGGGGAAATTCTTCACTGGTACTTCTCTTGACATATTGACTACTTTCTTCTGATATCGTAAACATTGATTCATCAGGAAAACATACATACAAGATAAAAGATACTTTAAGGTATGTAATTTGTAGAGAAATATTCTTATAAAGAAATTTTTAATCAAATTTATAAACAGTTCTGTATTTTTAGTCAGTATGCAAAAAACACGATTTCAGGAAAAAAATGAACAGCTTGAATTCAACTGACTAATTAAAGGAAAATTAATATTTCTCACCTTGCTCTAGTCATTTCCAAATTGTTTTTGCACAACTTTTGCCCAAGCAAGTCTCTTCTTTGCCATAGCAGATGTGATTGTAGCCTTTTTTTCGAGAACGATGAGCATTGAGTCCAGCTGAGATGAGCTTTTTATGGATAGAAGAATCACATACATTTACTCCATATGCTTGCAAAGAGATTTTTAGTTCATGACTAGTTGCTCTTCTGTTAGCTTTAGCAATTTAGATTAATTTCTTTTCTGTTCTTGAAGTAAATTTACATTTCCTTCCGCATTTCCAAACTCTAGAATTTTCATATTCATATTTGGAGTCCAAAGATCTTTTTATTCTACACACAGATACTTGAGAAAATTTTGCTTTTTTAACGATTTCGTGCTGTGTATACAGATTTTTTTGGACGAGAAACTTTACCACGGCTAGTTTTCTAGGACAAATATCACTTGTTTTACCTATAATCACGCAATAATCCTTTGACAAAGGAAAAAAGCTACCAATTAGTATAAACTAACCAAAGCAGCGAAAACATTTATTTTAAGAACTAGGGGGCCTACCCCCTGCGAGCTACGCTCGCCAACCCCCGCTCAGTCTTCGAGGCCTCTAAAAGCATGACAGCGTGCTTTGTTTTAAAAATATTGGTAAATCTGTAATTGGGTTGCCATGCTTTTAACGTTTTAATGGGGTATTTTTTTTATTATCATGGCCTCCTACACAGCTGTTGCGACAACTGACGACTGTTTTCGGGATTGATAAGTAAAATCAATTAAAACTTGAAAACCAGCTGGTATAAAATGGTTAGGTTTAAATTGTGGCTACCTCTCGGACTTTTATAACAACGATCTCTATTCTATTCTTCCTTTACGTTTAAGGATGAGAAAAATTCCATCTGCTCGTGAATAACATTAAGAACCACGGTATTGAAAAGTACTATGTTATAGACATTTTCAGTAACAGGTTTTAATTTTCTCTCTATTTTAGTGCACCATCATGCATATTTTCATGTTATTTTAAATATGTAAATTATTTATTTTAATTAATATGTATATACGAATTTTCTAATAATTATTTATCATACAAAATTAATTAAATATTTTGTGCATGCATGCCTGCATTTATTCGGCATCAATTGATGAGATATTTAAACAAATTTGCTATCCGCGATAATTTTACACCATGTTATGTCACTTGAATATTGTCCATAAGAAAATCGGGTACTATTCCAGTATAGGATCCTTTGCTTTTAGGTTTGGCGTAATTCGAGCTTCAAACAGGGATAGGTTCGTTAATGTACATAGATTTGTTGCCAAAAGTTATCAAAACAAACCCAATGAACTTTTGGTGCTTTTCTATTATAGGTGTCGTGACGCTTTTTTAAAAAGCTTGGCGCAATTCGGGCATCAGAAAGTGAGATTTGGTGCCAAATGACATAAACAGCCATGGAAACAAATTCGACGTTTTTTTTTTGTTTATATACGTATTTTAATTATACGTATATTATTATTGTTTTTTCTATACAAATTACTTCTGATTATATATAAAATAGGATAAATGACATTTTACGCTAAACAAATTGTAAAAATTTTGAAAAAATGCTTCTGTATACGAAATGACAAAGTGAATAGGTTGACAGAAAGTATGTTGCCAAATTTCCTTTTCCGCCAAGGCTATTTTCTTTGTTTCGTTAAGGCTTTGTTATTTATGTGTAAACATATAATTCATTATTAAAAAAGTAATGCTACTGAAATATTCATTTGTTTTAAACTTTAATAGCATTTCTCTAATGTATAGGGAGCCTTTTTTTCCTTGCTGCCAATAAAAGAGAGAAAGTATTAAAATGTCATTTTACCATAATTGATGTCATATTCTCATTAAAATTGGAAAGAAAACCAAGCAGGATATTTTATTCTCCTTCCGTTCAGTTGGGCAATTATTATTTTATATATTCGTTTCAAATATCGTAATTAGTGATTTTATAAATTCGTTTAATTAAATTTTACAAAAAAATAACAAAATGATATCAATAAATAATAATTACTATTAATTCCTTTTCCTCCCTTTGCGTTTACCTAAATAACGTCATTTGGACGAATTTATTCAAAATATTTTCAGTTTATAAATTAAATTAAATGCTGACAGACGATTGAATCCTAACGATAGAAATGTGATTTTTTTTTTCAAATTTTCCTGAAAAACATAATTTAATCACAATCTTGTCTTCATTATCGATTGAAATAAAAGATAAATTCAATTTAAATTTGAAAATGACGAATAAAAAGAAATCAATAATGTCTATCGGGATCCTTTTCAATTTTTTTCCCTTTCTTGTCACAAAAAAACTGAGTAATTAGTTGCCATCATTACAGAAATGTCATTAAAATTAGAAAAAAATTAATATCTCGAAAACTAATTCCAATTTCAAAATTCTATTACCAGTTTTGACATCCGCGGATTTTTATGAACAATTGGTATTAATTTCACCATCAAGCGTTTAATATTTTATTAAAAATAGCCTTGAAACATAATCAGTCGTTTAATCAGTCGTTTCATAAAATCGTTTCATAAATTCGTTTCATAAAATCGTTTCACAAATTCGTTTCATTAGGATTTTATATATATAGGGTAGATAAAATAATACTGATGCTAACTCAAGAAAAGAAAGAAAATACTAGCACAGCAAGCAGACGATTTTAAAATTTTATTTTAAATTCGTTTGTTAATCAAACAAATTGTTTATGCAATGCAAACAATTTAATTACGTTGGATCAAATAGTTTTCTTTTTAAAAATGGCAACATTTAACAAAATTATATCCCCAAAACTATTCTAAAGGAGTGAAAAATTTACTGGATCAACAAAACAAACTACCTTTCATGAAACATTGCAAGTATATACAATATTAATCAAGAAAAACAGAAAATATCATAATTATTCTAATAATTTTCACACCTCTGTAGGCTTTGGCCCTCTTATAAAATAACCAGAGCAAAATAAATGCAAATAGAACGCATACAAAGATAAAAAGAAAAAGTTCATCTCATCATCATAATAAACCTTAAATTTCTTATGCAATCTTAAACAAGAGCGAAAAATCATGCGTCAAGCATAGATTATGAAACACTTTCCAACACAGCCAGAAAACTGTAACGAAACTTCACCGTTAAATAAGTTGAAAGAAGATATGTAAGTAAACAGTTTAGAAAACACATAACACATTGAAAAAAAAAGAGTTTTCGAAATTACCTTCCAGTGTCAAAAATGTAGCCGAATTATTTTGTGCAGTCCTGCATATGATCAATAGATGTGGATATATAGTATGATAAAATTTAGTTCAGTTACAATATTCGCATTTAGCAATTTTCGCCAATCGATGGAAATGCACTCGAAATCTTTTGTACAGCCCTGTATATTATCTGAAGGCTTTTGTACATACCACCTATTAAGCTAAAAGGGAACTTAAAAGTCACTTGCAACAATTACCAAACGTAAACGACAATGTATCTTTTTTTTTCGTAGCCCTGTATATGAATTTATTTATATTCCACAAACTTCTATTAGTCTGCTAAATATAGTTCAGCAGGAAAATGCGTAAACACAATTAAAACCTACCCTTAAGCAATTCACTCCCATAGTCTGTTGTACTTACGAATTTCCTTGTGTAGCCCTGTATAGGGTTAACCGAGTTTATAAACACACACGTACTATGAAAAAAAATTGTTAAAAATGCAAACCAAAGTTGAAAACGCATTTATCACACATAGACTGTAAATATCGCACATGTATTGTAACCAATATCTTTTGTGTGTCCCTGTAAATAAACACAATGCACACAAGAGAGCAATTTATAGTACACCTCAGTATTGTATATAATTTTCATCATGTTTGAATCAGTGAAATATCACTAAATTACACTGCAGACGATTTTTCCCCATATAACGATGTGTGAAAGAATTCTTTTGTTTGACCCTGTAAACGAATAATAAATGCTTTACACCCCATATTCTACAAAAAGCATGTTTTAATGCGTTTCATAATTATATATCAATTTCATTATGTTTTAAATGACGTATCGTCATCAAAATGCGCTTGAACCGATTATTCCCCATTGACTGTAATGAAATGGAATACTTTTGTCTGTCTCTGTAAAAAAACTATAAGTGCTACACACTTCTGTTGAAATAGGGAACATGCTATTGTAAACGACAATAACATACAAAAATTTCAGGACAATCGAAGCATATTTACACGAGTTAGAGCACGGACAGACGGACAGGCGACAGATGGACAGGCGGCAGATAAACCAAAGTCATATTCCCTATGTCATGTTCCCTATGTCAGGCATGTTCCCTATTTCAACAGAAGTGTGTAGCACTTATAGTTTTTTTACAGAGACAGACAAAAGTATTCCATTACATTACAGTCAATGGGGAATAATCGGTTCAAGCGCATTTTGATGACGATACGTCATTTAAAACATAATGAAATTGATATATAATTATGAAACGCATTAAAACATGCTTTTTGTAGAATATGGGGTGCAAAGCATTTATTATTCGTTTACAGGGTCAAACAAAAGAATTCTTTCACACATCGTTATATGGGGAAAAATCGTCTGCAGTGTAATTTAGTGATATTTCACTGATTCAAACATGATGAAAATTATATACAATACTGAGGTGTACTATAAATTGCTCTCTTGTGTGCATTGTGTTTATTTACAGGGACACACAAAAGATATTGGTTACAATACATGTGCGATATTTACAGTCTATGTGTGATAAATGCGTTTTCAACTTTGGTTTGCATTTTTAACTAGGTTGGAAAGTGTTAAAAAGGAATGTGCATGGAATCGTTTCATAACAAGCTACCCTCTTAGGGCGATACGAAGGGTATAGAAGGTATGTGGCCGTATAGCGAGGACTGGTGAGCCAAAGAAAAAGTATAGAAAAATAGCATTCATATCATATAGACCTTACACAATTTTGCTGTTGCTGCACACAAAGAATCACACGGACTACTCGCTCCCTTCATAAAAATCGTATTACAGAATATGGGATTACAAACTCACTTCTCATTTATAATTTACTGGCCTTACCTAATGTGACAAAGCAGTCCACAAAAACTGTTTTCGCGAAGAACTATAGGAAAACGTTTCATTTGAAGAATCAGATAATATCCTAACATTAAAATTCTACAATATACTCAGATTGTGAAACAGTTTGAAACAATTAAATATCATCTTTATTTGTAGTTTATCATCTAATTTACTTATGAATATTTCGTATTCCTATATTAATCGCAGTTTTCAAAAATAAATTTATATTTTCACAATTTTCCAAAGAATATAAAGAATAAAGTTAACTTTCGATGATAGTTTTCTGAAGTAGTATACATATGTGGCACACACTTTTTAAGAAAAAATATAAAAGATATTTGTCGACAATATGTCAGGAACATAAAATCGTTTTAGAATAATAAAATAGATTAAAACGGATAATTTTAAAAGGATGCAATTATATTTATATATACCAGGAAAAATACAAAAGGAAATATTTTATTATGAATTTATAAAACTATTTTTTATGAATTATGTAATTAACTTGTAATCGAGTTGTCTAACTCTGCTTTTGAGGCGGTTAGATAGACTAGTAATAATAAAATTAAAATAGATTGCTTACATGCTAGCGAGATAAAACGTCTAGAATTAAATGCGTAAGTGCTGATATTAAAAGGGCATTGGAAATAACATTACTTGGATATAGATGAAAAAACAAACAAATGCAATTGCTATAGCTTTCCTTAAAAGTTAGAAAATGAGAAAAGGAACCTTTCCATTCGCATATGACCTCTCAAAACTCTAGCAAAGATAGAGTTTTAAATAAAAAAGAAAACTAAAATGTTCATCTTCATTCTTTGCGTAATTTATGACTTGACAACTATTACATTTTTTGAGTCTGTGTTAGTATTTCTTTGTAATGCTGTTCAATATACAATATGAACTGGATTGTCCTTAAATAAATCATATTCTAAGGCGCGGATTAGATTTGTCTCATGGTTTCACCTCAAATCCGAAGAAATTATAGAAACGTACTATGTATATTGTATGTTGATAAATGTATATAAAAATATTATATCCGTTTAGGTTTTAGTTAATTTGATAAATGAGATTGTGTGAATGATTTATGTAGCAACAATTTCACTAATTATAATGTCATGTTTTCGAAAGGAAAAACAGGTCTGAATTAGTGTACTTTTGCACTCCAGGACGCCCCAACATGGATGATTCAAAGCATTATTTTATTCCTTCAAAAATTCCTAGTATTTTGCAACTCGCAATTATACGCATGATTTTGCATTTGGTAGTTTTTCTTATGTGTCAGTGAGTAATTAGGTATAAATAATCTATCACGAAAATTTCATTTCTTATATTATATAATAGTTGAAACTTGTTATTTAATTACACTTATACGAAACTTTATCTACAATTGTTAAAAATATCGAATTCTTTCACAAAAATTTAAGTGATATATAATTGTGAAATACTTAGTATTCTTAATTAAAAGACAAATTTAATAAATAATAGAAATTGTTATAGACTTTTGTGATACCAAACGTGTAATTGTGTGGAATATATGCTTCCCATTATTAAAATATTATTTTTCTGTTTTAACAATTTTTTTTTTATATTTTTATTCCAGACACTTTTTAAAAAAAATAGTTAAAAATTTTCAAAATTTTGATTTTAATATTAAAGTTATTTTTTGACAAATGATAAAAAATGACTCGAAATTTCACAGTCAATATTATCATTTCTATTTTTCATTACTTTTATTATTTAGAAATGTGTACATTTGTAAGTTATTCATTCATTGCTATTTTTTTATTGTTTTTTTAAATCCATTACATCAATATTTAATTTATTTTCTTAAGAGGCTACTTCACTAGGGCGAAAACACCCGCTCGCTAATGTTATTTCTGCGAGGGAAATAATTTACCGTATCTCGTTTGCATTTCAATATTTTCAAATGATTTTTTATTTTTAATTTTTAATTTTTAATTTTTTTTTTTTTTTTTTTTTTTTTTTTGCATTGGATAGCTGAGGTCAATCTCTATGCACGCTTCTTTGTACTTTTTTGAACCGGTTTCGAAAGTGAAAGTAGACTCAATTAAAAAAAAAAAACTGCAACAAAAATCGAAAAACTACAAAAGAACATGCATAGATATTGACCTCAGTTATCCAATGCAAACAAATAATTTTAAATGCGGTAAATTATTTCCCCCATAGGATTAACATTAGCGAGCGGGTGTTTTCGCCTGAGTGAAGTAGCCTCTTAAGGGTCTTATCAATATTTTAATATTTTAGTCAATATTTTAAACGATTTTTTTAATTGGATAGCTGAGATCAATCCCCTATTTCTGCCGTTGATTACTTTTTCAATTTTCTTTGTGGATTTTTTTTTTACAAAGATACTTTCACTTTCAGAATTGGTTTCGAAACTTCAAGTACCTTCCTAAAAACAAATCCGCAAAGAAAATCGAAAAAGTAATCAACGGCGGAATCAGGATTGATCTCAGCTATGCAATGCAATGCAATGCAATGCAAAAAAAAAAAAAAAAAAAAAAAAAAAAAAGATTAAAAATATTCAAATGCAAAGGAGATATTAGAAAAATAATGGCCCATAGAATTAACATTAACAAGTGGGTGTTTTCATGTGAGGGGAGAGGAGGACCTTGAAATTAAAACTAATATTATAAAAAAACAAATCAGATTACATCATCTTAAACTTACAAAATACGAACCAGTTTTGTATTTATTGTAAGTTTGTGAAGGAATTTCAATGCAATTTTTATGCAAGTTTCATTACTATTTTATGATTGATACATATTACAAAGAATTATTATTAAAAAGTTTTTTTACATATAAAAATGCGTAATTGAATAAGTTATATGTTTTTCTCAATAAGCATTTTTTTAAAATTAATACGTATATACATACTAATGTTTAATATTATTATCAAAATAGTGTTTAATGTTGCAAGAAATTCTTTTTATTTATAGATGTGTTATATTATTTTAAGCATTCCAAACGCGGCATTATAATTCCACATATTTATTGTTTTAAATACAACTTAAATACTTGAATGCATTTGTTGTTTATTCTAGCTGTTCAGTATTATTAAGTCTTCCAAATGATGTTCTGTGTTCCAATTACATAACAATGATTGTAGTTCGTTACTAATTTCCCGAAAGAAAACGGAAAAGTAATATCGGAAGCGGTATTTTACTCCGAAAAAGACTTACAAAAACCCATATTGGGCTGCATCATTCTACTGGCGTAATTTGTTTGGACGATCAAGCGAACTGTATTTACTGATGTTTCTGTGTAATAGTTCTATAAAAATGCAGTTACATATCCTGTAAGTAATCCTCTCCTTTTCTATTTATACATTGACCTGTTAGCACAAATATACAGGGATTTAAAGGATCAGCTTCTCTGTTTTGATTTGAAATATTTATTACTTAAAGACTCTATAACTTTTGTAACAGAATGAGATAATATCCCCACAACGAACAGAGATCTAGTAAACTTAATCTGATCTAGACTTTTACGGAAAATATTACAATATAGGATTTAGTATAGATTACTCCAACCTCATAACAAATATATTTATATTCATGGCATGAATCTCATTATTTTAATGAATAAATAGAATTAACCTTTTTTATTCAATAAAATAAAATAAAATAAATTTAAAATATTAATGAATAATGTATGGATAAGCACAAATACATAGAGAAAGTGAAAAATATTTCATAAATATATTATTTGATTTTACTTTAAATGTAAAAGTGTTTTTTTTTTTTATAATTAAAAATGAATTTAAAAGAGTACAGAGGAAAATAAATTTAAATTTAATGAAAATATTTGAAAGAAAATTGTAATAACGTATTCTTCAGTTCTAAAAGAGGAGAAAATTAACAAAAGAAGAATTAAGAAACAGTTTTCATTCCTAGAATTTTTTTTTAAATACGTAATGGGATTTTGGAGGGTCTGTAACAGCATTAAGTTTCATTACTTATTAAAATTCAAAATTTAAGAAAAATATGGGAATATGAAACTTTTACGAGTTTTAATGAATGAATAGTGAAATATAAATAGTTTCTACAAAAATTAATATTTTATTAAATATTAGCTGATAGTAATACTGGGAATCTAATTTCTAAATATGTACAAAAATTAATATTTTATTAAATATTAGCTGATAGTAATACTGGGAATCTAATTTCTAAATATGTACAAATTTTATATTCAAACAAAACTGGTAAGGATTTTCAAACGCTTAAGGCATCATTCGTAATTATATTTAAAACAAACAGCTGCTTTTATAAGTTATTATGTGCTGTGGTACTCAAACGTTCATGCAACAGGTACACTTTGAAGAATTACAGGTGCCCGACGTATCATGTCCTTTTTTTACTTGTAGGACTTATGAATACAGAAATTTAAACATAGCGAATATATACAAATGTACATTAAATTATCTTTAAATTTACACGTTCAGCGGACGTGATTAAATATTTCCCAAGAGCGGGCGCGCAGGATACTTTTTACGACACAAGTGTTTTGTTTAGTTACGCTGTTACAAATACTAGATATTCCATAACAGGCACAGAAGAGACAAGTTAGAAAAGTCATTATATCTCTATTATTATATATGAATAAGAAAAATTAAATTTTATTTATATTCACAAGCAGGTAAACATATCCAGAAATATACGTTTAAAGGAGATAAGTACTATTTGTTAATGATGAAATAATAAGATTTTTTTCACTAAAACATTATCACGCATGATTTAATGCAATGTGAGAAACATAAAGAATATTATTAGATTTAGAAAATACCCATTAATTAAAAATAAAGAGATCTAATTTGATTTCCTATACTTTTTATGCCATAACGAACTATCACAATGTACAACAAAATTACCTTCAGGCAGTTATAGTGTCGTATTTGAAAACGGTTTGAGAAATATTTTTTTTTTGTCATAAAATCCAACCCCCCTCTCCTCCCTGTCGCGGTGAATAGTTAATGTATGCTCTACAGCAGCCATACTCAAGCTTTTTTTTTCTCATGGTCCGCAAGTATATATTTGCTACACGTTAGGTGGTCCGCAACACTCTATAATTATATAATATTGTAAAGAAAAAGTAATACAATTTCACAAGAAATTAAAACAGTAGCATAACAAAAGTGGTATAATAAAGCAATAAAAAAAATTATAATCTGTATCAAATATTTACTAAATATAAATTAAATATAATAACGCAGAATTTCCAAGTTCTAAAGATAAAAATCACCTTTAAGAAATTCAGCTTTTTCTAAATGCAAAAACTTATTTTTTTTAAATGTAAATATAGCTGAGGCAATTCCTTTTTAATAATACTTTATTAGTGTTGAAAATTAAAACATACATAACACAGTAGCACAAGTATGAGTATAAAAAAAGACCATCTGACTAAGCAAATGACATTTGTCATGTTTTAACATATTGAAATATTTTTTAATGAATTATAAATTACAGGGCAAATTTCCTCTTTACATAAAACATATAAACAATTGTGAAGGTCTTAAATAATTTTTATGCGCATCTCTAATTTTTATATATATAAATTAAAGATCGTGGACCACACATAAACTTTCGGCAGGCCACAAGCCGACTGCAGGCCGCAGGATGAGTATGGCTGCTCTACAGATAGCAAATTTTTTAATGTGACGCTAAAGCTTGTTTACCCTTGGATGTATTTGTATGTTTTTTGTTACTTTGCTGTGTAGGGTGGTAAATCTTCTTCATCATCTAGTGTGTTTTTATCAACACTTTCCAACCTAGTTGAAAAGTGTTAATGACTTCGGTTTGTCTGCCGTTTGTCCATGCTCTAACTCCCGTAAATATGCTCGGATTGCTCTGCAATTTTTATATGTTATTGTCGTTATCTATAGCATGTTCCCTATTTCAACGGAAATGTGTAGCACTTATAGTTTTTTTACAGGGACACTCAAAAGAATTCCGTTACATTGCGGTCTATGGGGAAAAATCATTTGCGGTTTATTTAAATAATGTTTCACTATTTTAAACGCATTGAAATTTATATATATAAGGTATATTAGAAGAAGCTAAATATGGAATAGGGTGTGCATAGCACTTTTACGCACTTTACAGGGACAGTCAAAAGAATTCCGTTACGTTACGTCTATGGAGAAAAATCGTCTTCGGTTTATTTAAATAATTTTTCACTTCCATAAACGCATTGAAATTTATATATATCACTAAGGTGCATTACAAGAGGCTTACTACAGAATAGTGTGTGTATAGCAGTCATCGTTCATTTACAGGGACACAAAAGAATTCTCTACTGTCTGTTAACAATAATTCCTGGAATTGCGTTTTAAGTTACTGAATGCGATTTTAATTTTAACTCGCTTTTTGTCTATTACGTGATGTGTATAAATTCTGTAGATCCTATACAGGGAAGCACAAAAGTTCCCGAACACATTTCCGTTTATTGACTGAAACTCCAGACGGAGAATTTTAAACTGTGCTACGCGTTTACTAACTGAACTAAAATTTAGCATCCTATGTAGTATATATACAAATCTTTAGATCCTATACAGGGCTGAATAAAAGTATTCGGATATTTTTCTGAATACTGTATATGCTTGAAATTCCTGAAATTATGTTTCTAAATATGTTATGCGTTTTCCAAATTGTTTACTTAAATGTTATCTTTTAGCTTATTAAACGGTATGATTTGTAAAATTATTTTGGAAGCGTTGGAAAGTGTTACATAATCTATGCTTGACGCATGATTTTTCGTTTTTGTATTTTGTTTTAAAAGCAGTCAATTATCTAAATTGTTTTTTTGATAGTTCTTTGTTATAGCAGCCATTGAGCAATTCGGAATTTAGAAAGTGAGATTTGTTACTAAATAATGTAAATAGATATGAAAACAAACATGATAAATTATTATGCTTAGCTATGTGTGTATTTGAAAAATTGCTTCTAATTACACGTTTCAAATAAATTACTTTGTATATAAAAATAGATAAAACAGTTCTTTATATTAAATAAATTATATAAACATCGAAATCATACCTTGTGTTTATGAAATTGTGAATAGGTTGCCAAAAAAAATGTGTGTGAAAAGTACTTTTCTCTTATCAAGATCAATTTTCTATTTCGCCAAGGCCTTTATAACAAATACATACCCTTTATCACCAACACACATAGTTGCGCCTCTGTTGGTTATCGAACAGACTTGTTGCACACTCTCTTTATTTTTTTTTTCTAAAACTCTTAACAGAAAGATTACGCATAGAATTTAAAAAACAATGTAAGTATTGTATTCGACATATAATATAATTTTAAATGAGCATTGTAAGAAACAGAGTTTCAGTTTTAAAAGCAAGTTACGTGGGAAAAGAAAGTTTTTTGAAAATGCCTTTATAATTGTATGCATTTTATATATATCTAAAGAGTTCTTTTAGTATGCATATTTGAATAGCAATAAATATTTAAAAATATTTCTGTAAGTTTAACAAGTACGCTGTACAAATTGGCATAGTATTTCGGTATACTATATATACATAAATCAGAATCTTGAAATTTGTAATTCGTATAATATTTAACTATATTTTTTCACCACCCAACTTGTATAAAAATTAGGAAGCATTAATCGTAAAAAAATATTTTTAAATTAAATTCTATAAAAAAGAGAGACTAAATAAATATATTTTTAAAGGGACTATATTTCTTTTTGTTGAACGAAAGATTCTTGTCTGGAATCTGATTACCTATTTATACAACAAATTAAATATTTGAAGGAACGTATAATATTTTCTCATGAAAGTCCACTGTGAAAAGAAAAGTATAAATAATGTTTAGACTTTAAGTAATGGCTACATATATAAAAATAGGATAGGAGACTGGATTTTCTTGAAATTTCTTGTCAAATGTCTATGTACGTTACAAATAAAAGTTACGTATTTGTGATTTTCTTCTAGATTTTTTAAGGATGTTGTATAAAAAATGACATTTAAAAGACTACTGAAAGTTTAACATTTTATGTTACTTAATAATATGAATTGCATTAATTACACTTGTATTCATTTATACAAAATAATTATGAAAAATACGTGTTTTTTATTATATATAAAATAATAATAAGTAGTACATTCGGATGTTTTTTTTTTTCGTTAGAAGTATAATATACATTGTACAGACGTTTTCGTCTTGATAGAGAATTTTGAAAAGAATTATTTACAACATTTATAATCTAATGCTTTTCATATAAACAAAAACCTTCATATTTACTTTTCAATCCCCATCCCCCTAATTTATTATCACTTTTTATTTAATTATACCATAGCTTTGTTTTATTGCATTTAATGCATCGTTCTTGATATTTTGTTTTAATATTATTTGAACATATTCTATGAATACTGCACAAATTGAAAATGTCCGAAATTATTATTAGTCTGTAACGTACCCCCAGTAGCAAACCAATATTTGTTACATAAGATATATTAACGCCCAATTTTGCTTCTATGTCACATTAATTTGAAATTCTTCCATTGAAATACCAGTATTAGTAATTATTAATCGACACTGAATGTATTAAAAATTAAATTATTAGAAAAATTTTGTCTTTACTTTAGAGATATTGACAATAAGGAGCTAATGTTGTCTAATTATTGACTTTACATTTGAAAAATTGGCATTGAAATTAGAAATATTTATTACCAATATTAGTACGATATTGTCAAAATGTAAACACTCCCTGTTGAGGGCAATATTTCACCCGACGTTCCGTGATATTGTCCAAATAATATTTTGCTAGTACGTACGATTGACTAGTAATCTTTCATTTACAAATTATATAATATTTTCTTGATTTCTTTTAACTTTCCAAATATATGTTTTATGAAATACAAAGGATGTGAATTATCACTTTACTAAACAGCGTACAATAACCATTAGAGTGAAAAAATGTCCAGACCGGGGTTCGATCCCGGATACCTTGGTATAGCGCACCAAGTGCATTACCAATTAAGCCATCCAGGCGACATCCAGTCTAGAATTATCTCACTCTTATAGGGCAAGGCTACAACCACGCAGCACAAGATGGAAAGTCAATCATGAGCACAACACCGTTGCCATGCATGAGACAAAATAAACCCAGTATCGGTGAATATTTATGAACTAATTAATTTTTCAGCACAGCTGAAATTACGCTGGTGTTGTGCTCATGATTGACTTTCCATCTTGTGCTGAACGCCACCAATTGCTAAAATTTGGAACTATTTTTTTCTTATACCATACCATTTTCTCCTTCTTTGAGTATATGTAAGTCAAATTTCAGTTCATTCTGATAAGTGGTTAATTTTTTACAGCTTTTTGAAAGTTGAACTTTAATTATAATCACCCTAGAAAACTTGTTTAATGAAAACATCAGATATAAAATAATACTTCATGTTTATTTCTGATCAGTCAAAGATGCATTCTATAGTTCAGTGTTTAGGTAGAATGTTAGTATATGTACTGTCGGTAAAAAAAAAAGTGTACCACCCTATACATTTTAATGACTAAATTGTTCCAATATATATAAGAACTGTAACAATCGGTTGTAATACTTATAACAATAATGCAAGCAAATTTTTATTAAGTATTCTCAATAAATTGTTTGAACTTACAAAACAAAAAGATAATTTGTATAGCATAAAAAATAGTTTTCAACTTGTAAATAATATTAAAAATTTAAATAACATAAAATACATGAAGACGTTTGATTTTAATGACTTATTTAATAACATTGATATTAACGATATGTTCAAGATAGTAAATTTATTATATAAGGAATACAAGGATTCTATTAAATTAAAAAATAAAATTTCGTTAAATTACTTTAAAACATTAACTAAATTTATTCTCCATTATAATTATATTGTTTTTAATGATACTATATATATACAAAGCTGTGGACTCCCTCAAGGTGGCATTGTTTCTTCAATTCTTGCAGAATTGTATTTATATTATTATGAACGTAACTCTAATATTGCTAATTGTAAAATATACCGTTATATAGATGACATTATTGTCTTCTATTTTAATAGTAATTCAAATTATTTATTACCTATAAAATATCATAAAAATTTAACTTATAGTTTCAATGTTATGGCAAATAATGAAATTAATTTTCTTGATCTTAAGATAATTCTTAAAGATAATAAACTTTTGTTTGACATTTATGACAAGCGAAATGATTTTACTTTTAAGGTTAACTTATTTACTAACTATTTGTCATGTATACATAAATCAGTATTTGTAAATATTTTACTAAATTTCGCACATAGAATTAATAATCTTTGTTCAAATAACTTTAAAAATCAAAATTTAAAACATATACTTCAAATTGCACAAGTTTATGGATATCCTTACTATTTAGTTAAATCAATTTTACACATATAAATATAGATTTAATTTGGGTTAAATGTCTGTATTTTTTTTTTTTTTTTTTTTGTTAAAATCTCCTTGATAAAAATGATAATCAACTTTTGATTGTTGATATATTTGGCTAAACTATGAATCCTATTGTGTGCGTTGCTGCATAGGATTATCCTAGTTTAATGTCATTCATATTTTAAAATTTAACGTTAATTTTCAACTTTTGACTGTTGATATATTTCGCTAAATTATAACTCATATTAAGAGCATGTGCTGCATAGGATCATCTTAGTTAAAAGTCATTCATAAATTAAAATTTACATGTGGGCAAATTCTATAATTGTTGTTATGATTATATGGAGTTAATATTATTGGGGTTGTAACAAAAGTTAAAATTATCAAGGATGTTACAATGGGTTAATCAATACAATATAATATTAATAAGTTAAACATATGTAATTTTAGTAAATATTAAATATTTATTAAATATAGTACACTAATAAACATATATCTTAGTTTTATATTATTTATTTTATTTTATTATTAGATCATTTAATTTAATTAATATTTATGTTTTTTATATATTTTTTTCATGGTAGATATTATTTAAATAGCTGGATTTAAATTATAATAAGTGCATTACCATATTGAATAATCTATGTTATTTCTAAGTATAATACTAATTTATAAAATGAAAGCATCATATGGATTCTACATTAATGTTTGGGTTAAATTAAGATATATTTTAAATGGGTTAGTTAAAATATAAATTATATTATACTAGTAACTCTTATTCTCTATATATATATCATTAATATTAACTAGTAAAATTAATATATTTACACTACATTACAGCTGCATATAAGTAATTATACATACAATATTAAAGTTTTAGTAGAATATCTGTACACCAGATGTCAGCAGCAATGTATTTGATAGTATGCTAAAATAGTCTAATATTTTTACAATAGATAGCAGTAGTATAGCTTATTTAAAATATTAAAACTTGGAACTTTAGTATGGAGGTAATAATATCTATGAAATACTTTCAAATTATCAAGTAATATTATATATTTTAATTTATTAAATTAAAATTAAAATAAAATAATTACTGGTTTTTATTTATATGTATATCATAATTTTTTTTTTCTACATTTTTTAAAATGTTGTAATCTATTTAGTTAAATAAAAATAACTGTAACTGTAGGTTACAATTTATGATCTGAAGGATTCTCTATTTAACTGTGAATTTAACCTCTTCTTTTGGATACAACTTTGTACATGTGTTCACAATATACTAAATATCTTGGGATATTATTAATATAAGTAATATATATATTTTTTAATTTTTTTAATTCTTTTTCACACTCCTTTTCAAATTGTATGTATAATTTATAATATTCCATTGTAAAGGTCTTGTTATTCAATATTGTTTCAGCGATTGTTCGGGCAAGATATGGCACTATATTTAGCAAAAGCTGGTGTCATATACAGAAAACAATCGTTCTTTGCTTATAAATGTGATTTTCTTGCCCTTGAAAAAGTAAATTACTTTATAAGCTTTTATTTGTGTATATACTCGTGTGGTTTATATTTCATTCCTTATTTTCTATTTATTTAATTTTTTTTTTCTTCTTCTTAATTTGAATTAATAATGTTACTTTTATTAGGACTACAATTTTAATTTGTAAATTGACAGGGCTCTTTGGTATCGGGATTTCAGTGTATGTGGTCAGTTTCTTATGTTTCAATGGTTAAATTTTACTTAAAGTTATATATATATATATATATATATATATATATATATATATATATATATATATATATATATATATATATATATATATATATATATATATATATATATATATATATAACCATAAATGAAACATTACCATAACACCAACTTAAACTATGAAATAATGATTAAGTATGTAATAATTAGTTGCAATGAAAGTATTCCCCAACACACTGAATATAGATACCAAAAACTTATTTAAAAGAAGAAGAAATTAAATTAAAAATAAATAAATGAAATTGAATGAATGAAATTAAATTCGTGGAATTTAGACAGAATTATCAAGTCCCAAATGCCTAAATACCACAAATAAAATGACTGGTTTCATCATCATATTAGCCATAACATTGCTAAAGAATATGATTTTGGGACTACCACTTATAAACAATGAATCAAACCTGTGAAAAAATAAAAAAATAAATACAATATTAAAAAGGATAGAAATCATACCTATAATATACAGATAAAACTTGAAATAGAGTCATAAAGTACATAATCCATTTGGATTAAAAAAGATACCTGTATACCACATGAACCACACATTAACACAACCAAACAGAGGGAATGAATTGCAAAAAATCATTACTTGTTACCAAATTTTGTTTTAGAAAATGATTTACCATGTTGCCCGAATAGGTGTTAGAATAATATGAATATTATTGTAAAGCAACAGAAACCATGGTGCTGCCATCTATTAGGGTAAAAAGTGAATATACACTGAATAAAAATAGCATTGGATGAAAATTAATATTTAAAAATTAAACCATATACTATCTAAAGGTGATAACAATTAGTTAAATAATAAATAAATGAAATTAATTAATACATAATAAATAGAATATCCAATTACATTAAAGTAATGGATGTATTAATGAATAATTCTATATTAAAAATAAGATGCAAGATGGAAAAATTAATAATTAAAGCAACATAAAAATATATGTACCATGAAATGACATAGCAACTCTTAAAAAGCTGTGCCAAAAATGCAACATCATATAAATAAAATTAAATCAAAATACTAAATAATTGAATTAAGATACAAAGGATTTAAAATTAATATTAATTAAATATTGAAATTAATTAGTAACATATAATGTTTCTTATTACAAAGTTAAAAATTAAATACTCTTGATATAAGTGGTAAGAGTAGAACGTTTAATAAAAATTAAAACATGTATTATAACAATATAATACACATACATTATTATTAAAACATGTATTATATTAACACTTTAGAAAAGTATACATTATATTAGAAGTTAATATTATATTGTCCACCGTAGGCATTAATCTAAATGCATTAGATAAAAAATATTCTTAATATTAATGAATATAAATTCATTTAAATTAATTAAATAATGAATAAGTAAATATAACTAAATTAATATACATATAAAAATATCACACCACAATCCATTATAAAATGTGTAATAGCAAACGTGTGTGTAAATCAAAGTTCCCCCTTTTTTATATAATTTAACCATGCGTTTTTTCCATACAACTCCGCCCCACACCTCCTCAATCCAACATCTACCCACCCAACCGTCCTATTATATATATATATATATATATTACTATTTATATGTTTTTTATACATTTTTAACGCATGTGTTAATTTGGTTGCAAAGATCGTTTAAGTACTAATTATATATTAAAGAATATATGAATTTTTTTGGAAAACCATGTTGTAATGCATCATAGATAAGTTTTGTAATATTGTTGTTAATTAGTTGAGAAGAACATAAACTTTTTATTTTATAAATATAATTAAGGAGTATATTACGATATACAGAATTATGAAGACATGATTTAAAATTAGTAAATGAATTAGCTTTAAATTTAAATTCTTTACGTTTATCAAATAGATCAATTATTGTTTTGTTTTCTTTAAGTGTAATTTTAAGATCTAAAAAGTTAATAGTATTGTTAGAAAGGAGGTTTTCCGTTAATTCTAAATTAGTAGGATAATCAACTGGAAATATAGAAATGTTACTGTGATCAGTGGCAATTAAAATTATGTCATCAATATAACGATATAAATGTATATTATTGTTAATAAAAGTACGTTCATAGTGATACAAGTATAAGTCTGAAAGTATACTAGATGTACATCCCCCTTGTGGTATACCGACTTTCTGTAAATATAACGTGTTATCATGCATTATATAATTATTATATATAATGAAATTTGTTAAAGTTTTAAAATAAGCTGTATCTATAAGAATTGGTAAATTTAGTGAATGATTATACTTATTAAATAATGCATTTATAATATTATGTAGATATAATAAATCTATATTATTAAATAGATCTTTGAAATCATGTCATTATATTGTTAACACATTTCAGATTTTTCAAAATATTGACGAGTTGATAGCTATTTTAAAGGAGTTAAAAATGTGGGGGGGGGGGTCGATTTATATACGAGTTAGTAATATATATATATATATTATATAAAGAAAGAAAGAATGTTTCACACTTTATATATATCGATTTCACTGATGATTGTCTTATTTCAATTTATGTTAAGAAAAAATAAGCTTATGGGGTCGGCTTCATGTCGAAATTGAACCAAAATCTGAAATATATAATACAAACACTTATTTTTCACATCATATCTGTACTTTCGGTATGATCATTTACGATCTTTACTTTAAATTTGTTATTGAAAAAATACCAATCTTTATTTAAGTATAATGTAAGTAATAAAGTAATATTTCCCTATAAAATTATCTTGTAAAGTTTTAACTTTTAGGTAAATAAGCTTTTAACAAGATAAACTGATTTTACGTCTATCTGCAGCGAAATTACAGCATATTATAATATACACACAGTATATAATAATATTATAATTAAATAATAATTATAATTTTTATGTAAAAAAAATTCTGATTCATAATTTTCAAGCTGTTTCATTAAATCATTTTTATTAATAATGTTTAATATTTATTATTTTAACGTACTAAGCTTTTCAACAGTATTTCTGTTAGGGATATTCTGGAACATATTTTTGAAATATATGCATCTAAACTTCTCTTCGGTATTGACTTACCATATTCTCCATGAAGGTATTAAGTTACATAATTAAAATAAAACTTCCAACATCCTATCCTTATTCATAAATACGTTAAAATATTTCTTTTTTTTTTTTTAAATATGACTTTTTATACAGATATAGCCTTGAAATGTACCACGAAATGGTGTTCGTGATTGTGCGATGGTATGAATAATGATTTGAATAATGGCCAGTTTAAACTTCACAAAACATATTAACAACAGTTTAAAAAATATCATATTAATTCGTGTATACATAACTTTGGAATACCTAACACATAAGTAAAATTATTTTTTAGAAAATGGAGTAATCAGTGCGTAAAAAACCGATGCGAATGCGACTTCGATAACGAATCGACTAAAGAAGCCGGACAAAATTGTTCAAAACAAACATGGACAATTCTGGACAAAATTGGAAGTGGAAGATGAAGTACATTTTCAATCGATGAAATTGATTGCGGTGCAAACACTTTAGGTTAAAATTGTAGTATTAGATGGAACTCTTGGAGCTACTTTGATCACGGAATAATTCGACACAAATATTTTTTTTTAAAAATCACTCGCGGATTATTAGTTACATTCCCGTAGAATGCTGTTCCTAGTTGGTGCTGTTACCTGTCGTGTATTGATTAATAACGTCAATATTCTCAACTCGGTAGACACACAAATGATTAAAAAACAGTCTGTGTTTTTTCTGTCGGTCTAAGTAGCACGATATGATCCAAGCAACCCCGAGTTATGGCATATGAATTCTTCCGTTTTAAATAGTCGCTGTAAACAGTGTTTTACAATCATAAAATCAATAAATATTTTAAATAGTTTCATAGTAATAGAAATTCATTTATAGTTTAACATTTGCATTACGTTAATTATAAAACTGCCACATAATAAACAAATGATATACAACTACGAGGATTTTTGAAAGTCTTAAAGATTCATCATTTATTTAATCCTGATCTATTGCTAAAGCAATTTTCAAAATGCTAGTTATATAAAACAACAAAATAAAGATCAAATTTAAAGTTTTATAAATAAAACACAAGTAATAATTTTAATTAATAATTTTAATTCACCTTATCATATAATAAGAAGAAAAATGTGCAATACAAATAATATATTTCTTAAAAATTGTGAAAATCTAAAACAAAATATTAGTAACCCTATATTTAACAACAAAAATACACTTTTAGTAAACCTAACAAAAGAAATTTATATTTTATTCATTTATGAAACGAATTATGATTTCTGTATTTAAAAAGAAAATTATTATTTTTTTTATTTACTTGCATGTCGTTTTTTTAAAATAATGAATATGTTGATGCAGGAAATTTCAAGACTAGGGAATTCCGGAGGTGCATATAGCCGGAGGTTCATACATCCGGAGTTGCATACAGCCGGAAGTGCATAGAATATTTTTTCTAAAGTAAAACAATCAAATTATTAGAGAGATAGCAGTCACCTTCAATGTTGACGTCAATGTGTGAAAAAAAAAAATCTTTAAAATGCAATTTCTTTAATATAAAAAGTTTCTTCCGGAATAAACAAATATGTGAAACCAAACAAACTTTGCGTTTTTGTTAACCATTTTTAGTGGTTAAGTTAATTTCCTTGAATTGTCTTTTCAAAATTTCCCTAATAAAATGCTATTTTAAAATTTCTTTTACTTTTAATATTTGGAATTGAAAGAGACATAAATTATGTTAATGAATCTATTTATGTTTAACGAATTGTAAATTATATTTCCGGATACATTTATTTTTTTTTTTAAATATTATCTGGAGAAATGAGTAACTATGGAAATACATTAAATTTACTCTTTTTTTCACGAAAAGGAGCTTATTATTGAAGTATTTTTGCTTTTGGAAATCTTAACAACTTAAATTTTTCATTCAAACGTACGTGTATTAATAACTGAAAAATATTTCTTTTTTTAAATTTTTTTTGATATACTGTTTTAATAAGACATTTCTAAATACTTATTTTTCAAGTATTAACACCAACTATTTTCTGTTTATAATTATTTATACTTTTCTCGACAATGTTCAGATGGAAAATAATTATAATAAAGATTAAAATATGTAACTTATAAAATTTGTTATTTTGTTGTACTGTAAAATATATTGAAGTAAAATTACGGATGAACTTGGTCGCAAAGATTCAACTCAAACCCTGTAAAAAGATTAGTATTTACCTGCAGATAAATGTTTTTGTCCATAAAAATATGTTAGTATTAAAAAAATACTTTAATGATATAAACATACGGAATTTGACCGTTTAGCTTAAAAAAATCTCATTTCTCTTAAAATTATATTGTTAATACCCCTTAATTTACATTTTTTAATTATTTTTTACTATGTAAAAGTGAATTGTTGATTTATTTGATTTGCGAAATGTTTGTGAATTTTTATATCGAAATTGTATTTTATCATTTTATGGCATATAAATTCTTCATTATTCAATTGTTGCTAGAAGTAGATAATTTTAAAATGATAAAGTAAATAAGCATTTTAAATACAGTTTAAGATAACATTCATTACGTTAGTATATTTACATTATTTTATTAATGATATTGTCACATATAACATTTTTGATACACTTGACTGCTTTTATCCTATTAATCATGTATTTTTTTATATATAACAGAAGCATTTACAATTTTTTAAGTTAACAGATCAACCAAAATGAGCCATATTTTCCATCCAGATCAGCCATTATCAAAGTAATTAATTATAGCACGTTTCAATCTTTAAGAGTATCCTGTATAATATTTTATTTCTTTTTAAAACGCTAATTTCATATTTAATTAACAATTAATTCAGTATATAAAAAACGTGTTTCTGACATTTATATGTTTTTCTTTTTTAATAATGAAATTATTGACGCAGGAAATTTAAAGAATGGGAAATGCTACAAAATGTTTACAGCTGGACGCCTCTTTTCTTAAATAAAACATTAAAAATGTTAGAGAAATGGCAATCAACTTCAATGCCTCACGTATGAAGAAATATGCGAACACCAGCAACAACAACAAAAAAATATGTGCACCTTCTTTGCTGTAAAAATTTTCTTCCTGAATAAACAATAATGTGAAACTAAACAAGATTTACCTTTTTCTTAATTATTTTTATTCGTTTAATTAAGTTCCCGGAGATGTGTTTTCAAAATTTCTCTAGTGAAATGCTTTTTTCATTACTTCCTTTACTTTTATAATTAATAAAAAAATAAACTTAATTTAAATATAATTAATTGCATATAATATCTCTCAGTAGAAATATTTTTGAAAAAAATATATTTTTTAGAAAAATAAGGTATTTAAACATAATTTTTTTTCTTAACAGAAATTAAACTGTTATTGAAACACTTCTTTTTTTATGATTTCTTAATTATACATACAAATCTTTTTATTCACAAATTGTCCATTTTCATTACTGTTTGTATATCAATGATGTAAATTTATATTATAATAAGTGTTTTATAATAAGTGTATAATAGTGTTTTTTGGAAGTATAGTTTTCGTTGAAATATGTAATTCTTATTTGTGAAGTCTTTATATTAAAATAAATAAATATAACTTTGTCTTAATATATTAAACTACAAATAACGCCATGAGAAAAGCACTAATTATTTTTATAACTGGATTGTAAAGATCTGTTTCAGAGTTTCTAAAACTCCATCATCAGTACAAGCACAAAAACATTAAATAAATGGAAAAAATAAAAAGGTAATTAGTAGAGTAACAAATATATACTTGCCCTGATGATACAGTTTTAAGAAACTCCAAAGCAGCTGTCTGTTATTATATATATTTAAATATAATTCGTATTTAGTTTTAACAAAGTATTTATATACATCATTTTTTAGATGTTTTATAATTGAATACTTCGTTTATTGATGTTCTTTATAAATACACCCTGATTCTCATTATTTATAATTGAAATTAAAGTATTTAAAATTTTATTAATTTGTTTCTTTGGTTAGCACTAAAAACGTGGACAATCAGTTTTCTGAAATTTTGACGACTTTCTTTGAATAGAACTAGTTTTAATTTTAGTAAGTTCTTTTAATAATACTTTCCAGAAACAAAGTTTTACAATCATAAATATATATATATATATATATAAATAGACTAAAATGTGTGATAATTTTTTTTGACATAATCATGGAGATAAATTCGCCGCATAATCTATATATATTTAGCATTCGAAAATATGTAGCATTCGAAAATACAATTTTCGTAAAAATTCCGGTAATTTTTCTTATTTATTTTTAAAATACTAGCTATTTTCTAAAAATAAAATAAAATAAAGTGCGAAATCAAACCAAGAAACGCGCCATTTTGTTAACATTAACTCCATTGTTGTACCTTATGCAGTTTAACCTTATTGTTGTCCGCATCATTATGATGTCAATGTTACGAATGCACATATTTGTTATTTATAATACTAGAGGGCTCTGCCCCCTGCTCGCTATGCTCACAAACCCTCGTTCTGATTTCACAGCCTCTTAAAACTTGGTAATGTATTTATTCTGTTTTAAAAAGATGATGATGATGATATCACGAATGGCGACTATCTTCTGTAATCAGGTTATAATGCATTTTCATTTAACTGGTTATAATCCTTTTTCATTTAACTGGTTATAATGCTTTTTCATTTAATTCATCTTTTTTGTTTTTAATATTCATGTGTAAACACAATTTTTATGACGTAATTTTCTTTATTTGTCTTTATTTCCTGCTGTCAACACGTGATCATTTAATTATTATTTTAAACTTTCATTATTGTTTTTAATAGTCTCGCGCAAATACATTTTTTATTTGAGATAAAACATAATCCTTTGCGCTTATTTAGAAACTGGCAATAATATAAAAAAATGACTTTTTCAATAACAGATTTTTTACTAGATTTTTAAGGATTTTTTGAGTTTTTATTGTCCGACCGTGATAATTCTTTTAATTTCTGAAAACTTGTTATATTTCGCGTCTGGTGTTAGGATTTTCGAATCCGTAGGATGGCTAGAAAAAAAGTAATAGCTCCTCAAAAAAGTTCCTAGTAAAAAAGCGATGAGACTAACCCGGAATATCTACGCAGAATTTGATTGGTCTAAATCGTTTTTGGCTCAGTTCCAGATTACTTTTTTTTAATATAGAAGGATAGATTGAGTAATTAAAAATAAATAAATAATAATAAATAATAATAAATTAATAAAATAATCTTATTGGGTGGAGATTTCCGTCAAGTCAGTCCTACCTGTCATTTTTAGAGGTTCAAGATCACTAACAGTTTCAAGTTGCATAAAGAGAAGATTTTACATTATGAAACTTACAGAAAATATGTCTGACATTCAAACAGAGAGAGAGTTAGCAAGTTGGCTGTTACAGGTTGGCGAATGTCAAATTGGGGAAACTATTAAGTTGCCCCCAATTTGCTATCCAGATATACAAGATTCAGTGCAGGAACTTTTCAATAACATTGATTTTTTAACGGTGACAACTTAAACGCTTAAAGGATGAGCCATACTAACAGTGACAAACAATTTGTCTATTGAATTGAAGTCAAGACGTTTTTGATGCAGAAAATTAAATAAAAAGATAAAAATATTTTCCTAATTGGGAATGGTGTAGATATTTTCAATATAATATGCATACACTTTTTTAATTTTAAAGAGTATCCAGCAACTATTGTGTGCATGCAAAGGTTTTTATATGAATGATGCTGAAAAAAGACCTCTGTTTTCATATTTCTAAATTGGGTCCATATCTTACGATGTGTGTATATTTTGTAATTCAAAGTACCCAGTCCTAAGTGGAGATGTTTTTATGTATGATATTTATACATATAAAGCTGAAAATCGTGTATTCTAATATGCATATAGTATTTAGAAGAGTCGACACTAGAGTGCAGATACTCTGCGCGGGATCGGCTAGTATACAAATAAAAAAAAAGTACTATTCTTAAATTTAACAGATTAGTCTTTCTTTTAATTTCTTTTTTTTCTAGAAAGCGAATTAAAAATAAAAACAAATGACAAATCGTATTTCACACTTTTTTTTACTAAACAAATATACATATATAATATAAAATACACAATACTATAGAGAAAAGTACATTAAATATTTTTTTTTTCTGACAAATTTCGTGATGCTAAATCAAGATATTCTTTTATTTAAAAAAGAAGACACAGTATAAGTTATTCTAACAAAATTATTCTATATTTTACTCATTTGTGATTCATAATTTTGAATGGAAATTTTGTGCCAAAATAAATTATTGTTTTTTTTTTTTTTTTTTTTTTTTTTTTCTTTTTTTCTCTTTTATTTAATTTTTTGATTTTCCGATACTTTTTTTTTTCCAGTAGTAAAATTTTTGACTCAGGAAATCTGACGAGCAAAGAATGCCGGAGATTTTACTGATGGAGAAACAGCTTCTTAAATAAAACAATCAAGCTGTCAGCGAAACAACAAAAAACTTTAATACCCGACGCTAATGTATGAAACAAAAACACAAAAACAATAATCATGCTGTTTTCTTGTTTTTTTTTTCTGTCAAACTTTTCTTCCTCAATAAACAAATTTTTAGCATGTATATTTGTGGATAGCAAAGGACCCCTCTCCACCCACCCTTTTTTCCCATACAATTTCTGCCGGTAAATTTCCGTTTAAATATATGATTGGTACCAACAAATTAGTAATGATTATGATGAAAAAATCAATTAAACTTTTAAAATCTAAATTTGTTGCTTCATTACGAGTAAATTAACACGTCTGTTTCCCCTTTGGAGTACAGGTGATGAACACGTTATGCCGGTAATTAGCACATCTGCTTCTCACTTACCAAATATGGTCTCACCGGGGAATTTTTTTCCCCAAATGTAATCTGGAAAAAATATATTCTGTTTGAAATGTGAATGATATTTAGAAAACAATTTATACGGTGAAAATGTTACTACGAGGGGCAGTCGGAAAATAAGTTTCCCTTGGCGACTGTGGAGAGAGGTGTGAATGAAAGACAAAAAATGTAATGAGACATTAAAGATAAAACATAACTTTACTTTTCCACATAAGTACCAAGTACATTGAGACATTTGTCATACCGCTTTATAAGCTTCAAAAAGCCCACGAAAAAATCATCCGGGCTTTGGATACCAACGAAGCGTTGAACGGCTATGGGCGAAAGACGACACAGCAGGTAAACGCGATCGTGCAAGACACCGATACACCATTGGGTAGAGGCCGACCGCGATCAAGCAGATGGCGCTGTTGACTGCAACAGCGACATCTGTTTACTACAGTTATAATATAATTATTTTAAGAAGATTATGTGTAATGATATTCCTTTACATAGGGCATTTATACCTATTACACTGGCCTCCAAAAGTTAAGGTACAACCAGTCTTTTGTGTCTGATTTGAAAACAAATGAAGATAAAAACATGTAATTTAGAAGAATTGTGCTTTAAACAATTATTTATCGAATTCTACTTAATTTTAACATCAAGCATGTTTTACAAATAAAAAATTGCATTTTTTGCAAAAGTCTACTGTTTGATAAAAAAAGCAGTTTTTTGTGAAAAAAATTAAATAAATGGATTTTAATAAGGCATGTGTCCGGCCCTACTTGTAATGCAATTGTGGCATCGACTTTCCGTACTGTCAATTAAGTTGTCGGACACTGGAAATGGAAACAACTCCCATACATGAAGCAACGCTTGTTGCAGCTCATTTAACGACTTTGGAGGGGGGACTTACGGCAGCCACATGTCTACTGAGATAATCTCAAAGATGCTCTATAGGATCAAGGTACGAAGATTGTGCCATTCGCTCCAAACCTTGATCCTCTAGATATTCATCAACGACTCTACCTCAATTCGATCGGGCATTATCAACCATTCAGATAAATTCTTCACCAATAGCAGCAACAAACGGGGCAAGGATCTCGTCCCGATATTTCACAGCAGTCAGAATTCTTGCATGGAAAACATGGAACTTACTGTGACTAAAAGAGAGATTCCAGCCCAAACCGTGATTCCACATCCTCTATAACTGTGTCTTTCAACAACGTTACATAGGTAGTATCTGATGCCTCGTTCTCTCTAGATCAGCAAAGGAGCTGAATCACTCTCCAAAGCAAACCGGGACTCATCTGTGAACAGTATGGAGCCCATTGTTGTGTGTTCCAGGTAACGTGCTCTCTTGGCCAACATAAACGGGCACTTCTGTGTTGTCGATTAAGAGGGCCACACCCAACGGGTCGTCTTGCATCGAGTTCTTAATTGTGAAGAATTAAATGCATCGTAATCGCAGGTATAGTCGTCCCTGTTGCTTTACGATTATCTGAAATGATCTGCGCCACAGTAGTGATACTCCTCCTTCGGGCCAAAAGAGCTAGAAAACTACCTTGTACAAGGGTTATAGCCCATGAGCAGTCTGGAACAAATCTTCTTGATACGGAATTTTTGGATTTTAAAATTGATCTCAGAGCCTTTCTATGAGACACATTAGGGCGTCTAGCAGCACCAACTTGTGATAACCCCATTTCATTCATCAGATTGCACGCCATCTTAATGAATCAAGTAAACGAAATCTCCCAGGCATGGGTAACACTATTTTAGCACCACCAATTCAAGATCATCAACCATAAAATAAATTCACACAAATTCCAATGTGGGATATTCGCAGTTCCTTCTGACAAACATATAAGTATACAATACATTAAAATAATTGAGATGGGTATAATTGTTTCAAAAGATTTTATAAAGTTACTTATGATCATTCATATAAACCATATGTTTTATCTTTATTTTCATTCTTTTAATAGTGAGCATAAAAAAACTGGCTGTAATTTAACTTTTGGAGGTCAATGTAAGTTGGTGAAAAAGCTGCCACATAATGAATAAATAAACATGAAATGTAAGCGTTTCTGATATCCTTGATTTTCCTCTTTTATTAATCTTGTCTCTGAAATTTTTAGTTGTTTTTAAAAAAGCAAATTTATTCCTAATTAAAAATAAAAATACATAATGTATCTACATAAGATTATACAGGGTGTCTCCAAAAAATTGAAACGCGCTTTATTTGTTTACCTGTTGGCTAGCAAACTTCCAAATACCCATGAATTACGTGAACGTTGATTTAATAGTAATTTTTCAGCTAAACAAACCGTGACATACACGGTAAACAAAATGTTATTTACCTTATAATTCGTTATTCTGTTTAGCACTTTGTTTTATGAAATTGTTACTTTCATTTATATTGAAATCATATTGTTGGTTATATATAAATTTCTGTATATAATAGTTTCCAGAAACAATGTTTTACTACAGTCATAACATAGGTAACTGTTTTAGGTAGTTATGATATGTAACATGTTAGGTATGTTAGGTATGACATGTAACAAAATTTCTTTACATAGATAATATTGGTAATAAAACGGCTACATAATGAATGAATCATCTATGAAATGTAAGAATTTCTGACACTGTTCGTCTTCATATTTTTTATCATGTTTATTAAACTTCTATCGTATGTTAAATGTTAAAATATCTGATAAAATCGTCTCTGAAAGTGCTACTTATATGCAGCAGCACAATAAACTTTATAACTAATTCCTTCATTTTTAAATATAAAAAATAATTATAGACTAAATGATTTATTGTACTATAGCATGAAAATCTGTTTTAAAAAGGCATGATTCTTAACAATACTGAATCATTCAGTGGTTCTAAAAAGACAATTTTGTTCTTAATTAAATATAAAACAGATAATTAATGTAACTACATAATAATATATACAGTATGTTCCAAAATTTTAAAACGCGCTTTAATGTTTTACATGTTGGATATACGGAAGCAATTTAAATAACCACAGTATGCAAAATATGGTAAGAGTTAAGATATAAATATAAATGCTGGACGATTACACCATGAAATATTACAACATTAAAGAAGTGAATATAAAACATCACATTTTACTGAATGGTGTATACAAATTAAAAATTTTATACATATATTAATATTAAAAATATCGACGTTTCGACCACCATCTATGGTCATCTCCAGGAAAATTTTCCTGAAGATGACCATTGATGGTGGTCGAAACGTCGATATTTTTAATAATAATATATGTATAAAATTTTAAATTTGTATACACCATTCAGTAAAAATATGTGATGTTTTATATTCACTTCTTTAATGTTGTAAGAGTTAAGATTATGTTGATTGAATAGTCCTGACACAAACTTTTAGAAAGTTACATTTTGAAATTTTTATACGGTCCCCGGTTTCTGTAAGTTTTATTTAGAAAAGAAAATTATCCATACTCTGACAATTACAGCAGTAAAAACTTAATTTTTCTACGACAAGAACACACCGACATATGATACTTTGAATTTTATGAAATGTCAAAGCTTTCCGACACAAAAATCTTGTACTTAGGGCCGGAAAGTTCGGATATTTCATAAAATTCGAAGTATCTTAACTCGGTAAATTTTAGTCGCAGAAAAATAGATTTTTAATGTAGTACTTATCAGAGTATGGATATATTTTTTTCTTCTAAATGTAACTTATAGAACCCAGGGTCCATATAAAAATTTAAAAAGTGTATCTTTTCGAAAATTAATGGTAGTTAATAATGGTAAATTTTGAATTTACATTGCCTATGTATCTCCAAAAGTCAGTTAATTAAACTGCGTTTCAATCTTTTTCGGACACCCTGTGTTACATATTATTTCTATGTAAAAGACTATTTCATATTAAATTAACAATTAATTCAGCATCTAAAAATAAAAATAAAATATTCCCTTTATTTATGTGTGTTTCTTTTTTAATAATAAAATTGTTGACGTAGGAAATTTAAAGAAAGAGAAATGTTAGAGAATGTTTACAGCTGGAGGCTCTTTTCTTATATGAAACATTAAAAATGTCAAAGAAATGGCAGTTAACTTCAATACCTGTATATGAACAAAAAAATTAGATGTAAAAATGCATCTTCTTTGCTGTAAAAATTTTCTTCCTGAATAAACAATAATGTGAAACCAAACAACCATTCCGTTTTTCTGAATTGTTTTTATTTGTTTAATTAATTTCCCGAAGATGTCTTTTGAAAATTTCGCTAATAAACTGATTTTTTCCCCTAACCTTCTTTTCTTTTATTATTTGTAATAAATAAATAAATTGAACTTGATTGAAATGTAATGAATTACATATAATATCTCCCAATAGAAATATTTTTGAAAAGAAAAATATAGAAAAGTGAGGTATTTAGTTTTTTTTCTTTTTTTTTCTGCACAGAAATTAGTTTTTAATTGAAACACTTCTTTTTTTAAATGTTTTCTCAACTATACATACAAATGTTTTTGATTTATAAATTTTTCCATTTTTATTGCAGTTTGTATATCAATAACTGGAATTTATATATTAATGCATTGTGTTTTCTGAAAGAATTTCTGGCAGAAATATGCCTGCAAGCCTTACTTCAGAAATCTTTGTATTAAAATAAATGTCTGGAACTTTGTGCCAAATATTAAATTACAAGTAACAACATGAAAAAGGCGCAAATTATTTTTTAAAGTAAATATCAGAGAGCTGTTTTGGAGTTTTTATTAGTATATCACTGATGAGTGCAATTACAAGAACAATAAATACAAATACATAAAAAAATAAAGAGGGAGCTGGTAAGTCTAAGTATTTAGTTATAACTATAGAAACGAGTTGTTATAACAGAAATACTTCAATTTCAATTATAAATATTCAGAATCAGAACATCTTTATTTGTGCTTTTTTAACCTTATTATTTGTAATTTAATATATTAGCGCAAAGTTTCAGCCATTTATTTCAATATAAAGACTTCCGAAGAATGACTTACAGACATATTGCTACCAGAAAATTTTCCGGAAAATAGAATGTATTAAAAAATAAGTTACAATTATTGATATACAAACCGTAATGAAAATGACAAAAGTATGAATCAAAAACATTTGTCTGGATAAAGGCATCATAAAAAAAAAAAAAGAAAAAGAAATGTTTCAATGATAATTTAATTTCCGTGCAGAAAAAAAAAAAAATATTATTTTTAAATAACTTACTTTTCTAAAAAAAAATAAAAATAAAAATACTTCTTTGTGGAGATATTATATGCAATAATACATTAAGTTTAAATCAGGTTTATTTTTTTTAGTAATTTTAAATAATAAATGTAAAGAAAGTAATGTAAAAATCATTTTATTAGCAAAATTTTCAAAAGAGATCTCCGGCAAATACTCTAAACGAATAATTTAAAAAAAATTAAGAAAAATGAAAACATTTGTTTTTCCATTATTGTTTATTCAGAAAGAAAAGTTTTACAGCAAAGCGGATAGTTTTGTTGATATATTTGTTCATACATCAGGTTTTGAAGTTGATTGCTGTTTCTCTGGCAATGTCTTTTAATGTCTGTAATTGTTACGATATTCTTTGTGAAAATATCTCACATTTTAGTAAGTTTTGTTAACACTTGCCAGAAACAGAGTTTTACAATTATAAAGAAAAAGTAAATAGATTAAAATATGTGATCAATTAATAATATTATTTTTTTTACATGATCTTAGTGATAAAACGGACGCTTAATGAACCAATCAAAAACTAACTCTAATACAAGTTGTAAATTTCCAACTTGGCGAAAAATGTCCGGGCCAGGAATTTTTCGTCCAGTTGGAAATTTACAACTTGTATGATTACTTTACCAATTTGAAATAATTGTGTTAAAAAATAATCCAGACTAACACTAATATTTTAAATTTTAACAGATCAGTCAATATTCTTTCTAGAAAGCGAATTATTAATAAGAACAAATCAAAGATTTTACATTATTGTATTGATATTTTGATAATTCTGATGCGAGACTAGTAAATTATTAGTAACTGTTCTGTAAAGACTAATATTTTGAAATGAAAATAATATTTTGATATTGCGATAAATAAGAATGAGATGAAAAATGGAACTGAACTGTATTTTCTAAAAAAAAAAAAAACTTTTTAAAATTTTACTTTCAGAATTAATGCATTTTATAATTATTTTGACATCTTCAAGCGGTAAATGGATTTATAAGACAGGTGTAAAAAATTACATTTTATGAAATGGGAAATTATAGAAAAAATATAGAACTGCGGAAAATTACATTTTTCGAAATTAGAGATCATAGAAAAATTATCAAACTTTCAAATTTAACATAAACTCCGGCCGCAGAGATTCCAGTCATAGCCCGTAAAAAAAAAAAAAAAAAAAAAAAAAAACATGCCCATCATTTTGTGCAGCCCGTGATTTTATGGGGCAAAGTAATACAGCATTATAATGCACAGGATATAATGCACTTTAAAACACAATAACACTTTCCTTACTGTTCCGTAGCACGTAGCACCTTATATAATCATCACAGAATCGCTCTTTTGGCGGGTTAAAATTTTCGAAACACGAGTAAAATGAAGGGTTACACCCTAGCGGAGGACAATGTATGGGGTCGTACTGTATTTTTGCTAACATATAGGCTAGAACTGTAAGTATATGTGGATTGCTCTTAATTTTCTAAGTATCTAAGGGATAAGGCCGCTTATTTAGTGGATCAGACCGTTTTTCATCAACTAAGGCTGTTGCCCGTGAAAATTGATGGGCAAACGCTCATAAATTTACAGTTTTTTCTGAGAGTGTAGCTCTTTTTTTAGGGAAAAAATATTTATTTATTTGGAAAAGAATCGTTTTATTTTTAACTTGACTGAATATTCTTGCACGAAAAATTGAAGTGTTTATGTAACAAATAATAATATTTCTCTTATGTGATTCATATATTACTATCAGTTTAATATTTCTTCGGCTAATTTCTCATTCAATCGTCTAGCAAACTGCGTATAGATGATTGAATAAATCACAATACGTTATTTCACAACAGGACACATATACATATTGATGAATACTGAACAATAGACAAAATATATAGCTTTATGAAAGAAAGGGGCACAAACTTGTTAAAAGACTTTTCAGCATGTGTCGGCAAAATTAGACGTATATATATATAATTTTTACTCCCAATTATTAAGCCGTTTTCACTATATATATATGTGTGTGTGTGTGTGTGATGTTTCATAAAATTTTTTTAATAATAACAGTGTGGTTAGTATTTTTTATAGCCCTATGAGACTTGTATTTTGTGAGACTTGTATGTATTGAAAAAAAAAAGCAATTTTTTAAGGTGATGTGAAGTTGACTACATTCTGCATTTATAATACAAAGAATTTGTTACATTTACAAATCTCCGATTTACAAGAATGGGGGAGAATCTCCCCAACAATGCATGAATATAAATGGGTGATCAAGAGCCAACCACTAAAATGAGGTATACACTAAAAACCAACGTTTAACACACAATATCGAACTGCAGCACAATGAACAGACGTACGTTTTGTGAATAACTTGGACTCACATCATCAGTGTCAGTAAAAACAAAAATTTATATCCACCCAAGACATGAAACAGAGTCGAAAAATCCAAATGACAGCCAACAACACACCGAAAGCTCAGCCCGTACGAGCTTTGGGTGTGTTGTTGGCTGTCGCTACAGTTCGAAAGTGTGTGTTAAACTTTGGTTTTTAGCGTATATTATCCACACAAGTTTTTATTCATAATCACTAAGATGATAGCCGTTGCTTTTCAGTACCAATCAGCGAACGCATATTTCAATGCCATTAAAAAAGGGGGGAATGATTTTAAATCTCCTATAGTACAGTTTAAGTATGAGAACATCCCTATTCCTGATAACATTATTCGTAAGATAACTCTGCTTAAGAGGAACATTCTTTCTTATTAAGCTCATTCGATCATTATAATGATTTTTACTCTTATCCTACGTTATGAGTGATATTAGGTTAAGTTTATATTACGTTATGTTAGAGTTAGACATTATTCTTAGCACTATGTATTTAGATTAGCATTATGCTGCGAAAGCATTATGTTCGTGTTCATACAAGTCTTGAAGTATGACTTGTATTGCGTCTTTGAGGGCAGCATTATGACTGGATGCTGTTACACACCCAAAATCAATAAGACTTATGATCAAATGTGGTTAAGTTAGGTCATAAGTTCCCGTATAATATAGGTTATGGTATTTAGAGTGAGTGCATTGATTGGAGTCTTCAGATCACCTGATGATGATGACCGCGACTTCGAAACATTCTGATAGTCGTCTGCTGGTGACAAGGTATTGTTTTAATCTTTATGTGCAAGCCAAATTTTAATATTGTTTTTAAGGAACAGTACGTGAACGGCTCAGAGTGGCTGTCTCAATGGGTTACTTTTGTTAATTATTCAAATTACGATTGTTTAATTAAAAGTACTCAAGTAGTATAAGTAAATTGTACGAACGAGTAAATTATACGTAATATTTGAATTATTATAATAAAATAACTGAGTTAATATTTTGATACTAAAAATGAATTGGTATTTTTTGCAATTATTTAAAGTATATAACCTTAAGAAAAGAAATTAAACAAAAGATTATTATAAAGAATTGGATCAGTAAGATCTTAAGAAGAATGTATTTAATGTTTTTAATTAATTTTTCATGTGCAGTTTTATATATATTTAATTGTAAATAAATTGTAATATTTAATTTTAACTTTGTTTTCTTCTTTGCTAGCATCGTGTGTTTTTATTTAGGAATTTTTCAATGCCTAATATTACTGTGTTAATTTATTTTATATCTTGAAAAATTATTGACTGTTTATCATTTAAGTTGGCATTTCCGTGTAAAAGTATGCAGTGCGTTTTGTTATTTTAAATTTAATTAAGTTAGGTTAATTTAAATGTTTTCTTAGCCACATAAATACTGACCAGTGTGCATTACGATCACTTAATATTTGTGCAGTAATTTGACCAAAAATACAGAAATATAAGATGTCTGTGAGGATTTTAATTGACGTAACCATATTTTCAATAAGTGTTTATTTCTTGCCAGCAAAACTAATCAGATGAATTGAAAAGGTGTGAGATCTTATATAAAATGTTATTAACTAATGCACTCGAAAGTGGTGTTACTACTGTATATACTTACCTTAATATTTATTTTTTAAGTATTGCAAATGTAAAGTAATACATTTTGTGAAGGAATAAACCAATGAAGAATAAACATGGCTTGGACATTTTTCAATCAGTCGGTTTTACGATCAACATGATTATTATTCATCGGTTTCGGGCGAATTTCACTCCTGAAAATTTAGTGAAAAATTAATTGTAATTTACTTATATGTATTGATATATGCTGTACTTCGCGTTGCTTTATATGTCGCAGCTGTTGCAGCTTGTCCGACATATGTGAGTGAGAGATGCCAAGTTGTGTATCGTTTTCGTAGCTCAGTGGTAGAGCCTTGGGGCGTCATTCCAAGGGCCCAGATTGGATTCGCGGCTTGGACATTTTTCACTCTGTCGGTTTTCCGCTCAGTTTAGCAACGTAAAAATTCACATGTTTATTATTTATAGAATTTCCTTTGAAACCTTAATTTTCCTGCACCTGATTAGAGTTTTTTTTCGATCACTTTCATATTAGCGACCTCCCATTATAACGACTCTTTTCTTTTGCACGCGAGGGGTAGTTATAACGAGCGTCGACTGTATTTGAAAATACCAGGAAAGAATGTTTTTCAAAAGTTGGTCAATATTTATGCGAAAATATATGTAATGTATCGTCGGAAACTTATTGTAAATGAACAAGCTGATTAGGAGTAATTTTTTATTAAACTAAATACATAAATATATTTAAACAAAAATCTAAGAGTCGAATATGGAGTTTTTTGGTTAATAGCCATTCAGCAATCTGATGGTTTATTTCCATTATTAACCAATTGATTCCTAGTAGCAAAATTAAGTCTGATCACTTTCAAACAAAAAAAGTTCTTCCGGCCTGTATCGGGAGGAAAAGGTAGCTTTCCTATATCTTCGTTTTAAAATTTTAGCTAATGTTACACGAAAACAGCAAGTTAAAATGCAAAGAAACGTTTACAAAAGATTCGTTAATACTGAATTTGAATAAGAAATTCGCCAAATTATTGAGCAATAGCCAAATTGGCTTCATTTATGAAGACTTATTTTGGTCGCCAAATTTGGCGATATTTCACCAAATGACGCCAAATTTGTCGCCAATGTCGCCAATTTTGGCGCTAACGGATATGAATATATAGTTTTATGCGTATGATTGGGAAAATTATTACAACAATGAAAGAAAATAATTTGCAAGCAATGGCGTTATGTGCTGTTTTGTTTCAAAATGTCAGCCACACTAGAATTTCAAACTGCTCAATCTCAGCAATTTTTTAAGATAGAGGTAAACAAAAAAATGCTCTGGAATCCTCGTATCAAGGCCTAACACGTAATTAAAAAATAAATTGGAATTTTTAATTTTTTTTGTATATTTATTTTAGTTTTAAATTTTTAAATGGCCGCCATCTTGAAACAAAATGGCGGACCAAGCTGGCCAACGAACTCGGTCGAGATATTGGTGAGCTTAATACACACAATTAGTTTCATCAAAATCGATTTATAAATACGAGCGTTATCGTATGACATAGGTCAGATATATATATATATATATATATATATATATATATATATATATATATGGATATATGTATATATATAAATCAACATTTGAGCGGAGGGTGGTTTTGAGGTCTGGGGGTCATGATCGGTGAAAATATATCGAAATTTTCCGGAACTGCTTTCCTCCGAACGGCTGCAATAGGTAGCTTTATACTTTTTAGTATTGAAAGCTACCTAAAAGAGGTCTTACTTTTTATGTTGAATATTCCACTGTTTGTAAAGAAGGTTAATCTTACTTAGCGAAATCTTAAACTAGAATATAAGCTAAGAATTTAGTTATGATTTATTACTGCGCTGAAAAAAAGAAAAAAAACCACAACAACCTATGTTTTATATCTATTTCCATTAAAAACTTTCACATATAAATTAGGTTTTTATTACAAAATTCAAGATTTCTTTTAATTTGTCTCATTTATTCTAAAAGTATATCTCACATTATTAACAATAACTACACTGTGGAGTATTTCTTAAGAATGCGAAAAGTTAATCCAATTTATTTCCAAGAGGATACTATCCATTAAAATTTTTAGTATGAAATTGTGAAATGAAAAGGAAAATAAAAAGCACCGAAATAGAACAATCGCTTTTCAGGAGTATTCGTTATAAAACTATCCTGCGCCGTCAGGGCCCACGGGGGTCGAAATTTTTTCAGTTATATCCTACTTCAGCTGAACAATTTGTTGGTCTTAACCTTTTGTATATGATGTTATTAATAAGCATAATTGTAACAGTAATAGAAATGGATGATTTTTATTCTTTTGATTTTTCTTTCCACATTGTTTCTTTCACGTATTATATTAGTTACAAACTATTTATACACACTTTTTTAATAATGAAATTCTCTCTCTGCCTAATAATTTATTTAGAATTTTTTTATAACAATCAAGGGATCTCATATATTTGATTATTTTTCAACATAAAATACGTTAATTTCTGGTATAATTCCTTTTTACGACGTCGATTACTTGCTGAATGAAATTTGCAGTTATTTATTTATTTATTTATTTTTAATGAAATAAAAATTGTTCAATATCTCTATAGTGAAATTCTGAAAATTGAGATAAATTCGGAAAGAAAAATTTGTTTTAAATTTTATGTGAAAAATATTGTATTAAAAATATATGAAACCTAGCGTAAATATTAATTAGTAGTACTTCTTCAGAATGTTAAATATAAGCTTCGTTAAGAGTAAAAAGTGTCTTTAAAACACCTAGTCTCACGTTGCAATTAGTTTAAGGATTTTTAGGTTAAAAGTGGTACTCTAGTTTATTACTCAAGAGCTTTAATGAAGTGTTCTTGCGAAATTTTGCTTAATTTTCTTAAAAAGGAATTTAATTCCATGTTTTAAAGTAACAGAAAAATGCTCTCCTCCTTTCAATTAAAATAAAATCGCTTGAAAATTAGATCTACGAGTATATTTAACCTTTAGCTCAGGTATAGATAACGCATATGTTACCTTATAATCTCCGTAAAAAAAATTAATCGCTATCTAATTTTGAAGTCTTATTAATATCAATGAATGTATTTTAAAGTTACACTATAGTTTGAATGTTTCATTAAATATTCTCCTGGAACAAATTAAAATTTAAACTAACATATTCAATACACATAAAAATTTCAAAGTAAAACACTTATTTAATTGATGAAGAAATGTTCAGAAGAATTTATTTTTCTAAGTACTTGGATGAATAATAATAATAAAAAAGTTACAAGGGTAATAAAAAATTGCTGATTAACAATGGAAAAAAACTAAAACTAGTCGTTGGGGGCCACAGTAATACTTACACATCATGGATATGTATAGTGTAAAATATTAAAATAAAAATATGTAAACTACTTATAAAGAATATTGCAATTCAAATAAAATCGTGGCTTGATTTTAACGTGGCGTCATAAACTTTAAAGCGAGGCTAACGAAAAAGACAGGCTACCGCGGTGCTTTACACGTATCTTTTTTTACAGATCGCGGGAGTCACGTGGTGCTCGAATCCACCAATGCAAGTGTACGAAAAGAGCATCACGTCACTCTGGCGGTCTGTAAAAAAAGATAAGTGAAATGAACCGCGGTAGCCTGTCTTTTTCGTTAGCCTCGCTTTAAAGTCTCGATTACTGAATTGCTTGAAAGAAACATCCTTATAACTCCACAAACAATAATCCTATTAACTAGCGGTTTATTGCATCTGATTAAGCGTCTCATTTCAAATTAAAATATATCTTTGAAGCGAAATTTGGATGAAATACAGGGTCATGAAAAATCAAAGAGTGTGCAAAATAGGATTCCAAATATCTGGGCAACTAATTATCCGATCGACTTCATTCTTTATGCAAAATTTATGTTTTTTTATTGTCTTTTATATTCACTTCTTAAAATAAACAATTTCGAAAATTTTTATATACCTTTTATCAGAACGAATATTTCGAGTGTCCGAAAAAAATAGTTCCGGTTAATCGAGGTTATTGAAATTCAATAGGTTTCTTCCCTTTATTACATACTAAGTAAATACCAAATTTCAAGACTCTATCTCTTTTTTTTCGGGAGATGGAGCGTTTACAGACACACAGACAGACGGACGGCAAATTTTTTTTTCTAAAAATATGTTTTTCGGAATCTTCAGTGTCTGAAAAGTGTAAATCCGTCAAAAACAATTTCTTGATTTTCAAAACGATTACAAGACTTACCTTATACTACGTATGATGGGTAAGTAAAAGGGAATTAAGAGGCATACTTTCCGATCACTTTTCCACATAATCACCAAACATATTTAGGCATTTCTCTGAACACTACCGACTTGTTTAACCCGGCTTGGTAGAAAGCACGTCCCTGTTCTTTGAGCCAGTTCTCTGCAGCTACTTTCACAGCATTGTCTGAAGAGAACTTTGTTCTAGATAAGTGTTTTTTCAATTTCGGAAAACGGAAATTGTCACTTGGTGCCAAATCTGGACTATGTGGGAGTGGCTTCAGACTTCACACTTGCACTTTTGCAGCAATTCTTGAGTTAAGCAAGCAGTATGGGGCCTGACATTGTCATGCAAAATAATGACACCATCACTCAACATGCCATGGCGCGGCGTTTCTGTCGGATGGCTCAGCGTAACCTCCAAGCGATACAACTTTTCGAAACGCCATTTCAATCGCTTTGACGCGTCTGCGAACTACCTACCCGCACAATCGCTGACAACTAGCGCCATCTGTCTGTATTTAGAAGGAAAATATTCCCTGCATAATACTTACTTTTCAAATGCTGCTGTTTGTAACCATTTTTTTTTTATCCACCCCCGTACTTAGAGGAGACTTTTACAGTGGACCTTAGAAATAAAATTATGAGTTATAATGCCAATCTCCAAAACTATTAAAGATACGGAAAAAACAGTTAATGGGAAATTCTAGAGCAGCATCTCTTTAGTACATAACGATACAAAAAGCCATTGGGATAAAAATGGTGGCTAGGTATATTAAAATGACTATGCGATTTTAAATGAGATAATATTTACAGTGCTTCCTAGAGTTAAAATTACGAGTTAGCATGCGGATCGCTAAAAAAATAAGACATACATGAAAAAAATAACTTCCAAAGCTATAGATCAGCATCGAATTAGTACAAAACGATATCTTGCGCAAATAAATGCTAAATACAGCACGCGTATATTTCTCTTTTTGTTTGTTCCAACGCTGTAACGTTTAAATTTTTAACACTGTAACGTAACACAAATGAGCCACTAAACTACATTTAGAAGTAAAATAGTCTCAAATTCTTCACAATAAAATAAAAAAAAATTACTTTATAATTTATTTAAATTTACTTTTAAATTAGTGGAGAAAAATGTTTTAAGACACAACACGAGTTCAAAAGTGATGCGGGTAACGAAGGGTTAAATATAATTAAATTCAGTACTTATAATGCATTTTTCAGTATGCATGTTTACTTCAGACTTATTTCTTTTTTTACATACTTTCTTTTAATTTACATTTCTGTATGTATGTGTCAGTCAAATCTTGATACTCATTTTTCGCCCACTTCCTGTTTACGTAGAGCTTTGAAATTTGAAATATATATGTATTCCTGAGGGCAATACATGAATTGGATATTATTGCTTTAAAATTCGATCCCTAAGAGGGGGAGGGGTCAACGTTGCCCCAAAACTTGCAATTTCCCCATAGAAATAACGCTAGGATTGTTTAATTGAAAAAAATAATAACTTCATTGTTGCAATCCATTTTCACCACATTGTTGTCCGCATCATTATGACGTCCGTATTGAGTGACGCACACATGTGTGCTTTATAATATAAGTTGACTAAAAAACAACTCCATTGTTGCAATCCATTGTCACCACATTGTTGCTCCCATCATTATGACGTCAGCATTGTGTGACGCACATATGTGAGCTTTATAATATAAGTTGACTAAAAAATAACTCCACTGTTGCAATCCATTTTCACCACATTGTTGCCCGCATCATTATGACGTCAGCATTGTATGACGCACACATGTGTGCTTTATAATATAAGTTGACTAAAAAATAACTGCATTGTTGCAATCCATTTTCACCACATTGTTGTCCGCAACAATATGACGCTAGTATAAGTTGACTATATATAAGTTTCTAGTATAAGTTGACTTTTCTCTGAATTTTAATGAAAGTATGTTTTTTTTTAATGTTACATTTAATTATTTATGTTGAATTCATTATACAGTGGAACCTCCTTGAACGGTCACCTCTAAACAACGACAACCTCCTAATACCGGCAATATATGGATGGAACCAATCGCGTTCCATAGCATGAACATTAGTGCGAACCTATAAATAAGGAATTCCTAACAACGGTTGCTCAAAAGTCCCGAGAGCAAAAATTTAACTGTTTCCGGTACCATTTCATATTTATTTGCAAACCAATATGTGAAGCAGATCAAACGAAATTTACTTGATCAGTCAACAAAAAGTCACTTAATCACTTGATCCTTTTCCAAACACTAATATCTTAATCCTGTTTGATAACCATTCAAAATGTCTTAAATTCCCAAAACTCGAGAGGGACAGGGAGAACAGAAAGACTTTCGTACCACTGTGGGAATCTGGACAACCGTCAACAGATAATCTGTCATCTCTTTGAATACTGGACTCTGACAACATAGCATTGAAAATACGGGCGGACACCAGAACGTGAAATATGCTGCGAGATAATTTCTTGCCCCCCTCATTTTATCTGCTACTTGACAGAACTGAATAAAGGAATGAAGAAACAAAAACGCAAAATCCTTCTTTTTATGCACAATTCGAAATCTCATACTACTGAAAATGATTTCAGTAATCTGAAAGTAGAAGACCTTAATAATAATGACGAAAATTTAGATAATATTCTTAGAACGGCAGCCATAACAAACACGAATCCAGCGAGTTTATATGTCTAGACAAAGATTTGGCTGTTACTGCCACATTTGATTCCATACAGCAAATGGTGGAAGACAGGAGAGAGGAAGTGGAAGAGATTATAGAATCACCTAACATTTCCAGTATTAACACTTATACCGAAGTTTCGACGAACCTTCGTGAAATTCAAAATTTTGCTTTAAATCATAATGATGAGGAGTTATACATCAAAACAACTCATATTGTTATTTCTTTGGAGAAAAATATTTGCAGCAAAAAAACAAAGCAATTGCAAATCACTATTTTTTTAATGCAGTATAACAATGTGGATAAATTAAAATGACAGTTTCCATTTAAATTTGTATATTTTGATTTTTAAAAAATGAAATCTCTCAATAACAACCAACTCTGAAGAGCGGTCACTTTTCACTGGTCCCACGGGTGACGGTTATTCAGAGGTTACACTGTATTAGTTTTATAATAATCGTAATTCGTTACTAATTTCCTGACTCGAAATGAAAAAAAAATATTTAAAAAATTGCATATTTTTTCCGATAAAAGACGTAAAAAGCCCACATTGGAATATGTCATTATACTTTGGTAATTTGTTTGAAAAAAAAATGAACACATTGATCTGCTGAAGGAATGTTTAATTATAATAGCTCTATAAAAATGCTGTTACATTTTTTCTGTTACTAATCCTCCTTCTTTCTTATTTATACATTATCCTGTTAGGACAAAGCTACAGGAGTTTAAATGGTGAGAGTCCAACTTCTGTTTTAAAATATTAACTATTTCACGACATTACAGCTTTTCGAAAAGCGTGAGAGAATATGACGAGAATAGATAGAAATCAAGTAAAATTCTGATCCAGTCCAGACTTATACGGAAAATATTACAATTGAGCATATAGCATAGATTACTCCAGTCTCATTAAAAAAAAAATACGCATATTTATTGCTTGAAGCAATATTGTAAAAAATAATTACAATAACTTCATTTTATTCAATAAAGCAAAAAAAAAAAAAAAAATATTTACTTATATTGAAACGTTAAAAAACTCTGTAGGTTTAAGTGTAAATCCATAAAAGAGCTAATTTTTTTCATAAATATCATATCTTATTTAACTTTTTAAACACACTAATGTTTTATACTTTTGCAGTTATTTAAAAAGGTGCAACTATTAATAAATTACTTTTTTGAGAGCTAGTAAAAGAAGAAGAAGAAGAAGAGGATGAAAATTATTGATGTAAAAAAATAGTTGTATTATTTGAAAGATTCAACAAATATATATGGTTAACTGCATTTTAAGATGGAATTTTTAAGATTTTCAATAGCAACATTGTTTCTTTAATTATGTACTTAAATTTAAAAACTCAAAAAAAAAAAAAAAAAGACGAAAATTAAATTTAAGCCAGTTAGATTGAATTGTTTGAGTTGTTGTTATAGCTATTTAAATTATTATTAACAATTTAAATATTTTTTTAAAGCCTACTCATATTATAAGAGAAAATTGTTAAAAGAAAAAAAAAATATTCACTTCTAAAATTTCTACTTGTATTAAAAAAAATACCTGGGAAAATATTTTCTAAACATGTATTGGGTTGTTCAGAAAGTTCGTACTGATTTGGAAAATCAATACGTACCGGAAAATTCTACCCGTTAATTATTAGACATTAGATATCGAAATCAATGTCTAATAATTAAATGATAGAATTTTCCGGTACAAATTTATTTTTCCAATTGGCACGAACTTTCCGGACTACCCAATATATTTACTTACGAACAAAATATGTAGAAGTTTTCACCTTTTAAAGCCTATTTCCCAAATTTAAATAAAATAGCTATATATATTACTTTTACAAATTATTACAGTATATTTTGAAAAATATATGCAAAATAAAACAAGCAAAATAGATTTAAAAAAAATAAAAAAAAAATATCTTGACGGTTGTATTTTTACTATGTATGCTGCATCAAAAAATATTTTTGTAATTATCTTTTAAAATTGATACATTTTATATATTCTGATAAAATTTTTAAGTGGGGATATGAAATATAAACAAATATCTAGATATATTCATATGATTTTTACAAGTATGTTACAGTAGTTGATAAGTTTTTCAACTTAATTTACATACATAAATAAATATTGCATTTTGAAAATTCCGTCTTATAATCATGAACTATTTTATTTTTCAATTTCTCATCCGATTTAAATATTATGAAAAACAGCATTAAACAAAAGTTTAAATAAAGGGGTTAAATAAACATTTGTTTGAAAGATATTATATTTTTTTATGCGCACTAAGCATTTTTTGCATGGAATCAGTTGACCTATTATGCAAAGGTGAACGACGAGTATATAATGCTTAAGGCAACCAAATTAACATTTGAGCAAACATATGAGGGGTTTAGAATGACAGTGGAGTAAGTCAATGTTTAGTACTTTGAGAAATGAAGTGTTTTGTGAAACTTGTCGTATCTCCGTTGCATTAAGTGGTCCAACTTGTTTCCCCCTCTAGCGACCCCCTTAGTGAACTATGACTTATTTGATTGACACACTGAAATAAAATTAATATACGTTCAGTGAAAATATACTTATCTAAATTTATCAGATTTTTGACTTACCCCACTGTCATTCTAACACCCTTATATGTTACTTTAACATAGAATTCCACTGATAAAATAAGTAATAAGAAGATTATTCCATGTGCTTGTAAGATATAAAATAGGTTGGATATGAGACTATATTTGACTGAAATTTCTTGTTAAAAATTATTTTTATATAGTACTTCCCAAAGGAATTTTATGTAGTCTCTTAAGGATGTTATGTAAATCAGGAAATTTAAAATAAACTTCGTAAAATTTTAAAATGTAGATAGTATGATAACATTACTTTAGCAAATTTCTAAACTTCGTTTTTGACGTTAAGAGGTAAATACGCAAAATAAGAAAAAAAGAAATGATTAGGATTCCATAAATTTTCATTGAAAATAACTTTATAAATTCATGCATTTTATATAAAGTTATGTCAAATTTATATCAAAATATCTATTAAGTTACTGTTTAAATGCTAAAATTTAAATACAAATAAGTATTTACGATTATTTCTATGACATTTTAGAGATACTTTATAATAGCTGATACAGCTTTTTTCAATGTAATTTACATGCATAAATCCAAATTTTAAATTTTGGAATTAATTTATTAGAATTATGAATATATTTTCACTGTCCAACTAATTAAAATATTTACAACAAAAAATATAAAACTATATTTTTAATTAAATTCCAAAAAAGAAATAACATAAACATTTATTTGAAAGCAACTATATTTCTTTATGTTGCACGAAACATTTTTTGTGTAGAATCAGAATAGCCATTTATACAACAAATTAAAAGTTTGAACTAACGTCTGTTATTTTCTCATGGTTTTCTTTGAGAAAATGAAGGCAATAATAATGGCTGAAGCAGAGATAATATTTAGATATAAAATAATCTAGATAGAATAATGAATTTATTTGAAATTTCGTGCCAAAACGTCTGTTTATATACTTCACATCAGGAATATGTATACGTGTCTATTTTTGAGATTATTAAAAATGCTAAATAAATCGCAACATTTCAAAAACTAATGAAAGTTTAACTTTATTTAATCTTTATTATGTTACATATAATTAATTATTCGAATATTTATTTACCCAAACAAATACAAATAAACTATTTCTGGGCATTTTCAATAAACGAATATTTATATTTCATTCAGCCGGATATATTTATTTATTTCAAATAAATTAAAATAACTGCTCCTGAACCGAGAAATTTAACAATTATTGTTTTCATCATTTATAAAAACATTTCTGTATGAATTTAAATATATCAACTGATTAAATTATAGAAAAATAATTCAGTTAACATATAAAGAAAGAGTGTTTATTTGTTAAAATTAAAAACAAATAAGCAAGCGGATGTTTGTTTTCAAATATTAATATTACAAATCTTTATTAGTCTAACATTTAAAAAAAAATTATGTTTCAATTACAAGTAAAAAGGTTAAAAAATATTTATAACAATAAATTCTTGGTGTTTATCTTTCAAATCTCATGTTTATTTTCTCTTTTTTTAGAAAGGTTGTTTAAAAATGCAATTACATTTTAAGAGGAAACACGAGACATCTCTTAAAACTACACTTTTTAAGTGTACAATTTGTAAAAAATGGTAAAAGAAAAGAAAACAATTAATGTACAAGGTGATCCATGAGTTTCCATACAGATGGTTTTTAACATATTATTTTTTTTATATTTTAGATACCCTTAAAAATGCATTTGAGTAAAGAGAAATGAATTGAAATCACACTGGTGGTCTTATTCAAATTACTATCCATGTTATTCATGAATCTAATATATTGCATAAACAAGAAAGAAAAATCATGCTTCAAGCGTAGATTATGAAACAATTTTCAAGTACTTCGCTGCATAAAACGGTAAATAAGATACCTAAGTAAACATTTTAGAAAACACATAACACATTTCAAAACCATGTTCAAGCAAACACCATGCATAGCCGGAAAAGTACTCCAATTATTTTGTACAGCCCTGTATTTGATCTATAGATTTTTATATATTCTACATATTATGCTAAAATTTAGTTTAATAAGAAAACTCAGAATATGCTGAAGATTCACCTTCAGCAATTTCTACCAATAGACAGAAACATACCTGAATTATTTTGTACAGGTCTGTATATTATCTATAAATTTTCATACACACCTCAAATTAGCTGACATATAATTCAGGCTGAAACATGCTTAACAGTACTGAAAACATACTTCCTGAACTTCTTATTCATAAACTGTCATGTATCCCAGCCCTTTGCATAACCTTGTAAAAAATATATATATTCCACACATGTATTTTAGTGTACTGTATATAGTTCTGTTTGGAAATGCATAACTCAGTTAAAAAACAACCTTTAAGCAATTCTCACTCATACTCAGTAATGCTTACGAACTCTTTTGCGTAGTCTTGTATAATATCTACAGCATTTGTACAAATCAAGTAGTATGCAAAATTTTAGTTCAACTTAAAAACTCAGACCATAATAAAAAATCATTTCCAGCAATTATCACTAATAGGCAGGATTCTGTACTGTATCCGAAATATTTTGTGTGTACCTGTAAATGATTGATAACTGCTATGCATATCACATTCTACAAAAAATATCTTTCTGTAAACTTCAATAATGTATATAACTTTCATTATATTTGAAATAGTGTAACATAACTAAAATACGCTGCAAATAGCTTTTCCCCGCAGACCATTATGCAACGGAATCCTTTTCTGTGGCCCTATAAATGAGTAATAAATGCTTTGAACTTCATATTCCACAAAATCAATGTTTTAGTGCACTTCATAATTGCATTTCGATACCATTATGTTTGAAATGGCGTAACAACATTGAAATGCACTTGAAACGATCTTTTTCAATTGGCTGAAATATAACGAAATACTTTTGATAGTCCCTGTAAACTAACTATAAATGCTACACACAACAGTTACAATAGCGATCGTGCTACAAAAAACGCCAATAACATATAAAAATTATAGGGCAATTCAAGTATATTTATGAGAGTTATAGCTCGGACAGACAAACCAAAGTCATAAATACTTTTCATCTATATTGGAATGTATTTAAAAGTGGAAAAATATTTATTTGCCTCATGTATCGAAACTTAGGACCCTATAGAAAGTAGACACACCATTATTCTTGAAAATAAACTAATTTTTTATCTCTTTTTCCCCGATTCTTTTATATTATTAAAAAATATATGGAAAATGTTCTTTGGGATTCACAAAAAAATGCCTCAGTGTATTAGTTTGACTCTCAGAAACGTTTTGGAATTTTTGAACAGTCAAGTGTGGTAGTTTGATAAATCAGAGTAGGACAATGCCATTGCAATGTGATATTTCACTAAAAAACTTCACAGATTCTTCTGTAGTTTTTGTATTATAATACGTTAAACTGTCTCGATTGTTGCTTATTATATGTTCAACGTTTTCCTGTCACAGTTGTTTGGAATTATCCAGAATGTAAAAGATGTCCCAAATTGATCTAACATTTTAATGTAAAACTCATGTAAAAATTTTGCCATTTTTAAAGTTAATGTTTACGCTTAACACGCATTGCTCAATTCTGTATCTTTCCATGATTTAAATTCAACGGTTACAGATAACAGCAAACAAAAATCTCTAGTTTGTGTTAACAACGAAGGAAATGCCATCAAATTTGAAATTTTAGTTGATGTTGCAACATCGTTTAGTAATAAGATTGTTAACCATCCAACTTTCATGATTGCAGCGTACAACACGATCAACAATTTCCTGTTTTCGACACATTTATATCCTTCCCATAACACAGTTAACTGCCCATTGTGATATTCTTTTGAAATATTTTAGTTAGCGCTCGTACTTGTTATGGTGTGGTGCAATATCAGGATTAATTATGATATGTGAATAGAAAAAAGTGGTAAATTTTGAGAGGCATTGGAAACTTTGAAGATAAGAATTCCTCGAATATCATCCTGTGAAACTAACATAAAGAAATTCAGGAGACAAATATCAATAATGGTAAATCAAGTTTATTGCGACAAAGAGAGACACAAGGTAGGGTGACCGCCTTCCACAATTACAAGGCTCCCACTGGTCCGTTTTTTGAAAACCAGTATTTTTTTAGAAAGAAAATTGTGGTAGGTATTTGGAACTATTGCAACTAAAACGAGATTCGAAGTTAGTTTTTACAAAATTTATAAAGATTTTTCTTTAAAAAAAAAGTGGTGTTCAAAAAAAGGACCGAGTGGGAGCCCTGCAATCAGGAAGAAAGTGCGACCGTTTTCTTTAAAAGTCAGTAGAGAAGTCCCCTATCGATTTTACTTTGATCGCCAATAATGATACTTGCACCGAGCCATGAAGCTACATAATGCGGCACAATACCAGGCTTAATTATGATACGTGATCAGAACAAAGTGGTAAATTTTTAGAGGCATTGGAAACTTTGCAGAGAAGAATTCCCCGATTCTCATCCTGTGAAATTAAAATAAAGAAATTCAGGAGACAAAAATCAACAATGGTAAATCAAGTTTATCGCGACGAAGAGGGACACAAGGTAGAGTGGCCGCCTTCCACAATCAGAAAGAAGTTTTTTTGTCTTGTTTTACTCGAGTTTTGACAAATATTAGGCCTTTTATAATATTATCAATGTTATATGACTCTTATTTTGTTTTATTATGGCCATTTTAAAGAAATAGATTGAGAAATTAAGCAAGTTTAAATTGCAATATTATCAGTGAGAAATGACTCTTATTTTGCTTAATTATGTACATTTAAGAAACATAGATTTTGGAGAAATCGGACAAGTATTAATTATAATGTTATGAGTGAAATATGACTCTTATGTGTTTTATTATGCTCATTTTTTAGAAACACAGATTTTGTGTAATTCGGCAAGTATAATTTACTCATGAGAAATTCCTTATATGTTATTTCAAAGTCATTCCAAGTTTCATACATGAAACATAAAATGGTATCGATGTACTTTGTTTAGTATATTGTGAGGAGAAATTTTATTTCCTTTTACTAAGTCAAATGTGAAGTTGTATATCTAAATTTTAACAAAAATGTGACATTTGATATTTTATATAATGTAACTGCTAACATCTAAGTTAAAATATAATAATGATACACTGATTTCACTTTTAAAATCTCGCATACACTCTCAAAAATAAATCGTCAATAATTGTAACAAATATAGCTAGCAAGTTGCCGGAACACCCCTGTTATTTAAAGAGATTTTCTGCTATCTGAATTTCGGAAAATGTTTAGCTTAGGTGCGTGCATTTTTCTATTTGATGGGAAAGGGGCATACGAAAAAATTCTGTTTCTAATATGAAAAAGTACTCGGCAGCACAGTTACCGGAAAACCACTGTTATTTGACGAAGTTGCAGATTTAGATAGGAGTAGAGTTGCAAAGGCGCGAAAAAACCCGGTTTAAACAAGAGAATAAACCGGGATTTTTGGGAATAAACCGGGGTTTTTGGGAATAAACCAGGTCTTTTTGGAATAAACCTGGGAATAAACCGGGTCTATTTTAAATAAACCCGGGAATAAACCGGATTTTTGCAACTCTAGATAGGAGGTTTTCAGGTAATTTTTACATTAAATAGTTGAAGTTTAAGTGTTTGGGAGGAAATAAGGAAATCACTGCGAAAATGTTCATGTTTTAACGAACTATAATCAAATGGAAAATTTGTTCAGTTCACGGATTTTTTTTGAAAGTGTAGTAGATTTCAGAAATACAGTGACAGAAATGATCAGATATGGAAATGAAACGAGATGAATTATATAGGACGACCTGGCATTGAAAACGACCCATAAACCTAAATATAAAAACTTACATATGCAAACATATAAGATGTATAATAGATGTACAAACAAAATACCCAACATATAAAAATAGAAATACCAGAAGCATAAAATATGATAGCCAGCCACCGAATTTCATGAAAGTCCGTCAAAAGATCTCAAAACCAATAATATGATAACTAAAATTTAATTAAATGAAAAAATGGACTGAAGTTTTATTTTCTTTCCTTCGACAACAAAACAAAATACCCAACGTATAAAGATAAAAATACCAGAAGCACAAAATGTGATAGCAAGCCGCCAAAGTTCATGAAAGTCCGTCAAAACATCTCAAAATCAATAATATGATACTAAAAATCCAATTAAAGGAAAAAATGGACTGAAGTTGTTTTCCTTTCTTTCGACAACAAAACGAAATACCCAACGTATAAAGATAAAAAAATACCAGAAGTACAGAATATGATAGCGAGCCGCCAAAGTTCATGAAAGTCCGTCAAAACATCTCAAAATCAATAATATGATACCAAAAATTCCATTAAATTTAAAAATGGACTGAAGTTTTTTTTAAATCTTTCCTTCGACAACAAAACAAAATACCCAACGTATAAAGATAAAAATACAAGAAGCATAGAATATGATAGCAAGCCGCCACAGTTCATGAAAGTCCGTCAAAATATCTCAAAATCAATAGTATGATACCAATACTTCAATTACATGATAAAATGGACTGCAGTTTTTTTTTTCCTTCGACCCTTCAAATATTTTATTGTATCATTGAAAGAGAAAAATTTAATTTCTAAGTCTTAATTCAAAAAATTCTTTTAAGATGCCGAAATATTTTGTAGTTGTTAAACAAAATATTTATATTATTTCTGCTAGAAACGGAGACATATTATAAGGCTATTAAAAAAAACTATTTACATTTATTCATTTTTAAAACCATAATTTAATTTTGAATTGACTATTCTGTATTTAAAAACAAAAGCTATTTTTCTATTTATTTACATGTCTTTTTCAAAAATAATGAAATTGTTGTCGCGGCTAATTTGAAGAGTCGCGAATGCCTGAGGTGCTTACAGCCATCTTTTATTTAAAAAGAATAAAAAATAAATAAAGTTTCAGAGAAATAGCAATCGACTTCAATGTGCAATCAACGTCAATCTCTATACAAATAACCGTAAAAATGCAGCTTTATTTCTGTAAAAAAATCCAAATGAATAAGAATGTGAAACAAAACAAGCTTTTTTCATCATATTTAGTCGTTAAATTAATTTACTTGAGATTATTTTCCAAATTTCTTTAACAAAAAAGCTTTATTTTTATTTCCATCACTTTAAATATTTGTGCTTAGAAAATCATAAATATTTAATATGATTTTAATGAATTGCAAGCAATATCTCCCAACAGAATTTGTTTTTATTATAATTCATTTTAAGAAAAATGAGCTAAGAATAATAATATTAAAAAGCATTTCTTTTTTCTCCAAGAAAATTAAGTTCTTATTGAATATTCTGTATTTTAAATTTCATTATTAACGCATACGAAAATCTATTCGTTTTAATGTTAGCATTTTTATTAAAACATTTTTACTAATAACACGAAACTATATTTTGATAATTGTGTTTTTTGTCAGCATTTAAAAAAAAAAAACACCAATAATAATTTAGAATAGAATGATTTACTTTATATAATGACAGAAGGATTGCGATTGTATAAGGCGAAGATTACTTTCCGGAAATTGTGGTGGCAACACTTTCAGGAAAAAGGCTAGACAGCCCTAACATATTGTGGTTCTAAAATAAAAAAAAAATACATATTTTCAATTAAAAACCAAAATCAAAATTTTGCTTTGATTAAAAAAAAGACAAAATTAATAATTTATTCATTCATAAAACCATAAATTTAATATTAATTTAAAAATATGCATCTCAAAATAAAATGTAATGTTTATTTTATTTAAATGTCTTAAAAAATAATGAAATCGAAATCCAAAGTAATGTACCTGTTTACGCAGGAAATTTGAAGAGTTGGGAATGCCAGAGGTGTTTACTACCGGAAGCATTTTTTTACTCAAAAAAAACAATCAAGTTGTCAGAGAAATAGCAATCAATTCCAATGCCTGACACCAACGTGTGAACAAAAAATCGTAAAAAATGCAGCTTCTTTCCGACAAGAATTGTCTTTCGGAAAGAAGAAGAATTTAAACCGAATAAGCTTCGAGTTTGTTTACCAATTAAATTAATTTCTTTGAAATGTGTTTTCAAAATTGTGCTCATAAACAACTTTCTATTTGTTTCTTTTAATTTTAATAATTGTGCCAGAGCAATCATAGAAAATTAACACATTCGCATGAGAATTCTCGTTTTTATTCAAAAAAATCACTGACTAAGAGAGGGGTTTCTACCTTATAGATAATGCATTTATATCACGTTGTCAATATTTTTTTTAGATTGTAAAGCATTTTATATTATATCCGTACATTGAAAGGTATTTATTAACTTGAAACTTATCTAGAAAAAAAAATTCCAAAGATTTTCAAATGAGTGAGGAGCCTTTATACGTTCAACCCCCCCCCCTCCCCCCGAAAAAAAATATTTAAATATGTTAATACGGGTTTAATTAATTACAAAAACAAATATCTTCCAATATTATTAGGTGCGTTCTTAATTATATAAATACGTAGCACCTATTGTCGTCGTCTGGTCCGTCCGTCTGTCTGTCTGACCCAACCAAATGGTTTGAAATTTAAGATGTATTATCTTTGCAGAATTTTGTCGAGGCATTTCAAATTTTATGAAAATCGAATCAAAACTTTAGAAGATATTAATAAAAACATTTATTAAGAAATTTGATTTTTTTTTTTTTTAAATCGGCGCTTTTTTGTTATAGGAGCTTCCGAGGTTTAACCGTCAAGCGACCGAGATACTTATTTTATTACAGAAATTAATCTGCAGACGATATAATTCATTTCACAGAATTAAAAATCATCACGATATGAATATTTAACACATGGGCTGATAAATTCCCGGTCTAATAAAGAAAACACAACTTTTTAACATAATTTTATAACTTTAAAACTTTAATAAATAACATAACTTTAATAATAAATAATAATAATTTAATAATAATAATAATAATAATAATAATAATAATTTAGTAATAATTTAATAATAGTAATTTAATAATAATAATTTAATAAAAATAATTTAATAAATAAATAATAATAATAATTTTACAATAAATAACATAATTTTATAACGAAGAAGCTCCAAACAGTTCTCGGAATCATCGATTCGTTGTTGTTTTTGGTCCAAAGTCAACACCCTCGGCACCCACTTTGACAACAGCTGTTTCATAGACAAATGTTCATTCAAAATAAAACCTACACGTTCCTTGGATATCTTCAGAGTCTGCGCTATCTCCTGCAACTTCACTTTACGGTTCCCCAAAACGATTTTGTGGATTTTTTTATGTTTTCCGGAGTAACCACCTCTTTTGCGTGGTGCATCACTGGTGTCCGTACGACCACGTTTAAATTCAGCAAACCAGTCAATAATGGTTGATTTACCAGGTGCAGTGTCCGGATAACGGTTATCAAGCCAACTTTTTGTTTGAACGGTGTTTTTTCCCATCGAATAACAATTCTTGAAATTCTTGTTCATCCTTTTTTCTGTTTATCAACAAAGTCGTTCAAATAAAACCACTCTAACGTTTTACCCACACGGCGAATCGTCATGACATTTTTTCTGCTACCTTTTACAGGTTAGTATTTACTAAAAAAAGCATCGGTTCGGCGATTGCAACGCCATCTGTGTGCCAGACCAGGAACTTATCAGCCGATGTGTTATATGACTACACTGTAAAAAATGACAAATGTTTCTTAATCTACGAAAATATAATATAATAATCAGGAATAAATTTATAATATAAACTTATCCGTGTTACTCATGATTCTGAAAAGTGTTTCTTTATCTTTAGAAACCTCAGACATTAATGTCATTTCGAGATTTTAAAAATCAATTATAAAAACAAAATTTCCCTTGCTGCCCGTAAGTTTCGCAACGTTTACGAGTAGCTTTTAAAGTGTATTAATCAGTTTTCTAAGCCTGGAATATAGTTTTTTCCGATGCTATCAATTCTCAAGTAGACATTTTCATGTTCAACAAATATGTTTAACAGACAAATATGCAAATTTAACAGCGTTAACATTAATATTAAAATTAAGATTATTTATTTACTCTTTCATGTATAAATTAACTTATGCAGCTGAAAACGTTTACTTGAGAATTGATGTCATTCTAAAAACAGGTATTCCAGGCTGAGGAAACTGATTAATACATTATACAATCTATTCGGATACGTTTCTGGAAAATACGGGCAGCAAAAAATACTTTTCTTTTATAAATAATTCTTTAAATTTTGAAAATGTATTGGTTTCTGGGGATTCAGAAGACAATGGAACACGCTTTTTGGAATTTCGGATAACTCAGAAGATAATATTATATTTTCGTTCGTGGTTATAGTATATTTTCATAAAATAAGAAACATTGGTCATTTTTTACAGTGTAGATATAGAACGAACGCATCTCATTTGTCACGTTTGACGTACAATTTCCAACTTATTATTTTTGAAAATATCATTTAATTAATAAAAATTACTTTATAGCATTTTATTATGAAACATGATTAAAAGCTTGGAAAAAAAATTCTATGTGTTATTTTGTTTTTTAGAATTCAAGCAACAAATTTCACAACTCTACCCAAAATATCTAACACTTCCACAAAACATGATAAAACAAAAATGAACAAATATATTTTAATTTTTTTAATTTGTTAATGGTCGCAAATACCTAACCTAAGAATTAGACAAAGCATTTGATAATTGAGTAATTTAAGAAGCTGCAGAAGATTTAGCAGTAATGTATAGGAAAATCTCTGAAAAAAGATTGCAATTCATAAAATTTACAGCAAACTAACTTAACATATTATTAATCTGTTATCACGAGAATAGTCTATTCTCTTCATAAACATTTAGAAAATAATCATACAAGATTTCAGGCATTTTAAGCATAACATTTTGAGATATAATGTTTTACGTAAACAGACACGACAAAAAATATAAATTTGAGAAAAAGCCAAAAATATGCTTAAAATACAATTGTTACGATGCTAATATTAAAATATCTATTATTGTTGTTCTAAATAAGGTAAAAATAAAATTTAAACAGTATTAAAAAGATAAAAGATTGAACTTTCGTAGTACATTATCGTAATACATTCGTATACATTATCGTAGATTTGAAAAATCGACATTTTGACCGAAAATGACTTTTTAAAAGTGTGCATATATTTTCTTTGAGATGTATTCAAAAGATTTTGCTTATATTTTTGTTTCTTTATGTTTTCATGTCAGTGTTTGGAAAATCCTATAAATTTAACACCAGTTTAATGAATTTCAAAAAATTACCTCCCAATAGAATTATTTATGAAAATATTTAATTTTATGAATTAGCTAAGAATAAAACGAAATATGTTAAAAAATTAGGAAAATTAAGATATTATTGAAAAGGCTTTATTAGTTTATTTTATTATTTATGCATAGGAAAATGTATTATTCTTAATTTTACCTTTTATATTGAAGGATTTTTATTAATAACTGAAAATTATATTTTAATACTTGTATATATAGGCAAGTTTTATAATTAAAAAAATTCATAAATACTCAATTTTTGATTTATTTACATTCTTTTGTATTTACAGTTGGTAGAACTCGATCTTTCTTGCATCACAAAGTAAATATAAGACATTTATAATACGTTTAGTGTTAGCGGGACATGCAAAATTATTTTGCGATTTTAGGTTATTAAACCAATAACAAACCTAAAACTCTATTTAATGCATACATTGACCAATGATATTTTAATACACTATAGACTTCTAGAGTAAAAATTTTATCATTTCGAAGTTAAAAGAAAATAATTTTCCTAAAAATGTAGAAATATTTTGTGGTTCTAAATTAAATATTTGTATCATTTTAATTAAGTTTCAAAGGCGAAATTTAGCTTTATTTAAAGAAAAACAAAGCAAAAACCATTTTAAATATAAAAACTTTCTATGTCTGAATCCCCCTACATTTCACTAAAAAATAAATACTCAGACTTAAATTACAAACATATAAACAACAATAGCATTTAACATTAAAAACAAGTTAGACGTTTCGTGCTATAAACCTAGAACCTCATCAGTAAAAACATAAATATCAACAATTGCAAAAGAACAAGTCATTCAGAGTAAAAGTTGAATTTGCATATCGAGCAAAACTGTATATTCTTCTGGAATGGCGCAAGCCTCATTCAGGTGCGATTTCTCTAATTTAGTTTACCAACCTTCTAAAAATATTCTGCTAACATAGTATATGTTGTTGTCGGATTTTAAAACACTAGCATTCGTAAACTTCTCGGTGATATCTGTCTTCAGTGCATGAATGACGACGATATTTGAAGTTAGAATGCCTTTCTTAAAGGCGTATTCATGTTCTTTTAATTTAGTCTCCAGAAATCGACTAGTTTCACCAATGTAAACGGAATTGCAGTTGTGACATGGGATTGTATAAACCACACCTTTTAATTTTGATCTTGGATATTTATAACTGAATCCCGATGAAAAGGAACTGAGTGGATGTTATGGCTTAAGTGAGGTAAAAATCTTGAAAATTTTAAATTGCTTTTTAAGAAGCTTTTTATTCTTCTTAATAAATTGTCTTGCTACTTAACATTTAAGCAATGTACTCCAAATATTTTTCATTTGTATTGAGTTATCTTTTTCTCTGATGCTAAATCACCACGATAGAACTTAAAACCATTAGTTATAATTTGTTCTATGTGTAACCGTGTACAAGATGAATTAATTATTATATGACACTATCACGACATATTTTCTAAATCATCAGTCATTAATCAGTATTTCATACATTTAAACAGAATTTTGAAACACAATTTTACAATCATAATGTAAGTAACGTATTATTTTAAGTAAATGATAGATTTAGCTTGTAAATTTTTTTTTTACATTTTAGTAGTGATAAAACTATTATATAATAAATAAATCAAGTATGATTAGAGAGTACTTTTCACAATATTGAACATAAATAACGTGTTCATAAAAGATTCATCATACGTGAAATATTAACAGATTTGTCAAAAACCTTTTTTACATATAACAACAAAAATCAAAAATAATATTAAAAGTTTTCTTATATTAAAACAATTAACAATAAAAACAAGTGGTTAATTATCATATAGAGAGAAAAAAATAAAAAAAAACACATATTTTAAAAAAATACATAAAATAACATATTTGAAGCTTTTTAGAAGAAGGCAATTATAATTTTACCTTATGCAAAAAAAAATATTTGTAAATATATATATATATATATATATATTTGTAAGAAGATGATATGTAAACAGTTGATTCACTGGAATTATATGAACGACTAGACTTGAATAACAAAATATAAACTTTAATACAGTGCTAGACAGATAACTCTACAATACTTTACTAATAATTTCTTCACAGCTAATACACTTTTCGCCCAACATATACAATATATTTATTTTCCAATAGTCCAACTAGGCCTAACAGCGTCTTTACTGGCTATTTCCTATTTCGACGCTTGCTTCACAATAAAAATTAGAAGACTGGCTCTTTTTCCAATTTTGAAGAATTCAAATCTTGATCTCGCGATCCGAAATATTTATAACTCGTGCATTTAAATCATGGTTAATAATAGTACTAGAGCGTCAGTTAATTTGATGATCATGTAAGTCATAAAGGAAATAAAGTGTTTAAACTGAAATCCTACATATATATAACATATTTATTTATAAATGTATAATTTTACTTCTGAATTTAATATTATGCGTCTAAAAATATTTTTTCCAGTTATTCACCTGTCTTTTGTTTCCAAATATAGAAATTGTTTACTCTAGGATTTGGAGGAGTTGGGAATACCATTAGATATTTACAGCCGTAAGCATATTTGCTTAACAGAAATAATCAAACTATCAGTAAAATAGCAATGAATTATCGTGCCTGACACCAATATTTGAACAAAACCCCGTAAAATGCAGCTTCATTCCTATAAAGAATTCATTGGAAATGACAAAGATGGTGAAATCAAACAAGATTTGATATTCTGTTAACATTTTAGACGTTAAATTAATTTCCTGTCGAATTTTTTTCAAAATTTTGATAATAAAACTATTTCTGGTCCCCTTTCTGTTTCTTTTCATATTTTTATCAAAAGAAAAGCATAAATTTTAAGTAACTTTAATGAATTGTAAATAATGTCTCCGGATAGAAATTGTTCTTAAAGATATTTACTTTTTAAAGAAATGAGCTAAGAAGAAAAACTAACTTTACTATTTCTATGTAGAAATGTTGTTATTATTGAAGATTTCTGTTTCTGGTATTTTTTATTTATGTGCGCAAATTTTTATGATTTTCGATTTCAATCTTTTCTTGAAAACAACTTTTTACGAATTGAAAATTATATTTTAATATTTTATTTAATTTTGCTACTTTTTATCATCCAGAAATTCCCAAAATATTTAATTACATAAGTATTATTTTTATAAAATTGTCCTCATTTATCGACTTATATTTTCTCAATGATTTTCCGATGCGAAGCAATATTAACCGAAATTAAATAATTTTATTTATAATTTATGCCTTTGTTTAGGATTGTATACCTTGATTTGTTTGTTTGTTTGAACTATGTGTAAAATATTTTAGTTTCTTTCATGATTTTGTTTATATAATTTAAATTGAGAAGAACGTAAACACAATAACAATGTAATTTGTATTATTGTGATGATCAAAATTTATTATATATTTACTTTTAACGAATCAAGCAAAATAAGAAAACCCAAACAAATATTACATTTAATTCCCCTGTACTTATACATGTAAATATATAAATTAAATTCTTTATAATTCTATACAGAGAAAAATTAATTATTATGCGCTTTAATTAAAATAGTATTTTAATTCAAAAGTATAATATCATATTTTGATTATTCATTTGCAATGTTGAATCGTTTTACGATTTTTAAAACAAATAGCATCCTTTTATTGTAAATACATATTTATTTTAAGCAAGAAAATCATTTTACATTGTATTCATGTTTAAACCTATAATTTCATTTTGAATTGATAATCTTTCATCTAAAAATAAAAATTCATTGTTTTCTTCTATTTACATGTATTTTATGAAAGTAATGAAAATGTTTACTCATAAAATTTTAAAAGTCGGAATTGCGAAAGGCATTTATATCAGGGAACATTTTTACGTAGGGCTGTTTTGGAGTTCAAACTGGATATTTGTGATACATTCTTGAATAAATTTGTTTATGAGATGCCATCTGATTGTATTTCGACAATATTTGTTCTGATCCACATTTTTCAAAAGGATTCTACCTGTATCTGCGCAAAGGTTCCAGTGGCAGTAGACTTCTTTTGTGTTAGAAAATGCTTGTTAATTTATAAAAATAATGGCTAATGACGAGATTAAAGAAACTGTTCTCTGATGAATAATAAACATATATTACGAAATATACACATACACTTGGACACTCAAAGTATTTAAAATAATAGATTAAATGCAATTTCTAATCTATATTAATATAATAAAGAGAGAATGTCTGACTGACGCATAAACACAATGCTGAAGCGACTAAAGTCAGGAGCACTAAATTAGGACAGTAAATTGCTGTAATGACCTTGACATGCAATAACAAAGGATTTTTGAAAATTCACCCTCTAAGAGAGTTAAATAGGGGGTTGAAAGTTTTCGGTCATATTTCGCCATATCTCAGTAGCAGTTTTAGATAGTGTCTCAGCAGCAGTGTTAGGTAGGAGCATGAAATTCAGGATAACAAATCTACTAAACAATAGTTAAACATGTATTTCAGCAATTTTAGAAAATCAACCATTAAGGAGATTAGATGAGGGATAGAAATTTTTAGATAATTTTGCCATATTTCCGTAGCCGATTTAGGTAGGAGCGTGATAGTGAGGATAACAAATCTTCTAACAAATTTACAAAAAAAAATAAACACATATTTCAGCGATTTTAGAGCTAGCAGTTTAGTCGTCAACATCGGCTATTACATATAAGACAACTATTTCTGATTTTTTATTAGATATTTTGCGCGACATTTTTCCAAGGGGAAGTTTTTTTTTCATATTTTATTTTATATTTGCGTTTTTCGTGATTAAGCGATCGGATTTCAAAATATATATTCTCATTTATAAAGCCGATTTTTTTTCTGTGATTGTTTCAAAGTAACGTCATTTTTTCCTGATTGTCTTTTAATAATTTATGTGCGGGAATGTACAGATATACGTTATTGCGATCGTCAAATTATTGCATTTTTATTTACTTTACCTGTTAGGCTCTAATAGTTAACATAGGCAAAGCCATGTGGGGTTAATCTATTCCCGCTTTTATCCGATTTAGAACATTTTTTTAAGTATCTATCTATCCCTACCTTACATTGTAATCGACAAATTGTCCATTCGCGCGAAGCCAGAACGATCTAAAATCTACCTCAAAGTTATAGTGTAAAATTCAATTATTAGAAAATTTCAATTAAACAAGTTCTTGAATCGTTTATATTGTTCTTAATTGCACGGATGATGCCACACATCTTACCAGGCCATAGTCCTCAAGTTGGGTTTCCCCAACCAGCACTTGATCTACTAGAACAGAGGTTTTCATGTCCCTCCTGTTCTGGTAGAGCAAGTGCGGGTCGGGTAAATTCGATTTAAAGCCTAGAGCCTGGTTCACTCTTGGGTGTACAGCCCCGAAGCTGTTGGGGACCCCGGCTCGTCCCTAAGCGTAACGTGGTGGTTTCTCAAGAGAGCTGAGAATCACCACAATCGCAACGACCTATGTCGTCATTCACTTGGGTTCAATGGGAGTGATGCGCAGGTGGCGGTACTCCCACCGGTCGCAGCACATAAGAGAGAACTCTCCTGGTCGTGCGCGACAAAAGTTCCTCAGGATTTGGGTGCGACATGCGTGACGGGCGCCACTCGGCGTCTGGCGGCGCATCTCAATTTTACACCCTTCACATTCTATTATGTTCTATTTACTTTCTTATTCAGACAGTTACAGTCGCAGTGAGATGTGTCGTTAGTCACCAATAACCCACGGAGAAAAAGAATGAGTTCGTATCAACATTTTTTTTTCATAAACACATAAAATTGGCAGGTGCTCTTTTTGAGAAACTATGAAATCGAATAGTTTTTCTATTTTTCGATAAAGATTATTTAGAATATACTGTCAAAATTTAAGTTTCCAACTAAAATTCTTGAAGCGATGACTCCATAAATGTCGTCATAAGACATTAATCACTTATAACTCAAGATATAGTTCATTTATAAACACTAACAAAAACTCCTCGGTCACTTGAATCATACGAATAATCTTGCCAGCAAGTCTAATTATTTAGTGTTTAAATATTTGTATGTAAATGTGTTAGAAAGTTTAGCGGGGAAAAAATGTAATTTTTAAAAACACCTGTAAATGAATTAACAAAACTGTCAGAGAAATAGCAATAAACTTCAATCCCCAATGCGAATGTATGAATAAAAAACCGTAAAAATGCAACTTCTTTGCTCTAAAAATTTTCTTTCTGAATAAACAAGAATATGAAACCAAACAAACTTCATTTATTTCTTACCCTTTTACTTCGTTAACTTAATTTTCTTGAAATGTTTTTCAAAAATAAAATGCTTTTTTAAATTTCTTTCACTTTTAGTGTTTGTTCTTCAAAAAAGAAAACATAAATCTTATTTAAATTTAATGAATTATACATAATTTTTCCCGATGGAATTATTTTTTAAAATGTAATTTTTAAAGAAATGGTTTTTTGAGGGGGAAAAAGTAAAATTACTATTTTTTACCTGATAACGAAGATTTTTCATCTTATGTTTTTTGGTTTTTGAACTCCATATCTTCTTGTATTTTGTTTAAAACAATCTTTTGTAAATAATGTAAAAAAAATAAGCATTTTATATACTTCGCAGCCTTTTTGAATAACAAATTACTAAAATTATCATATTTTCAATTATTTAAACTAAATATTTCCTATGTGTGCTGACATATTTTCCTCAATATAGTTCTGAAGTGTATTTTAGATTATTTTATTAAAAAGCTAAATCAGAATGAGAACATTCTGAAAGAGATTAATGTATTCTGAAATGCTTTTCTGAGCATAGTAAAAGAAGAAAAAACCTATAGCTTATGCATCTAGATCTAGAGCAACGAATAACAATGAAAAAAAAAATCATACAATGATAGACAAAGCTTGAGAAATGCGGTCGCCATATCACCATTGGCCACCTACATACAATTTAGAACTTAAGTTTTTAGAAAGTAATACAAGAAATAATTTCTTACCAAGAATATATGTTTTACTGCTTGTAAAATACTCTCCTGCAGCATCAATTCATTTTTACATTCGAATAAATCAATCATCAAAAATGTATGCCACTCTGAAAGCGGCATAGCAGAAACATCGCATTTGTAAGCTTCAAGCACTCCTTGCACGAACAACTTTTGTCCATCTATGGTCATCTGGAAACACCCAAACAGTTGATTGCTGTTTTGTTTCGGGTTCATAGGAATTAATCCAGTTTTCGTCATACGTTACAATGGCGTACACATGTTTTGAAGCAATGGAGGTGAAGTTTGGTAGATTTTCCTGGCACCATTTTACCCGAGTGTCCTTTTCAGCTATAGATGAACTGTGGGAGATCCATCGGGAACACACCTTTTTCACTTTTAAATTATCATGTAAAATTGCATGCACACGGGTCCTTCAAATGTTCAAAGATTCTTCATCATATGTCACACGTGAATGAAGTTTCATCATATATGAAGTTTCATCATATGTCACACGACGATCAGAAGTAATTAGTTTTCTCACAGCATCAAAGTTTTCGGGAGTCACAGAACTTCTTGGTCGATCCTCCTGAACATCGTCACTCAGATTCTTACGACAGCGGGAGAATTCTTTAAAGAAATTGTAAATCGTTTCCTTAGATGGTTTTTCATTACCAAATGTTGATTTCATTCTATACGTACACTGTTTCTGTGTCAAACCTTGTCGAAAGACCTAAAAAATCATGGCTCTGAAGTCCAATCGACATAACTCCATAATTTTTTAGCACTTTTGATTTTCGAAAAATCACAGTAAATACAATTCCACAGCTTTTAATGTTCTGTAAACGCAGATATTCACGTGGCTGTTCGAACTTTGATAAAAATCGTCTGCGCTGAAAGCAGCTATTTTTTCGTTGCCAGTTTCTAAAAACTTAAGGGTTTCTAAACTTTTAAAAACTGGGACCCTCATATTTTAAGTGGAGACTGAAAACATCATTGAATGATCTGCGTAATGATGATTTATTAGAACGACTCTTCACGTAATGACTATAAACCAGAGAAACGTAACGATAAGTAATACTTTAGATTAAAAAAAAAAAATCAAGTTACACATGAACAATAGCAAAGAAGCAAAAGTTAGAAAAATGCAGATTTTGAATAACCATTCCAGCTGGGTCCCAGAAAGTGTCTGTGGGCCCGGTACTGATCTAAATGTCGGTCCTTCAGTATGGCAATAGAAAATAAAATTATTGAATAATTATTTTTTTTAAGTCATGCATATTCGCTTAAAATGTAAACATCATTATACAGTGCTGGAAAAAATTATAAAGCCGATAGAAAGAATTACAAAAGTCGAAAAGTAATGGAATTGTTTATAAAGCAAATTATATTTTCATTTGCATAATGAACATCGCAATAATACGCATAAACTTTGTTTAAAAAAACGGAAGGGGGAACATAAATTATGCTAATTTCTTACAACCAATGAAAAACAACGTGGAAAAAAGTATAAAGCCGATGGTTCTCTCTTCTCATTTGGCATAATGCTAGACTTGAGAAAGCAGGTCCCCATGAAAGTTTAGGTAAATGTAAACGTGTTACGTGCATTCATTTTGTATTTGATGTGTGTTTGTATTTGGTGGTATACAATGCCAAGAGGAAAAAAGTTATCCAATGGTGAATAAATTAAAATATTAACTTTAAATGAAGCTGGAATATCTGGTTTTAATATTGCAAGAAAAATAGCAAGGTCCAAGGCTGCAATAAACACCTGCAGTAAATCCCAAAGATTAGGGCAGTAAGAAGCGTACAGGAAGACCGAAATCCTTAACTGTAAGGCAATCAAGACAAATACGGAAGCTAGCTTGCACACAAAAAATGTCGTCTTCCCAAATTCAAGAACAGTTACAATTACCATGTACAAGTTAAACGGTAAGAAATGTTTTAACTAACAATCCCATTGTTCAATTAAAAATTTTTAAAAGAAAACCCCTCTTTCTAAGCACCACACAATTTCTCGCTTAGACTTTGCACGAAAACATTTAACCGAAAGTACAAATTGGAGAGATGTTGTCTTTTCCGATGAAAAGAAATTTAATTTCGGTGGATCCGACGGCTATAAATATTTTTGGCATGATTTAAGACAGTAACCTCATATTTTTTCAAAGCGTCAATTTGGAGGTGGCTCGGTAATGGTTTGGACTGCATTTGTTGCCTGTGAAACCACTCCAATTGTTTTCATACATAACAAAATGAATTACGTTATGTGTCAAGATATGTTAGGAGATAATTTATTACCCATTGCTTCTCTTATAACTTCAGGAGACTGGGCATTTCAGCAGGACAACGCTTCCGTTCATGTTTCGAAGTCAACTAAATCTTGGCTGGAAGCTAATCAGGTGAAATGCCTTCAATGGCCAGCTCGTAGCCCCGATCTGAATGTAACAGAACATCTTTGGGAAATTCTAGACCGAAATGTTTACAAAAATGGACGACAATTCAATTCAAAGTTAGATTTAATGAATGCTATTAAAAACTGCTGGAACAATATTGATGCAAGTACTTTGTGTGGTCTGATAGATTCAATTAATAAGAGACTAGTCAAAGTCATCGAAAAAAATGGTCTCACATCGATTATTGATGAAATACATGTATCGACTTTATAATTGTTTCCAACTTTCTTTGTACAGAAAATTTTCTTAAGTCTATTAACCTTTTATTAATGTAGTTATTAAGGAATTTATTTTTTTTCTTTACTTCCTTGTAGCATATAATATATATGTATGAAATTTCATAAATGTTCCCTCTTTTGTTTTTTAATTATATCATATTTTCAAGTGGCTTTGTAATTTTTTCCACCACTGTATTAACGAAATATAGAAAATAATTTGCGTACATGTTGAAAAGCCGTTCGGTCATTTTTAGTTGATGAGGGATCTTCTTCCATCTTAGCAAATCAAAATTGCGCCACTGCTGATATCTATTAGTAGACGAAGATGTTTATTTTAATTGATTTCACTTAGCGATGTGTAACAATATTCATTTGTGCAATTTTAAGGTCTTATACTTTTCTTATTTTTGGGTATCACTATTTTGAATAGCAGAATTAATTGTAGAATTTCTTTTATTAAATAAGACGCAGGTTACTAATCAGGAACAATGGTACTGCAAACTAGGGACCGTGGACTTTTACGACCCCTGACAGACAAAGACGCTTTGGTACTTGTAGTTACAAAATTTCACCAATATGTGACTGGTAAACAGTTCAAAATAAGAACAGATCATAGACCTCTAAAAAGATTCTTTGACCCCATAGAAAGTTACATGATGCGTTTTCACATAGAATGCTAAGATGGTCACTAATGTTAGCATGGTATGATTATATCACTGCGTATCACGAAAGGTAAAATTAATAAAATGCTGATGCAGTAAATTGATAACCCCTCACAAAAACTTCAAATGAAGTGAGTAATCCTTCTGAAATCATGTTTGTTTCAAACAGTGATGATTGACCAGTTGATGCTAAAACTATTTCAAAGTGGACAATTGAAAATCCATTAACAAAGCAAATTTTAGAATATTTTTACAGAAAGGGCCAGAAAAGATAACTTTTGCGGATTACGAGCCTTAATTTCGTAGACATGATAAAATTTGGTGTTTAGGTGGGGTTTGTTTATTATGGGGACATAATTATACCTGTTAAAACGTGAATATATGTCAAGATTACTTCAATCAGTTTATCAAGCATCTAGAATGAAAGCTACAACTTGTAATCTAATGGCCTAATATGGATAAAATAATTGAACGAATGGTAAATTCTTGCAGTAGATTCCAAATGATTGCTTGTGATAACACTAAAAAGAAACCTTTGAAATGGGAATCATAATTATGTTGGGAAAATAAGAATAGATTATACAGATTCTTTTCAAGATAAATATTTTTTAGTAATGGTGGATTGTTATAATAAATTGCTAGAGGTACAGACAGTACCCATTACTGATAGTTAGTATACTATTAAAGTATTACGGAGAATTTTTTAAATGTTTGGATTACCCGTAGAATTGTCATTGATAAGAGAATCTGTGTCAAAAGCCATGAATTTCGAGAATTTCTTAAATCAAATGGATTTAAACACACAGATATTCCTTCAACTATACCACTCATCGTCTAACGGCCAAGCCGAAAATTATATACAAACTGTGAAAATGAATCTTAAAAACTAGACAAAAGTGACATAACATTGACAATTTCACGATTTTTAGTTGGAAAATAATTCTGTCCTTCATTCTGAGATCAGTAAGTTTCGCAAAATTGATGTTTGGAAGGCCACTTCAAACATCCTTTTACTTGGCATAAATATAATCTTCATGATTTTTTTTTATTAAAAAGAGAAGAAAAGAGAAAATGTATTAAGGGAAAAATTATAAAAGTGCTGGGAGGTAGATGGGTTTTTGTAAATAGAGGTGATAGAATAATGTGTCAACGATATGTCAATCCATTGAGACATAACAAGTAATTAAGTCCTGTGAAAACGAAAAATGATGAAGAAACAGGTCTAAGTGACAAAATATTCAATAATTGACTAACAAAGTTTTTCACCCAACAATCATGATAGGCTAATGAAGGAATTAATAGAGAAAAATTATCTGAATGTAATGAAAATATAAAAGAACAGATTGATGATAAGAATTCTGTAACATCGGACCAATGTCAGTTTGGACAAATGCCATAGTAACAGTTACAGTTATAAATAAAGATTGTGATAATACTATAGATAAATATGTAAAAGCTGACTGTTAAAAACAGGTGTGTTAAAGGGTGACTGTTTAAAACAGTGCTATTGATTTAGAGAAGAATGCTACGACTTTTAAAAAGAATGGAGTTGATTTAAAGAAGACTGATACCCATGATAGTAAGTTTGAAGACGTAGTCGACGTGGTAAACGAGGGGTTCATTTGAATCATGAGGTGAAATGTGTTATATTTCTATGATAAATAACTCTTTTGTGACTATAGATGACACCATTACATGGAGTGTTCGTAAGCATCCAAATCCTGGAAGTCACATAATCCCAAAATATATTAAGCGTGCACTTTGTATAGTTACTAGAAACAAAGGTTTTCAACCTAAACGTAGTTTCATAAGATTTTTAAAGATATTCAATGTAACAGAACAGTCTTTATATTATGAAATTTATATTTTATTCGTGATGATGGGGTTGTATATTAAAAGAGTCAAATATGAAGTATAAGCATTTCTAGCAACATGTTTTATCTCTTCCTATTGGACAGATGTTTATTACACGTTCGACAAAGATCATATTTTAAATGTTAACAGATTCTACAAGATATTTTCCAGAGGCTAGGTATAAAAAACAAAACAATTGTGCTATTTAATATCTTCTAATTTAAATAAAACAAATAATTATAAATTTAATAATTATACTGTGCAAATAAAAATATAACATAATTTTAATTAAGAATACATAACAATAAAAAAAATCTTAAAATATGCTAAATCATTTTATAGTTTGAAAACAAATAATCTCTTGTCATTTATTTTAAAAAAAAACGAAGACACAGTTTTATTTTAAATTACAAACATTTTATATTTAATTCATTCATATAAACAAAATTTTGTTTTGAAACAGCAAATTCGAATATATATATATATATATATATATATATGTATTATTTTTGTTGGTTTGGATTTCTTTTCTTTCCTTTATTTTCTTTTATTTTCTTTCTTTTCTTTTCTTTCTTTCTTTTCTTTATTATAAAATTGCTGACTCAGATATTGTAAGAGACAGGAATGATGTTGGTATTTACGGCTGAAGACGTTTTGTTGAAATAAAACAATCAGACTGTCAGAGAAATACCAATCAACTTCGATGGCTGACGCGGATGTGTGAACAAAAAACTGTAAAAGTTAAGCTTCTTTGCTGCAAAACATTTCTTTCAGTATAAAGAAGAATATGAAACCAAATAAGCTTTGGTTTTTTCTTAACCACTTTTAGTGGTCAGTTTATTTTCCTGTAGATGACTCTTCAAAATTTCTCTAATAAACTGCCTTATTTTTCATTCCTTAACTTTTGATACTTTCACTTGAAAAAATATACTAGTCTAATCAAGTCTAATGAATTGTAAATAATATTTCCCGATACATTTATTTTTTGAAAATACTTGCACTTTAGAGAAATGGTAACCTAAGAATAAAACTTAAAATTAATTTTTTCTCGATAGAATTGAATTATTATTGAAATTTCTTTACGTGTTAATATATGTTTCGTAATTTAAATTTTTTCTAATAAGGTTTTTTTTCTTATAGTAATTGAGATAATTTTGTAGTTTTGACAGTGTTTATAGTTAACAAATCGACTTAATATTTCATTTTCGAATTAACTACATTAAATATTTACTTAATGTAGTCACATTTGTTTATTTTTTTTTTTCAATGTTACTCTGTTGATAAATAAATATGATAGAAATTAAAGAATTTTTGTTGATATTTCTTTTTGTCTTCTTTTCTTTTCTTTTTTTTTTTTTTAAGGAATGAACATTTTATTTCTTTTATTCGTTAAAACTTTAAAAATTCATTAAAAAGGAACAAATGACGCTAAAAAATTGCGCTTTAAGCAAATAGAATTAGAAAGAGATCGGATTTTTCTAATAACAAAAAAGAAAGAAAAAAACATTGGTTCAAACAATTACTGATAGATGGCACTGGCATGCATAATGTGAAGCACATGTATGCAAATTAGGCAAATAGTAAAATACGAAAGACCCGTTTCTTCGAAGCGCTTGACAAACGTCAGTATCCCAGAACATGAAACGGGCCATTTTCTTGTCTTGAGTGCTTTGTTGTGAGGAAATTTTCCAATTCACCGGTTGCTGATTTACCATTCTTGTAAAAAAAAAAAAAAAGTTTGATCTGGTAACGATAGTCTACGGCTGTCATTGAATGAAAAATCTATGTGCATAGAGGTGTTTTATTGACAGCCTGATTTGCATAAATCTTCTTCAAATTATGCATGGCGTCGCCATCTATCGGTAATTTTTTAACCAAAGTTTTTGTTGTTAAAAAAAAAAAAAAAAAAAATCTGACCTCCCTCTCATCAAATTCGTGAAAAACGCAATTTTTTATCACCATTTCTTTTAATGAATTTTTAAAGTTTTAACGAATTTATGGCGCACCGGGTGCATACGGTATAACACATCTTGCTTTATGTTACAGAATTTTTAGGGATGAAATTTTCAGGTAATAAATAAAAGAAATATAACCATATATTTATGATATTCTTCATTCTTCTAATCATATTAATAAAAAAATGTCATATGTCGTATTTTAACAAATCAGCCAAGATTGTTTTCAAAGCGCTGTTTATAAACAACAGTAGAAAAAAAGTTCATATGTAATTATTTCATATTAAAATCTAATAAATAGTTTTGAATAGCTTGTTATTCTATGTAGAAAATAACCATAGTTTAGAACGGTTTATGGAGAATACTAAACCATCCCAGCTAGCACAGAACTAACAGATTGGCACAAAAATAGTATCTTTCGTCAAGTACTGGAGGTGTTATTTCGATAACAGCGAATCATAACCAAAAAGTATCGATTCTGTCCACTCATTCGATATCTTTGGCGATACTTTAATGGGTTATCGACATTGCGCCAGAAATATGGCACAACAACGGAAATCGGCGATATAGGTGATACGTAATTGATACAAATACGTAGGAATTCCGAGATTGCAGGCATAAAAATGTTAAAATAATGGCACAAATGTGGTATTATTGATATCCAATGGTAATCATTTTGAACTGCATTTTTGATGCACATATGACAATATAGATCTTGTGCCAATCGAATGACATTTTATATGTATGTCGGCGAATACTTTTAATCTATTTAATTACACATTTTGTAGTATCGAAACTGTTTTAACCCTTTCAGGGGCAAAACACTTCGATTGCTACAATGTTAAAATGAATGAATGATACCGGAATTTACAAATTTGGAAAAAAAAAAAAGCTAAATTTCACATGCTTCATGAACTTTTTTTTTATCAAATCGAAATTCTGGTACCATTCTGTAATTAAAATTAAGTGGCTTCATAAGTCATCACCCTTGAAAGAGTTATATAATTGAAAAAATCTTTTATATCTATATAAGTATTCATATGCACATTTAAGTTTCAGAATCTTAAATAGTTGCACGATTTTCTCTAAACTAATTTTATAGTACAGAATTAAGCTTATGTTGTCATATTTTGAAATGTTAGGACTGAACCCCCCCTCCCCCCCCCAAGACCTTGCAGTTACCTTATTTTATGGTGTAATACTTAACTTCAATTTTTTTTAGCTTAATACAGATATACTTAGAGAAAGCAATCTTTTTTTTTAATATTTTATATAAATCTCTTCACTTAGTTTCATGTGTTTCATATTTTTGATCGGCCATGTTCATCATATCCAGTGCAATAAACTAGAACTAAATTTTGAAAAGGGTTTCATTTTAAACAAATATTGATAAATTCTGACAATTTTAATTTTAAAAAAATTATGTTGTTCAATGTAAATATCTCAAACGACATACTTCATTTTCAGTTCATAACACAGCTTCATGGTGAAAAACAATATAATAAACACTTGTTAAATGTATATTCATATGTCTATTATATTTCAGTAGTTTTCAAGCAATAAAGCTTTTATAAAGATAACCATTAGTATAGCATACACTGTTAAAAATCTTCAGCTTTTGCTGCAGACACACTCCACCGCTTTTAGAGAAAATGGTTATGTTACTATATATTACGGAGTGTTTTCATTGGTCAAAATAAAGACAGTCTATAAAAGCAGGGGAGTGACTATGCAGCAAAAGCTGAAAATTTTTAACAGTGTACAGTTGCTAATCTGCTGTTTTTCGATTATTGTCATTCATCCCTTCTAGTTATATATAAGCAAATATTTTTAAAGGGGGGGGGGATGATACAGGTTTAAAATCCAATAAAATAGTTAAACATTTATCTTGCACAAATTTGAACACTATGCAAAATGTGAATGTTAACTACTACACACTTAATTTTCCATGATATTAAATTTTCTTCTAAACGCCACGTGTTTCTATTTTATCCCATGCAGACTCAACTTTCCCAATTTATATCTAGAAAAATCCATCCTAGAAATTTCCATTGAAACATCTTCTCTATCTAGAACCACCAAATTCAATCCTTTACAAATGTAGTGATTGTAAATAGCTTAAATTATCAATGAAACTGGAAGAAATAAAATTCGAATTTTTATTAAATTTTTTACAAGTAATAAGTAGTACTCAGTAGTAATCAAACGTAGTGATTGTAAATAGCTTAAATCATCGATTAATCTTGAAGAAACAAAATTCAAATTTTTATTAAATTCTTTACAAGCTATAAATAGATATAAAAGTTTATAAAAATGGGATAGCATTGGGGGGGGGGGAAATCTGATCAAATTCCTGGCAAGATAGTTAATGCAACTTTCTCTTTGTTAAAAAGAAAATTTAGTAGGAAACTTTTAATGTACTTTTTGAAAGAGTAAAATTGTTTCAATAACAATGGTAATGGCAAGGTCAAAAACATACAAAACTTGATTTTTTTTTTCTTTTGGCTGTAGTTTTCCAAATAATCAGATGGTAATTACCAGAAATATATTTAGTATGCAAAAATTCACCTGTTTTATAACCTTCATTAATATGTATTATTTTCGTATCAAATATCTTCATGTATTTACATAAACTAAAACAGTTTGGACTATGATCAGGATGACATATTTGATTTTGCTACGCTTTTACATAAATTATACATATGCCCCTATAAGAGTGGAGAAATACATTTTAATCACAACAGGCAGGAGGATTTTCTGACAGGGTGAGTGAAATTTTAGGTAGTCTTAAAAAAAAAAAAAAAAAAAAAAAAAAAAAAAGACATGTTTAAAAAAATAAAAGTTACAAACCAAAATATTGTACTTAAAGTTATATCCTATACTAAACTTTTCCCTCTTGTGTACAATTCAATTTTATAAAAGAAATATTAAATTATTTGTAAAATAATAAACTATTTATTTTTCAGTTGCTTACATCTTGTCATAACAATGTTCAACTGTATTTTGCATCTTGTTGGCTAGTGAAGTAAATCATTGTCGATAAAATTTTCTGATAATTCTCCCACACCTGCCTGTGTAATTATTTATACTTATGTTCCACATGATTAACTTGATCACATTCATCATAAAATGTACTATAGTCATCACTACAGTAACATCTCTGTTGCTCCACAGTTCAACCTTAAGAACACTTAAAAGCTGCTCCAAAACAAAATGCATAGAACAAATTAGTAACAATTGAAGATTTGAAAATATTTATGCCAAAAATAAAATTTGTTTCTCTAAAATGGCATCGTTTACATACTTAACAATACTTTAAAAGTTTAAATTTGTCTTCAAACTGCAATAATATTGCTCGAACTTTCATTTTTATTTTTTAGATTAGCTTCACTGATAAACTATCTTACAATTTATTTTTAATTAAACAGGAAAAACTATTATCAAGGCTATTTATAAAAACTGACTTTTTTCTTTTTTAGTTTATGCAGATAATTTAAAATTGTTGATATACTTAAAAGAAACATTTATGAGAAATAAATTGTATAAAGTATTTTACATTTTTGGCTAAAGTATAATAAACTTTAAAAAAATCCTTTTTTGATATTAAGATCTAAAAAAAAGAAAGAAAGAAAAAAGAAAAAAAAGAGAAAGACAATACAAATACATGGTTATTTATTTATTAAAATCAGAATTTTCTGATACATTAGGTTGTTTTTTTTCGACAGCCCAACTCTCTCTCTATCTGTTGCATATTGCAGCCACTTGGCTATCCAGCTTTGAATGTCACTAACAGCAGCATCTTCAAACAGTTTGTTGTGTCTCACTGAAGCTAGAAAATATTTAAGAATACAATATTAGTACATTATTTGCATATAAATTAACAAGACAAATAAATTAGTTTTGGTAAGATAGGGCTTTAAATAAGATTTTATTTCGGAAAGCTACAGAAAGAAATCTGAGACACTGGTTTTGTCGCAAGTGACTGCCAAATTTTGTAATATATTTCAATGACAGACTGATGAAATCAGAGATTTTTTTTCCCACGATAGGCGAAATATGCATTTATTTATATTTTTTTTTTTTTTTAAACAGTGAACGACTGCCAAAATTTGCAATTTTTAATAATGAACGATCATACATTTTCTGATGCATTTCAATGACCGACTAATGAAATCAGCAATTTTTTTTTTTTGCTGCGATTGAATGACGAAATGAATGATTTTTTTTTTTTTTTTTTTACAGCGACTGCTGAAATTTGTGACTTGCGACTGCGGAAAATTACAATTTTTAACAACTACTGACTGACGAAATTGGTAATTTTTTGTTATGGCTGACTGACGAAATTGCTAATTTTTTGTTATGGCTGTCTGACGAAATTGAAATTTTTTTTTTTTTACAGCGAGTGACTGCCGAAATTTGAGATTTTTTATTAACCAATGGTCGACAAATTTTGAGATTCATTTCAGCAATTGATTGGTGAGACTGAAAAACTTACAGGATTTTTATGATTTTTATCAACTGATCGACAAATTTCCCGATATATTACAATGACTGATTGACAAAATCAACAATTTTTTAATGCGATTGACTGGAGAAATTATTTTTTTTTTACCACTTCATAGACTAAGATAACGATTTTTATCAGCCATCGATTAACAAAATTGGCAATTTTTTTCAATGACCGATAGATGAAATCCATATTTTTTCTTCTGAGATAAATTGACGAAAATCCAGATTTATTTTTAACCGATCGATGAAATTTACAATTATTTTTCGCAATCAAATGATGAAGTTTCCAATATTGCCGCAGACTTAACAAATGAACTTTTTTTTCTTCGTAGGATTGACGAAATTTGTGCAATCACATCTGGATTGTAGAACTTTGCGGCTCACAACTAAATAAAAAATAATTGCGAGGGTAAAGGGCTGAAAAAATAGGAACTTTTTCAAATTTATAGGAAATATAGGAGCACTGCAAGGCCTGAGCATATATAACACTTTCAGAAGCAAAGTAATTCTGCTAATTAAATGCTGAAATGAGATGATCCCTTAGGACAGTTAACTCATTAATTAGTGCAAAATTATCATCAGATGCAATAGCTTTTTGGGCATACCTGCCAGTAAACTTGCTCAACTAGAAATGCTCAAATGATTTACTAATTTTTTAATTTCATAATCACAAACCCGAAAAATTCCAATTATCGAAACCTAAAGAAGAAAACAAAACAGAAATTTTACTATTTCGGATTCGTGGCCTTGAAAAAGGGAAAGTAGAGTAATAAGGTTCCCCAGTGCAGAAAAATTTTTTGATGGAAGAGAAAAATAAAATAAAATAAAGATTAATTATTGCCAAACTAGTAAAATTTTCTAGTTTTCATCTACAAAGTATGCCAGGCAGTATATTGAGAATTGGTTTAATTTCACTTCAAACTGTCTAACAAAAAAAAAGCCGGAGTCTGAGTCGGCTTGTTTTTTTCTGTGATAGATTGGCAAATTTGTAATATTTTGCTCAACTGATTGCACATTTTCTTCTTGCGAGAGTGACAAAATTCACGATTTTCCTTGCATTCGACTGAAAACCGGTCAAAAAATTTCACGACTTTCTTCCCACGACCAATTGAGAAATTTTGCAATCTTTTTCAGTAATAGAACTGTGAATTTTGCAATCCCCCCCCCCCCCCATATAACTTATATTCCAAGTTTTATCAATATCTGTCAACCAGGTCTAAGCAGGGTAACTTTAATTATAACAAACCTGTACATAACATTTATGCATAATCATACAGTGCATAAATATTTACTATTCTTGCAGCAACCATTCTATTTGGATATAAATTAATATAAAACAGTATTTACTGATAGATTTGTTTCTTAACCCTCCAATAGCACACTCTTAATATGTAATTGTATTGCCCAAAAAAGAATTACCATTTTTCGAAGAAATTTGTTTTTTGAAGCGATGATCAAGTCCCGCAACTGACTGATGAATATTTTCTCATGCCCGTTCAACAAATTTTGCAAGGATTTTCCCACGACAGATTGACAAAATTCGCAATTTTTTCCCCACATCCTTTCGACAAATTTTGCAATATTTTTTCATGAGCGATTGACAAATTTTGTGATATTTTCCACGACTGATCGGTGATTTGCATGCTTTCTTTTCCCAACATGATTTACAAATGATTTTTTTCTTTAGTGTTCATCTGAAAATATTTGTAATTTTTTCCCCCTCGAGCGACTGATTGACAATTTTGCGATATTTTCAAGAAACCGCCCAACAACATTTATGATTTTTTTCCAAAGATAGATTGAAGAAATTCACGATTTTCCCCCCACAACCGATTGGTGAATTTCATGATTTTTTCTGACTGATAGATTGAAAAAAAATTAACATTTTTTTTCGCTGCATCCGAATGAAAATTTTTGGGATTTTTCTTCACAACCAGCTCACGAACTGAGATATTTTTACGCATCCAATTGACAAATTTTACGATTTTTTTCCATGATAAATGGGCAATTTTTGTGATATTTTGCTCGACTTATGATGCACGATTTTCCTTGCGTTCGACTGAAAATTTTCGCGATTTATTCCCTCCCTCCCTCCCAAAACCAGTCTAAAATTTTTATGACCAATTGACAAATTTTGCGATATTTACCAGTGACAAACCGGTTAATTTCGAATTCCCCCCCCCCCCCCTTCCGAACAGATCAACAAATTTTGAGATTTTTTTTTCTTCCTGTGGCCAATTGACTAATTTTGTGTTATTTTCCCCGTGACAGATTAACGAATGGTGGGGTTTTTTCTTGCAACGGAGGCAAGTAGTTAAAAACTTTTCCTGCAACAGATCGATGAAATACATAATTTTCTCCATGAAATCAATCAATCAACGAATTTTGGGTTTTTTTCCCCCCACAACTGATCAAGTAATTTTGGCAATTTTTTTCCTTGACCTATTGACATTCCGACAACCAACAGTATTTCACGATTTTCTTTTCTGTTACCGAAAAAGGAAAAGAACCGAAAGGGCAGTAAGGTCCACCGTGCTCTGCACCCAACCAAATTTGCCTAGACAGCACTAAGCAGAAATGATACAGATATTAGAACTGTAAAGAACTTGTGGTGTATATGTAATTTTTTTTTCCTGAACTTTAAGGAAACATTTAAAAACAACAAACTAGTTTATCCTTGCAATTCACAGAAATTAGGACTTGACAATTTAAAGTAGTTCTTAAATTCCCTGGTCAACAATGCTAAATTTTCTGACTCATTTTTAAACATAAAAGGTACCTAATTGGCAGGCCTGACTATTAAAGCAATTTGGAATCGAATAGCGTTTTTGGATAAATAAATTACTTATCAACTTGTATGCAAATCTTGTTACGTGACGATATGTTTTTTCCCTGTCTTGTGCGTCAGAATTAGGTTCAAAAAGCTGACATTGACTTTTTTCTGAAAAATCTTCGGCCTTTACTAAAAAAAATGGAAATGACTTCTGAATACATAGTTTCTGAATAAGAACACCTGGCAATTTCATGTATTTGCAAACAAAAATGAATTTAGAAATGTGTCAGAAAGTAGTTCTTTTGGATTTGAGAACAGCTTTAAAGTCAACAAGCATTTCTCATCTAACAGAAAAAATAAATTGACTGTTTCCCTTTCAAACTATGGAGATCTATTTAAAATTTCAATGCATATAGAACCTAAGAAAATACCAGGGATTCAGGTTTTACCTATATTTCATTAAGGATATAATAAAACAATTTTATTCAGAAATTGATATTGATGTCATCACCCTGAATATGTATTTTTCATGCAAGTAGTTAAAAATAAAGACACATAAGATTTTGTAAAGTTTCTGAAATTTTTTTAAAGAGAACATAACTATAAGTTTCCAATATTTTCCTAAGTTATAAAAGTTGCTCTTGTGCTGGCCTGTCACAGGTGTACCTTGTGAAAGACTCATCTCCAGTGCACAAAATCGAATAAAATCAGAAATTCATATAGCAACCCAATTGTTAAAAGGTCCATAACATTGATGAGCGTTGAAAAATATAGAGATTGTTGTGTATATATATAGAGCTCGACTTTCTTCCTTTTTTAAAAATATAAATAGACATATATATACACGTATATAATATATATAATAATCATGTATAATAAATAAACATGTACATAATTATTCTGAGTTCTAGATTTCAATTTTTTAAAAGCTTTTTGTCATGTCTGTATTAATGTGATTCTTCAAATAGCATATAAAATAGTGGGATAGATTATTTTTCTTCCTTCCAAACAGTTAAACTCCCCTCCATTTATAAATGTTGGGAGGGAGACTACCCTCCTAGGAAAATTTGAATTTCAAACCTTGTCTATAGATAAAGCAATTCCAAATAAAAAACTTGGCGGTAAAATATGAAGACATAATGAGTAAATAGACAAATGTTACCAGAAACCAAATTAAATCCTTTGGTGGATTAGTACTTTATTTTAGCAGCAAGTGTCAATGGGGATAAAAATATACGACTTTTGACCATATAGAGAATAGACTGTAGCTGAGGTTTGTTGTTAAGATTTGCAAATCACACAGCAGAACAAATTTTGCACCAAACAACAAAAGTTACTGCCACAAGATTTACAGAATGACACACCCTGCCCACCTCTTGAAGCATCGATTTCGCTACAAAACTTATTAAAAATTAATACTTATGTCAAGAAGTTTTAGGTAGGCAGACTTGACACGCTCTGAAACCCAAAAATCAGATTTTATTTCAGAAAGCTTTTTGGTAAAAAACATTTTTTTTAAATGCAAGCTTGTTTAGTAGAAGTTTAATTTAAAATTGTGCTTGGATGTCTTAGAAGATTAACTATCATTTTTACTCAAGAAAAAAATATATACTACTTCTTAAATGTAGAAAAATTCAAGCATATCATATTTAGATTAACTACGAACTGAGGAATTTTTTTTTTCCTACATAATCCCATACAAAACAAAAGTGAAGATTTTAATTTTTATTTGAGGCAGCTTTTGATAGTCAAAAGAACAGAGTAAGAAAATCAGAAGAAATGGAAAATGTGTGAAAATTAGGAGACATGTCAAGTCTCGGTAGGTAGACAAACCTGCAACAAGCTCGATGACGTGCTTGTATTCCTGGAATGAACATTTTACAAAACTTCCGATCCCATTGTACTTCGTGTCTAATATATTTGAAGTTAGGAACTCATTTTCCTGGTTGCATTATGGGCATCTTTGCTATCATAGGCTGAAGTAAAAGAGAATCTGAAAAAAAAAAGTTACAAATGTATTTTTATCAAAGATCAGAAGAAACAGTTTTTGCTATTTCAGATACAAACTAGTGTAAATAGTTTGTTTAAATTGCAATATTGTAATTAAATTTTATTTTGAATTTAAAATTATACACCCTTATTAAGAAATGTGATTTATGTTACCAGCATACAGGTAAACATCCATCTATTCTATGTGCAAGCTGAATCAATTTATGCATCAGTCAACCCTTCACCCTTACGGTTAAGATGCAAAATTAAACCAAAAATGGTATGGTTTCATGATTTGATCCATTCCTATTACACACATTTTCAATATGCAGCTTAAGTGAACTTTTTTTAAAGAAAACTTGACCAAACATGACATGCATCAACAATTGCAGCAGTATCTCGTTGAAGAATATCTAATCTCCAAGGTCAATCTCCAACGTTGTTAGTTTTTACTTCTTTGATTTTAGTTCCCATTATTTTATACAAAGTTACTTTTACTTTCAGAACCGGTTCCAAAATTAAAAATACTCGCTTATAAAAAAAACTGCAACAAAAATCGAAAAAGTAAAATCTTGGAGATTGATCTCAGCTATCCTAACAAAAAAATAGTTTAAAAATATTAAAATGAGAGCGAGAAATCGCTCTAGAACCTTCCCATAGACTTAACATTACCTTGAGCGTTTCTTCCCGTGACTAGTGTAGGCTCTTAACAAAATTTATGATCAACTAATTGAAAACAGCAGACACAATTTGCTTTTTACACTCACAAAAAACAAACTATTAAGATTTAGTAATCAGTTTAAGAAAATTTTATGTTTTATACAACAAAATAATTTGTTTTTATTGTCATATTTCAACATAAATATGGTCTGCTTAGCTGAACAAAACGAAAACCAGAAAAAATTATTTGTAATGTAGCTGCAAGTTTATCTAAATTACATAGTTTAACTTTCAGCAGCTTTTATAAGTATTGTCCGACAATTATTGATTCTACATTTAAAAATTCAGCTTGGTAAAGTTTGGGGGAGGAGAGCTAAAAAAGACACTATAAGAGCAAAAATTCTTTATCTACAGAACGACATAGCCAATAACAGTTAAAAAATTATTTTACATTTGTTTTAACTGAAAATATCAAAAATATTGGATATACATCCCTGAACCCTGACAAAAATAGAAACTTAATATAAAATACCAAAATCTATTAAAATCATTTAGAATGTAAAATTTTATCTTTAAAAAGCATGAATTATCATTAAAAACATGCATTAACAAATAACAACAATAAAATAATTCATCAAAAAAGAATTAGGCAAGTTTTATTAAAAAAATTAATTATCATGCTGCAGTTAACCAACCGTATCCTCTACAAATAGGTTTCAAGAATGTATTTGTGCATTTTATTTAGAATTTATAGATTAAAGTCTATCCAACTCTACTAAATAATTCCTTTAATGATATTTTATTAAAATTAGGTTTTTGAAGTGACAATTTTAACCATATTTAAAACGAGTTTATGCCACCACATTAAAAAAACTTACCAACCCTGATTTAAGCATATATGAGGCATTTCATGTTTTTACTGCATTAAAAATCTGATTAAAAACAAGTCCAGAAAACCAAAACTTTTAATTAAAAAAATATATACCTACACAAAAAGTTTATATTTATCATGTTACATAATCAAAATAAGATCCTTCCCCATTAACCGCTTAGCACGAAAAAAAAAAAAAAAAAAAAAAAGATATATCACCAGATAATGCCCAATAAACAACTGGTGGGGGGGGAGGGGAGGGTATTGTGAAAACTGAAAATTCCCCATAACTTTTAATTATGAAACATATCGAATCTGTTTAAAGTTATTATTACTTCTAGGAAAAGGGTCGAAAATTTATGTATGACAGATTTTTGATATCATTAAAAATGGCCTCAAGAGGACGGGGGGGGGGGGGGGGGGAATTCATAAGATATCAAATCCGCTTAAATTTATTATAAATCCTCTTAATATTATCTAAAACTTTTATATTGACAAGTTTTTTATAAGACCAACCTTTACAGGAAAAAAAAAAAAAAATCGGCCAGCTCTGCCTACTTGACACAGGTAGATTTCAAAGTGGGCAGTTCCAACTGCTGCATCATGGTAAAAAGGTCATTTCTTCTGCAATTCCTAATAAACAGACGCCCCACGGTCTGCATCTTTAAAATCTACCTGTGCATGTAGGGGCCGAGCCGTCAGAGATTTTTTTTATAGTTGTGAATGTGCCTTGTCCGTTTTTATATAGCTGGAAATGTGCCAAATTATTTTGAATTTGCAAAAATTGCTGGCATTAATTTCACCAAAAGGTTGCAGGAAAATATCGCAAACTTCAACTATCGGTCACGAGAAAATATGACAAACTTCATCTGTCGGTTGCGTGTAAAAATGCAAAATTCAGCAGTTGGTTGTAGAAAAAGAAATTGTGAAATCCATCTACGATTGCAAGAAAAAGCCCTTTAAGTTTCACCATTAAGTTTAAAAGGTGAAAATAAGGAATTTCGCTTAGTAGCCACTGGCCAGTAGGCTGATTTTTTTAGTAGCCAATTACTGGCTAAGGAGAATAATTTCTTTAGTAGCCAGTAGGTACATTTATGTCACTGAATATTTATTTTTTTTTAAATACAATGACTTTACAGTAAAAAAGTAATTTATGTACTAAAAAAACTATTTTAATTTATATTGTTTTGAATAAACTTGAGATATTAATTTCCAATCTATTTTAAATTTTTAAATAAGTTAACAGCATAGTTCTACACAACATGCTTAAGTAGCTATCAAGTAGCTATTAAGTAGCGTAAAAATCATGAGCTTCGTCGATCGAGAACGTAAGAATTATGAATTTTATCTATCGGTACATACAAATCATGTATTTCATCAAACGGCTACATAAAAATCGAATTTTGTCATTCAGGAATGTAAAAATCCTGAATTTTGTCTATTGAACGTGTAAAAATAATGAATTTTGTCGATCAAATGCGTAAAAGTCACGAATTTAGTCTATCAGGCACGTAAAAATTACGAATTTCATCGACTGAGCATGGAAAAATCACGAATTTTATCGACTGCTTGTGTAAAAATCATGAGCTTCGTCGATCGAAAGCATAAAAATCATGAATTTCATTGATTGCCACCTAAAAATCACAAATTTCATTGATTGTGCGTGTAAAAAATAATTAATTTCAACGATTGGGTGCAGAAAAATAATGAATTTTGTCGATCGACTACGTAAAAATAAAATTTCGTCATTCGGGAGTGTAAAAATCCTGAATGTCGTCGATTGAACGTATAAAAACCATGAATTTTGTCGATCGAATGCATAAATATTATGAATTTCGTCCATCAGGCGCGTAAAAATCATTAATTTTATCGACCAAGTGTGTAAAAATCATGAATTTTACGGCCAAGCGTGTAAAAAATCATGAATTTTATCGATCGCCGCATAAAAATCATTAATTTTGTCAATCGTGTGCATAAAAATAACTAATTTCGTCGATCAGGCACAGAAAAACAATGAATTTTGTCGATCGGCTATGTAAAAATCAAATTTCGTCATTCGGGAGTGTAAAATTCCTGAACTTCGTCGATTGCCGTGTAAAATTCCTGAACTTTGTCGATTGCCGTGTAAAAATCATGAATCGATTGCTGCATAAAAATCAAGAATTTCGGCGATTACGCACGGAAAATCGTAAATTTCTTCGAACGGACGCGTAAAAGCTATGAATTTCTTCGAACGGACACATAAAAATTACGAATTTCGTCGAACGGACACTGAAAAATCGTGAAATTTAGGGAAAAATGGTAATCGGGAAATCCTGCATTTGGCCAGTTCTTTCCATATTTTTAATTGTCAGTTTTTTAAAGTTTAATCGACGAGTGGCGACTGCATATTTTTACCTTTAATTAAGATGCATAAAAAATCGAGAAATTTGTCTATTGATCGCAAGAAATCCCCCTTCCCCCAGAAAATTTACTTATCGGTCACAAGAAAAACTGCAAAATTCAGCAATCGGTAACAGGAAAATATCCTGAAATTCGTCAGTCATGGGAAAAAAATAGCAAAATTCATCCATTGATTGCATGAGAAAAATCGCTAAATTTGTCAATCGATTGCAGCAAAAAAAATTAGAGAAATTTGTATATCTGTCACGAAAGAACATTTATTTATCTTGGAATGCTGTATTGAAATTTGTAAAGTAGCATAGAGAGAGGAAAAACGACTAATTCGTGTTCCAGATTTTTTTTTTTTTTTTTTTTTTTTTTTGAGATAGTAATTATTCAGATATTTTTAAATAAATTATATTGTTTCAAAAGAAAAATGTTAATTAAATAAATGGCTATTTTTTGGAAAGGAGGGGGGGAGGGGGGATGGTACTAGATAGGCAACATAGAAAAACTTTAACGTACAAATTGATCAAGGAAATGTGTTTTTTGGAATAATATTTTTTTAAACAAATTTTTTGAGTAAAAAAAAATGAAAAATAAATACAATGTTGTAAATGACCATTAACATATAAAATTGAAATTTTCATACTACAGTAGAACCTCGATTAACCGAGCTTCGATTAATCGAGGTTTCTGTTAACCGAGCCAATAACGAAGTCTGATTTTTTTTATTTTTAGGTAGATTTCGTAAGAAATATATATATATATGTGTGTGTCACTTTTTTATAGACACGATAACTTCAATAATTCTGCACAAATCTCTTCCAAACTGATACATAAAATCAAGGGGCATAAAATCTCTGTCAAGTTCGTTAATGTGCAAAATCGAACTAAGGGGGAAGGAATGGGGGGTGGAGGCTTTTTGAGAAAACAGAAAAAAAACAATTTCTTAATTATGATACGTATCAAATCCGTTAAAGTTATTATTACTTTTAGGAAAAGGGCCGAAAATTTATGTATGACAGATTTTTGATATCCTTAAGAATAGCCTCAAGGGGGGGGGGGTTAGAAGAAAAAATTCATAACTTCGTCAATTCACAACACAAGATATCAAATCTGCTTAAATTTATTATAAATCTACTTAATATTATCTAAAACTTTTATATTGACAAGTTTTTATAGGACTAACCCTCATAGCAAAAAAAAAATCCATGCCGGCTCCGCCAGCAAACAAGTTAGGTTCCGAAGTGGGCGCTTCCAATTGCCGCATCAAGACAAAAATATCATTTCTTCCACAATTCCCACAAACAGGTGTCCCACGGTCTGCGTTTTCGAAATCTACCTGTGCCTGTAGGCCGAGCCGTCAGGGATTTTTTTATTTTTTTCGTGAATGAGCCTTTAAAAAGACTATAACTTTATATAAGTTTATTTTTATAATTTAAAAAACGTTCTATTGTTTTTTATTCCAAGAGATGTTAAATTCGCGAGTAGGGGAGTTTTTATGCACAATTTCTATTAACCGAGATTTCCGATATCCGAGGTACTAGCAGTCCCAATTAGCTCGGATAATCGAGGTTGCACTGTACTATCAGGGCTGTGTTTTTGCCGGCAGAAAGTGGTTTCTGCCGTGCCAGTGGCAGAAAATGGTTATAACCGGCAGAAACTGGCATAAATACATTTCATGTCAAAATCTGGGACTTTTTTAGGTAGTACAGTGCAACCTCGATTATCCGAGCTAATTGGGACCGCTAGTACCTCGGATATCGGAAATCTCGGTTAATAGAAATTGTGCATAAAAACTAACCGTGGTCGCGAATTTAACAGCTCTTATCATAAAATACAGTAAAACGTTTTTTGAATAATAAAAATAAATATATATAAAGTTATGTTTCACAGCTGAACAAATTTAAAAAGGAAATCAACTAAAAATAGTAAATTTTAAAAAGCAAATTGAAATGTTTTTAACTATTCTAAATTAAGTCCAGATTTTCTATCAGTGGCTGTCCGATCACGCCAATTTTTGAGCAGCAGAAGATCTATCGGCGCAACATCGCTTCTTTGCTCCAAATATTTTAGGGCAGTTGTTAGTGCTTGAACACCTTCAGTATGACTTACAGTCCTTGAATCCTCAAAGTCCTGGTCCTCATTGTCAGCATCATTAATGTTCAATAGGAATTAATGGCTTGTATAATTTCTTCATCATTAAGGATTTGAAAACTTGGATGTTGCTTTTCAACGTCCAGCCATTCGGAAATGTCTTCTTTCAAAACTTTTTCACACCTCTTAATGCGATTAATAATCTCAAATAGTTCTCCGTCTGTCGGTGGGTTTACCCTTTGCTGGGATTCATCCTCTCTTCTCTTTAGAATAATTATGTAGCCTGCAGCATGGACAGTGAACTAAAACGTGTGGTATTTTTCAAGGCTCATTCACAAAAAAAAAAAAAAATCAGACTTTGTTATCGGCTCGGTTAATAGAAACCTCGATTAATCGAAGCTCGGTTAATCGAGGTTCTACTGTATTAAATTCCTTAAGTATATTTTATTCAGGATAAATAACAAATAAAATACTGTGGATAGCTTTAATTTAAAATAAATATATTTGTATTAGAAAAAATGAGTAATGTAACAGATAAAATTTGTTATAATAAGGTCGTGTAATTTTATATATAAACAATTATTAGAGCATTTGAAATCTCAGTTTAAAATTCAAAATAGAAAACTATATCCAATACTTACTCAAAATACTTTTCTGTAATTTAACATAATTTAATAACTGTAAAAAACCTTTCTCATAGAAATGTTATACAGCTCCAAATCAAAAAATTAGAATAATTAATTCCATTTGTATTTGGAATAGCATTTAGCTTTATTTCACTGTAGTACAATTGAAAAAAAAAAAAAAAAAAAACAGCGGTGGATGTTTTAATGCATTTGCATGTTATTAAGGAAAATTAAAACTGTAAAATATTAAATTTTGAGTGAATATTTAATTTTTGTAAAATTTCATTATTCAAAATATTAGAATACTAAAATAGGTGGTTCAAAAAATTAGAATACTTATGAATTTTCCTGATTTGTTCAGAAGGTTGCATAAAATAAGCATTTATGGCACAATAGATATTGCGCCAAAAAACAAAGTTGAGCTTCTTTCCAGCATAAAGTTATAAAATGTAAAGGTATTACTTTTTGTATAAGCGATACATAAAAAAACCTTTTCTTCACAATTCCTTTTTTTCTATTATTCTAATTTTTTAACTTGAAGCTGTAGTTATATGTGGATCTTGTAATTCTGTGGATTTAAAAACATTTCATTTAAATACAGTATTCAAAGGAACAAATCTGACATCTTTTTTTAAATTTAAGACTGTTAGTTGAAAATGTTCCAACCATATATATATAAACCATATTCCATATAGTTGATAACCTTTAAGTTATTGCATTATATTATTTATTTAAAAATTCTCTAAACAGTGATTTGTTAAAATATCATAGAATTTTTTGTAAATTTCTTTCTTTTTTTACTTTTAAATAGAAATGTAACTGCAAATAATAATATTAATAGTTAAACTTATATAACATCAGATTACCATTATGAAAATTTCTGTTTTTCAAGTAAAAGAAAATTAGTATTATATAAATAAAGTATATTTATATGATCATTTTGAAGCATTTTGCTACTTTGATTAACACTCGTTATCTTTAGTGTTAATTTTTAATTTGTTTACATATCAAATACATGTGTGAATTATGAATCATTGCTGCTAAAATTATTCATATTATTTCTTAGTTTCTGCCTTGCCAATTTTAACCGGTTATAACAACCCCGGCAGAAACTTGCCAGCCCTGACTACTATCAAAACAAAAACATACAATTTTTTGCAAGAAAGTAAAAAATATATAAATAAATTAATTCAAGCTCTTAGCAGTTAATTCAGATTTTCACACAAAAACAAAAAAAACTCATGAAACTGTGAAACATTATTTTCTGCCAAAGATTGGTTTGATTAAAAGAGTCAACAGTAACATAGATTAAAAAACATACAAGGGGAAGTTTAAAAAAAAAAAAAATACAGGTTATTTTTTTTAAAAACAACTTTTACTACCCTATATTTCATCTTGCTGACTAGTAAAAACAGGTCTTTGGCTGTTAAAACTACTAAAAACAAATTTCCACTCTTGTGCATGTATATGAATTTTGCACACGAATACAACAAAAAATTACTGGATGCAGTGAAGTAGTTGAATCTCAAACGAAACGAAACGCACAAGAAATTTGGAAAAACTCGATCACTAAAGTATCAAGTATCAGTAACTTTTAACAATAAAATTTACTATATAACTATTAATGAAAACAAAAAATAATCTTTGATATTTATTCACTTAGTCAGAGAAAGAAATTAAGTGATTTGAAAGCAGATATTAGAAAAGCATGCATCACTTATCATTTCAATATGTAATTCAAGCTAAACAAGTACGTAACCCTAATTACATGTTTTTATACGTTCGCAAAAGATTTACTTCAGTAAGATGACTTAAATCATTATAAAAAAGGAAAGATACAAAATTTCAAAGCTAAACAGCTAAAAGATTAGAGAAAAAACTTACTTAAACTGGGATATTCTGCAGACCATCTTGATGTACACAAACAAACTAACGCGCGCGGCCATTGAAGACAGAAGTGAAGGTCGAGTGTGTTGCCACTGCGGTTTAGATAAATGCCTAGACGACAATGATAGTATATGGATGATTAATCGGCGGGTGTTAAAAAATTATCATATCCATGGCGTCAAATGGATTTTGCTTTTCGATAAACTAGTGGCGCGACGCCACGCTATCCTTTGTAGTCTAGGTATCGGATACCTAGTAATTGACACGGATTTTGTGGCGCGTAAGATTATCGCCATTTTTTTACAGTACAGACACCACTTATTTGATAAAACTTTAATTTGCCATGAAACATTTATCGGAATGTTACATGAAAATCGATGTATCTGACAATAATGATATTACTTATACCAATTCGTGACATTTCTGACAATTATGTGTTTGCTGGGATTGTTGTAAATTATATCTTCATTACAGTTCTAAAACAAAATATTTACACCCTTTAACATATTAAAAAACAGACAACTTTAGTTTAATAAGGAAAAACCATTATCTATTTTATACCTTTATAAATTCATGATATGAATTTGACTTAGCACTTTTGTATTTAAAATATTCTTTTTTCCTTTTAGTTGCATGTTTTATTTTATACTAGTAAGCTTCGCCCGCTACGCTGGTCAATTTATCTTAACGCACTTTTAATCAAACAAAATATTGACATTTCATAATTCACTCTTATATTTTAACAGAATAATAAGGCTACTATAATTTGTGACTCGTGCCAATATACACGTCAGGACACGTCGCCCTTATCATCTTTTTACGCATGAAGTTTCGCTATGGTACTCCATTGTGAAATTTGGTAATTTTTGAAATTCAATATTTGAAAAACGGCATAATCATTAGATTTGAAAATTATATCAAGAAAAATACAATTTTTTACCTTTCAAACGCAGTTTGTCTAACAATTTTTTGACAAATACTTTTCGAGCTATTATATTTTTCAGCCACTTGAAAGGTTTCAGTTTCCGAGATTAATCTGCGGCAACAATTAGCGAAAAACCCAGTCGTCAGCATCGCAGAGCTTTTTATTAAAGAGACTGTTTGAGCAGGGATTGTCACCATCAATATGCCACTATCACTTTTGAAATCGGTTCTGTAGTTTTAGAGATTCCATAAAAATTGTAATTTAGAATGATTTTAGAACGCTTTTCGCTCATTTCACCCTTTTAAATTTGTTTTTTTTTTTCATTCTTAGAGACCATTTACATCTTATAAGTAACTACAATGCCAAATTTCAAATTTGTAGCTCCTTCAGTATAAAAAAGACGCAATTTTCGCAAATTTTTCGCTCCTGCACCCCATTGGGATTAGTGGCACCGACATAAAATATAGCCTATGTTGGAGTAGGGATTATCACCATCAATTTGCCGCCATTACTTTTGAAATCGGTTCTGTAGTTCCAGAGATTCCATAGAAATTGCATTTCAGAATGTTTTTAGAACGCTTTTCGCTCATTTCACCCTTTTAAATTTCGATTTTTTTCAAAATTTGTTCTTAGAGAGCATTTACATTTTATAAGTAACTACAATGCCAAATTTCAAATTTCTAGCTCCTTCAGTATAAAAAAAATCGCAATTTTAGAACGTTTTTCGCTCCTGCAAACCCGTGGGGTTAGTGGCACCGACATAAAATACAGCCTGTGCTGGAGCAGGGGTTGTCACAATTAATTTGCCACCATCACTTTTGAAATCGGTTCTATAGTTCCAGAGATTCCACAGAAATTGTAATTTAGAATGTTTTTAGAACGCTTTTCGCTCATTTCACCCTTTTAAATTTCATTTTTTTATTTACTCTTAGAGAGCATTTACATTTTATAAGTAGACACAATGCCAAATTTCAAATTACTAGCTCCTTCCGTACACAAAAAATTTAGAACGTTTTTCGCTCCTCCACCCCCCTGGGGTTAGTGGCACCGACATAAAATATAGCCTATGTTTGAGCAGACGTTGTCACCATCAATTTACCACCATTACTTCTGAAATCGGTTCTGTAGTTCCAGAGATTCCATAGAAATTGTATTTCTGAAAGTTTTTAGAACGCTTTTCGCTCATTTCACCCTTTTAAATTTCGAATTTTTTTTTTTATTTGTTCTTAGAGAGCATTTACATCTTATAAGTAACTACAATGAAAATTTCAAATTTCTAGCTCTTTCAGTATAAAAAAATGCAATTTTAGAACGTTTTTTGCTCCTGCACCCCTCCCCCCTGGGATTCGTGGCATCGACATAAAATATAGCCTATGTTAGAGCAGGGATTGTCACCATCAATTTGCCTCCACCAGTTTTGAAATCGGTTCTGTAGTTCCAGACCCAGCAAACACAGAGCTGACAGATTGATACAAGAAAGATACCTATCATCAAAAACTAGAGGTGCTATATCGATAACAGCAAAAAGTAACAGAACTGTTTCGATTCTGTCAACTTTTCTGATATCTTCAGCGATACGTGGACTGGTTATCGATTTGCCGCCAAAAATCCGACACAACGACGGCCACCGGCGATATAACCGATACGTATTCGATACAAATCTGCTTGAATTCCGATTTGACTGACACAAGAACGTGAACAAAATGACACCAATTTGGTATTGCTTATATCTAATAGTCATCATTTTGTCTTTTATTTTCGACGTATATATGATGAATATCGTTCTTGTGCCTTATATTCGACGTATGTTTATGATCAATATCGATTTTGTGACAATTTATCGACATTTATACGCATGTCGGTGAATATTTTTGATTTAATTTTGAACTGTAAAGAATTTAATTTCACAGTATTGAAAACTAAAAAAATTTCTTAGCTTATAAAAGCAAGTTTATTTATAGTAGCTTATTCTCCTCTACTGTTATATAAAGGAACAAATGGAAAATACGCAAGTTTATTTATCCTAGTTCTATATAAAAAAAATAATTAAACTTTTATTGTCAAAAGCTAACTGAATATATTTTTTTCTTTTCACATTTCGCAGTTAACTGAACAGGTGTGTGGAAAAAGGATAACATTTCAAAAACAAAAAATGAAATGAGATAGTTTCATTGATAAATAAAATTAATTAATTTTTTACTTTGAAATGCACTTTTTTTTTTTTTTTTTTTTTTTTTTTTTGCATTTTCTTAACATTTACATCAGTTCTAATGTTATCCTTTTTCCCCTCACATGCTCAATTTATCATTTTATGGTGTTGTACTTAACTTCAACTCTTTAACTAAATACAGATTCCACGTTTAGTTTTTTCGATTTCTTTATCATTTTATTTAAATCTTTAATATAAATGTCTTTATTCATTTAAAAAATTTTTCATTGCCACATTATTTTGTTCTTGTTCTGTGCAATGAACTAGAAATTTTAAAATTGTCAAAATTTGCCATTTTTAGCAAAAGTACCAATTTTAAATTCAAAAAATCTATTTTTCAATATGAATGATTCAAAATTAAAAATTTACGACAGATACTTCCACTTTCATAGCACAATTACATTATGTGCAAATCAATGTAAAAAAACATTTCTTAAGAATATCTGTAAAATTTTCAAGTAACCTAATTTACCGCAAACTAAAATTAGTGAAATCAAAGTTCTTCAGAAAATGCATTTAAAATTTTCAGACCCACCCCCCCCCCCCCCCCCCAAAAAAAAAAAAAAGATTTTTTTCCCCCATTATTGTCATTTATCACTCCTACCTAGTTGACATACATAACAGAAATTTTTTTTAAAGGTTAAAAAGGCAAATCAAATTTCAAGCTATTCAGAAAAAATATTTAATGCTTTGATTTTTTTTATTATATATTTTGCTGTCATCTTTAAAAAAACATTTTTAAAATTTTCTCTGTATAAAATCTAAAAGAATTAAAAAAAAAAAAATTAAACATGGCTATATTTTTACAGCTTGTTCTAAGATTTTAATATTGAGCATTTTTCCTTTCACCACTTTATTACAAAATGGCAGCCAATTAAGTGGGAACTTGAAAAAAAAATAAAAAATTCCAAAATATAACCCTTGTTACCTGAAAAAACACACACATAATCAGTGGAATATGGAGCATTTTATTACATATTAATGGTTTAACATAAAATAATAAAAAATTATGTAGATCATTCTAAAATTCTATTACAAGAAAATCTGTAAGTTCATGTTTTGCCAGAATTCTGCAATTGTTAATTTAAATTATTTTAAAACTAAATAAGCACTCCTTAGGTATTTTTATTATTATAAATGGTGCAGAAAAAGAGAACAAAACAAAAAAATTGACTTTACTGAAATATTTGATGTAGTACTAGGGCGGGTTTTTGTTAAGAAACATATTAGTGTTTTTTTTTTAGAAGACAACACAATAAGTGATACAACTCCCTTTTACCTTTCTAGTCGGTCTTTTCTATTTACAAGTTTACTGTAAAAAAATTGTCTTTTATTTCTACCATCACTAATATTAAATGTACATACCACCAATTTTTTTAAAAGAAAAATTTCTACATTAAGTTTAGTTATATGTTTAAAATGCAATAAAATAGTTAAACATTTTATTTATCTTTGATAAAAGTTGATATTTTGAACAAACTATGCAAAATGTGATGTTTGCTTAGTTAGCCACTACACGCTAAATTTTGCTAAAATTATAATGGCAGACTTGCTAACATGTTTATTCAGAAAACTTTACAATTTTCCCAATGTACTACACTTTAAATAGTTGATCTGGCTTTACTCAACAATTGAGGGGGTCGGGACAAGAAAGTGCCAAGTCACATTTTTGGTGAAATAAATCTAGTACTGTAATCTGTTGCTCAATATTGTAAATTATAATATAAAACATATAATTTGTTTCTAATGTCACTTGGTGGCAGCGTATGTGACAGGTTTAGTTTTTGCCCCCAATAATGATAGCTAATTTACTAAAACGTAATATTGATATTAAAGTAATGCCATATTGTGGCTCAGAATATCTCAAATGTTACTAAGACATTGGTGAAAAAACTTTAGGTTGTATATCTTGATTTTAGTATTGGATCAAATTGAAATATCTCAGAAGTTAAAAAATGTGGCTTGTCACTATCTTGCCCCGACCCCCTCAATTCTTTGACTTGCTTCATAGCAATCTTCTCACATGCTTTTAATTATTAAAATATTTTATAAGTAAAAAAAAAAAAATTAATAAATTTCTAATCAAAAATTCAATTTTAGTTTTGCATTCAATATTGCTGCAAGAAATTTTGAATTACTGTTTGTCTGTGTACCATATTGGTAATTAGACTCATCTTTGTAACAAACACAATGCATGTTTTATTCATTCAATAAGTAACATATCTGAAGAATCATTTCAAGTTTTACGAAAAAAAATCTTACCTGTCACCTTTACAAATTGACCTAAATCCTTACATTGTAAGGTTAAACTTTACAAGTTGGCAGGTATGTAATGGAAATGCTCAGAACCCCCCCCCCCCCCCCCCCTGAAAAAAAAAGAGAGTCTTTTCCAATTTCGAAAAATTTAAATTTTATTTATAAATAAATTCAAATTATATTTATAATGGCTACATTCCGACACTTTCTTTAATTTTTATTTTGTCTGTTCCACATGAAAACGTTAGCATAGAAAATAAAATCTATAGTCAGCAGGAATTTGTTTCAAAAGCACCCTTCACAAAATTCTTTGTCTTAAAAAAATAGGCATTTTGAAAAATTTTTCAAAGCTTAACAGCTGATATCACCAATGAATTATTATCTAGCTGCATATACATATACAAAGGGTGTTCCATAAAAACTGAGAGTAAAATCATAAAACATCAAGAAATATATTTAAAGCAAAAAATACATTCTTTTTCAATGTACCTTCCCGCAGATGATATACAATGATCCCATTGTTCAACCCACTTATCAAAACAAGTATTCAAGCCTTTTTCTGGAAGTTGCTTCAAAGAACCCTGCACTGCTGAAATAACTTCAGAATCTGTATTAAATTTTCTGCTACGGAGCTTCTCCTTTAACGTTGGAAACAGCCAGAAATCACATGGTGCTTGATCTGGACTGTAAGGGGACGTGGCATGATTTTAATATTGCATTTACTAAGATATTGCTGAACAGTCTTGTATAATAATATCATCAAATAGGGAATTGAATGTCCAATTCCCTACCAGTTCATGCCGGTTTCTCAATATGTGTTATCGCAAAAATTTCAAAACTGAAACATAATATTCACCATTCACAGTAATTTTTGGAGGTACAGCATGCTGATAGATTACACCTTTATGATCAAAGAAAATAATCATGACCTTTCTAACAGATTTGACTTTTTTTTTTTTTTTTTTTTGGAGGCAGAGAATCAGTGTACACATACACTTGTTGCAGACTTGGTAAGGGGATCCAAATGATGCATCCAAGTTTCATCATCTGTTATTAGTCTTTAGAGAATTTTGAAACATCTGTTTCCACTCACAACATTGATTGGTAAATTCTTGTTTGCATTTGTTTTTTAGTAACATGATGAAAGACTCATCTGTAAAAAAAAAAAAAAAAAAAAAAAAAAAAAAACATGGTGAAGCGTAAATTGTTGCATAGAATGCAAAATATCGACAATTTTGAAATGTTACCCACACAGTGTTAACATTTCGATCACTCACAACACTTTCTGGTAGGCCAGGCTTAGGAGCCAGTTCTGCAGACAAACGTCCTTTTTTGAATCACCATGCCATCTAAAAATTTTAGACTCACCAAAACATTTATCTTTGTAAGCTTCTTTCATTAACTTTACTGTTTCTGGAGCTGTTTTGTCCAAACGATAGCAAAATTTTATGGCATAACTCATTTCGATTTATAACTCTGAACCACTCACTTCTATTTCTGTAGGACAAATCAAAACAGTTCTTTAAACAAGCACGAAACTAGGAAAATAAAATTGTCTGCTTTGTTTAGATTTATAAATGTACAGTTAAGTTTGAAAAAATTGCCTGCAGTTTTATTTTCGTTTTGCGGTGATGCCACTATGAAAAAAAAAAAACTCAGTTTATATAGAATGCCCTTTGTATATATACACATGTATGAAAGACCTTATAAGACTTCATACATGTAAACTTTAATGTAATGATAATTTCCAATTCATAAAATTCTGATTTTAGTTTTCACATGTATATACAAAGTTCAGAAAAATAGGATTGTGTGTAAAAAAAACAGATCTTTGGCCAGTTATTTAAATGAAACTTCTCTTGGTAAAAAGAAAAAGAAATTAATGTGTAAAATAATTTCAATAATACTAATTAATAGAAATATTAAAGTTATACAAAACATAAAAATTCCTTTTAATTTTATTGCAGCTTTTCATGTAATCGGATAATAATCGCCAGAAAAATTAACTATTATATTCTTTGAAGAAACATGCTGTTGGAATTTACTCTTTTAACCAATTTTTAAATAATGGAAGATTTGAAAATATTTATATTAATGCCAGTACAGAAATGTGTTTACTGAAAATAGTCGGAACTCTCGTTATTTTTAAAACTAGCTCTATTGGTAATTAAGGCGGTTCTCAAATTCTCTGCTGCACAATGCAAAACTTTCAGACTTTTAAACAGAAAGGCATAAAATTTGCAGGCTCAAGTATGGAAGAAATTTAGATTTTTTTTTAAAATTAAGCTTTTAATACATAAATTACGTATCAAGCAATTCTTCTCACATAAGCCTTTTTCCTTTCTTGGAGTGCTGCTTCAGGAATTCGGTTCAAAATGCAGACTTCACAGTATTTGCTGAAAAATCGTCTGCCTTTATACATTAAAAAAAAAAAAAATGCCACTTGATTACATTTTATAACACCTGCCAATTTTATGAGTTTCCAAACAAAACTGAATTCGCAAATGTGTCAGAAAGTAGCTACTTTGTTTTCGAGAACATCCTTCTTTAAACAAATGCAACCAAAAAATCATTCCAGCAGAGAAATATTTTACTAACAATGGTTAAAGTAATAATAAAAAGCACCCTTTTTTTTTAGTGTGTAGAAAATTAAAAAATATTTTATAAATTTTTTTATAAATATATATTATATTATAAATCCAATTATGGAACAAATTCCACTTTAATTTATACAAATAATCAAAATATTTCAAGCTTTTTTAATTGTATATAAATTTAGATAAATACATTTTTTTAAAATGACAATACAAGTACACATGAATATTTTTATTACAATAATCTTGTACAACAGTATTGCTCATAATTTCAGGTGTGAAAGTCTGTTTCTTCTTTTCATTTCCAAAGCTCTCTTTTGCATACCTTAACCACCTAACTATCCAGCTCTCTGATTTATTACAGCATCTTCATATGACATGTCTTACAGAAGCTAGAAAATATTTAAGAAGAATCAAACATATTATACAAATATTTGCAAATGGATTAGCAATATAAATTTAATTTTGTATGATAAGGTTTTAAAAAGATGTTGTATTTTAGAAGCCATTTTGCTTTTATGGGTGGAAAAAGTGCTCATGTATGCAATATAGTGAGAGCATATTTAACCCTTTCAATGTGAAAGTAATTGTTGATTAAATGTTGTAATAATTCGACCACCACAATTTACAAATTGATTTTTTATAATAAATTAATTTCTTTACTTATACTTAACAAGAAAATTTTTATTAAAATCTTCTATGTGCCATTTAGCATTTGGGAATCGACATTGAGAAAATTGCAGTCTAGCAATATAATGTATGCTGATATGTTGAGAGTAAAATAAATATTGTATCGCTCCAAAATATTTCTGCAAACATTTTGCAACTACCGATAATATTGACTAACTTTCAAATTCTGCACAATCCCCAAAAAATTGATCTTAGGACTATAATAGAAATTGCTTTTACAATAATTTATAATAGCTACAAACTACCAAATGCAGTTCTCTTTTAAATTGAGAGAAAAAAAAGCTATGTAATGAACCGTAGTTCCCACTTCAGCAATTATCACAAAATCAGTTAAGTCCAACTTTGGGCAAAAAGGGAAGGGAAGTGAATATAATCAGAGTGACAGTTGACATTTGAAATGATTATACATATAGTCATATTCCAAGATCATAATTCTGAGATCCATTTTTTTAAGTGAACTACTAACTACTTTTTAAAAGTTGTACTACAAATTGAATTCAATCTGAAAATAATGGTTTTGTTAACATTATTTAAATATTATAATTTGTGCAGTGACCATAGAAATAAAACGATCAATGTGGGAATGATAGATCAGGATTTCATTAATTGCTTAAAAATCGCTAAAATTTACAATAATAGACTAAACATTTGAAACCAAATTCCTTTTAACAATGTCAAAAAAAAATTTTTTTTTTTGCTGTGAAATGAGAAAAACTGTAAAAATTGCAGTACAAATTCAGAATAAGCTTTATTAGAAACAGAAAAAATTTATTAAATATATTGTTCTAAAATTTTAAAACCTTATTCTTTTTACTAATGAACTGCTAGAAATTGCATAAAAATTCAAAAATCCAAGAAGACCAAATTTACTACAGTGAGTAAAACATTCTAAAGGGAATTCTTTCCCATATGTGAAATATGAAAATCGCAAAAGACAAAATGTTTGAAAGCAAATTTTTTTTTATGAACATCAAATAATCGTCATGCAATGCAAGAAAATGCTAAAAATTGCATGTAAAATTGTAAAAACTTCAAAAATCATTGAGGACAAATTTTACTAAATTAGGATAAAACTTAGAAACCAATTTATGTTTATGAATGTCAAAAAATCTGAGCAAAGCGAGAAAAAATGCTAAGAAAAGTTTGTATTAAATGAGCAATTCCACGGGTAACTGACTGACACTCACTAAGCAAAACAATAAGTATTTTGTAAAATAAACCACACAAAATATACCATTTTTAAATTATTTTTTCTCTGGTTTATTGCCTCTTTTTAAGCTGAATCCAATGCTATAATTAAATTTCCAAAAAAACTTTTGATTAATTGTGAAAAAATAGTTAAAAGCATTACATTTGTAACTGACTGACATTAATGCAACCTAAATGAAAAATAATACAGATTCAATCAGAGATTCTTCTGAAATTATAATGAATTTTAAATAAATTACATTAGGGTCACAGAACAGCTAATAAGCTTTCAGCATATGACATCCGACTTAAAAAAAATTACTAGAATAAAGAATGACAGAGATTTCAACAAATTGGTAACTGACTGACATTTCTAAATACCCTAAAGCAAAACATTCAAAATTAGGTAGTAAAATTTAACAAAGTTTACACAAAAGGCAAATAACTGAATATTTCAATATATAATTATATATGTATATATTATAACAATTCTATCAACAACTTTTGTTTACATAAGATTTTTTGATTTTGTTATAAGCTTTAATGAACTTTTTCTCCTTTATAATTAGAAATGGACCAGATCCCTGCAAAGTTATAGCGCGATAAAAAATAAGCTGATTTTTTATTTCTTCTACATCATCCGATCTTGGCCACTTATGTGTTTGTCCAATTTCTTTTTTCAAGAATTTCACTTTGACCATTTCCCCATTATCATCTATTACTCTTCCTATATAATAATGTGGGCCATAATAAACTGCACAGTAGTTTTCTTTACTAACAGTCACTTCACACATTTTTGAGTTTCTTTCTTTCTAAAAATAGAGTTTAAAAATTTGTACTTTGGTTGTATTGACTGTAAAATGTTTTCTTCTGCTGTTTTTAAATGATGCATTTTTTGTACACCAGGAATTGCCAAAACGTCACAAAATCTCTCATCTAATTCATTTTTTGAGGCACTTATATCTTCTCCTCTAACAAGAATAACTTGTGTTTTTAAATCTTTTTCTTTTATTGCATTGTAGAAGGCTATAACAATATTAATGATTGATTTTTCACAAAGCACTTGTATCCACGCTAAACGCTTAATTTGCCCCTTGATTCCATCCACAGCTCCTTGCCATGAGAAGTGGTAAAAAAATGCCACTCAACATCCTTGATTTCAAACTCCTTGCAAAAATAAGTTAAGTTGCATAGGTTATAACGTTGTTTGAATTGACTTGTTGCTCCATCAGAAAAAATGTGTAATAATGAAAAGCTTGTACATGGTTCATACTCATTTCCGTCCAAAAAATCCCCTGAGAATCCCCTGATGTATTTTCCAGGATGAATAATATTCCCATGTTGACTATTAATGACATTCTTTAAAACTTAGTAAGTATTACCCCCCCCCCCCCCCCCAAAAAAAAAAAAAAAAAAGAGAGGTAATCACAAAAGTTAAGTTTTTACATCCGAAGGTTAAAATATATATATATTTTCCAGATCAGCAGCAAATTTTCTAGGTATCAAGATTTTGTTATGTTACACACAAAAATCTTAAGAGTAGTGAAAGTATCACTCTCAAGTTCACAACTGATTCTGAAGCACAAACTACTGATTTGTTAAAGAATTTTTTGCAAAATTTACAAATTTTTGAACATTTTGCAGATACATGCTTTTACTTCCCGAAGCATGCGAATAACAGAGAGTGCCCTCATTTCCCAGAGTAGCCAATCGTTTTGCCAAATTTTCCCAGGTTTTTGGTATTTTTTGGAAAATCCCCCGAGATTCCCCTGATTTTTAAGACACAAAATTTATCCCCTGATTTTCCCTTGATTCCCAGGTTTCCCCTGATGAGTATGAACCCTGTTGTAATCAATTTCAAATCCTTTATTATTTCCCTAAATTCACTGCACATTTATAGTACATTACATTACATAATAGCAAACTCTGTGAATCAATCACGAAAAATATAACAAATTTCACTAAATTAATGTGGAGGAAATGAATATCAAACTAACGAAAAAAAAAAAAGGTAGTCAAATGGTTTTGGGAGAAAAATTGCAAAATCTGTCAAACGAACTCTGGGGAAAATCATGAAATTAGTCAAATGATCCCAGTAAAAAAAAATCGTAAAATCCATCAAGTGATATCTTGGAGAGGGGGGGGGGGGAAATCACGAAGATAATCAAACGATCATTGGACAATAACAGAAAAAATCATGAAATCCATTAAACAATTGCGAAAAAAATCGCTACGGTTGCCAATTTACTGCTGAAAAAAAAAAATTAATTTCATCAAATTGACGCCTCAAAAAATTCGTTTAATTCATCAAACGATCATGAAAGAAATTGCGAAATTCATCAAATGGTCTCAGAAAAAAAAAAGCTGCAAAATTCACGAAATGGTTTCAAAAAGAGAAAAATCTAATTTTCCATTTAATCATTACGTTGGCGAGTGAGACTATTAAGTTTGACCAGTGGTGGCAATAAAGTCAATTGCCAAATTTTCAGTATTACTCGCTGATTGGCAAGTGGAGAGTGCTAATTTTGCTCTATACTTACTGCCTTTATATTTTTCTTTTTTCGATCGCAGGAATAAAAATATCAAAATGCGTCCATCGATCATAGGTAAAAAGTCATGAACTTTGCTGATTGTTTGTGAGGGGAAAAAAATCATAAATTTCACCAACACAGGGAAAATAAAAATAAAAATCACAGAATTTGCCATTCAGCTGCTCGAAAAAAAAAAAAAAAAAAAAAAAAAAAACTTGCAAAGTTTGCCAACCAGTCATGGGAAAATACATCAAAATTCATAGAACGGCTGCGGGAATTTATCAGTTAAATTTGTCAAACGATTGCTGAGAAAAACAGATTTTTTTAGCAGGATGCGAGAAAAATAGTGAATTTCTTCATCAGTCGCTTAAACAAACACCCATTTGAAGTTTGTCAATTTGCTGAGGAAAAAAAATGCAAAATTTGTCAATTGATCTTGGTAAAATATCCCAAAATTCATCAGTCAATTGGCAGAGAAAAATCACCAAATTTTTTAGTCAGACGTGACGAAGAAATCGTGAAGTCAATCTCTCACAAGAAACAGAAATGAAAAAAAATCGGTCATAGACAGGGCTTAACAAATGCGGTCGCCAGGTTGCCACTGATGACTAGGTTTTTTTATCTGGCGACCAAGTTTTTGATCTTTAAACAAAAAATATTTTTCACTTTCATTTTTAATTTGGCCAAAATATGTTGATCAAATGCAAATTTTAAAATAATAAAATCAGAATTATTTTACCGGAAAATAGGCAAAAAATTAATTTCTTGCTCGACAATTTTCTCGATGCCCCTCTCATCAGATGTAGATTTTGTAGCATTCAACTATCTTGACATTTGAAGCATTCGGGAATCAGCATTTTCGTTACATAACCTGTTGTTAATTCAGTCTTTCTTCTTTTATTTTCCAGATATATGTATTTTTGATAAGTTTCATGAGTAAACTTAGTTTATATTATATTCATTAGTACACTTAGTTTATATTATCTTTCTAAATTATCTGCTATTCTAAACTATGTAACTAATAATACTAAACAATGGTTATTATTTTTTTTCTCAATGCATCATAAAAAAACTTTTGGAGCTTTTTGAAAATAAATGACGGGAAGTGGGCAGGTAAAGATTTTTTACTGGCGACTACAATTTTTTGCTGGCCACCAGATTTTATGAAATTTGTAAAGCCCTGGTCATAGAAACAAAATTCATTGATCTGTTGCCGGGAAAATATTGCAAAATTTGTCAATTGGTTGTGGGAAAATATAGCAAAATTCAACAAAATGTTATGAGAAAATATCACGAAATTCGTCAAATGGTCATGAGGATATGTTGCAAAATTCGTCAAATGGTCACGGGGAAATATCACAAAATTCTTCAAACAGTGGCGAGAACACATTGTGAAATTCGTTAGTCGGTCGCTGAGTAAAAGCACAAAATTATTCACTCAGTCACAGGGAAGATTCGTGAATTTCGTCAATTTGTTACCAGAAGAAACCAAGAAATTCCCAAATCAGTTGCAGAAAATATTGTGAAATTTGTTAACTGGTCACGGGAAAAAATGCATATTCCATTGACCTATCTCAGAAACTCCACTGCAAAATTCGTCGATCGGCCACAAGAAAATATCGCAATATTTGTCAGTGGGTCACGTGCCTTGATCGTCATTTAAAAAAGCAAATTTCTCCAGAAAAAGGAAATTTTTTTGGGCAGGAGACGCCTGCCCAGAACAATCTTTTGAGCGAGATTTCAAAATTTTGGGCATGAATTCTGCCTTTCTGCCCTGTCAATCCTTTCAGAAATATCAAAGCAAATAACAATATCTTAAAAGTTAAAAATAAATAAATAAAGTACTAAAAATACAATATTTACATTAATAGAAATATAAATTATAGAAAATGCCATGAATAAACATTTAATTAATAAAACTTTCATTTTACTTCTGCTTGCATTAACAATTTTTAAAAATGTACAATTACTATTAATTTTTAAACATTTAAATGCCAAAAAGTGCAAAAAAATCAAAAATTATTGAAGGCAAAATTTACTATATTATGCTAAAAGTATGAAACCGAATTCACTCACGAATGTCAAGAAATCACTGTGAATCATGAAAAAACTCATATTGTATTGTGTTTTCAAACTGTAATGTTCATTAACCATTTCAAAATCATCCCAGAACAGCATGTTTCTATAAATGGCATATTAAAAAACTTGAAATTTTTCAGTGAGGCGAGAGAAAAAAAAATAGTGAATTTCATCAATCTGTCACCAGAAGAAACCGCATAATTCATCAGTTGGCTACGGAAAAATTCGCAAAGTTCGTCATTCAGTCAAGGAAAAAAACATGAAGTTCGTTGATTGCTCATCAGAAAATATTGCGAAATTCGTCAATCAGTCGCGGGAAAATATTGTGAAATTCATCAGTCGTTGGCGGGGATAAATCGTGAAATTCATCAGTCGAACGCAGAGAAGAAAATCTAAATTTGTCAGTCAGACACAGGCAAAAAAAAATTACGAACTTTGTCAATCTGTCGAAAGAAAAAAAAAGGAGAAATTACGCGAATTTCGTCGATCGATCGCAGAAAAAACACTAATTTTGTCGATAGACTGTGGAAAAAACGCAAATTTCGCCGATCGATGTCTGAAAAAACGCAAAGTTCGTCGATCGATCACGGAAAAAACACAAAGTTCGGCGACTTAGCGCGGAAAAACGCAAAGTTCATCGATCGAACGCGGAAAAAACATAAAGTTCATCGATCAAATGCAGAAAAAATACAAAGTTCGTTGATCAGTCGTTTAAAAAACACAAAGTTCGTTAACTAGTCGCTTAAAAAAAGAAAAGTTCGTCGATCAGTCGCAGAAAAAACGCAAAGTTTGTCGATCTATCGTTGAAAAAGTGCAAAGTTCGTGGATCTGTCGCAGAAAAAACGCAAAGTTCGTCGATCAGTCGGGGGAAAATATGCAAAGTTTGTCGATCTGTCGCGAAAAAAACACAAAGTTCGTCCATCGAACACAGAAAAAATGCAAAGTTCGTCGATCGAACGAGGAAAAAACACAAAGTTCATTGATCAAATGCGGAAAAAACGCAAAGTTCGTTGATCAGTTGTTTAAAAAACACAAAGTTCGTCGACTAGTCGCTTAAAAAAAGAAAAGTTCGCCGATCTGTCGTTGAAAAAGTGCAAAGTTCGTGAATCTGTCCTTAAAAAAACGCGAAGTTCGTGGATCTGTTGCGGAAAAAACGCAAAGTTCGTCGATCGATTGCGAATAAAACAAAGTTTGTTGATCAGTCGTTTAAAAAACACAAAGTTCGTCGACTAGTAACTTAAAAAAAGAAAAGTTCGTCGACCAGTCGCTTAAAAACCCTTAAGTTTGCCAATCTGTCGCGGAAAAAACAGCAAAGTTCGTCGATCAGTCTCAGAAAAAACGCAAAGTTCGTGGATCTGTCGCGGAAAAAACGCAAAGTTCGTGGATCTGTCGCGGAAAAAACGCAAAGTTCGTGGATCTGTCGCGGAAAAAACGCAAAGTTCGTCGATCAGTCGGAGAAAAAAACACAAAATTCGTCGATCAGTCGCGGAAAAAACGCAAAGTTCGTCGATCGGTTGCGGGAAAAAAAATCACGAAATTTATTGTTCGGTTGCAGGTAAATTAAATAACGCAAATTTCTCCGAAAATGGTGAAATTTTTTGGACGGGATTTCAAAATTTTCGGCGCGAATCCCACCCTGAAGAAAATTAGAAAATTTTCAATTGGGCACAGAAAAGACATGAATTTTATAAATATGTCGCAAGATACAACGGCTAAATTTGCCAATTGGTCATGGAAAATGTAAAAATTCTTGGTTAATTGCAGAAAAAATAATTGCAAATTGAGTTATTCAGTTACGGAAAAACATAATAAAATATGTCAGTCAACTGACATATTTGTGGGGGGTATATACTGTGGGGGAATGTAAATTTAGTCAGTCGGCCGAAGGAAAATATCACAAAATTTGTCAGTCAGTCTGAAGAAAAATTTAAAAATTCGCTAGTAGTCCCATAATTCGCCCAGCAGGTAACTAAAAAAACACCTGGAAGTCTTGCCAGTAATAGGTACACATCTGGAAACTCACCATGACACTAATTGGTTGTGGGAAAAAAAATAATAATAAAAAAATCATGAAATTTGTCTATTGGTAGACGTACACTTTAGTTTTAGTATGCACTGAATTGCAATCAAATATGAAATTATAATTTTCTCTTGGTTTATGACTAAATTTCAAAATTTATGTGGATTTCTAGTATGTTTTTTTTTTTTTGCAAACTTAGTTGAGTACCTTACTTTAAATACCGTAAAATCTCATTACAACGAATTTGTAGAGACCACTGTTGAAATTCATTATTCTGAAAAATTCGTTAATGTAAAGTTCCAATATGGGAGATTTAAAAAAAAAAAAAAATTCGATACACATTAAATTAAATTACATATTATTAGTAAAGTTGTATTAAATTTCTGCAAACCTGTCAATAAAGAATTTATATACAGTATATTATTGTGAACATTTTTGTTATAAGATAAAAATTAAATTAATTAATTTTGAAGATTTTAGTTATAACTTCATAGCCAGTGTTCGAAATTAGCAGTCATTAGTCGTCAAATGCAACTGCATTATAGCATTTGATGATTACAAAATTTTTCCTGGGCGTCAAATTTGACGCCTAGCTTTTTTTTAACACTTATTTTTTGGTTTAACTTAGCCAATCATCCCCTTTTGAAAATTTGGTCTCACACAAAACAAACTCTAATGTGAAACAGCTTGACAGTGATTTTTAGCAGAGTGTATGAATACAAATAAATATATTAATTTATGCAAACTTCTGAACTTACTATTGAATCTGCTATTTAGCACTGCTGAATGTGAAAAGGGATTTAGTCAGTTTAATAAACGTAACCATTTATCCACTGATACTGTTAATGATTTATTAATGGTAAAACTGTATAGATTCAGTTTAGAAGATTTTTATCTAGATAAAGTTATAAATCCCCATGAAATGATGTAGCTGAAGGACAGTCAGACGTCCTGATTTTAGTATCTAACTTTATTAAAATTAGTGGGTATTGTTTGAGTTTAATCGTTGCAATCTATATGCAGTCAAGCATTGTTAGCATTAAATCACTTAATGTGAATTTTTGCTTAACATGAATTTATAATGTAGTCCCAACTACCAACAGATAAGATGGTACTATTATATTAACGGTTTTTCACTCTAATTTTTATGCAGTAAACTTACTCTAGGTTTAATCTCCTAACCCAATACATTAAAATTTCAGTACTTTTCTGTTAGCCGGGAACCAGTGATATATATATATATATATATGTATGTATATATGTGTGCATATATACATATATGTATGTATATATATATCACTGGTGCCCAACTAATAGAAAAGTACCAAAATTTCTTTATTTGCAATCTTAAAAATACACAAATTCACCAATAATTAAAATTTTAATCTAATACATTAAAATTGATTAAATTTTCTACCATGCACGGAACACAATACTTATCAAAATAAATAAATAAAAATTAACTTACTTTTATTTCTTATATTCTGTCCATATTTACAGTGATCACCATTTCTTTTTTTTTTTAAATCTCGCTAATCTTCTATCATTAGCTAGAAACAAATAGCCAATATTTTAACATTGCAATATAGTATCTTTAAAAACTTACTTAAAAATAGCTAAAATATAATTATAATAAAATATGTAAAAATAAACATAACACCAAAGGAAAAAAAAAAAAAAAAAAAAAAAAAAAAACTTGTTTTTTTGGGTGTATTATAAAAATGGTAAGATATAACGGTACTTTTCAGTTAGCAAGGCGCTAGTGAAATATATATATACACATATATATATATATTTCACTATGTATATATTATGAGTATGTGTATATATTTCATTGGCGCCCGGCTAACTGAAAAGTACCGATATAACAAACTAGAAACATTTTATTTCATACATTTTATCTAATTTTATATACAAAAAAATCAGCATTCGTAAATATCATGATATTTTCAAAAATATACAATATTTTTTTATATACTATATCTCATATTTTCAAAAAATTAATTTATTGATGATTATAAATATTTTCAGAGTTGATATAAATTAGACATTAAAACATAGGTCATTTAGCATGAAAATTTATGTAAAACAATATTATAAATGTCTTTTTCTATTTTTTTTTTTTTACTTAGCAAAATTTAAGATCAACTAATTCAAAACAGAAACAATTTGCTTCTTACACTCACAAAAAACGAACTATTAAGATTTAATAAACAAGTTTTAAGAAAATTTTATGTTCTACACAACAAAATAGTTTGTTTTTATTAAAAAATTTTAACATAAATATAGTAAGCTAAAAAACTTAATAACCCATAGTGACTTCTTAACTAAATGAAAACAAGAAAAAATTATTTCTAATGAAGTTGCAAGTTTATCTAAATTAGATAGTTTATCTTTCAGTAGCTTTTCTAAGTAAATATTGTCAAACATAATTATTGATTCTACATTTAAAAATTCAGCTTCAAATATAAAACTTGGCAAAGTTTTTTTTTTTTTTTTTTTTTGGTACTTTTCCGTTATACAGACACCATTGTCACCAAGCATACATGTACATAAATACATTATGCATTCGCATACATTTTGGCATGGTGTCCGTATAACGGAAAAGTACCTTTTTATTTATTTTATTTTATTTTATTTTATTTTATTTTTTTTAGGGGGGGGGGGGGGGGGTTACAATACTAAAAAAACATGAAATTTCAAACATGATATAAAAAATTTTATATAGATTATAAAATATGCAAGTCACAGTTTTTTAAAAACTTTTCATTTCATTGTATGATGAAAATTTTAAGTACTTTTCGATTAGCCGGGTGCCAGTGATATATGTACATATATATATATATATATATATATATATATATATATATATATCGGAGTTTCCCCCAGACAGTTACAGAAGGGTGCTGAACCCTGCCTGCCCTTTGGTTTACAAAATGCCCTTCATAAAAATAATTAGCACCCTTCTTGCCCCTCAGTAGAAAAAGTGTCCTTTTTGGATTAAAAAATTTCCCTTCATAGTAAAAACTGACTCAATGTTTTCTTAAAAAGAGTGCCCTGACTTTTAAATATTAAAAGTGGCTTTAAACAAACACCTAAAGAATACCTTTAATAATTAAAAAAATTGCCAATAAGAATCTGAAAAGTGCCCTTAAGAATTAAAAAAAAAGTGCCCTTTTCTCATCATCAGCACCCTGCCCTTTTTTAAACATGGGGGAAACTCTGTGTATATACATATAAATATATATTCATACATATATGTGTATATATATATGAATGTATATATGTATCTGTGTAGATATATATGTGTATATATATCACTGGTGCCCGGCTAACCAAAAAGTACCAATATATAACAAACTAGAGACATTTTACTTCATACTGAAGACATTTTATCTTGTTTTATAAACACAAAAATCAGGGTTCGTAAATATCATGATATTTTCAAAAATATACAATATTTTTTAATATACTATATTCCGGTAGCAGAAAGTTCGAGACGGGCGACGTACGTCGCAGATTTTTTCCATAGAATTTTCTTTGTGTCACAGATTTTTTTCCATCTTTCTGCGGATTTTTGTACTTCATCAGCAAGCACGGTGCCGCAGCCACACTACCACTTCGCATCTCCTCATTCTTTGCAAGCTAAATATCATTTTTTTTTTCTCCGACATCCTTGCTCAATGGACCAACAGCGTTTGCTCATATAATGTGGATGCATCTCGCCAGAAAGTTCAAAAGAGAAAATCTGTGAAAAGCGGTTGAAGAAATCAGCAAAAAGCAGGCCCTGTCTTTTCTTTTATAGCTGCAAATGCGCTCTGCCTGTTTTTTTTTTAAATAGTTGCATAGCGTTTTGGGTTTGTAAAAAAAATCTTCGTCTGCATATTTCAACCTGCGAATTTCACCAATAGGTCGCGGTTAAAAAACCGAAAATTTGTCAATCGGGCACAGAAAAATTTCGCAAAGTTCGTTAAACGGTCATGTGAAAATATTGCGAAATTTGTTAATTGATTGCGTGAAGAAAAAATCGCAAAATTTGTCAGTCGGTTGTGGGAAAAATCGCGAAATTCACCAGTCGATAACAGGGGGAAAATAGCAAAATTCGTCTACAATCATGTGAAAAAAAACCTGCGAGTTTTGGCGGCAAGACGTGGAACAAAATCCGAAAATTCGTCAATCAGTTGCAGGAAAATATCACAAGCTTCGTCAATCGATCGTGGGAAAATTATCTAGAAATTCATCTGTCTGTTATGGAAAAAATAGTGAATCTATTCAGTCAGTCGCAGAAAACCCCCCCAAAATTCTGCCATCTGCTGCAGAAGAATATTGCAAAATACATCTATAGATAGCGGGAAAATATTGCGAAATGCACCAGTCAGTCGCGAGGAAAAATTGTAAATTTTGTCAAGCTATTGCAGGTAAATAGCCACATTCGCCGATCAGTCATTAAAACAATTGTGAAATTTGTCCAATTAAGTGTTAAAAAAAAGAGAAACATGTGTTTCACCTGTAAGACGCGGGGAAAAAAAAATAATTCTGAAATTCTCTTATCGGTCGGCAAAAAAAAAAAAAAAAAAAAAAAAAAAAAAAAAAAATTGTCAATTGGTAGCAGGAAAATATCAAATTTCTTCAATCGATCACAGGAAAACAATTGCGAAATTTGTTGGTTGGTTACAGAAAATAAACGTGAAATTCGTCAATAGGTTGCTGGTAAATATCGAGAAATCAAGTTAAAAAATTGCATGTAACAGTAATACTTTACTAGATATTAATTCTTGATATACAGTAAAAGACTTACTTATTACGTATAATGTTGTACTGTTTCATATAAAATATAAGTACTATTTAACGTAAAATTTTACATATCAATGTAGTATTTGAGGATTTTGACATAAGATGGTTTTGGACATAGCAGTTTAAACTCTCAAAAACATACACTTGTCAAAGACCTGCCAATCCTGAATTGTAACATAGTTTACCTGCAGATTATTTTCTGCCGCTGAAATATCTGTCGCAGACGGAGAATTTTCTGCTTCTGTGTCCCATATTTTCAAAATAGTTAACTTATTGATGATTATAAATATTTTCAGAGTTAATATAAATTAGACATTAAAACATGGGTCATTTAGCATGAAAATTTATGTAAAACAATATTATAAATGTCTTTTTCCATTTTTTTTTTTTTTTTTTTTTACTTAGCAAAATTTAAGATCAACTAATTGAAAACAGACCCAAATTGCTTTTTACACTCACAAAAAATGAACTATTAAGATTTAATAAACAAGTTTTAAGAATATTTTATGTTTTACACAACAAAATAGTTTGTTTTTATTAAAAAATTTTAACATAAATATAGTAAGCTTTGTCTTCTTAACTGAACAAAACGAAAACATGAAAAAATTACTTCTAATGAAGCTGCAAGTTAGATAGTTTATCTTTCAATATCTTTTCTAAGTAAATATTGTCCGACATAATTATTGATTTACATTTAAAAATTCAGCTTCAAATATAAAACTTGGCAAAGTTTTTTTTTTTTTTTTTTTTTTTTTTTTTTTTTTTAATGGTACTTTTTTGTTATACAGGCACCATTGTCGCCAAACATGCATATACATACATACATTATGCATTAGCTTACATTTTGCCATGGTGTCCATATAATGGAAAAGTACCTTTTTTTTGGGGGGGGGAGGGGGGATAATGATAAAGATACATGAAATTTCAAACATGATATAAAAAAACTTGAAATACAGATAAAACATGCAAGTCACCATTTTTAAAAAACTTTAATTTCATTGCATGATAAAAATTTTATGTACTTTTTGGTTAACCGGACGCCAGTGATGTATGTACATATACATTCATACATAAATGCGTATATATACATGTATATCTATCACTGCCGCCCAGCTAATCGAAAAGTACTAAATTTTATTAATTACATGAAATTATTTAAAAGCGTCTATTTATATGTATATATAGAAAAAGGTTATTACATTCTGGTAAGTACAATTTAAAAATTAAATTAGAGTACTTAGCTGTTCATTAAAAGATTTTTTAATTAAAAGATTTTTTAAGCACTATGAACATTACTGAAATTGCACTTTTAGTAATGTTCACATTGTGATGTATATTACTAGAAATCGACTAATTAAGTATTCCAGTAATGGGCATGGGTCCTAAAAATTAAAAAAATAAATACAATTTTTTAAATGGCCATTAATATATAAAATTCAAAGTTTTATATTATTATCAAAAATACAATTTTTGCAAGAAAATGAAAAAAGATTTAATTAAATAAATTCAAGCCAACTCTTGCATGTTAATTTAGATTTTCACTCTAAAACAATGGAACTGTGAAACATTTTTTGCCTCAGATTGCTTTGATTAAAAGTGTCAACAGTAACATAGATTATAAATAAAACATGCAATTTATGAAGAAAAAAAAATACAAGTTAAATTTTTATTTTTTTGAACTTTGAAAAGTGCCCATTACTGGCACATCTACCCTATACTGTATCTTGCTGACTGGTAAACTACTAAAAAAAAAAATCTTCCACCCTTACACACGAAAAAAAAAAAAAATAATAATAATAAATAAATAAGCAAGTTATACTTTTATTATTTCCTATTTCCTGATTAGTCAGATAAGGAAATACGAATTAAATGATTTGAAAGCCAATCGTAAAAAGGTATACATATTATTTTGTTTTCAATATTTAATGCAAACGCTAAACACGTCTAACCCTACTATTTGTTTATGTACATTATCACATAATTTAAGACGCATAAGAAGAATTAAATACTTAATTTATTAAAAAAAAAAGAAAACTTAGATAAAATTTGTAACATAAACAGTCAATATATTAGATAAATAACTTACTTTAGCTGAGATGTTCTTCAGAAGAATTTTTATTACCGCGGAAAACCTCGCGGTAAAATCACAACACAGCGGCCATTGAATTGAAGGTCAAGTGTGTTGCCACTCCGGTTTAGATAAATGCCAGTTGATGATAGTATATCGGCGATGAATCGATGGCTGTTAAAAAATTATCATATCCATGGTGTCAAATCGAAACTGTCCATCGACAATGTAGTGGCACGACGAAATGTTATCCTTTGTATGTATAGCTAATGGATACCTAGTATTTGATATGGGTTTTGTGCTGCGTAAGATTATCGCCATTCTTTTTCAGTACGGACACCACTTATATGACAAAACTTTATTTTGCCATGAAAAATATATCGGAATGTTACATGAAAATCGATGTACCTGACAATAATGATATTTCTTATATCAATTCGTGACGTTTCTGACAATTCTGTGTTTGCTGGGGAGATTCCACAGAAATTGTAATTTAGAATGTTTTTAGAACGCTTTTCGCTCATTTCACCCTTTTAAATTTCATTTTTTTTTAATTTGCTCTTAGAGAGCATTTACATCTTATAAGTAGATACAATGCCAAATTTCAAATTCTAGCTCCTTCAGTATGAAAAAGACGCATTTTTTGCAAATTTTTCGCTCCTGCACCCCATTGGGATTAGTGGCACCGACATAAAATATAGCCTATGTTGGAGTAGGGATTATCACCATCAATTTGCCGCCATTACTTTTGAAATCGGTTCTGTAGTTTCAGAGATTCCATAGAAATTGCATTTTAGAAAGTTTTTAGAACGCTTTTCGCTCATTTCACCCTTTTAAAGTTCGATTTTTTTAAAAATTTGTTCTTAGAGAGCATTTACATTTTATAAGTAACTACAATGCCAAATTTCAGATTTCTAGCTCCTTCAGTATAAAAAAAAAATCCCAATTTTAGAACATTTTTCGCTCCTGAAAACCCGTGGGGTTAGTGGCACCGACATAAAATACAGCCTATGTTGGAGCAGGGGTTGTCACCATCAATTTGCCAATATCACTTTTGAAATCGGTTAGGTAGTTCTAGAGATTCCATAGAAATTGTAATTTAGAATGTTTTTAGAACGGTTTTCGCTCATTTCACCCTTTTAAATTTCGATTTTTTTTTTATTTTGTTCTTAGAGAACATTTATATCTTATAAGTAACTACAACGCCAAATTTCAAATTTCCAGCTCCTTCAATATAGAAAAGATCGCAATTTTAGAACGTTTTTCGCTCCGGCACCCCCCCCCCCCCTGGGGTTAGTGGAACCGACATAAAATACAGCCTGTGTTGGGGCAGGGGTTGTCACCATCAATTTGCCAATATCACTTTAGAAATCAATTCTATAGTTGCAGAGATTCCATAGAAATTGTAATTTAGTATGTTTTTAGAACGCTTTTCGCTTATTTCACCCTTTTAAATTTCGAATTTTCTTAAAATTTGTTCCTACGGAGCATTTACATCTTATAAGTAACTACAATGCCAAATTTGAAATTTCTAGCTCTTTCAGTATAAAAAAAAATGCAATTTTAGAACGTTTTCTGCTCTTGCACACCCACCCCCATCCCCTGGGATTAGTGGCACCGACATAAAATATAGCCTATGTTAGAGCAGGGATTGTCACCATCAATTTGCCTCCATCAGTTTTGAAATCGGTTCTGTAGTTCCAGAGATTCCATAGAAATTGTATTTTAGAAAGTTTTTTGAACGCTTTTCGCTCATTTCACTCTTTTAAATTTCGATTTTTTTTAAAATTTGTTCTTAGAGACCATTTACATCTTATAAGTAACTACAATGCCAAATTTCAAATTTCTAGCTCCTTCTGTATGAAAAAGACGCAATTTTCGCAAATTTTTCACTCCTGCACCCCTATGGGGTTAGTGGCACCGACATAAAATATAGCCTATGTTAGAGGAGGGATTGTCACCATCAATTTGCCTCCATCAGTTTTGAAATCGGTTCTGTAGTTCCAGAGATTCCATAGAAATTGCATTTTAGAAAGTTTTTTGAACGTTTTTCGCTCATTTCACTCTTTTAAATTTCGATTTTTTTTAATTTGTTCTTAGAGAGCATTTACATCTTATAAGTAACTACAATGCCAAATTTCAAATTTCTAGCTCTTTCAGTATAAAAAAAATGCAATTTTAGAACGTTTTTCGCTCCTGCAGCCCCTTGGGGTCAATGGCACCGACATAAAATATAGCCTATGTTGGAGCAGGGGTTGTCACCATCAATTTGCCACCATCACTTTTGAAATCGGTTCGGTAGTTCCAGAGATTACTCCCTACAAACAAACAAACAAACAAACAATCTTTACTCCTTTATAATATTAGTATAGATAATGAAAGTGTTCTAAAGGCAAATTTGAAGAGTTATAGGAATGCAAGAGGTTATTTTTTTTTCTTCTGCAATAAGGAGATATTCGAAATAAAACAATTTTTCATTATTTGTCAACTAATTATAATCGTTAATTTTATTGGAGACAACTTCAAAGTTTTCTTTAATAAATGGCTTTCTTTTAATTTCTTTTTCTTTCAAAAGCTGTGTTTTGATATATTTTTATTTTAAAGAATTTTATATAACATCTCCCGACAGAGTTGATTTTCAAAATATTTACTTCTTTGACAAATGAGTATTTATTTATAAAAAAAAAAACTAAATTTCTTTTTTTTCTTAAAATAAAGTTATTATTGAATTTCTTTTTTTAATGCTTCATTATTTATATTTAGACAACTTTTGCTCAATAATTTTCCACTTTCATTTAAATCGTTTTAAATGTTTAAAACATATTTTATTATTTTATGTTTTTCAGACGCCTTTCCGAATAAGAAATTTTCTTAATATTAAATTTTCAAAGTATATGCACCTAATATTTTGAACGATAAAATAACAGTGGATGGTAAGGCATATACAAACAGTAAAGTACTACAAAATATTATAAATACTGGTGTAATACAAAATATAGGGTAACAAATCTCAAACTAATAATCTGAAGCTGCTAATACTTGATCACATCGCCCAAATATTTGTCACTTATGCTATTTTAAATGTCAATGTGATTTTCCCTATCGAAACCGTCGCAAAATGTTATGAAAATGCTTTTAAAATGGATTAAATACCTAATTCGTAGTTTGATTTAAAGGAAGAGTTCCATATCCTGTGGTGGTTGGCTTGATTGGCGACAAAAATCATAAATAGCGACAAAAGGCAGTTTTAGCATCTTCCGAAATTTATAAAGATGGCGGAAAACATGTTTTTTAAATATTTATAAACATACGTTTATTCAATCATTATTTTCCGCCATCTTAGAAAAATAAGTACGATGCTAAAACAAAATTTTACCTCCATTTTCGATATTTTAAAAAGCAATGAAAATATATAAAAACATATTTAACAAATCTACGAGGCCTTTGTGAGAAAAATAATTGTTATTGTCAGTGGGGCAAATCGTAAACAATTAATAAACAAACGAAAAAACTTACAGAAAATTGCTTTTGAGAATCTCAGGAAATATATATATCGCATATAAATAGAACTTAAAATAATAAAATAAAGAAGTAAAACACAAAAAGAAAAAAAATACAAAAAATTGCACGCTTTATACAAATCTCTGTTGTTTTTAATATTTCCGAAGGCACAGATAAAAATGTCAAAATCTCGTCCACTACTGCCATTACAATTTTTAAAAATATATACAAAATAAAGAACTATGTATAAAAATGCCCCCAAAATATATTTACATAACATTACATCTACAGGATAAATATAGTTTTAAAAAAGCAACCCAAAGACTGGAGATCACAACAACTACATCGAAACATTTATCGCCCCCCCCCAAAAAAAAAAAAAAATTCTCGCCAAATCTACCAGCACAGGATATGGAACTTTTCCCCTGATTTTTTCGAAAATATATACCGTTCTTGTGGCAGTAGTTTAAAACAAATTCGTCAAATTTGAGTTCAATCTGATGTACTGTTTGGGATTAATCGTGTTTCACACACACACACACAAATCACAATTAAAATACTTCCCTTACATTATGTGTTCGTAAATTAAAAAGAAAAGGAATGTTATATATTGAATCATATTTATTGCCAATTTCTTAATGAAAACTTAAAAATTATAAAATTTACACTACTTCGGACACAAAAGATACTCATATATCTTCTATCATTCTTATATTTTCTAACAATGTTTCTAGATGCCATCAAACGTATAGATGAATTTCGTTGATACTAACCTTAGAAAAATTACTTCTTTTAAAAGTAAATCATGAAGAATTGCTTTTAACATAGCACAAAAGAATCCTCTAGATAAGTTAGCTGTTTGCTACAAAGGTGTGATAAATTACGATTCTTGCGATATAAATAAGTGCAGGAAGTACATTCGTCATATATAAAAACTCTATGGTGGGAATGTAATCAATTCACCTTTTATAATATTATGAAATCATATATAAAGTTTTAAAAGATTACTTTTAAAATAATGAAAGAAATGTCTATTGTAAAATTTTGCGTGTGAAATAAAAAACAAAAAATCACTGTAATATAAGCAAAATAATTACAAAACTATGAGATAGTAGTAAAAAATTGTGAAGTACTGGCATTTTAGAATTGTTTAGCTTAAAATTCTATTTTTCATCTATATTCAAATCGAATATTTAAAAAAAAAAAATATTTTGAGTCTTTAATAATTTGCTGTTAAAAAAGAAATCTATTGAAATAAAATAGTATTTTCGATTTTTGAAGTTCGTTTTAAAATATTTATTGCAGTAATTTAGTTTTTAAAAGTTCAATACAATTACGTAACAGCACACGTAAGTACAACAATACGTACAAATTTAATCAATTTGTGAATTATTTTTCTGCGATTTTAATTAATCAAATTGAATTGTTAAAATTTCAGAAAACAATTGTTTGTGTTGGTTAATAGAATTAAAGGCTTGCAAATAGAAAATAAAGGAATAACTTATATAGGAATTACGAAAAGAAAAATTGGAGAAAGATTTAACTTTCTCACCGCTGTGAACTGATATATCCGAGCACTATGCTGTAGGTTTCACTGCAATATAAGTGTTATTTAAATTAATATAATTCCACAAATATAATGTAGTTTTAAAACATTAAGTAATGATTATTAGTCTCAAGAATTATATTCATATACGCAATTAAGTTTTTTATATTTTTTTTATAGCATTTTAAAAAAATTACAGAGAAGACAACATTACAATTTTTCCCTTTTGCTCGGTGGTCAGAAGGTTAAAGAACATGTCCGGAGTATCAAATGCAACAATCAAACAACAGCTATTGCATGTGGGAAGTATAAGAACACCATACAAAAAAAATTCAATTTAAATAGAAAAAATCGCTAATTATGACAATCTCCAAAACACATGGATGAGAGAATCTATCGATATTTGCTTAGCGGGGGAAAATATATCAAACGATATGATTCTTGCAACCATAGACAACCGTTGGCGGAGAATAATAAAGGAGAGAAAGAGATTAAGCGGAAAACGGGAAGAGGTATTGAAAAGCTTTATGATCTCGTGCCAAGATCGTTGAAATTGAAATTGAGCGCCATTTGAACTCAAGAAGCCCCGTTGTCGGGGCGAAAGCGTTTTTCAAAGGAGCAGCATAGTGTAAATGTCTATATACCTTGAGTGAAATATAAAGTTTTTTTCAGAAGAATGGAAATGCGGGAAAATTATAATGAAAAATAAGAGAGAATAGAGTGAGAATTGTTGGAAGAAGTCTGTACGAGAAATTGGTATATGTTACGCCTTTTTGAGATGTCGGACTATGTCTATATGTATTTTTTAAGAAAATAACTAATAATGTTTTTAATAATAACTGTTAATGTATGATTTTTTTATAAAAGGATGTAATGTTATTTAACGATAATAGTAATATATAAAACCACATTTATGCTACTATTGCTATCAAAAAAAGAAAAATGGAACGGTGAAAAAAAAGAAATGTTTCAAAGGAGCAGCATAGTGTAAGTGTCTATATTCCTTGAGTGAAATATAAAGTTTTTTTTCAGAAGAATGGAAACACTGGAAACGTATAATGTAAAATAAGAGATAATAGAGCGAGAAGTGTTGGAAGAAGTGTCTAAGAGAAATTGGTATGTGTTACGCCTTTTTGAGACGTCGGACTATGTCTATATGTATTTTTAAAGAAAATAACTAACAATGTTTTTAATAATAACTGTTAATGTATGAATTTTATTGACAATACAAATGATTTTTTATAAAAGGATGTAATATTATTTAACAGTAATAGTAATATACCAGTGGAGCCATGCGATGATGTCGCACTACAGTCTAATAATTTTGAGCAATATCTAATATCTTTCAGATGCAAGTTTAAACTTCTAAAGAAAAATTAAGAATAAAAATATCTGCAAACAACATTAGTCAAGACAGAATATCGTCTCATTTATTCCATTAAAGTTACAGGAAAATCTGATGGAAGATAGGAAGTCGCACGAGCGAGAAAAAAAATTAACAATCGTATTTTAATTGCATTAGAAGATGACGTCATCTCGTGAAAAATACAGGACAAAAAATAAATAAATTGAATACGCATAAAATACAGTGCGTCTCATAAAATAAAGACATTGATACTGTCCAAATAATATGTTAATAATTCAGTATTCAAAAATATGTTTATGCATATAAGAAAAAGCATGTACCAAACAAACATTTTACAGTAAATTAAATTAGAATTAAATAATTTCAACTCGGAAATTGATAAATGGCAACAAATTTACTGTATCATAAATATAAAGATATTGTATATACTTTTCAATTACCGTCCAATAATAGATCCATTTTTATTAATGACAGCAAATATTCTAGCTGACATGCTGTTTATTAAGTTGTGTAAGTATTCTGGCTTTTTATAAAATCAACTTCGTTAGATTTCTTTTTTTCAAATCAAGGACGTTTGAAAACTATCTTCCAGATGCATATACACTGCGAACGAGAGTGACCCTAAGATTATCAACTGGATTTAGATCAGGACTACGTACGGGTCACACCATGACATGAACATTGTTATCAGCAAACCATTTTTTTTAAAGTCTCGATGTGTGAATCGATACATTATCCTGTTACTACAAATAATTCCGACTACCAAGAGTTCCAGCAATTTGCAACGAGTGACTATCCAGTACTTATATATACTCTTTAAATGCTGTTTCCTTTCCAGAAAAACAATAGCTATAGTTCCATTAAAAGAGAAGGCACCTCAAACCATCACAGAACCTCTACCTTTCTGCCTACTGAAGAGGGTTCGAGGTTCAAGTCTTAAAACTTACCAGTAGGAATTCCAACCATCTGGGCCATCCAAATTAAATCCCTTTTCATCTGAAAAAATGACTTGTATCCATTCGTCCTTCCAATGCATATGATCTTAGCCCAGAGTAACCTCGTTTCTTTGTGTTCTTTTTTCAGTAAAGAAAATCTGCCCCTATGCCGGCGCACAATATATTTTCTTTCTTTTATACGACAATGTACAGTGTCCGTTCAGACCATACCATCAACTCGTTGATAAACCTGTCGGAGTGGTATTTTTTTGCGACGAAACAAGTCGCATGATCTTGCGATCGAGACTTTCACTAGTCTTTCTTGGTCTACCAGATCGTTTTCTCGAATTTAAATTGTATGCTTATGATAAAACTTTATAAACTAAAGCTCTGCTTCTCCCAGTTTTTTTACATATTTGAGAAACTCTTAAGCCATTAGCTTTAAATCTACGTATTTTGCAAATATCATCTTTAGAAATTTTAATGTTCCGCGCCATCTTTGCAATTGAAACAAGTCAAACAACTTTGCTCGTTTGGGTAACTTAAAACGTATTTCTGCGCGTGCGCATTATTTCTGTACGCGTGCATTCGAAAAAAATTTGCTTATGAAGCAGTTTCAAATTTGTCTTTATATTTATGAGACAGCGTACTTTTTTATTTTTTTTTATCAGTCGAGTCAAAATTATTTTATTTAAATTTAAACCCTGATAACATATTTTTTTCATTGCTCTTAATATGAGGTATAAATTTTACACTCTTATACTGAATTAATGAAATGTAATTTCAAAAACATCTGTGTCTTTATATTTATGAGACGCATTGTACTATTTAAGATAATATAACAAAGCATACCTTTTAGGAAACAGGTGATGCTTCCATTGATGGATGGTGTTTTTTTCTTTTAAACAATTGAATTTCCATTTTACTGTTTAATCATAAATATAAGAAAAACTCGTCGGGTGAAATCATTCTTTAACTTTTTTGTACTATATATATATATATATATGTTTTATAATCCATGTTGACCATCATATAATGTGATATTTTATTTTTGTGGCAACACTAATTTGAGAAAAATCTTTCATTTCATTTAGGAAAATAATATCGATTTAATTTTAATTAACAGCAATTTTTAATGAAAAAACATGTATTAACGAAATGTGAGTGTACTCTCTCAGAAGCCGCTTCAAAGACGTTTCGATTCATACCTTATTCCTTGTTGTGCGTTTCGTAAATTCGTAGAAAAAGGATGTTGACAACAGAAATAATATACATGACAAACCCACATTTATCCTACTATTGCTTTCAAATAACATAAATAAATATATACATAAAAATCAATACTAATGCATGAAGATTGGTAAACAAAAAATAAGATTTAAAGAGAATTCGGGCATTATACAGACGGAATGTTCTGTTTTTTGAACTGTCTACAATTGTTAGTGTATCACAAAACTTTGAAACGATAAATTACTAGTAGATGTTAAAGATCAATCGGAAGTATATTGTTTAGGTGTTATTGTGTTTCATACATGCAAATCATGGTTACAATACTTCTATCACATTCTATGTTCAGAAAGTAAAAAGAAAAAAAAAACGGCTTTATCTTGAATCATAATAATTGCCTAACACAAAAGCTGTTCATATATCTTCTGCTATTCTTATACCTTATAGCAAAGTTTTTAGATGACAACAAATGTGTAGATGAATTTCATTCATTATAACCAATAAAAAATATTTGTTTTAGAAGTAATTCATGGGGGATTGCTTTTTAACGTAGCACAAAAGAAACCATTAGATAAGTGAGCGCTACTTACTACAAAGGCGTGAAAAATTACGATTCATATAAGTAAGTGCAGGAAGTATATTCATCACATATTAGAACTATGGTTGAAAAGTATTAAATGCACCATTTAAAATATTTAATTTAATTTTTATTAACATATAAAATTTTAAAAGATTACTTTTAAAATAACGAAAGATATATCGTAAAATTATTCGTGTAGAATAAAAACCGAGTTGAAAATTGTACCTTAAACGTGACAAATGAGGTGCGGTCGTTTTATAACTGGTTTCACAATGTAAAAAAAAAAAAAAAAAAAAAAAAAAATCATCCTTATTATTTCAGTGAAATGAATTATGTCGTCTGCTAAGAGCAAAATGAGCAGGCCTTATTTTTTTATTATTACGTACGCCACGTTTACAAATGCGAATTTTTTTTTCACCATCAAGATCTTGCTTTGCGAATGATTACCTCCATGGTTTAATATTTTTATGACTCATAACGAACGAATCTCCTGTGTTTATTTACTCTAATGGATTGAGATATTCGGTTAACCTAATTTCCACTGAAGTTATCTCAGAATCTATACATTGTTGAATGTAACTCATCTCTCATGCAAACAAATTTTTTTGAACGATATTTCTAAAAATAAACTATATTGCCAAAGGTTACCAGTCACTTACGATTTTAGACGTTTTGTTAACTATCTAGAAAAATACATGGGGAATTAACCTGAAACTGCAGGTATGTAAACAGTATAGTATAGGTTATATATTTTCGTGAAGACTTTTTCACGAAACCCCATAGGGGACTGTCAACAAATTGAAAAAAAACGAATATCTTTTGGATAACCCTGTAAAAACTATTGTAGAAAAGGCGTTCAAACTTGAGATTATTAATAAGTGGCTTATTGTAATATACTGTGTTCATTTTTATGAGGATAGCATGTATACTCGTAGAGAAAATAAGGATTTATAAAAACAGTCCCAAATTTTGCCTAGTTTTTTGCTTATAATTTGCAGAGTTCTTTATATTAAAAAAAGTTCATTTCAGAAAATATGACACACGACATTGTACATAATACTCTGCAATCAAAATTAAAAAAGAATAAAAATTGGATGAAAAATAAGCAGGTTTACTAAAAAATGTTTCACTGCGCATGCGCGAATGCAATCAAAATATAATATGCATAATGTATTAGCTAAGTATATAGAGCAACTTTTGTGATAGAGCAACTTTTGGGTTGTATCCAAATACAGTAGTACGCGCAATATTGTGTACGCTATATTGGCACTAATCAACAGATATTTGACACAACCCCTCATATTTTTGCTTCTTTTAAGGGAACAACGGATTTCGAGCTTACTCTATCGACGATAATTTTCAAAATTTTCAAGCTATGATTTTGAGACTTTCACAAAAGTTGCTCTATATACTTAGCTAATACATTATGCATATTATATTTTGATTGCATTCGCGCATGCGCAGTGAAACATTTTTTAGTAAACCTGCTCATTTTTCATCCAATTTTTATTATTTTTTAATTCTGATTGCAGAGTATTATGTGCAATGTTGTTTGTCTTATTTTCTGAAAAGAGCTTTTTTATATTAAGAATTCTGCAAATTATAAGCAAAAAACTAGGCGAAATTTGGGACTGTTTTTATAAAAACCTTAATTTCTCTACGAGTATACATGCTATCCTCATAAAAAATGAACACAGTATATTACAATAAGCCACTTATTAATAATCTCGAGTTTGTACGCCTTTGCTACATTAGTTTTTACAAGGTTATCCAAAATATATTCTTTCTTTTTTAATTTGTTGACAGTCCCCTATGGGGTTTCGTGAAAAAATCTTCGCGGAAATATATAACCTATACTATACTGTTTACACACCTGCAGTGTCAGGTTAATTCCTTATGTATTTTTCTAGATAGTTAACAAAACGTCTAAAATCGCAAGTGACCGGTCACCTTTGGCAATATAGTGTAGAACGTTTATGCAATTTTATTCGAAAAAATAACTTTGAATAAAAATGGCCGCTTGGCATATGAAAAAAGATGTGGTTAGCCCGTATTTGTTTTCCTCAGTCACATGATTTGCGCTTTTATTATATAGATTACGAATGGTAAGATTTAACAGAATAAAGAAAACTTTCATTAATAACTTTTTAAGTTTTGATTCGATTTTCATAAAATTTGAAATAACTCGACAAAGTTCTCCGACGATTATATGTATCAAATTTCAAATCATTCGGTTGAGTATTTTTTGAGCTGTTATATGCGGACAGACGGACGGACTAGACGACGACTATAGGTGCTACGTATTTATATAATTACGAGCGCACCTAAAAAAGGAATCAATCTAAACTAAGCAAATTTTGTCAAAAACTGTGATATTCTAATTGAACATTGTTATGTAGTTGCATTTTAGAACTGTTTAGCTTAAAATTTTATTTTTCCCCATATCGAAATCAAATGTTTTTAAAAAGAAGTTTTCGAGGATTCAAAATTTTGCTCATAAAAATAAATCCGCTAATGTAAAATATCCTTTCGATTTTTTCTGTGTATCTTTTTTAAAAACACATGTACGTCACCATGACGTGCTTACAACCAAACAGAAAAATTATCGACCAAAATTAATGAATCAAAATTACTCATTTTTAAAGTATTATTAAGATTAAAAATTATGAGGGTAACAAGTAGGCAGCTATTACACTGTAATAGTTATAGCAAAAATTTTATTTTAGAAAGTAATAAAAAAGTAAATGATATTTAAGTCGTTACATCTTGGATGTCAAATAAATAATTTCGTGTTCATATCTACTTACTTTTAATGGAACGCAAGCTGAATTGGAAACATCTGAAAAGTGGTTTTTATTTGAGTTTTTCTTATTATTTATTTTACAAAATATTCACTCGCAGGTGCCAAATAGAATAGAAAATGGCAAAATGGCAAATTTCTTACCAAGTCGCTATTATTTTATTGTTGACATTTTTGCTTATAATACCTTAGAATTAAAAAAAATTATAGAGCTCATATTGAAACAGATTGGAATTCAATAAGTTGTATTTTAACTTCTTCAATTTCAGAAATAATTAATAAAATGAGAAAATCTCAGCTTGTTTAAATTCCTTTATTTTCTTTAATTTCAAACTATTCTGATTCGGTACGTCAATCAACGCCCCGCGCCGTACCGAAAATATTTTGTAACGTGCTACTTATGGAATGCGTTCCTTAGGTATGGCATTCCTGGTCTTATTTACGATTTCTCTAATTGAGAGTTTGAGATATTATTCCTTGCAGAATAGAATATACACAACTAATACTTCTGTGTTGATTCCTAACCATTTAGACATAGACAAGCTGGTATAATTTAATTTCCCTTTTGATTCAGCATTAGAATTTTACTTTATATTATATATAAGTTATTTAATTTTTAATGGGTAACATTTACTATGATTTATTATTAAAAGTGAATTAAATTTCATCATTATGTTTATTACGAAATGTCTAACTACACCCACACATACGTATACTGTTACTATTTCTCTTTACGTAATGAATTAACACTGACCCTCTCAAAAATGATATTTCGTGTATAATACTCATAGTATTGGTATCTTTAACAACGTTTGACGGATTGTACTATATACTCAAATGACAAAAATTATGTTAAAATTCATTTTTACAAAAACAAGAGAGCATTCTAAACGGAATTTTTCAGTTGATCAACCCTTGGTATGTATGAAATATAAATCAAACTTAGTGAAGTCTAAAATCAAAATATATGCTTGTGGCTTTAAGGTTAGTTTGGAAATTAGAAGAAACAAGAAAGAAAAATCATGCGTCAAGCATAGATTATGTAACACTTCCAACGCTTCCAAAATAATTTTACAAATCGTTACCGTTTAATAAACTGAAAGATAACATCTAAGTAAACAATTTGGAAAACGCATAACATATTTAAAAACGTAATTTCAGGAATTTCCAACATATACAATATTCGGAAAAATATCCGAATACTTTTATTTAGCCCTGTATATGATCTATAGATTTGTATATAGACTACATAGGATGCAAAATTTAGTTTAGTTAGGAAACGCGTAGCACAGTTTAAAATTCTCCTTCTGGAGTTTCTGTCAATAAACGGAAATGTGTTGGCGAACTTTTGTGCTGCCCTGTATATGATTTACAGAATTTATACACCCCAAGTAATAGACAAAAAGTGAGTTAAATTTAAAATCGCGTTCAGCAATTTAAAACGCACTTCCAAAAATTATTGTTAACAGACAGTAGAGAAGTATTTTGTGTGTCCCTGTAAAAAAACTATAAGTGCTACACACTTGAGTTGAAATAGGGAACATGCTTGATAACGACAATAACATATAAAAATTGCAAGGCAATCCGAGCATATTTACGGGAGTTAGAGCACGGACAAACGGCAGACGGCCAGAAGGCCATACGGCAGTCAAATCAAAGTCATAAACACTTTTAAACTTGGTTGGAAAGTGTTAAAAAGCTTATGAATTGCTTTCACATCTATCTCCATTAAAATATTTATATATTAGTTTTTATTTTGAAATTCTTAAGTATTTTAGTTTGCCTGTTTATTTTAAAAATACTTCACACGATTAACAATAGCTACCGTAGAAGGTTAATACAGTTACTCAAGAATCTGAGATATGTTTATTATTCTATCGCCAATGCTTAATATGGATCTTTTGGAAACATGTTTGATAGAAAAGAATTTTTAAAAAAATGCAAGTAAAAAATTATACAAATAAGTTTCTTAATTTTTTTACCCCGAAATAGATGTAACATTTTTATTATATTATTAACACTGCATTGCATTTTGCCTTTTGTGCAAATTTAGTTTTCAGCACATGAGAGTTTTAGAGATACTATTCCTGATTTTTTACAACCAGTATTTTTTTTTTACTGTCATTAATGGATCTGAACAGGAAATATTTTTCACATAAAGCGACAGATTTATTTAATAATTTCAATTGCCGGTGGGAAGTGGTGTCATTTACAATAAAAACACCTCGATCGCGGATATAAACCAATGCTGAATTGATAGATTTGGTATACGTTAGGATTATGGAAGATGCTTCACTATTACTTTCTTTTAAAAAGTTGATTACCTAATTCATTGTGTATATTGGGAATTGTAAGTATATGATAAACTATATTTAGATATATATGATGAACGCAGATAAATATGATGTAGTATTTAAAGTGGGGGTTTTCAACATCAAGGTGAGAGAATAATTAAAAGCACAGTCTGTACTTTAGGGGCAGCTTCTATGAATTTCACCGGTCGCGAAATCCCATGTTAATCTATAGGAAAATTTAGAAGCGTGATTACTCATTACCTAATATAATTATTGCCCGAGGCTAACGAAAAAGACAGGCTACCGCGGTGCTTTAAGCGTATCTTTTTTTAAAGACCGCCGGAGTCACGTGATGCTCGAATGCACCAATGAAGATGTGCGAAAAGTGCTTCACGTCACTCTAGCGATCTGTAAAAAAAGATAAGTGGAATGCACTGCGGTAGCCTGTCTTTTTCGTTAGCCTCGTTATTGCCGAAACGTCAGTTGAGGCTCACTGTGGAGAACCGAAAAGTTGTTGGTTTCCGTCTGTCTGTCAGTCTGTCCGTCCGTCTGTCTGTCTGTCTGTCTGCACCGCGATAACTGCCGCAAAAAGGATCCAATTAGGTTGATTTTTTGTAAGTATGTTGGCGAGGTACCCGGAATTAGCTGTATAGTTTTTAGTTACATTTGATTCATTCGTTCGAAAAATATAGAACATTTCTTTTCTTATTACCTAATATAATTATTAAAATACGGTTTTCACCATCAGAAAGTAGACGTCAGATGCCGACGTTGCGTGTTTTTAAAAATTGTCTGCTTAAATTTAAGCATTTCTAAGAACATGATAAAAGTTCATGTAGTGGAAAGTGTACTTCAAGGTTTAGGGAATTTTTAATTAGTTAAAATCTATAGCGAGAATTTTTAAAAGCGCACAACGTCGGCATCTGATGTCTACTTTCTGATGCTGAGAACCACACTTTAATAATTATATTAAGTAATGAGTAATCGCAAATCTAAATGTTCTCGTAGGTTAACATGAGATTTCGCGATCTGCGAGTTTCATTGAAGCGGGCACTTAAACTCTAATGTGTAAAATAAGCCTGCCATTAAGGAACGATTTTATACAGCCTTAAATTCCATATAAAAAGTTTTGGAGCTCACAAGCATGACTGCATCACAGTATATTTGTTTAGTCAGTCATTGGCTTAAAGAAAAAAAAATGGGCTTTTCTCCAGCATTTTGGCTTTCTTAGGTGTTATATTATACACGAAAATATACTTTTTCATTACGCTATTTTCGGAAAAATTTGTAGAATTTAATTACAATCAAGAGATTTTCATGTACTGGATTTTGTTGAAAGACAAAAGACTTCAATTATCTGCACGAATAAATTTTGTAATTGATTTTGTTTTGAATGTAATAAATACAGTAACATATCATTGCACTAAACTTGTAAAAACCCAGTTGATATTGAAAAGAAAAATACTTTTTTAATTTTATGTGACAAATATTGCGTGAAAAAGTAATGAAACCTAAGGTAAATATTAATTAGCAGCACTTCACAGAACTTTAAATCTTAATTATCGTTAAAAGTAAAAAGTGTTATCAAAATAGCTACTCTCACGTTGCAATTAGCGTCAGGATAATGAGATTAAGAGCAGTACTCAAGAGCTTTAATGAAGAGCTCTTTCGAAGTTCTGGTGCATTTTCTTTTAAAAAAGAATTGAAACTCTTGATTTAAAGAAAAATAAAAATGTTCATTTTCCTGCAACTTAAAGAAACTTGCTCAAAAATAAGATCCATTTTCAACTTTAAGCTTAAGTCTATATTTTGGCATCTAATAACCTATAATTTTTGCTTAAACAAAATTAATTTTGATCTGATTTTTAATACACCATATATAAAAATCAGTATGTTTTAAAGTAAATCTATAGTTGAATGTTTAATTTTATAATTTTTCTGAAACAATACGTCAAATTTATACTTATATATTATACAATGTGATGCAGAAGTAATCGTTAAAATTTTAAGGTGTAGTAGAGAACACGACAAGAAACAATTTTTGTACTAGAAACCAAGGTCGTAATCGATTTATTAAGTCAAAAATACAGGGTGTTTCATTTCAATCGGAACTCAAATTTTTGTTCAAAACTTTAATAATAATGAAGATATTTTAAGGAGATATGCTACAGACTTATTTTCTTTATGTGAAATATAACGATAACATTAGAAGTGGTAACAGGGCATTTCCATGAAAAAGTGGACATGAGTGGACGAAATTTCAAATTTTTTTTATTACTACAAATAATCTATCAAATTAAAGGTAAAAATATGACGCATATGAAATTACAGAGAACTAAGCTCTAAAAATATTTTTTTATAATTTATTTAGGCTCAAAGTTGGAAAAATTTGAAAAACTTTCGGCATGTAAAATAGGGTATTTTCATTCCGCCAGAAGCAATATTTAAAACAGCAGCATCTTCAATATATGTGCATATATTAATAATTCTATTACAAAATAATATTTTGTGGTTTGTTAAATCATATAGCAAAACACCGATTGTAAAAATTTAATTTAAATGAAACTAACATATTCATTCAAATTCAAATTTGTAAAACTTGATCAATTTTTGTGCTTCTTCAAGATTACGTCGTTGACTAACAGGGTTAATTTTAGAAATTTTAATATTTTTAAATTCAGTACCTTATAGACATTATTCTCTCTATATATTTTTTTTCATAACCGTCCGTAAGTCACGTAATCCAATATTTTCAAATGCTTAGCTGGCTCTTACTGACCATTAGATATTATTCAATTTTTGAACATTTTGAGATCTAAATGAATTTTGTTGGAATGCAAAAAGGAATACGTTGTTCCTCCTTTCATCACTTATTAAATTTAAATCGGTAATTTTCCAAAAAAAAAAAAAAAAAAAAAATATATATATATATATATATATATATATATATATATATATATATATATATATATATATATATATATACATAAATAACTTAAAAAATTTAAAAGAAAAAGTAGAAAATAAAATAAATTGTAGTCGAATATGAAAATCATTCAATGTTTAATAAAAAATTTTACTTATCTTGAAACTACCAGACTAATTAAATGAATAAAATTAATTTCCGTATTGTAAAATGACAGATCGTATGTAGAACTTTAAATGTATTCATTTTTAAGCTATATTCCCAGATCAGATTTTTTGTCTGCTTACCTAATATGAAGGATTTAGATAATTCCTTGGGTAATTATTATATTTTTAATGAAAATATTAACTTACCTTTATCTATTTCTAGAATTTTCTTTTTTTTTCTTTTGAAAAAATAAAAAAGGTAATTTTGAAAATACATATTTAGGAAATTTAATTTTTAAATGTAATGACATCCGCCAATCAAGTTAAATACAGAAATTAATTGTGATAATGTAGAACACTTGAGAGATAAAAATTGCCTAAGATGAAAATAATTAAAAATCCAAATAGTTTAAGGATTTTTTTTGAAAAGATGCTTATATAAAAAACACAATATGTCTAACTTATACAGAGATTGCGAATTAAAGCATTTTTTTTTTTCATTAGATTGCTGCGTTGTCGCTATTGGGTATCGGATCGATTTTATTGATTGTTAAACCACAATCAAAGTTAAAAGATTTAATTCACAATAATATTTATCCGATACCCAATAACGACATTGCAGGAATCTATTCTATTCCGTTTTATACAGAAATGCAAAATGATTTGTCCTATATAGGCATGACCACTCGTAAGTTTAAAGAAAGTTTGAAAGAACATATTTTGACATCAAATTCAACCGAACTTCCACAGCATTATCAAGAACATGACAGAATATAAACATTTATTTTGAAAACGCAAAAATTATAGTACCTACAACGAACTGTTATACTGCTAAAATCAGAGAATCATTAGAAATTGTGAGTAAATGAAATAGCGCATGTAATGATGGTTTATTTTACAACATACCTGAGATAGGGTTCAATATTTTGAAATTATCACAGACTCCAACGTCTGAACTCATGGACCTTTCATACACCCGCACATATTAATAGACTAGCCCTTGTTAAAAATCCATTACGTAACTGTACAGTGGAAGCGACAGTTTTATTATCAGTCAACGGTTGCCCTTGAAAATGAACGCGTTTGTGTTCAACAGATTTCGGGATTAAATATGTTATAATATCTTATACACATGTCTGTCTCATTTCACCACCTTTCAAGCAATTTTTTAATAAGCATTTCATCTGTTTTAACTACAAGGTGAATTTATCATTCCACTTTAAATTATTTTTGAATTTTTTCTGTTAAGTGTAATTTTTTATGTCATCAGGGATGTTATACATGTGGCGTTGTTGTGTTTGATATACTAAGAAAAAATTCCTGTAGTCTAAAACTAGAATTAAAATAGAAATGTAATTTTTAAGTCAGCAGATTCACGAAACGAGAATTTGTATTGTGTTTTAAAAGCACGAAAGGGAAAAATTCCAGCAGTGAGTCCAGGAAACTCGTTGTACAATAATCTAAAACCCTATCACTTGAATATGGCTAAAAACAATGCATTCAATGCTAAGTAAGACCTAGAACCTATTTTGTTAAGGTTCTCCTATAATGGAATAAAATCTTCAGTGAGTTTGTTTATTTGCTTTACGGGAATTTAAAAAAAAACACTTTCTAGAAAATTTAGTAATTATTGCAACAAAGGCGTTGTTTAGCCTGCATTTTTAATGTAGATAAGTTGCTTAGCAATAGGGTTACTGCTTTTGGAAAAGAAGAGGAACTGGAAATTTAACAATTATTCTTTAAAATATATTTCATGGTTATAATTCTTTTGAAAAAAATGGCACATTACATTTTTAAATGAAAGGAATTTCTTTTGCTTGCGAGGTATGCATTCTAGGTAAGCTGCTTAGCGATACAGTTATTGCTTTTGGAGAAACGATCTGGAATTTAGCTACTATTCTCTTAAATTATAGTTCATGGTTAAATTATTTTTATAAAATGCATATGTCCCATTTTTATGCCAAATGTCATTTTTCTGCTTGTGAGGTATGCATGCTACAAAGTTTTGTATTAGAGATACAAAATCTTGTAGTGTAGCTGCAAAGTCTTTAATTGACCGATACTTGAGATGCAAAAGTTGTTGATTCTTCAATAACTCAGCTGCGAAATCGATTATTGCCGATAATGGAATTACTAATTTTATAAAAGTCTCTAAGAAGTTTTTTATTCATCAATAATGGAATTCTAAAGTCTTCCTAAATTGAGAGTAAAAGAACGAATTGTTTAGGACAGCAATAGTAACTTGCTAAGTACAGCAAAAAGTGCAGTTTTAAACGGTTGTGAGAGAGTTTTTACAAATATTTGATTACTTTAACACAGTTTTTTTCCTACAGTGCTATTTTCTACACCTCTTTTAATATTGCACGTAAAAATACGAATCTCCAAGAGCGACGTTAATTCCTATTTATGCAAATGCTTGTGGGCGTTATCGGTTGATTATTTTAGATAAAAGCACGTGCTGGCATGAAAGAAAATGTGTCTCGATAGTTGAGTTACAATTTACTACTTGCTAGAGAGACTTTCTGTAAGGAGATTGTCTTCAGTTTATGAACAAAAAGCTTCCTGAAGTTCACCGAGCTTTGTCTTTAGTATATATCAAAGTAGTTTATGATACCATTATTATAAACTATCTTGTTAGTGTTTGTTCTGATTTATATGTTGTCAATTGACTTTTTGTATATTATTTTATAAATACTTTGAGCTTATTTGAGATTACTTCTAAATTTAAATTACTTTCAACTAGTTTTATTGAGTTAGCTTTAAATGATTTTTTTATGTTTAGTTTTTTGGTTTTTTTTTTTTAAATTATTATTTAAAAGAGTTAATTAAGTAGTTTTTTATTTAAAATTGCCCACCAGAATTTTTACATTAAGTACCAATAAACTATTTTGCATTTTTTAAGTGTTTTTGCAATTCGTTATATCTCATTCAATGTCTAATGCATTGGGAGGGTGGTCACATGCTTTTATTTAACATGCTGTTTTAAACTAATAGATAATACTTCTAACCTTAGAATATTTTTTTAAGTTTTGCTAACGTAGTTCATTTAAAGAAACTTTAAAAATAAAATGAGAAAGAAAAATGTAAAAAATAAAAAGTAAAAAAAAAGTAAATCCGTGCTTTCAGACGAAAAAAAAAAGTTAGTTAATCATAAAATACATACTAGTTTCAGAGTATGAAAATCAGGTTCTGAAAAAGTAGTATTTTATAGATAAAATTATTTTCAATTTCAGCTTTTGAACATATATATTCAGGTTCTTTACTTGGTGATTTCATGAAAGAAATTCACTGCAATGCGGCTTTATTTCCCAGAAGAAATTGGTTCACTTGTTTGAAATTCCCGGTGGGGTGGTATACGTCTTTTCCTAGATCGATAAAGCTAAGAGAATTTTATATTTTGCTTTGGGGTCAAATGTATATACAACTGAAACTTAATAAAATGGGGAATAGGTATTCACTTACAGGAACTTTTTCTTATTTTCTTGCATTAAACATAATAAAAAAATTATATTCGTAGAAAATTCATTAACTTGGTGGGAGTTTGATGTTATGAATCGCAGAAAGAATAGAATAAAGTAGTAAGCTAATGATGCTGTGAGAAAAACAAAGTCAGATATATTCAGTTTCCTGCTGCTTAGTATTGTTATTCCGTTTTTCTTTTAACAATTTCGTTTTTATTATTAAATTGTTAGTAATTGAGCAGCAGTTTCCGTTTTTTGAACAGTTATTCGTATTATAAATTGCAGGATACTCCGATTAGGGAAGATTTCTGAATTAAATATGCAATCTATTAAGTTTTAAATGTACAAAGATTATGGAAAGTGTCTCAATTGGAAGATTCCTCTTTAGTGACAGATTGTTCACTATTATTTTCATTTGTTGAAGAAGCCTTGCTGTAAATGACGTATGTATGTTATGTGTATTGTAAATTGATTCATGCATCTGTGTACTGTAAGTTGTTGTAAGCATGTATGCATGTTGTATGGAAGTATGTATGCATGAGTTAAGTATTCTAAGATGTAGCATGTATGTTTTAAGATGTATTTAAATGTGTAAGATAAGGAGGATGTCTAAGATAAGGGGAAGTAAGTACGGAATTAAAGAAGCAATCTATTATGTAATACGTGGAAGAAGCATTTAAATATAGAAGTATTAATTAAAAACTTTAAATATTTATTAAAGCTGCCTTAAAAATAAAATTTGCTAGTGGGAGGGTATACGACTATTTCCAGATCGATAAAGCTAAGATAATTTTATACTTTGTTTTAGAGCAAATTTATATACCATTGAAACTTAATGAAATAGCAAATATATAGTCACTTGTGGGAACTCTTTCATAAGAAGATATTTTCTTACGTTAAAGTTAATACAGAATAATCTTCGTCAAAAATTCACTAACTTGATTGGAATGAAGTACTCGCGAATAGATTATGCTGTGTGTAAAACATACTCAAATATACCTAATTAATTTTTCAGCAGAGGTGAAATTACGCTGGAAATAAATGGATACAAATGATACGAATAATCATTTACCACACAGCGTACAACCAATAGAGTGAAAAAATTGTCCAGAACGGTGATCGAACCCGGAACTCTTGGTATCACGCACCATTGCTCTAGTATTTCGAGTTATCCCTGACATTGTACAAGATTGAGGAAATAATAGACTGGATGACAGATTGAAATGGTAGAGCATTGGTGCGTGTTACCAAGGGTTACAGATTCGTTCCCCGGTCTCAGAATTTTTTTACTCTGTTAGTTGTATGCTGTTTAGTAAGCGATTATTCACATTCTTAGTATTCAAAGTAAAATATATTCAGTTTTTGTTGCTTCTTGTTCTTAATACTTTTTTTATTTTGACAATTTTGTTTTTATTACTACACAGCACAGCGAATGATAAACTCTGATTGGTAGAGTGAAAAAAATTGTCCAGAACGGTGATCGAAGCCGGAACTCTTGGTATCACACGCACCGATGCTCTAGTATTTCGAGCTACCCTTGCCATTGTACAAGATTGAGGAAATAATAGACTGGATGACAACTCGAAATGGTAGAGCATTGGTGCGTGTTACCAAGGGTTACAGATTCGATCCCTGGTCTCAGAATTTTTTTACTGTGTTAGTTGTATGCTGTTTAGTAAGCGATTATTCACATCCTTTGTATTCAAAGTAAAATATATTCAGTTTTTGTTGCTTATTGTTCTTAATACTTTTTTTATTTTGACAATTTTGTTTTTATTACTACACAGCACAGCGAATGATAAACTCTGATTGATTTACAGGCGAATGACGTCCTACGTCTTCTTATATGGAAAAGTAAAAAGTTTCAAACTTTTGACTGCTTTTTGAATTATTCAGCATTATTTTTCAGTAACGATAATTGATTTTTGAATCACAGAGGAATAGATCGGTTGTGTTTCCTTCGATGGAATAACATATGGGGCGGTTAACCAAATTTCAATTCAAGATATCTCAAAATATATACATATTTAAATAAATGTCAGTTCCCAAAAATCAATTTTCTTCTCACAATATTTCTAAAAAGTTAAATTTATGCAATTTTTTTACAAAAAATAAATTTGAGAAATTATTTCGAATGTCTTCTGAAACGTGAAGTGGCCAGCGAGCTTTTTTGTCACGGAATATGCACTTTTATAGTGTAAATAAAATTTATATTCGAAGATAATAGGGACAGTAACCTATACAAATACACACACTATTAACAGAAACAGCTATATCGATTCTTAGAAGCTTTAAATGTGCGGATCTAGAATTTCAGCTCATTCTACTAAGTAGTTTTTGAGTTGTGCTTAACAAATTACATGCATTAGGTTGTTTTGGAACTATTAATAACTTAAAAGTAATTTAACAAACTAGTATGCTGTGGACACCACAAAATTCTCGTCTATATCATTCTAATACATCAATTTATAATAACATGAACAATTATATACATAAATCATAATGCACATCTTTCAATTTGACACAGATCTATAGTGATCAGGAAATTAAAAAAGAGCACAGAATAAGTTTGCTGTTGGGTATTAAATTTTAAAATTAGATCAAAATATAAATTTTTAATCGTTAAACTCAAGTATAAAATTTGGTGCAGTTATATACAATAGAAACTATGTTACTGCTGTAATGCTCATTGCAGAGATCTTAGGGTTAATATTCCGTAATCCCCAGCTTACCTCCTGATGAAAAATATGTCCAAACCATTAGCAAATCGCCATCTTGTTCACGCATGGAAAGTAAGTCATTTTCCTTACGACGGTCATGCCAGTATGAATGAATACTCTCCATACCATCGAAATTAAAATTATTTTCATCAATGAAATTTATTTTAAAAAAATTCATTTGTCGCGTCAGATGTTTCTCTTCAGATGTTCAAACTAAAGAACAACTTTTTTATGGACAGATGTTAAACCCGGACACGCACGTTGTTTTACATTCCCACCTTTTATTTGCTCTTCTTACATCAGTCAATACGGATATGAGCATCAGTAATCTGCCTTCGAATTTCATCCTTTTATTGGCGAACATGCGATTAATCAAAAGTTCGTCGTATCGTTTTAAAAGTATTCTCAGACTTCCTGTAGATTTTGAAATACCATAAGTAGTCGGATTTAAAGGAATTAAAATTGACTATCTTTGGTGGTTTAGTTTTATCAGCAATTCTTTGAAGGGACCGATTGTACACTAGATTTGGCATCTTGCGAAGTCAGGAAGAATTTTCCCTCTTCCCATCTTCAATTTTGTCTTGAAATAAAAGTATGCATAAAATATGCTTATTTTTCAAAACCAAAATTCCCCATATAAAATTCCCCATTATTAAAATATCCCAATCAAGAAATGTAGTTTCACAATAATTACGACGTACTTATCATTGTACTCCAGAGTAAATTTAACAAAATACATATATTAAATTGATTTAAAATTATATATACAGTTTTTGTAAGCGATTGCTTTAATATTAATCTACCCTATATATATAAAATCCTAATGAAACGAATTTGTGAAACGATTTTATGAAACGACTGATTAAACGACTGATTATGTTTCAGGGCTATTTCTAATAAAATATTAAACGCTTGATGGTGAAATTAATACCAATTGTCCATAAAAATCCGCGGATGTCAAAACTGGTAATAGAATTTTGAAATTGGAATTAGTTTTTGAGATATTAATTTTTTTCTAATTTTAATGACATTTCTGTAATGATGGCAACTAATTACTCATTTTTTTGTGACAAAAACGGGAAAAAAATTGAAACAGATCCTGATAGGGATTATTGATTTCTTTTTATTCGTCATTTTCAAATTGAAATTGAAATTATCTTTTATTTCAATCGATAATGAAGACAAGATTGTGATTAAATTATGTTTTTCAGGAAAATTTGAAAAAAGAAATCACATTTCTATCGTCAGGATTCAATCGTCTGTCAGCATTTAATTTAATTTATAAACTGAAAATATTTTGAATAAATTCGTCCAAATGACGTCATTTATGTAAACGCAAAAGAAAGGGGGGGGAAAGGAATTAATAGTAATTATTATTTATTGATATCATTTTGTTATTTTTTTTTTTGTAAAATTTAATTAAACGAATTTATAAAATCACTAATTCGGATATTTGAAACGAATATATAAAATAATAATTGCCCAACTGAACGGAAGGAGAATAAAATATCCTGCTTGGTTTTTTCCGTCAAGCTTTTTAAAAAAGCGTCAAGACCCCTATAATAGAAAAGCACCAAAAGTTCATTGGGTTTGTTTTCATAACTTTTGGCAACAAATCTATGTATATTAACGAATCTATCCCTTTTTGAAGCTCGAATTACGCCAAACCTAAAAGCAAAGAATCCTATGCTGGAAAAGTACCCGATTTTCTTATGGACAACATTCAAGTGACATAACAGGGTGTAAAATTATCGCGGATAGCAAATTTGTTTAAATATCTCATCAATTGATGCCGAATAAATGCAGGCATGCATGCACAAAATATTTAATTAATTTTGTATGATAAATAATTATTAGAAAATTCGCATATACATATTAATTAAAATAAATAATTTACATATTTAAAATAACATGAAAATATGCATGATGGTGCACTAAAATAGAGAGAAAATTAAAACCTGTTACTGAAAATGTCTATAACATAGTACTTTTCAATACCGTGGTTTTTAATGTTATTCACAAGCAGATGGAATTTTTCTCATCCTTAAACGCAAAGGAAGAATAGAATACAGATCGTTGTTATAAAAGTCCGAGAGGTAGCCACAATTTAAACCTAACCATTTTATACAAGCTGGTTTTCAAGTTGTAATTGATTTTACTTATCAATCCCGAAAACAGTCGTCAGTTGTCGCAACAGCTGTGTATGAGGCCATGATAATCAAAAAATGACCCATTAAAACGTTAAAAGCATGACAACCCAATTACAGATTTACCAATATTTTTAAAATAAAGCACGCTGTTATGTTTTTAGAGGCCTCGAAGTCTGAGCGGGGGTTGGCGAGCGTAGCTCGCACAGGGTAGGCCCCCTAGTTGGAATATAATGTATTTAATTTTAATAAAAATATTTAAGCAAATGCAATGGAAACGCAAACTGATTTCATTGTTTTAGTTTCATTCCTATTATTTCGCACCCCGATGTAGATGTCAAAATAACTTTGCAAAATATGCTTATTTTTCAAGACGGAAATTTCCCATAATCCTTTAAAATATATTAAAGGAAAAGTCTTTAATTCATTAGCTTTATGCATTTTTCAATTGCACTTATCAAATTTCAACTTTGTAGAAAACTTAAATGCTTCTTCTTCACAGAACACCAACAAAATCCATTAATATGCTAGAAATGCATTTTATATCTCTTCAAAATAATGTATGGGACACATAATACAATATGTCTAGAAAATAGCACTCATTTCGAAATCCTAATGGGCTGGTTTATCGCCATTTCTGACATTAAGAATTGGGAATACTAATGCTAAATGCTTTTAGAATTTTAAATGCATTATTAAAATTTGATTTAAAGTGGGAATAGACAATTCCTCTTGAGAAACTCTGCATTAAATCTATTTGTCTTTCCATTTGTCTATTTGTTAACAGCTACTTTAACACTTTTATTAAACTGTAAGAATAATAGAATGATAATAGTAATATATTGTAATCTTTTAGAATCATTCATTTCTTAGATATTCTGAGATACTTTTGATATAACCAAGAAAGTAAAACAAAAAATTATTTTTAGAGATCCAATATCTGCTTCTATAAAGAAATATTACTTACCAATCATACGTAGTATTGGGTAAGTCTTGTAATCGTTTTAAAAATCGTAAAATTTTATTTAACGGATTTACAGGTTTCAAACACTGGAAATTCCGAAAAACATATTTTTAGAAAAGAAAAATTGCCGTCCTCTTGTGCGTCTGTGTGTCTGTATGTCTCTGTGTCTGTAAACGCTTTATCTCCCGAACAAATAGGGATAGAGACTTAAAATTCGGTATGTACTTAGTATGTAATAATGAGAAGAAGCTTATTGAATTTCAGTAACCTCGATTATCCGGAGCTATTTTTTTCGGACTCTTGAAATATTCGTTCTGATAAAAGGTACATAATTTTTTTCGAAATGGTTTATTTTAAAGAGTGAATATAAAAGACAATTAAAACAGCATTAATTTTGCATAAAGAATGAAGTCGATCGGAAAATTAGTTGCCGAGATATTTGTAATCCTATTTTCCACACTCTTCGATTTTTCATGACCCTGTATTTCATACACATTTCAATTCAAAGATTTATTTCAATTGGAAATGAGATGTTTAATCCGACGCAGTAAACTCTTAGTTAATATGATTATCATTTTTAGAAATATGAGAATGTTTCTTTTACGCAATTCAGTAATAGGAACATTTAATGTTTATGACGTCATCAAGCCACGATTTTATTCGAATTGCAATGCATTTTATAAGTAGTTTACACATGTTTTATTTTCATATTTTATATTATGCATATCCATTATGGGAAGCATTACGGTGGCCCCCAACGACTAGTTTTTAATTTTTAAAGTTTCTAGTTCCTGAATGAACGTTATTTGTCTGTTTTGGTGATGCGAATTTTAATATATTTATCATATTTATCAGTAATTAAAAAGAAGAAAGTTTAATACGTTTAGAATTAATTGGTTTTTATGTTTTTTCAATGCCTTATAAAATCTGAGAATATTAAAATATAATTAAGCAATAAACATTATCAATAATACCTTTAAAAATAAATCCTTAAGCAAAAAATGATTATTTATTCAGAAAGAATATTGTATGTTTCAAAATCCACATAAAACAGTTTCCTGCTATTTCAAATGTTAATGTGTAGGAATACTTAAGAGCATTTAGTATTATTATAACAAAAAAAAAAAAAAAAAGCATTGACTTAAATAGAGAACAGAAAAATTCATGAAATAATCTTAGCATCAAGTTTATTTATCTTGTAGCATTAGTGATCAATTTAGTATATTTCCTAAATTGCAACAACAATGGTATTAAAAAAATTCAGTGTATTTTAAAATATTTTAAAAGTGATGACATTCCTAATTCGCTTAAAATGAAATTCCTAAAAAGGTCTTTGAAAAGACATTTTTATTTTATGTTACACTTTACAAAATCTAAAAATATAAATAAATTTAAAAAGTAACATTTTCAAAAATTCATTTAGCAAATAAATTTTTCACCAGAGAAAGTTTAGTTCTTGAGAAGAAATATGGTTATATTTCGAAATCCTATTGGGACAGTTTGTTTTATTTCTATTAATAAAGGCTAAGAATACGATACCGCAATGCGTTCAAATTACTAGTACGAAATTAAAGGTTGGTGAAAATAGAGAGCAGAAGAACACATTGAAGAAAATGTGCATCAAGTTTATTTATTTTGTAGTATTAAAGATTATTCCAGAATTTTTACTAAACTGTTAGAATAAGGATATTTAGGAAATTTAATATAATCTAAAATAATTTTGCAATGATGATATTCCTAATTTTCCAAAAATGAAATTCCTTAAAGGTTTAAAATTTTATATTTATATTATAGCTATACTTCACTAAATCAAAGAATTAAAAAAAATTATAAAACAACATTTTAAAATATTAATAAAATAATAAATCTTTCTCCACGTAATTTTTTACTTCTTGAGAAGGAATACTGTATATTTTAAAATTCTAATTGGAGATTTTGGTTCCATTTCGGTTAATAAGACTAGGTAATACGAAACCATATTGCGAATATTATTTGTACAAAAATAAAGGTTGACTAAAAGAAGGAGCAGAATAATCCATTGAAGGACATTTGCATCTAGTTTATTCATTCTGCAGCATTAATGATTCTTTTAGTATCTTTTCTAAATCGTAATATCAATGATATTTAGAGAATTTAATATATTCTAAAATATTTTGAATGTAATGACAATCCCAACTTCTCCAAAATAAAATTTCAAAACAAGTCTTTTAAAAATTAAACTATTTTATCTAAGAAGATAAAAAAATAAAAAAAGTAACATTTTCAAAAATTCCTTAAACTAATAAATTTTTCACCACCTACTGTTTTGTACTTGAGAAGAAATACTGCATATTTTAAAATCTAACAAAAACATAACTGTGAAAAAACGGTCCCAAATTCTGTAAAAAAAAAGAAGAAGTGATATGTAAGTGGGTGCCAAGTTCAAATAAAATTCACTCAAACTTACCTACTGAAGTATTATAGCATTGTTTAAATTGTTTAAAAATAAAAATTATTGATAGCATATTAATAATAAATATACAACTTAGCAAGCTTTTACCTAAGAGTAATTTATGTTTATTAATGACATTATTATATCAAAACTTGTTATTTCACGTTTGGAGGCCTTAATTTGAGTGTATTGAGGCTCCTGAAAGAGGTGGAATCTCTAGAATGATGACTAAAGACAAGCGTAAGTGTCTCTTTGTCAGGCCTTAGTCTGTATTGAGGTTCCCGGGAGCGGGGGTTGCTAGAGTAATAATCAAAGACGAGCGGAAATGTATCTGTGTGTTTATTTGTTTATCAAATCTTTAACACGAGTCATTTGTTTATAATAATCACACTATTAAAAATTATTATAATGGCACTGTTATTAATATTATCATCATCATTTTATTAAGACATGAAAATGATAGGCATAATATTTATCAAAAACTTGTCAAGTTCTATATTTATTATTAATATGCTATCAATAATTTTTATTTTTAAACAATTTAAACAATGCTATAATACTTCAGTAGGTAAGTTTGAGTGAATTTTACTTGAACATGGCACCGACTTACATATAACTTCTTCTTCTTTTTTTTTTTCTTTTTTTTTTTTTTAAGAACTTGCCTCTCTTTTTTCACAGGTATGTTTTTGTTCATTACTTTCATCATTATCATTACTTTTCATTATCATTGCCATTATCATTACTTTTTGTACAGTTATAATATACTTAAACACTTTACTTAATGGTTTTTTAGTGTGTTTACAAATGACTATTTTATTCACCATGCAACATTCAATTACAAAATATTTGGCTGTCAATTTGCGGCAGAAATCTGTATTTTAATACAGTTGTATTTAATGTTTGTTTTGAAACGAAATGTACTGATTCGAAATTTTTTATTATTTCTGAAATAACAATTATCATATTGACATAATTTTATGTTTTACCATTACAGACTCAATAACATATAAATCAACAGTCCGATTCATATTTACAAATAAAATGACGAAGCTATCCAAATAATATCAAATAAATAGTATAATATTTAAACAAGCACTAACAAGAAAATCCGGCTAATTTTTTTAGCCCTTACTAAAACCGGTTTTTAGTCTGGTTAAAGAAAGTATTGGCTCAAACTATAATTAAAAACAAAATGCTAATGCACCTTTTGCTCAATTATAACATTTATTTGACACACAGCATACAAACTTGAAAGTAAACAGATAGTAATTATTAAAATTTAAATTCGTCCACCGAAACTACAGCATAGCAATATTTTGCATCTTCAAAACCAAGCCGTATCCAACAGTTTGAAAGTTCCTGTCGCTATCGAAAGAAATCGAAATGATACTTGATAGTCCTCTGCAAGCATTATCTTTATATTCATCACCAATCGGTAGAATACGTTTATCTGCAGCGGAAATCAATAGAGTACCCGTAGCACTGGCGTTGAGAGTCCGAGACACTGCAAGGTTGTCCACAGCTACACTGCCTAGACCCATAGTAGCCACACATCCATGATTAATATTTATTTGAATCATAGGAATGACTCTCTTCAGTTTACATTTTTAATTCTGGAATTAGACGAATTTCAACTGCGGATGTGTCGAAATATATGCGTATGTCCATATATGTATTATCTCAAGATGTTTTTGTTATGCACTTTTACTCAAAAAATTAATTCTCTGAAATTAGCCAAAAATGGCTAATAATCAGGCGATTTTGCTGCAAGGTCACCCCGGATTCAACATTTGGCGCTTTTTTTGGCAAATTAAAATTTCGCCTAATAGACGTAACGTTAAAGTAAAAATGGACACCCCCAAGTGGGTAATTAATCGATTTTCAGATTTTTCTTTCGATTCCTTATAGTGTAAGCGAACTTCCTACCAAATTTGAAGTCTGTAGGTGCAGTAGATATATGAGATCTTTTTCATGAGTGAGTGAATCAGTGATAAAATTATCGATTATCACACATTTTCAAATATCATTATCTCGGAAACGAATTATGCGTAATTTATAAAATTTTGGATTCTGGATAATTAAGGGGGCTTTACTACACATCTAAAATTGCAATTACGTAGATCAAATAGATTTTCCGTAGTAGAGTGTCGAATTTTGGCGAAAGCAGCTCGAAATGGTTCGTGTAATATAACACACTAGTATGTCAGACGAACTTGGCTGACACACTGTCGTGTGTATAGATCCTGATTGGAGATTTTGCTTTAATTTTGGTTAATAAGGCTAGGGAATACGAAAACACATTGCGAATATCATTTGTACAAAAATAAAGGTTGACTAAAAGAAGTAGCAGAATAATCCATTAAAGAAAATTTGCATCGAGTTTCTTTATTTTTCAGCATTAATGATTGTTTTAGTACATTTTCTAAAACGAAAAAATAATCATATTTAGATAATTTAATATATTCTGAAATATTTTAAATGCAATGAATTCCTAATTTCTCAAAAATAAAATTTCTAAACAAGTCTTTAAAAATTAAACTATTTTATCTAAGAAGATGAAAAAATTAAAAATGTAACATTTTCAAAAATTATTTAAATTAATAAATTTTTCACCACCAACTTTTTTGTTCTTGAGAAGGAATGCTGTATATTTCAAAATCCTAATGGGACAGTTCACTTCTATTTCAGTTAATAAGGCTAGGGATGGCGATACTACAATGCGTTAATTTTATTAGAACGAAAACAACCAAAATAAGGATGAAATAAGGATGAAAATAAGGAAAATAATAATGAAATTAGAAAACGCATCTTGAATATTTTTGTCTTTCCTGCTAATAGAAATTTTAATAATTTAATATCTTTATCAACTGTATAGGTAAATAATTGTACAATTAATAATACATTCAGAATTGATTTCATTTCTATGCTTTTCAACATTTAACAAAAACTGGGGATATTCAAATATAATTAAAAATAGAAATTCTAAAAAATGCTATTTACAAACAAGTCCTTCAACATAATGTGGTTATTTCCTGTGAAAGAATATTGTATACTAAAAAACTACTAATGAGACGTTTGCTTCTATTTTTGTTAACGAGCAGGGAAGACCGAGCTATGCTCGGTCAAAATGAGCTTTGAGTTCAAATATCATGACCCATTACCAAAATGACCCACTAATTTAATTTTCTCGAACATGTGACCTAGCCTAATAGTATTCTCGTGTCCAAAAACTATAGGATGCAAAATTTAGTGTAAATAGTCTGAGCCGTTTTTAAGATAAAATAGCTTGACCCATAATGACCCATGACCAAAATGACCCACTAATTGAATTTTCTCGATCACGTGACCTAGCCCAACAATCTTCTCGTGTCCAAAAACCATAGGATGCAAAATTTAGTGTAAATAGTCTGATTTGTTTTTAAGATAAAATAGCTTGACCCATAATGACCCATGACCAAAATGACCCACTAATTTATTTTTCTCGAACATGTGACCTAGCCCAACAGTCTTCTCGTGCCCGAAAACCATAAGATGCAAAATTTAGTGTAAATAGTCTGAGCCGTTTTTAAGATAAAATAGCTTGACCCATAATGACCCATGACCAAAATGACCCACTAATTGAATTTTCTCGAACATGTGACCTAGCCCAACAGTCTTCTCGTGTCCGAAAACCACAGGATGCAAAATTTAGTGTAAATAGTCTGAGCCGCTTTTTAGAGAAATTGGCTTGACCCACAATGACCCAGAATTGACCAACTAATCGAATTTTCTCGGACATGCGATCTAGCCCAATGATTTTTTTCGTGCCCGAAACTCGTAGGATACAAAATTTAATCAAAATCGTCCGAGCCGTTTTTTAGATAAAATTAATTTGACCCACGTTGACCCAAAAATGACCCACTAATCGAAAGTTCTCAAACATGTGACCCAGCCCAATAGTCTTCTCGTGCCCAAAAATGGTCGGATACAAAATTTCGTCAAAATCGTTTGAACCATTTTTTAGATACTATTAGCTTGACCATGACCCAAAATGACCCACTAATCGAATTTTCTTGAACATGTGACTTAGCCCAATGGTTTTCTGGTCCTCCAAAACGGTAGGATACAAAATTTCGTCAAAATCGTTAGAGCCGTTTTTAAGATAAAATTTGCATATATATATATATATATATATATATATATATATATAACCACACACAAGATTTGCTCGTATTAGAATATATATATGATGATAAGGGTAGGGAATACGAAACCACAATGCATTAGTATTATTAGTATGAAATCAAAATTTATGAAAAGAAGAAATAAAATAATCTGATGAGAAAACACATCTTTGTGTCTTTTCAGGAAATGGAAATTATTAGGTTGTTCAGAAAGTTTTTTCAGTTTTGGAAAGTTGGTTCGTACCGGAAAGTTCTATAATTTAATTTTAGACATCAATTCCGATATCTAATGTCTAATAATTGACGGGCAGAATTTACCAGTACGAATTGGTTTTCCCAAACGGAAGGAACTTTCCGAACGACCCAATATATATCTAATTAAATGTAAAATATATAAGAAATTCGGAAAGGGCTTCTATGCATATTAATTTTTTACAAAAACTAAACATATTAAAATACAATTAAAATAAAATTAGTAATAAAAGTTATATACAAACAAATCCTTCAACATAATATGTTTATTTCTTGAGAAGGAATAATATATATTTTAAAATCCTAATGGGACAGTTTGCTTCTTTTTCAGATAATAAGTCTGGGGAATACGAAACCTCAAAGGGTTAGTATTATTAGTATGAAAAAAAAAATTGATAAAATTAGGATTAGAATAATGTAACGAAAAAACACATCTTGACGATTGTCTTTACTGGTAATGGAAATTCTAATATCTACCAAATGCATATGTAACTAGCCGGTCGCTTCCGCGTGTGGCCCCAGGTACATAGTGCAGTGTACCGCCTTGACTTTCCTTGGGGCTCAGAAAGTGCATTTTACATGCAACCAGAAAAATATAAATAAAATACTTTAAATTAAAAGTATACGAAAATAACTAATAAGGATATAAAAAAGCACTTAAATAAAGACATCGAGAAATAAATATTTTTTTCACATTACCCGTGATTATCTAGGGGTTGGGCCCAAGTAGTACTTTGTATCTGGGCCCTACTCGGAAGCGATCGGCTAGTCTTCCATAATCGGGTTCATAGCCGATGTTGGCGACAAAATCGCTAAAATTACTCTAAAATTGCCGAAATATGTGTTTAACTGTTTTTTAATAGTTTTGTTATCCTGAATTTCAAGCTCCTACATAAAACTGCTGCTGAGATATGACATAAAATTTTCAACACCCATTTAACCCCTTTAGAGGTTGAAAATCTGAAATCGCCTGAAATACATGTTTAACTATTCTTTAGTAGATTTGCTATCCCGAATTTTACACTCCAACCTAAAACTGCTGCTGTCATACGGCGAAAAGACCTAAAAATTTCGACCCTACACTTACCTCCTTTAGTGGATGAATTTTAAAAATCGCTGAAATACGTGTTATTTTTTGGTAAATTTGTTATCTTTACCTTCACGATAATACATAAAACTGCTGCTGAGGTAGGACCAAAAGGCGAAATGACCTAAACCACAGAGTAATGAGATTTAAACAGAGATCCAACTTCGCCTGAAAAGAGCGACTGCAGCGGACGACTTAAAAACTAAATCATTGCTTTGGCGAATTTTTTCATGATTTCCGTTTAATTGTAACCCTATTCCGCTTGGCACCTTTTGCTGCTGTCATTTGCACAAGTGCAAATTTTTGCCGTTCGCTATTTGATTTTTGAATCTTGATTAATATTTATTATTAAAATTACTCTTTGAAGATCAAATAGGACATTATAATTCTTCAAAATGTAAGTTATTATTTATTTTCATGTGTTATTTTTGTTCTTGTTTTTCAAATTCCATAATGTTTGAAATATTTTATATATATTCAGTGTTGACAGATTTTTGCCGAAACGTCATGTTAAGGCTCACTGTGGAAACGCGAAAAGTTTTTGGTTTCCGTCTGTCTGTTTTCCGTAAAAATGGTCCGATTAGGTTGATTTTTAGTAGGTATGTTGGCGAGGTATCCGGAATTAGCTGCATAGTTTTTGATTAAAATTGGTTATTCGTTCGGAAAATATAGAACATTTTTTTTTAGGTCATAATGCTTTCCTATGGGGATGCAGACGATATTTCAAATTTCATTTTTATCTGAAATGAAAATGGAACATTTGCATAATGGATTTAGACGTAAAATTATAAATGCTAAATTTTCGATATGGATTACCAATAGTTTTAAAATTTGCCGATAAATTTAATACAATTCAGAAATTAACTGCTTAAAATATTTGAAAATGTTTTTGCACCTGTTCCGGAAATATAAACATATTTTCATATTTTTTACATTTTTTAAAAGCGTTTATATTTACTTTCCACTTTAATTTATTCGTTGCTGATGAATACCTGTTTGTTTAAAAAATTAAAACAATGAGCAATTCATCAGAATTTTAAACTATTATTGTATAACACCGTGTTTAATTTAATGATTCTAATTTCTGGAATATTCGAAGAATTTTATATTCTTATAAATATGCATGCAATTGAAAAAATAATAATTTCGGATTGTACGACGTTAAATGATATCAAAAATGAGATTTAAAAAACCAGCAACAAGCAGTCGCCGTTTTTTTCCCCTTCCCTCATTTGTCGCCAAGAAAGCGATATATAGCCGTTATTAGAAATTTCGCTTCTGTTATGGCCGTAGTTTCCGCGTCATCCGCAGCTATCGCCACTGTCTATGTGTAATCCCATGTTAAAGAAGTTACCATTGCAGTGTATGAGAGTTGATTCTCTGTTTGAATCTCCTTACTCTGTGACCTAAACCTTTCGACCCCCTCCCCTCATTTAACATCTTTAGAGGGTGAATTTCTAAAATCGCCTGAAATACGTATTTAACTATCTTCTACTAGATTTGTTATCCTGAATTTCACGCTTTTAACTAAAACTGCTGTTGAGATATGGCGAAAAAGTCAAATGTCCTAAAACATTCGACCCCCCAATTAACCCCTTTAGCGGTTGAATTTCTAAAATCGCTTGAAATACATGTGTTTAACTATTCTTTAGTAGATGTGTTATCCCGAATTGCATGCTCCTACCTAAAATTGCTGCTGATATATGGCGAAAAGACGAAATGACCTAAAACTTTCGACCCCCCCCCATTTAACCCCCTTAGGATGTGATTTTTTAAAATCTGTGACATATATGTTTAACTATTTTCTAGTAGATTTGTTATCCTGATTTTCACGCTTTAAACTAAAACTACTAATGAGTATGGTGAAAAGGTGAAATCATCGAAAATTATCGACCCCCCGTTTAACCCCCTTAGTAATTGAATTTCCAAAATCGCCTAAAATACATGTTTAACTATTCTTTAATAGAGTTGTTATAGCGAAATTCACGCTCCTACCAATAACTTCTATTGAGAAATGGCAAAATGACATAAAACATTCGATCCACTATTTAACCCCCCTTAGTGGCCGAATTTCTAAAATCACTGAAATACTTTTTAAACTATTTTTTTAAGGAGATATGTTATCCTGAATTTCACGCTTTTTTCTAAACCTGCTGATAAAATATGGTGATAAGGTGAAATCACCGAAAATTTCCGACCTTCATTTAACGCCCTTTGTAGTTGAATTTCTAAAATCGCTTGAAATGCATGTTTAACTATCCTTTAGTAGATTTGTTTTCTCGAATTTCACGCTGCTAACTATAACTTCTACTGAGGTATGGCAAAATGGCGTAAAACATTCGACCCCCATTAAACCCCCCTTTGTGTCTAAATTTCTAAAATCGCTGAAATACGTGTTTAACTATTATTTTAGTAGATTTGTTATCCTGAGTTTCATGATTCTACCTATAATTTCTACTGAGATATGGTAAAATGACCTAAAATATTTGACCTCCTATTTAACCCACCTTAGTTGCTGAATTTATAAAATTCCGAAATACATGTTTTTCTATATTTTTTGTAGATTTGTTTTCCCGAATTCTGAGCTCCTAACTAAAAATGCTGCTGAGATATGGCGAACAGGCAGAATGACCAAACACTTTCGAGCCTCCATTTAACCCCTTTAATGAATGAATTTCTAAAATCGCTGAAATACGTGTTTAATTATTTTTTTAGTAGATTTGTTATCCTGAATTTCACGTTCCTACCTAAAACTGCTGCTGAGGTATGGCGAAAACGTGAAATGACTAAAAACTTTCGACCCCCCATTTAACCCCCTTAGCAGTTGAATTTTTAAAATCGCTGAAATATGTGTTTAACTAACTTTTAGTACATTTGTTATCCTGAATTTCGCGCTGTTAACTAAAACTGTTGTTGAGATATGGCGAAAAGGCAAAATGACCTAAAACTTCAGACCCCCATTTAACCCCCTTAGTGGTTGAATTTCTAAAATCTCTTAAATACGTGTTTAATTATTTTCTAGTAGATTTGTTATCTTGAAATTCACGATCTTACCTAAATCTGCTGATGAAATATGGAGAAAACGTGAAATCACCGAAAATTTTTGAACTCCCATTTAACCCACTTAATTATTGAATTTCTAAAATCGCCTGAAATACATGCTTAACTATTCTTTAGTAGAATTGTTATCCCGAATTTCACGCTCCTACTTAAAACTCCTGCTGAGATTTGTCGAAAAGACGAAATTATCTAAAACTTTTGATCCCCTTATGCTGTGAATTTTCAAAAATCCTTTCTTAGTACGCGCCGACATTGTGTAAAGAATGTGTCTTCCAAATTTCATTGTTCCAGGACAAACGGTTGAGGCTCGACGTTGATTATGAGAAAATCAAGCTACTCCTTTATAAGTATTGATTAAATGTAGAATATACTATAATACATTCAGAATTGGTTTCTAAGCTTTTCAGTATTTTAGAAAAACTGAGGATACTAAAATATAATTAAAAATAAAATTTTTAAAAATTCTATTTACAAACAAATCTTTCAACATAATATGTTTATGGATAAAGTATATTTCAATATCTCAATGGTACAATATGCTTTTATTTCCATTAATAAATCTAATGAATACGAAACCACAATGGGTTTCTATTAATAGCACGAAAACAAAATTGATGAAAATAAGGAATATAATAATGTAACGAGAATAATGTAACGGAATATAATAATGTAACTCTTTGGTAATGGAAATTTTAATATCTTTACCAAATGTATATGTAATTAAATGTAGAATATGTAACACATTCAGAATTGGGTTTTTTGCCTTTCAATAATTTAAATAATTTGAAGATATTGAAATATAATTTAAAAAAATTCTAAATTACTAAATTCTAAATTAAAATTCTATAGTTAAAAGTTCTAAATTACTAAATTCTAAATTAAAATTCTATAGTTAAAAATTCTAAATTACTAAATTCTAAATTAAAATTCTATAGTTAAAAATTCTAAATTACTAAATTCTAAATTAAATTTCTAAATTTCTAAATTATAAATTTCAATTCTAAATTACTAAATTATAAATTAAAATTCTATAGTTAAAAATTCTTACAAGCCGTTTACAAAGCAAAACATAGAACATAATATGTTTATTTCTTGAGATGGAATACTATATATTTCAAAACCCTAATGGGACTGTTTTCATCTATTTCAGTTAATAAGTCTGGGGAATACGGAACTACAATGGGTTAGTATTATTTAAACGAAAACAAATTTGATGGAAATAAGGAACAGAATAATATTATGAGAAAACTCATTTTAAAGATTGTTTGTCTAATTTTATTATCTTTATCAACTGTAGGTATGTGTAATTAAATTTATAATACATATTACTTTCAGAATTTGTTTCTATGCCTTTCAATATTCTTCAAAAAATAAGGGTATTAAATTATAATTAAAAATAGAAATTCTTAAAATGCCTTTACAAACAAATCCTTCAACATAACATGTATATTTCTTGAGAAGGAATATTGCATGCAGTAATCCCTATTCGAGGTTTTAACATTCTCGAGTTTTGATTATTCGCGAACATGAAAATGCGGAAAAACTTAACATTCGTGAGAATCTGATTTGATCATTGACGATTTCTTTGTTATCTCTTTATTTTTCAGAATTTATAGTGGTTAAAGATTATTTCCCCTGTGTTTCCTCAGTAAGTATTTACAAATAAATTTTCAGTTGCAACTGAAAAAGGAGTGAGTATAGTAAGCGAGTATAGTCAGCGAGTAGAAAAATAAAATAATTACAACAGCAGAATATTCATTGCAATGGTGATATTAGAAGATGTAAGGTCTAAATAACGTATTATTTTAACATGTTCAGGTTCTTGTAGAGATGGAGTTGAAACTTCTTTTAGATTGAAAATAAATTAAAGCATTTTAAAAGCATTTAGCTGTATTTGAATATCAATCATATTTTATTATTGTAATTACACACTGACCCACTAATACATTACCATCTCTTTGCGAATAAAAATAGTCGAAATTATTTTATACACAAACATATGATTTTTTAACTGTAATTATTTCTCTAGTCCGTTAATTGGAATTAGTTTTCATAAATAAATTTCATATTTATGAATATGTGCGTATATTTAAATTCTACATATATGTTAGGCATAAAGTATTATTAATAAACATATACTTTTTTCTAATTCTGTGCCACTCTAATTAAAATTTCATAGAACGTAACTCCTTTTTAGTGCAGAAAGATAGACTCATTATTCGCGGATTTAACATTCGCGAGGTTTTCCTGGAACTTAACCATCGCGAATGTTAAGGAATTGCTGTACTTCAAAATCCTAACGGACAGTTAGATTTTTTTTTCTCGACTGGTGAAGTTAGGGATACGAAACCAGAAAACCTTAGCACTATTAGTACAAAAATAACAAGTTGGAAATTGTACGTCAAACGTGACAAATGAGGTGCGTTCGTACTATAACTAGTTTTATAAATATTCATACCTTGTTGCAATAGCTGTTGCACTCTTAAAGAAAAATGCATGAATACAAAATTTATTTTATGTACAGGTTTTCATATTATAGATATTAACTTTATTTTCTGAAATTTTAATACACTTTTACAAACAATTAATTACAATTCTGTTACATTAAAAGTATACTATCCAGTACAAGACAATGAAAAAAAATCGTTATTATTTCACTGAAATGAATTATATCGCCTGTTATTATGATATTATTAATTTCCGTAATAAAATATTACGTACATTTTAAGTTGGCAACATTTTATCTTCTGTTCACATTTACTGAAAATTGCTGGGAAACTTAAGATTAGCTTTGAAAATTTCAGAACTTGAAATCTATATTTATACTCTTTTTCCATTTAATATCTATTTCTCCGGAAGCATCTATCAAAAAACTGTCGGTAGATTATATGATTGCTATAATTAAACAATTTTAGTATACAAATTAGGTTTTTAAATTCAGAAATACGGAAATAATATGACTCTATCTTAAATAAAACGTATTCGCCATGGCAACCTAGAATCATTACCTATCATGGGATATCATTGAATTAATTACGTATGATAGGATTTAATTGAATGAAGAAAACTTTTATTAATATCTTCTTAAGTTTTGATTCGATTTTTATAAAATTTGAAATGACCCGAATAAATTCTGCAACTATTATATAAATTAATTTTCAAACCATTCAGTTGGGTAATTTTTGGACTGTTATATTCGGTCAGACGGATGTATCAACGACGACTATAGGTGCTACGTATTTATATAACTACGAACACACCTAAAAATTGACGAAGGTGGAAGAGATAAATTAACAATCAAAACCAGAAAATCCTTCAATTTGTCCCTTTCATGCGAAAATATAATTTTATCTTTAAATGAATAACAAATGTGATGGGAAGTTCTTCAAGTTCTTAATCACTGTTTATTTTCAAAACTTTATTAGCTTTCTCATCAACAGGATGTGGTGAACGTCTCGTGGGAAATCTTCAAGACTACTTCAAAACAGTTGCGTGATTGGGAAACATGCAAAACAAATTAAAAGGATAAAGCAACATATGAATTAACTGCATATTTCTAGAGACATTGCAAAAATCTTTACATATAACATAGAATTATCTTCTTGAATTGTGTGGTGACAATAATAACCTATAAAATGATTGGGAGACTAAAAAATTACTAATATGATGAAGTTTAATAATGTAAATTCTAGATATATAAAAGTAAACCTTTTTTAAGTATTTTTTATGTGTTTATATATTCGTTTGTTATAATCTTGCATGTTTAAAATTGGTTTTGGAAGTATATTTGTTAATATTTTAAGAGGAATAATTTGAATAATCTAGACAAAGTTTGCTACTGAGACTTCAAAAACATTTAAGATTACTCTAACTTCATAGTGGTATATTAAGGAAATTATTTTTTCCTCTTTTATTTAAAAAAAATGCAACATTGAAAAAACTTGTTTGTTACATTTCTGATTTCTTATACATGAATTCCCGTTAGTGCGGACTTCCAAGATAGGTCATTTTTTTTGTCCGCATTAAACAAATCAATGTCCAAATTTTATCACTTTAAGCATTATTGGACATTGATTTAAAGTTAACAAGTGATTGTATTATATTATTTATACGCATTAAACAATTTAAACATTTGAATGATGTAAAATAATCCCTTTCGTTGAATACATTCAATTCAGTTTTTGACAGAAATTAAATAGGATACCAAATTACTGATTAAATAAAAAAGCGTTTTCTTTAATTTAGTAATTTTAATTAAAAAGCGAGTTGGTGACAGTTTGTTAATGCAAAAAATAAAAATAAAAAAATAATAATGAATACAAACAAAATATGCACAGAAATTGCTATACTTACATAATGTGAATTAAAGTCATCTCTCATTTTTCTTTGCGTTACTTGAGCATATTATCTTTTTACCACATCATTTGCGGTTTTGCGACAAACTCGAAAATTTGGTCTGTGATATTGCATTTTGGTTGGTAATATCGATGACCAGCCATTAGCAGTTGTTGAACCTCTCCCGTTTTTAATGGTAGAAACTGTTCTCCCTCTTTATTATTATTACTAGCAATTTCTTGATCCCTCAAAAATCAAATTTACATCAAAGTTTCTTTTGACGAAATAATTTACAAAAGCAGTTTCGATTCTGCTAGCCCAGTTTGTCAAAAAATACACCGCATTATCCAATGAGTAGTACGCTTTAAGCGGTGTCTATAATATTAATTACAAGTATGAAATAATGAAGAAAATTAAATAATTTAACTGGAGATACGTCTTATACAAAGACGCATTAGCGAGAGTCCACTGTTTTTTTCCTCATAAATAATTTTGATTTCAGGATTTACACTCTCAGAAAAAACTGTAAATTTATGAGCTTGTGCCCTTCAATTTTCACGGGCAACAGCCTGATTTGATGAGAAACTGTCTGATCCACTAAATAAGCGGCCTTATCCCTTAGATACTTAGAAAATTAAGAGCAATCCACATATTCTTACAGTTCTAGCCCATATGTTAGCAAAAATAGGATACGACCCCATACATTGTCCGCCGCTAGGGTGTAACCCTTCATTTTACTCGTGTTTCGAAAATTTTAACCCGCCAAAACAGCAATTCTGTGATGATTATCTAACGTGCTACGTGCCACGGAACAGTAAGTAAAGCGTTATTGTGTTTTAAAGTGCATTATATCCTGTGCATTATAATGCTGTATTACTTTGCCCCGTAAAATTACGGGCTGCACAAAATGATGGGCATGTATTTTTTTTTTTTTTTTTTTTTTTTTTTTTTTTACGTGGTATGACTGGAATCTCTGCTGCCGGCCTCTGCCCGTAATTTTAATGCAATTTTTTTAACAGTGTATAAATCTGCAAAAAATAATAGTGAATAATTAAATCCTATTATTATGGGATTTTTTAACCTTAAATATATAATAAACTATTCCTTATATTAAATCTCATTTTATTTTAATCAGGCACAACACATTTCTCATTTAAACTGCATTTAATTAAATAATGGGTATATTTTAAAAAACACACAAATTCTAGAAAAACCTGCAAGCTTCTAATTTAATGCAAGATGAAATATTATCTTTAAGTGAATAATAAATCTGGTGGTAATTTCTATCAGTTCTTCAGCATTACTTATTTTCAAAATTCTAGTACATGTCTCAGTAAATATATAAACATCTCGTGGGGAATCATAAAGACAACTTGAAACTATTACGTGATTGCCAAACATGCAGTGTTCACTATATATACAATAATATATGGATCAAAAAAAGAATTCAGAAGACATGATGTCGATAAATAAAAGTTCATTGTGGAGAAGGCCTCGTGTGAAAATCTCCATTACTACTTTCGAAAACATATTTGTGTGATAGTAAAATATGAAGAATAAGGATCAGGTATTATATGGTTCAAAGCCTGGTAGCTTACTGACTAGCCCATCGCACTACCACACTGCGGGTGCAGAGTTCAATTCTGGAGTTGAGTGAGGTTCACTCAATTTTTCATTCCTTATGGGTTGATAAAATGAGTACCAAATTTGCTTGGAAAATAAAGACTGGGGATTCCGAGTTTGGTTGACAACCTGATAAGAACCTATGCCTCAGGTCCTATAGTCAAGTAACCAATGTTGGACACTGTAGGCAAAGATCCTTACTAGATTGTAGTGCCACCGAGTTTAGTTTAGTTTAGTCATTATATGGTTCAATAATAGAATTTAGGAAACACGATGAAAATTTCTGCGAATAACTTTACTTTATTTTTTTTTTTACTATTTGATCTTGCAGATATTACCTATAGAAAGTTTGGCATATTAAAGAATTTGTTGAAATTATACATTGAAATTTAACAAAAATATTTTGTAAATATTAAAAAGTAACCGATTTTATTAATATGCATTTTTGGTTCTGATAATGTAATGGTTAAAGCATTTAATTGTTAAGGCAATATTTCGTATTTTTTCCTCTTTAACAATTTTTATTCATGCACTTTTTAAATTTGTGTTCTGGGTTGAACCAATTTTTGATACTGCAATAGCTGCAACCATAAGATAGGGAAAATCCCGTTCCGACATTTGGAGCTCCGGTTAATCCCTAACTCCGAATCACTAATTTTAACACAATTGTTCTAATTGGTAAATAAATCATAAAAATTGTAATTTTCCATTTGTGTTAAAAAGTATCCAAGCTAAGTTTTTGAACCAGGGACCTATTAGAGTACGATGTCAATGCCAACTGAGCTATCCTGGACAAATCCCACAAACACATTTTACTCAAACGACCTTTTTAACACTTTCCAACCTAGTTGAAATGTGTTTATGACTTCGGTTTGTCTGGTCGTATGGCCGTCTGCCGTCTGTCCGTGCTCTATTTCCCGTAAATATGCTCAGATTGCCTTGCAATTTTTATATGTTATTGCCGTTAACTATAGCACGTTCCCTATTTCAATTGAAGTGTGTAGCACTTACAGTTTTTTTACAGGGACACTCAAAAGAATTCCGTTACATTATGGTCTATCGGGAAAAATCATTTGCGGTTTATTTTAATGATGTTACACAATTGCAAACACACTGTAATTGATATATATCACTAAGGTGTATTACAAGAAACTTAACATGGAATAGGGTGTGCATAGCACTTATAGTTAATTTACAGGGACAGTCAAAAAAATTCCGTTACTTTACGTCTATGGAGAAAAATCGTCTGCGGTTTATTTATATAATGTTTCCCTATTTTAAACGCATTGAAATTTATATATATCACTAAGGTGCATTACAAGAGGCTTACTACAGAATATTATGTGTATAGTAGTCATCGTTTATTTACAAAAGACTCACACACAAAACATTTCACACACAAAAGAATTCTCTACTGTCTGTTAACAGTAATTCCTGGAAGTGCGTTTTAAGTTACTGAACGCGATTTCAAAATTAACTCACTTTTTGTTTATTACGTGGTGTGTATAAATTCTGTAGATCATATACAGGGAAGCACAACAGTTCGCGGACACATTTCCGTTTATTGACAGAAACTCCAAAAGGAGAATTTTAAACTGTGCTACGCGTTTCTGAACTGAACTAAAATTTGGCATCCTATGTATTATATATACAAATCTATAGATCATATACAGGGCTGAATAAAAGTATTCGGATATTTTTCCGAATATTCTATACGTTGGAAATTCCTGAAATTACGTTTTTAAATATGTTATGCGTTTTCCAAATTGTTTATTTAGATGTTATCTTTCAGCTTATTAAACAGTATGATTTGTAAAGTTATTTTGGAAGCGTTGGAATGTGTTACATAATCTATGCTTGACGAAAGATTTTTCGTTCTTGTTGATAATTGCATTTGGTCTATTATCTAAAATAACACAATATAATAATAAATCGCAGGTAGTGGAACGCCAAGAAAGTTTGGATAATTACTTTTACACTCAGTTCGAAAATAATAACTCTTATGGTTTATTTACCAATTATAATAACTGTGTTAAAATTAATGAAGTGTAATTACGCATCCAACGTTTTTTGGAGTTTCATTACCTGCGATTTATACAGTTGTGCCGTTTCAGATAACAGTCCTAATGTCGTTGTCAAAAAGGATGTTTGAGCGTGAAATGTGTTCGCCAGTTTTGTCCAGGATATCTCAACTGACAGAGCATTGGCAGCTTACGTCAAAAGGTCCCTGGTTTAAATCCTGCCCTGAGTGCTTTTTAACTCAGTTGGAAAATTGCAACTCATAACTCCAAATGTTTAAACGAGATTGCACCATCTTATGGTAGTAAGCTACTGCAGCACCAAAATAAAGTTTAAAACTAGGAATAAATTTTAACAGTGTAAAATTTAATAAATTTGTCTAAGTAAGAGTTTAATCGTCTTATCATGTTTCTGTTTTTACGTCTAATGCATATTATTCGCCTGTCCTTGCAGTAAATCTCACTTTATTTCTTTTTATCAGGCACAATATTTAGACATTGCTGATTTGTATAGCCATCATATATAGGCAAGGAACATGTATAAAAGAAAAAGAAATCCTGGAAAATTTGCAATTTGTCTCTTTCATGAGAAATAAGATATTATCTATGTTCTTCAAGTCCTAAGTCACCGTTTATTTTCAAATTTTCAGTGACTTCTAAGTAGCAGGAAAAACAAGAGATGTGGAGAATGAATTGTGGGAAATCTTCAAGACTACTTCAAAACTCTTGCGTTGTTGTTGTTGTCATGTCAGAGAAAGTGCCACGGCACTTCTCTGAAAGGAGTGGGTTCCGGAGCCACAAGAGAGGTTGGGCTTCTAGATTTTGTCTCCTAATTTTGAACCAAATCCAGATGAGAGACCTACACCTGGGTTAGTACCCCCAGAGGTATCGTTGTCAAACTTGGAGGACATTGGAGCCACGAACAGATTTTACGTGCACCAGCTCCCATTAACGTACACGAAAATAAACACTTGCGTGATTGCAACGTATGCAAAGCATACAGAAAAATGATAAGGCAACATACGAATCAACAGTAGACTTCAAATGACATGATGAAAATCCCATCAAGAAATTTTGCATTATTTTTTTAATTGTATGGTGATAATAATATCCTTTAAAATTAATGACAAATTACAGAATGTTATTTTCTTATTTATAAATTAAGTTTAATAAGATTTTTGAAAGATTTTTTTTTAAGTACATGTATGTTTTTAAAGTTGTTTTGATCTTGCATGTATGATTGATTTGATTAGTTGATTTAGTGAAAAATAGTAGGTAAGTGTTTTAGTAAAAACATGTTAAATAATCTAATTGATTTTTTTTTTTTAACTTCAAACTTTTTTCTACGATCGCTCTAAATTTTTATTGCAGTTTAAAGGAAATTATATTATTTTATACTGAAAAAAAAAAAGAATGTTGAAAATATGTTTTTTGCAATGCATATTAACTTTTTTTTTTTTTTTTTTTTTTTTTTTTTCTCCTCAGTAATTTTAAAATTCGGGATTAAATAAAAGCGTATATGAAATGAGCGCGAATATTTAAATTCTGTTATTATATATTTTTTTTTTACGTGTAATACACATTGAACGGGTTATTACATTAAATATAATTTTATTTCAATCCCTCGCCATATTTCAACATCGCGCATTTATACAGCTTATCCTTGGATAAAAGGTATATTTTAAAGAACAAACAAATCCTAGAAATTCTGACGATTTTCTCCGCTCATGGAAGATAAAATATTACATTTAAGTGTATACCAAATCTGGTGGGATTTTCTGCAAGTCCTTAATCACTGTTTATTTCAAAATTCTAATGGCTTTCACAGCAACGGGATAAAAGTGCGCTGTGAAGAACGTCTCGTGGGAAATCTTCAAAACTGTTGCGTGATTAGCAAACATGCAAAACACACAAAGATAAAGCAACATACGGATCAATAGTAGACATCACGTGTCACGATGAAAATCTCTGCAAGTAACTTCACATTATTTTGTTGAATTGTTTGGTGATATTCATAACATATTAAACGTTTGGCAAATTACAGAATTTAAACCGAGCGTAGTCGTGTCCTTTTCCCGAACGCTATTGGTCGCGTTAGGTATTTTTGCCGCCTCTGCCCGCATGCAGAAAATAGAAAACAAGAAACGATTTTCATATAATAGTTGAATATTACATTTCAATGAAGTAATAATATATATATATATTAATAAAATAAAGTTTCGCTCTGTGTTTGTGCGTGTGTGTGTTGGCGATGGCTAGCAAAATGGTCACCTAGAAGCCTGAAATTTTAGATTTAAGTGGTCCAAACCCTCTCCTGGTGTACTTGAGCCTCAGAATTTAAAAAATTTGAAAATTAGAGTAGTTATTAATTAAAAACTGATCAAAGATCACAAATAAAAAAGTCACTCTTCCAAAGCTATCTCGCGCATGTTCAGAAACCAATATCCGTATCTTCGGGAATAGAAGAAAGAAAAAACAAATCATCCCGTTTTTTTTTTTAAGTTTTTCTAAATTCGCCATGGGCGAACAGCTAGAAATACGTAAAACCGTCTACCACATTCTGAAAGAACATACTTTTACGTCTCGAACGATCTCGTTGGTTTGAAAAAAATTTCCATTTAACCCTTAAAAAAAAAATAATCATAAAGCATCGAATTCATGTTTTTTACTTTCTCCTGTTTTCCGAGCCTTGCATTCACCGGTATACAAAAGATACAGAAAAACGAAGGTCATCAAATTAAAGATATGAGATGGCCCTTTTCAAAGCCACTATTGGTTTTTAAAAATATGAAAATTAACCCTTCAAAAAAGTACATTTTCTGTATGCCGTTTTGCTATATTTGCGATTTTGGTAATTTTTAAAAATTTGCATCGGCGATTCAGAGAAAGGTACGAAAAACTAAAAATACTAGACAATATCTACATTTATTCCTTTTTTCACATCTGTAATTGTTTTTGAAAAATATGAATATTAACCATTCAGAAAAAATTCGTGCGCAGGACTTTCTTTTACAAATTCCGATTTTCTGCGATATATAAAATCTGGCATCGGATCTCTAAAATAAACAAACAAAAAACAAACGCACCGAAATACATCTACGTTCTATTGGTTTTAGACAGAAACCTTTAGTTTTAAAAAAAATCGCGTTAACCCTTTTGAAAACTTTTTTTACTTTAAGTCAATTTCGCTTTTTTAACTATTTATCATATCTTTAAAAATCCGAATTGGTGTTTATAAACAAGATACGAAAAACTAAAAATACCGCGCCTAATTTATATCCTTCTGTTTTTTAGAATCCAGAATTCGTTTTGAAAAATTTTAGTTTTGACTTTCCGAAAAAAAAATCCTTTCCAAAACTCACTCACGCAATTTTCGTTTTTCGGCCCAGGTTTAAAAATCAGCATCGATAATCATTTACGTAACCCCCTTTCGCGATTTCCGCTTTTTTGGTAATGTTTACCCGTGGTTAAATTTCAATTCTTCTAGAAAATTTGGTTGGGTCGAATGTTCTGAAAAATCCTCTTCCAGAACAGACTGCGCCCCTGGCGCTGGAAGGTGGAACTATAGGAGTATATCTCGTTCTATGGGCCCGATTACGACGTGGTTTGGCTCATTCGACTTGAAATCTATAGCCTTAAATATTTTAGTTACACTTTTGACCGTCAGGATGCGCTTTCCGATCTTGGGTTTTATGAGCCCGATTACGATGGGGTTTGCCTCATTCGACTTGATTTCGATAGCCTTACAGATTTCAGTCATATTCGTATAGAACAGATTATTAATATTTCTGACCCGGACAACGCCATGTGGGTTAGCTAGTATACTAATAAAAGAAAGTTGTTTGTGTGTGTGTCTGTCTGTCTGTGATTGCTAGCGAAATCTACCGCACGTAGAAGTCTGAAAATTTGAATGCGGATAGTCCAAGGCAGTTCCTGATGCATCTGAGTCTCGGATTTTTTATTTTTTATGACCCGGGCATCCTGGAATCATAACCCTTTAAGATTTTGGCCCTAAATTGTAGATAACTTACCCAATTTTTATCCAATCCCCTTCGTTTTTTGTGACCCTTTATTCATTTAGCTTTTATCCCCCATTTCTAAGTTCCACTTAAGACTCTATCCCCCTGTGGCCCTGTACGGGGCCCGTTGGAGTTTTTGTTTCCTAAACTGTTAATAACTTGCCCCCTTTTAATCCAATTTTCTTAGTTTTGGGGGATTTTCTCCATTTAATTATTCCCGCATTTCTACTTTCCAATTAGAACTCTTCATCTTAGCTCCCTGCTCAAAACTATCAGCTGGCCTATTTTGGGCCCCCTACTATAATTTGCTTTAAAATCCTCCGTTTCACTAGCTATTTTTTTCTAACTTACAGCTACTACATGAACGACAAAAAAAAGTCGAGAAGATCTGGGCCCCCTGTGCCCCTTGAATTTTTTGTTCCTTTAATTGTTAATACCTTGACCCCTTTTAATCCGATCTTCGTTTTTGGGGCCCTTTCTCAATTTAGTTATTCCCCCATTTCTACATTCCATTTAGGTCTATTCAATTTAGGGTCCTACTCAAAGCTATTAGCAGCCCCTTTTGAGCCCCCTAATATAGTTCCCTTAAAATTCGTCCGATTTCCTAGCTTTTTTCTAACAATTTCTTAGTACTTTCAGCTACTACATGAACGACAAAAATATTTTTTGGAGGTGATCCAGGCCGCCTGTGCTCCTTGAAGTTTTTGTTCACTAAAATGTTAATAACTTGCCCCCTTTTAAACCGATTTTCTTCGTTTTGAGGGCCTTTTTTCTATTTAGTCATTTCCCCATTTCTACATTCCAGTTAGGATCGTGGTCCCCTGGAACCCTGTCCGGGCTCCTTGAACATTTTGTTCGCCATGCATTTTCCTCCACCTCCATAATTTTGATACCATTTCGATGCACAAATTTAAATTGAGTTTTGGACTTCTCTTCCCGGGCGACCACCCTCATATTTTTATTGGTGCCCAGGGGCCCTGTTTTAAGCAGTTCTTTAAAATTTTATACTAATTAATTTTTACCCTATGCTTAATTTCGATTAATTAAAGATCTGAAGTGCTAAGTACTAGGACTTTTTAAGATGTTTTCCTCTTACAAGTAAAGGTACTATAGTCTGTGGCGGCGAATTTCGATTTTTATAGCTCATTCCATTCGTTTCATCGAGCTTAGTAGATGTTTACCTCACATATCGTCTATTGAGTTTTTATAATGACAGAGGGGCGGGTCAATGTTTAAATATTTGTTCAGGTAAAAACAGATGCCTTCAAAGAAATAAGTGCGATTTAAGTTTTTAAATTGTCCTTACAGTGCCATACATTGCCAATAACTACGATAAGGTTATATTATTGCTGTTAGTATTATAAGAATTTGTAAGTTCACATAAAATATTCGTATGCTACTTGACAGGCACGTTTTCGCAAGTTATGATGTCCTCGTCTACACTGTAAAAAATTTGCAGCAGAGTAACCGGCCATTCGTCCGTTTTTATAAAAAACGGTTACATAACCTTGATTTAACAGTATTCTGACCCTAATGTGAGCAATATTATGGTCAAAATAGCGTTAAATTACGGTTATGTACGGTTAAGTACGGTGATTAGACCGTTTTTATAGAAAACGGTCGAATGACCGGTTACATTGCTGCAGAATTTTTTACAGTGTAGTGTCGTCGAGTCAGCTGAAGAAGCCTTTGCTCGTTGAGCGCACTGTGAGAAATACTATTGTTTTACTCACTTTTTCGGAATGAGCAATGTGTCAAAAATTGCCTATCATCAATGCATGTCAGTTAAGAACCATAAATAAATTTAAATCTTATGTATTTCTTTGACGGCAACTGCTTTTCAGTGGACGAAATTTTAAACTTTGACCCGCCTTCTCTCATTATTAAAACTCAATAGCCGATTTGCGAGGTAACAAATTACTTAGCTCGATAAGAAGAATCGAATGAGTCATAAAAATCGAAATTTGCCGCCACAGACTATAGTACCTTTAAGTTCCTGCTCAAAAATATCAGTTGGCCTTTTTTGGACCCCTATTATAGGTTTCTTAAAAATTGTCCGATTCACTAGCTTTTATTTTCTAACAACTTCTTAGGACTTCCAACTACTATCTACACGACAAAAAAATTTCTCGGACTTCAGCTGCCACCAATTTTGAATATTAATCTCCTTTTTGGATCTCTTGGTGCAACTTCTTTAAAAATTATCCGATTATCTTCAATTTTATTTAACATAGCTCTAGGGTACTCCAGCTACTTTATAAACTACTAAACACTTCCTTAGAATCAAACGACCACCATTTTTTAAATATAAATCTTCTTTTTCGGCATCAAATTACGTTTACTCACTACAGGCGTAAATTAAAAATCGCGTTGCTGTTAAAGATAAATGGTTAAGTTTAGAGAGAGGCGGAGGGAGGGGGATTTCATCCGTAAATTAGATATCGTTTAAATGTTAAATGAAATTCGTTAAATTTACAGTGGTGGAAAAAATTATAAAGCCACTTCAAAATATGTTATAATTAAAAAACAAAATATAGAACATTTATGAAATTTCATACATATATATTATATGCTACAAGGAAGTAAAGAAAAAAATAAATTCATTAATAACTACATTAATAAAAGATTAATAGACTTACGAAAATTTTCTGTACAAAGAAAGTTGGAAATAATTATAAAGTCGATACATGTATTTCATCAATAATCGATGTGAGACCCATTTTTTTCGATGACTTTGACTAGTCTTTTGTTCATTGAATCTATCAGACCACACAAAGTACTTGCATCAGTATTATTCCAGCAGTTTTTTAAAGCATTCATCAAATCTAACTTTAAATTGAATTTTTCTCCATTTTTGTAAACATTTCGAGCTAAAATTCCCCAATGATTTTCTATTACATTCAGATTGGGTCTATGAGCTGGTCATTGAAGGCATTTCACCTGATTAGCTTCTAGCCAAGATTTAGTTGACTTCTAAACATGAACGGAAGCGTTGTCCTGCTGAAATGTCCAGTCTCCTGAAGTTATAAGAGGAGCAAATGGGTAATAAATTATCTCATAACATTTCTTGATACATAACCCAATTATTTTTGTTATGCATGAAAACAATTGGAGTGGTTCCACAGGCAGCTAATGCAGCCCAAACCATTACCGAGCCACCTCCAAATTGACGCTTTGAAAAAATATCAGGCTCCTGTCGTAAATCATGCCAAAAATATTTATAGCCGTCGCGTCCATCGTAATTAAATTTCTTTTCATCGGAAAAGACAACATCGCTCCAATTTGTGCCTTCGGTTACATGTTTTCGTGCAAAGTCTAAGCGAACATTTTTGTGGTACTTGAAAGAGGTGGTTTTCCTTTATTTTTTTTTAATTGAACAATGGGATTGTTACTTAAAACATTTCTTACCGTTCGGCTTGTACATGGTAATTGTAACTGTTCTTGAATTTGGACAGACGACATTTTTTGTCCGCAAACTAGCTTCCGGATTTGTCTTGATTGCCTTACAGTTAAGGATTTCAGTCTTCCTATATGCTTCTTACTTCCGTAATCTTCGGGATTTCTGAGAAAACTGTTTACTGTAGCCTTGGACCTTCCTATTTTTCTTGCAATATTAGAACCAGACATTCCAACTTCATTTAAAGTTAATACTTTATATTTGTTGACCATCGGATAACTTTTTTCCTCTTGGCATTGTATTAAACAAACCAAATACAAAATGAATGCACGTAACGCGTTTACATTTACCTAAACTTTCATGGCGACCTATTTTCTTAAGTCTGGCATTATGCCAAATGAGGCTAGAATCATCGGCTTTATACTTTTTTCCAAGTTGTTTTTCATTGGTTGTAAGAAATTAGCATAATTTATGTTCCCCCTTCCGTTTTTCCAAATAAAGTTTATGTGTATTATTGCAATGTTGAGCATGCAAATGAAAATAGAATTTGCGTTATGAACAATTCCATTACTTTTTGAATTTTGTAAATTTTTCTATCGGCTTTATAATTTTTTCCAGCACTGTACAAGGGTCACATTCGATCGCGTTTGGGCTCATTCTTTTCTTGGGGTTCTATGGGCTCTATTTCAACAGAGTTTGGGTCATTCGACTTGATATCGAAAACTTGAGTTTTTTTTTAATTTATTATCACGAGCTCGGGCTACACTGGGTGGGTCAGCTAATATATATATATATATATATATATATATATATATATATATATTACTGAAATTATGCATGTACATTTTTCTCTCTAGCATTGAAATACTGGGAAAAGGTAAAAATGAACTGACACTAGTGATCGTATTGCAGACTTTTCCGCGAATTTCTACTTTGTAAAAATGCACTTGAAAAAAAAGAGACTTTTTTTTTACTTGATTATGGTGATGGAGAAACAATTACGGTCAGCTACATTCAATTTCCCTTTTGTGTATGTATGGGGGAGATGGGTTAGTAGAAGATAATTGATATGGGTGACAAAAATACCGAAAAGAAACTACTGCCGGGTTAAATTTCTTACTTATAATTTAAATTTAAGAATATATTTGGTATGAAAAACGATGTTTGTAATAATTACGTCCGTTTATAATTTTTATAATTTTTACATGTATATATATATATTTTTTTTGGTTAAAAGGAAAAGTAAGAAAAAAAGTAAGGGTTTGAAAAAGAATATCTTAAATAACGTAAACAAAATTTGCTATTAGATATTCGAATTTTTGAAGATTGATCTAAATACACTTATTACTATTCAGATATTTTTTTCTCATGAATAACTCTGATAACTCAAGATTAAATACTTGCGTCTAAATACCTGCAGCGAATACTTAAATTCTATTATGATGTTTTGCTTTCAACTTTTAATGCATAATAAATGCGTTCTACATTAGGTAGCTTTTAATTTACTAATGCACCATATATAAACATTACTCATTTATATTTCAATTAAATTTAGGATGTAATTTAAAGTACAGAAAAATCTTACAAATTTCCCATTTTCATGAGAAATAAAATATTATTTTAAGTGAATAAATAATCTGGTAGGCTTTTCTATAATACCTTAATTACAATTTATTTTTAAAACTGTAATATATTTTCTCATCAACATTATTAAGGAGTGCTGTAAAGAAATCCTCATGGAAAATCTTCAAGGCTACTTGAAAACTCTTGTGTTTTCGGCTCAAATGTAAAACTCAGAATAAAGATAACGTAACATATTGATCAGCAATAGAATTCAGGAGACATGATAAAAATTCCTACGAATAACTTTATATTAATTTTTTGAATTGTTAGATGATAAACATAGCATATGAATTGATTAATAGATTGAAGAATCGCTTAGACGTTGTAAATACAATACGATTTTTAGCAATAAAAGATGATATATTATATGTATATACGAATATATATATATATATATATATATATATATATATACATTTTAATCCATGATGGAAGGTTATAAATGTTTATGAAAGGTAGATGCAATAACAAGAAGAATCGCATATAAAAAAACCAGGAACAATAAACCACAGTTAAAAATATCATGACCAACTAAGTCTTCGGAATGTGGAAGGGGAATAAAATATCAAAATTGGTAGCCTAACGCAACAGCTTTCGCCAGGCAACGCCAGCTTCCATGTTCCAATATAAAACAACTTTTCAGACAAATTAATTATATTCAAATATATGAAACGTAAAACTAAAAAACTCATGTATATATATATATATATATATATATATATATATATATATACTGTAAAACCTCTATAAGGGACTCTTCTGTTTAATGGACACTTTTCCAATCCCCACTCCTAAAACCTAAATGTTTATATCATTAACCTCTGAATAGTGGACATTCGGAATAGCGGACTGTAATTTTGGCAATAATGGAGGAAAAATTATATTTTAACGAGAAAAAAAAAAGAAAAAAAAAGTAAAAAGCTTCTAAATTTATCAGGGCAATGTGTCACAAACTTTGTGACCATAGATAAATGCAGGGAGTGGCCTGGGGAAAATCCCACCTTACTCCGGCAGAGAATCAAAGCATCCCTCCTTGGAAGATTTTTCTGTTGATTAAGGGGCTTAGAAGTACAAATTTGTCCACACTTAGAATTGCATAATACACCATAATTCATTTCCTCTTTAGATTTTAAATGCGTATAAGATAACCTCGTTTACAATTGGCTTGAAATTTCAGGATATATATTATGCAGACTATTTTTGTTTCTGTGTAACTGAGCTCAAACAATTTTACGGATAATCTTATACAATATCAATAAACAAAGAAACACAACAAGAACTGAAAATCTTGCGTCCAGCATAGATTATGAAACACTTTCCAACACATCCAAAAAACTGTAACGAAACCGTTAAATAAGGTGAAAGAAGATATGTAATAAACAGTTTAGGAAACATATAACACATTTAAAAATCCAGTTTCAGTAATTGCCACCATAGTCAAAGTGCAGTCGAATTATTTTAAGAACTCTGTATATGATCTGTAAATTTGGATATTTACTACATAGCATGAATAAATTTAGTTCAGTTAGAAAAAATTACATTTAGCATTTTTCGCCAATTGATGGGAATACACTCGAACTCTTTTGTGTAGCCCTGTATATTATATAAAGATTTATCTACACACCACATATTAAACTAAAATTTAATTCAAGTACCAAATGCATAAGGCAACTTAAAACTCACTTTCAGGAATTACCATTCATAAACGACAATGTATCTTTTTCTTTGCATAGCCCTGTATATGAATTTATTTATATTCCAAAAACTTCTATTAGTCTACTAAATATAGTTCAGCAGGAAATTTCGTAACACAATTAAAAATATCCTTAAGCATTTCACTCCAGTAATACTTACGAATGTCCTTGTGTAGCCTTGTATATGTTGAACAGAATTTCTACACACCACGTACTATGCACAAATGTAGTGTTAAACATAAAAACGCAAACGAAAGTTGCAAACGCAAAACACTTTTCAAAACTAGGTTGGACAGTATTAAAAAGGACTATATGTTCATTTTCATAGGATTCGTTTGTAAAATCCAAACAGTAATTAACTTTATTGCATCATTGCATAACATAGAAGAGAGAAAGCAGACAGCACGTTTCGCCACTGAAAAGGTAAATGAAAAATAAATAGTATCTGAAACCTAACACACGATTTTATTTATTTATTTACTTTTTCATAAATCAAAAGAAAAGAGTTACTCAATTTATTATTTTTTTTTTATTGGGAAAATGTGTACCGATTTTTTGGGCGTGAGAACTAAAAGCTCCAAGAAAACGACAAGTGCAGGAAAAAAACCCCAAAAACAAGTGGGTAAGTGTGATCGAAGACCGCACAAAGGGTTTCGTTTAATATTCCTTTCAAAATACTTTATCCTTTCTTTAATAAATCCAAATAAATTTCATTCCCCCCCCCCAAAAAAAAAAAGTCACGTTTTTTATAAAGTAAAAATTTACTGGTCTATTTTTCTCGTTTTTTCGAAAATCTTAACCGGCTTATACTCTGCCATAATAATATCTGTCATGTAGACTAGATGCGATATTAAATAAAAATCAATTTCAAAATTAAACATGTTTATAAACATGTTGTATGTTAGACGGTTGTATGTACATCCTTCTAAATGTTAAAATATGTCAATATTTCCATAATTGGGTTTTTATCATGATTCAACACGTTCCTCAAACTCATATGACGTTATAATCACTTGGTGAAGTCATATCTACTTGCTTTCTCTATTACTCATATTGATACTCTCTTTGTATTATTCTCACACATTTGAAAAAGTCCGTTAAACTTCCAATATGACGTTAGATTAGTTCTCTTTTTAATTTTCTAATGACATCATATTAACCTGCTTTCTGTACTTACACATACTCATACTCCTTGTTTTATTGAGAAATGTTTGAAAATTTCCGTTTTATTACCAATATGACCTCATATTAATCTTTTGTCAATTGGTGAAACTTTTTATTTCACTTTTTATTTAATTTTCTAATGACATCATATTAACCTGCTTTCTGTACTTACACATACTCATACTCATTGTTTTATTGAGAAATGTTTGAAAATTTCCGTTTTATTACCAATATGACGTCATATTAATTTTTTGTCAATTGGTGAAACTTTTTATTTCATTTACATTTTTCACGTGGAAATCTTTCAATAGAAAATTAATTACTGTAGAAAGAAATTTATTGTGGATTTTTAGTTATTTTAATAACTGCTATAATGCAAAATGATTAAATTTAATAGCAAAAGGCTGTTAGATTGTTGGCTTTTTATCTCTCTATATTAAAATAATACGATTTATTTTAATTTTATCATTTTCCGTTTCATAGCAGCTATTCAGCTATAAGTACACACAATTTCAAGTCTGTAAGTTATATAGTTTCTGAGAACCGTAACTGTGACGGACAGACAACGTAGCGGGACGAATAGGGTTTCGTGAGATGAATGAAACCCTACGGACAGACAACGTAGCGGGACGAATAGAGCTTCGTGAGATGAATGAAACCCTAGAAACTATTTTACAATGTATTTTGTATTGATTTTTTTTTCATGAGACTTAAATGGACACTCAAAATACATTATTCAAAGCGTCAAAATACTTATCACCAATTTTATCGTTTTCTGAAAATATTGAGTTCTACCTACAATGAATTTAGTGTCTTGTTTGTGATAAATGTTTCGAGAATGACCTCAAAACAAAAGTGATTAACTTTTAAAAAAACAATTAATCTAAGTGTAGCTGAAAATGAGAAATCAAGTTTACGGATACTTGCGGAACGTTTTAAAATAGGTAAAGCACAGGTTGGAGAGATTTTGCAAATTTAAGAAGAAATAATGAATTTCTGAATTCCTAACTCTAACGAGAATACCAAAATGTGAAATCGAGGAAGACTGATTCCAGTGAAATTGATTCTATAATTCTGAATTGGTTTACTTCATTTCGTTGAAAAAACATTCCTATAAGTTTGCATTTGATTCAGTAAAAGGCTTTAAAATCGCTAAAGAACGCGGATTACATGAGTTTAAGTCTTTCAGTGGATGGTTAGAAAAGTTCAGGTCTTGGCACAACATATCTTTCAAATCAATGTGTGGAGACACAAATTCTGTAGATCCTAACGGAGTGGAGGGTTGGCATGAATGACTGCAATCAGTTTGTGAAGATGATGAGGGGAGAAACCTTTCTAATGCCGATAAAACCGGACTCTTTTTGAGAATTTTTCCGAATAAGACTGTGTTTTAAAAAGGATGACTGTATAGGAGAAAAAATATTAATAGAGAGACTCACTTTTTTATTAAGTTGCAATGAATTAGGAGAATTTGAAATCTATCTTATAATTGGAGAATCTCTGAAACTCAGGTGTCTCCTAAAGAACATCCAATTTATTAAATTTGGTGTTATCTGGCGAGCGAATAAAATAGCATGAATGAGCAGTTCTTTAATGATAGAATGGTTAACTTCCTTTGATACTAAGATGAAAAACAAAAAAAAAAGTTTTCTTGTTTTTGGACAATACAACTTCTCAGCCAAAAGTTTTTAAATCGAACAATGTTAAAATTGTGTTTTTCCCCTAATCACAATTTCCGTATGCCAGTCTCTTTATCAAGGCGTAATACACAATTGTAAAGCCTGGTACAGAAAGCTTTTATTACGCCGCATTCTTTCAAAGTTAGATTCAATGAATACACTGCCTAAAATTAGTTAACATCCTCAATGGTATAATTTGGATTTCCTGAGCTGTAAAAAAATTAAAACCGGAGAACCTACGAGAATGTTTCAGAAAATAAGGCTATATATTAAAAGAAAATGAAACACTTATTTCCGCCGCAAATGAATAATTAAGCGAAATATATGAATTATTAAAATGTATAAGGAGTGAAGAAATGGGCGAAATTTTAATCAACGTTGATGATGAATTACCGAAGATGAGTTAAAGAAGAATTAGCTTATGTATACGGTTTTATTCCTTCAGAATCTTCGACAAAAGCCTACTCTGTTAGGGATAATGAATCAAATGCTGAAACTGGAGATGTTTCCTCTAAGAAGCGGCAAAGTACAGTGAGCAGTTACACAAATCACTTGTAAAAGAAGATGATTCAGAAGAATTAAAACTACTCACAGAGTTAAAACTTCATATAGAATACAAAAAATACATGTAATCGCAAGCAAAAACAAACTTTTGTAACAGATTTTTTTCATAAAAATGCAATAAACTGTAGAAAAATGTAAGTGCGATTTCACTCCTGTTTTATTGCTTAAAACAATATTTTAATTTCTTATTAATCATATAATAGAGGTTTACGGACTTGTAAAATTCAATTAATGAAATATTATTATTGAAATATTATGTAATTATTATATTATAATATTATATATTTCATAATAATATATAATAATTATAATAATTATATATTATTAATATTATATATTATTATATATATATTAATAATAATATTATATATTATTAATATATATATATATATATATATATATAATTATTATATTATATATAATTATTATATATTGAATATTAATAAAATATTTAATTAATGAAATATTATTGCGCAAAACTTTACACAGGGTGATGGAACGCAGCTATACGTGCAAATTTCGTCATAGAATATACGGCCGGAACGCAAGCGGTGAGAAGTTAAAAGGTATTTTTTCGCTGTCGCAGTTAAGGAATTAACACAAGAATGAGAGGAGTTACTTCAGAAAAGAAATTTATTAACAGCAATGTAATTAATATACATGCTCAAAGAAATTGCTCAAAATATCATCCGCCAGCTGTAATGCACGCTTCACACCTGCGCGATAGGGACAGACGCACATTTGCGAAGGCACCAGACATGTCCCGAATATCCCCGGCAATAATGGCAATCCTGGCGACTAGATCCATATCGGTTTCAATGGGGCACTCGTAGATTAGGCTTTCCATATGGCCCCACAGGAAAAAGTCCAAACACGAGAGATCCGGCGATCTTGGTGGCCAAGTTATGGGACCTCCTCAACCAATCCATCGCTTTGGCAACGTTTCATCTAAAGTGTTCCGCACATCCAAGGCAAAGTGTGCAGGCGCAATGTCGTGGTTAAACCACATTATCGACCTGATGTCTGTTGAAATCTGACGCAGTACCTCCAGCAACACCTATCGTAGGAATGTGTCATACCATTTACAACGCTATCTAGCGGCTCGCGCGGCCATACATTCTATGACAAAATATACTCGTATAGCTGCGTTCTATCACCCCGTAAAGTTTTGCCCACTTTTTCAGATACACCCTGTATATATGCATCTGTGATTTTTATATTCTGACATATGCAAAAGGAATTATTATAGGAATAGTTAATATAATAGTAACACTAGATTTTTTAGTACGAGTTCAAGTAATTTAAAAGGAATTTTCCTTTCAAAGCGTGAAACTTGTTTATAAATGCATTAATTGTCGCTATAAAATCATGCTGGATTTTACAATAAAATTAACTTTTGTTTTTAAAACTGAAGAACTCGAACTTTTGTCAAACTTTATTAACTGAGTTGAATATTTTACTTCTTTCTCTCATGAATAATTTTTGTAAGGAGTATATTAAAAAGAAATAGAAAACATTATACTTCCTCTTTTTTTATGCGAGATAACGCTGTTTATTTTCTAAATTTCTATAGTTTTTCCAGGAACAATACAAAAAATCGATGTCGAGCATGTCTCGTGGGAAATCTTCAAGCCTACTTTCAAAAATCTGGCGTGATTGACAAACATGCAAAACCAATAAATTTACAATAAAATATGTTAGCAATATCAGTGACATGATCACTGATAAAAGTAAATACTTTAGTTGCTATCACTTATAAATTATTACAGTAATGTATACACTCCTGACCAAAATTATAAGGACACTAAAAAAAAAGTAAAGAATCATAAACTTTATGCAATTCTAAGAATTAATAAATATCATACAATATGTATAATGAAATATCTTGTCAATTTATATTAAAAAATTATAATTTAAAAAGAAATATATGAAATAAGAAAAAAATAATAATATTATAACTGTTTAATGGTCATAATTATATAAGGACACTGCTTATAAGTTCGAAAATATTCAATTTTATTAAGTAATGTTACTATTTTTGTTTTTGAGACACTCAGCCATGGGTTTCGACATGCTTGGGACAAATTTTTGTAAATATGATGTGGTATAGTTACCCAGGGATTGAAAATAGCTACCTCCATATTTGTAATGCATGAATATTTTGGGCCATTTATACAATAAAGTTCCATATTACAACCAGGGCTTTACAAATTTGAAAAAATCTGGTAGCCATTAAAAAATTCTAGTCGCCAGTAAAAAATATGTAACCCCCCCCCCCCTTTTTTATATCATTGATTTTCAAAAGGCACAAAAGTTTTATTATGAATTAATTGGGAAAAAAAATGTTTAGAATTATTAATTACACAGTTTAGAATAGTATCGAAATTTTTTTATTTAATTTTTTATGCGATTTTTAGCGGGTTTTTTTTTCGAGTTTTGCGGCGATTTTTTGGACAATTTACTATTAAAACGGAAAAAAAATCTCCATTGTGTATTCTAAATGCTGTTTGAGCTCATTTCTTAAGTCAATTTTTGTATAAAAGAAAAACAAACCACCAGATAAAATAACTTGATCGCCAGACGAAAAAACTATGTCGCCAGTGGCGACCTGGCGACTGCATTTGTCAAACCCTGATTACACCCATTCATTTTTATAATGTTCATATCGTGCAATGAAAGTGATTAATCAAATAATGTGCTAAGTTCTCATTATACCACACTTTTGTCGCTTTTGAGATATGGTACGATGCATTAGGTTGTTGGAAAATGAATGATGTTTTTCTACTAAAAGCAATTATATGCCAAAATTTGTATTTATAAAATACGGATGTACACGTGTTAAGTTCATTTTCTTACAAACAGTAATTAGATTATTCTTAACTTAACCTGAAACAGAACCTCCTTCATTGTGATGACTCCATACAAAGTTTCTATTTCTCTATACATTGTACTAGTATTAATGTATGACTTTAGGCAGATGGAAAAAAAAGTTTAATAGTGATGGGTCTAAAGTTATGCGTTAAAACTGGTACAATTTTGTGGAGGAATTAAAATTTTTCATGGAACCGTCAAAATAAGAGATGTTTAATCATAGTTCGAGTGCTTTGTGAGCTCAAGGTTACACTAATCTAGTTTTATTCTTAAGACAATTAACTCAAAACTGAACAGAACACTCGAATCCAAACTGAAAAATTTCGAATTCAGCGTGCTGACAACCAAGCCGCTAAGCCACATGTCTAAAGTAGAAATTTATCCGATTATAAACTGCAACATAAACTTTGAGACTTATACCCTCAAGACAATGCGCTTTATTACTTTCCTATATTCATGTACTAATATTATCTATCGATACAGAAACGTTCACCGAATTTGGCATCCTCGACCTCGGAATCTCCTTTGTAAGTATTATGTTAATTATGTATTTTGTGTTTCATTTTACCATTTAAAAACATTTTTGGTCATAAATTATAAAAATAAAATGCCCTTTACTTTATCGTAATGTATTTAGTCATAGAATACAACCGTAAAAGACGGGTATTAGTAGGGAATCCCGAACTAAGATCCCGAAGTACAATTAATCTGTATTGGGTAAATATCTTGGTAGGGCGAAACCACTACTGCAAATCCCTATTAACAGGCGACACTCGGAAAAAATTTACTTGGAGGAATCTTCGATTTTTAACTATTAAAATGATATTTATATCATGAACAATGATGGTTACATAACGAATAATGATTGTTACATAATAAGCAATTATGATTGCATGATAAATAATAATGGTAATATAATGATTGATACATAAAGGAAAATATAAAGCCAAAATGAAGATTTAGCTACTACACAGAGTCTTCAATGGAGACAAAGGCTATGCTATGCTAGTCCATGAAAATAGGGATTATGATTTAGTAAAAAGAAATTCATTCTTTTCAATTAGATGTATACGTTGGATTACACGGTTGGATAAGACAAGGCGGTCTAAGATGAAGGTCTAGATTTTGCATTAAATTTCAAATCTCATTGCAATAAAGGACTATTTTCCAAAAAACAAAACAAAACATTGTTATAAAATGGAATTCCTAAGAATAAATAAACTAAGACCCCCAAAGTACAATTAATCTGTATTGGGTGAATATCTTGCTTGGGCGAAACACCACTGCAAATCCCTAACAACAGGCGGGGCTCAGAGAAAATGTACTTGGAGGAATCTTCGATTTTTAACTATTAAAATGATAGTTATATCATAAACAATGATGGTTATATAACGAATAACGATTGTTACATAATAAGCAATGATGATTGCATGATAAATAATAATGGTAATATAATGATTGATACATAAAGTAAAAAAGAAAGAAAAATATAAAGCCAAAATGAAGATTTAGCTACTACACAGAGTCTTCAATGGAGACAAAGGCTATGCTATGCTAGTCCATGAAAATAAGGATTATGATTTTGTAAAAAGGAATTCATTCTTTTCAATTAGATGTATACGTTGGATTACACGGTTCGATAAGACGAAGCGGTCTAAGATAAAGATCTAGATTTTACATTAAATTTCAAATCTCATTGCAATAAACGACTCAATTTCCAAAAAAACAAAACAAAACATTGTTATAAAATGGAATTCCTACCCTGTTAAAAATGTGCAGCAAACTGTCCAGTCATTTGACCGTTTTTGTAGAAAATGGTTACATAACTGTTATTTAACTATATTCTGATCGTATTAATGCTCATTTTACGGTCAGAATGTAGTTAAATTACGGTTATGTAACCGTTTTCTACAAACACGGTCAAATTGCTGGACAGTTTGCTGCAAATTTTTAACAGTGTAAGAATAAATAAGACCCCAAAGTGCAATTAATCTGTATTGGGTGAATATCTTGCTTGGGCAAAACACCTCTGCAAATCCCTAACAGCAGGCGGGGCTCAGAGAAAATTTACTTGGAGAAATCTTCGATTTTTAACTATTAAAATGATAGTTATATCATGAACAATGATGGTTACATAACGAATAAAGATTGTTACATAATCAGCAGTGATGATTGCAATGTAAATAATAATTATAATATGATTGTTGCATAAAGAAAAAAAGAAAAAATAATAATAAAGCCAAAATGAAGAGTTATCAACTACATAGAGTCTTCAACGGAGACAAAGGGTACGCTAGTCCATGAAAATAGGGATTATGATTTTGCAAAAAGTAATTCCTTATTTTCAGTTAGATGTATACATTGGGTTACACGGTTGGATAAGACAAGGCGGTCTAAGATGCAAGTCTAGATTTTACATTAAATTTCAAATCTGATTGCAATAAAAGACTCCATTTTCCAAAAAACAAAACAAAACATTGTTATAAAATGGAATTCCTAAGAATAAATGAACAAACGGATAGACAATTTGAAATTAAGATCAAAGTTGTTCATTTGATAAAATATTATACAAGGGAAACCATTAACATATAAAAATATAGTTGACGTGTACGTATTTTTGTAATTTATGACGATTTTTAATTTTTTGACCTAATTTAGACCTAATTTTGACCTAATTTTGACGTGAATGATTTCATAAACACATTTTTTAAATATTTCACATGTACTTAAAAATCGTATGTTTAATATCCAATATATAATTTTTCGTTCACACTGTATTTCTCTTGAATATACCTTTTAACCAATGAAATAGAAATTTGACTCCGTTTTACTGAAAAATCTTACTAAACGTTGAATTAAATGTTTTTCCCTTCATTTAGAGGAGCCAACATATGCTATCATGCGTTATTAAGCTAAACATAAAACAATAATTTCACGTTGTTACGTAACTAATACTAATTTATTAAAAATCCTGCATTATTCACGTATATATGAATAATTAAAATCCTTCAAGTTCCTTATATATAAAATATAAGAAACATATTTAGTTAATATATAATATAAAGCTTCTTTTCAAATTGTAGTTGGAAATTATTTCCAAAAAATGTACTAATTCATTCACTATGATATGCATCAATTAACCATAAAATGTAATTTTAACTTACCTACATTGAAGAAACTTGAAGTAGTTAACTGAAACTCTAACTTTTCAATTAAATTTGAAATATAACTTATTTAATATCAAAATATAAACATTAATTATATTTATTAAAGTTAAAAGAGTCAAAATTTAAAACGAAACAACTTTTTAAAATAAATAAATACGAATGTTACGTGCTTTTACTGCATATACTAACGAAAGAAAAAATAATTATTAAATGAAACGACTGCAAACAAATCATAAGGGAGTTTTATTTAAATTACACTTTTACATACGTAAATATTTTTAAGAACATATGTATATTAGAAAACAGCTACAAAATTTATAGAATGTTTTATTCATACATAATGTATTGTTTCATTTTGTCGTATTTAAATTTTTCTAGTCACTAATTATAAAAGTAAAATGCTTTTTACTTTATCATCCTACAATTATATTTAGATTAAAACCTTAAAAAACCCAGATTATCAATTAAATTTTATTAATGTAGTCAAGAAAAAATTACGGAACTTTTCCGTAAGTAAAATTTATGGGTATGGGAATGTTATTTTAGAATTATTAAGTTATTTTTAAGTTAGGATGTAAATCACAAGTATTAAGATTTTTATTTCTGCAAAGAATATCTTAATTATTTCATGATCTAATTCTTTGGTCGTTCCTATAACTCATATTTTGAAAAATGATGAAGTCTAGGTTGATGAAGAAATTAATTGCATTGCATTTTGCAGTACCTGATAACTGCAGTTATTATATTTTTTAATGACTTGAGAAACGTTTTAGACTTCTTTTATTTCCCTTTTTTCCTTGTATTGGAAATAAGATGATATAGAACATCGGATTTAAAGTAATGATTTTTTAGAGGGAGTCAGTACACTCGGCCCTTTCAACTATTTTAACTTTCTTTTTCTTTTCTTTTTTTTCATAATATTTTTTAATCCAGAAAAAATTCAATTCGTGTAGTAAAATTTAGCAAATTATTATTATTATTATTATTATTATTATTATTATTATTATTATGGAAGAAAATTTTAAAACCACACTTCTTCTACAACTTTAATTTTTATAAGACTTTTTTTTGGGATATTTTTCGTACAAGTGTATTCTTTAACTGTAAGGATTAGATTTCCAAAAAAGTTAATTAGTTTAAGAAATAAAAAAAATAAAATATCATGACATATATATAAACAAACAATCAAAATTATTATTTACTTAGGATTTTTATTAAAAGAAAACTATTTTTTACTGAAAATCCGATAATTTTACGAAATGTTCAATAAGGATCGTGCAGTAAGAAAATCTCTTGTTAATTGAGAAATATATGATACATTTTCAGCTATTTGATGCTGATATACTGAAAAAAAAGAAAAGAAAAAAAACACAAATTGTGAAAAATGCATTTAAAGATTGCAACTTTGAGTCATTTAAAGGGTAATGGATAAGGTAAAAAAAATCACAAAATTAAGAATACTAAACCCCCTTAATTCATTTAAACACTTTAAACTTGTTTTTTCTGTACAATAGAACTGATATCGGAGGTGTTATTTTTAACCGCTATGGCACTAAGTGAAAATATGGCAACCGGTAAATGAATAAAACTACCGATATGGCCGTATTCGCAAATCGCACGTGGTTAAGTATGTTGTATTTGTTCAAATAAAAATGCCTTGGTTAAAGAGTGGATTGAAATGTTTAAATAGGGACTATGAATTTAATTTACATTGATTGACTCTTAATGTAAATAATAGTAAATGTATGTTCATTTAATGAAAACAGTTATTTTTGTTTACAAAATGTAAAATTCAAACGATTCTTTCTTACCTTAGTGTTTTGGCAACCTGACTGTGTTATCCCATAACAGTCCTCGATGCATAGTGTCGTATTCACTAGAACTAAAATTTCTAACTCGACCGAACACGAAGCAATTCAACCCGATATAATATTTCAACGATTAATATTTTAACGCAGTTATGAAACAGTACTCTGTAATTACATGTCTAATAGCAGTTTTGTCATGTATGTAGAAACATAAACATGGATATACTCCTATGGATATACTCCTCTCATATAATCCTATGGGATTTCCTCCTCAATTTATCAATTAGCCCACTGTATTGTCTGTATCTTTCTGAGTTTTCAAGATATGTCGCTGGTCTTTGTATATGAGTTGCTCAATGATATTGGCTATCAAATCATGACAAAATATCTTTGCTGTAGTTCGCGTATGTGCAGTTAAAATTTAATTATAAAAATACCAATATCTCATCAAATATTCAATATATTTATATTTTAATTGCAGTATACTATTTCAACAGATTTTGTCAAGTTTTTGGAAAGCGGTGTTAAATTGGATTTAAAACTCTGCATGCTTTAAAAAATAGCATTTGAGTTTTTCACAGTAACGTTAGCATCTTCAAGAATATGCGTGCTATTCCTACACAAATGCACAAAAACGTTAAACAAGACCTACATAGTCATTTGCTATAGTGACGGATCGTTTTGAGCATTTTCTGTTTCTTGGGGAAACGCAAATATTATTGCATTATTAAATTTATTATTGCCCCCCTAATAGTCCTCGACACTAAATTTTCACTGAAAAACATGAAGTCAAACAGGTCCTTTACATCTTCAAAGTTCAAGGGCGTTTCGGGAATTTCTTCACGAATTTCAGTGAATATTCGACAAAACGTCTGAAATCGGTCACTGCCCCTTAATTTCTGGATATCAGTGTGCTTCTAACTTATAAAATACGTTTTTCGTGCGTATAAAGGGTACATTAAGCTACAGAGAAAATAGTAATTTTATACCAGTGAAAGTGGTGTTACCCATTCAATATAAATTAAATTTAGGGCACTGAAATACAGAACTGTGTCGCCAGAATTTCAAAATGTGAAAGTAAATATATTCTCTTCAAAGCAGAATTAATTTATTTATGTGATCAGTAAGTGACAAAAATCATAATGGTATAGTAGAAAAAAAAAGAAAGAAAGAAAGAAAGAAAAACGAACGCAGCCATAACTCTAAATTTGAAGAGTAATAGAAAAACGCTGTCTAATACAACGTTCCTTGCGTGTTTTGTAAAATTTCTTGAGAGGCCTTGTACATATTTATTTAATTATAAACTTTGTGACTCTGAATACGAAACGCTAGACTTTCGTCCTTGCATTTGGTTTTTGATGCCACATTTATCCCAAATTGAAATTTTCATCTTTCTATTTTTAAAAACATAATAAATATAGGGTAAATGTCGACTGGGGGCTGTGTCAATATTGAGAAATATACTTTCTAGTTTAAGTGATATTTTGGTTAAAATTAATTTTTATAAGAAAAACCATAAACATATCGTTGATTTGTATGATTTAGTATAGATGAAGTGGAAGAAGAGAGATTTCCATCTTTAATCTAATGTATAGTACTCTACAATTTCCGATTTTGCGTTAAATAAATAAATAAAGAAAAGTAAAGAAAAAAAAGAAAAGAAAAATAACGGTTAGACATGAACGAAGAGTATTTTTAAAGATTGTTTTTACTGTACGGACTCTGATGGTGAAAAGAGAAACATGTCTAAATTTAAAATTTTCAGTAATCACATAATAAATCATTAATTATTATTTTAGTAAAATTTTATTCTAAAAAATAAATATCATAGGATAGGTTAATTTTGAAATTTTACATAACACCATGCAAAACAAAAAACAATGAACTATATAAAATAATGTTCAAGTTATGTCTGAATAACAAACTTTCATTTTTTTCAACACGTTTTAGTTCATTTTCAATTAATTTATGTTCACTAATAATACTCCGAAATTGGTGAAAATTAGTACTTTCACGTTTATGGAATACTCAAATTAAATATTACATTATATGAAAAAATTAACAACATACAATTTTTAAAACGTTGTACAGATTAAAATAGTACTTTATACTGTTTTGCATAAATTAGATCTGATGTTACAGACATCATTCTTTTTTTTTTTTTTTTTTTTTTTAAATGTGCTGAAAATATAATAATTCTGACACCGGGAAAAAAAAAAAAAAAGATAAAATTTATTAAAAATACAAGAAATTATAGCACAATACATGAGTAATAATCTATCCAGTAAATCAATCCAGTTATCTGATTGTCTCTTAATGACAACTAGCTTAGTCAGACAACCAAAGCATAATGCATATTTCATGACAATAATTCACGATCAGGCTAGAGATCTGCATGAGTTCGGGAAAACGTTTTTTTTTTTTTTTCATTAGACTTATGCTGGTCCGGACCTTGCCAAATATTTTTTTCTGCGGACTCGAATCATTTCTGTGTGTACCTCATTCTTTCCGTTATTGTAGGTGTTTCCGTTCTTGTTTTCCAATTCTTGCTGGTGCGTGCATTTTTTTTGTAAAAGAAATAATGATATTCTATCTGTTTTATGAAAATCTTTAAAAAAACTTTTCTTTTCTAATAATTAAAACAGAAATGGTTTTGAAAATATATTCATAATTACGGTTTTTAAGCATATATTTCATTCTTTTCAAACTCATTTGCCCCATAAACCTTAAACAAATTTGTCGCAACGGATTTTATGACTGAAAGAAGGCTATAACAAGATTTTACAAAGGATTTTACTGCCTGAGTATTACTTTTACTAATTTTATACTAATTTATTTTTTAAAAGATAACATCACTTTGACGCACCGAAATTTAAGGTTTCTTTGAGAACTTTTTTTACAAAATGCGAAGTGTTTATAAAAATTCATTCACTCTAAATTATTATTCACACATTAAAGTAGAAAACTCGATTTGGTTTAGTTGATATATTAAAAAATGGTGGCTTGCCAGTTAATGGAAGAGAAGGCTTTGAAAAGTCAAGCTGTAGAAACGATAGCACAAGCTGAAAATTGAAAATGATACAAACAAAATCAGTTTTTTTATTTCAAAATGTATTCAAAATCTAGTGAAATATGTACCGGTTTTAAGAAATGATCATTTTTAATTAAATGGTACAAATTAAAGTTGTAGTGGATTGGCGACTCTTCATAAAGACAGCCATTTGCTTAGATTGAGTTCATATTATCAAAATAACATCTGTGTGCGTGCAGCGACTTCTATACTCTCTTTTACTTTAATTTTCCACGAATACATGTGTCCTTCGGAATTTGTGCGTTTTCTGCATTTCGCAGAGGTTTTATGCAAATTTTGGCTTCTCTGGTCAGTTAGCAATGTATTGAAGCGAGTGAAAGTGTGTTGGTCGTTGGATTTGATCGCATCTCGCCCCCAGGGAAAGCCAGACTGCTTTTGGTTCCAAAAGGAAGTGGAATACCTGTTCTGATGTTTGCTTAGAGCTGAGATCTGGAATTGGTCAGAGAAACTTAAATGTTAAGTTCAATAAAGTAATTTTGTGGCCGTGGGCTACCTTATTTAGCTAAATTAACAGTTCGTGCAGGAAACTTGGGTAGGTGGCGCATCGCTGCGAAAAGAGTTCTGAAGTAATAGAGCCAATCCTCGTCTGTATATAAGTTAAAGCTTAATCTAATCGACTTATTCAAGTGATATATATTATAGTTAGTACGTGCATCGCTTAAGTGGAATTATTCAAGTAACAGTGTTTTAATCAGAGTTCAGATATTGGTAAAGGAAGCTCACTCCCCATCCCTCTTCTTTAGATTTTAAATAAAACTTCATTTTAACTTATTTCTTGTCTTATCGCTGTGCTAGCCAGGGTACACATGCAGCGGCACGTAACAAAGTAAGACGTAAATGTTCAACCAAAAATATCATTACTGAATGTAACACAAAGAAGCGTGATATTGAAATTCAAAACGTGTTTTCCTTTAAGTGTTCGGCCTTTATACAAGGATTCGGGAGATTTTCTTTTTTTCATCCTAAACAATGTCTGAGATATAGCACTAAGAAATTCTATGCTGGTTAACATTTCGAAACAATCTCAATTTTCCATGCGATAGCACTTGTATTTAAAAACCGATTTTGTTGTGACTGACATCTGTACAGAACTTAGGTCTCGACTAGTACTCCCTATTAATCGTTTATACGAGTATACGTATAATACGTATTATACGGAGTGCAGATTTTGGATACGTATGATACGATCATGGCGGTTATACGTATTATACGAAACAGCATATACGGTACATCGTATATACGGAAACTTACACTAGCGGTTAAATGTATAAACGGTTTTCGTTCATTGCTTAAAAAATTATGCCTTTCTCCTGGTGGTCTGTGGATCAGAGACTTCGAGAAACACCCGCTGTGTCCTGTGCAGTCGGTACTTGCCAAAAAAAAAAAAAAAAATATATATATATATATATATATATATATATATATATATAATTTTTTTTTCTCACTTTAGATTTTATTCCCCCCCCCCCCTCAAATCGAAACTATTAATTATGAAATGATTTACCTTTCGCATATCTGTAACACACTCACATAGCTTATTTTGATTTATGGCGTAGACATTTTGCCCGAAACATTGGTATTGCAGAACACAAACTTACATTGACTTCATATTTTATACTGACAGAGATCAATCCAATTCCTGGGAAGTTTCATAATCTTATTTTTATTTTAAAGACCCCCCACGGAAGACACTCTCCCTTCCGGCCTATATCTCTAGTGCAGATAATCGGTCGTAACAAATAACTAACTAAACATACTTTTATTTTATTTAAGAATACTTTTTTCTATATTAAACATATTTTGAAAATACGTTTTACAGCAAATACGAAAATAGAAGGCAAGACATTTTAGGCTTGTGTGATTGCGTTCTGAAACATGCAGGGACGATTATTTCTTGATCATAAGTAATGGAAATTTATAGGTACAAACACAAAAAATAAAATTTGTCAAATTGTCATTTAAACAATTCTTAAAACGTAATATCTTGTAATGCACATACAATTTCTATAAAAAATACCACGAGTGTCATGGTTGAAAAAATGAAATAGCGTTATACATTAACATAGAGTAGAACACATTAGCACCATGGAAAGAATATTTGACACCCCCCGGGGGTTGCATTTTGTGTATACGCACACAAAAATAAATATTTTTTTAAATTAAAAAAGAAAGAATATACTTAATAAGGATTAACAATAAATCTGAAACGTGTATATTCTCCTTATTTGCTCAAGAAGTTTTTTTTACTTTCGTTATATATTTACAATAATCGTTTATAGGGAAAAATAACAAGATTCTATGTGTAAAACATATTATACAGATTGCTAAAGTTACGCAGCCGATTTCCAACGTGTTATCCGTTCAGTGACGTAACACTGATGAAATACATTGGCATTAAAAGTAAATACGTTACTTGAAATATACGTATACGTGAATTAAACGTATGCTTGAATTATAAGTTTAACCGATATACGATTATACGTATCCGGATACTTTTAAACGTATAATTTAAGGTATACGTATTTATTAAATACATATTATACATATATACGTATATCGGTTAAACGTATAATTGAAATACGTATCGCATCGGGAGCACTAGTCTCTACGGAGTTCCTTGGTAAGATTTATCCATAAAATCGTGTGAATTCGACTTGTGGCCACTTAAAAATTTTTAATTCAAACAGTTAAATTAGAAATCCAAAAAAAAATTATCCTTAAACGTATCTTAGATACAAGGATTCCGGAGTATTTTATTTTTATTTTTATTATTATTATTATTATTTTAATTTGCTACTATTTTAAAATATGACTGAGATAGAGCAGGTCGAGATTCTAGAGTGATTGATTTTTCGATAATCAAGTTTGATTTATGAGTTTTGAAAAATGTGGTTTCTCGCAAATTTACTTTAAGTGTTGTAAATATTGTTTCCACTCTCGTACGCCTAAAACATAGTCATATACACCAGTGTCAATTTTGCGTCATTCTTGGTGGTATTTGGTGAAATATCGCCAAATTTCGTGACCAAAAATAAATCACCATAAATGAAGCTAACTTGGTTATAGCTGACTAATTTGGTGAAATTTTCATTCAAATTCAATATTGATGAAAACTGGGACTGAATCTTTGGGCTCCACGCATTTTAGATTAATGTTTTTAGATAAAAAAAAAGAATAAAGAAAATATCTTTTTCGCCCGGCATAGCCAGAAAGGAACTTTTTCTTTAATATTTTAATCATTTTTGCAAATTTAAGTGCACATCTATGACTGCTGATTTGAGAATTGGTATTAGACAATGATAATAGTATTAGATATAATGTAATGAAAACTGTAACTTCAAATAATATAACTCATAAAACAATGTGAAACTATAATAAAATATGAAAACGATCATATCATGTGACTTTTGACAGTACATACTAATAATTTTTTTCATATTTTTTTCTGCTGAGAATAAAGAAATATATTGCATGTAGGTTTAGTAGAACTGAGCTTATGTTGATTTAAGAATAATGTTTCATATTTTCAGATACACATTAAAAAAATGCAAGATAGAAAAATTGACATTTTTGTCTTTTCATTAATCTTGTACGATTCCTATTAATTATTTCTTTTTTTACATTGGATACACACCAAAAGTTTCATCCGAGACATATTTTTTCATCGAAAAAAAAACAAAAAGAAAAACAGACTTTTTGCATTTTTCTTTTATCGAAATATCAGATTATATTTTTTTAGAAATACTGACTTAGAAGTAAAACATTTTATCAAGCATTTGTTATGTTATGTTTTTTTTTTTCATTAATACGTTTCTGTTCTTATGTAATACTATTTTGTTATTTATAACCTAGAAATCAAAATGCGAAAGAAGTTTCTGATCTTATTTCTTCTAGTCTATCTTTGTCTTTTACACACAGATGAATAACAACTACATAAAAGCGAATATTATTCGTTCGCTTTCACTAAAAAATGAATATATATATATTTTTTTTGCTTTATATGTTAGTGCATAATGATTTCCTACATTCTCATAAATTCAAAAGCCATCGAGAATTTAATTGTTTATTTCATTACAGAAACGTATTAGTGAAGACAAACGCTCACAAAATATTTCTTTCCACCATTTTTAGCTACTTTTTAAATTAAGTACATAAGGTAAAGCTAGGAGAGTCTGCGCACAATTCAAAAGAATAACAATAAAAAATCTAAATATTATTTTTTTGCTAAACTATCCATGAATAATTTTTACTTCATTTGTTTTTTATGCATTTCCATTGCTATTTTGTTGTTATGTTGCAATTTAATAGAACAGTTGTAATAAAACCAAGAAAGTTATTTTGCGCAATCTGTCCTTACAGGGTTGGTGTGATTGCGCACATGGGTAGGAGAGATTGTTACTAATAATAACTACAATTAAATTGTTAACAATAATAATTACACTTAAATGACATTGTTGTAAGGTTTTTGTGAGCAAATATCATTGTATTAGGAGTGAATATTTCAACCTAATGATTAAAGAATCAGAAAAAGGAAATAATTTCAAAAACGATTAAAAAATTTAAATTAAAGGGAAAAAAATAAGGAATCAGAAAAAGCAAGTCCAGATAAGATTACAAGATAACATTAAGTTACTTGATAACACGTTTAACTTAAAATTAGTCCATTTTCATTTTTAATTTTTTTACGCAAATTTACCAATAAGCTGCGTAATTTCTCCTAGCATGGAAACTAATGGGAAGAATGCGCCATCTCTCCTAAGTAGCAGAAGAGCAAACTCTTCAATTTCGGTGGGAGAGATTGCGCGGCCTTTTATTCAAACATGGCCGCCATGGCCGCTACTAAAACGAACCGTTGGTGTTCACACTGTCAGTCTAGATTAGTAGCTTATGAAAAATCGTTTAACTTTAAAATATTTTGTACTACTGTCATTGTATAAAAATTCTGACGAATAGCTATGAAAATTCAAGCACTAACTTTGGGGAAACAAAACAAAATAGCAATGCTTTATCTTAGACGCTCAAGATAATCAACGTGCACTTTCAAGTAGACACTCCTCTATTGCTTTTGTACAACTACCTGCAGTCACTGCACGCTCACTCTACTCCTTATCCCCGAACCTCTATTTGCGCAATCTCTCCGACCGCGCCATCTTTCCTGGCTTTAACTTATGTATAATTTTGATTGAAAAATTGAAAAATATATATTAATTATATGAAATATTAATTAGTATCATAAAAACTAAATACAGTACAAAAATAACTCACATTTAATAAAACTAAATTTCTGATTGAAATTTAGTTATACAATTCAGTGGATGAAACACTCGGAATTGGAGAGTTTTGACAAATTTTATGGAGATACTGGAAATAACATTTAAAAAAATTATTTTATGACTCTGAATTATGATGCTGTAAAAAGGTAGATAATAGAATAAGCTTTTTTATATGAGGCAAACTGATGTTAAACCATTACTAGCATTCTTCATAAATTTCATAAAATCTGGTTGACAAAGGAAAATTCCTGTCGCCTGAAATAATACCTATCCCCCATCCTCTCACGTTTTCGATTTTCAAAAAGCACAAAAGTGTTTTTATGAATGTATTCAAAAATTATAATAACAAATATACTTTTGAATTATTAGTTACGTAGTTTATAATAGTGCATAATTTAAAAAGATAATATAAACTAAGTTTTCTAACAAAAATTATCAAAACTATATAGCTCTGAAAAAAAAAAGAAATCGTTTAAAGGCTGAATCAATCGACATGTTCGGAAAATGCTGATTTCTGAATGCTTCAAATGTGCGGATAGTTGATATATGAGGCAAACTGGAATGCTATTGTATGTTAAACCATTACTATTATTTTAGTAAAAGGTGGGTCAAACATATCCAGTCTCACCCATATATATATATAATCCAGTGAGAAAAATATATTAAACTAATATGAAAATAAATGACATATGATAATGATAATTTGAAGTACAAAAAACAATATACTGGTATTATATAACATCAACTAATAACAAAACATTGTATTGTAACATTTGCGCTAACCGAATACATATTTAAGAAGTAAATTTTATATTTTTAAAGACATATTAAAACAATACAATCTTAAACAAGAAAGAAAAGTTATACGTCATGCATGGATTATGAAACACTTTCCAAGATTTTCATAAAACTATAACCAAAACTCACTATTTAATAAGGTAGAAGAATATATCTAAATAAAATATTTTGTAAACACATAGCACAGTTGAATTTTAGCAATTAGCGTACAAAGTGAATAAGATACTCAAATTCTTTTGAGGAGCCCGTATATTTTCTATAGATTTTTATAAGATTTACATGGTTTCCTAAAATTTAATTCAGTTAGGAAACACAAAACACATTTAAAAGTGTTTTTTCTGCATTTACGCCCTAAATATGTTAAATTGAAACGTACATCTTTGTGTATGATCTATAATTTTTTTACACACCACATATTAAACTAAACTTTAATTCAGATAGGCAACGCATAACACAACTAAAATCGCCCTTCCAGCAATTACCATCCATAGACGGTAATAAAATCTTTTTTTTTTTTTTTTTTTTTTTTTTTTTTTTTTTTTTTTGCGTAGACCTGCAAATGAATATATTTATTTACGAAAATATCTTAATATATACTAACTCAATATAATTAAGGTGAAAAATGTACAAATCAATAATAATAATAATAATAATAGTAATAATAATAATAATAATAATAATAATAAAACACACACACACATGTAAGCAATTCACACCCATAGAGAGTAATTCTTACGAATAATTTTACACATATATTTTATATGAGCCATACATTTTATAAACTCCACGTTATGTACTCAAATTTGGATAATCTTTAAAACACATACCGCATCTAAAAACGCACTTCCTTCCAGCGATTATCGTTCATAGACTGTACAGTAATCGAATAGTTTTTGTTTCCTTGAAAATGGATAAATAACTGCTATCCACTACATTTTCTACAGAACAGTAACTGTTCTACACTGTACTACAAGTACTGTTCTACAGTACAGTAACTCGTGATGCAACTCAACAATGAACACCAGTTTCATTATGTTTCAATTAATGCAATAGCGCAGTGCATTTTAAAAGTACACTGCAAATGATTTTCTCCCGTAGGCCACAAAGTGACGGAACTCTTTTGTGTGTCCTTGTAAATGAATGATAAATTCCATGCACTCGATATTCTATATCAATGTATGTCAATTTTAGTATATGTGATATAGTGCAACTTATTAAAATACACTGCAAACATTTTTCTCCGTAGACCATAATTAATAGGAATTATTTTGTGTGCCCCTGCGATCGAAATATAAATCCTACACATTTCATTTCCAACAGGTATTGTCCTATGATAAACTTCAATAACATAGATCAACTGAACTTAACTGTCTCATGGTTCTCCAAGTTTAATATCTCCAAGTGTATCTCCAAGTATGGCGTGCACGCAAGCGTTTGAGGGTTTTCCCATATTTCCATAAGTATGCTTCGAAATCCCAAAATATCTATATATATTTAATCACAGTTTGATGCTATAATATCTTTCATATCCCCCTTATTTTATATACGGTTAAAGAAAATTGTCTGCAACCATTTTAACATGACTTCTAGTAAAGGAAAATCACGGGTCTAACTCACAAAGGGTTAAACATGGACAGACAGACGGCGACAAACTAAAGTCGTAAACACTTTTTAACGACATTGGAAAGTGTTAAAACCGCCCTTTCTAGCATATATCAGCCTATACTTTTACAATTTATATATTTTATATAGTTCTTACATTGGATTCACTTCGAAGTTTTTTGCTGAGACATATTTTTTTATGAGAAAAAACACATGCTTCCTTTGGATTTTTCTTTCTGAGAATATCACATTCTATTATTTAGAAATACTTACTCAGAAGAAAAATCTTTGTCTCAGATATTTGATATATTTTGTTTTTTCATCAATATTTTTCTTTTCTTGTGTAACTTTTTATTATTTATAATGTAGAAATCAGAATGTAACAGCAACTTCCGATTCTTTGTACTTTACATTGTATCACTGTCTTTTTTTTTTATATACGACTTAGATGTATAAATGTAACTAACTTTAATTAGAAAGCATTGACAAAAATAGAATTTTGTTTAAATAATGATTATACACTTTAAATTAAAGATAACATTTCGATATAATAACTGAATTAGATTTAAATTGCATTATGAAAAAAAATAGTGATATAAACTTTCCCCAAAATGCCACCAAATTTGAAATGAAATCTAATAATAATGAAACTTTGGCGATTTTTGAATATTTTTAATTGGTGTTAAGGTATTGTTAGTTTAAATATTTTCTGAAATACAAAATATCTACAGATGTTAAAAATGTCTTTTGCCTGTTCATTTCGAGTTTTTAAACAATTTTTTAAGGGTTCTGCTTTTAACTACTTGCACTGGAAAGAAATGTCCCAGATGTTAAGAAGTTTTAGTGGAGTAGTTCCATAGCTGCAAAGCCACGTACAACTATTTTTTAATAGTAATCTTTTTCTTGTTTGATAACAGACATTTTGCGGTTAAATAAGAATATAGTACTAAAAAATAGTAGTACGTGACCTTATAGACATACAACTATTTTACAAAACATCTCTCATGCGTGTCATGTCTTTTCAGTACAATCGGTTAATAATAATTTGTTTATAAAAGTTCTTCACGGACATTCCACATTTAGATTAAATATACATATTCTGCGAAAAACTATAACTTTTACTTGGATATTACATTAAAATTCCCTGAATAACAGGAATGAGATCAAATCTGTTTCAAGAGGTGTTCTAGCTTCAATCTGTCAGGATGGCTATCATTTGTCTATCAATCCGCAATATATTTATCTATAAAGATATTATTTGCAGGGGTGATTGTGTTCCGGTAATTTGTACACCACTAAATCTATATAGCAATATTTTTAGTATGTCATCTCAGAATTTATCGATTAAAGAAGAAATAGATTGCTATATAAATACCGGAACACAATCACCCCTGATATTTGCTACCCGACAATATAAGACTATTATTTAATCAAATGTTCACTTACATTTAAAAAAATCGGATTATTTCATGCGTGCCCCAACGTTTACCATTCTTAACTATATCATAATTTTAATTATATGTAGTATGCTTTCAGTTCTTAAAATAACTGTAACTGTAACGAAACACATGAAAAGCTTTTTCAAAAGATTTTGGTGAAACACCAACCCATAAAAAAGATTTTCCAATTACTTTCAAACGTAATGGAATTAATTTATCTATATATACATTCGTCTGAATTTCCTTACTCTTTCATCCATAAAACATACAAATACACTTTCATTCAAACACTTTCAAAGAAAATATTTGCTTATTTTCCTGGTCCTTATCATAGGTTTTCCAGAACTAAGATCGTGAAACCATTGTGTAGGCATTTAGGTAAGGGTTTATGATAAGAAAATACAAATCACTTGGGATGTAAACAAAGCAAACGCTATTAAATTTTCTATGGAGTTTTCAGATTGCACGAGAAAAGAAATATTAGCAAATAAATATTTTTCAGAATTGAACGAAAAATGTAGTACGCTTCAAAAAACAATTAACAAAGTGTAAAGTGTACTTTAGGTAATAAGATAAGAGATTTTGTTAAGTAAACGGTAGCAAAGTATGTTATTAACATGTTTTATTTTTTAAATCAGATTTTCCTTCAATTTTATTATACTGTTTATAATGTATTATTATCGATTTTTTGTATCATATTTTTAAAATTTTTCATAATAATCCTGGAAACATCAACAAGTACTTGGAGAGAAAATTATTTTTCAAATGTCTTTGAAGTTTTCCGATTTTGGTTATGCAGAAAAAAAATATGCAAAACCGCACCTTGCAAAACCGCACCTATTTATCATAATTTCTTCTTTTTTATGAATTTTTATAGTTTTTACGAACTTTTGGTTCACCCTGTATACTTGCCGAAGAATTTTCTAATTCTTTCAACAATATAATGAACACTCTTTCATTCAAACATTTTGGAAAAGATTATTTGTTTACTATATCTGGTCCTTATTAGAATGCTTCCAGGAACCAGATCATGGATCCATTATGTAAGTATTTAGTAAAGCTTTTGACTGAGTGATGACACACATGAAATAAAAACTATGAGATTTGTAAAATTTCTCTTTGGGTTATATGGTGAAAAAATGTATATACTTTTCAGATTTCATTTCTTGTGCTTAATCCATATTGCTGAAACACTACATTTGAAAAGACGGAATAAACATGCGTGTTTCCCAACAATCATATATATATTTCTAAGGAATTTCATTAAATTTATTATTATGGAGCATACTATTTCTTCATAAGCCGTCTGAAACTGTAACGAATTATATCCATGAAAACTTGTTTTAAGAAAATTTTTGGAGAATCCATCATAAGAAAAGCCTTTTTTCATTTACTTTCAAACTTAACGGAAATAATTTATCTATATAGACTTTTCGTTGAATTTAATTATACTTTTAGTCATAAAACACACAAACACACTTTTATTCAAACATCTTCGAAAGGAATATTTGTTTATCTTTCCTGATCCTTATCATAGAGTTTCCGGGTTAAGATTATGCATTCATTGTCTAAGCGTTTAGTATCATAAGACAATACAAAAAAAGTATGTAAAAAAAGCAAATTATTAAGTCTTCTATGAAGTTTTCATATTGTTAAAAGAAATAAATATCAGCATATAAATATTTTATAATAATTGAACGAAATGTATGAGTCGCTACGGAGAAGAATTAAAAAAAGTTTAATGTTTACATTGATTAATAAGATTAGGCACTCTTTGTTAATTAAGCGATGAAAAACTAATTAATCAAAAATTTTGTTTTTCTGTTATTCAGCATTTTGGTGGTAGCATTTATAGCATATCAATATCAATTTTTACTGTAATAATATATATAATTTATTTCTTAATTAAAACATTAGAAAGTTGTTGGAAAAGTAATTAATTCTCCAATGTCGTTGCAATTTCTTCAATTAGGATGTAGAGAAAAATATATAAATTTATTTTTAGATTTCGCAATCCTAAACGATTTGATTAAATTTAATAATGTAACTTTTTCTTCATAAATGTAATGAATTATAATCATTACATTTATCTTTACGAATATCTTTTGGGACCATTTCTGGAGGATCCCATCATACAAAATGCTTTTTCCGTTTACTTTTGAACGTAACGGAAGTAATGTGCAAACTTTTCGCTGAATTTCATTATTATTTCAATCATAAACTATACAAACACTCTGTCATTCAAACATTTTCGAAATGAATATTTGTTTAGTTTTCCTGATCTTTATCATAGAGTTTGGAGGTTAAGATCATACAACTACTGTGTAAGCGTTTAGTAACGGTTTATCAAAAGAAAATAACATGCTATGTTAAAAATCGAACTCCATTAATTCGTCTATGAAGTTTTAATATTGAACGAGGAGATAAATATTAGAATATAAACTTTTTTGAGATTTAAAAAAGAAACGCATGAGTCGCTTCGGAAAGAATTGGCAAAGTATAATGGTACTAGTTAATATGACCTGGCACTCTTTGTTAAGAAAGCTGAAAAACAAATTAATCAAATGTTTTATTTTTCTGTTATTCCTCATTTTGGTGGTAGAATTTATAGAGTATCAATATCGATTTTTACTTATATACATTTTTTTATTATAATCCTGAAAACATTAGAAATTCTTTAAAAAAGTAATTCATTTTTTAATGTCGTTGTAATTTTTTATTTAGGATGTAGAAAACAAATGTAAATATTTCTTTAGATTTTGCAATCCTAAGAGATTTGAGTAAACTTAATAATATGGAGTATACTTTTCATTCATAAACACTCTTAAACAGGTACCGAATTATATTCATGAAAAGGTTTCTTGGGAGCACTTTTGGAACATAAACATAATAATAAAAAAACCTTTTTAATTTACTCTCAAACTCACCGTATATAATTTATCTATATCGGCCATTCGATGAATTTCATTATTCTTTAAACCACAAAACATACAAATACTCCTTTCATTCAAAGTTTTAAGAAATATTTGTTTAGTTTTCCTGATTCTTATCATATAATTTCCAGGACTATGATCATGATCATGGGTTCATTGTGTAAGCATTTTGTTTATCATTACAAAACACAAAACACACGGCATGTACAAAAAAGCAAAGGCTACTAAATATTTTATCAAGTTTTTTTTATTGTTAAATAAATATTAGCATATAAATATTTTTAAGAAATGAATAAAACCTGTGAGTCGCTGAGGATAAAGAGTATAATGTTTACATTATTTAATAAGATTATGCACTCTTTGTTAAGAAATCACTAAAAAACTAAGTGATTACATGTTTAAATTTTCTATTATTCACCATTTTGGTGATAGCAGTTTATAATATATCAATATCAATTTTTACTGTACATTATTTTTAATGTGATTTTTTTTTATTAATAATTCCAAAAAGATTAGAAATTTGTTGAAGGAATAAATACTTTTTCCAGTGTCGTTGCAATTTTTCTATGTAGGATGTCAAAAATATATATATATATAAATATTATTTTAGATGTCGTTTCGTATGATTTACATTTGTTGCAGAAAAACTACATTTCAAAAGTTAGAATAAACATGCCTCTTCATCAATTATCCTGTTTATAATACTAAACTATAGTGTAAAAGAAATGAGAAATGTTTCTTAATTTACGGAAATATAATATAAACGCGAAAGAAAATACACAATAACTCTTTCCAAGATTCCCATGATTCCGAAAAACGTACTTTATCTATAGAAATCTTACAAATCAATATATTTTCGATATTTAAAGAGGCATTTATAAAAACAAAGTTTCTTTTGCTGCCACTGATTTTTGAAAACATTTCCGAGTAATTCTTTTAGTGTATTAATTAGTTTTCCCTAACCAAAATATCAGTTTTTACGATACTACCAATTCTCAATGAAACATTTTCAGATGCGTAATTGAATTTATACACGAAAGAGTAATAAAATAATATTAATGTTAATGTTGTTAAATTATGTTTGTCTGTAAAACATCTTGCTTGAACATAAAAATGTTTACCTGAGAATTTATACCATCCGTAAAGACATGTTGAGGAAATTGATTAATTCAATACAAAAAATACTCGGAAACGTTTCTGAAAATCAGTGGCACCAAAAACATAGCTTTTTAAATCTTGCAAATACTTTAGTTTCGAAAGTTTCTAAAAACAAAGGAATCGTTAGTAACTAAGAAGATGTTTTCGCCTATTTACGTTCGTGGTGATATTATATTTTCCTACATTAAGAAACGTTTGTTTTTTTAACATTGTATTTAATTAAATTTAATGATATTGAGTATATGTTTCATATATAAAATATCTGAAACTGAAACGAATCACTTTCAAGAGAAGGGTTTTTGAGAGCTTATCTTTAGCATCGATCTTAACAAGAGACTTTTCAATACTTTCAAACGTAACGGAAGTAATTTATCTATATATACCTTCCGCTGAATTTCCTTACTCTTTCAACCATAAAACATACAAACACTCTTTCATTCAAACATTTTCGAAGGGAAATATTTGTTTCCTTTTCCTGATCCTTTTCATAGAGTTTACAGGACAAACATCATGCATCCATTGTGCAAGCAATTAATAAGAGTTTTCATTGAATGATGGTATATGTCAAATACGAAACATAATTTAATATTTTGTGGTAGTATTTGTAATGTATCATTAACGATTTTTCGTGTCATAATTTTTAATTATGACTATATATATTAATAATTATCATATTTTTTATTAATAATTCTGTAAACATTAGCAAGTACTTGAAGAATTATTTATTTTTCCTATCTCATTGCAATTTTTCAATTTAAGATATGCAAAATAAAATGTAAATGTTTTCCAAATTTCATTTATTTTGCTTTACCCGTATCACAGAAAAACTACATTTCAAAAGTTGGAATATACATGCCCGTTTATCAACAATCCCATTTGCAATTCTAAACTATTTAATTAAATTTAATAATATGGAGTATGCTGTCCCTACACTGTAAAAAATGATCAATGTTTCTTATTTTCTGAAAATATGCTATAACCACGAACAAAATGATAATGCAATCTTCTGAGTTATCCGAAATTTCAAATAGCATGTTACATTGTCTTTTGAATCCCCAGAAATGAATACATTTTCAAACTTTAAAGAATGATTTATAAAAACAAATTATTTTTAGCTGCCCGAATTTTTCAGAAACGTTTCCGAAGGGATTTTATAGTGTATTAATTAGTGTCCTCAGCCTGGAATACCTGTTTTTCGAATGCTATCAATTCTGAAAGAAACATTTTCATGCTCAAAAAAAAATGTTTAACAGACAAACATGCAAAATTAACAGCGTTAACAATAACATTAAAATTAAGATTATTTCTTTACTCTTTCATGTATAAATTAACTTATGCGGCTGAAAACGTGTACTTGAGAATGCATAACATTCAAAAAACAGGTATTCCAGATTGAGGACACTAATTAATACACTATAAAAACCCTTCGGAAACGTTTCTGAAAAATTCGGGCAGCTAAAAATAATTTGTTTTTATAAATTATTCTTTAAATTTTGAAAATGTATTCGTTTCTGGGGATTCGAAAGACAATGTAACATGCTATTTGAAATTTCGGATAACTCAGACGATTATATTATATTTTCGTTCGTGGTTATAGCATATTTTCATAAAATAAGCAACATTGGTCATTTTTTACAGTGTACATGAAATACTTTAAACTGAAAAATTCCAGAGAAAGCTTTTTGAAAGATTTTCTGGAGTGATGTTTCGAGTTCTTTTCAAACGTAACGGAAGTAATTTATCTCTATATACATTCGGGGCCGTGCTGAGGACTTCGGCAACCCTTGGCAAAATATATTTTCATGACCTTTTAAAAAAAAATTAAAAGGATATAAAATGTTACATACTCGACATAATGCACAAAAAATATTACAAGAGTGAATCTGAAGAGAAATCTTTAACACAATAAGTTGTAAAAAATACATCATAAAAAATTATGCTTAAAATAATCAAATTCTCATGCACATCAGTATTCATAATAATCATATTGGTTTACTTTCATATCTATGAAATATTCAGAATAAATTTCAGTTATCTGATATTTATTTCATTGAATAAATTTGTATTTACACTGAATAAATTTCAATTTACATCTATCAATCATCTATCGTCGATCGATGATAGATGATTGAAGTGAAGAGGTAATACGTAGTGTTACGAAATTCATTTTAATGTGTTTTTTATATTGTTTTTGCCAATCTGATAATTGTATAAAAATGTCTGTTTAAATTTTTTTTGTCTTTAATTGCATTTTACAGATTTACAATGTTTTCATATTTCAAATTCTAAAGAATTTACGTCAACCAATAAAATTGGCAAGCCATTGTACTTTTTTTTTTAAAATTAGCATTAAGCATATTAGGAATTTACGTAAGCTCAAGCCAAATGTGTAATTAAATGATTCCATCTAATAAAAGATATCCTTTGTCGAAATCATGGCTTTATTCAAGAAGACTTTACAAAACTCTGAAATTACTTTTTTTTCATCGCGAATTTGTTCTTCATAAGCTTCATAAGAAAATTGCTCTTTTACTTTTTTTTCTGCGAAGAGGTGATACAGAAGGAAAAGTCATTTCTCTATGACTCATCACTAGCTCTTCAGTGAATTCTTTTTCTGAAGTTTGAGCATTAGAAAGACCATTATCTTTATATTAATTTACAAATTGAAGCATATTCTCTATTAATTACAAGGCATTGTTCTTTTTCATGCCAGACCGTTTCATTACTTTGGCAATAAGGTTGAACTGCTTCAAAATATTGTCCCAGACACACAGTGTCAAAAGGATTTTTTTGACAAAGAAACTGCTTTTGTACCACCTTTCCACTTTATTTGACGCTTCAGAAACGTCTACTAACTGTGCATAATAAATATCCCCAATTTTGTAAGGTATAATGTTAATGCTTTCAACTCGACATTCCCCTTCGCCCCTCCCATAATACAGCGATTTAACCATTAACTTTTGCATTGTAAAAAATGACCAATGTTTCTTATTTTATGAAAATATACTATAACCACGAACGAAAATATAATATAAAATATTCTGAGTTACCCGAAATTCCGAATAGCGTGTTCCATTGTCTTTTGAATCCCCAGAAACCAATACATTTCCAAAATTTGAAGAATTATTTATAAAAACAAAGTATTTTTCGCTGCCCGTATTTTTCAGAAACGTTTCCGAAGGGGTTTTATAGTGTATTAATTAGTGTCTTCAGCCTGGAATACCTGTTTATCGAATGCCATCCATTCTCAAGTAAACATTTTCATGCTCAAAAAATATGTTTAACAGACAAGCATGCAAAATTAAAATCGCTAGCAATAACATTAAAATTAAGATTATTTCTTTTCTCTTTTATGTATAAATTAACTTATGCGGTTGAAAACGTTTACTTGTGAATGGATGACATTCGAAAAACAGGTATTCCAGGCTGAGGACACCAATTAATAAACTATAAAAACCCTTCGGAAACGTTTCTGAAAAATACGGGCAGCGAAAAATACTTTGTTTTTATAAATAATTCTTTAAATTTTGGAAATGTATTGGTTTCTGGGGATTCAAAAGAGAATGGAACACGCTATTCAGAATTTCGGATAACTCAGAAGATTATATCATATTTTCGTTCGTGGTTATAGTATATTTTCATAAAATAAGAAACATTGTTCATTTGTTACAGTGTGCACTCATATTTTTTTAATATATGTGTAGAAACAGGAAAGTATCAGTTACATGTTGAATAAGTTCAAAAAACGATTTTACAATAATAGATTATATGCCCATATCTCTTTGTACTAAATTCCATCTGTGATATCCACATGGTAAAAAAAATGTTTTTGATTTTATTTCTAATATTCTAGCTCTTACAGACACTTTTCTGACAACCACGCATATTTGCTCCACTATCATTCCCTGTCCATGCCAATTTTCAATGGACTTTATGTACGCAACCTGAGATCGAGGTTAAAATTCGTCTGCTGGAGTTGTTTATTTTTAAAAATCAGCATAGCGCTCTATGAAGTATGTGTTATTAATGTTTGTTTGATTTAAAATACCACAAACAAATTCATTGTTGTAGCAGTAGATATTCAATGTATTGTAATATAAATTCATAATGTTCTTGTCTATCTGAGAAAATTTGATAAATTTGCAAAATTTCGGTGAAATTTTATGTATGAAAGGTGGGTCTAGGCTAAAGTTCGTCTGCTGAGGGTATTTACGCCCACACAGTCTGACATTCTGGCGGTACAGTGGCTAGAATAACGGATCAAAATACAAATCTGGGGTGTGATACCACGTGCATAAAGTCCATTGACAGACCTACCTCAGATAATTTTGTTAAAAAGACTTCCGTTAAATCTAGGTCTGTACTATCCAATAAACCTTTCAAATAATTCAATATTGTGTTAAGGACAGTTAACTGATCGGAGAATCATCGTCATTTACTTTTGGTGACAATATCCGGAGCATAATCTAGAATTATTGAAAAATATTTTGATCTTTTATCTCAAGAATATCTCAAATTGCATCCAAAATATTTTCACTTATCAGCTGAATAAATTCCTTCTGAATAATTGAGCCTTGAAAATATTCATGCAGCACTAGATCAAATTTCGAAGTTAATTTAACCAGTCCCAAAAAGTAACCATTTTTCAAATTATAAAGTTGTTCATTTCAATCGCAAAAAGGCGAATTTCTCTGAGATAGAAACTGAACTATTGATATCAGTCTTTTAAAAACTGCACGCCAATGTCCTATTTCAGAAGAAGACTCATTTCGACCAGTTTACAACCTATCTTCCATTGCACTCCAACAGAAAGTGTTTCTTTAATATTGTAATGAGTTGAGTAATACGAAATTTGCAATTTCAATTTCAGTAACAATTTGCATCCACTCATCGTAGAAAGGAACAAGGATATTCTCTCTTATTAGCATAGAAACTCTCTAACAACTCGAGAACTATTTTAAAAGAAAAATTCACTAGATTAAGTTCTAGAACATCCCCCTTCTCCTCCACCCTTAAGACCAGTCGTATCGATCAACTACCTGACAATCCTACTTATTACTTTTCAAACATATTTTCAATGGTCGCTTCGATTGAATACCCAACATTTCGTATAAAAACCGTGGCTTCTATTAGTGCCTCTTTTCACGTTTAACGGTTTAACAGAATAGTCAAGATCAGAAACAGCTATAGTGTTGTCGACTTTTTCATTCCAGTGCTAGGAAGCTATGAATCAATAGTGTGTGTCAGATCTCAGAAATGTATACAAATGTCTGGAAGGTAGTTGAAAAGGAAAATCGTTAGTCTCTGTTTCCTGCCTGACTTAGGGAGCTATATCCATGTGGTTAATGGGCCTTGCTTTCCGGGTGTTTATACTATTATTTCTCTTAAAAAGAACCCGACTCCAACAACCATTATGAATTACATAAACAAAGCCAGAAAAAGGCTTCCAATGCACCTATAAAGAACGAGAAAAGATAAATTTTTCTCAAGTAGCGCTTCGTTAACCCCTTGAGGGGCACCGGTATATAATATATAAAACTTTTTAATATATAATTTTGCCACCAGTATTATTAAATGAAAATATTTAGTATTGTATTTTGCAGATTGAGAAGGTAAAAATTCATTATTTAAATTTACTGGTTTCAAAACATCGCAAAATTTAGCATTTTTTAGACCACGTGCTTGCCTTCCAAGAGGTTACACCTGAAGGGGACACATCACCTTTAAAATGGTCAAAAATTCAATTTCAAGGTTTTGATGTCAGTAAATAGTGCATTTTATTCTGAGTAAAAAGGTACCAATGTTTTTTCAGAGGCGATAATTATTGACGAATATATAAAGTAAAACGCAATCGTCATTCTTTGTTTAAGAATGGTAAAAACTTTTTAAAAAACTTTTTAAATCCATTTAATTCACAACAATGATTTTCAAATTGCGCGCACGATTTCTCCAAAAATAATTTAGATAGAACCTCAAAATTTTTAAAACTTATTAATGTTGCAACAATGAACAAAATGAACTAGAATCTTTTAATTTGATCAATAAATTAAAAAATAATTAACTGTAATTAAATTAAAAACGCATTTTGAATGCACTTTTCGATGAATTACAGTTAATTATTTTTTAATTTATTGACCAAATTAAAAGATTCTAGTTCATTTTGTTCACTGTTACAACATTAATAAGTTTGAAAAAAATTGAGGTTCTATCTGAATTATTTTTGGAGAAATCGTGCGCACAAGTTTGAAAATCATTGTTGTGAATTAAATGCATTTAAAGTTTTCACTGTCCATTCAAAAACCACCGCCCCCTGAATACTAGGCCAGCGCGCTGAAAAAAATGGCGGCTGCCGAAGGCGGAATCGTTTGTACAATCCCTTGAACTTAAAAACCAATAATATCTAAAAGTTATCTTTGACTTATTTGATCTCCGAAAAACAAGGCGAAGAAAACTTTTAGAAATTATTGGTGTGGAATTTCGAGGGACCGTTCAAACGCTGAAAAAAAAACGTCCTGCGAGAGCCGCCATTGTTGTCAGCGCTCAGGCCTAGTATTCAGGGGGCGGTGCAAAAACAAAGGATGACGATTGCGTTTTACTTTATATCTTCGTCAATAATTATCGCCTCTGAAAAACAATGGTACCTTTCTACTCAGAATAAAATGCACTATTTACTGACATCAAAACCTTGAAATTGAATTTTTGACCATTTTAAATGTGATCTGTCCCCTAAACAGAACATTCAAATTATTCAATTTTTTTTTTCCTTTCGAGAATTTAAAATTAATGAAATTATATATATGTATTTTTTTTTAGTTAATAGGTTATACATTTTATGCATATTCATTTTATTCAATAATATATAATTTAGGAAGTACAGAAGGAAATGTAAAAAGCAACATAACATTTTTGGCGGCCACCAAATTCTGGCGGCCTTGACCAAAAGTCCGGTTTGCCTGCCAATAAGAACGACCCTGTGTGCATTTCCCTTGCAGATTCAACCCTGCAGAATTTCCTTAATCTTTCAACCATAAAACATGCATACAGGGCTAAACTGAACAGGGTGGGCAGATTTGAAAGGTTTCTGAGTAGTCATCTACTTTGTGCCCAGCCTATAGATGAGAGTCTTGGTAATAGATGGAGCTATTGGAAAATTGTTTAACTGCAGTTATGAAACTATTAAAAGGAATTTAAATATATCAAAGAAACAGCGATGCTAAAAAAAGGGTAGCGTAAATACTTTAAAGTTATTACGAGTAATAACAAATTTCAAAAGTTAAGTTTAAAGGGTAATGCATAACTTATACACATATTTAAAAAGTGAAAAATATACATATAGCACTAGTTCAATATTAGTCTACTCAAAATAATGTGGCTAAATTCACCAAAAAAAAAAAAGTCCTTCCGGCCTGTACCGGGAGGAAAAGGTAGCTTTCCTATATCTTAGTTTTGAAATTTTAGCTAATGTTACACGAAAACAGCAACTTAAAATGCAAATAAAACGTTTACAAAAGATTCGTTAATACTGAATTTGAATGAGAAATTCGCCAAATTATTGAGCAATAGCCAAATTGGCTTCATTTATGAAAACTTATTTTGGTCGCCAAATTTGGCGCTATTTCGCCAAATGTCGCCAAGTTTGGCGAGAATTTGGCGCTAACGGATATGAATATATAGTTTTATGTGTTTGATTGGGAAAATTATTACAACAATGAAAATTTTTGTAATGTGCTGTCTTGTTTCAAAATGTCAGCCACCCTAGAATTTCAAACTGCTCTATCTCAGCCGTTTTTTAAGATAGAGGTAAAACAAAAAATGCTCTGGAATCCTCGTTTCAAGGCCTAATACTGAATTAAAAAATAAATTTGAATTTTTAAATTTTTTGTATATTTATTTTAGTTTTAAATTTTTAAATCGCCGCCATCTTGAAACAAAATGGCGGACCAAGCTGGCCAACGAACTCGGTCGAGACATTGGTGAGCTTAATACACACAATTAGTTTCATCAAAATCGATTTATAAATACGAGCGTTATCGTATGACATAGGTCAGATATATATATATATATATATGGATATATATATATATATATATATATATATATATATATATATATATATATATATATATATATATATATATATATATATAAATCAACATTTGAACGGAGGGTGGTTTTGGGGTCTGGGGGTCATGATCGGTGAAAATGTATCGAAATTTTCCGGAACTGCTTTCCTCCGAACGGCTGCAATAGGTAGCTTTATACTTTTTTGTATTGAAAGCTACCTAAAATGCACTTTTTAAAGCTATATATAGTATGTATTTTAATATGCATTCATTCTTTCATTCAAATATTTTCGAAAGAAATATCTGTTTACTTTTACTTTTCCTTATCATAATGCTTACAGGCATAAAATCATGCATCCATTTTGAAAGCATTTAGTAACGATATATAATAAAAAAAAGGCAAATTTCTCAAGATGTAATCATAGCAAACTCTGTTAAATATTATATTAAATTTTCATAGAAAGTGATTTAAAAAATATTAGAGAGGACGGAAAAAGACTTTTAAGCGGCAATCAGACACGCTATTTAAGTGAAACTTTAGGCTCATCTCTCAACTTTTCCCTCAGCTGTTGCGCTAAAACGCTGTGTGATTGAGATTTCGTATTTGAAACATTATACGCAGTTTTTTCGACGTCAAATGGCTTTTGCTCGAGGCTAACGAAAAAGAAAGGCTACCGCGGTGCTTTACGCGTATCTTTTTTTACAGACCGCCGGAGTCAGGTGATGCTCGAATGCACCAATGAAGGTGTACGAAAGGGGCATCACGTCACTCTAGCGGTCTGTAAAAAAAGATAAGTGGAATGCACCGCGGTAGCCTGTCTTTTTCGTTAGCCTCGGGTTTTGCTACTTAAACTGCTTAATCTGACCAATAACGTCACAGGAGCTTGCGTAAGCCACTCCTTCGAGGATTTCTGATTTCTTTTTGATTTTTATGAACTTTGATATCGTTTCGTCTATTTGTCGCCAGTGTCGCCAAGCACTCTCTTGCATCTTGAATGCAAGAGAGTGCTTACAGGGAAAAAATAGCCGTATGCTCCTGTATGTGGTATACCACACTACATAATATATTATATTGATCAATATTTAATATGTACAATTCTTAATAACATTGCAATATATTATAATTTCACCTTTTATGAAATATATCATTTGTTCTGTTTAATTATTTAACGAATCATTTTTCCTGCAAATAAATAAATTAATTGAAAAATGTTAATCAGTTACTAAAAGTATTTTGGAATTTCAATAGAGGAATTATTAATGTAAGCATTAACTTCATTTCTTTACACTACAAATTGTTTTATTTAATTTGTATTATTGTAATATTTATATATTACATTTAAAAGGATTTTTCTGCGTTGCCTTATGTATGTGCACGGAAATTCAATTTTAGTCATAGATCCTCGTGAATAAAATTTGTTTCAAAATTTCATATTCCATCAAATGTTAAAGTATTAAAAACTCTTCAATCATTTAAGCACCAATTATCCTTACCAATCATTTTTAACACTTTCCAATATAGTTGAAAATTGTTTATGACTTTGAATTGTCTGTTCGTCTGTCGGAGCTGTAACTCAAGTAAATATACTCTGATTGCCCTGTAATTTTTTTATGTTATTGACGTTTAATATATAATGATCGATAATGAAAGTGAAGAGTGCAGCATTTATAGTTCGATTGCCGGGATATTCAAAATTATTCCGTTATATTGCGGTCGATATATGAAAAAAAATCATTTTAAGTATATTTTGATGATGTTACACCATTTCAAGCATAATGAAGTTGATATGCAATTTATGAGGATTATTAACGCACGTTGTTGTGCGTTCTGTAGAATATGGAGTGCAAAGTATTCGTTATTCATTTACAGGGTGACACAAAATACTACTTTTACGTAATGCACTAAAGGAAAATATCACTTGCGGTGCCTTTTGATGATACTATTACGGTAATTCATATTGGCTAAGTAATGAAGTCGACAGAACTGAAGTTATTGAAAAGTATTGTGTGCGTTGCATTTATCGTCCATTTACAGAGACACACGAAAGAATTCGGTTACTGTACTGTCTAAAAGCGGTAATTGCTGGAAGTACATTTTCAACTTTAGTTAAGGTTTTTAAGCTTAACTAAATTTTTGCGTAGTATGTAGTGTGTATAAATTAAGTTGATCATATACAGGACTACACAAAGGATATCGTAAATAATACTGCCTATGGTCTAAAAGTAGTTTTTAACTGCGTTATGCATTTTCCTGCTGAACTGTATTTAGTGTACTAATAGAAGTTAGTAGATTATAAATAACTTCATATACAGGGCTACGAAAGAACAAGATTACATTGCCTTTTATTGTTGGAGATTACTGGAAGTGAGTTTTAGTTGTGTTATGTGTTTTTGACCTGAATTAAATTTTGGCTTAATATGTGATGCGTGCAAAAATCTTTAGATAATATACAGGATTGCTCAAAAGAATTCGAGTGTATTTCCATCTACTGGAAAAAATTGCTAAAAGTGAAATTTTTAACCGAACTAAATTTTAGCTTGTTATGTAGTATATATGGAAATCTATAGATATATACAGGGCTGCACAAATAATTCGGCTACTTGTTTGACTATAGAAAGTTATTGCTAAAACTGGACTTTTGAATGTGTTATATGTTTTCCAAATTGTTTACTTACATGTTTTCTCTCACCTTATTTAACGGGGAAGTTATGTTGCAGTTTTCTGGTTGTGTTTAAGGGGGGTGGGACGTTACATACTCTATGCGTGACGCATGGTTTTCGGTTCTTGTTATTAATGCAGTGCGTCAGAAATTGCTGAAAAATATTTCAGTTAATTTAATTACCCACCAAATATTTTTTCTTTTTTCTTTTTCTTCTTTTCTTTTTCTTTTTTTTATATATGTGGTATAGAGATGAGACGTTTAATGTCCTTTATATTGATTATTCATGCTGGTATTTATCATGAGGATATCTTTGAAATAAGTGCTATGCACTTCAGTTGAAATAGGGGACATGCAGCAATAACATACAAAAATTTCAGGCCGATCCGAGTATATTTACGCAAGTTAGAGCACAGGCAGGCGGTCAGACGGCCAGACAAACCGAAGTCATAAACACTTTTCAACTAGGTTGGAAAGTGTTAAAAATGATCTCATAAATAAATATTGTGATATTATATGCAAAAGAAATGTGAATGGGGCATTTTAAAATATGACAATTATTTGTTACTTTAAAAATTTAATTAGTTAAAAACTTATTATTGTAACACCAAATTTTGAATATATCTATTTTAGCGTCTTATTTAGGAGCCTGCCAATTTTCAAATTAATCCATTGAAAACTGTAGGATTTGGGTTTTAATGTCCACTGACGCCTTAAAGAAAAGCACTCCAAAATTATGTATTTTGGATTGACTTAAAAATCAGCATATACATAGAGTTAAAAATAAATCTACCCTATATATATAAAATCCTAATGAAACGAATTTGTGAAACGATTTTATGAAACTAATTTATGAAACTAATTTATGAAACGATTTTATGAAACGACTGATTAAACGACTGATTATGTTTCAGAGCTATTTTTAATAAAATATTAAACGCTTCATGGTGAAATTAATACCAATTGGCCATAAAAATCCGCGGATGTCAAAACTGGTAATAGAATTTTGAAATTGGAATTAGTTTTCGAGATATTAATTTTTTTCTAATTTTAATGACATTTCTGTAATGATGGCAACTAATTACTCAGTTTTTTTGTGACAAAAAAGGGAGAAAATTTGAAAAGGATTCCGATAGGGATTATTGATTTCTTTTTATTCGTCATTTTCAAATTGAAATTGAATTTATCTTTTATTTCAATCGATAGTAAAGACAACATTGTGATTAAATTATGTTTTTCAGGAAAATATGAAAAAAAAAATCGCATTTCTATCGTCAGGATTCAATCGTCTGTCAGCATTTAATTTAATTTATAAAATGAAAATATTTTGAATAAATTCGTCCAAATGACGTCATTTATGTAAACGCAAAAGAAAGGGAGGGGAAGGAATTAATAGTAATTATTATTTATTGATATCATTGTGTTATTTTTTTGTAAAATTTAATTAAACGAATTTATAAAATCACTAATTCGGATATTTGAAACGAATATATAAAATAATAATTGCCCAACTGAACGGAAGGAGAATAAAATATCCTGCTTGGTTTTCTTTCCAATTTTAGTGAGAATATGACTTCAATTATGGTAAAATGACATTTACTCCTTTCCCTCTTTTATTGGCAGCAAGGAAAAAAATGCTCCCTATATATTCGAGAAATGTTTTTAAAGTTTAAAAGTATTCCAGTAAAAGTTAAAACTTTTCCAGTATATGGGGCCTTGACGAAACAGAGAAAATAGCCTTGGCGAAAAAGGAAATTTGGCAACATACTTTCTGTCAATCTATTCACTTTGTCATTTCGTAACAGAAGCATTTTTTCAATATTTATATAATTTGTTTAGCGTAAAATGTCATTTATCCTATTTTATATACAATCAGAAGTAATTTGTATAGAAAATACAATAATAATATACGTATAATTAAAATATGCATATAAACAAAAAAATCGTCGAATTTGTTTCCATGGCTGTTTATGTCATTTGGCACCAAATCTCACTTTCTGATGCCCGAATTGCGCCAAGCTTTTTAAAAAAGCGTCAAGATCCCTATAATAGAAAAGCACCAAAAGTTCATTGGGTTTGTTTTCATAACTTTTGGCAACAAATCTATGTATATTAACGAATCTACCCCTTTTCGAAGCTCGAATTACGCCAAACCTAAAAGCAAAGGATCCTATACTGGAAAAGTACCCGATTTTCTTATGGACATGATGGTGTAAAATTATCGCGGATAGCAAATTTGTTTAAATATCTCATCAATTGATGCCGAATAAATGCAGGCATGCATGCACAAAATATTTAATTAATTTTGTATGATAAATAATTATTAGAAAATTCGTATATACATATTATTTAAAATAAATAATTTACATATTTAAAATAACATGAAAATATGCATGATGGTGCACTAAAATAGAGAGAAAATTAAAACCTGTTACTGAAAATGTCCATAACATAGTACTTTTCAATACCGTGGTTCTTAATGTTATTCACAAGCAGATGGAATTTTTCTCATCCTTAAACGCAAAGGAAGAATAGAATACAGATCGTTGTTATAAAAGTTCGAGAGGTAGCCACAATTTAAACCTAACCGTTTTATACTAGCTGGTTTTTCAGTTGTAATTGATTTTACTTATCAATCCCGAAAACAGTCGCCAGTTGTCGCAACAGCTGTGTATGAGGCCATGATAATCAAAAAATGCCCCATTAAAACGTTAAAAGCATGGTAACCCAATTACAGATTTACCAATATTTTTAAAACAAAGCACGCTGTCATGTTTTTAGAGGCCTCGAAGTCTGAGCGGAGGTTGGCGAGCGTAGCTCGCAGGGGGTAGGCCCCCTAGTAAATAAATAAAAAATAAAAAAATAATTGAAGTAGTACACATTGTAGTATTATATACATAAGTTTTTAGCACAAAAAAAAATTCTAATCAATTTTTGGATTTTAAATTTAAACAAGTTGGAAATTGTACGTCAAACGTTACAAACGAGGTGCGTTCGTACGCACGTTTTAGAATTAAATTCATGATATCCCATGCGTAGAACGGGTTAAACAGCTAGTTAAGTATATATTTTATGACACTGTTCATACAAATATCTTAACTAGTTATATAAATATTCAGCTATATATGTATCAGCTAGTTATATAAATATTCAGATCTTGATGATTTTTAATTCTGTGAAATGAATTCTATCGTCTGCAGATTAATTTCTGTCATAAAATAAGTATCGAGGTCGCTTGACGATTCAACTTCGGAAGCTCCTATAACAAAAAAGCACCGATTTTAAAAAAAAATTCAAATTTCTTAATAAATATTTTTATTAATATCTCCTAAAGTTTTGATTCGATTTTAATAAAATTTGAAATGTCTCGACAAAATTCTGCAAAGATAATATATTTTAAATTGCAAACCATTTGGTTGGGTAGTTTTTGCGTTGTTATATGCGGACAGACAGACAGACAGACGGACGGACAGACGGACGGACCAAACGACGACTATAGGTGCTACGTATTTATATAATTACGAACGCACCTAAAAATGCAGCATTACAGTATAAAAAGTGTGCTAAAAACCAGACAGAAATAGTTGGAGTGTTTTCGCAAAATCCAAATATAATTCAATGAAATTATATAAATATAATCATATCTGAAATTCCAGTTCTTGGATTAAACTATAGTAGCATCACAGTTTTATTCTTCTGGCTGTCCTTTTTTTTAAAAAGTTATTTCTTCTGTTCTTCAATCATTGCCGCTGTAAACTAATAGGTACAGCACATAACATTTTTTTTTAACTCTTACTCATAAATTTAGTTCCAGCCATACCCCTTTAAAGCTCAGAGATTAAAACATATATATAGATATATGGATACAATACAACCTTTTAAATAAATACTGAAGAAAGTTGCGAGAAATGACAGACAGCCCGCGTACTATGTGCCAAGGGAGCGATAAAGGACTGCCTGTAGGAAGCCGCTTACCAAGTTAGACGCAGCATTTAATGCATCTTTTAGCAAAACGTAATCATTTTTTCCTACCTTTTTGTTGCGTGTAAAGTTGCATGATGTGCTTAAAGTTACGCGTATTGTCCGTGTCTGATTGAGCCTTAAGAAAACGAAACTTTTTTTGCGAAAATTTTTGCCTGTCTAAAATCTGTTAACAAACTGTAAGATTAGATTAAATGACGAAATAGGTGATACTTTCTTTGGTTACGCTTAAAACTGTGCAATTTCTTTTTAATACTTATATATATATATATATATATATATATATTATTGTGGTAAATATTGCATTTTTCGTTCATCGATTTTGAATGTAATATATTTACTTTCTATTAATAACTTTGAAAGCAGTACCGAGAACTTCAAATGGTAATTAATTTTTCCTATCTGTGACAACTTATTTTTATATATAAATAATTGAAAAAATGTAAATATTTTCTAGATTTTGTTCTTTTTACTTTAGACCTTTCGCAGGAAATCTGCATTAGAAAAGTCGAAAAACAAAACAAGCGTGTTTTTCTACAGCTTTATTTGTAATTGTAAATTATTTACTAAAATATAATAATATAGAGTATACTTCAACTTCATAAAACAACTGTATTTACAGCAAATCACATTCAAGGAAAGGTAGTTGAGAGCTTTGTTTGAAGCATCCATCATAATAAGAGCTTTTTCCAGTTACTTTCAAATATAACAGAAGTAATTTATCTATCTATATATATGTCTTCCGCCAAATTTCCTTACCCTTTCATCTATAAAACATACATACACGGTTACATTCGAAAAGATCAGGAAGGAATATCTTTTTCTATTTGCTTGTCCTTATCATAAAGTTTCATGACTAAAATCGTATATACAATGTATAAGCATTTAATAAAGGTTCATGATAGGAAAATGCAAATCTCCTGGGATGTATACAAAACAAACTCTATTAAAACTTCTATTGAATTTTCAGATTGAAGGCGAAAATCAAATATGCTTAAGAAATAAAAGAAGCAAATGTTGCGCTTCGAAAAACAATTTGCAAAGTATAAAGTTTACTTAGGTAAAAGATATAGTGATCCAGAAGTCCTAGGGCTTTTGAAATGTTAATAATTACTAAACTAGGTGCAACAAAAATATGCGGTTTTCACAGAAATACTTTGAAATATGTGGGATTTTTGTTTATAATGTAAAAGAAAATGTAATAATAGTAGCATTTTTGACCAACAAGTGGCGCAGAATATAGTTTTATCTATGGTAAAGTACAGTTTATGGAGAAGAACTAATCATGCTGTAAATGTTAGGACTTTCCAATTTCACGCCCATCATTTATAAGTAATGCCGTCACACGATTAAAAACAGCCAGCAAAGAATTAAAGATAAACAGGTATCCCTGAAACATGGTACAGAATATTATCTTTCAACTGCTCTGTACACATCTGACTTTAAGTAGCCACATAACCAAAAGTCTCAATATGTAAGATGTGAAGATCTTGAAGGACATTAGTGCAAAAGAGAGAGACTCAAGACAAGGGTTTCTTGAAATGCAGACATCAGTATTGTCGTGACAGGAACAGTGATGTCTGTAAGCTCCCAATTCTGCATAAATGTTACGGATCAATTTACATTGAGGTGTCTTTTAAAGGTCTTTAATAAGGTCATCTTTAATAGTCGATAAAATGATTGATAAAAAAGTCTTTTAAATGAAAATCTGAGCAATACCTTAGGAGAGATGTTTCACAATTAACTCATCTCCTTATATAACGTATTGTTTAGATAATCAGAATAATAGTATTGTACTGCAACGCCACTTGTTGGTCAAGAATGTAGCAATTATAAACAAAAAATTACACTATAAAAAAATCCGACATGCGTCTAAGCATTTCGGTACCACATTTTTTTTTTACATTGTTTACGAATTATATATATATATATATATATATATATATATATGTGTGTGTGTGTGTGTGTGTGTATTGTATTTACTAATTATATAGTATATATATAATTGTGTAAATATGCATGTATATTGTTAGTTCTTACAGTTAATATCTTATATATATCAATGTTATTAAAAATCTATAAATTATCGAAACTGTTACTAGATAATTAAAGTTATTTACAATATTTTAATCACATTATTATATTATGTTTAATTATAGTTTAATTATAAGGTATGAGTTATTATAGGGATATGATTATACAAAAGATTATATAAAAGTATACATTTTTAGTACATTTTTAATTTGTTTTATTTTATATTAAAATATAATCTATTTTTATTTATTTTGGAGTCTCAAATTACTATTAAGAACTTAATTTCTTGATTCAAACGTTATTATATTACTTGTAAATTGTTTTATATAATTTTTCAAAAGGTAAAAATAACATCAATTTTATAAAAAGTCTTAAATTATTATTATTATTATTATTATTATTATATTTTAAATCTTAAATTTTATATTTACTTTTATTTACTAATATTTAATTTTAATATTAACTCATTCATTTTTTTTATATCTTCTCTTTTTTGAATGATACAAACAGCATTACTTTAACATTATAATTCAATTAAATTAAGTAAATGTTACACATGTTTCAATACAATTGGCAGTACCAAATTAACATGTTTAAAATACTCAATTTGCATTTTAAGATTTGGTATTTAATTACTTTGTAGCTTGTTATAATATTGATTGGGATTTATAATTTCTCAAAAAAGGAAATAAATGTAATTATTTCATAATTTTATATACTTTTGTTTTATTAAATTTTTTTATTAATATATGCTTTTTACAAATTAATAAACAGTAAAGCTACAGGGTGTTTCACAAAGGACCCCTAACTTTCAAAGCTAGTGACGGTGATAGATAGAAACATGAAACCAGTGATATGTTTATTAAAAAAATCGTAAGAACCTTATACGTAAATCTCAAAATTTATTTAAAAATAGCACCGATAGATGGCACGGAGAGCGTTAAGAATCCTTCTAAAGAGAGTTCAGTAGCATAGAAAGACTAGTCGTCGAAGATTTCGTCATTGAAATCTGGCCGTTATTAGCGTATAGTGAAAATAATTCCGAAAGTGGTGTATACTGTGGTGGAACGTGTGTTTATTGTGTTTGAGTACCACCGATTAAATCAGAGTCCTACTGCCACAAGGAGAAGTTTTCAAACGCGATTTCAAGTCGCAAAAGGCCCAGATGGAAAATCAATTCGTGAGCTTTTCAAAAAAATTCAACAGACAGGCAACGTGGCCGATGCGAATTATTTTCCATATACGAAAATAGCGGTCAGATTTCAATGGCGAAATCCTCAACGGCTAGTCTTTCTATGCTTCTGAACTCTCTTTAGAAGGATTCTTAACGCTCTCAGCGCCATCTATCGGTGCTATTTTTAACTACATTTTGAGATTTACGTATAAGATTCTTACGATTTTTTTAATAAACATACCACTGGTTTTATGTTTCTATTTATCACCGTTTCCGGGTTATTGATTTTTAAAGTTAGGGGTTCTTTGTGAAACACCCAAAATCTTCTTTTTTCTACTCATAGATGACGCTGCTATAAAAAGGCATCAATATATCGTAGTCAATATTCGATTATCATTAAATTCGTATAATTTCTTTCTCCTTTTTTATGCTGTAAATATTTTAATTTCAAAATTCCTTTCTTTAATATCATTATTATTAAGATTGGATATTGTTTTAAATTATGATAAAAATAATTTATAAGTGTATATGAATTATTATTAAATTTGTAAAAATAGTTTATTTTATTAACTGTCATTGTTATTGTTATATGCAACGTGCATTTCTAACGGATAACGTGGATTTTGATAGCTAAAACGATGATGGTACGGTATGTTGTACTGGAATTCCACTTTTTGTCTAACAATTAATTATTAAATACGTTTTTGTATTTAATAATGCTCCATATTCGTTGCTTTTTACACATATCATGTTCCGTTACGCAATATTTGTCAATTTTTATTCAATTTTCTTTAAATTTGACTCGGTAATTGATCGGGCAATAAATTTGGCTCTTTGCTATTAACTCAAACAGAAATCAATTACATTTTACTTATATTGTGAAACATAGCCTTTAAAAAAGTTTTCTACTGTATAAGTTTCAAATTGCTTCTTGTAATAATTTTCACTTTCTTCATCCTAGGTTGTTGCTCTGCATATATTTAAGTATTTTCCCACTGATTTAAATTTTCAGAGTCTTAAAATTTGGGATATATTTATGATATATCATATATTCTAATACGAGCAAATTTTGTGTGTGGTTATGTCTATATATATATATATATATATATATATCGATGAACGAAAAATGCAATATTTACCACAATAATATATATATATGCAAATTTTATCTTAAAAACGGCTCAAACGATTTTGACGAAATTTTGTATCCTACCGTTTTGGGGCACCAGAAAACCAATGGGCTTGATCACGTGTTCGAGAAAATTCGATTAGTGGGTCATTTTGGGTCATCAAGAATCAGGGTCACACTAATTCTATCTAAAAAACGGTTAAAACGATTTTGACTAAATTTTTATCTTACCATTTTAGGGCACCAGAAGACTATTGAGCTGGGTCACATGTTCGAGAACTTTCGATGAGTGGGTCATTTTCGGGTCAACCCGGGTCAAGTTAATTTTATCTAAAAAACGAATCAGACTATTTACACAAAATTTTGCATCCTATGGTTTTCGGGCACTAGAAGACTGTTGGGCTAGGTCACGCTTTCAAGAAAATTCTATTAGTGGGTCATTTTGGTCATAGGTCATTATGGGTCAAGCTATTTTATCTTAAAAACGGCACAGACTATTTAGACTAAATTTTGCCTCTTATGGTTTTTGAGCACGAGAAGACTGTTGGGCTAGGTCTCATTTTCGAGAAAATTCAATTAGTGGGTCATTTTGTTCATGGATCATTATGGGTCAAGCTATTTTATCTTAAAAGTGGCTCAGACTATTTAGAATAAATTTTGCCTCCTATGGTTTTTGGGAACGAGGAGACTGTTGGGCTAGGTCACATGTTTGAGAAAATTTTATTAGTGGGTCATTTTGGTCATGCGTCAGGATATTTGAACTCAAAGCTAATTTTGACCGAGCATAGCTCGGTCTTCCCAGCTCGTATATATATATATATATATATATATATATTATATGTATCTGACATTTCCCATATTGTAACTCTCTTATTTATGAACCGATTTGGATGTGATTGAGTATGTGTACAGGCCATATCAAGGTCCGATCTAATTCGTTGGCCAGCTTTACCGGCATCTTCTTTAAAAATGGCAGCCATTTAAATTTTTTTTATTTTTTTAAAAAATCACAAAGATGTACAAAAATGTATAAATTGAAAAAAAAAATGTTACCGTTAAGTGTTAGACTTTGGTACAAGGATTACGGAGCATTTTTTGTTTTGGCTTTATCTTAAAAAATAGCTGAGATATAGTTTAAAATTCTAGGGTAGCTGGCATTTTTAAATGATCTGATTTTTGTTATGCTGTTACTGCGCATATGTACAGGATATACCAAGGTTTCGACCGAGTTCATTAGCCAGCTTCATCCGCCGTCGTGTTTCAAAATACCAGCCACTTAATATATATTTTTTAATTTAATTCAAAAAGTTGTAAAAAAAATGTCTGCGTTAAGCGGTAGATCTTGATTCAAGGATTCTGGAGCAGTTTTGTTTGTGACTTTATCTTAAAAATTGGCTCGGATATAGCAGTTTGAAAGTCTAGACTCGCTGACATTTTAAAACAATCAGAGATTTTTCATGTGATTGTACTCTTATATATTAATCGATTTGGATGTGAATGAGCATGTGTACAGAACCTACCAAAATCTCGAACGAGTTCGTAGGCCAGCATCACCCGCCATCTTGATTTAAGATGGTGGACACTTAAATTTCTGTTAATTTTTAGGTAGCTTCCAATACAAAATGTAATAAGCTACCTATTCAAGCCGTCCAAAAGAAAGCAATTCCAGAAAAGTTTGGTATATTTTCACCGATTATGACCCCAATACTCCAAAACCACCCCCGTTCAAATGTTATATATATATATGATTTTTGTCAACTCTCGTATTTATGAACCGATTTGCATGTGACTTAGCATGTGTGTATAGGACTTACCAATGTCCCGACCGAGTTCATTGGAGCTTAATTCGCTATATTGTTTGAAAATAGTGGCCACTTAAAGATTTCAAATTCAAAAATATGTAAAATCAAATTAAAAAATACTAAAATATTTTCCCCATTAAATATTCGGCCTTGGTACGAGGATTCCGTAGCATATTTTGTTTCGCTTCTATCTTAAACAATGGCTGAGGTATAGCAATTTAAAATTTTAGCGTGGCTGACATTTTGAAAATAGACAGCTGGATTTCTCCATAATAGGTTTCTAATTTGTGAGTTTTTAGTGAACATGGTTTCTGACAAATTTTCTTTCATCGTTGTAACGATGCTTTGAACTCTTATATGCTTAACACTATATATATATTCATGTCCGCTAGCGTCAAAATCTCGCCAAACTGGGTATCACCTGACAAAATATCGCCAAATTTGGCAACAAAAATAGGTTGCCACAAATGAAGCCAACTTGGAGATTGCTGAATTATTTGGCAAAATTCTCATTCAAATTCACTGTTGACAAAAACTGGGATTGAATCTTATATATTCGGGCTCCAAGCATTTTAGCTTCGTGTGTTTCAGTAAAATTAGCTATTTAAAAAAAAAAAAAAAAAGATTATAAAAGCCATCTTTTTATAAGGGTCCAGGACGGTAGGACTTTTCTTCTGATCATATTTTTCTCCGCTTTAGTATTAGAGTGTATACTGTATCATTAGGTTTTTAGTTTCATTAATAATTCTCAAAACCTTAAGCACTACTTAAAGGCGTAATTTTTTACAATGTTGCATTTTTTTCTATACAAGTTGTAGAACAAAGCAATGTAAATATTGTGAGACTGTAATTGCTCATTAATTAGAACTAACTGGATGATAATAAGAGGTATATAATGACTCCTTTCAAAGTAATAATGAGAGCAAGTTACCAGATGCTCGCTCATAAAATAGATTTAAGGATCTATAACTGTATGTCGCTTCTTTGATCAGAAAAATTGGAAAAGATATTACGCTATAAATTTTGAACACCTAAGACCAACTTAAAAGCATTCGAAATTCCTTGACTTCATATATGTGAACGCGAGAGGCCTTTTCCAGGAGATACGATACTGGGTTGCCACAGAGCAGAATTGTAGCGTCTCTCTCGTGAAGAAAGAAATATGTTTATGGCAAGATGATGCCGCGTATTAGCTGGGTGCAAGCTGACCCGAGCGGTCCTGACTAAACCCCTTAAAAATTTTGTAAATAAAATTTATGTTGCTTTGTATTCGTGGTGTTGTGGCGTGCTGATCAATAAAAAATGGTTAGTTGTAAAATACAATGTCTTATCATTTAATGACCAGCATAATATATTTTAGATTTTGTTTGTTTTGTTTTATGTATATCGCAGAAAAACTACATTTAAAGATTTGAAAATAAACATGCGTGTTATCCAAGATCTCAAAATTATTTGATAATATATAATAATATAGAGTACGCTTTAACTCCATAGAAACAAACTATAATGGATATGAATTGGAAACAAGAAAAGGTATTTTAGTTCTGTTCTGGAGCACCCATTTTAAAAAGGACCTTTTAGTTGTTTTCTATATTAACGGAATTAATTCATCCTTATATACTTCAACCATAAAGTATTGAATAAACTCCTTCATTCAAACACTTTAGAAAAAATAATATTTGTTTACCTTTCCTTATCTTTATCATAAAGTTTCTGGACTCAGATCGTGTGTTCATTGTATAGGCATTTAGCAAGGGTTTATGACGTATAAATTTCTTAGGATGTAAACGTAGCAAACTCTAATAAATCTCCTATCGGGCTTTCATAGCTTTTGAGGTAATAAATATTATTAAATAAATATCTTTAATAAATAGATGAAGAATTTGTTGCATGTCGTAAAGCAATTCTCAAAGCGTAAGTTTATATTAACAGACAAAATATGTAATACTTTTTTTGTTGGTTATCCTTAAAGCCATGCAATCGCGATTTATCTATTTTTATTTTGTGGTAAAAAATATCTTTTGCAGATATTGACTTTCAATGTATTGTTTTATGTTTTAATAATAACTACTGTGAAAATATTAGGAAGAACTTCAAGTTGTAATTATTTTTTTAATTAGTTTAAATTTTTATATTTATAAAATAGAGAGAAAATGTAAATGTTTTTTTTTTTTTTCGCGTCTTATTCTTCGCGTTTAGCGTCGAAAAACTGCATTTGATAAGTTGGATTAATCATGTATGCTCATCAACAATATTATTTATAATTGCAAATAATTTTATTAAATTTAATAATATGGTGGTTTATTTACTTTCATAAAATAACTGAAACTGTAATAAAACAAATTCATGAAAAGGTCCGTTGAGAGCTAGATCTTCTTGAGATCCATCATAAAAAGAGTTTTTCCAGTTACTTTTAAATGTAACGGAAGTAATTGATCTATCTATCCCTTAGACTGAATTTCCTTATTCTTTCAACCATAAAACATCATACACTTTTCCATTCAAACACATTAGAAGGTAATATTTGTTTCTATTTGCTTCTTCTTATCATACAGTTTCAGGACAAAGGTTGTGTATCCACTGTCTCAGCTTTTAATAAGTATTTATGATAGGAAAATACATATCTCGTGGGATGTAAACAAAGCAGACTCTATTAAATATTCTAACCAGTTTTCAGAATGAACGCAAAAAACAAGAAAATTGTTTAAGGAATAAAAGAAGCAAATGTTGCGATTCTAAAAATTATTTGCAAAGTGTAACGCCTACTTTATGTAATAAGATAAGTTATTTTTGTTAAATAAGTGCTAATAAAGTATGCTATTACATGTGTTATTATAATAATCAGATTATTCTCCGATTTAGTACTAGCGTTTATATGGTATCATTATTGTTTAATGTAACATATTTTTAAATTAGAAATAATAACTCTTAAAATATTAAGAAGTACTTAAAGGAGTAATCTTTTTACAATTTTGTATATTTCTCTATTCATGTTCTTGTGGTAAACAATATAATTTTTTTCTAAATTTTGCTCATTTTGATTTTGCGTATAGCTTGCAAACTACATTTAGAGATTCAAAATAAACATGCGTGTTCCCAACAGCCCTATTTATAATTCATAATTACTTGATAAACATAATAATATAGTTATATATCACTTTAGCTCCATAAACAAGTTGGAAATTGTACGTCAAACGTGACAAATGAGGTGCGTTCGTACTATAGCTAGTTATATAAATATTCAGATCGTTTCTGATTTTTAATTCTGTGAAATGAATTATATCGTCTGCAGATTAATTTCTGCAATAAAGTAAGTATCTCGGTCGCTTGACGATTCAACTTCGGAAGCTCCTCTAACAAAAAAGCACCGATTTAAAAAAAAATTCAAATTTCGTAATAAATATTTTTATTAATATCTCTTAAAGTTTTGATTCGATTTTAATAAAATTTGAAATGTCTCGACAAAATTCTGCAAAAATAATATATTTTAAATTGCAAACCATTCGGTTGGGTAGTTTTTGCGTTGTTATATGCGGACGGACGGACAGACAGACGGATAGACAGACGGACGGACGGACAGACGGACGGACCAAGCGACGACAATAGGTGCTACGTATTTATATAATTACGAACGCACCTAAAAAACTGTAATTGAAATGAATCGAAAAGGTCTTTGAAAGCTGTTCTACTGCATACATCATAAAGCGGACTTTTTGCAATTACTTTCTATTGTAACGGAACAGTTTATCTGTATATACATTCAACTAAATTTACTATTTAAACCATAAAACATGCATACAATCCTCCATTCAAACACATAAAAAATATTTGTTTACCTTTTCTTGCCTTTATCATAAAATTTCAGGACTCAGATCGTGTGTGCATTGTGTAGTCATTTATTAAGGGTTTATGATGTACAAATCTCTTGGAATGTAAACATAGCAAACTCTAATAAATGTCCTATAAAGTTTTCACAGGTATTGAAGTAATAAATAATAGTAAATATATAAGTTTAAGAAACGGATGAAGGATCTGTTGAATACCGGAAAGCAATTATCAAAGTGTAAGTTTAGATTAAAATAAAAAATAAGTGATACTTTCTTTGGTTAGGCTTAAAATCATGCGATTGCGTTTTATTTATTTTTATTATTGTTGTTTTCATTTTGTGGTAAAAATTATATTTTGCGAATATTAAATTCAGATAGTATCAGATTATAATTTTTATGTTTTATAAATAACTTTGAAAATATTAGCTCGAATGTCAAAGTGTAATTATTTTTTTAATTGGTTTATTTTTTTGTATTTATACATTAGAGATTAAAATGTCAAAACTTTATAAAGTTCGTTTCTTATGTTTTGCGTTTAGCGTCGAAAAACTACATATGAAAAGTCATATTAATTATGTAAATGCCCCAACAATGCTATTTATATTTGAAAAAATATATATAATACAGGGTGGACACCAAATAGTTGGGCAATTTCGTAACTAAACAGTTTTCGAAATATTACTTGGAAGATACCAGTTCAATTGCAGATTACTAGTATCATATTATACGTTTACGGACATACTTCTTACTCTGGTACTGAATCATCTTTTTCTCATCATCAATCCCTGTATATCGTCTTAGCTTTATCGGTCACGAAAGTGTTATTCCTCAGCCACAATGATCACCAATTCTTTTCGTACTAGATTTCTGTTTCAGTGTATGGGTCCATTCCTGAATTGCAATTACCAATCAGCATAGATTATGCTCACATCATAGTAAGAATTTAATTACCGATGGTACATTTGCAGCATAACGAAGGGCGGTCGCATCGAACATTTGTAAAAAAGGTAAACTTTATGTGTTTCACTATCTTATAATCAAGTGTATTCTCATCTTTGTATGTATAATTAAACATAATAAACCATTCTTTTTGCCCAGCTAATTTATATCCACCCTGTATATAGGTTCCCTTCCCTTCATAAAATAACTGAAACTGTAATCAAACACGTTCATGAAAATGTCAATTGAAAAGTTTTCTGAAGTACCCATTAAAAGCTTTTTTTTTTTTGAGTTACTTTGAAATGTAACGCAAAAAAATTTAACGCATTTTGGAAGTAATTGTCTGTACCATATTTGCGTAACTTGAGCCATCGCATATTTTACGCATATTTTACTACACAGCGTATTTTTTGCATACCGTACTTATAGAACCGATGAAATGTTGAAGAAAGTCCACAAAATATACGAGTAAATACGGTATATACGTACTTTCCACTGACTTTACTTACTCTTTCATCCATAAAACATTCATAGAATCTTTCAGTCAAACACATTAGAAGGTATATTTGTTTCTATTTCCTTAAAACATACTTACTCTCTTTCATTAAAACACATTAAAAAGGAATATTTGTTTCTTTTAAAGTTCCTTATAAAGTTCCATGCTAAGCTTGCGTATTTATACGAATATACAATTCTCTTGGGATGTAAACAAAGCAAAATCTATTAAATATTTCATTGAGTTTTCAGAGTGAACACAGAAAGCAAATAAATATGTTTGAGAAATGAAACAAGGATAAGTTGCGCTTCGAAAAACAACTTGCAAAGTGTGAAATTTACTTTAGGTAATACGAAAAGATATTCTTTGTTAAGTAACTGATTATAAAGTATGCGATCACATGTTTAATTATGTAATCAGATTATTCTCCGATTTAGTAGTATAATTTATACTGTAGCATTGTATTTTAAAAAGTAATATATATATATATATATATATATATATTATTTTATTAATAATTCTGAAAATATTACTTAAAGGATTAATGTTTCCACGTTGTCGTTGCAATTTTCCTTTTTAGGATGTAAGGGGGGGGGGGAGGAATTTAAATGTATTTTTTGGATTTTGTTCTTTTCCGTTACGCTTATCGAAGGAAAACTAGATTTAAAAAGTCGAAAAAAAAAACGTCCGTGTTCCACAAGTGTCCAATTTATAACAGTAAATCATTTACTAACATCTATAATAATAATGAATGACATTTTTGAGTGTGAGAGAGTATGTGTGTTAGTGTGTCTGTCGACTGTCTGAAGTTACGGCTGCAGGCAGAGCTACAAAATTCGATAGGGAGGATCTCTATATATGTAGATATGTACCTTGAAACCCGATTTTGGATTTTTTATATGCGCTTTCGTGGCGTTTTCTTTTTTCACGTTTTGCATCGATTTTTCTACATTAGTAAAAGGAATGTGGTTTCATTCTTTTAAAGCAATCTAGCAAATATTGCCCTCTATTCAATTACGCTTATTTGGAATTTGAACAGCGATTTTTGAATTTTTCGCGATTTTTTCATGCAATGTTTAGTGGTTTTTCGTGTTCCGCAGTGATTTCTTTTCAACATTCATGAAAGAAATCCTGTTTTAATATTTGAATCCAATATAGTAAACTTTGTCCTCTGCAACTTTTGAAATACATTTTAGCGCTTTCTCGCGATTAGTTCCGATTTTTCCACATTATTAAAGGGAATCCGGTTTCAATCTTCTAGCCCAATACAGTAAATTTTGTTCTCCTTTCAATAAAGTTTTTTTGGAAATTCGTGCAGCGAGTCTTAGAATTTTCTCGCGTTTCGAGCTATTTTTTGACGGGACCGGCAACGCAGGGCGGATCAGCTAAGTGTAGAGTATACTTAACTTCACAAAATATTTATAACGAATCACATTCAGTAAAAGATCCTTGAGAGCTTTTCTGAACCATCCATCATAAAAAGAGAAATTCTAGTTACTTTCAAATATAACGGAAGTAATTTATCTACGCTGAGTTTTCTTACCCTTTCAACCATAAAACATCCATACAATATTTCATTCAAACACTTGAGAAGTGAATATTTGATTATATTTCTTGTTCTTATCATAAACTTTCTTGACTAAGATCGTGCATCAATTTTGTAAGCATTTAGTAAGTTATGATGAGAAAATACAAATCTCTTGGGATGTAAACAAAGCAATCTCTATTAAACCTTTTATCGAGTTTTCAGAGTATGCGAGAAAATAAATAGTACGAAATAAATATAATTTAAGAACGAACGAACCGTCTTTGGAAGAGTATTAGCAAAGTGTAAGTTTTGGTTTAGCTAATAAGAGAAAACAGTTGTTGCCTGACCATTTCCGTGTAAGGTGTATTGTCAATTATATTACTTTCTTTTTCGAAACAGAAATTTATCATTTTCCTGGTATCGATTGCATCGTATCATTATCGATTTTTAATATAATGATTTTAATTTTTAATAACAAGCTATAAAATTTTAGATATCATGTGTAATATTAATAATTTTTTCAAAGATTTTATAATTTTTGTCTGTAACATTAGAGGATGAAATGAAAGTGTTTCTGAAATATTCTAAATTTAAAAAAATGTAATGCATTTCTGATGTCTGATTATTATATTTTACTAGCTGACATGCCCGGCTTTGCCCGGGCCCTTGATAATACCCTTAAAAATACCTAAAATCAATGTTGAATGATTTTATATTTTTAAATGAAAATCTATCCAAACGTACTGAAGGACACTCGTTATAGTTATTGCCGATTTAATGTCAATTTAATTTCTGACGTTTTCATATATTAAACTTTCAATTCTGACCAAAAGTTCCTGAGGAACCCTAAATAATATAAAGCGCTCCCCCACCTTTCTTCTTTTAAACTTAAAATAATATACAGTATTGGCCAATTTATTAGTCCCATTCGAAAAATAATTCAAAAACCTTGTTTATAAGATGTGATTACATTAAAATTAAATAAAAATCATACACTCGTGGCATCATAATTCACTTTTATATTTTAACAGAATAGTAATTGTCAGTATACTTCAGAACCACATGGCCGTTATCATTATATTTTTACGCGTAACGATTTCGCTATGGTACTCCATTGTGAAATTTGGTAATTTTTTTAATTCAATATTTGAAAACGGCATAATCATTAGATTTGAAATTTATGTCATGAAAAATACAATTTTTTACCTTTCTAACGAAGTTTGTCTAACAATTTAATGACAAATACTTTTCGAGCTATTAATTTTTTTAGAAACTTCAAATATTTCATTTTCCGAGATTATTCTGTGGCAACGATTATTGAAAATCCCAGTCTTCAGCAACGCATAGCTTTTTATTAAAGATGATGTGTTTTACAGGCAATTTACTTCTGATAATTTGTATTTAAGATGTATGGTGTCGAATATTAATATTTATCATTCTTAACTATTTAATTAAATAACATAAAGCCAAGCAATAATCCTTTTCCTCAAAAATAAATTGAGATGCAATGAGTCACAATGAAGAAAACACTGTTTTGAAAGTTTCGCTTACCGCATATTAGTAACGCATTTTTCAGCTAGGTTTTAAGTAACTGAAGTACCTGATTTAACAATCATGAAAAAATCTCACTACCGCGTGCTACTTTATCACCAACTTATCACAAAGAATTGCGCATGGCATTCTTCGACTTGAAATGGTAAGAATAGTGTCTACGTTTCATGTATGAATGCAAATTTGCAAATACAGGTTGTGTATATATTAAAAATTTCACTAACATAAAAAAAATAGTAAAAATTGTACTATTACTTCTCAAATGATAACACCGACTTTTGATACGTTGTTTCATTTCCTTGTATCAAATCAGCTGAGAAAAATAATAAATTAAGAACTTAAAAACTTGTTAGGAATTTAGCGATAAGTTTAGAAAATAATTACATTTAAAACAACCCGAAACATTCAAATAGTTAACAGAAAAGGTATAGAAATTAATATTTTAAATGAAAAGCATTTTGGAATGTGTAAAAATGCTTGCATTTTTTTTCGGATATTGTTTAAGATATTATTTTCTTTTGATACATACTAAAAGAGGAGACGATCCCCGTACTCAGTCGAAAATTAAAACGTCTCTATATATCGAATATTAATGATAGAATTTGTGGTAAAAATACTTAGACATGTTTGTACGGCAATTATTCTTCATATACAAAATTCAATGTCTGTCATAATTAATCGAATTTGTATAATTATATATTTTTAAATGAAAATCTATCTAACCGAACTTAGAGGGGGGGGGGGGAGCTCACTACCTTCGGCAGCATACATCTTGCGTAAACAGTAAAGTGCTACGCACACTCCGGTCTGTTTTAATTTAATATTTTTAAACGAAAATCTTTCCAACCTAGAGTTGAGCGCTTCATTGCCATCGGTAGCGTACACCCTCGAATTTGTAGGATTTTATATTTTTAAATGAAAATATATGAAAGCGAGCGTAGAGTTGGAAGCCTATGTTATTTTGGCAGCTTAAACCGGTCGTACGAAGCACCCTACGGTCTGTTTTGATTATATATTTTAAAAGGAAAGATCGGCGTAGCCCGTGACAGTGATAAAATGTCAAATATACCTAAAATCATTGTGGAATGAATTTATACTTTCAAAGTAAAATCTTTCCGAACGAAGTAAAGGACCAACAATCTAGAGATTGCCGATTTCATTTGTTACAATTAGCTATATTAAACATTCAATTCTGACAAATACATCCCGTGGAAACCTAAATAATCACCCCCCCCCCAATCTTTCATTTCCAAAATACACTTCTCTGGTTGCTTTGTTACTTCTGATTTCAAACCTCATATCACTCGAACTGCATGCTTGGAGAAAATTTCTTTTCATGGAGCAAGAACAAAATCTGACTATATCACAAAATGAGTTACAGAAAGGAATTTTTTTTGAAAGAGTTAATATTAATATTTTTTTAACAAAAGACGACACTGTAAAAGAAAATGTACGCTAATTAAGTGATATTTTTTTTGTTTTTCTTATTTTGACTTCCAAAGGAATGTAGATTTTTAAACTTTGCATAAAAAACAAAAACCGCGAAAATAACTTTCGGAAACGATTGTTTTTTTAAAGAGATAATACTAATATATTTTTTAAACTGATTACAGCGTTTGACAGGAACATGAACGTAAGTATGGTTTAGCATTTTTCTTTGTTCCGTATTTCGATTTTCTGAGCGGAGGAAGATTTTTTTTAAATTGCAGAAAAAAAGAAAACCCGAAACGTTGTTTGGAAAAGAGTTTTTTTGAAACAGTGAATATTAATATATATTTTTATCGGATTGTCCCATTAGAAAGGAAAGTGTACGTAAATAAAGTTTCATATATATATATATATATTTTATCGTATTGCAAATAGTTAAGGTGATGCGGACTCGGAAAGATGAGAAATAAAAAATGCTCGAAAAAAATATTTTGATAAGAATTCTTTTGAAAGGGTAAATATTAATATTTTTTAACGGATTGCGCCATTAGAAAGGAAAACGTACGTAGATATAGTTTAGTATTTTTGTATCCATCTTCTTTCTTCGTTGATTGAGGATCTACAGAAATTTTCAGAAATTCGCCACGATCAGCGGCAGCGCATAAATTTCAGATGCTCATTAAATATTTTAATTAATTTATCGGTTAATTAACAAAAAAAGTAATATCTGAGTCTCAGGTGCATTTGTTCCTGCCTTGGAGTATCCTCATCCATATTTTCAGACCTCTACGTGCGGTAGATTTTTCTAGCTATCTTCAACAGACAGACTCACGAACAAACACATTACTATCAGTATGGATGCAGTATAAAATGATGTATGTGGTTATTTGGACTCAGCCCAGTAGTGTGTCCTAGTAGTGTGTCCAAGTAATCTCCTTTTTACTTACCCATCATACGTAGTATAGGGTAAGTCTTGTAATCGTTTAGAAAAAAAAATGACGGATTTACACGTTTCAGACACTGGAGATTCCGAAAAATATATTTTTAGAAAAAAAAATTGCCGTGTGTCTGTGTGTCTGTAAACGCTCTATCTCCCGAAAAAATTGAGATAGAGACTTGAAAATCGGTATGTACTTAGTGTGTAATAATGGGAAGAAGCTTATTGAATTTCAGTAACCTCGATTATCCGGAACTATTTTTTTCGGACTCGCGAAATATTCATTCTGATGAAAGGTATATAAAAATTTTCGAAATTGTTTATTTTAAGGAGTGAATATAAAAGACAATAAAAAACCATTAATTTTGCATAAAGCATGAAGCCGATCGGATGATTAGTTGCCGAGATATTTGTAATTCTAATTTCCACACTCTTCGATTTTTCATGACTCTGTATTTCAGCCAAATTTCAATTCAAAGACATAATTTAATTGGAAATGAGACGCTTAACCCGGGAGAAGTCGCATGGGGTATGACATACCCCGAGGGCGTACGGATTTTACAATTATCACCACTTTTCGAAAAGTAATCTCTATCGTATTTTATCCTACAATTTGTAACAGTTGTCACTGACTAAATAAGTTGAGAATTATTGTTTGTATTTATTGGTGACAAATTAAAAACTATTCATACCCTAGATATGCGCGATTTCTCCCGGGTTAATCATATGCAATAAACCGCTAGTTAATAGAATTATTATTTTTGGAGTTATAAGGATGTTTCTTTTAAGCAATTCAGTAATTGAGCCTTCAAAGTTTATGACGTCATCAAGCATCGATTTTATTCGAATTGCAATGCATTTTATAAGTAGTTTACACATTTTTTATTTTAATATTTTGTATTATGCATATACATGATGGGTAAGTATTACGGTGGTCCCCAACGACTAGTTATGTTGTCAGCAGCACACCATTCATTGCTCATAATTTTTATAGTGTTAATGAATTTTCAATCTTGCTAACGTAATTGTTATTTTCTTAAGGACCGAATATGAAATGTGAATTTCTCATTACCTTGTGCATAGTTACAGCAAGAAATAATGTGGAGGTGAAATTTATTAGGCCACAATTTTTTTTTCTTTTTTAAATTACAAAGCAACATATTCTCAATTAAAAGAAGGCCAGAAGGTTTAGAACCTATATGTGCGATCAAGATTCTTGGCTAGGTGTATTAACTATTAGAATATTGGAGAATCACGAAAACACTTTCAATAGAGTATCTCTGCACTGATTTAATTATATATATTTTTTTTGTTTTTGTGTCTAAGTAAAACCCTATGGTCTACATTCCCGATTATATATTACTACGATTGTTTGATGAGCATGATAATGATTTTTAATAATACATTATTCCCTTAATTGGTTGGATAATGCAGGACAGCATCTCAATGACCTGATGGGGCTTATGCTTTTTTATTTTCCATAATCTACATTAGGCCTGTTAATAAGGAACTTTATCCTCCATTCAATAAGAATTGTAAATGTTTTGCTTACATTGGGTGAAAACAATATTACATGACTAGTCATGATACTCTATTATATCATAAAGAAAGGAAGTCAAACATTATTTTCTTCTATATTGTTGCATTTTTAGAGCATTGGATAATATACATTTTCTAACATATTTCTTTAGCAGCTATCATCATTAGTATTAGTGCAATTCATTTGCTGCCCGAGAAAAAAACATTCTCTTCAAATGCGCCCGAAAAAAGCCAAAAGATTCTTACTTTCGAATGCAATGGAAATACTTTATCTTTACATGACTTCCACTGAATCTCTATAATAATGTCTCTATAAAACATGCAAGCACTTTCAATATGAATATTTGTTTAGTTTTCTTGATTCTTATCATAGAGTTTCAGGACTAAGATTGCACATACATTGTATAAACATTTAGCAGGTATTTATTATAAGAAAATAAATATCTCTTGGGATGCAAACAAAGCAAACTTTATTAAATCTTCTATCAAGTTTTGAGAGTGCATGAGATTATACATATTAGCAAATAAATATCTTTAAGCAGCGAACGAAGCATATGTTGCGCATCTGAAATGATTAAGAAAGTTTAATGCTTATTTTAGATATTAAAGAAAGATAATGTTTTTTCAAATAGCGCTAAATAGTGAATGGTTAAATGTTTTACTCTCTACATGTATTAGTTTCCAGTTCTTTCGTAGCTATTACATTGTGCGGTTTTTGATTTTCAATAAATATTTCCTTTTTATTATTAACTTAGAAAACTTTAGGACATGATTGAAAGCAAATTCATTTTCCGAAGTCCGTGCAATTTTTGAGTTTTAATTTAGAAAAAAGAATGTAAATCATTTCTGGATTTTGTTTAGTATGCTTTACTCTATTTCTAGGAAATGTAGTATTTTAAAATTTGAATTAAACATTTATGAACCAAAATAAAGATATTTGCGAGTTCAAAGTAGTTACACAAATTTAATGATAAGGAGTATTCTTTCTCATCATAAAATAACTGTAACAGTAATGAATCATTTTAAAGAAAAAGTTTTTTAATACTTTTAACACATTTGCGTCCTATTGTTTTCGAGTTTTCACCAGTGAGTCGCACTTTTAGGAGTTAGCATTGAACGCTGCGTTATTTAATGAAAACCTTTTGTGTGGTTTATATCACAAAAAGATATATATATATATATTTTAAACTTTTGAAATCAAAAACATATAAAAAGTTCTTTTACTAAATCTCACATATTTTTATATGATTATAAGTATACTTTTATAAAGTTAAAAAAAATAAAAATTAAAATACACTTCATTAAATTTTAATGTGTGCCCTCTTGGTAGCTCGGAAAATGTGAACACGGTAATCTAGTTCTCGTCAAGTGTTCGTTAGCATGTCTCCTGTAACAGTGCACACAGCATCTTTTATCCTACCCTTTTCAGTTCTTCAACGGCTGGAACTGGTGTGCAAAGACTCTGTCCTTGATATAGTCCCAATCGAAAAAATGAATAGTAGTAATGTCAAGAAAGCGTGGAGGTTATGGTATTGCTCCATCCCTTCCAATTCACAGGCGCGGAAAATTTTCGACTAGGAACGCAAATGGGCAATTTCGTTTTTGTTTTTTAAACCAAAGCACAAGTTGTGATTTCTACTGCATCGCCGGCTTTTGGCCAAAAATGATGTCTTTCTTTACAATTTATCACTGATTCACCCCTGCATCCCGTAGAAGTAAGAGTTAAGCACCATTAATTACACAACAAAATTGTTAAAAATGAACTATCTAATGATACAAAAATTTCAATATTACATTTAACGGTTATTTTGTAATATTTTTTTATAATCAGTGGAAAACTTTCTGCTCACTTTGTATCTATCTATCTATCTATCTATCTATCTATCTATCTATCTATCTATCTATCTATATTTATATCTATCTATCTATCAATCTATATATATATGGACTGTAGAAAAGGTATTTTGCACTGAAGAGGGCAGATGGAACAATCGCTAAAACCAATAATGAAATAGTACACATTGTAGAATTTTTTTTATAACAATCTATATAAATGGAAGATCAAAGGGAAATCAACTTACGTGATCCACGAGTAAACATAGCAGAAACTGAAGAGATAATCCCAGTGATGACAGATGAAGTTGTACAAGCCATTAGATGCATAAAAAAGGTAAATGCCCTGGCAAAGATGAAATTACAATTGACCTTATCAAAGAAGCAGGAGAAAAATTTGCAAAAATACTAGCCTTACTGTTTTCCAAATGTCTTGAGAAATCAGATGTACCAGAAGATTGGAATAATTCTGTGATGGTGCTACTTTACAAGAAAGGGGGGAAGGAAAACATTAAAAACTACCGTCCAATCAGCTTAATGTCAGTGATTTATAAAATTTTCACCAAAGTTTTAACGACAAGATTTGAATCAGCTCTGGACTCGGCTCAACCTAGAGAGCAAGCAGGATTCCGAAATGTACAATGGATCATATTCAAACAGTAAGGAAACTCATAGAAAAACATAAATATAATTTACCTCTCTGCATCGCCTTTATTGATTATGAAAAACCATTTGATTCGGTCTACACATCTGCAGTAGTTGATTCTCTGGACGACATTGGTATAGACAAACCTTACATCAATATCATAAAGCAGATTTACAGGAAAGCAACAGTAACCATCCGTTTGGACAAAGAAAGAGGAAGATCAAGCTTGGAAGAAGAGTAAGACAAGCAGATACCATTTTGCCTAAGCTTTTTACTGCTGTCTTAGAAAATATTTTCAAGAAGCTGGATTGGGAAAACAAAGGGACTAGAATAAATGGGGAATATTTAAGACATCTCCTGTTTGCTGATGACATTTTAATTTTCAGTAATAGCTCTGAAGAATCGGAAAATATGCCAAAAGATTTAGCAGATGCTAGCATTAATGTGGGATTAAAAATAAATTTGTAAAAGACTAAGGTGATGTTCAATTCATTTGCATCAAAAAGGAAAAGTGTCTACAACAACACTGATATTAAAGAAATGCAAAGTTATTTGTAACTTGGACAGGAAATTTCATCAGACAATAGTATCATGAATGAAATCAAAAAGAAAATTAGGAAATGGATGGAGTCCTTTTGGGAAGAACAATATTATTCTTAAGAGTACCATGCCTCTTTTTTGAAAAGAAAAGTGTTTAACCAATGTGTTTTGCCTGCACTAACTTATGGAACAGAAATATGGACGCTAACAAAACGGATGGTATACAAAGATTATTAACAACACAGTGAAGTATGGGAAAATGTATGCTAGACATAACTAGAAGAGACAGAAAGAGAATAACCTGGATAAGAAGTCAGACGAAAGTAACATCATAGAGGGAATTAAATGGCTAAAATGGAAATGGGCTGTTCACATTTTAAGAAAACAAGACATTAGATGGAGCACAAACACCCTACAGTGGTATCCCAGAGATGTAAAACAACCAAGAAGATGACCACAAGTAAGATGGAGTGACGAAATCAGAAAAGTGAACGGTGTTAATTTGATGACTAAAGCAATAGATAATGGAATAATCTGGGGGAGACCTACATCCAGCAGTGGATTGAAAACGGTTGTTGTTGTTGATGATGATATATATATGTCTATATATAGTTATACTGTTTGTAATCGATGTATTTATATGCATAGTACCACACTGATTGTGTAAATACGAATATTATGTATAATTTTGTGTAATAGTGTATTATATGAAATCCAAACTAACGCCCAAAAATTGAATTACAGATATCCAAAGCGCGTGAATTCCCGTCATTGTTCGCATATCTTTTAATATAAAGCAGCCTTTTCAAAAACAGCATTTCTAATTACTTGCAAACGTAATTGAAGTAACTTATTCATAAGTTCTTTCTACCGACATTATTTATTCTTTCTTTTATAAATGGATGAATACTTCATTCAAATATTTTTAAAGAAAACGTGTTTTTTTTTTCTAGCTCTTAATACATAGTTTCTAAACATAGAACTTACATCGATTATATAAGCATTTATCTCGGGTTTATCATCCAACAATACAAGTATTTTGAGATATGAACGAAGAAAACTCTATTAAATCTTCTATCAAGTTTTCAGAGTGTGTGAGAAAATAAATACAACCAAGTAAATATCTTTAAGAAACGATCTCTGCATACGCTGCTCTTCGGAAAAGAATTAAGAAAGTTTTACTGTAGGTGATAAGATGTGGTGCTATGTTGCGCCCAAAATTGTACTGTGACATTTTTTATTTTTCTAAGAAGATATTTTTAGTTTTGTGGTAGCGATAGCCTCGTACTATTATCGATTTTTAATGAAATATATTTCAATTTTAATGATAACTCTAGGAAATTGTAGATAGTATCTGATCGAATGGCAACTTTTCTAAAGATATAGTAGCTTGTTTTTGAAAATATTAAAGTGAAAAGTTGGTTTATTTCTAATATTAGGAGACTAAACAAAAATTGGGGTAAATTTAATAATTTTTAACATATTTATTAAGCTTTATACTTTTCCCAGAAATTAAAAACTATTTTTGAAAACATGAGTAAATACTGACAATTGGCAAAATAAGAGGAAACACCTCATAATAACTCTGCCGCAAATCATCTTATGAAATTATGACTGATAAAATTCGATTAGCAATAACGAACACTGTGTGAGATATAAATGTATCTATTTCGGAACTCTGGCTAAAACAGAAAATTTTCTTGGTCCCAATCAATTGAATAGAGTGTACTGTATTTGAGTATACTTCACAATGGTGTACTAAATAATGCTATACCGAAAATTCGTTTACGGGTCATCTACATATTGAAATTGTGCCAAAAACTTTCAATATTAACACTTAAGTTTGACATCACAATTGGATTCTTTGGTAAAATTTAACTTAGAAAACCAAACGGAAGTCATTCGAACAAGTAGTTTAGGAAATATGCAGGTTTAAATTTGGAACCCCAACGTTAAATTCATCGTTGCACAACTGATTGTAAAGCAAGTAGATTTTGAAGATTAACTCAAAAACTATTTGGTGGAATGAGCTGTAGTTTTGAATTCGTATATTTGAAGCTTCTAGATTTTGGTTTCTGCTAAAGACTTTATAGATTACAATTCCTATTTGTTTACACAAATTAAATACGAAACTATAGATATATTAAGTAAACTATATATATTTTAAAGTTTGGTACTATTTCTCTAAGTATACGATCCACTAAGAAAATTTTATGTATTGTGTTTATAAGTTATTATACGTTTATACGTTACTAATGAATTGGTACCTGTCACATTTTTATTTCATGTTTTGAGGTAAAGTTAGTATGGGGTGTTTTCTTTTTTTCCTCAATTGTACATACCATAACAATGATATTTTCATTCGTATCTACAATAAATCAGCTAAGACAAAATCGCAAGGGGCTGGGGAAATATTCCGTTATAGAAAGGATTCCGCTATAACACGTATGCCGTTTATAGTAATTGCATTTTAATCTTTTTCCCAGCAGGAAAATCTTGTTTCTGTTTAAAACAGAATTCTGTTATATACTGATCCTATGGCAGACTCTGTATAAAACAAAAAATTTTCAAACGCGGAAAAATTTTAAAGTCCAGCAGAACGATTTTCAATACACTAAACTCTGTCTAAGACGGAATACTGTCTACGATAAAAAACAAAATATATATATATATTTGTCACAATTGATTTGCCCCAATTTAGCTTGTCCCAATCGATTAGACATAGATTACTGTATTTGACAACATATACATCACAAACGTATGGAAGAGAGAACACCAATCTTTTTACTATCGCGGGCGCACTTGAAATTTTTATCACGCTTCGTGGTTGAACTCGTCGTCTGTATGTTTTTTTCTTATTCGTATAGGGTGCAAACTTGAATAAATATACACAATCCAAGAAACATGGATATTAGAAGAACATAAAACTATTTTTACGAAAAATACATAAGACAAACATAAGTATGAAATGTATGTAAAATATTATTTGCAATTACCCTATTACAGAGGTGATGGTCTGTTGGACACTAACAAACAAAATAAACAGTGGAATATTCATACAAAGCATTGAAATATATGAAAATCAACTGAAAGGCTTATCACATTTTGAATTAAAGCATCCATTTATAAATAAAAGTTTTGCTTAAAAGGAAGAGTGGGCTAGCTTAATAAATTTAAGTTTTAGATTTGTTTTCTTTTCTGCCATTTAAGATGAGTTTTTTCGTAGATGATATCATAGCATTCTTTGCTGTATGCGTGGCTTCGTTAAAAAGGGACTGTTGCGATGATAACTTGCTGTATAACAGCTTTATTTGATTTGATTTTAATTAAGTATTCACTGGGTACTGCTAAAGAAACATTGAATTATTTATGCGGAGATGTCTTTGCATATTATTTAATTTGGGATTACAGTTGCACTGCATAAAAAAAAAAAACTGCATTTTGTTTTATCGAATAGTTTTTCTCTTCATAGTCATTTGGAAAAAAGTACACATGTTGTGTATTAAGCACAAAGAATGAGGCATTTTAGTATTTACGGCAATTTTAAACAAAATAAGAAAGTTCGTTATTGCATAAAAATAATATCATGTTCATTTGCAAACACTATAGTCCGGTTTCAAAATGTTTTACAGCAGTGTTTCAAGAAACATTTCATGAAAAGAACAACTATCGTTTAGAGTCCTGTATCGGGTCGTTTAACACAAATCTTCTTGAACCCTACCCGACATGTGTAGGGATGACGCTAATTATTTTTATCGCGGTTAGAATCTTATAGAGTTGACTTTTAGATTCGTGTTGGTTTCGTGTTGTGATTGGAACATTTTTCACATATTTTTACGGTTTGCATTTCTGAAACTAAATTTACAAGAATGCAAAATGCATATATTTACATATAAACATAAAATGATGTCGTGGGGCATGAAAAGAGGTTGTTGAGCGCAAGTTCTCCCGCTTACGCGTTGTTGAGGATCCGTGGTTTGCACTATCCATGCCTTTTATAAAACAACTAACGCGCAATGAGTCATTCACAAGAAAAATCTTTTATTAGCTTATTATAGACTATTCGCCATAAAAGGATAATTTTTCTATTACTTTCAATCGTAACGTAAATAATTTATCTATACGTACCTTCGTTTAAATTTTCTTACTCTTTCAACCATAAAACATATGAACAAGCTCTTTCGTAGAGAATATTTGTTTACCTTTGCTTCCTTATCGTAGGCTTTCAGGACGAATATCTGCATCCTTTGTGTAAGCATTTAGCATGAATGTATCATCGGAAAATGCAGATCTCTTGGGATGTAAGCAAAGCAAATTCTATTAAATTTCCTATCGAGTTCTCAGAGTGCGTGAGAAATAAATATTACGAAAGATATTTATATCTGTAATAAATGATCGAAGCATTATTGAGTTTCTGAAAAGAGTTAGCAAAGCGTAAAAGTTAGTCTATGTAATTTATATTTAAGTTAGGTCTGTTTTAAAATTTAAATATGCTTTATATTTTTAATTTTAACTTCCCTTTCAATTTTTTTGTGGTAGAATTTAGTATACCGCTATCGTTATTTTTTATGATATTTTTTTTTAAATCAAATTTGTATTATTATTCTGTCGATTCATATATACTTCATATATTTCTTAAGATATCCCTCAACAGCTCCGAAGTGTTCTTAAATTTAGAAAGAATATTTAGGGAAACTATTAATAATAAGAGATACACGTTCTTATCAAAATCTTGTATGGACTGGGAATTGATAGTTTATTCTTTCATCAATTGCCGTTGTAAAGGATTGAATTCCTTTTGTTCTTCTGTTACTCATTAAAATAGGGGTCATGGTGTTCCCAAAAAAACTGCCGAACTTTCCCTCCCTAAGAGAGCTGACCAGTATATAACATATTTTCCCCACTCTCATAAACTCCATTGCTAGTAGTCCAGAATATTTGATCTGACATTACAGAAAACGTAAACCTCTGAATACTTCAGGATTTTGACGGTATACCCGACATTAATGTCCTATCCTCGAAAAACGATTTTCTACTTCAGAAAGCACTCAAAAGTGTTATGCTTAAATACTATAGACATAGGTGCCCTAGAGGGACATTCACTCTTGAGCTGTTGCTGTAAGCTTCATTCATATTCGCTGGTATGAGCGAAGACAGTCCGAGAAAAGGAATATACCTGCTTGAGGGATATATATTACGGACAGCTACACTGAGAAAAATGACACTTTCAAATCTGAGTGAATCGATGTTTTCGTTTTATTATGAAACTTTTTTGTTTCAAATATGACGACCCAATGTTTTCAATCCCGAATTACCAGAAATACTCAGAATATTGAAACATGGACATACTCAAAATTGAGCACATAGAGGTAATTTGATACTCATTTTTGAAACATAGACATACTCAAAAATGATTAGGGTCAGTTAATACTAATTTTTGAAGCATTGACATACTCAAAAATGAGCATATAGAAGTCAGTTCATGCTCATTTTTGAAACGTGGACATACTTAAATATGAGCAAATGATGTTTTATTCCTGAGTGTGTTCATGTTTTCAAAAATGAGTATATGCATGTTTCAAACTTCAGTATTTTTGATTCAGGGCCATTTTGACTATGCGACATAGTGACATTTGAGTATTTTTTGCCCAGGTTTGAAAATGTCGTTTTTCGAGTGTAAGGAGGCTATGTTAGCTTGATAATCTGAAGTCTCTGAATTATTCAGGTAACCCACAGGTTGGTTAGGTCTAAGCTATCGACAGGACAGCCTAAATTATTTAGATTTTTCTTTAATGTTCTGTAATATCATCCAAAGTCTAAATCTATGTGTCTGTGGATGTTTTGTAAATAAGCAGCATAAAAAAGGTTATCGGTATAATGGCATCTATTACACCAGTACGTCACACCGTAAAGTACTTTTGCTTTCAACTGTTTCTAAATAACTTATTTCAAAAGAAAATATTCCTTTTCTTAAAAGAAAATTCAGAAAAAAACTTGATGTTTTTGAAGAATTCAAAATTATGTAAAAGAAGACAAAAAGATTTATATTTAATTATTTAATACTGTCAATCTATAACAGCTCCATCTTTTCATTCTTATGAATACTTTTTTATTCTAGTGCACTATCGCATGTTTCAGATAATTATTTCCCATTTTTTCTGATTAATTAAAATTATTGCTCAAGAAGCATGTTTAAAATAAAAAGTATTGCAATATATCAGTATCGGGTAAATATCAGTGGTTTGTTCGCAAATAATTATTAGGCATTATGATAAATGCATATTGACAATTTTATATTTTTTCCTTTACTGCTTAACAAATATTCAATTTTTGATAAAATTAAAACGTTTCGGTATAGTTGAAAAGTGTTTATGAATTCGGTTTGGCTGTCTGGACGTCTGTCCGTACTTTAAATCGCGTAAGTGGGAAACATGTAACTTTCACAATGTCCGTTATTAAAAATGAAGTGTGTAGCATTTATAGTTCGTTTACATGGACACAAAAAATCTGTTCACAAACATTTCTGCTACATTAGGGTAAATGGAGAAATATCATTTGCAGTTTTTTAGGTGCGTTCGTAAATATATAAATACGAAGCACCTATAGTCGTCGTCTGGTCCGTCCGTCTGTCGCCCCACCAGTGGCTGAGAGGTTGTGCTCTCGAAGCTGGTAGACGGGAGGTGCTGGGTTCGATCCCAATCGCGCCCGTCGGCCTAATCGTTCGGAGTTTTCGTGGTTTTCTTCGAGCCGTGGATTTATCCATGCGTAAATACGGATTAGGTTCCCTTAGAAAGTCCCCCACGAAGGGCACTCCCCCCGGGCCTATATCCCTAGTGTAGATAATTGGCCGTCAATAATCAACCCAACCCAACTCGTCCGTCTGTCCGCATATAACAGCACAAAAACTACCCAACAGAATGTTTTGAAATTTAATATGTAGAATCGTTGCAGAATTTTGTCGAGTCATTTCAAATTTTATGAAAATCGAATCAAAACTAAAAAAGATATTAATAAAAATTTTATTTATTCTATTAAATCATATCATACGTAATCTATATAATACAAGCGAAAACCATGTGACTGAGGAACACAAATACGGGAAATCACATCTTTTTTCATATGTGAAGCGGCCAATTTTATTCAAAATTATTTTTCAAATAAAATTGCATAAAAGTTACATTTTTAGAAAGATCGTTCAAAAAAATTGTTTGATTGAGTGATGAGTTACATTTAAGAATGTATAGATCCTGAGATAACTTCAGTGAAAATTAGGTTAACAGCCGAATATCTCAATCCATTAAAATAAATAAACAAAATATCCATTCATCGGGAGTATTAACCATGGAGGTCGGAAAACAAGATCTTTATGGTGAATTTGCAGCGCTGTCTGGTGTCTAAAAAAAATTCGCATCTGTAAACATGTCATACGTAATAAGAAAAAAAAGGCATCCTCATTATTTCATAGCAGGCGATATAGTTTATTTCACTGAAATAATAAGGATGATTTTTTTACATTGTAAAACTAGTTATAGCACGTTACGAACGCACCTCATTTGTCACGTTTAACGTACAATTTCCAACTTGTTTAATTTAAATTGCTTGTTTAGATTTCATCGTAGAAAAATAATATTAATTATATTCTGTTAGTGTTGGAAAGTGTTTCAAAATCTACGCCTGATGCATGATTTTTCGTTTTTGTTATTTTGTCCATTCAAATATGTTGAGACTACCAACGGAATGCTCACATTAGACAGTGAAACAGAAAAACTGCAGATTTCCATTTTTTAAACACAGCTTCTAGCAGAAACACAAACAAAAGTTTAAAAATAATCAAAGACATGTGGTTGCAACGCCCAGAATGTAATCCTAATAATTTATTTAAAAAAATGAAGATTTAATTTAAAACCTGCTTAAAATAATTTCATGCAAAACAGAATGAGGACGAAGTATTATGAAATTTAAAAAGCATGCCACACTCGATAAAAAATTTGAATATCTGCTTTATGCCTCATATTAAAGTTCATAATATTTTACACAAAACAATATAAAAAGTTTACGCAATGAAAATAACACTTTAAAATGAACCTCAATTATCGCCATATTACGGTATAAGGAAAGCTCATCTTTAAATTCATTTTATTCAGTACGATTGTGTCGCATCTTGCTTGACCGATTTATCTAAAATAATCAACCAAATTTTTCCTGAAAAAAAAAGTAAATATATATATATGCACACAAAATGACATAAAATTTTGAACCTTCAGTTAATAATCTTAATATAAAGCATTATTATGTTTTTTAAAAGTTTTCGAATTTGGAACATTTATATGATATGTTTATTTTTTATTCTTCAAACATTGCGTTTTGCTTAGCATGTTTAAGTTGTATTATGTGTTATGCACTATTTGTCTAAGCATTGCAAAACAAATTGGCTCATATGACAGATTACATTAATATTATCGTACGCACATATAAGTATATATTCTTGCAAAACACGGATCAATTTATGACTTCAAATTAATAAAATATAAATCTGTTTATATTATAAAGTCAAAACATGTCAGTGAGTAACTGTGACGTCATTGTTGACGGGAGCAACACCAGACTAATAAATTTTGTTTAACGACGATGTTTTAACTTCTAAACATCGCATAATGTAAATTTTTACACGATCAAATAGCGAAAAAAATGTTCTCGCATGTAGTTTGTTTGAAAACTGTATGTCGCTAACCGTTTTTTTGTATTTGAAAATAATTTTCAAGCATGAGTTTTGAAAAATATATCTGTATATCATATAGCCCGATTGCAAAAGATTAACACATTTCCACATAAAACAATTTAAATAATTCAGCATTTGTTGCCGGCTATTACTCCATAATGAAGTTCAAGTATCAATAATAAATATATAAAATAATAAATAATATAAATAAAGCATTAAACATTAAACATTTAATTTAACAGACATGTAATCGAACTACGGGCTGAAAGAGTCGAAATTATCAGAATCAAAAAGGCTGCTGCAAGAAGCGAAATCTTTGGCAATTTCTTTTGGCTATGAGCTTCCATCATGCAACTAATACTAAAGTATCACTTTTAATAAATTTCGAAATTTTATTTGAATGCAAAATTGATATTTTTCGCATTGAAATGCTTTTTAGTGTTATTAATGGGCGATTCAATATATATATATATATATATATATTAAATGTAAAAAATATATTAAAGTTTTCAATTTAAGAAAAAAAAGGGTTTTCACCATGTTCTGTAACCGGGGGCAGTCGGGTTGGAACAACTAGTATACATAAATAAAATAAAATAAAATAAAATTCAAAGGAACATAGTTGATAAATATTCCTTTAAAAGTTCTTACAAGTGATTTAAACAATTTTTAAAATAACTACTCTAACGATTTCGCTTTGTAATATTTCAAAGATAAGACCTGATCTTTCAAACATAGCGTCTCTGAAATACTGTTTCTATCATTTATACATTGTTTCACAGTTTCTCAGTAACAGTAGAATGTACCATTTATTATCATTGTTTTATTATCGACATGCTTAACCTGAAAGTCCAAAGTCATTAAAAGTAAAGGAAAAAACAAAAGTCAAGATAATAATATTATTTTTTTAATCACTGTTGGAAGTGAAACCGGTATTTTCTTTTTAATCTTGATTGACAAGTTTATTATTAAAGATATATAAACTGGTTCTTGTAATATATAAATTAATTCAGGTCTTCTTGGATTAATGTGGTTATTTGATCCCACAGTATTATCGCGATAACCAAAAACAAATTATTAATTGGAAAAATCTACACCTGAGTCACAGGCAATTTTCTTTAAAGCCCAATATACTTAGTATGGAATATAGTAATATACTATAATAATATTTTTAATGTATTATAAAATTATATTACAGCTTAATTTGAAACATATTAATTTAAATATCCATTTATTTAAAGCTAAAAGAATATTTCTTATGATAAGATTCATATAAAATTGACCTCAGTTTGCATACTTCAACTTTTTTTGAAAGCAGGGATGTAATGGGAAATGAGATTGAGATTCTCCCTTTTTATAGTTTGAGAATGGACTAGGGCTGAACAAAAAGGAATGAAAACGGTTCAAACCCACACAATGAGAATTACATTCATTATTCTCCTCACTACGAATGGGAAGAAAAATTTTCTCTTCCTTTGAAATGGCAGTTTTTCTTTCAGCTGATTTTTACAAGGAGCCATTTTGTTGACTGAGTCAATTTTCGTTGAGGAGAAACGATTCACCCTTCCGACAAAAAATAAATCAACAATCACAGTTTTAAAAAATACGTTGATGCAGTTTCTGCAGGATTCTAAATGAAATTTTCTTTTATTGTTTTTTATTTTAATCCGAGTTGACCGGATTCGAAGACAGTGGGGCACTCCATCCTAAGTTCGCTTAGTTCGAAGTCCGTTTGGACTTCGCCCCACCAGCGTAGCGGGAGAAGCTCCGCTAGTATGTGATTTCACTTAATTTCTATTGACATGAACTTGAGAGGTAATTTAATTGGTGATAAGCAACACATACAGGTTAATTGTTTAAAACGTACACAATATCATTTCAACTTAATATAATATAATTTGATTGTTATAAAGTTAAATACCTGTTATTTTATTTAAGCACAAACTTTTCATTTGTCAATTGCACAGATTATTTCTTCATTTCATATCCATTATACGGTAACACGAAATTTGATTTTTGGTTAGATTGTGATTTGTGAGTTGTTGAATTTTGTATTAACTGATACAGCATAAACAAAAGAAAAAAACTTGGCAAATATTACTCAAAATTTTCTTATTTAAGAAAGTTCAGTTAATCAAAAAAAAAAAAAAAAAAAAAAAGTAAAAAGAAAACCATAATGACACATATATATTTTAAACAACTGCAACAAAATATTAAATACCAGCTATTAACTGATGAGTAAATGTTCACTTTCACTTGCTAATTTGCCTAATGGTCTATATCATTTTCAAAACTTGCCGCGCCCTTTTGCTAATTATTAGTTGACAGCTAATTTCTATGTTTAATTTCAAGGATGTAATTTTCAATTTATTTTCAGACTTTTTAAACAAAAAATTAATCAGACAAAATGAGGCTTAACTCTATCCTGCCACTTTGATTTATATCAACGATAATTTTTACTAGTAAGTTTAACTGACATTCAGAGTACGACTGCAATTGTATTTCCGTTTTGCTTAGATAAATTATACCATATGTAAAATTTATACTCATTATCCCCGAGAATATTTTAACTAGAGATATGCATTAAATTTAAATGATAACTAATAACAAATTCTAAAATTACAGAAAGTTTAAAATGTGTGTTATTTTAGTTTATACTGAAATAATTTACTTCAAGGAAAAATCTGATTGAAAATTTAATCCACATTTGATTATAAAATACAAACAGATTGGCGACTGGCAATTTTGAAGGATTTCTGTGTTTTAAAACAGTAGAGGCTACGTCACCTTCTAAAAGTCTTTCGGAAATTGGTTTCATAGTGCTGTTACACGAGGCGTCAAAGTTGTCGCTACTTTCGGGCAATAACATGTTAAACATATGGCTTCAAGAGTGTTGCTCGAAACACAAGTAACTTTTTGCAAAATGAATAAGGACCAATGCCACCGGAACAGCCAATTAAATGAACGGAAAACTGACGAGGAAAAAGACTTGACATGAACAACCAATCAAATGCTTGGAGAACAGACGAGTCGCGGAAAATTTTGACGCTTCAAATTATTCATGTAATAGAAATTTTAGATAGGTTTGTGAGGTTTATGAGTCAGTAAATATCTTTCAATGTACGGATGTTGCTATTATCATTTTTATTATTTTAATATAAAATGCCATACAATCTAAATGAGCGTGGACAACATGATATAAATGCACTTTCTGTAATATAGAAGCCACGCCATTAGTTAATAATGATTGGTTAAATAAACAAGAGATTTCTCGACCCCTGCCTACAACGTATTAATTTATTAAAGTTTAACACACAAAAAAGGCACAATATATATATATATATATATATTTTTTTTACTACTGTAATTGTCAGTAGTAGGAGACATAAGAGCACAAGCGAATAATATTCATTTCATCTCATTAACATCAAATAAAATTATTCTTTAAAATGCCACTATTTTATATTAACCCAATCAACAAAATGAGAATTTTTAAAAAGATTTTTATCTGATATTAATTAGATGAAATGGACGTCACATATGACATTTTCTCCCTACAGGTCTATAAGAATTGTCTATTATAATTTACTTTTTATCATACATTTTAATTTTTTTTATTATTTACTTATTTTTTCAGCTTAAAAATTAAAAAAAAATTGTTTTACTTCAACAGTATGAGAAATAAATAAGTTAAAAGCTTTAAAGATTCTGAAAGAAAAAAAAATATTAACAATTGAGATAAAATCACTGTATTTAAGAAATTTTGCTAATAAAAGAAAAAAAAGTCGGAATTATGTAACTGAAACATGATTATTGTCTCCATTATGGCGTCTCTAAACACGTAGTGTTTAGAGTGTGGTTCGCGGGGCTCAAGAAGTCATCGCAGGTTGTCATGTTAAATATAATTTTCTTTTACTTTTTTTACTTGAGGAAAGTCATACAAATAAAATCAATGAAAACAAATTATAATACATTTAAATTATACTGTATTATTAATTTATACATTAAAACGCGTACAAACGAAATAGTTATAAATTTGGAAAAGATCCGTTTTAAACAGGTTTCCATCTTATAAGGGTATAATTTTATAGTATTCTATTTGTTGGCGTACTGTTTTTTTCCTTTATAGACAGGTTATGTTTTATACGTTTTACTTTATATTTTATTAGTGTATATATACCATCTATTCAAATAATTTCAATTGTAAATATTGATGGGTTCTCCGAGGCAGCAAAAATTCGAATGGGGACCGTGTTAACTAAGACTTTATGAACTCCTTCGCTGGTGTTGGGTATAGTTTTAAGAAAACAAATTTTCGCCTAATTTACTTTGTTGAATTAATTGAAATTTTCGTACTCTTGTGTTTTTGAGAATTTCAGTTGAGAACATGTGTAGAGGCCACCTGTATATAAGAAATATATGATTGCTTAGAGATAACATCATGATTACTGGAAAAAATATTCGTAAAACACAAAAACCAAAACTCTTTATAAAGATTATTATAATAGGGGCTGAGACAATGGCATGATTTATGCGAAAAACATTTTCTTTTTTTTTTTTTAATTTATAAATCGAAATTATTTTTAAATGTTATCTTAACACGGACAAAATAGTAATCTTTTTTATCGCGAAAACTCCATATTCAAGATTTTCGTTGTAGTGATTTAAAAGTAGTTGATGGAACTGGTAATTAGTGTCATTCGTCACTGCGTTCTGTCATCAAGACGTCATTCATGGGCATTTTAACTGTAGTTTGAAGCGTACATTCCAAACGTCTACTAAACTGAATGTTTTTCACCAGGCCAATTAGTGAGAGACACCATCCCACACATGACATCCTCATATTTGAATAGTTTAAAAATAGTTTGGCTTTTCTGAGAATGAATAGGATTATTTTACGTCTTTTTTCCCCAAGCATAAAATATAATACATATAGAAATTAAGCAATACCTTTAAAAAATAAATTGCAAATATTTACTCGTTTAGTTGAGTTATAGTTGCAAAATAATACGGAAAAAAGCTGATATAGGTGTAAGATTTTCACTGAAATTACTAAAACGATTTAAACAGATTTTTTTTTTAAAATTAAATTGGCGATATTTCTGTCGTTTTGTTTTTCTGAAAAATAATTACCAATTACCTTTTAGTGACGTTAAGGTAACCCCTCGTGCATTAAGTGTGACTCGTACAAAGAAAAGCAGGGATCGAAGCGCTCATAGAGTTTTTTCACTTTGCTACCACTCTTTTAAAAAGATAATCTTTCTAGTATATTTATATTGCATAATTTAACATTCGCAATATAATTATACTATAAAAATTATCCTTTTAAAATAGAGGTAACAAAGTGAAAAAAATATTTACGAACACTTAGAGGCCTGGATTAAAATTCTAAGTTTTGCTTCATATACTTTTTATTTTTTTGTAATTTCTACTCATTAATTGTCCTTCTTTTTTAAGATGTCGTTCCTGCCGTTGCATTTGTAGGTATGTAAAGGTTGCGCTGTGGTTATTTATACGACGGCTTCCTCTTCCATTTTCAAATAAGGCGAATTAGCACAATTAGCGTCGCCACACATTTGACACCGGAATTAATCCACTTTTATAATTATTTTTTTTATTTCAAGTTTTTTACTGGTTTCTGACACATTTTTCCCAAATGGAATTTTATTGTATATCCTTCTTCAACCTGATTGGCTGCTGAAGTGGACAGTCAAATTCTTGAATGTAAATTTCGTACTATAGCTTTTTTTTTCAAATTAAACTTGATAAAATACCTTTTTCAAATTAAATTTGTTAAAATATCTTTTTTAATTTCTCTAAAAGAAAACTCTCATAATATATTTTTTTATATAATTAGTTTTATATTATTGGTATTTACAAATCTTTAATTTATTGTAATTAATTTATACAAGGAAAATCCTATAAAACTAGGGGGCTCTGCCCCCTGCTCGCTACGCTCACCAACCCCCGTTCTGATTTCACAGCCTCTTAAAACCTGGTAAATGCAATGTATCCTGTTTTAAAAAGATGATGATGTAATGATATCACGAACGGCGACTATCTTCTGTAATCAAGTTATAATGCTTTTTCATTTAACTGGTTATAATGCTTTTTCATCTTTTTTATTTTTAATAATCATGTGTAAACACGAATCTTATGACGTAATTTTCTTTATTTCCTGCTTTCAACACGTGATCATTTAATTATTATTTTAAACTTTCTTTATTGTTTTTAATAGTCTCGCGCAAATACATTTTTTATTTGAGATAAAATATAATCATTTGCGCTTATTTAGAAATTGGCAACAATATAAAAAATGACTTTTTCAATAAAAGATTTTTTTTACTCGATTTTTAAGGAGTTTTTGAGTTTTTATTGTCCGACCGTGATAATCTTTTGAATTTCTGAAAGCTTGTTATATTTTGCGTCTGGTGGTATGATTTTCGAATCCGTAGGATGGATAGAAAAAAAAGTATTCGCTCCTCAAAAAAGTCCCTGGTAAAAAAGCGATGAGAATAACCCGGAATATCTACGCAGATTTTCATTGGTCCATTTTTAAACCATTACTTTTAGATATATATATATAGAAGGATATATGGCTCTGCTGACTTTTTTCCCTCCCTCACCCTCAATTCCTTGACTTACCAATCCCAATGCAGCGGATTTTGCCTGTCAAGATCCACAACATATACTGAATCCATTACGTATCAAGACCTATCAATAGTTCTACATCAAAGAAGGTAAACAATGTCATGATGAACATCGTAGGTACTTCATTACATCTGCATAGGTGCATTCGTCGAATCTACCATATATATATATATATATATATATATATATATATATATATATTTAAAATAGTGGTAGGAAATGTAAAAAAAAATTAGGAACGCTGTGAGCTCTGAGTAAACTTTGTCTTGTGAATTAATCATAAAGTGTGACTCGTGGTAAGTAAATATACCTTGGAAATCAATCACGAGCATAACTCGAGATTAATGCACAAGGGTGCGAATAAATAATCATTCAAAGTACATAAATAAATTAAATAAATTAAACCAAAAGGGATTAAATATAACCTAGAATATAAGTATCGCATTTTTTATTATTAATTTATACCCAAAGAATGTAGTTTAGTTGCTGCTAAAACTATTAAAAAAATATTGAAATAAGTTCAGTAGCTCCCCAGTAAAAGGTTTGAAGGTACTTAAATTTCAAACTATTTTCCGTAAGATTTTGCAAGTGTTCCATTAAATAAAATAAAAATGCTGAAAGCTTTTAAGAATTCTATGAGATGGCACAAAATATTCGCGATATTATCAGACAGTGAACTTCACCACCCTCCAAAATTCAATTAACATATATATCATTACTTATTTTTTCCTGAGAGTAAATGTTACGTTTAAAACATCATATATTAACCCTTTCAGTGCGAAATTTTTTGGGGGATATTTTTTTGCTAAGCCCATGACACACTACAGTGAGCACAATACACGCCGTGAACGCCTAGGCGACTTTTGTCGACGCTTAGTGTAGTCTACAGCACCCAACTCCTAGATGTCGACATTAGTCAACTCCCGCACTCGGACCCTTATGTCGACTTTTGTCGACTCCTGCACTAAAAGAGTTAAACAAAAATTTCGGTGTGTCTGAAATTTGTAAGCATTTGTGTATAAATAACGCAGTTATTTATTTCGTAACCCAAAAGTGAAAAAAGTGAAACAACGCCCATTGTCACCTCTAAGTGACACGTGGTTGAAAGGTTGAAAGGCTTAGATTTTTAAATGAATATGTACCTTGGCGACTTTATTGAGATCTAGAAGAGTTTATCTAATCATAAAACTCCCACATATCTCGGATTTTCTGATATGATACTATAATCTTCCAAAATTTTGTACTTCCTCCAAATAAACGAGAACTTGAGTTAGTCTACTTTTTATTTATTTTTTTTTTGGGGGGGGGGGGGGAGAACGGGATGTCAAAAGAGCAGTAAGTCTCATCTATATTTTTTTTTGCCTGACTGTTAAAATTAACTAAAGTTTGAATTTGTATTTGTAGGATTAATCGCAGTCGAGCGACTATGTGGTGTCGAAATCTTAACTTCTTCCTTAACTTCACCGGAAAGCAAAATATCATTCAAAATTTTCCAGTTGTCGTAGGGACTGAGGCGTTGAAAACCACTGTTATTTTACTATAGGACTTATCCGGTTTAAAAATGCTATGATGAGGCATATAATAAACCACTGACTGAGAGTTTTCTACTGATAGTTTCTCCATGTGATTTAAATTTACATATTTATTTGAAAATTCCCAACAAATTTGTTTCATAGCAAAAGTTTTTTCTAATATTTTTACAGTTTGTTGTAAACGTTCTTCTGCTAATGTTCTCGAATCTCCAAACGAATCTAATTGTTCAGTTTTAATCGGCATTTCGACAATAATTCCGGTTTCATCCCGTTAATGCGTTTTTTGAAAACGAGATTCACAAAATTCTTCTTCTTTACTTAGAAGACGATCAGGTGAAATATTTTCTATTTCCCAACATTTTTGAAGATTAGTTTTAATATTCTTGAACTCGGAATTAAATGTTAACGCACAATAGCAATTAGAATTTTTTTATTGAAACAGCACCAATAACAACAAGCCCTAACACCGAATCTTGAAACATTATTACTGATCGCTGGCATGCGGCTAATACGAAAGGGTCAAAATGCTTTTTCGTGTAGTTGATGGCCAATTTAATAAAATATACTAAATATAAATATCTATCAGAGATTTCAATTCAAAACGATTTTTACATACGTGTTTTGTATACCTGAAAGTATATTGTACATATTAAACCGGGTGGCTCGAGTTGAATATCCTGGTTAATTTAATATTGCAATAGCATCATCTGCAGATGCATTCCATTTAAAAATTACGCAGTACCTTTGCACATTCTTTGCATGAATGCTTTTGATCACCATATCAATAAACACAGTACTGTATACAATTTATTTTAAAATATTTTAAAGCGCGAAACTCTCAAAACTCCAAATTTTGAGCTACCAAAACAAAGAGACCCATAGATTTGTACGCGTAATTCCAGGATTTTAACAAGCGCTTTCTTGCATTGTGGCCCCACCAGTAGCTGAGAGCTCCTGTTCTCAAAGCTGGTAGACGGGAGGTGCCTAACCTTGCCGTAAATAGGGGTTAGGATCCCTTAGAAAAACCCCCCACGGAGGGCGCTCCCCCCAGGGGCCTCGCTAAGGGGGGGGACGGGGGGAGCCTCCCCCCCAAACGTTTGTGAATATTGTTACACTTGGCAAATTTACAAACTCTTATTTAGCAAATTTGTATAAAACTTTAATAAAAACTATAATATACTCTCTATTTTTAATAGACTTGGCAAAAGTTACAAATCTAATTGGGAATATTATTAAACTTTTTACAAATAAGAACTATATTACATTTTCTAACTGTGGTATTTTGGTAAATTGTAAAACTAGCTGGCAAACTTGTTGAAATGGCGAGAACTATTTATTTTTCCTTTTCAATGAGTTGGCAAATACTGAAATTTGACTTGGCAATTTAAGGTGCTCTCCCTCCTCAATAAAAAGTCTCAGCGCTGACTCCCCCTTACGGCCTATATCCTTCGCGTAGATAATCGGTCGTCATAAAATCAACCGAACAACCTTGGAATGCGATCGAAATATGACTGTGTGGCCTAAAACCAAAACTAGACATATGTACATAGCTATTATGAAGTAGATGGGCGGGTTCTTAAGTATTAACTTAACTTTAGATGTTACCTTTTCGAAATAAACTGTTATATGCATTTAATTTACGTACATATAGAACATTGTGTAACTAGCATTTTAAAATAAAAGCAAAGATTCTTCTAATAATTGAAAACCGAAATTGATCGTCAAATTAGCTTAAAGTACATTTACAGTTCCGAATAGTTTTTTTAAACTAAAATCATTGCTTTTTCAAGATAAACTGTAGCTACGTTCAGTTAAAGTATTTTTAATTATTTATAGTGTTCTGGATTGCACATTTTTTGTGTCTTCACCCCTGTCTCTGATGCTTGTCCTTTCTGCCAACATATCAGCGTGCCAATTTATTACAAATGATACTGAAAGAGCTTTACTGTTCTACCGACAGTTTTCAAAGAAAATGCGAAAGAAAACCATCGGCAATCTATTAGGAACGCAGATCGACCTTTATACAAAAAAATTAACAATAGACGGCAATAAAAACAAAAGCGCATATGTTTATTTTTCTGCACTGAAAGAGAAATTTTAATCTCGGAAAAAGTATATCAAACTGTTCTTTTAATATATTATTTTTGCTACAAATGTATACTGCTGTGAATTTTGATTACCTTGATCAAGTTGCCTGACTTTGCTTTTAAAGCGGTTAGAAAAACTGATATTGCAAGACATAATGGGGAAGAGTAGGCAGGAGAAGTGCGCCAATACCGTTTTTTTTTTTAACTTAACACTATTATTTATTTATTTTCTGCACAAGATGGAGTACCTATAAGCCCATTCAAAAATGTTACATATTTTAAAATGGCGGATTTTAAACATTTCTTCTAGAAAAATCTCACTTTACAGATCAAAAGTGAATATTGAATTTTATTTAGAAATCATTTTGGCAATTATTAACCATGTAAGACAAAAATAATTAATTGTCACCATAATTCCCTATATCATGTGTACACATGTCACTAATCCTAAAAAGCAGTGTATGATTAACGTGATAAATCATATACTAAATATTGTATTTGGAGGGATAGAGAAAGTATGGGACGTGTTTCATTTCATTCGTCTATGTTCCGAAAAAACTACAACTATTTATCTTCATAATTTTAAATATCTTCTGTAATATGGAACAATATTTGTAACATTTGTTTTATAATATATATTAAAATCGATATAAATACTTACTTTTAATCCATATAGAATATATTTTACAACAGGAAGTGTTTTTAATTAATCAGCCGAAAATTCTTTTGAATAAATAGTAATAAATAAATCCAATTCATTCTTTTTATTTAGCTTTTGTATGTCATAATGTAACAATCTTTAAAATGTAAATTTATTATATTTTACGTCTATTTTAGATGTATATCCTAATGTTCCCACAGATTTTGACCCACTGCTCGCGCACTTGAAAGAGGAGTGGAACAAAATTTTCACAATTTTCTAATTGTTTGGAAATAAAAATTTTCAAATAGTTAAACCTATCTTATATTTCGTCAGTTTCAGATAATTGTAAACATAGTGTAACAAATCCCCATTAGTCAGACTTTAATAAGTCTAATTAAAAATCTTCTCACTCATTTTATTTATTCTACTCACACATGGAGATCTGAAGTGTAAACCAGATGTAGGCCCTTCAACTTCAGAAAGTACCGCATCCAGATGTTCGGCGTAAAGTTTCGTCTGTGCAGACCGCCAGTTTACTTCAAACTCTCGAGCATCTGTGCTTTCTAATAAATTTAGAAATTATTGCAGATATAAATTCGTGTCGCTTGCTAAGAAGTGACGTTATAGGAACATTAATGTTCTCATATATTCTAGCCACTTGAGTTGTCCTTCAGGCACTACAGATACCAAGGACCTCTTCATATTCTGAGAGACGGAACACATGTAAACACTCCAGATCTACCTAACCTATATACACGACGAGCAGAGGCGGAGTAAGTATTCTGTTCTGAGTTGCGGCCAAGCTCTTAGACTTCTCTCGTGTGAGAAAGTCTTGGTACACGGCCCCGTGCCGGTTAGGCAAGCACCTTGCCGTCGAAGTGAAAGTACTCTGCGTACTTGAATGAAAGAGAGCGCCTTGCTCTGAAAATTCTTCTTCTTGAGAGACTGTTTGTTACGGCCGCCCAGTGCCGAATAAATCTAATTGGACATCCTGATAAAATTCCCATGTTAAACGCTCACATGCTAGTTTATGTAATTGTGTTGTGCGTACTGTGAAAAGTGACGTAATTAAAAAAATGTTTTCTAAAACTGTCTAATGATTTACAATTACGCTACAATAGACATTGTACCAAACTTTAAAAATGTCAGCACAAACATCGAATTTTGACATCATGTTTCGATTTTTTTTTTCTTGGAACGCCTAATGTTGCCTTTAATTTTAGTCTTTGAAAACACATAGGTAGTTTTTTAATCATAGAACGAAAAATATTTAACAAAATAGCCTGTAATTTATTATTATTTTTTATTTTTTAAAGTTTCTATTAGTCGATTTCTGTTAAAAGATTTATAGGTTGCAAATGTTATTTTTCTCTCAAATTTATTTTTCTTTCAAATTTAATTTTCGATAAATATATGGTAACCTAATACAATTTTAAAGAGATATCAAATGTTTACAAACTTCAAATATGTGAATCCAAACATTCCGCCAAGTAGTTTAACAGTTACATTTAAACTTCTTCCTGCATTGCATTTTTTTTTTTCCAACGATTAAAATTGAATTAATATTAGAAGTTCGAAAAGTTAAGTAATCGATAAGTGTTCGAAAAGTAATCAAAGGAAGAAAGGAATATCAAAGGTATAATACGTCCTGGTTTTTATAGAGAGTTTTTATGTTTCTTCCCATTATTTTATTATTTTTATCAATTATTACGATTTAACTCTAAAGTTAAATATATATTCCTGCAAATAAAGTTAATATAATGTATGAATCATTACTTTGAAAAAAAGTCCCTATTATATGTAACATATATTCAGTTTCATTAAAATTACTTTTTGACTCGTAAGTAGTAGCAAGATATAGAAAAGCAATAAAATAAAACTATACAACATTGTTCGATAATTTCCAATTAATGTTAGTAAAGAGCTTCCCTAAATTTAAAGATATTACGCTCAAATAAGTGTGTATCTTTAATAATGATTACATGATAGTACAGTAATTTTTCAAGTAATTTTCAAAATACCGCTTTAGTAAATTAAACTTGACATTTTTTTGTATTAAATGTGTTCATTATTAGTGTCGTATGGTTTATAGAAAAAACTTTATATATTACTAGATTTTAAGATGCATCAATATTGTTATTTTCCCCCTGATTAATAGCAGAAAGTTATGCAGGAATAATTACGGAATATCTTAATCTAAATATTTAGAATACCATTGTGAAAAATTGTGAAATTACGTCCCACTAGTTTTAACTTTAACTCAATTTGACCAGTTTCTTCAGCTAAATATTAAACCACTGTACAAATATTTCTCTTTTATTTAATAAATTTTTTTAATATTGCCTTCACATTTAATGTATGTATATTTCCAAATGTTAAACAGGATATATATATATATATACTAAATGTTAATTTTCTTCTTCTTTTGAGAACAAAACTGTATCCATAATATTTTTAAACATATATAATATTCTTCTCTTTGGAATGTTTCCCCTTTGACATTTAAAAAATGACGTGAAATATGAAAATATAAAGTTAACTTTAAAAGAGAACAACTCGACTTTTTGTTCTTCTACCAAAAAATCTCTAAAATATGTTACCTGGTTTTTATAAAGTTAATGTGTTTTTCCCTATTTTATGATTTTGTTTCGCATTCTCTTTTAAGAATTTAAATTTGAAAGTTCAAAATAAATTGCTATGAACAAGGTGAGTTTAAGATGAACTAAACTGTTGAATAAAAAATCCACTACATAGTGTAACATATATTTATTTTCCACTTGCTGTAAAACATTTTTTTAAAACTCCTAAGTAGTAACATGATGCGTGGTACAATGTAACGCAATAAAATAAAATAAATTACAGTGCTTGAAAAGTTGAAGTTAATTTTACTAAAATAATTGTCTTAATATTGAAATATTAAGATCAAATATGTGATTGCCTTTATAATGATTATAAATGGTTAGAATAGTTTTTCGTGTAATTTTTAAAGTATCAATATAGAAAATGAAGCTTAATATAATTCGGAAAAAAAGTTTGCCTGACTAATACATTTTTGTTTCTCTCTATTTAAAAAAAAAAAAAAAAAAACAGTAACTAATCTTGACGCTGCCGGGCTGCACCTTTTGACTGACTTAGCTCATAATAAAAAATCTATTGCATATAAAAACATGCAAACTGTAGTTGTATAACGAAATGTATGATATACACGCTGAATCAGATAGTTTTTAAATTGAAGAATTATTTTAATAGCTATTTAATATTCAATTCGGTCAACCTTTTTCAGTAAAAGAAAGTTTTATAGTATCAAAAACTTGCAATGTCCACGCATCTTTTAAATTTGCCTAATTTTTTTAGTCTTTTTTTTTTTTTTTTCAATTATTAATTCAAATTTTCATTTTCTCAATAGAGATTTATTTCTTATTTCGAAAAAGTCATTTTTGAACCATTGCTGCCAAATTAAAAAAAAACAAAAATAATATTTCGTTTCAGTTAAAAAATATATTTATTTACAAGTAAATGTAATAAATAAATAAAATTTAATAAATGTAATAAATGTAATAAATAAAAAAATTAATAAAACTTAAATATAAATTATTACGTGAAAAAAAACATTAAATGGAAAAAATTACGTCATATTTAACAAGATATACTTAAAACGTCGTATTTAAAACGATTTTCTTATAGCATCTAAAAAGAAAACTTTTCTTGTATACCTTATTATAAAAGACCGGAAGGCTGCGAGATTTTTTTATTGAATTACTTTATGCAAGCTGATTTACAAATGCGTGATATATCTGACTTGCTTAATCCTGAAATAAGGGTTATATATCGTTACAGAAGTGAATGCGTCGTTCAGAACCGTAAAATTCCCCAGTCAAAAGGGAAATTAATGACACCCCTATAACAGAAGATCGCCATGATTGTGATAATATCATTCAATTGTCCGTAATCGGGTAATCGTTTTAAAACAGATCAAATACCATATGTTTTGAGCCTACGGGGTCAGGACAGGGGTAAGCCAACGTAGGTTTTAAGAGGAAAAGTCCCCTAGTTCAGAAAAAATATATTATTTGATTTTTAAATTCATTAATATTGATACTTTCCCCCAACGTAATAACAAAAAATAATTCAGGAAATAATCACGAAACATACTATTCAAATTATTTTCAATATTTTCAATATTTCCCTTCTGGAAAATGTGAAATTTTATATCAATTAATTTGATTATAAATTTCTTCATTATACACTGTTAAAAATTTCTGTAAAAACACAGGGAAAAAAACGAGTATCTCTGTAAATTTACACTAGTTCTCGGTTAAATGCATTCGATCGAGTTTCTCGGACACCATTTTACAGAAATTTCCCCTTTGTTATATCAAATACCTGTAGGGATTGGATTTCCATGTCTTTATTAAAAGATATTTTTATTTTTGTTATAACCTATAATTCAAATTACACACTTCTTTTACAATTTTATTAGAATTATTGAAGAAAACAAATTGGTTTAAAAATTGATGGAAAGAAAGTGTGATTATTTAAAGATTTTTTTTCAGTCTGGATTTACAATTTAAAAGTAAGATAATGTCCAAACGTTATTTTAGTCTGCTTTATAATTTTTTTTAATATTTATAAAAAAATATAATATATTATTATTATTATTATTAGGAATAATAGAATTTTAATGATATATACATTATAATAAATATATTAACCTTTTAAATACATGAATATATCACAATATTAAATAAAATTAAGTTTAATCTTCTAAATTTAAAAATAAATAAATAAATAAATATATGAAATCGTTAAAAGTTAATTTTTAAATATATATATTTTTTAAATTTATTTTTCTTTTATTTAATACTAAACAAATTCCGTTCCAAAATATTTTCTTTTTAAAAAATATTAGCACATTCTGAAATATACATGTATATTGTGTTACTATTTCGAAAAATTCTCGAAAACATTATTAATTTTGTTGCAAATAAAGAAAAAAAAACGTTTTTTTTTCTTACACGTTAAAAGTAAATAATAATAATAATAATAATAATAATAATAATAATAATAATAAATAAATAAATAAAAATAATAATAATGTTACACACATTTGCAATGCATGTTATTCAATGTTTTAAAAGGAATGCTAATTGATATATTACACGAGTTGAAAAAACAAACAAACTAACTAAAATACAATGAGAATATTTTAAAAGTAAAATTTTTACAAAGAGCAATTCGCAAGTATTTTCATATGAAAAGAAAACGTACCTTAAATTAAACGTATATTAATACGGAAGATGGCAGTGTCAAATATTATTTAAATCTATTTAGAAACAAGAAAAATAAAAGCACTTTTAAGCAATCATCACATTAAACAAATCGTTGAAAAGCGATGGTAAAGTTTGTAAGTACAATATTTTTTTTTCGACTGAATCATAAAAGATGTCCTGGGCACAACGCAGCAGCTACCCACATGGTATACTGGTTATCATAAAGATTGGTTATGATGACTTATAAAAATTGGTTATGACTTTCTACCCAGACGACCCGGGTTCAAATTGCGGCTGTAGTCACGGCGATTCTTGTAAAAAATAAGTACTGCGTTACACCGATTAAAATTCATTCTAATAGTTTAACACCATCCAAAATCGCCGTCTTCTGTCTAATTTTATAAATAATAATATCGATTTTTTTTTTTTTTTTTTTTTTTTTTTTTTACAGAAAATTTACAGTAGACTGTATAAATTTGCCGAATAATTTCTCTGTTTTTCTAATCTCTGAAATTTTACATAAGACTTAAGGTAACAGATTATCAGTAGATTCTCTGTAATTTTACAGAAAATTTTTTTAACAGTTCAATATAAATATATTCAATTTATATTCAATAATAACTAACATTCCTCCTTTATTAAATATGTGAGAATTATTAATATTATCTTCACATTTTATGTATGTAAGTTCAAAATGGTAAATACACAAACAAAACATTAATATTTATTAATTTAGCTATTTAGTATTGAAGTTGTTATCTAAAAAAATATACGAATTTGTGACTTGAATTTAAAAAAAAAAATAAATAAATAAATAAAATGATACATTAATTTTCCTTTTCTGAGAATAAAAACTGTATCTTGAATTTTTCTAAAGAGATATAATTTTTTTTTCGGCTTTTAGAATGTCTCGTGTTTTACATTTGACAAATGACATGAAATATGAAACTACAAAAGTTAACTTTAGAAGTGAACCACTTGACTTTTTGCTCTCCTATCAAAGAATCTCTAAGATATGATACTTCCTTTTTATATAGATAACATGTTTTCCTCATTTTTTATGATTTTGTCTGCTTTTTTATGGTTTTGTCCCGCAGCATTTTAAAAGTGAAACTTTGAAAGATGTAACTTAAGAAAGAACTTCTGTTTGAAAACCGTCATTAGGAAATAAATTTTGAACAATACGTATATAGAATGTGTTTTTATTTGTGATTACAATTTTAAATCATAATAGGGCCTACAAAACTACTCTGAGTTTCTTATTCATGACTTGTTTTACAAATTAATCACAATCAATCGGTACAATTGGAATTTCAGGATGTGTAATATTTATGTGCTAAAAGGTACACAATGTTATATTAATAAGGCAATTTAATAAATCTTGCTATTTGAGGTGGCATAAAATGGTATTAAAACTTTGAAAGAGAAAATAATTGGCAGTCATCGAAAATAATGTTTGTTATTTATAAATCCTTAGTACTTTTGCATCGCGCATAATATATAGTAAAGTAAACTAGCATTTCAATAACAACAAACTGTACTTTTTAATGAAGAATGTTCATTAAAAGCCTACATGAGTCATTCGAAAAAACGCGCAAGCTAATGTCTATGGGAAGGTTCTTAACAGATTTCTCGCTCGCATTTTAATCTTTTTAAATGATGGTTTTTTGCATAGGATAGCTGAGGTCAATCTCTAATGTTGTTTTCGATTTTGGTTCCAGTTTTTTTTATATACGGGTACTTTCACTTTCAGAACCGGTTCCAACCGGTTCCAAAATTGAAAATGTCTGCTTAGAAAAAAACTGTAACCAAAATATAAAAAGTAAAAACTAACAACGTTAGAGATCGACCTCAGCTATCTTATGGATAAAAGAAAAACATTTAAAAGTATTAAAATGCGAGCGAGAAATCTGCCAAGAACCTTCCCATAGACTTAACATTAACTTGATCCTTCCTTCGCGTGACTAGCGTAGGCTCTTTACCCAATCCAAATAATTATCGAAATCAATGTGGCGTCATCATAATACCACAAATAAAGTGCCACAGTCACAACGGTAACAAAAGTATGACTTCTTTAATTCTTCACGTATTGATTCTCAACTGACCGTCGTTTGGTATCTGAAATGTAATGCTTTCGTGACCGATTTATTTGTCACTTGCCAATTCGTCACAATACGGCAAAAATATCGACATGGCAGTGACTTCGATACAATGATAACAATAAGAATTGATTTTTTTTTTTACAATGCATTCACACTTTCACAACATTTTTACCATGATGCTATAAGTGATGGTACTAGATTTTTTTTTTCCGATTGAATACTTTACTTTATTCAACTACTAGCTAACCCGCCCGGCGTTGCCCGGGCCCGAGATAATTACAATCTCAGAGAAAGGCGTTAACCCCCTCCCTCCCCATACCCGCAAATATAATGAATAATTTGTTCAATAGAACCACCGTCACCTACATTAACGCGATCATTAAAAAAATAATTACATTTTTCTGATAATTAGAACATAACGAAGACGCTACGCTAAAATAGCCGGCAGATGACACCCCTTCCCGACCTCAATTTCAAATCTATTAGTTACCTAAATTTTTGTTCATTAGTAAAAATTGGCAATTATTTCCTTTCATTTTCGCAAACTAAATGGAGGGTTCGGCCCGAGAAACAGATCTCTTTGTAGTTCAGTTTTTAATGAAAGCAGATCCCTGTCTGAAACTTTCTCGAATCGTTTTCACTGGCGCCGGCAGATTTTTGGCAGTTTTTTGCATAAATAAAAAAAAAATTACCAACCGAATTTTTCAAAAAGCACATATTCAGATACAGAATATTTTTTTTTTACATATGATCAGAAATTTTCAAATTGATATCTCAATTAGTTTTCTTAAAATTCGCTAATTAGTAAAATAATTTCGAATTTGTTCATTTCCGCTTGCAAATCCAACGCGCCAGTTCGTTTCTTTCGCCATTTTGATTTAAAAGATGACATTTTAGAAGCGATGGTTAATGAGAATCTAATTAATATCTAGGCTAATTATCAAAATATTAAAATTCTGAGGCTCAGGTGCACATGGCCAGACCTTGGACTATCCACACCTGATCAATAAGGTTAACTGGATGAGTTATGCCCTCCAGATTCGACCGGGATAGCTCAGTGGTAGAGCGTGGCGGCTTCCGCCAAGCGATTCCAGGTTCGAATCCTGGCCCGGACATTTTTCGTCCAGTTGGAAATTTACAACTTGTAGATTTTGCGAGCCATCGCCAACAGACACACACAGAGACACACACACATAGAGCGAAACTTTCTTTTATTAATATAGATATAAAATATTAATATTAATAAATTTGCAATAGAAAGTTTCAAGAATTCTCGCTAAACTATCCGCAGCTCAAGCAAGAACTTAAGAATTGCCAATTTGTAGTGACAAAATTGCCTGTTAGAAGTGTTCTAATTTTTGATTTAATGTTTTAAAAAAAAATCTTATTATCCAAATTTTTATGAGTATTAAAAAAAATGTTTCCTAAGCATGGGTATAATTTTTGTGTGAAAATATTAATATTTAGCTGGAAAAAAAAAAAAAAAAAAAAAAAAAAAAAAAGCAGTAATTCATGAAACACTCGACTTTCATCCAAAGATTTCTAACGAAAAACGTCTCTCTAAAATGTTTCAAATAGATGGTGATGGCGCTCGAGTAGGACAGTTGTATTAGTTCTTCTGCGTTAATGACACTTTCAGTTTCGCGTCGGCAGATGGCGCTACGTGTGCACGGTTGTATGTTTGTAACGGCGACCACTATTGTCCGTGCGACCACTATTTCCTTAGAAATCCTTATTTTTGCATCCCTACTCTGGTTTATTTAATTACTTCTGTGAAGAATCGATGCAACCAACCAGTGAACCAACCAACCCAAGAGAATAAAAGCGTATTTTTAATGAGAGTGCTTTGTGCATTTTAATTAATATTTCAGAAAGTAATTAAAATATTAAAATTCTGAAGTAATGTTGCACCAGGAGAGGGTTTCGACTACCTAAATCTAAATTTCCAGCCTTCTAGGTGGGCTAAATTTTCCTAGCCATCGCCAACAGACACACACACACACGCAGAGCGAAACATTCTTTTATTAGTATAGATTACTTAAAACATCATGGAATAATGATGTATGAATTTCAACGAGATCAAAGATTTTTCTGCTTATGGGAAAAATTTCATATCTGCATTGTGGTTTGATGTGGATACAATGATAACATTAAAAATTGCATTTTGACCACATTTTAATAACATTTTGATCATTATGCTATAACAGATGGTGCTAGATATGTTAAATTTTGTTGTTTAGTTCAATAATTATTTTTCATTCATCAATAATTTATGACATCATGAATAATGGGCCATGAATAATGAACTGCAAAGCGAAAAAAAATAAGAGAAAAATTTATCTAAGTATATCATTTTCCCATTCTGGTTCAATCTTTCTTCGTTCCAATTTGATAAATGTATTACTATACATATTATACAAATAGTTTACAAAAAAGGCAAAATAAATATATATATTTTTTTCGAAATGTTGTCTGAAGTATTCAGAGAAATAGATTTTCCTCCCCTCATACATCACCATTTATTAATTTTCCATCATATTTGAAAAAAAATTATGCTTTAATATTTTTTTTTCTTGTCTGTCTGTGTTTATAAAAATTTCCGTAACAAATCCGATAGCCAAGAAATTTAAGAATGCTTTAAATGTACCTTGAAACATTTTTATAACCTTGTATAATTTATTTTATTATATTCCACTATCACGCCCATCTTGCATCCATTAAAATTACTCGCAATGAAATACAAATATAAACGAAATATCGGATTTAAATTTGGAGTATTCGTAATGAAACTTCGCTATTTGTGAAATATTGATTTAAATTTTAAATATTGGAATTACAACGGCAAAATATTTTATTCCAATGTCAGTATAATATCGGCAAAATATAAATACTAAAATTTTGAGGCAATATTCCGTAATAATATTGCCATTATACAATACATGGCTACACTGCAAAAAAAAAAAATGCTGATTTTACAGTATAATACTAGCACCCCAGCTGCCAGTATTATACCGTAAAATTAACAGTAATAAAGTGTAAAATAAACAGTAATACGCTACCGCGCATGCGCGGCAGCGTATTACTGCATATTTTACTGCAATAGTAGTTTTCCCACGATTTTGAATTCCGAGTTTCATATGTTAGAGTCGTCATTTCTTTTCTATACTGCCTATTAAGTTGTATCTTGATTATACTTAAAACAACAATAAAAATATATTTCTTTTAAATGCTAAAAGACGTAAATTAACAACATAATAAAAACACAGTAAAATAACTTTTATTACGTTGTTTGACATGTTTCGGTTCACTGCGAGCCACTTTCAAAAACAAAAGAGAATATTCTATAATTTCACGGTCTTAGAAGTTATTATTTAAAATGATATTATTTAATTTTCATGTACGTTTTAAAAATTACGCACGTTACCTTGTTTTTTTTACTTGGTTGTTTATTTTCATATCTGTAACCATGGAGTAATTCGAGTCACAATTTCGGTAAGTTAAAATATGTTTCATCGTTACATATTATATTTTTTTTGTATTACTATCTCTGTGGTTTCTCTTATTATGGATGGATAGTATAGAGTGGAGAGAAAAGTTATTTTATCATTCATTGAAATTTATTTGCATGGTTTCTTCTTGATATAATCTTGCCAGGGCTGTGTTTTTTATATTATTCTTAATATCAGCTATATGTATAGCTGATACCATACAGTATAATTTTACATACATTTTGTAATCTATACATCACTAATCCACACATTTTGTAATCTATAATAATAAATATTATTATAAAATTTTTATAAAATATAATATAATAAAAGACTTTTAAAAGTGCAACAGTATTTGTTCTTTATAAGCTATTTTAATTCACATTTAAGTGCAAAATAGATATTTCATCCATTGCATGATTGGATCAATGACATTTTTCTTGTAAGATTCCCATGAAAATTAAATTCATAATAATTTATTAAATTAATAACCATTAAATTCCTTTAAATTAAATAATAAATAATTACAGTATTAATACCAACAACAACAACAACAACAACAACAATAATAATAATAATAATAGTTAATAATAATAATAATAATAATAATAATAATAATAATAATAGTTAATAATAATAATAATAATAATAATAATAATAATAATAATACTTAATAATAATAATAATAATAATAATAAATTATTATTATTATCATTAATTAATAATATTCACATATTTCAGTAATACTGACAAGCATGAAATCAATAAAGCAAAATATTGTGTTAGTATTGAAAAATTTCCTGTTCCTGAGTCAAAAAATGTCTCTGTAAAAAAATGCTACTTAACAAAATTATACCAGTGTAGTAAAAAACAGTACAGAACAAAATGCATTCTTTAATTGTAAAATCAATTGATAAACATATGAAAATATCTCAAAAAAATAATGGTAATAAAAACCCTAACAAATCAATATAATTTTATCAAATCCCTATAACAAGAACTCGAAAAAAAATGGTAATAAAAACCAGAAAAAATCAATATAATTTTATCAAATGCCTCTAAAAAGAATTCTAAAGAAATAGCAATTAGATTCCTTTGACGAAACTTACACAGTTCACTAACATTAACAAGTCTGAAATCAATAGAGCAAAATATTGTGTTTCTATTGAGAAGTTCCTTGTTTCTATGACAGATAGACGTGACCTTTCACACTTAAAGTGGAACGCTAGACATCTTTGGGGTGAAAAGTAGAAAAACAGATTTATTTAAAGAGAAACTTATATGAGCTACTAGTCACGCCTGGAGAAACAAAGAAAAACCAAAAGCAAAAATAACAAACCTAAAAAGGTACCTCTCATAAAGGAAAAAGACATGACAGAAATGCTATCGGATTTCTTCAAAAGATGAGTTACAACAAATGGGACTTCGGATTTAGGTTTTTAAGAATATACGTTACTACTAAGAAATCCTCTTCTTTTTTTCCCTTTTTTACTTCGTGCAAATACGCTATCATATTTTTGTATTTACCATCAATACTGTAATAATATGTTTTTCATAAAGAAATAATTTTTTTTCGTTTGTTAATACTGAAAGAGTGGGAAAAAACTGAGTAATCTTTACATGCATAGATATATACACGTATACATTTCATATGAAGGATTATATAAATATATAGCTTTCTATCTACAAATACCTAACTGTCTCATTGTATTTTGTATGTGTTTTGTGCATGCATTAAAATGTCAACATTTATTATTATTATATTTTTCAGCGAACATATAAATAACTTTTAACACTCTTGTTTATTGTAAAATTATGAACTTACAGATTAATAAGATGACTAACGGAGCTTCGCCCGCTACGCGGCGCTGGTCGGTTTATTCCAAACGGTTGGTTGTTGGTTGGTTGATTTTATGATGGCCGATTATCTACACGAGGAATAAAGGCCCTAGGGGGAAGTGCCCTCCATGGAAGTCTTTCTAAGAGATCCTAACCGGTATTTAAGGCGAGGATTGAAGAAAACTGCGGAAAACTCCGAACAGTTAGGCAGACGAGCGCGACATGGGTTTGAACCCAGCACCTCCGGTATATCATTTTTGAGAGCAGAACCTCTCAGCCACTGGCTCCAAACGGACCTCGGATTAAATGAACTTAGGATTGTGCGCTCCACTGTCTTTGGATAAAACTTGGAACAACGTTAAGAATAGCAGAGAAATTTTTTATGAAAAAAGAAAAAACTTTCTGTTAAATCTTAAAAAAAAAAAAAAAAAAAAAAAAAAAAAAAAAAAAAAACTTTCACTTTCGACGCAAGTCATATTACGCCCCCATATCCGGTTCGTTCAGCGCGCTCTCAAACACAGTACATGGAAGAATGGAGATCGCTCACTACGTCACTGCCCTTTCGCTTCTCGATTTCGCTTCTGGGCAATATGTTAGCCGGGAGGATGAAAGCTGAACAAGCCTTAAAAATTTGTTGAAGCATGCGCAATGAAAGCATTTTTGTGTGGAAAATATTGTGTGAATATTAGAGAAGGCCTTTTTCGCTTTAAATATATGGGTTTCACATTTTTTTATCATTTACCGAAATCTAATAAATACAATTATCGGAATTATCCATTAAAGTTAGAAAGTAGACGAAATTCAATTACTATCAAATCTTCCATACTTCTCAAAAATATTTAAAATAACATTAATACCCTTTATTAGAAGAAGCGTTTGCCATTTTTAGGGTTTCGTTCATCTCACGAAACCCTAATACTCCCGCTCCGTTGTCTGTCCGTCACAGAGCCATTCTCAGAATCTATGTAACTTACAGAGTTAAAACTTTGTGTATATCTAGATGAATACCAGATATCAATCTCAAAATATTAAAATTTGAAAAAAATCGTATTATTAGATAATTTATAAATAGAGATAAAAAACTTTAAATTCTAACAGTCTTTTCCTATTAAATTTAAACATTTTTCGTTAAAGCAGTTGCCAAAAATTAAAAAAACACAATGAAATTCTTTCTGCAATAATTAGTTTTCTGCTGAACGATTTTCACGTGAAAAATGAAAATGAAATAAAAAGTTTCAACAATTGAAAAAAATATTAATATGAAATAAAAATGATTGACATCATAGTGGTAATAAAACGGAAAATTTCAAAGATTTCTCAATAATATAAGGAGTATGATTATGTGTATGTACACAAAGCAGATTAATATCACGTCGTTAGAGAATTAAAAAGAAAATCTGACGTATTATTGGAAGTTTAACGAATTTTTCAAATGTTTGAGAATAATATAAAGCAAGTATCAATATGAATAATAGAGAATAATAAATATATGAGTTTGAGAAACATATTGAATCATCATAAAAATCCGATTATGGAATTCCCATATTTTAACATTTTGAAGGTGTACAACATGTTTAATTTTGAAATTATTTTTTTAAATATAGCATTTAGTCCGCATTACATATATTATTATGACAGAATATAATAGCGGGCTTCGCCCGCTATCGAGCTGGTTTAGATATTCGAAAAAAAAAGAAAAAATACACCGGTAATTTTTTACTTTATAAAAACATGACTTTTTTTTATGTTGCTAAATGAAATTTATTTGGATTTATTAAAGAAAGGATAAAGTGTTTTGAAAGGAATATTAAACGAAACTCTTTGAGCAATCTTCGATCACACTTACCCACCTTTTTTTTTTTTTTTTTTTTTTTTTTTTTTTAATGCGATTTTCCTGACATTGTATTAATACCCTAAAATGTGTTTAATATTTTTAAAGTGATGGTATAATATCTTTTAAAAGATTATATGTGTGGACGATCGAGTAGTTTATGTTTCCTTCAGATACTGTACTATTTTTAATGTTAGAAATTAAATAAAGAATAACAAGAACGAAAAATCATGCGTCAAGCATAGATTATGCAACACTTTCCAACGCTTCCAAAATAATTTTACAAATCATTACCGTTTAATAAGCTGAAAGATAACATCTAAGTAAACAATTTGGAAAACGCATAACATATTTAAAAACGTAATTTCAGGACTTTCCAATATATACAATATTCGGAAAAATATCCGAATACAGGCATCCCCCGACTTACGTATACTTCGACTTACGTAAATTCGCAGTTACGTAAAACTTTTTTGAAAATTACATTTATGAACTCACTAGCGCATTTGATACGCGTTTGCACACTTTTGATAATTATTTTATAAATAAAATATGTAGATAAAAATTATAACTATTATAATATAGTTTTATGTATTAGAGCGAGTTATATTTTTTTTTGGGAATATACAGTACACTGTTAAAAATTTGCAGCAAACTGTCCAGTCATTTGACCGTTTTACTAGAAAACGGTTACATAACCGTAAATTAACTCTATTCTGACCATATTATTGCCCCTATTATGGTCAGTATAGCGTTAAATTACGGTTATGTAACTATTTTCTTTAAAAACGGTCAAATGAATAGAGAGTTTGCGGCAAATTTTTAACAGCGTATTATCTATCATAACAACGAATCGTTATTGTTCGTTATTCATTGTTGTCATCTAATTCTTAATAAATACAATTTGTGCTTATCAGGAATTATTTCTTATTGTGAGTGCTATTCATTTGTCTTGTCATCGAAAATTCGTGGAGAAGAGGTAAGTCAGTCCTCTTTAATTATTTCTTATTTTTATAGTCGTTTGAAGTAATCTCATAATTGTTATAAATCACTCCATCAATGTTAAATTTATAAATCCCAAATTACACAAGATATTTTTTATTTAAAAAGTGTTTTTTTAGTTTATCTTTATATTGTTTCATACTTGTATAATTTATATCCGAGTAAATACTGCTGCATGATGCTTTATTTAAAAATTCATACTGTGTAAATAATCTATCATACACACACACACACACACACACACACACACACACACACACACATATATATATATATATATATATATATATATATATATATATATATATATATATATATATATATATATATATATATATATATTGCAGTTTCTTACGAAATTTTACTTAAGCAAATTACACATTCAACTTACGTAAAATTCGAGTTACGTAAAAGTCTGCGGAACGCATTAATTACGTATGTCGGGGGATGCCTGCACTTTTATTTTAGACCTGTGTATGATCTATAGATTTGTATATATACTACATAGGATGCTAAATTTTAGTTTAGTTAGGAAACGCGTAGCACAGTTTAAAATTCTCTTTCTGGAGTTTCTGTCAATAAACGGAAATGTGTTCGCGAACTTTTGTGCTGCCGTGTACATGATCTACAGAATTTATACACACCAAGTAAAAGACATAAAGTGAGTTAAATTTAAAATCGCGTTCAGCAACTTAAAGCGCATTTCCAGGAATTATTGTTAACAGACGGTTGATAATTCTTTTGTGTGTCCCTGTAAATGAACGATGACTGCTATACACACAATATTCTGTAGTAAGCCTCTTGTAATGCACCTTAGTGATATATATAAATTTCAATGCGTTTAAAATAGTGAAACATTATTTAAATAAACCGCAGACGATTTTTCTCTATAGACGTAATGTAACGGAATTCCTTTGACTGCCCCTGTAAAGTAACTATAAGTGGTATGCACACCCTATTCCATATTAAGCTTCTTGTAATGTACCTTAGTGATATATATCAATTACAATGTGTTTGAAATTGTGTAACATCATTAAAATAAACCGCAAATGATTTTTCCCCATAAACCGTAATGTAACGGAATTCTTTTGAGTGTCCCTGTAAAAAAACTATAAGTGCTACACACTTCAGTTGAAATAGGAAACATGCTGTAGATAACGACAATAACATATAAAAATTGCAGGGCAATCCGAGCATATTTGCGGGAGTTAGAGCACGGACAGGCGGCAGACGGCCATACGGCAGACAAACCGAAGTCATAAACACTTTTCAACTAGGTTGGAAAGTGTTAATAAAAAGTAAATAGGAATCCACTTCATTTTTTTTCATAATATCGTCCAAATAATCTAATAAATATTTAATTAAAATTAATATAAATTTTAAAATAATTAATTAATTGTACTAATATATGTATATATAATTTACTTATTTAAAAAAAAATTAAACAACTCTTAGGTAAAATAAGTAAATCTTAAGAATTTACTTATGTAATATTTATTTACTTTCCATTGACATTTTATGTATACTATAATGTATATATTTTTCGAACATTATAATGAATTCTAATTACAATGCTTTGTCTTCTTCCTCTGTTTCATCATCATCATCATCATCATCATCTTATTATTATTATTATTATTATTATTATTATTATTATTATTCGTTTTTATTAATTCTATAATTATATCATTTTCAGCAACACATATGCTTAAATGCTTTTTAAGGTTATTATAAGGTGCAAAGTTTTAACTTTTATTCCATATAGTTCTCATTGTCATTCTAATTATTTATAAGATTCAGAATTATCATTTCTTATTATTACCCTTTCTTTTCATACGGTAAAACTGCATATTTTATTTCATTTATATCGTTAGAATACCTGTCTTTCAATTGTCACATTTTCACTTAGGAAAATAAATCCAACAAAAGATATTTATCACTGAATAAATACGCTGACATCTAGACATTCAGATAAAGACATGAACTGTTTATGACAAAAGATTCTATTAATACTATGCATTTTGGTTACTTTATATAGTTTGTTATAGTATTTATTGATGACACTGTAAGTGTATATGCAATTTTATTTTTCTTAGAACTAAGAAAATAATTGTTGTGAATAATTTTATAGATTTTTTGTAAAGGAAACTTCCTCAATTTTATTTGAACATTTTTCTTAAAAATATGCGAATATCAAATAAAGTTGACTAAAGTAGAATGCGACAAATTTAGACTCTCAATTGTAAAAAAAAAAAAAAAAAAAGAAAAAAAGAAAAAAAAATGTTTCTAATTTTTACAAAGAGGTTTTATTGCTTTAAAAATACAAATTTTCATTAAAAATGTTAAGAAAAACACACTTTATACTTTAATATACAAAATAAAATTTACTAAAAGAAAATGTGATTCTATAGTATTTTAATTTTGAGATTCCCTAAACTATGTTAAGTTTGAAAAAATCGGTAAATAAATTAATATGAATTTTTTTGACAAATCCAGATTCATTGTATCAAAGTATCAAACTTTGTAAATTTTAAAATTTATTCCGTCAGTTGTAACATTTATATATAAAGCAAAATAATATTGCTTTTCATAGAAATGTATAAATCCTTTTAATTGCTTTATTCTATTGTTTATTAAATAGCTCATTTTCCAAGTTAATGTGATAAATAATGTTAATTATAACAAAAATAATATTTATGAAAAGTCATTAACACTTTATAAAAAGATTTATATATATACACACACACATACACACACACATATATATACATATACATATATATATATTAAAACTAACATAACACATAATCAGATTCATATATACATACACACATATCCAAATTCATAACCAGTAAGCTTATATCGGGGGACTAGTAAGGCATGAAATTGCGTAAAAATGTAATTATAATAATTTTTTTTATATAATGTTTGAGCATTTAAGAATGTTTTCAAATGATTTGACAGAAAAAATTCTTAAAATTACGGTCCTACGAACCGTTTAAAACTTAATTATCTCGAAACGCTGTTTTTTAGCGGTTTTTCCACAGATATACTGTACATGTCTCTTTTTAACACTTTCCAACCTAGTTGAAAAGTGTTTATGACTTCGGTTTGTCTGGCCGTCTGGCCGTGCTCTAACTCCCGTAAATATGCTCGGATTTCCTTGCAATTTTTATATGTTATTTTCGTTATCCATAGCATGTTGCCTATTTCAACTGAAGTGCGTAACACTATTATTTTTTTTACAGGGACACTCAAAATAATTCCGTTACATTACGGTCTATGGGGAAAAATCATTTGTAATAATAATTTATTTTAATGATGTTACACAATTTCAAACACATTGTAATTGATATATATCACTAAGGTTCATTACAAGAAGCTTAATGTGGAATATGATGTGCATAGCACTTATAGTTACTTTACAGGGGCAGCCAAAAGAATTCCGTTACATTACGTCTATGGAGAAAAATCGTTTGCGGTTTAATTAAATAATGATTCACTATTTTAAACGCATTGAAATTTATATATATTATTAAGGTGCATTACAAGAGGCTTACTACAGAATATTGTGTGTATAGCAGTCATCGTTCATTTACAGGGACACACAAAATAATTCTCTACTGTATGTTAACAATAATTCCTGGAAGTGCGTTTTAAGTTACTGAACGCGATTTTAATTTTAAATCGCTTTTTGTATATTACGTGGTGTGTATAAATTCTGTAGATCCTGTACAGGGAAGCACAATGATTTGTAATGATTTGTAAAATTATTTTGGAAGCGTTGGAATGTGTTACATAATCTATGCTTGACGCATCATCTTTCGTTCTTGCTTTTTAAGTAAAGTAAATTAAATTTTCTAAAATCTATATAAGAATTTTTTTTTTCAAGCTATAAAAAAGTAGGATAAACTTTTGTAGATTCTGAATGTTTTATTATATATATATATATATATATATATATATATATATATATATATATATATTTACCAATATTTAATTGCTTGTCAGGTATGATAGGGTGACAACGTAAGACGCAGTATAAAAAATAAACGACAGTTCAAAATTATAGGCCTTAGACTTGAAAACGTGGCGAAACTACTTTTGCATATTGACGTATGTAGCACAATATTAAAACACTTTTTTCATTGTTTTTTGCAATATAATAAATATTTCTTATTTCTATAAAAGATAAATAATGCAAAAAATGCAAAAAAAAAAAATAATTAGTCAAAATTAATGACAGTCTTTTCGTAATACGTTATCGAACTGCAATCAATTTTCTCATTTCAAACCTTTCTGTTCCCCTTAAAGGTGTTAGTCAGTGAAATCTCAAATTCCACTCCCTAATGTAAAAACTATGGGCGTGGAATAAATTCTTTAAAAAAAATCTCATCAGGTAATTAATATCTTTACCTTTTTATTGTGTACTCTTCTTAAAAGATGTGTCCCTTTTTTTTTAGTTTACAAAATACTGAATCAATTTTGAATTGTTTAATAAATCTCTTTATTTATTAATTTTTTTACATATATATATTTTTTTAATGTATTATCGATAAACAACGGAGTACGAAGTATAAAAAAGAAACGACAACTCAAAATTATAGAACCTTGGGTTGAAATTGTGACAAAACTAGTTTTGCAGGATTCATTTTGTCGTTACAATATTAAAACTTTTTTTTCCGCAAATTAACAAATATGTGTTTATTTTTATAAAAGATAAATGTATAAATATCAATAGAAGTAATAGTTTAAATTAATTACAGGGATCTTAATGCACTATCAAAAGTCAGTCAGTCTTCGTCATTAAAAACCTTTCTGGCCCAGTTAAAAATGTAAATGCGTAACGTTTATCGATAACTTTGAATTTTGAGAATATATAAAGACTACCTTGAAAATATTAACAGTTTTCCTTTAAGTTTCTCTTTCTCGTAGTCTTTTGGTAAAAAAGTGCATTGTATGTTTCCAGGGAGTATATTTAATTTCGGAACACATTATACAAAAAAAAAAATCCTAAATTGCTTTAAGTAAGCACAATTTACTATTTGCACCCAATAAAAGAAATGTTTTCATAACTATAAAAATATTTTTAGAAGGAAATACTTTAATGGCTCTAACGAAATAAGTGTCTATCAATTTTAGAAAACAAAAATAAATGCAAAGAAGGGCAACATTTTATGTATTTGGAATTTAATGTAAGTATATATAATATAATTTTTCATATAGTCTTTCATCTAATCAAATATCTGGCATACTTCCTTTTTATATAAGAGAAGGAGTGATTCATGCAAAAGTTCGGGGTTTCTATTATGCGTGTTTTAAGCCAAGTGACTGTGCACAGAAGAAAAAATAATAAAAATAAATTAAAAAAGGAAAAAAAAAAGAAAATAACGCAAAAACAATTGGGATAACTTTCATTTATAATGTCCCTATTGATGGTATATCACTTTTTGACATCTAACACATTTCCCTTATAATGTTGCTAAAGAATCTTTGTGTTTTAATCTATATATATATATATATATATATATATATATATATATATATGCATATACAGTGGTGGCCAAAAGTGTGGACATTTTTTGAAAGTTTCATGTTTTTCAACTTTGTGTGCTTGTAGAATATATTAATTTTCACTTAAATACAAGCGTTTAAATATCAAATTGAAGGTAATTTAATGTAGAACTTAATAATAAAAACAGTATTACAATATCTGTATTACAAAAAAAGTTATACAACTAATAGTAAGATCTATCTTAGATTTGCATTTTTTTAAAGTGATACTTACACAATCAATACTTAGTAGGATAACCCTTATTTTTTAAGACAGCTTCACAGCGTCTTTTCATCGAGTGAACGAGTGTTTGGAGTTCATCTTTCGTAATCACATGGTGCCAAGAATTAATTATAGCTTCAATAAGTTGTCTTTTATTGGATGGACGTTTTTTTCGTATAAGAATTTTCAAACGTTGCCACAAATTTCCAATTGGATTAAGATCAGGGCTGTTTCCTGGCCATGGTAATATATCTATGCCTTTATTTTGAAACCATGCTTTGCCTACTTTTGCTGTGTGGCATGGAGCTGAATCCTGCTGAAAAATAAATGGTGCGTTGTTGGGGAAGAGATCCCTGATCGAATATATCAATTTTGGTTCCAGCACAGTTTCGATGTATTTTTGGGCATTCAGGATGCCATCAATCACTTGAATTCGGCCCACACCATCTGCAGACATACATGCCCAAATCATGACATTTGTTGGGTTTTTTGTAGTTGCTTCAATGCAATCAGAATGAAGTACTTCTCCTACTCTACGTCTCACGTATTTTCTACCATCACTACCAAAGAGCGATATTTTACTCTCATCGCTCCAGGTTACTTGCTTCCGTTGATTTTCTGACAATTTAATGTGTTCTTTTGCCCACTTAACTCGTTTTTCGCGTTGCTTTTGATTTAAATATGGTTTTTTTCGCTTGGAATTCTAGCTTGTAGTCCAAATCCTGATAACCTTCTTCTTATTGTTCTTGAACTTACTGCAATACCCGCTGCATTCATTTCACATCTAATGGCATCTGATGAAATTTTTCTATCCTGAAGGAATAGCCGTTTAATTTTTCTATCGGCAGTAGCACTTGTGCATTTTTTTGGCTCTTGATTTGGCCTTATTTTCCACTGATTTCTTTTTTTCATAACGCAAACAGAACTTTCGTACACCAGATCAAGTCACTGAACCACCAACTTGTCTTGCAATTTCAGCATAAGAGAGGCCATTTTCTCTCAATATGACAATTTGGCTTCTTTTTGTATATGTCCATTTAGTTATTCTTGTTGATGACATTGTTTAAAATTAGTTTAAATAAAAAAAATGACTTTAAATATTCAAAAACAGCAATACTCTATTTAATTGTACTAGAATGCATCATTCCGCAAAATATTTCCACAACAATAACTCTTTTACCATCAAAATAACCTAAACTATACTTACAGACATTTGATTGGTCTTCAGAACAGTGTTTGTGATTGGCTAGTACGCTTTTATTACAAAACACGTCCTTATTCAAAACGATTTGTGCTTATTTGTTCTACTAAAATGAACATAACTTTTTTTGTAATACAGATATTGTAATACTGTTTTTAGTATTAAATTCTACATTAAATTACCTTCAATACCTTCATTTTGATACATAAACGTTTGTATTTAAGTGACAGTGAATGTATTTTACAAGCACACAAAGTTGAAAAACATGAAACTTTCAAAAAATGTCCAAACTTTTGGCCACCACTGTATATACATTATACATAATCACCACTAAACTTGGTAAGTGTAATAAATTATTGAATATTTATCAAATTTACTGGTTTGTTTATAAAATTCCTAACTCGTAATGTGGAATGTAATAAATTTGAATTATTTTGTGAAGTAACGATTTCTTAATTTCAAAAATGAATAATTTCAAATAGTATGTACGCTTCACGTACATTAACCGAAAAAGAAAATCACTGGACGCATGAAACTCGCTGCACAGCAATCTCTAGAATGCAGAAAATTCATTCAAGCAGTGGTCAGTAGTTTATGTATGTATGTCAATTAGGTATACCTGGTATGCTGAGTTCATCTCTTGAAATACCATTGGCCTAAAAACAAGTCTTTTCTTGGGCACCTTTGATTTCATTTGACAACTTTCACACAAATTTAAGTATATGCAACTGCACAAACTGAACAAATTTTGGTAAAGTTATGGACTTTTATTACATTCCCCATTACGAGTTGGGAATTTTATAAACTAACCGGTGAATTTGATAAACATTCAATAATTTATCATATTTACCAATTTTGGTGGTGATTATGAATAATCGCCGGATTAATCACATTTACCGTAGCATATAATATATGTGTGTGTCCTAGGATTTATATGTTATTATTTATATATTTTTTTATCATTTATATTTATAAATATAAAAAAATAAATATTTATATTTATTATTTGTAGAATAAATAATATTATTTTCGATATAAAAAAAATTCTAATGAAAAATAAAATATTTTTTAATAAAAAATAAAAAATTAAAAGTTATTTATTCCTTCAAAATTGACTCAGTTCCATTATATCCGTTTGACAATCAAGTATACAACTCGTAATTCTGTAAAAATAGATGTATGTATGTATTATGTATCCAAAGTTTATATAACCCTCAATACTCTTACGGACATATGTGGAAAATATACCTGAAAGTGGCTATACATTCAAACAATGAATTAACAACTGGAAGCAGTAACGAAGATTCATGCAGTGAAATATTTAATGATCTAAAAATAAATAAATAAATAAAATAAAATAATATAATGTAATAAAAAAAATAAAGGGTTTTCTTTTTAAATTTCTTTGCTATCACATTCCGGGCACGAATTTATGTATAAGAGAAATTATCGCTGGCCCCCATAAAATCTTTTATGCTTAAAAAAGAAACAATAACAACTAAAAATTCAATTATATCGAATTTTTAGTAATTATTATACATTTAAAAATAAATAAATAAATTTAAATTAAAAATTAAAAATTAAAAATTACAAAAATTTCAAACATAATTGTTTCGTTTTCAATAATTTATATTCTTTATTTTCTTTACAATTTTGCATAAAAAAATTGTGAAACATCAATAAAATTCACCACAATATTTTTTATTTCGAAGATATTTCATTTACAATAGTGTCTTTTCGTCATACAGATATCAAATATATATATATATTTATTAATTTTGTTATATGCGGGGGAAAAAATGATATATATCCTATCTGAAATTCTTTACCTGACATTCGATGTCCCGACAAAGTCATAATCCTTTTACTTGAAATAGGCTGTCTTCAGTCACAAACATGTGTGACAGACGTTTCCGCTTCACTTTCTTCAGCTCCCTTTCTGTCTTTTTCCGCCCTTTCAAATCTTTGTCGAATACTTGCTGCCTGAAAATCATGAGATGAAAAATAATTATCAGAGGTTTTTTTTCTTTTTTTTTTCAGCTTCACATGATTTGTTTTAGTAAAAATAATAAAAACATAATAATAAAAATAAAATATTTAATAAAACTATTTAATAATCTAACTACTTAATAAAAATATTTAATAATATAAATATTTAATAAATAATAAAAATATAATATTTAATAAAAATATTTTTTAAATACCTGATTTGTTTAAAAATATTTCTCACAACTTATTTTTAAATACTTACATATTAAAGCGCGAATGCATTTAAAAATAATGTACATTTTATTCTTAGAAACTAAAATATTTGAAAACAGATTATATTACTTAATTAATGTAATTTTTTACTGTTTGCGAAAATAATTCTAGTAGCGTGCGGTTTATAGTAACATAAAAACACGGGTGACATACTGTATGCGCCAGAAAATTTTAAAGACGAAATAACAACTTTTAGTGATATCCTTGTTTAAAGTAATGTTTAGTAGTAGTATAAATGTAATAAAAACAAATTGATTAAAAAAAGACTAATTTAATTAGAATAATTATAACACGAACGGTTTGTAGTAACATAAAAACATGGACTGCCTACATCATACGCTAACGCTTTTTAAAGCCTAAGTGTCCACTTTTGACGATATTCTTTGCAGACACGGGCGGTTTATAGTAACATAAAAATACGTGTGGCTTACTGTATGCGCCAGAACAATTTAAAGCCTAAATAACAACTCTTAATGATAACCTTGTTTAAAGTATTGTTCAGTAGTAGTGTAATTGTAATAAACAACAAATTGATTAAAAAAAGACTAATTTAATTAGAATAATTATAACACATACGGTTTGTAGTAACATAAAAACATGGACTGCCTACTTCATACGCTGACGCTTTTTAAAGCCATGATGTCCATCTAAAAATCGCATCTAAATCTGTTCATAAATAAACTCTATTTCGTGTATAGATTATTATTTTTTAAGAAACGAAAAGAGGTTTACAAAAAATAATTTTTTTTTTTTATTGCAATATTGTCAAAACAATTTGTTGCGTAAAATAAGACGTACACATTAAATTAGAAAAAAAAATCTTCAAACCAAACAATTTCGCTTCTGAATTTTACATTTAGCTGCACATTGTGCACATCTCCTTGTGTGTGTACACTTTCTGCTGTACAATACCAGCGGAATTTTTTTTTTCTCATAATAATACATAAATAAAATTTACCCTCGATTATAATTCTTTGATTTTATTGTTAAAAACCTATATATATATATATATTTGTGTTTTATAATATTTATAGTTACAAACTGTTTAACTATTATTATTGAATAACTTAAAAATAATAAAAACAAATCACAAAAGTAATTAAATGCAATATGACTTGCATTATTACGATTTAAAAAATATTCATCACAACTGAAGAAATACAAAACTACTGCCGTTTAAAAAAGGCTTAAATGCATATATTAATAATTTCCATAACCGTTTTGATTTTATCAGACATGTTACACGAAGTTTATTTAGTTTTTTTTTTTTAGTTTTCATTTTCATGAAATTATTCATGATAATAATAATAATAATAATAATAATAATAATAATAAAAAGTCAGCCATATAATGTAAACAACAGAGCTACTGTCATACACATAAAAATAGTAATTTTTCAAAATATCAGTTTAAGTAATTAATAACGCTGCTGTAAATAATTTCCTTTAGCTTACGTTATCGTTTCCTGTTTATGATGCCAATTTATTCCTCAATAAAAACGCGAAAACCTATTGCAAGAATGTATTAAATTCCTCTAGCTACTTTATCAATAACATCATATAATAACACCATCAATCTTTCTTTTTTCCCCTGTAGTTACGTAGAAGCAAATACATCGTTATTATCTATGAGTAACATCTAAAGAGCCTGTTTGGAAGTAATAATCCTTTATCTCAGTGAGATCATTAAGAGCTTTTTTCACCACTTTAAAGGACACTAATTTATAATAATTTGCAGTGTAAATTGCCTGCTTTAAACCATGCTTTATATTTATATTTTTTCATTGAGTAATTTAAGATTTAGAACTAAGATACTTCTAGACTTTTAAGCAATATTATCTTTTTCAAAGACTAATTAGATAATCAGGATCGCATTTTCGATGGAAATAAAAAGAATTAGCAGGTTACTAAAATGAGGCATTTTACTTTTTTTTTTAATGATGAAGAAATGTTATTACAGTGATACTGTTGATAAAGCTTTTAAAACGATGATTACACTTGAATATTAAAAATACAGGTTTTCAGATTTTTGTTATTTAACTGTTCTTATCTTAAACTGTTTATATTTGTGATACATTATAAGGCTTAGATTAAAACAAAACTTATTTTCCTCACATTAATGAATTCTTTCCGAATGTCGATTTTAAAATGAGAGAAAAAGAAAATTAACTTAAAAGTTGTAAAGTTCTCTAACGCAATAACAGTTAATGTGTTAGAGTAGAATAAATACTTACATTTTCTTTCACATCTTATTACTTAAAAAATTTACATTTGGTTAGAAGGCGTAGAGGAACGTTACATTAAAACAAATCTTCTTTTTCTCACAATAATGATTGTTTTTTTTTTTTTAATTTCATTCGTATTATTTTATACGGTAGGAAAGAGTTTAATTGGAATGTTTGTACAATGGTATCTAACACATTCTGGGTACATTAAGGTATTTTACTGGGTTTTTACAATGGTATTATAATTTTACAATGGTATTAGACAAGAATACTGTTATACATACATATATCTATATTATTATGAATTAGTTATGAATTTTTCAGTATTCAGACCTGTCCGCTTTGCAGGGGTAAAATTGTTCAAATATTTATTTATTTATTTATTTATTGAAATGCACACTACAGACGAATCCATTTGCAGTGTTGCAAGAACATCATAAGAAAAACACACACGCACATATATATATATATAAACACATATCATGTACACAAATACATCACATACAACTCGAATACAAACACAAATTAATAACGTTTATCCTTGAAGGCAGAAAAGGACATATTAAAAATATCAAGCTGCACAGAGAATTGATTAAATATTTTGTAAAATTTATATAAAGAGAAATTACCAACATAGTTATATTTAAGAAATGGTAATTAAAAAAAATTATTACATCTGAGGGATCTGTTCGGTATACATTGAAATTAATAGAAATAAGTATATCGCTGCAATCAATCATATTATTAATAACCTTATAAAAAAATAAAACACAAAAACATCCCGTCTAGATTTCAATCTTAGAATGGTACAAATACTACGTAGATAGGAAGAAGAAATATCCTAAGAATATATATGGTTACTTTTAAACAATAAATAACGTGTGAATTTAGACTGTATTTGCTCGAGAATTTTAATTTTATTATTATAGTGAGGATCCCATAGGAATATGTACCTGTTGTGGATTGAAAAATGTGTTCGCTATTCGGGAGTGTCCGTCATAAAGATTTTATTGTATGTATGTATCGCGAGTGTGAAGGAGGCGATCTTTTATCATGTCTTGAAGTAAATATAGGCTAATTTTTTTTTGCACATTTTACGTTCATATTTAAGCATTACGTATTTAGTCTACTAAAAGTATAAATTTCTAAAATTATAAATTCAACTTGTAAATACACAGTTTTATCGATGTCATTTAAAATCATTTTGCTTTTTAACCTTTTATTTTATATAGTTTACTATATATTTATATAATAATTTTCTAAAATACCAGAATAATTTTTTACGATATTTCTTTCCAAATATTAAAAGAGATCTGATATTTTAAATGTCATAAAAAGTTCAGTTGTTCGACAATGTTCGTTATTAATTTGCATCAATTTATATCAGATACTTTTACTATAAATATTTAATTCATATATGTTGCATTTTTGCATCAAGTCGTGCAGCAAAAGAAAGAAGAGTTTATTTTGCAATGATTATTTGTTCGATGAATTAAAATCTATGTATGCATTTGCATGTTAATAAAAGAAACATTATTAATTACAAATTCTTCAAGGTCGTTTACTAAACAGAAGTATTTGATAAAATTTGCATCGTCTTCGTGAATTTTAAGCATCTTATATTTAGTAATTTACAAAAGAAAAAATCAGCTAAATTTACACACAGAAATATCTCTTTAACAAATAACCTTAAATAAACTATGATTTCCTTGTAATAAACTTTATCTAGAATTTCAGAAGATTTCATGGTAAGGTATAATTTTTTTTTTTGCACACAATGTAATAATGTGGGTGGTATTTCTTTTATTCTTATTTTAAATGCTTCAGTTACAAGTGTAATATTTTTAAAACGGAATCCTGTCTTAAAGGGAAAAAAAAATATATTATCCCGGTGGACGGCGAAAACTATATTAGTCAATTATATTAACTAAGATGAAAACATTTTTAAAACACATCTTTTAAATGTCCGTAGCGATTAGCTGTAAGGTCTAAACAGGTTATATTGAATAGTTCATGACAGTAATTTAAAACAACTTGTTATTAACTGTATGTTAAAACTATGAAAAATATTTTTAATGTGCTAGATGTTTATAAATGAAAATAAATGTTTATAAATGTTGTTTTTCAATGCGTAACATGGTATGAAGGGAATTAGATCACACACTCATGTAATGCTTATCGTTAAAAAACATTTCGAGGTCATTTGTTAAACAGAAATATTTATGCACTCCTTTACCCTTTTCGTAAACTTAAAATGGCCCTTGGGAATCTCATGTCATTTTATTCACTAATTGCGTAAAATTATTCATCTATATTAACAGTAAATACCTCTCTTAAAAAAAGAAAAAAAATTAAATAAATTGTAATCTTTTGCAAGAAGCTTACCTTGCATTTTTACAATCTCAATCGGAAATTCGGAAATTCCTTTTTTTACACTTTATTATAATGTATGCATTTCTTTGGTCGTTATTTTAACTGCTTCAGTATATATTAAATAGTTCATTAAAATAATTTTAAGTGATTTTTTTTAACTGTACTTAAAAATAGTAACAATATTCTAATATGACTCAAAAAATTTTTTTCTTTGTGCGGAACACAGCCGAAAAAACTTTTTATAAAACCTAAATTTAATGATTTTAAATAAATATCACGAGGTCGTTTATCAAACAGAAATATTACGTACCCTTTTACTGTTTTCAAAAATTAAAAATGGCCCTTGGGTATTTCATGTTGGTTATATTTACTAATTAGGTAAAATTATTGAACTGCATTAACCACACACACCAAAAAAGTTATCTTAAAAAATAACTAAATAAATCATAAACTATTGCAACAAGCTTATCTTGCATTTTTATAAGCTTTATCGAATCGTATGTACACGTTATATGGCGTGAATGAAATTTCTGTTATCCTTCTTTAACTTCTACACTATATATTGAGTGTTATTTTATGTTATTAATGTTAAGTAATTTAATTGCATGTAGAAAATATTAAAAGAATTTCTTATATGATCAAAAGGAAATATTTCTACCATACATTACATCGCCTAAAGGACATTCCACCAAGCTTTATTTAATACTTATCATTAAAAAAAAAATACTTATCAAGGTAATTTTTTAAACAGAAATAATATGTATGTCCAACTTTTTTGAAAAATTAAAAGTGTCGCTTTGGTCGGATGGTTGTAGTTTTTTACGGCCAATTATCTGTACGAAGGGTATAATAGGTTGAGGTGTGTGTAGATGGGGAGGGAAGGTTACTTCTAACGAAATAGCCTTTCCAAGAAGGAAATCGTTCCTCAAAAAAAGGCCTCAAATAGGTGGCGCATGTGAGGATGGTTTCTGCCTACGTCACTAAATTCGTCTGCTTCACCGTTTGACACTGTGACAGTGACATGGCGCTAGTGCAGCACGGTTTCTGGCCAGCTGCGCAGAACGGTGCGCGTAGCTGTGCAGCTGCCATTCCGTGCCGAAGTCTCGGCACGATGTTATCACACGGCGTTAGAAGTCCTGTTCATGGTTACCTCCATGGAAGTGTTTCTAAGAAAACCGAACACATATTTGATGGTATAATAGGCCGAAGTGTGTGTAGCGGGGTAGTTACCTATGCGGGAGTGTTTCTAAGGAAACCTAACACTTATTTTTAAAAGGTTCGAATAAAAACATGGAAAACTCGAACGATTTCAGCTATTATTTTCATTCACCCACGCGACACCGACAAAACGCACACGATTGTCGTTAGTCGTCATCGATTGCAGGCAAATTGCATTCATATACACTATGACGACAAAATCATCATCGAACGGGAAGGTGGAAAAATTAGAAGTATATATGAATGCATTTTGCGTGCGCAGATGCCGGATAAGGATAACAGTGTGCGATTTATCACTGTCTTGTCGGTAAATGGAAATGCGATCTTAGGTCGATGAGCGCAACCTGGGTTCGAATCCAGTACATCCCACATATCAGCTTTGAGAGCAGAACCTCTCATTCGCCGGGGGGACAAATGACCTTTAGGAAACTCCCATCAGTTATATATCTTAATTAGCAAAAATTATTTATCGACATTAACATAAAAAATCTCTTTTAAAAAAATTAAATAAATTGTTATTTCTTGCAACAAACTTACTCTGCATTTTTATAAGATTTATCGGGAAGAATGACATTTTTTAGACGTTTTATTGACATGGAAGATATTTCATTCTTACCCTTTTAATGCTTCAGTAAATCTTGATAATAATTAATGCGTTATATATTTATGATAACAAATATTATATATATATATACATATATATATATAGAATATCAGTACGAAATCTATATTTCATACGCAACATCGTGTACTTTAAAAAAAGACAAATATTTATAAATCTACAAAAATATAATATAACACCTAATGAAAATATAAAATAACTTTTCCCGAGTTTCCCACACATCCAAAAAGAGTTCTTTATCTTTAGAAACCCCAGTAAAAAATATATTTTCGAAATTTTCACATAAAATTAAAAATTCTGAAGAGAAATTATTAAGAACATAACATAACACATTTGCCGCCACTGATTTTTGGAAGTGTTTCCGAGTATTTTTATATTGTATTAATCAGTTTTTTCCAAACCGGAATATCGTTTTTAAAATGCAATTAAATCTCAAGTATACATTTTCAGCTGCGTAACTGAGTTTAAAAGTGCAAGAGTAGCAAAATAATATTAATTTTAGTGTTGATGTTAATGCTTTTAATTTATTATATCATTTGTTATATCACATTTTGATGGGTAATATCGGCGAACAGTCATTTGCAATTTATAACCCATCACGTTTAAATGGTAAAAAAAAAAAAAAGTTTTCATTCTCTTTATCACTGTCATTGACAATTCCTTGATCTTTAAATAACAAAAGTTAAATCAAAAATGCTCTTGACAAAATAATGTACAAAAGCAATTTCAATTCTGCTCGATCAGTTTGTGAAAAACTTGTCTGCATGATCCGATGAGTACTATATTTTGAACTATGTCTTTAACATTAATTGCAAATAGGAAATGATGGGGAAAGCGATATTGCCTTCATTAACGTTTAGGGGGGGGGGGGAGAGGATATGCGTCTTAAGCGGAGATGCATTAACGAGAGTCTACTGTTATTTCATTATCATCTTTTTTTTCTACTTTGTTTCTTTTTTATAGTTTTAAATTAATTGCTATTTCTTTTTTATTTCAGCCATATTTTTCTGACATTTTACTGATGTGTATTAAGTTTTTCTTTCAAAAACTGTCAAAATTGAGGTTGATACACCTCCGACAGTTAGGAAGGATGGAAAACTACAGTACAAATGAAAATACAATGCATAAATACGCATAGAAAGTAACATGCTTTTTTTAAAACTTTTTTTAACGATTTTGCTTTTCATAATTTATCACATGATAATTTTTATGGATTTGGATATAACCAACGAAATTTAAAGTTAAGGATTTTTAAGTAATTTCAATGGAGCCTAATTAAGTGTTTACATAATATTCCACAAAATTTCAAAGTGCTGAAAATTTCTTTGTCTGCAGGTGATTTAGTTAAAACTCCATTGAAGACGTTCATGAAGCAAATAATACAATGTACAGGGTGTCACTAAATTAATGTTGAGGTTTTCTTACCTCATAACTTTTGATTTAAGAACATGACGAAAAATATTTTTTCATATTAGTAAAGTATACCTCAAAAAGTTTTTTAATAACACAAACAAGGTTGCATATGCATAATGTTGCAAATCAAAACGTTATTAATTAAATGACGATTATATTTAAATAATAATCAGCATTAAAATTTTATAAAACTTATCAAAAACTTATTAATAAATTATGAGCAAACAGTTTAATAGATAGATATATGCACAATTCAGTAATAACCTTTTGATAAATTTGATAAAATTGATAATTTTGATATTAATTATAATTTGATTATAATCGTGACTTTACGCATATGTAATTTTGTTTGTGTTATTGAAAACAATTTTTCAGTTGTACTTTATGAGTATGTAATAATATTTTCCTCACGTTCTTAAATCAAAATTTGCAAGATAACATAGCCTCGACAATTAATTATGGATATCCTGTATATAAAACTTGCCAGTAGCATTAAAATGCCAAAAAATTATGTAATAAAATCCCCTAAGTACAGTATTAAAGCTGGACATCAAAGCAGATTTTGTACCGTTAAGTAATGATAATTATGAAACCTATTATGATTTCGTAGTTAAAGATTATCATGCATTAAAAAAAAAAAATCCAAACGTAATATGACTTTTAGCCCTAAACCGTTTTGCTAATGGAAAGTTTACGACTACTTTTTGCTATATTTCTATCTTTGTCTCTAGTAATGGTGTAATACATCATTTGACATCAGTCTCTCCTGTGTATATTCTTTCCAAGCATACTAAACCACTAATGACATAAGTGCTGGGGTACCATCCGGGTTTTCAGACATTGTATCTTCTTACACACTCATCTCAATTGGAAACATATGTAGAAACGTTATAGTGCATGTGTCTCTGGGAACTATAGCATTTTTAATGTTTTGGACAATTAAGAACTGAAGAAGAGAATTTCCTGTGAAATGCGAAAAAAAAAATGAGTTTATTGAACCACGTTCTCATTTTTCATTTTATAGTCTAAAGACTAATTTAAAGTTCTTGAAAATGAGATAGGGATGGAGGCAAAGACAAAAGTCAATTTGAGGCGTCTCGTGACCTTTTATGTTAGAGTATAACTTAATTATTTCTTACTGAGCTTACTTTGCTAAGAGTAGTGATTTCATGAAACACTTGCAGTACACTTTTTAACACTTTCCAACCTAGTTGAAAAGTGTTTATGACTTCGGTTTGTCTGGCCGTCTGCCGTCTGCCGTCTGGCCGTGCTCTAACTCCCGTAAATATGCTCGGATTGTCTTGCAATTTTTATATGTTATTGTCGTTACCTATAGCATGTTCCTTATTTCAACTGAAGCGTGTAGCACTTGTAGTTTTTTTTTTACAAGGACACTCAAAAGAATTCCGTTACATTACTGTCTATGGGGAAAAATCATTTGCGGTTTATTTAAATAATGTTTCACAATTTCAAACACATTGTAATTGATATATATCACGAAGGTGCATTACAGGAAGCTTAATATGGAATAGGGTGTGCATAGCACTTATAGTTACTTTACAGGGACAGTCAAAAGAATTCCGTTACATTACGTCTATGGGGAAAAATCGTTTGCGGTTTAATTAAATAATGTTTCACTATTTTAAACGCATTGAAATTTATATATATCACTAAGGTGCATGACAAGAGGCTTACTACAGAATATTGTGTGTATAGCTGTCATCGTTCATTTACAGGGACACACAAAAGAATTCTCTACTGTCTGTTAACAATAATTCCTAAAAGTGTGTTTTAAGTTGCTGAACGCGATTTTAAATTTAACTCACTTTTTGTCTATTACTTGGTGTGTATAAATTCTGTAGATCATATACAAGGCAGCACAAAAGTTCGCGAACACATTTCCGTTTATTGACAGAAACTCCAGAAGGAGAATTTTAAACTGTGCTACGCGTTTCCTAACTGAACTAAAATTTAGCATCCAATGTAGTATATATACAAATCTATAGATACTATACAGGTCTGAATAAAAGTACTCGGATATTTTTCAGAATATTGTATATGTTGGAAATTCCTGAAATTGCGTTTTTAAATATGTTATGCGTTTTCCCAAATTGTTTACTTATATGTTATCTTTTAGCTTATTAAACGGTAATGATTTGTAAAATTATTTCGGAAGCGTTGGAAAGTATTACATAATCTATGCTTGACGCATGACTTTTCGTTCTTGTTCAAAAATATGATGAATGAAAAACAGCCTTATGCACATATTTTGTTTACACGCTAGAATAGTTAAAATGAATAATTGCTCTTTCATTTAAAAAATATCCATATTCTGAACACTCCATACTTAATACATTGTCTCCTTATTTATGATTACATACATCTTTTTCTGTATCTTATATAAATATTAAGTATTTATATTAGATAAGTACATTGATTCGGGCAGGACCTACTTTTTTTCACAGATTTGGGCCAGATTGGGCCTGGACTTCAAAATTTCCGGACCAAAGTGAGCCTAGAGGTGAGAAGTGAGCCTAGAGGTGAGAAGTGAGCCTATTCTTACCAAGCCCGACCCGAGTCCAGTAAAAGAGAATTACTGCCTGTATCCGACTGGCGTTTCTTCTCTTTTTTTTTTTTTAGGTGCGTTCGTAATTATATAGATACGTAGCACCTATAGTCGTCGTCTGTTCCCTCCCTCCGTTTTTATGTCCGAATATAACAGAGCAAAAACTATACCCAACCAAATAGTTTGAAATTTAATATATATAATCGGTGCAAAATTTTGTCGAGTCATTTCAAATTTTATGAAAAACGAATCGAGACTTAAAACGATATTAATAAAAATATTTATTAAGTAATTTGATTTTTTTTAAACGACGTGCATGACATTATGACGTATATGACGTTTTATAACCTCTATGACCAAATTACAGTCACGTTTTTCATTCTATTAAATCCTATCATACGTAATTAATTAAATTGTATCCCATGATTCGTAATGATTCTAGGTTGCCATGGTGATTACGTCCTATTTAACGTCCTATATCAACGTCCTATTTAAGATGGAGTCATATTATTTCCGTATTACTGAATTTAAAAACTGAATTTGCATACTAAAATTGTTTAATCATAGCAGTCACATAATCTACCGACAGTTTTTTGGATAGACGTTTCCGTAGAAATAGATACTAAATGAAAAAAAAAATGTCTAAATATGGATTTCAATTTCTGAAATTTTCAAAGCTAGGATTAAGTTTCCCATTTGAATTTTCAGAGAATGCCAACAAAAGATAAAATGTTGCCAACTTAAAATGTACTTATTTTATTACGGAAATTAATCATATCATAATAACAGACGATATAATTCATTTCACTGAAAAAATAACAGTACGAACGCACCTCATTTGTCACGTTTGACGTACAAATTTCTAACTTGTTTGATAGTAAAATTGTACATTTGTGTAACGAATTTTTTTTTAATTTAATTTAGTTTAGTAGATTACAGATAGATATTTGTAAAAATATTTTTTTTTCTTTATAGAGCTTTAAAGTTTTTATTATATTTAATCAAACTCTTCTTTCATTCTAAACTATATTGATCTTTTATGAATGTTAATATGCGCGCATTTTTAGTGATAAATTAATATTCAGATTTATAATTCAGATTTCCACGATTTGCAGACGTGTAATGTGAAAAATGCATTCGCTCATACATTCACCGTATTTTAACGTTTCTGCATATATATGAATGCAATTTTCTTTTTTAAGAAGTTTAATTCAAGAATATTGTTGGTTGAGAAATATAGACATTTGTAGAAGTCGGGACGACCGGGACTGACTTCATTGATTTCTCCAGAGGTCGAGACAATTAATCTTTATTATGGATCCTAGCCGGGATCGGGTCTGAAAAATTTTAGCGTGGGAGAAAAAACATACGTTCTTACGTAGAACAACCTTCAAAACGTAAAATAGATAACATAACACTTTTTGGTCTCAAATGAAAAACTTATCAACTAACGATAAGCCTTTCATAACCATAATCCACGTAATGTGTTTAACTATAATCGCAGGGCTTTTATCATAGATAACATTACGTTTTATTAGGGCTCCGTACTTAAAAAGTAAAAATGGAACCATTATAAGAACACTCGTTTGTCTGTCTGTCCGCCTGTTACTGCCTTTTTTCTCGAAAACCATGGAATGTGGAAAGTTTAAACTTGGCAGAGTCACAACGGTTATTGACCCTAATGTTTATGGATTATTTACCATTCACAAATATTTTTAGGAAAAATTTATTGGGGCAAATTAAATTAATATATTTTTTTTCCTTTTTGTATATCGTGTGGGGTATCTTTCAAAAGATCCCGTAACACTTATCTCAAGTCGAAGTATAAATAATAGAGTTAGAACACGGAAAGACGGGCAGACGGCAGGCAGGTAAACCGAATTAATAAAACGGTATTACATTGAGTAGAGTTAATAGGTTTAATTGACTATTTTAATAGTGCATCTATAAGCTTCATTTGGCTGCGTAAAGTCTTTTTTCTCCAGTAAAGACCTTTCCAAATCCTCAGAAATGTCTTTTCACTTAATAGTAGAAAGTATCCTTAATCGTAGTACAGTACGTTGATGACAGAACGATGGTGCCAAGGACATGCGCTTTCAATATTATCGCTCATACACTCACTTCTAAATATTGCATAATTTCATAATTTACATCATCGAATAGTAAAAGAATGTACTTTCAAATGAAAGTCGTCTGAAAACTGTAGTATAATTTGCAAATTTGTTTATGATATTTAAAGAATTTTCAAGCATGATTTTTTTTTTAATTTTATTTATTTCAACAATGAAAATTTTGTTCGAAATAATAATTTTCTTTTCATCGGAATTGCCAGACTTTTCACTCAACGCGTAAAATATCAACAAATGTAAAAATACTTATCGGGGAAACACGTTCATTGCATCAGGAAAAACCAAAGCTTAGAAGCTCGAGATTAAAAGCAAAAGTACTTCTGAATGACTTAATAGAGAGTTTCTCATCAACCCATAATCAAAAGAACTAATAAGTGCTTCAAGGCTAATTGTGCTACGTAATAACATTGATAAAACTTTCTTAATAACCTACAAACTTTATAATTTGCGTATAATAGACTGTTGCAGCTAACTTAAAAAAAACCGTGAAATAAGGACGTCCCGTGAACAAACTAAAAACTCTCTTATTTAATTGAATTCTAATTTCGTCAGATGTAAGGAAAATACAAACCCGTGAACAAACGCCAATAAAGCTCCGCTATAAAATGAAAATAATGTAACAAAATTTATGTATAACTGTAGTTTGTAGAAGTATGTAATTGTAATGTTTAAACCTTAATATAATAACTTAATTTCTCACTCGACTCACAAATTTAAATGTCTCATCTAACGAATATAATTTAGTTTTACAAAAAATAACAAATGTGCCAAAATTCCATGGATACACTCTGTCTCACGAATTGGATACAATAAATCAGGGATTAATCTAAACAAGCTGGAGCGCATGCAACAACAGAAAAGGTAAAAGACATTTTTAGGTTTACAAAAAAAAAAAAAAAAAAAAAAAAAAGTGCCGAAATTCCATAGATACACTGTGCCTCATGAGTTGGATACAATAAATCAGGGATTAATCTAAACGAGCTGGAGTACATGCAACAACAGAAAAGATAAGAGAAATTTCTTATCGTAATTAATTGAATCGATTTTTATATAACTTAACATGAGATCGCGCTAGACAGATCGGACTCAGTCCCTCAAATTTGTTTGCTACAATTGTGTAATTTAATTAAGTAGAATATGTCAGAGTTACCACAATTTGAAAGCGTTGCCACCTTAGCTTTAATATCCTTTAAAGGGTGTACGGGGGTCAAAAAATAAATAAATAAATAAATAAATAGAATTTTATTTTTTCCTTTTTCTTTCTTTCTTTCTTTTTTTTTTTTTTTTTTTTTTTTTTGTTTGCGAATAAAAATACTACAAATTTAACCACTTAATTCTCGCGACCGTCATAGTCACGGACTGTGTATTCTACTCTTTTAAAATTCAGATTCTTTGATTCCCACCAGTTTATTTAAAAGAGTGAAATTAGCTTTATTCTCGCATCACTTTATCAGCCATTAAATAAAGTGAATTTTTCTTTTTCAAAAAAGTGGTGGCAATCAAACAATTTGGAAATTAAAAAAAGTAGCCTATACAAAAATATAGCGACGCTTAAGGGGTTAAATAAATTAAATAATGCAAACCGCGTATTTCTACGATGATTACAACAACAGATATAGCAATTATTGTGTTCTACTATCAGGCCTGCCCCGCTCGTAACTAAAACTTACAGTCCATTTATTTCAGAATGTATTTTTTTTTTTCAAAATTTGTCATGATTAGAAGGATATAGCTAAACATCATTGCACGATATTTGTGTGAAATTTAATATCTTATGAGTTTTTATGTTAAATTTTTAATGAATTGTCTTGAGAATTTTTAATTTTATGTGAACATTTTGAAAATATAACCCCCAAAGTGAAAATCACTCTCAAAAAACCTCTTTTTTTACTTAAAATTTATTTTAAAATTTTTAAGTTATTTTTTATAAATATCCTGAAGACAAATTAACAAGAAAACTTTTCTGCACACAATAGTGAAAAAAGTAATGAAATCAAGAAGTAGTTCTTGATTTACATAAAAAAGTTAAATAAGTTTAAAAATTTTAATTTTAAATAAGATAAAATTTCAAAGTTTTCAAAAAAAATATTTGAAAAATATTCTTTTTGGAAATATACATTTTATGAAAATAATTCATTAACAAATGCTTATAAATAAAGAAAATAAAATTTTGACCCCCCGGACCTCCTTAAAGTGATTGCTAGTACGAGTAAAGGTTTTAAAAATCACCCTTGCGCCAAATAATATTTGCTCAAATATGTTATCTGGCTATGGAATCTGGTTATGGAAGATTAACCACAAGATACCGTACTTTCGCACTAAACTGAAATGTATCAGCGAAAAGGCAGATTTAATTTCATGTTGAACATTAACGTAATATCCCGTTAAGTTGAATTGGTTAAAATATACCATGCATTTGTTTCAGCTTGTAACTGTCTATTTTTATATATAAATATCTATTGGCAGACCCCTCGGCATTACCAGTACTCCAGCTAAAATAACCTTACAGTTTCAGGGATTATTTTAAATTCTATATTTTGGGACAATAGTAAGTATTTCCAAAAGAACTTCGTCTCTTTCCACGTGCTGAATAATAAAAAAAGCTCCCAACTACGAGGTCACGTGCATTGTCATAGTAACGGTATGTGAAGATAAATGAGTTTACTTATTAAACCAACGCTGGAACTTTTTCTCTCTTTCTTTGTTGTGCCTCAGAGAAAAATAGACTGCTTTACTTTCCTTAATAATTAATTAAATAAACCATATTTCATATATTTTTTAATTTTCTTAAATCTCGTATGCGACATACATACAGTGGTGTAACATATAACGATGGGTATCTACTACTATTTGACTACAGGAAGATTTTAGCAAAAACTTTAAAAATCGCTGAACGAATACCGAATAATCTTTACTGAAAATAGTACAAAATATACTCCTATATTGATCTAAAAGATTGAATTTGAATTGGGTTATAAGAGGTTCAAAATCGTTAGCGAACTTGAAAAATCCGAGATATACGTGAATCGTTCCGCTCAATAAAAAACAACAAAACATTTCATAAAAAATCGAAAAATCGGAACCTGAAATACATTTGAACCTGTCTTCGTCTACATGCAATCAAATTTGCTGAGCTCTATGTGCGATAGATTTCCCAAGACATCCCCAACAAACAAACAACCAGAGAGACAGACACACGCACAGATAAAAATATTTCTTCTGTTAATATAAATAAACGATATAAATCAATGTAAATATCGGGTCTCAATTTGGAGACAATTCCTGAAATCGTCTCTTTACAAAATAGTTAATATAGTTTTCAAACAAATCGCAGCAACTTCGTAAATATATTTCTTTAGGCCGATTAGATGGCGTAGAATTTTTTTACAGCGTCAAAGTTGGTGTTAGTTTTGAAAAATCTAACGTTTGTGTGCATTTTATTATGGAGATTACCGTCTAAGAATACTTTAATAATATAAATAAAAGTAGATAGATAGATAATATTTCCAATCAACTGTTTTCGGTTTCATTTTCCTAAATTATTATTTCCGGTGGTATTAATAGGAATGTTTAATTTTTTTTTAGGTCTCTACATTTAATATCTTTTTTTTTTTCGCTACAAAATGCGCTAATCATTGTTACCGGAAAAATTATATTAAAACAGAATTAAGTTAGTACTGTCTGTAAGTTAGTACCGCTTCAAGAATTCATGTAATCAAGCTGCCAACTTATCTGGTGGATTAAGTGCTGGAATGCTAAACAAAAATTCGCATTACGCGGGCGCCAGAATTGCAGATGAATCATATTTTCTGACATAGTAAAATTGATTTTGAGATTTCTTGACGTTGATGTGGTGTTTGATTTGTAATCACTGCCTGGTTTTATTTTTCATGACTCGATGCACAAATTGCGATATCTCAGAACAAATATAGGATTATTTAAGTGAGAGCTAGGAATTTCTTATCATATTTATTCTTCATCATTTTTACTTCTTTTAGAGATGTATAAATACGGCTGCTGATTAGTGAAACCATATTTATGGTTCTACAGATTTTGAGAAAATCATCCAAGTATTACAGTAGTTGCGTTCAAATGATCGAGTGACGTCATAATCTGCAGCAAACTAAACATTTTCATTCATAAAATTCAATGTTTACTACATTTGCATCACAATGACATATTTTACGTCATTAGAGAATCATTCTGCGATTAAATTAGAATATTTTCTGTAAATCGTGATAATGTTCAGGTATTCTTCGAATAGCCGTTGGAGTTCTAGTTATTTTTTAAGTTTAATTTTGCAATCGAATGCATATCATTGTTCCACATTTGATTACATATTGATTTTTTTTTATTCATTCAACACTTGATAGCGAAGCTTTAATATCCTGCAGCTCCTTCAAGATAACTAAAGTGAGTAAAGAGCACATTCCGCACACATTATCTAACATCTTCTGTACTAACTTTACCTTATTTATAGGTATATAAATACGACTGCTGAATAGGGAAATCATATTAAACTTTCTGAACTATTTGTGAGAATGATGAAAGTGTTAAAGGTCACGTTCAACTGTGAGAGTGACGTCAAAACCTGCAGCAAATATGCATCATTTTCATTCATAAAGTTCTAGATTTTTATTACAATTGCATCGCAATGACACTTGTGACGTCAAACGTCGTAATCTGTCGCAAACGTTGCATTTCCATTCATAAAGTTCTATATTTTTATTACAATTGCGTCACAGTGACGCATATTACGTCAATAGCAAATCTATTCTCGATTTAAAATTAGAAAGTTTTGTAAGAAATATGATAACATTGGGACGTTCTTGAGATATCATTTGAAATTTTATGAATGAATCTTTTTATAAACGCAAATTTGTGCTTTGGCCGTTACTAATCAGTAAGAAATGTTACTGATAAAGAAAGAAAAAGAGAATGTATAAAGATACTTGTATTATGAATATCCCACACTATTTCTTAGGATTTCCACTTAAATCTATAAAAGGAAAGAACAATTCTAAAAAAGAGAAATCTAGAAGAGAAAACTTTTACAAAAGAGTGACGTCATAACATGCAGCAAACGCTTCATTTCTATTCACTTTGAAATCCTCAATAAAATTAACTGCATGAGGTGCCTAGCCACTCAGTGTTTTCTTGTTTAGAAATGAAATTCCGACCACTTTTCCTTTAAAAGTATTCCCTAAAGAATGGGGATACTGGTGTAAAACATTAAAAATATCAATTTCTTTTTTATTTTTATTATTTTTTTCTTAAAATGCTCTGATTTTCTTTCCGTTTCTAATGATAACTTTCTCAGTATTCAAGAACACAAAAACTCTTTTGAAGGAATTTGTTTGCCTAGTCTGCTGAAGTATCGATGTAGCTTTCAAAACGTATAAATGCATTATTCTGAAAATGGTATTTTTTTTTTATTATTATTCCTGGTCATTTGACTTTAAAAGGGAACTTAAGCTACATGAGACATGTATTTGTCAGGTGAACTATTAAAAATCCTTTTTTAATTCTTTTTTCCTTTATAAACGATGTTTCTACAAAAACTTTTAGTTTTTATCCCTAAATTCATATATATATATATATATATATATATATATAACTTTAAAATTTGTATACTGCTTGACTTTTTAAAAGATTGACCTTGGCATGCTGCTAAGAAAATAGACCATTACAAACATAGAAGCATTGTATTAGGAGGAGCGTCTCATTCCTTCACTGACCGTTATTGTAGTATTATACACTCTACTCTACAATTATGTACGAAACTATCGGAATACTCATGAACATAGAACTAAAGAAGGACTTCCAACGTGGAAGGAAATAGCAGCTGCACAGCTACGCGCATGGTTCTGCGCATCTGGCGAGAATCCTTTAAAAGGCAGCGCCACCTACAACATCAAACCGAAACTGTATATCAGATACCCACCAGACGACAGACGGTTTGAAGAAGCAGACGAACTAGTGACGTAGGGAGAATCCGTCTTACCACATGCGCCACCTATTTGAGACTTTTTTCCAGGAACGATTTTTTTCTTGGAAAGGCTATTTCGTTAGAAGTCCTGGGAATACTATTCATCCCCCACAAAAGCCAAATAAAGGGAGATTTCCTTTCATTACCTACTATCAATGTCTCCCCTATTATCAATAATAGACTCGTCTAACTTAGACCTGTTACTCACGTGACCAATCTTTAATTAAAACTTGTCTCAGCAGTATGTCTGTTTCAAAACCAAACCGCCCTTACCAAGCAGAAGAGCCTACCAGTCAAAATAGTTCATTTTCTAGACAACAGGAATCATTTGCTTACTCCGAGTTTCCTGATGATTAATTTTTATAGAATTTGTTGCTTATTTTTTTCTAATCTAATGGCAATTTCCGATTTAAAATAAATTGATACAATCTTTCCCCCGCTTTCACCACTACCCTCAAAAATAAAATCTTAGTTCAACCTCCATTATATGGGCAACCCCTCATTAATTCATACCATTAATTAGAAAATTTAACGAAAGCGACTGGTGTTTAACACAATTCATTATAATTGCATCAGAATTATAGAACATATCTTGAGAAAACATGTAAAGTTTTCTGGATAACTTCAAAATAAAAAATATATACATATTTAATTTTAAATTGTGCTTTTGAAAGAAAAATAACGTATTAAAATAACATTGCTTCGCTCAGAAAAAATACATTTATCTATACTATTATATAAAGAGGAAACGGTGACTAACTGACTGACTCATCAACGCCCAGCCGAAACTACTAAAGTCAAGGTCACGAAATTTGGACTGTAGATTCCTGTTATGGCCTAGGCAAGCAATAAGAAGGGTTTTCAGAAAATCCCCCCCCCCCCGAAGGGGGTTAAAGGGGGATTCGAATGTTTTTGGTCATTTTGCCATATTTCAGCAGCAGTTATAGGTAGGAACGCGAAAATCAGGAAAACAAAGCTACTAAAAGATGATTAAACACCTATTTCAGCAATTTAAAAAATTCCCCCCAGAAGGAGGTTAAAGGGGGGTGGTCGAATGTTTTAGGTCATTTCGCTATATCTCAGCAACAGTTATACGTAGGAGCGTGTAAATAAGGGAAAATAAATCTACTAAAAAAATGATTAAACATATATTTCAACGAATTTAGAAATTCTTCACCCGGGGAGTTAAAGGGGGGTGGTCCAATGTTTTAAGTTATTTCGCCATATCTCAGCAGCAGTTATAGGTAGGAGCGCGAAAATCTGGAAAACAAAGCTACTAAAAAATGATTAAACATGTATTTTAGCGATTTTAGAAATTCCCCCCCCCAAAGGGGTTAAAGGGGGGTGGTCGAATGTTTTAGGTCATTTCGCCATACCTCAGAAGCAGTTATAGGTAGGAGCGCGAAAATCAGGAAAACAAATCTATTAAAAACATAATTAAACATGTATTTCAGCGATTCTAGAAATTCCGCTCCCGGAGGGGGTTAAAGGGGGGTGGTCGAATGTTTTAGGTCATTTCGCCATACCTCAGAAGCAGTTATAGGTGGGAGCGCGAAAATCAGGAAAGCAAATCTACTAAAAAAATTATTAAAAACGTATTTCAACGATTTTAGAAATCCCCCCCCTGAAGGGGGTTAAAGGGGGTGGTCGAATGTTTTAGGTCACTTCGCCATATCTCAGCAGCAGCTTTATGTAGGAACGCAAAATTAAGGAAAATAAATCTACAAAAAATTTGGATAAAAACGCATTTCAGCGATTTTAGAAATTTCCCCCCAAAGGGGGTTAAAAGGGGGGGTCGAATGTTTTACATCACTTCGTCATATCTCAGCAGCAGTTTTAGTTAGGAGCGCGAAAATCAGGAAAACAAATCTACAAAAAAAAATGAATAAAACATGTATTTCAGCAATTTTGGAAATTCCCCCCAGAAGGTGGTTAAATGGAGGGGGGTTGAATTTTTTAGGTCATTTCGCCATATCTCAGCTTTTATGTAGGAGGGCGAAATTAATTAAAACAAATCTACTAAAAATTTGTTAAACACGTATTTCGGCGATTTTGGAAATTCCCTCCAGAAGGGTGTTAAAGGGGTATTCAAAAGTTTTGGGTAATTTCGCAGATTAAGGTAGGAGCGTGAAATTCAGGAAAACACGTGTAAAAAATGGATAAACACGCATTTCAGTGACTTTAGAAATTCCTCCCGAAGGGTTTTAAAGGGGGTGGTTTCGAAAATTTTAGGACATTTCGCCATATCTCAGCAGCTGTTTTATGTAAGTGCTCGAAATTCATGAAAACAAATGATTAAACACGTATTTCAGTGAATTTAGAAATCCTGCCCCCTCCCCCCCCGAAGGTGGTTAAAGGGGTATTCGAAAGTTTTGGGTCATTTCGCTATATCTCAGCTTTTACGTAGGAGGGCGAAATTAATTAAAACAAATGTACTAAAAAAATTACATTGTCTACCCGTGCAAAGCTGGGACGGGCCGCTAGTAAATAATAAAATAACTTTATCGCCTTTAAATAGTTAATGTATATACTTTTTTTGTTATTATTTTAAACATGAATAAAAGGATTAGTGATTTCCAGCCCATAAAATTCCTCAAAAATTAATATCTTACTTTGTTAAAAACAATATTTATAAACAGCATTTTACTGATTTACAGTCATGTTTAAATATTCATGATAGAGCACTTTTAAAAGTAAATTGTCAAATATTAAATTTAAAAATATATTTTATAGATTTCCAATAATGTTTTAATGTTAATGGCACAGCATGTTTAACAGTAAATTAAAAAATCATATGTATTGAATTACTATACACGTTTTAATATTATTGGTATAGTTTATTTAGGAAGAAATAACAGAATATTTTAAAAGATACATTAATATTTAGACATGATAACTAAATTTAAACTGTTTTCGATCTGTTTTATTTTTATAAATTCTATATTTCACATTTTGTTATAAATTGTTACTGCGAATTTATATATATTTCACCAAATAAATTAATTCAGGCATAAATTACTAAAGAGAAAAAATGCATTTATTTGATTTCCATTCATATTTTAATATTAATGAGACAATTTGTTAAGGAATAAATTACAAAATGAAACAAAATACTTTAAATTCTATGCATTTAAACTTAATTTAAGGTAGTCTGCGATCAATTTTATATTACAAGAAAAAATTATATATTTTACATTTCACATTTTGTAACAAATTACTCCAAATCTATGTATTGAACCGAACAAATTAACTCAAGTGTTAGATTTCACTTAAATTTCTCCATTAGTTCTAGTTTCTCTCTTCATGCTTTATGCACCATAAAATTTCTATGTCATCAACGTCTGAGGAAAGGTAATAAATAGGAATTACTACTTGCCTGGGCATTTCGTTGTTCATTTAGATTAGAAATAGTAAGAAGCATCTGGAGTAGCATAATAGATTAAGTTCTAAAATCTTAGAAAGAGATTGAAATGATCGTAATGATGTCATGTGAGAATAAATGAAGCAGATATGAACACACTGAGATTCTAAGTTAATCTTCTTACGTGACTAGAAAAATGGTGAAAAGTCTTCAAAAGAATAAAACGGAATTGAAATTCTGTGAAGGAATTTTCTCCGTTAGCCGTGATTGCTGAGGATTAAGTTAACAAAGAAATTTATTTGTTTCATGATAGTTTTCCATGTGTTTTATTGAGTATTTTTTTATTACATTTGTAAATGATTTTACAAATTAATATAATATACAGAAACAGCTGAAGTCGTTTAATAGACCAAGTTCTAAAATCTTGAAAAGATTGAAATGATCTTAATGATGCCATGTGAGACTATTTGAAGCAGACATGAAAACAATGAAATTCAAAGTTATTATTTTAACTTAACGGAAAAAAATGTAAGTTTTCAAAATTGAATTAAATTAATGGGAGGGTTTTTTTTCTTCCCATGTATAAATAATTTTGAAGATTGTTATATAGTATATAGAAACATCGAGTGTAGCATAAAACTAATAAGTTGGAAATCGTGAAAAGATTGAAACTATTGTAATGATTTTATGATGTGAGAATAAATTAAGCAGATATGAACACGCTAAAATTCTAATTCAGTCGTCTTACGTGACTAGAAAAATGGTGAAAACTCTTCAAAAGAATAAAATGGAATCGAAATACTGTGATGCTATTTTTCTCTTTTTTGCCGTGATTGCTGAGGATTCAGTTACGAAAAAAAAAATATTTTTTTCCTGATTGTTTTACATGTTTCATTGAATATGTTTTTATTTCATTTGTTCAATTACGACATTTGTAAATAAAATTACGAATGAATATAATGTACAGGAACAACTGGAGTCGTGTAATATAGCAAGTTGTAAAATCTTGAAAAGTTTGAAATGATCTTACTGATGTCATGTTAGAATATTTTGAAAAAAGATATGATCACATTGAAATTCAAAGTTAGTCATTTTACTTAACTGGAAAGTTGTTCAAAGTCTTCAAAAATAGAATTGAAATATTGTAAGGTTCTTTTTTATTCTTTTCGTTGCTTAGGATTCAGTTAGAAAGACATTTTTTGTTTTTGGTCTCATTTGTAAATATATATATATATATATTTACAGATTATTACAGTATACAGAAGTATCTGGAATGACATAAAATATTAAGATATCTTGGAAAGATTGAAACGATCGTAATTATGTCATGTGAGAATAAAGGAAACATATATGAACACACTGACATTTTAAGTTAATCTTCTTACGTAACTAAAAAAGTGGTGAAAAGTCCACAAAAGAATAAAATGGAATTGAAATACTGTGAAGGTATTTTCTCCGTTAGCCGTGATTGCTGAGGATTAAGCAACAAAGAAATTTATATGTTTCATGATAGTTTTCGATATGCTTTATTGATTTTGTTTTATTTCATTTATTTAATTATTACATTTGTAAATAATTTTACAGATTAATATAATATACAGAAACAGCTCGAGTTTTATATTAGACCAACTTTTAAAATCGTGAAAAGATTGAAATCATCTTAATGATGTCATGTGAGAATATTTTGAAACAGATATGAACAAAATGAAATTCAAAGCTGTTCATTTTACTCAACTAGAAAATTGTACAAAGTCATCAAAATTATAATTGTAATATTGTAAGGCTCTTTTTCCTCTCTTTTAATTGCTTAGGATTCAGTTAGAAAAAAAAAATATTTGTTTTTCGGTCTCATATGTAAATAATTTTACAGATTATTATAGTATGCAGAAGAATCTGGGGTTGAATAGAAGATTAAGTTGAAAAATCTTGGAAAGATTGATACGATCGTAATGAAGTCATGTGAGAATAAATAAAGCAGATATGAACACACTGAGATTCTAAGTTAATCTTCTTACGTGACTAGAAAAGGGGTAACAAGTCTTCCTAAGAATAAAATATAATTGAAGTATAGTAAAATACATTTTCGTTTTTGTCATGATTTACTCAGCATTAAATTAGAGAGAAATTCTATTCGCTTCAAGAAAGTTTCCACTAGTTTTATTAAAATAAAAAAATAAATAATAAAAATAAATAAATAAATAAATAAATAAATTATTGTATTGATGAATCAAATTATATTTTATTATAGATGGGATAAATTATGTAGCATCAATAATCGCATCATAGATTATGTCATAAAATAATACTTGAAATAAAATACTTATGTATCTTTATTTTTTATTATAATATTTATTACTACAGTTATTGATAAGGATCCGCCAGAAGTGACATTTTACCTCCATATCTCGGAAAGGTTTTGTAATTAAAAAAAAAAAAAAAAAAAAAAAAAAAAAAAAACGGTGTAATACGTAAACAATCCATCCAAAAAAAAAAAAAAAAAAAAAAAAAAAAAAACAGAAAAATGGGAGGGGGCTGGGAGACACAGGTGCAGCTTTGTGTTTTCCTTAAAATTTCTGATGGGGAGAAGAACGTCTTGTGGCATATCTCTGGAAAGGAAACTTAAAAGACAAATAATTTTACGAAAAAATCATGTCCTACGATATTTCAAAAAGGCGTTAGGACTAAAAGTATTGTAGATTAGATATACAGTGTTGCATAATAGATTAAATTGTAAAATCTTGGAAATATTTAAATGATCGTAATGGTGACATGTAAAGTAAAAATGTAGCAGATATGAAGTTACTTAGATTCTGAGATAATCGTTTTAGTTGACTAGAAAAAATTTGAAGAGGCTCCATAAAAATAAAATAGAACTGAAATATTGTAATTTTTTTTTCTCTTTTTGCAGTTATTACTGGGGATTAAATAAGAGAGAAATTTGATTTGTGTCTTAATTGTTTTCTATATGTTTTAATAAGTATTTTTTTAATTTGTATAATAATTACATCTGTAAATTATTTTATAGATTATTATATTACACAGGAATAGATGGAGTCGTCGCATAATAGATTGAGTTGTAAAATCTTGGAATGATTGAAACTATCATAAATAAGCCATGTGAGAAAAAATGAAGCAGATATGATTAGACTAAGACTCTAAGATTCTTATGTGATTAAAAAAAATGGTAAACATTCTAGAAAAAATAAAATGAAATTGAAGTACTTTAGGGTGCATTTTCTCTTTTTACCGTAATTATTCAGGATTAGGTTGGAAAGAAAATTTATTTCTTGATCTCTTTCCAATTGTTTTGTTATATATATATATATATATATAGATATGTATATATATATATATTTTTTTTTTAATTGTTACATTTGTAAATAATTTTACATATTATTATAGAATATATACACTAGTGATCAGATGGAGTTTTAGAAAGATGTAAAAAGTTATTATGATATATTATGAGAATAAATGAAGAAAATATGAATACACTGACAACATAAGTTAATCTTCTTACGCAACTAGAAAAATGTTCAAACGTTTTGAAAAGAATAAGCTAAAATTGAAGTCTTGTAAGATACTATTCCGTACTTTTCCGTAATTATTCAACATTAAATAATAATAATTATTATGGTGTTGAATAATTACGGAAAAGTAGGAAATAGTATCTTACAAGACTTCAGAAAAAAAATTATATATTTTTTTTAATTATTGTGTTTATAGATAATTTAACAGACTATTATGGATGAGATGCAGGTAGTCTCTAGGTAGTATCGTTGTTTCATGGTTATTTTCTGTACGTTTTATTGACTATTTTAATTTAATCTGTTTAATTATTACAATTGCAAATAATTTTATAGATAAATATAATATGCAGAAGCATCTGAAGTCGTATTATTGACTATGTTGAAAAATCTTGGAAAGATTGACAATGCTGCAATGGGAGAATAATTGAAGCGGATATGAGCACAATGAAATTCTAAGTTATTCTTCTTTCGTAAATAGAAAAAGTTCTACAAAAGTCTGCAAAAATAAAATTGAAATTTCGTAAGATTCTTTTTTTTCTTTTCATTGCTCAGGATTAAGTTAGAAAGAAATTTTAGTTTTATGATTAAAACGTATTAGTAAGGTATACGTATTTACCATCATGGTATCTTATAGACCTATTCTGTACCTCTCCTAGAGGTGTCCATAAAAGAGGATAAAAAAGAATAGCAGCTACGTCCACACCATTTTTTGTATAATCGTTGAAAATAAGTTGATTCTTTATCGTTTCCACCATTCAAAATAGTGGACTAGTATTTAAATAGTATGCAGAAGTATCTGGAGTGGCATAATAGATTAAGTTGTAAAATCTTGGAATGACTGAATCTCGTAATGACATCCTGTCAGAATAAATGAAGCAGATATGAATACACCGAGATTCTAAGTTATTCTTATATGACTAGAAAATTAATGAAGGGCTTCAAAATTATAAATTGGAATTGAAATACTTTATAAAGATATTTTTCTCTTTTTGCCATTAGCATTAATGATTAAGTTAGAATATAACTACAAAATCTGCCAACAATACTGATTACAATGACGAAAATCGCAGAGTATCGCTGAGAATTTTACCTTGCAGATAATAACTGAGCACTTTATTTGAAATTCGACTAATCCTTTCACTGGTCATTAATTTAATGTTTACCTCACGTTTTCCTTGGAATTTTGTTGTCCAAATAAGTAATCTGAAACATTCTTCACAAATTTGTTCCCAAAAGTCATGGAGGTTTGGGTGTCTGCAATTTTACAAATAAGTGTATAGTGCAAAATTTTGTATATAAACTCTCAAACATAAATAAATAAATAAATAAAAATATAAATTACCCTGTACCCTGTAAACCTACCTGTACACCATCTAGTACTATATATCAATTAACCATAAATGTTTAAAATAAAACATTTGTTTTTTGACAGATCAAAATAGGGGCGGCGTGTACAGGGGAGGGGGGGACTGTTATACCTGGACATGAGCTAGATTCCCCGAAGGTTATTTCATATTAAATATCCAATATAATATTTCTGATGTCAACATTCCTTTTTCTATGCACATACAAAATGAAAAATGATGGCTGAGGTATAATAGAATAGGTTTTTAAACAGGCTTTTGCCGATTTATATATCGAAAAACTTGGACAGGAGTTACTATATCTACATTAACAAACGGTCGTTTTATCGGAGATAAAAGAGTATGAAAGGTATTGGATTTTGAATAAAAAGGAAAGAAATTTTTGTTGTTGTTGTTTATAAGCTAACGCGAAATAATTAAAGTTACCAGATAAGGAAACAGAATTAATTTACAAAATTTTATCTAAAAATTCATGAATCCATCATACTATAGCAAACTCATATTGCGTTAAAACACGTTGCTTTATTATAAATTGCAATTAATTAAAAAAAAACTAAAAAAAAAAAAAACATTTTAGAGCTTTAAGACGCTTTAAGAGCTAAAATCTGGCACGAGTCAACGAATGTGCATGTATAGGACATGTAATAGGCCAACAAACTTGACTCATATCGACACACATAATCTCTGTGAACGCGCTTGCCGACATATCATTGCAATGTGAAATTTTGTAACGCATATAATCAAACTGTAGAAAAAAGCCACATCAGAAGCAGAACCTTTCAAATGTTAACACCATAACGTCCAGAAATTTAACTTAAGTCATATAAATATATCTTCAACAAAAATTAACTTAATCATTTAAGGTTTTTCTGCATGGTATAAATTTAATTTATTTTCTAAAAAAATATTCTGGTTCGAATCGAAATATCGTCCCGATCAAATTGACCACTACTGCCGTTCTAGCGTTAACGAAATAAACAAAAATCATTCGAAAAATACGCATTTCTAACAAATTTTTACTTGGAAGAAACATGTCATTCAATGATGGCACGATACGATTATTCCACATTTAAAAGTTTCGGATCGTTGAACGTTCTTTAATCTTTCTCGTATCTTTAATTTAGCATTTGCGAATAATTTTATTCCTATCAGCATATTTAAGATTCTTTAGAAACAGCATTAAGCAGCCCAATAATCTTAAATGGAATACGAATTTACAAATTTTGAAATTAAAATTCAGTTTTACTTAAAGTTTCAAACATTAACTAAAACTTAGTTTTAAAGTTTTACAGATTACAGTGATGTGGTAATATAATAAAAATTATTAAATTATACATTAAAGTTATCACAGATAATATATTTAGAACTAGCAGTTTTTAATTAAATTTTTTTTAATTAAATTTGTTTAAATAGTATAAGTTAATAACGAATAATTGTTAATAGCAATTTTTTTCCTTTAAAAAATTACAAATAATAATTAACACACACACACACACACAAAAAAAAAAACGTAAAATTCTTAGTACTCGTGTAAAAAACACATACGGCACCAAGATCCACTTGTAATAAATTATAATATTGATTCATTTGTTTTACCGTATTGGGTGTGGTCCTAGTTAATTATTTACTGGGAAATAATTTATTAATAATATTATCTGGCATCTGTCCGCATGACGTTTTTATTGGTGTCGTTTTAACAGTTCAGCGATACGAATAGACCAATATGTCATCGCAAAAGATATTCTTTTCCTAAATCAAGTTGGATTCATAGAGCGTGAAATTATTTTATCGGGTGCAGGTATTATTCATTACTAACAAAACAAAGATGCGTTTTTAGTGCCGGAATATTAAACATTCTTAAAAATTTGAAGTATCACAACTCTGTAAATTATTGTCGTAAAATAAGGGGATTTTCTTACTGGACTTCTAAAACGCAGGGAAACATTTTCTAAATATAAGTTAAAGAAAGATTGGACAGTTTAAAAACAAAATTTCTAAAATACAGGGTGTCCCAAAAAAAATGACTTCGGCTTTTATTCCTTAAACATTGGTCATAGTCATATATTATAAATAACAAAGTTACGTAAAAGAAGGTACAGAATTTTATGAATTCGATTAAAGTTTTCAGGGGATAAATTTGAAGAAATACAAAATTAAAATTTTTATACGGCCCCTGTGCAAAAAATTTCCCAGTGAGTGAAATGTGCCCCATACACTAGTAAGGTCATATACAAAATATCAGCCTTTTATCGTAAGTCGAGAGATATGTTTAAACGAAGTTGTGAGGGGTTAATCATAAATTAAAATGTAAATATTTACAGCTACAGTGCAGACGACGCGACGTAGAAATGCATCATAAGCAAATAAAATGTGACTCTTATCTTTAGTTTTATTGACAAATTTACAAACCTATGCTTCCGGAAAAATACCTTAAAATTTTACATGATGAATTACATAATAAAACTTGGAAATGGCACAGTCAATGAACATTAAAACAGTTTAGAAATGTATAACAGAATTGTAAATATAAGGTAAATATTTTGAACAATCTTTGTAATCTTTGCGTGAAGTTATTATTTCTACACTGTTTAGATACTTTTGTACCAATAGATAGCACAATTAGTATTTATTTATGCAATTATTGTTTTTTTCATAATTTGTGTACGACCCCTGAAACGCGATCATCCGACATGATTCTCTCTTATCTCTCTTATCACTTCCTCTTATCTCTCTTATCTCTCATATCCAGCCATCGAAAAGTGGTTTAAGTCAGCATTTATGTTTTTTCATATATCTGCGACTTTGTATAATAAAATGCTGAAATTTTGTACATAGCCTTATTATTATATGGGGCACATTTAACTCATTGTGAAATTATTTCTACAGGGGTCGTATAAAAAATTGAATTTTATATTTCTTGAAATATAATCCCTTGAAAGTTATAATCGATTTAATAAAATCGTGTACCTTTTTAGGTGCGTTCGTAATTATATAAATACGTAGCACCTGTAGTCGTCGTCTGATCCGTCCGTCCGGCCGTCTGTCCGTATATAACACCGCAAAAACAACCCAATCAAATGGTTTGAAATTTAAGATATATTATCTTTGCAGAATTTTGTCGAGACATTTCAAATTTTATGAAAATCGAATCAAAACTTTAGAAGATATTAATAAAAATATTTATTAAGAAATTTGATTTTTTTTTTAAGTCTGCACCGATTTTACAGGACTTTATAGGAGCTTCCGAGGTTTAAATGTCAAGCGACCGAGATACTTATTTTATGACAGAAATTAATCTGCAGACGATATATTTCATTTCACAGAATTAAAAATCGTCAAACTCTGAATATTTATATAACTAGCTATAGTACGAACGGACCCTTGTTTGTCACGTTTGACGTACAATTTCCAACTAGTTTTACGTAACTTTGTAATTTTTGATCGATATTTAAGGAGCAAAAATCTAAATTTACAATTAAGGGGTTAGGTACCTTTTAAAATGACAAAAAAAATGAATTGCTTAATAGTTTATATTAAAATTTGATTCTTTAGAAAAATTTTAAAGGAAGCCCTAGGCAAAATTGCGTTTTAGAAGTGGAATTATGTCCAAAACAGTTTGAAATCTTTTCATATGATCAAGGGATAATTTTACCTTTAACGTTACTTTTTTCAATTCGGTGATTTTGATCATTGCGCGCATAATTTCTAAGATGTGGCGGGATAGAACTTTATAATTTTTGGACTGACGATATAAACTTTGCAAATGCACAAAATGACCTTCTATTAAGCTCATTAAATGATAAATTAATTTATAAATTATAACTATTTTTATTTTTAAAAAAATCTAAAATTTCGAGGGTTTTTATTTTTATATATATACACATATATATATATATATATATATATATATATATATATATATATATATATATATATATATATATATATATATTTCAGTGTAGACATTTTAAAGACATGCCATATCTCTACTCAATAAAACAATTTTGGATCAATGTGGCAAGAGGAATTTATTTATTTAAAAAACATTATACCCCATATTAAAATAAAACACTTTATATGATTATATTCTTTTTTTTTTTTAGAAAACTTTAACTATTTGAATATTTTTCTTTTAATGTGTTTTTATGCAATTTCATATCTAAAAGTTAATTAGGTGTGCAGTTACTGCAATCTATATTAAGTTCACTTTTACATGTAACTTGTCAATTTAAAAAGTACTTGACCCTTTAAACCACCCCTAGAACTGCCATTTGTGAGTAAAACAGGTCATACATTTACAGGCAAACTTTATAAGACTGCCTTCACCAATAAAAAACACATATGATACCTAGATCCGCTTACAATAAATTATATTATTGATTTTTTCGCTTTTCCGTATTGGGTGTGGTCCCAGTTAATTATTTGCTGCGAAATATTACCTAGCATCTGCCCCCATGACATTTTTATTGGTGTCATTTTAACAGTTCAGTGATACGGAAAAACCACTTAAAAAGACCAATATGTCATCACGAAAGATATGCCTTTCCTGAATCGTGTTGAATTCATGGAGCATGAACTTATTTTATCAGGAGCAAGCGTTATTCATTGTGATTGATAAAAAGTTTTGAAATGATAAGTGTAGATGTAAATTATGGCGTGAAACTCATGTTTTAATATGTTTTATTTTATTTTTTATACATTTGTTTTTGTTGATGAAGCATTTGTTTTATTTAAAGTTCAGTTTGAGTTCCTGTTAGCCACTATTATGTATGTGACTGTTGATCTTTAGTGCTGTTGCATTTTAAGAGAACGACGACAGTTTCAAAATCGTATGTGACAAGTCTGACACTGATATACTTCTTTCTCAAGAACTATTCAAGTGATTAAAAAAAATAATAGTTTCCGCAGTCACTAAACTTTAAATTTTTTGTTTGGCATGAAAAATAAAATAGGTATGTAAATTATGGCGTGAAACTCATGTTTTAATATAAGTTTTATTTTTTTCTATACACTTGTTTTTGTTGTTGAAGTATTTGTTGTATTTAAAGTTCAGTTTGGGTTCCTGTTATCCACTATTACGTATGTGACTGTTGATCTTTAGTGCTGTTGCATTTTAAGAGAACGACGACAGTTTCAAAATCATACGTGAAAAGGCTGACACTGATATACTTCTTTCTCAAGAACTATTCAAGTGATTAAAAAAAAAAAAATAGTTTCGGCAGTCACTAAACTTTAAATTTTTTGTTTGGCATGAAAAATATAATAGGTATGTAAATTATGGCGTGAAACTCATGTTTTAATATAAGTTTTATTTTTTTTTCTATACTCTTGTTTTTGTTGTTGAAGTATTTGTTGTATTTAAAGTTCAGTTTGGGTTCCTGTTAGCCACTATTACGTATGTGACTGTTATCTCTAGTGCTATTGCATTTTAAGCGAACGACGACAGTTTCAAAATCATATGTGACAAGCCTGACATTGATATACTTCTTTCTCAAGAACTATTCAAGTGATTAAAAAAATAATAATAGTTTCGGCAGTCACTAAACTTTAAATTTGTTGTTTGGCATAAAAAATGCAATAGATGTCCTATTTCGCAAACTAAAGAAACCTAGGGTTTTTTTAATAAATTAAAATAATTTTTAGAGTTTTTAATTTTTTTGCAAAACGATCAATTTATAGTGTAGCTACTGCTTAAGCTATTTTTAAAATACTGTGGTAACTTTAGTAGTTTTTGAGAAAGAATCCGTCAATGTGAACTGTTTTACATGTGATTTTGTAACTGCATTCGTCTCATTAAATATAATTAAACAATCAAATCAAAACAACACTTTCTGATTTTGATAGAAAAAATTGTATTTAAAAAAAATGACAATAAGATTACAGCATATTAAATCTTTACTATTCGATTATAAAATAATGTAAGTACCGCCTATTCTGAGCGTATTAATTCTCATTTATAATAATTAAAATAAATGTTCTACTGTTAAAAAGACTGCACAGTAGAAAAATAAGCTTATATTAGATGCATGAGTTCAAAAAAAGGAAAAGGATAGACAGCTTTATAAAACTTTTAGAAAATAAACTAAAAAAATGTACTAGAAAAAAAAAGAACATATTGGGATAAAAAATGCAGAGAAATTGAGATGTATATAGGAGGAAGACGATGTACAGAGGAATGAAAGTTTTTAAAGAATATTAGAAAAGAAGGTAGTAATTCATGGCAGGGAATATCTGTTAAGAAATGGGAAGAATATTATAAGACTTTGCTTACCGAAACTATAAATGAATTTCAAGGAAATTAAAAGATATTGAAAAGAGAAAAAGAAGAGACAACCTTGGGAAAACTTATGTTGTTGGACCTTGAGAGAGTTAAAAGAACAATTAAGAAATTAAAAAATCAAAGAGCAAGTGTTCCAGGAGGCATATAAGCCGAGCTGATCAAAAATGAAACCGATAAATTGCTCAAATTAATTACACAATTATTTAAAATATGCTTAAACGGAGAAGAAACACCAGAGGAATAGAGAATTGAATATTTAACATAAATATATATGATAGAAGACCTGCAAAAATGGGAAAATTATCGTGGCATTACTGTAACAGCAACATTTAGTAGACTATATGGACGAATCTTAAAAGATTTCATTGAGGAAGAAATCAGAACGAAGGAAAGTGAAAAGCAGGGTAAATTTAGAGCAGGTAGATCATGTATGAATAATATATTTTGTCTTAAACAAATTGTTGAAAAAGAAATGGCGGTGGGAAATCAAACTAATCTTCTATTTATTGATCTTATGAAGGCATATGATAACGTTCCAATCGCAAAATTATGGAATGTATTAAAGGAAATGAATATAAATCAAAATATTGTTAGAGCAATTCAAGAATTTACAGAGAGTCAAAAACAAAGATTAAAATAGGTCAAAGATTGTCCAAAGGTTTTATAACAATTAAAGGACCCAGACAAGGATGTTGTGTCTCCCCAACACTTTTTAAAATTTATGTTGAAGAAGCATTGAAAATTTGGAAAGAAAATTGCGGAGGAATGGGACTTAATGTGAATGGAACGTCAATTTTTACTCTGCAATTCCTCTGTTACATGGAGCAGAAGGATGGACAATTATGGAGACAGAAATAAATAAATTAGCAGTCGTAGAAATGGATGCCCTAAGAAGATCATGCAGGATTTCAAGAATAGAAAGTATAAAAAAGGAAAGAATCAAAGAATTTATGAAAATAAAGAGAACCATATTAGACGATCTCCAAAAGAAGCAATTAATCTGGTATGGTCATGTTAAAAGAATGAGTGATGAGAGATTAACCAAAATTGCATCTAATTATAAAACAAACCAAAAGAGGATACGAGGAAGACCACGAAAGACCTGGGTGGATAGTATAAAATAAGCCATGAGGGATAGGGGTCTAGAGGAGGAATGGACCCTTGACCAGAAGAAATGGAGTGGTCTCTTGTAGATTTTTCGGATGGCGGCACCTGACGCCATAAACCAATTTTTATACATATAATTAATTTTGTATGTATTTGTTTTTCGCTTTTGGGGATTACAGATTGTTACAATTTTAATGCACCTAATAATTTTTACTTTCCGTACATATATAACGTGAAGAAAGTATTGTAATTAGGATGAAAACCTAATTATGGAAATATTGTTACATTTTTACATTTTGAAGTCCCTTGAATTGGTTTTCGCTATTTTTAAATTTTTTCTATATGTATGTGTATGTTGGAATTTTTTTGTGTTCCCAGGTCCCCAAAGCCCGTGTTTGGTGTATTTATGATGGTATCACTATGTGAGTATGTTTGTGATTGGACACGATAGCACCCAAAATTTGATTTCGATTGAGCTCCCATTTGGGCAATTTATTACAATACACTGTTACAGGAACTGTATTCATTTGCTTGTGGCAACATCAGTTTGAAAAAGGCTTAAGAAATAAAAGATGTATGTATATAATAGCCTAGTTATCGTGTGAAGTATAGCCATGTTTAACGCTCATTTTTAGCCTATTGTTAAAGAAATTACACTTAAAAATATCTAAACAAAGTAACAATAAATAAATATTTAGAGATTATGTAAGCTATTAGAAAACAACATTTATAAAAATACCTGCGTAACAAAAATCCCTTAATAAATTAATACGAAATCTCAAGTTATGCATTTTTCCATCTTTATAAATGTCGAAAAATGTGGATTATGCTGTCATAAATTAATTGGATTTGATCGCTACCCAGTGGCTACTCCTCGATTGGAGCACGTGAACAAGTGAACTCCAACGAAAACCGAAGAAATAAATTAGCAAATTAAATAAAATAATAATCACATCTCAAGATTTTTGTCAATTTCCAGTATTGGTTTGAATACATCCCCTCCCCTTCCCCCATCTTTAGTAAATACGTAAATTGCAAAACGTTACTGTAATAACGTAAATTCCGAAAATTATCAATAGCGAGCAGACTTTTTTCCAGGATCACACGTGCGATAGAAGAAATTCCCTTCAAAACTAGCTTATGTGGACAAAATCGGCGAGGTGAGTATAAGGCAAAGCGACCGCTCATATCCTTTTCAATTTTTCAATTATTGCTGTAACTTTTTGAGTTTTCACGATATTTCACTGGTCGTTTTATATAAGTTGCCCTTTCGTATTGACTATCAAATCATGACAAAAAAATCTTTGCTGTAGTTCGCGCATTCGCAATTAAAATTTATTTCATAAAAATACCTATATCTCATCAAATATTTAATATATTAATATTTTAATCACAGTATACTATTTCTACGATTTTTTGTCAAGTTTTTGGAAAGCGGTGTTAAATTCGGCTGAAAACTCTGCATGCTATACAAAAAAAACCTTTGGAATTTTTCACAGAAACGTTAACATCTTCACGAATATACGTGCTATGCTTACACAAATGCACACAAACGTTCAACTGGAACTACATAGTCATTTGCCACAGTGACAGACCATTTTTGTTTTTTCTGTTTCTTGGGTGATCGAAAATATTATTATATTATTAAAATTTTTATTGCCTCCCCCCCCCCCCCGCTAATTGTCCTCGCGACAAAATCGTCACTGAAAAACATATTCTAAGACTATTATAATATGATTATAAGGTCGTTTTTTTTCTACTTTTCAGTTAAATTCTATTACTTACAGAGAGCACCTTTTTTCAAAAAAAAAAAAATGAAAATCAATAAGATATAATCAATTTGGTACAGAATTACTAAGCCCTGACAAATTAAATTTTATAAAAAAAAAATATATACTTTTAAGTACAAATGTGTGTCCCGTTCAATATACAGGGTTAGTCAAACTTATGCAAAATCTTAAATGTGAAAGCATTTTACTCAAAATTAGTTTAACAATTAAATAGAGAAATAAAATCTTTAATTCAGATTTACTGTGATGGGAAACGAATTGAGGCTTCAGTTAAAAGAGTTTATTAAAAATATTCCACATAAATTTTAACATAATTTTAATGAAACTTTCCTCATTGAAATATAACATAATTTTATTTTAAAATTTTCTAATTTATGTATTAACATAATTTCGACTAACCCTGTACAGAATTAACGATAATTTTTACCTAAAATGTTTAAATACGTTTTATTATATGAGTATTATTCATTATATATAAAAAGCACGTATTTCTGTTTCAAGCATGTTTATTTGACTTAAAAATACTCAATAAATTGCACTTTTAATATATAGTTTTCCTTTATTACCACTTAAAAGTATTTCTTTTCAAATACCAATGCGATTAGTGGAAAGAATCGCTTTAATACAGGAAATTGGTACATTCCCTTTTTCCGATGAATGGGTCTGATAAAATAACGTTATAAATGGCTTTTCAATATATTACAGAATCAAGTTTTATCTAATTAGGAAACTGAAAAAGTATACGAAAGAGAAAAAGAATTTCGAATGAGGAAATTGTTAAAATGAAAAGGATCTGTAATGTTTATGTGTCCCTTATATAATTGAACTTTTATAAATCGACCATCTATAACGGGAATTTTTCATAACTCGTTGCAGTTTTGAATTTCCACAAGAGGATAATCTATACTAATATCATAAAAAAGTAACGTTTGTTTGCAGGGAGTATTATCTGAAGGACTGTCAGGAGGGACTATTTTTATATTCAATTCCCACCACTATTTAAAAAAAAATAATTTTATAGAATACTAGCTAACCCGCCCGGCGTTGCCCGAGCCCGAGATAATAATAATCTGTTTCATACCAATATGACTGAAATATGTAAGGCTTCCGAAATCAGTCAAATGAGGCAAATTCCGTCGTAATCGGGCTCATAGAACCCACGATCGGAAAGCGCACCCTGGCGGTCGAAAGTGCAACTAAAATGTTTAAGGCTATAGATATCAAGTCGAATGAGCCAAACCCCGTCATAATCGGGCCTATAGAGCCAGAGATACTCCTATAGATCCACCGCCAGGGGGCGCAATCTGTTCTGGAAGAGGCCTTTTCAGAACACTCGACCCAACTAAATTTTCTAGTTGAATTGAAATTTAACTACGGGTAAACATTGACAAAATAGCGGAAATCGCGAAAGTGGGTTTTGTAAATGATCGGTTTTGAATGGGTTAATGTAGATATTTTTTTTAAACACAACAGGGCGTTTTGAAGAAAATGAACGTGCCTATGATCTAGTGTCTACTGTTTGTCCGTATTCACATTTTCCGAGTCGATGCTGATTTTTAAACTTGGGCTGAAAAACGAAAATCGCGTGAGTGAGTTTTAAAAAGTTTTTTTTTTTTTTTTTTTTTTTTTTTTTTTTTTTTTTTTTTTTTTTAATTGAAGGTTTAAAATTAAAATTTTTCAAAATAAATATCAGATTGTAAAAATCAAAGGGATGTAGATTAGGCGGGGTATTTTTAGTTTTTCGTATCTTGCTTATAAATGCCGATTCGAATTTTTAAAGATAGGAGAAATAGTTAAAAAAGCAAAATTTACTTACGGTAAAAAAACGTTTTCGAAAGAGGTAACGTGATTTTTTTTAAACTGAAGGTTTCTTCCTGAACCCGATAGAACGTAGATGTCTTTAGGCGTGTTTTTTTTTTTTTTTTTTTTTTTGGTTATTTTAGAGATCCGATGCCAGATTTTATATATCGCAGAAAATCGAAATTCGCAAAAGTGAGTCCTGCGCGTAAATTTTTTTCGAAGGGTTAATATTCGTATTTAAAAAAAAAAATACAGATATCGAAAAAGGAATAAATGTAGATATTGTTTGGTATTTTTAGTTTTTTGTACCTTTCTCTGAACCGCCGATGCAAATTTTTAAATATTGCCAAAATCGCAAAAAGGCATACAGAAAATATACTTTTTCGAAGAGTTAACTTTCGTATTTTTTAAAACTAAAGGTGGCTTTGAAAAGGGCAAAGTCAGTTCTTTAATTTGGTGAGCTTCATTTTTCTGTATCTCTTGTAGTCCGGTGGATGCAAGGCTCGGAAAATGGGAGGAAATACAAAACATGAATTCGATGCTTCTTGATTTTTTTTTTTTTTTTTTTTGAAAGGGTTAAATGTGAATTTTTTTTTCAAACCAACCGGATCGTTTGAGACGTAAAAGTAAATTCTTCGAGAATATGTAAACGGTTTTTCCGTATTTTTAGCCGTTCGCCCATGGCAAATTTAGAAAAACTTAAAAAACAAAAACAAAAAAAAACGGGATGACTCGTGCGTTCTTTCTTCTATTCACGAAGATACGGATATTGGTTTCTTAGCATGCACGAGCACATTTCGGAAGAATTATTTTTTATTTGTGATCTTTGATCAGTTTTTAATTAATAACTACTCTAATTTTCAAAATATTAAAATTCTGAGGCTCAGGTGCACAAGGAGAGGGTTTAGAATACCTAAATGTAAATTTTCAGGCTTTTTGGTGGGCTAGATTTTCCTAGCCATCGCCAACAGACACACACACAGAGAGAGTGACACTTTCTTTTATTAGTATAGATTTCTCATGCACATTCTCTATTACTAGTAGTTCGTTATAACTACAGCTATACTAATATAATAAAATATAACATCTGGTAATAGTATATTACTTTTAAATGCTAAAGGTGTAGGGATGTGGGTGGTGTAGGGAAGACACCTTTAGCATTTAAAAGTAATATACAGCTATACTATTTCATTTTCTTCCAATTATTTAGATTCTATCCTTAATCTACTTCGCTTTACTTTTTTATTCCAAATTTGTTATCATCTCTTTTATTAACTTTACATCTATCCTTTTCATTGTAATTGTTCTTTTATCTTGTAGAATACTACATCTTAACTTTTCCCAACGGCTCAATTTAATACAAGACACTCTACTCACAAATAGACTGGGCGTAAAGTTTTTTGCAACTCGGAAGCCCCTAAACCGACATCAACTGTTCGGAAACTGTTTAGTCGAATTTTTTATTTTTCTTCCGTTTTCTAGTGCCATTATGCTACATTTTTCTCATGGCTCCTTTATGATGTGATACACAATTACTTATATACCAGGAGTAAAAGTGTTTTACAACTGGGAATCCCATTGAAACAACGCAAGCTAAAAGCTAATAGTCAAGCGAAAGATTTTTATTTTCAGAAAGTGGTGTTAGATAGAATTAAAATATAGTCGCCAGTGGCACCCTGTCTCTGGAACTACCGAGCCAATTTAAAAAATAATGGAGGCAAAATGATGATGAATATCTGTACTTCAACATATTGCAGGTCGGTATAACAATCCCCATGGGAGAGAGTAAAAAAGTTCTAAAATTTCGATTTATCTGATACTGATGGAACTAGAAAATTGAAATTTAGTATGTTGATTACTTTCAAAATGTAATGAACGGTTTCTAAAAAATTCGAAATCTAAAAGAGTGAAATAAGAGGAAAAGTTCTAAATTACGATTTATTTGGAATTGTTAAGGCTAGAAACTTGAAATTTAAAATAAAACTAGATTTATAGTGTCTAAACGGATAAATAGGGTAAGCTGGGGTAATTTTATGCTAGGTTAATTTGGTGCCTCATTTTTAATTATTGTTATCGTAATCTTATTGTATAATATGAATCTTTAAAAGTTTTTGCAAGTACTTACACATGTGTACGGTGCACTAAGCATCCCTATTATCTAAGTAGCACATTTTCAGGAAGAAAAAAAATTAGTTTCTGGAATCTATCAAAACTGTGCAAAATGTCCACCTTCCAAAGTTTCAATATCTTTTGACTTACATGAAGCCACAGAAAAAGCGAAATGATGTACGTATGAATAAAAATTTGTACTCGCAAGGTGAAAGTAGGGACTGAATTGAGTATTGCATTTCTTCTTTCTGCATATTTGAAAATGACCCAGAAAAAATAATAATGCTGCAAACACCAAATTGCCCCACGTGGAAAAAAAGCGGGATAATTTGGTGCCACTATATTTTACTTATAAAGTGATTTATTACTTTCTTCTATCTTTACAAGAAGAAAGTATTGGATTCATGAAAAATTTCGACTTCCGGTTTTTGACGGAGTTATACGTTTTAGAAGCTCCTGAACACGATTTGACTATTTTTAGAAAATGTCTGTCTGTGACTCTGTCTGTATGTGACAAAAATTTTGTGGGCGCTCTATCTCAAGAACTAATGCTCGGAATTTAATAAAACTGTAGATTCAGTTAGTCCCTGATATAAATTGGTGCTGATTAGTTTTTGGTAAAAATCTCCCGGCAGGTGGCGCTGCTATGCAGCATTTTTTGCGATTTTCGCAATAGCTCTATCTCAAGAACTAATGCTCGGAATTAAATAAAACTTTAGATTCAGTTAGTCCCTGATATAAATTGGTGCTGATTAGTTTTTGGTAAAAATCGCCCAGCAGGTGCCGCTGCTATGCAGCATTTTGCAGGATTTAAACGATTTTAACGATAGTCCTATCTCAAGAAATATTGCATGGAATTTAATAAAACTTGAGTTTCAGTTAGACCTTAATATAAATTGGTGCTGATTCTTTTTAGTGTATGCGAAACCTGTGTGAGATAGAAGAAAGTTTTGGGATTGACACATCCGACTAGTTTTTACTTTAGTTTTATTATGTTTGTTTTATTATGATTGTCATTAACATTTTGTTTATTAATCATTTCTCATAAGTATGCAGTTGACTTCTTTATTACAGATTGGTTCAGATTGCAATTAGGCTACTAAAATGTGTAAGACCTGAGACTTAACTTGTGTTTAAATTTTTAGTCTCTGGCATGTACTTTTATTAAGAAACTGTTGGAAAAAGTTATAGGCCTATTATTTAGAAGATTGTGTAATGTCTAAAATATATTATTTTCATTCTAAAAGTTTTCACGCTAGCCAATATCATTGAGTGAGGTTCATTTTGTCTGCTTTGTGTAGTACAACAATGTTGATAGTTATTTCTTAGGAAATTGTTTGAAAAAGTTATTATTACTATTATTATTCAGAAAGTACCTTATCTAAAGTATCGTAATATCCATTATAAAATGTTCCCCTCTATATTACTGAGCTGAATCAAAACCTTCTAATTATCATTTATGCTTTCACTGTTGTATAGAAAGCGTGTGTATTAAACTTTTATTTTAACCAACCATGTTGTATTAATTGTGTATGGTTAATTTAGTTTGAATGGGCATCTTTTAAAGAGCATAAAACAACAAGAATTTCAACAGAGCCATTAAAATTCTTTATGTAATTGCTATTTGAAACTGTCTCTTTAAAAAACACATGCTCTCAAAGAAAAATACACAGTACTCTCATATATTATCAAATTAAAAAGTTATCAGTGTTCTGAATAGCACATTATTAAAGGTACCAAATGGCATGCACCTTCTCACCTCAAAATATATGGTTGGTGGTGTGTCTCTGGGGAACATTGTGACGCAAAATTACACCTTGAGGATAATTTAGTGTTTCCTGTTCTTTTTTTTTTAATAGCTATAATTTACTAAGTATTGACTAAAATTTTGTCTTCCTTTTATGAATTTGTACCTGAAAAAGGTATGTTTTGCCTTGTACATTTCAATATTTTTAATGACTTAAATTTATTTTTGTTGTTGTTGTTGTTGTTTGTTTAAAAATAATAAGCACCAAGTTACACTGATTTACCCTAAATCAGAACTCAAAAATATTAATTAAACAAACTTAGAATGAAGCAAAACAATTTTTAATATTCTAAACTATATATCATTATATTATGTTTTATATTGTATTTTTATTATATTAATCACTGTTATTGTCTACTATTTTATATTTTTCTATTACATAAAACTAGTGTCTAATATTTAAACTGCACTTTAAATAGCTTTATATAATGTTTGCAATGTCCGAATTGTGTAATACAAGATTGTTTTACGAGAGAGAAAGGACAAAATAGTGTTTATATCCGGGAAGCCATATCAAGTTGATAGTTATAAATCAAATAGTTCTAGAAAAGTTATGGTAGGATTTATAAAATAAAAATTCAATTGATTTTAAACGTGACAAACACAATCATTTTGATGAGTTTTATTAATATTTAAGATTACAGAAATACTTAATATTTAGGTTTTTTTTCATTTGATACATTCATTTAAAAATACAAATAATAAATAACAAGTATTTTTATAGATGTTAAAAATGGTTTTACGTACAAATAATGGTGTTGCTTAATTTAGCTTCAAATACTTCTGTATTTAGAAAATAATAATATTTTCCTAAATGTAGTTCAAAGAGATTTTTGTAAATGACAGTTTATTCTGGTTATTGTCCTTTAAACTCTTTTTAAATTACCTTCTTTATCGTAAAATTGAATTCGAAAGACGTCTGACTATATCATAACGTCCAGATATTAAAATTACAACAAAACGGAAACCACTTTTAAAAACGTTAAATATGTTATATTTTTTGTCTCATATTCTGTAAAAACAATTACCCTACTACGAAAATTGAGTCGTGGCATTGAGTTTTTTCCTATTTGAAATTAATATAATTTGTAACCAGGGCACTGATTTTGAATCTCCTTACTGTGCTTTATAAATAATACGAATTGTACTATTTTAGTTAAATTAATCACTTGAATAATTTTAGCAGAAACGAACTGAAACAAACATCTATTTCATGTGATATTTTCTTTCAGTAGTAGAAAATTATTCAGCTGTTCCAATGAAGCTTAAAACAACATCAAGTTATAACAACATTAAACAACATTAAGTATGCCAACTTTTTTACTTATCTTATTTAATATAATGTATTGCTAATTTTTCAGTTAGACTAAAATATTTTTTTTAATGATTATGACAATTCAGTGTTGTGTGCCTTCAAACTATGATCATAATGTGAAGATATAATCAGAAAGATAGCGTGATAGTTCGCATGGCAGCCTGAATACATGTGTAATAAATATGTCATCACAAGAAACACGGAAGCGTATGAATGTCATCCTGGAAACAAATGAAATAATAACGTAAAACATGAAATGTAATGGAAACCACGCCCTAAGTTGTGTATGAATGAAATTAATTTGATGGAATTACACCACGAGGAATCATTAATGATTCAAAATTAGCTTCGAATTGTTACCGAGTCTGTACTAATTAATCACAGTTGAAGAAATCATATAAATATACAAAGATGTATTCTATTTCAGAAATATTCTACATGTATTTTTACTTTTTAATATTATAGAAAATATCGTAAACGATAATACTCGAATTTTAAATTTTTGTATTGAGTAAAAGCCAGTACGTACGTATTAATCGCATGCCTGCGTTTAATCGCCAACGATTACATGTCATGTATGTATTCATTATATGCATGCATTCATGTGTGTATGAATGTATGTATCCACGTTAATTATGTATCTATTAATGTATATAAGTATGTAATATTTTTTTATCTGTGTATTTATAGGTATGTATGGTATGGAGAAGAATTGCTGAAATCGGAATTGCAACCAATTGTCGTATTTAAAAAAAAATGTGATTTGGCACTTTTAATGCCAACTATCTTTGTTTGAAACAACGAACAGGGAAGACCGAGCTATGCTCGGTCAAAATTAAATTTGAGTTCAAATATCATGACCCATGACCAAAATGACCCACTAATTGAATTTTCTCGAACATGTGACTTAGCCCAACAGTCTTCTCGTGCACGAAAACCATAGGATGCAAAATTTAGTGTAAATAATCTGAGCCGTTTTTAAGATAAAATAGCTTGACCCATAATGACCCTTAACCAAAATGACCCACTAATCGAAATTTCTCGAACATGTGACCTAGCCTAATAGTTTTCTTGTTCCCTAAACCTGTAGGGTGCTAAATTTATTTCAAATCCTCTGAACAGTTTTTAAGATAAAATTGCTTGACCCATAATGACCCATGACCAAAATGACCCACTAATTGAATTTTCTCGAACATGTGACCTAGCCCAACAGTCTTCTCGTGCTTGAAAAGCATTGGATTCAAAATTTAGTGTAAATTGAGCCGCTTTTTAGATCTTGACCCACTATGACCCAGAAATGACCCACTAATCGAAGTTTCTCGGACATGTGACCTAACCCAATGATTTTCGCGTGCCCGAAACTCGTAGGACACAAAATTTAATCAAAATCGTTAGAGCCGTTTTTAGATAAAATTAATTTGACCCGCTTTGACCCAAAAATGACCCACTAATCGAAAGTTCTCGAACATGTGACCCAGCCCAATAGTCTTCTCGTGCCCGAAAATGGTAGGATACAAAATTTCGTCAAAATCGTTTGAACCGTTTTTTAGATATAATTAGCTTCACCATGACCCAAAATGACCCAAAATGACCCACTAATCGAAATTTCTCGAACATGTGACCCATCCCAATGGTTTTCTGGTGCCCCAAAACGGTGGGACACAAAATTTCGTCAAAATCGTTAGAGCCGTTTTATAGATAAAATTTGCATATATATATATATATATATAACCACACACAAGATTTGCTCGTATTAGAATATATGATATTGTTAGTTGGTAGGATAACTCATATGTCGTGCAAATACTTGGCGTGTAATACGATTACGGAACATTAACCAGTAAGAATGCGAAAATAATAATCTCTTACTATAAAGTAAAACATTTTCCACCAGAAATAAAAGTATTTTTTGATAGTAAAGAACTGAAAAGTTCGACAATGACATGCGGTTAATACGTAAGTACCAAGAAGTTATATTCGTACTGAATATTTACACATAAAATTTATCTTTTTGTGCTTTACCTATTTCAAAAACAATCAAATAAAACCATATTTACGCCAGTATTCCTTATTTATAAGTTTTAAATGCTTGCATCACCGAACAGCAGTTATAGTATACTGCACCCAAGATAGCTTCACAGCCACTAACTGAAAAAATCTGAAATTTCCATAAATAAACCACCATAAACATATTAAATAATTCTATAAAAAACCGAAGTATTAAAGATATTTTAGAAAAAAAAAGTTATACTTAAAATGCTAGTAAAACTCAACTGTTTTATATTAATTCTGAATATCGAATATTAACTATTATAAAATATTTTAATTTTTGTATAAATGAAACGTAATAATTATGATTTTTGAAAAATCGAGAAATTTCATAAAGAAAGTCTGAGAACAACACCGAAATTAAGATTTGGATACATAAAAGTGTTCAATTAAAGGAAAACGCATAAAGTTTCGTTCCTTTCTTGTGATTGTGGGATATATTTAATAAAAATGATATAGTAAAATAAGTATATTCTCAACATGTTTAAAACTGAACTTACTTTCACTCACTTCGCCTTAATTATTAATCTAAACACAAAATATGAAAAACAAAAATAAGTAAAACGCTAATTATTGCATAGTGTCCTTGTTTTAACCATAGTTGTAACTTGCATATAGTTAGAACTATTGTAACTCTGTATTTTAGTAAATGGGGTTTGTCGCAGAACACCTTTCATTGTTGTAACCATTGTTATGATTCAATAGTTGTAACTCTCTTATCGCCAGCATCAGTTTTGTTTTACTAGTTTCTGTAATATTTTCGGCCTAAATAAAAAACGGTTTTCTGCCTCTGGAGTCTGCCCCTGAAATACTTAAATATTGCATTGCAATCAATAATGGAACCATGTGTAAAATTTCAGGAAAATCGGTTCGACAGAAGGTGTCAAAAAACGAATGCAAGATTTGACCCAGAGAGACAGACAACAAACGAAATTCATATTTTTTTATACTTCATCCACATTGAACTTTTGTGTAACATTGGAGTAAAATTGGTTCGAGATGGAAGTGGTTAATATAAATTGAGACCGCCAGTTAGACAGACAACAAACGAAGTTAAATATTCCATTGTCATCGTAAATGAACTTTTGTGTCACATTTGAGGAAAATCGGTTCGACGGAAACGGGTCAAAAAACGAATGCAACATTTGATCCAGAGAGATAGACAACAAATGGACATAAATATTGAATTGTCAACAACATTGAACTCTTACATAATATTTGAGGAATGATCGATACGATCGAAGTAGTTTAAAAAGCGACTGCAAAATTTGACCCATACAGACAGAAAACGAAGTTAAATATTGCATTGTCATCGTCAATCAACTCTTCTATAACATTTGATGACATTCGGTTCGACGGAAGTGGATCAAAAAACGTAATGCAATATTTGACCCAGAGAGTCAGACAAGAAACGGACTTAAATATTGCACTATCAAAGACATTAAACTCTTCTGTAATATTTGAGGGAAATCGAATCGACCGAAGTGGTTTAAAAAACGATTGCATGATTTGACCCAGACAGACAGACAGTAAACAAAGTGAAAAATTGCATTGTCATCGGCAATGAAACTACTGTGTAATATTTGACACAAACCGGTTCGATGGAAATGAATTATAAAAAGAATACAGGATTTGATCCAGACACACAGACCATCAGACAACAAAAGAAGTTAAATGAAAGCATGTAAAAATATTCCCCCTTTTTGGGATACTAAAATAATTCTATCGAAGGTAAAATATTACATTCTCTAACATTTTTACTCTTAATCTATAAAAAATTACGAAATAAACGTCGACCTATGTAATTTGTGAGACTATTTACGTAACGATAAAAGTGCTGTTTTTAACCAATCCAATTTCATTGTTCAAGGAAGCGAAAAGCAAATTCCTTTTTAATGTTCTCTGAACATATAAAACTTTTTCTTTTATTCAGTGTGACAGACTATAGATAAAAAAAAAGTATCACCTATGTGAATTTCTATAAAAAGAAGAAAATTAAATAATAATCAAGTAAATTTTCAATGCTTAAAAAGTTTTACATTTTTTAAATGATATATTTATAATAACATATGTTTTAATACTTGGTGATTCACTGGATATTCAAACAGGGTTTGTATGGAATTTGTGTGCCAATTTTTCAAAATAGTAATATTGCATTGTTTATTGATTTCTAATTTACTAACAGGCCTTTTTTAATGATTTCTGTCATTGTGACAGAAATTCTGTAAATAAATATTTCGAAGGACACTATTCGTAAATTGTGGTGTTAAAATTCAAGGTTACTTGGTTACTGTTTGTTATCTACGCGAGGGATATTGGCCAAGGCAGAGGGGGGATTTCTGTTTGTGAGGGTCTTAACTTGTATTTACGCAAGATGCAAAGAAAATCAAAGAAAACTCCGAAATGTTAAACAGACAATGACAATCACGACACTGGTTCGAAGATTCTGCATCACACCGCTCGGGTCACCCTTCACAATAGAACGCCATTCTCAATTTACCCCAGCAATATAATATAAATTTCCTCCCAACTTGACCTTTGGAGAGGAAAAAGCAATTAAAGCGAGCGTCGTGAAACGACCCCGGTGCAAACACAGCACCTCCCGCGTACTAGCTTTGAGAACAGAATCTCCCAGCCGCTGGTGGAGCTTAAATTTCAAGAGATTTACGAAACTTGTGCAACAACCCAGTGAAACAACCGGTACGCGCGTGTTTGTGTGAGTGTGTGCGTGTGTTTGCTTGTATGTGTATAAGAATACAAATTACCATACAAATGCTCTTAGTCTATTACCCTAAAATAGAAAACAATATAAACTTTCATAATTTTACCTTTGTGGTAAAATTTTTTTATTGAGTATGAATATATCAAGTTGAAATAAATGTTTTTTGTTTTGTCAAGGAAAGTAAATTATTTTCACTAACAAGGAGAAGTTGCGAGGTGTGGTCACAGAATGCGGCGAACGTTTATGTATCGATAGAGTATAGTTAGTATATAAATAAAGCGCTATACCGCGGGGTTCTTGAGAAGAAAGATTTCAAAGTTTACGTCGTATATAATCGGATAAATTTCTGCATTTGGCAAGCGGCTTCATAACCAGTTCGTCGTCGGAGTCGAAGTTTTTTGTGTTCGCGTTCGAATCCCAACTAAAGTTTATTTTCCACAGCCAAAGTTTTTATCAATTACTTTTGAAATACAATTGAAAAAATATCTATAATCATTGAAATTTACGAAAAATATAAATTAAATATATATTTGTTTTGTAGCATGTAAATGTAGTTTTAACTATGAAATTATGCATGTTTAAATATTTAATGGACAGTTTTTTTTTTAAATGTAGACTTTTTTATTTTTATAGACCACAAATTTTTTCTGCTATTGTAGATTATTTACAGTTATTTAACCCTAGAATGCTACCCTTTGAAAAACTTACGGGAATGATAACCATTCGTCTTCCAGACGAAATGTGGGTACGCGTGCTTAAATTAAATTTTGAAAGCTAATTAGAATAAATGTGTACTACCTGCAGGGGGCTTTATCACTCTCGATCTACAAGTAAGCAAGAAATCACAATTTATTTGTTTTCAAAAAAATCTTCACACATGTTACGTGATGGTCACCAAACACTGCTCCGGAACACGTTAGACAAAAGTTGCGCGTCATTCTGCGCAAATTGTACGGGCAAAATGCAGAATTTTTCCTTTCTTTTGCATTCAGATTGTTCGAGTTTTTGAATGTTCATATCCAATTTCAAAAGGTCACTTATAATTGTCCTTGTTGATCGGGGCAATTTGATACGTTGAGATACTTCTTCATCCACTGAGCAAGACGATCTCCACTTAGCTTTATCGCGAACTTTTTTCTGGATAATGCTTTTTCGAATTGTTGAGCCATGTTATGCACATATATAACATGTGCATTAAATAAACTGATATTTATCATACCATAAAACACACAAAGAGGCCATCAGCGTGTTTTCCTACTACATGACATGTTATTACATATCTGATTCAATGTGTCTGCGGCTCTTATTGTGGAGTTAAAAAATTCTATGATTATTTCGAGCTGCTGACCTTTATTTACTTAATTGAGGAACAGATGACCATTTTGACTTCTCTTTACCACTGAGCTGAATTTTGTCTGGATAAATTATAGACGTCATATGACTCAAACATTTTCGAAATTTTTCCAACCACTTTTAATTGATACACTGCTGTTTTCAATTTTAACTTCGTAATTTGACTTCATATTTCCATCCTCCTAGGTTTGTTTTTCAAGAATTGTTTTTTCCTCATCTTTTTTGTCAAAAGATAATTCATAATTTTCATCTCCATTGCTATTTGTGATTTCGTCACTCTCAACTTCAATTAAATCTTTATTTTCTGATTTAGTCCTTGAAATAGAATTTTCTTGATCACTTAGTTCTTTTAATAGTTTCCAGATAGTCTCAGGTCTACCCCCAAACATTTTCTCCGATACAACGTTTTGATATGTCATGGCAGCACAGGAAAAAAAAAAAAAAGTCTGGTTCTCAAATGCAAACACTACTGCTAACCATTCGTCTGCGAGACGAATATTGTGCTGAAAACACCTTGTGCACAAATATTTCGGGAAAAAGGATTATCCTTAAATATAGTATCCAAGGTCAAATTAAGGTACTGAGTGGCACAACCCATTTCCTTTTTTGGTAGAGGCAGGACAAAGTTATTTGTTGTGGGCTTCATCCAGGAGACGAATGGGTAGCATTCTAGGGTTAAATGAATATTTCTCACAATTAAATAAATTAAAATATATGATATAAATCTATAATATATTATTTTAATTTTGTTTCATTATTCAAACATTTAAAAATTTTCATAACTTATTAAAAGTATACTTTTATATTTTTAATATGAGTTTTAAAATCTCAAGTTCTTTATTTTGTAATTAGAATAACTAACTACGTAATAATTATTTTTAGGAATTCAAATTATTTTTTGTTGGGCAGTTTAATTATATAGATACAATTTAAACTATGAAATTTGTATGTTTATATATTTATTAAAAAGTAAATTCAAAATAATTAAATAAATAATTAAACAAAAGTGGGCAATTGGTTCTCCTATAGATCCCAAATTTTGCTTGTTTTAAAATTTATTTACTATTATTTATAATTAATAAACTACTATTTTTCACGATGAAATGAATTATAATATGTTACATAAAATTATAATTATTTGTTAAATATAAATTTTTTTGTTAGTATGAATGATATTTCAATCATAATAATACTTCAAAATATATCGTATTTCAAACAACAAATTGTTTTAGTTTTGAATTTTTAATTATTGGATTATTGTGTTTATAATTGACTGTACTGTGCGTGTACTTAAAAATAAGTTTAAAACATATTGAATTGCTGAGAAATAGTTATTACATAGGCAGTAAAGGCGAAAACCAAAAATCCAAGATTTAATAAAAAATTATATTAAAATTTAAAAAAAATATTTAAAATATGTATATAATAAATTAAAATTAAAATAATATAGTATAGATTTATATCACGTAGGGTAGACCGGTGCACGTTTACGCATGGGACACGTTTACGCAGTGCACTTTTTCCGAAACAAGTTATAACTGGCGCCCCACCAGTCATAACAGATTGATGCTGCTCCCTAGCGGGTATTCTCACAAGTTTTTGAGCGTCAGTCGAGCTTCGGTCTAGCATGCGAAAGGATAACCTGTTTTCTTTCAAGGTGAGTAAATTTGGTGTTGAACTTATTGAAATTTATTGTGAACTAATAATATTTAGTTAAGGATAAACAAATATACGAACATTAGCAGGATTTTATCCTTTTTTGAGAACTGTATTTGTATGAACAGAAATGTTATTAATTTTCGTTGCACGTTAAAAACTAGTCGTTGGGGGCCACCGTAATACTTACCCATCATGGATATGCATAATGTAAAATATTAAAATAAAAATGTGTAAACTACTTATAAAATGCATTGCAATTCAAATAAAATCGTGGCTTGATGACGTCACAAACTTTAAAGGCTCGATTACTGGATTGCTTGAAGGAGGTTTTTCCTTATAACTCCAAAAATAATAATCCTATGAACTAGCGGTTTATTGCATCTGATTAAGCGTCAAATTTCCAATTAAAATATATCTTTGAAGTGAAATTTGGATGAAATACAGGGTCATGAAAAATCGAAGAGTGTGGAAAATAGGATTCCAAATATCTCGGCAACTAATTATCCGATCGACTTCATGCTTTATTCAAAATTTATGTTTTTTTATTGTCTTTTATATTCATTTCTTAAAATAAACAATTTCGAAAATTTTTATATACCTTTCATCAGAACGAATATTTCGAGAGTCCGAAAAAAATTGTTCCGTTTAATCGAGGTTAATGAAATGAAATAGGCTTCTTCCCATTATTACATACTAAGTACATACCAAATTGCAAGTCTCTATCTCAATTTTTTCGGGAGATAGAGCGTTTACAGACACACACACACACAGACGGACGGCAAAATTTTTTTTCTAAAAATATGTTTTTCGGAATCTCCAGTGTCTGAAACGTGTAAATCCGTCAAAAAAAAATTTTCGATTTATAAAACGATTACAAGACTTACCCTATACTACGTATGATGGGTAAGTAAAAATTAGAAAATTCGTTGAAAAAAATCCGCGTAAATATGCCCCGGTCTACCCAACGTGAAAAATAGCAGATTATTCATTTAAATTACTGTAAATAATTTTAAATAACAGCAAACATTTCTGGTCTACAGAAATATAAATTACCTATTTTTTTATTTTACTTTTCATTATACATTTAATCATGCAGAATTTCAGAGTTAAAACTGCACTTATGTGCTACAAAACATGTATTTTTTAATTTATACTTTTTGTAAATTTCAATAATTATACATACATTTTTCCAACTGTAGTTCAAAAAATAATTGACAAAAATTTTCTGTGGGAAAAATAAGCCTTAGCTGGGATTTGAAACCAAACATCTACACTCTCAGAAAAAACTGTAAATTTATGAGCGTCAGCCCTTCAATTTTCACGGGCAACAGCCTTATTTGATGAAAAACGGTCTGATCCACTAAATAAGCTGCCTTATCCCTTAGATAATTAGAAAATTAAGAGCAATCCACATATTCTTACAGTTCTAGCCCATATGTTAGCAAAAATACGGTACGACCCCATACCTTGTCCCCCGCTAGGGTGTAGCCCTTCAATTTATTCGGGTTTCGAAAATTTTAACCCGCCAAAACAGCGATTCTGTGATGATTATCTAACGTGCTACGTGCTACGGAACAGTAAGCAAAGTGTTATTGTGTTTTAAAGTGCATTATATCCTGTGTATTATAATGCTATATTACTTTGCCCCGTAAAATTACGGGCTGCACAAAATGATGGGCATGGATTTTTTTTTTTTTTTTTTTTTTTTTTTTACGGTGTATGACTGGAATCTCTGCTCCCGGCCTCTGTCCGTAATTTTACTGCAATTTTTTTTACAGTGTAGAATGCAGCGCGCTACCGAGCAGGCTAGGAAGCCGCTTGCCAAAGGAAGAAATTTAACTGATTATAAACTGTGACGTAAACTTTGAGACTTTTTTGTCAAGACCACCAGAGTATTGTGTTTTATCGCTTTCATATATTTATATACTAACAATACTCTATCGATATACAAGGTTTCACTACATGCTGTGACACCGACTTCGAAACCTCTGCTTGTAAGACAGTTTGTCATACTCAATAAATTAATTGTTAAATTACAGTTTCATGATTTTCTCATATATGGAGAAATTGTGAAATGTTGTCATGCCAGAAATGTATATTGTTAATTCTTTGATAAAATAAATTCTTGTGATACTTTTATTGGAAATTTGTAGGTAATATCCATATTTTAAATTATAATGTATTTGTAATTGGTAAACACATAAAAATCACATAAAATACCATGTAAATGAAATAGCATGTTTTTAAAAACGTTTAACAGTCTTTACGATATAGAGCAATAAGATAACAAGATTCTAATGTCGTCTTTCAGTTTGCAATGATTATTGTAAAAAGAATAAACAGGGGCAGGATTTATTATTCATTTTAAATAAGATGAGATTTTGTAAAGTTAAATATTTTTGAAATTGTATTTTTAGTTGCGCATTTTGATGGAAAAATGTTTAAAATACAAGATAAATGGTGAAAAATACACAAGGGTCATTAACAATAATTGAATTTCTTTTAGTTGCAACACTTAATTAGCAGAAGGTTCATAGGTCATAAAATAAATGGCTCAATTAATCAAGATAAGCAAGGATTTTTTTTTACTATCATTACAAAGCTATTACGAGAAATTAACTTCTACAGGAGTTTTCTTTTGTATTTACACATTTTAAGCAATGTCAGTAAATAATAGACAAGTAAAACGAAAACAAATTCGTATTGTTTATTAATTTAATGCAGAACTGAAATTAACTGAAAAAATTGATATTGTCTATTTCAGGAATTCTGACAAAACTTAAAATTATCCAACAACATTTAATTTTTACAATATATTGATTTTTTTTAATATTATACGATTAACATTTTATATTTTTTATAAAAGTTTATTTAAATGCAATTTTTCAATTATAAAAAAAAAGCTTACTTTTGAATAAAAATCTTCTGTTTTACTTAATTTATAATTTTCAAGTATACTTGTAAAAGCTGGACATGGTATGATAATAAATATATATTCTTTTGTAATTTTATGCTGTTTGAAATGAAATGATGGATTATCTTTTCGAAAACAGAAAATAATATACGAATTTGTAATAAGTGTTAAATGAAACAAACACACACACAAACGCGGGCGTACATACATTGATACCTTTGAAGGTTTTGGGTCATTTTTAACTGTGCTTCTCATAATTTTATTATCATAAGATTAACTTTATCAAGTCCTTCAAATATAAAAAGAAATTTAGCATATTAAAGGCACTAGAATGGTTTGAAGAGACGAAAAATGACTGAAATTTGATCGTGGATTAGAAAACCAGTAATTAATTTAGGCTATTATTTATTTTTGCATTCATTTACTTGCATTCTAATATATATAAATAAAAATAATTGTTAATTTTAAAACCTATAACAAAAGTTTTAATAATGCACGACAGATTTAATCTTACAAAACTCCTTTTGCTACGATTTCGAAGTCTGTGTTTCATATTTTTGAGTCTTCATTTCTTTTTCATTCTGCTTATTAAGTTATTGTTCGATTATACCTGGGGGAAAAATATAAAATTGCTCATATTGTTTTACGTTATTGGAAAAAATTGTTTGTTTTTCAAATATAGTTTGAATTAACTTTAATGTTCTTATTATTAGTACAGGGATTAATTTATTGTAAATTCATTTAATTAATGTGCAGATTAATTGTCAAGAGATGGCAGCACTATACATCCTAAATGTAATAATAGATGGTTTATAATCAAATTATAATAATGTATGTTATGGTAAGAATTTTAATAACTTAATATGAATGGCATAATGTAATAAATTGTGTATTTTATATTTACATAAATTATGCATTTATAATTTAGTATTTAATAATATGTTAATATTATTAGATTTTTAGGAATAAGATATTAATATTAATGTTCTTTCGCATACCTTGTTAAAAAATTAATAGGCTGTTTTAATGGAAATATGATTAAATTGTTAGGTGAACAATATTATTTATATTTTTTAAATATATAATAGAAGGCAGTAACATGCAATTACAATTAATTTAATTGATACATTAGAATAAGGATTAATTTTCTTGTAAATTCATATAATTAATGTGCAGTTTTGTCAATAGATATATGTCACCATACATTCTAAATATAAAATAGATGATTTATAAAAAAATCATTTGATAGGTATATAGAGGGAGCTGTTGTTAATTAAAATTTATTTTATTATTTGTATAAATTGGAAATGAATTAGGAAATTTGTTTAATAACTATTTTAAATTTTTAAAGATTAGTTGTGTGTTCTAAATCAATTGGTTTTGTCAGGTTATTATTTGGGTGTTTTACTCAATCTATGCACTCTCAACTCCACTGTTTAAGTGGATGCACAGATGAAATGTGTAGGATTCTGTGTGTACTCAGTGTTGTCTATTTTATCTTCTTGGCTCATTGTGAGTATATTTTATTATCTTTGTATAAGGATTTTATAATTCCATTTGTTTTCTTGTAATAGTGCAATATCTCTGGCAGAAATATACTGATCTTACCATATTTGTCAGTATGTTTTATGAAATAGTGCACTATTTCTTTTAACACGTGTATGGCTCTGCCAGGCTCATGAATCCGTTGTACACGTGTTTATATCTATTTCCAATTCCATTTTTTTTATTTTCAATTCCATTTTAATTCAATTGTAATCCAAATTCCATTTTTTTACATTTCTATGGCATATTATATAATTATTTTAAATAATTCCTTTATTACTTTCTGTAATTATGGCTGCGCACCATAAATGAAATGCTTTGGTAATTTTATGTATGCAATTGTTAATTTTTATTAACTTTTTTGGTCTTCGGTCTACATTTTATGATTAAATATCTTAATTGAAGATTAGGTTTCATTTTTTGCAAGAACTAGTTATTTTATTTTGAAATTCAATGGTATTACAACAATATATATATAAGTTATATATATATGAGTTTTGGCTTCGCAAGTATCGCTGTTCTGCAAAGCTCATCATTTACGACTGGTACGGTAGTAATTTTAAGAATTTAACTATAGGAACTACTATACGAAGTTCTTAAAGATTCAAACATTATATTAAAAAAAATACACTCGTTTGTGATTTCAAAACTTTCTGGCCCCCTTAAAAGCAAGCAGTTGTTGATGAAGAGATTTGTTTATATATATATATAATTTAATTATTTAAACAAGCTTAAATCTATTCTAAAATTTTTATCCCATTTAATTTAATTTATTCTCCTTTAAAATATATTATTCCATTTGCAATACGTATCATGCGCTTTATTTATTTTATTTTTTTACATTTCTCTCTTCGAATTTCGTCTTGGGCCAACGCCAATAAAAAGTTCTCTATTTTTAATACATTCAATTTGAAACGTTCTATTCTTTTATCCAGATTTTCTACCCGTTTTTAAGACTCTTTCTAACATTGATAATAATATTCTTGTTCGCGCGTTTTTTGAGACCTGATTACACTGTTTCGGTATCCGCCGGTGCGGTCTGGGATTTGAGGTCTGCTATTGCTTATTTGCTTCTGTCGGATTACAGATATTTGTGATCCTACGCAATTACTATAAAACATGTCAGATCTCGCTCAGAGTGTTTTTTTACGTGCTTTTCTGTTGTAGAATAAGTCACGTCAACCTGTTTATATGAAGAAACTTACCATGCTGAATTTTCGAATAGTTTATAACTGCTATTACTTATGTTTGGAAATAAATATGTGTCTCTATTTGGACTTGTTCTTTGTGGGAAATCCACATTAGAATAGACCATTTATGTGTGCCTTGGTTATCCTCGTAAAGAATTTATTATCCTTGTTTAAAACGACCGCACTATATTAACTTGAACTATGTAGGAGATTGCTAACAATAGTTTAGAGTATGCATATATCGTCATATATACATATATTTATTTATACTTTCAGTTGAGACTTTCACTATTAAAAGATATTGCCGTCGACACATTATTACCTAAAGCCACCTGCAACTCAAACAATTTTAAAGAACACGCATTATTAAAAAAAAACATACTTAAATATTTTAACTTGGATTTAACTATATAAAATCTTTAAAATATAACTGAATTTCAATAGATCTTTTGAGATAAGCAATATCATAGTTTTTAATTATTTTTTCTTTTCAAAAACCTTTTTAGTTGAGGTCTAATGAGGACCTGATTCATAATTGTATAACTAAAAACATATTTGCTTCGATATTTTAAAGCATGTTCAAAATTATAATATAATTCTCGAGATAAGCGATATTAGTGATTCCATTTATCATCTTCTCAAAATAAAAAACTTCGAATTCATACCTTAAGAAAGACCTGATTCATAATTATCGAACTGGAATATATATTTTTCTGGGACAGACACAAACTAATCCCTGAATATTCTTCATCTATGAGTTAATTAAAGAAATCAAAGTAACGCCTCCAAAAAATTAGAATTTAGTTTTCATATCATTTTTATCTACTTAAGAGATTTTCTTTTACTTTCTTGTGAGTTAAAAGTTAATACCGTAGGATTAACTTTCTAAGCCCCTTAACATCAAAAGAAATTTAGCGTGTTAAAAACAAGTGTGAGATAATAAGATTTGATAAATGGTAAAAAAAAAAAAAAAAAAAAAAAAAAAAAAAAAAAAAAAAAAACATCGTATTGGAAAGAAGAAAATGGTAGAACTTTTTTAATTATTTTTAATACTATCCCATGCATGATTTTTTAAAAGCTCTATTATGAGATTAATGAAACAGAAGATGAGCATGATATCTGAAGATTTGTTATTTTAAATAATTTATTTTTTGGAGTTTTTCCAATTAATTTCCTAGATAGCCTTGTACAGTCTTCCCATTCCCACAATAACTTGTCAGGTGCCGTTGAAAGTGTTCTTGATGCTACGAAAAAATACAGTTTGTAATAGGCAAAAAAGGTGCAAGAATTGGATTATTTAATTAAAATTAGATTTTGCTAGTTGCTAGTAATAATTGTCACTTTAATTCAGGTAAGATTGTGTTTCCAGAGATTTGGAACTTTTTAAAAATTTATAAAAAGTACAGTAGCTTAGTGGTCAGCGCTTCGCACTACTACGCTACATGTCTACAGTTTGATCTGGACTGCAGACTGGCCAAGGGTCACTCAATCTTCCAACCCTAAAATGAGAACCAAGCTTGATAGGAAACTAAACACTTAGATTCCACCATTAAGCTAATCACCTTACCGGGGCGCATGCTGTATAGCGCCTCATGACCTATGTTCAAGAAAACCGGATTGGGCACAATAGTCCATTATCTTTAATGGATTGTAGCACCGCAAATTTAGTTTTATTTTTACTTTATAATAACATCCGACCTATAATATTTGCGATGAAAAAGTCGAATGTTTTTATAAAATAATAGTGGTTAGAGAAATCCAGAAACACAATAATTCCTGCCATAATTAACGGATACATTCATCTAAATTTCCGTTACTCATCGACCAATTTATCGTGGGAGGGACTATAAGCATTTTGGCCAAAAAAAGATTAAATTAGGCGAAAGGTACTGGCTACAAGCGAGTTCACCGCGTAAGGTTTTCTGAGTTTTCATTATACGAGATCTCCTAGATCGGTCAGGTCTCCTGAATTGAATTTTAAAATGTATGAATTTCATTCAGATTAATGAACATATTCTTTTAAAACCCATTTTTCTCCCCCTTTTTAATTTTCTAATTATTTTTGCTGCTGTTCCACAACATGGTGCTCTTTACTTTGACTTGTTATATGTATATACATGTTTGTCTAAACGAATAAAGATAAAAAGATCCAGCTTGAATCGAACAGATAGAAAGACGCCGGATTTTGTTTTTACGAAATCAAAAACGAATGTTTGAATAGTTTTTTACTAAAAGATAGCTTACAAGTGAGAACGTGCTTACAAAATGCAAGTAAACTTACAACGTATCAATGTATCAGTCATTCAACGGCCAGAAAAGGCACAGCACCGTTCACAGTATTAGGCAACATTTATTCTGGTATGGAAGACACATATTGGCGGATGGCATATGTTCGCAATAATAGCGGTTTGACGCGTTTATTTTTGCACAAGAATTTACATTTATTCAAGCATTCTTTTTTGCTTTCATATTAAAGAATCCGACTTATTTCCCATCCGTTCAGTGCAAGCTGCCTGTTTTTATTTTATTCTTTTATGAATTTTTAATTTTTAAATTTGTTTCTGACTTTTAGATTACTCGATATGTGTGTGTATATGTATGTATGTATATATACGCATGTGATGTATTTGTATGCATGTGTATATATATACATATGTGTCTTTTCAAGGAATGTCTATTACAATGTTAACTGTGGTATGTGCAATTGAATGTAATAAAGTTTTATTATTTGTGTCCCTCCAGACTTCCACTAAAGCGATAAATCTGTAAAGCATAACACGTCAGAGTGATTATCAGTTTAAACATTTTAATGTACGAGGACAATAATTCGGTTCCCATTTCCATTCAAAACTCTCTTTTGAAGGCATCCCTTCTAAAAGAGTATGGCAAAAGACCAAACCCAGCCAATGTTTTATCTTGTCGGGTCTGGTATCCTAATAATAGGACATGTTTTGGAATTTACTATTATTTTATCTTCAGAAATACTTTGATACTGTAATGGTAGTACATGTCTTTAATGTTATTATTAACTCTTCATTGATGTTTCACGATCTTACTTATAATAAAATCCAAAGGCGAGAATTTGTCTGTAACCAATTCGGGCTGGACCACTCTGATCTGCGAATTGACTCTAGTTAAACGCCATGTTAGGCTTAATGAAGACTCTGTTCTAACATACAACAACTAAACGATAATTTATCCTACTTGAAATCACGTCTTTCAAAATAAATTAATGTTTGTGAGATGGCTTACATTAAATTATGTTTATATTCTGAGATAACTTCAGTTTAAATTAGGTTTATTGCTCCATGAAAGTAAACAAATAAATGATTCATTCGTCGTGAACGTTTAAAATATTAAACCATGAATGCAACTGTTCGGAAAGCGATCGCAAATGGAGGAAGTTACTTTCCTCCGTGATACTCGCTAAACTACTTCGTTCATTCGTTGTGAGCCTTTATCGCCATCGATCGGAGATTAATATAAACAAAATTTTAAATTGAATACAGTGACCTCTCACTTATACGCGACACACTGTAATTATTTTTCAGCACCAGTTCCTTTTTAAAGTAATTTTCTCCTTATTTAATCGCAGAATTTATAAATCGAATTTTACTATTTTAAAATAGTGGTACAAAAAGTAATTACTGAACATCGCGTATAAGTGAGAGGTCACTGTATTTCCTATAAAATGTAATTAGAAGATAAGGAACATATAATTGTAATACCGTGTACTACATATTTTAATTATATCAATGATTAGAATATAAGAAACATGTAATTGTAATACCGTGTACTACATATATTAATTATATCAATGAAATAAAATTTTGTATTTTAGCATAGTAGAAACTTTGTAGTGAAAATAAATTTGTAATTTAATAAGAGAATTTTAAAAAAATACTTATTTAATAAAAGATGATCTTTAATGATCAAAATTTATCACAGATTTCTTTAGGCATGTTTATAAAAAATCAGAATTTAATTTGAGATACACTTTTTAAAATTTAAGTTATTTAATTATTATTTTGGCAAATAAACTTTCTGTCGAAATTGCACTTTGTTCTGTATTTAATCAATTTTGTTAGCATTGTAAATAAAATGAATATTTTATATCAAACATAATTAAAATATAAGGAATATAATGTAATACTGTGGTACAATAAGTATTACTTATATCAATGCAGATAAAATTTTGAATTTTAACATAGTAACTTTGTAATGAAAAAAAAATTATCAGTCATATTAATACAATTAATAGATGCGATTTAATGAAGAAATAAAATAAAATAACTTATTTTAATCATCGAAATTTATTACAGTTGTATACAGTTGTGAAATCGGAATTTGAATAATGAAATGTTTACTCTGATATAGCAGGGCAGTTTAAAAGGTCAAAACGACGCAGATTGCCGAAATAACTCTGCCTCGTGAAGTATTAGAGCAGCTTTTTACGAGGTTTGTATGCAAGGCACCGCCCCGAGGTAATTAGGGGGCTGCTAGCGGGCCCGGAGATGTGTTAACCCAGCAATGGGTGTTTAAACAACTTTGTTGATCTAAATAATGTTTTGAAGATTTTATCGTTCTTAATCTTTACAGAATTTTTTGATAGTGAAATCTTTAAACTATTGAAGTTCAATCAAAACAGTTTATTTTCTCCGGAAATGGCGTTGTTTATATCAAAGGATTGAATATTATTTCATAACATCTTAATGCTGTTTGTTTGTATGAAGTCTTATGAAAATAAAACGTAACATTCCGTTATTTTTGACGGGGGTTATATGCTAGTTTAGTAATAATACAAACAAAACAAAATGTTTGCTTAATTCTCTATAGAACGTTACTGAGACATTTATTTTCAACAACTGTTTCATTCTTTTTCTTTAAATTAAAAACAGAGCAACATTTCAGAGTCATTAATTTATAATAAAGGGAAACAATACTGGAAAAGTTGTTGTATCTGTTTATTCCTGTTGTAATACGACATTTTCTTAACTTCTTCAAAATTCTTCTATTGCTTAGTGTTATAATAATAGTACTCAAAATAACTATATTGTGTAGATTTCAGTAAATAACATATTCATTAAATTTATCTGAACATTAATTTTTGTCATTTACATGTTGGTACTTTAATTTTTTTAACCAAAAAGAAATTTCCCCCCGGAACTGAAAAAATGTAGATACGAAAGGGTTCTTAAATTTATCTCTCACATCCTTAATACAGATTTCAAATTATCTTACAAATTAAAACAATAAACACAACACGAGTGAAAAGTTAGCCGGGGCCCCCTGGGACTACATTGAAACTTGTTATTGCTCTAAACACTGAGCTATTTTCACGCGTGTTCGGTTTATTGTATTAATTTTTATGTATGTCTGAAATAACGTTTTTTTTTTAAAATTAATTCTAACTTTAATGAATTCAGACGTTAATTTATGTGCTTTAATAAATTCAGTAACATAAAATAAATTTACAGCATTATTATTTTTAGCTATGTACAAGCTATTCTATCAAAAATTAATTCATTTAAGTGGTGTAATAACATTAAAAGAAAACTTAAACTATAACTCATTTATGTAATTTAATGATATTTAAAATGTTATACATACCGATACTCTATAAGTTAAGGAACATTATTGTTCTGAAAAGCTCCGTATAACAATTGAATTTGGAAAATTTGTTAGAATTCAAAACATTAATGGCATTCCAGAAAAAATCCAAGTCTCCAAAAAATTTATTATTTCTGGATTTGGTGTGATGTGAATTTTTAATAAACATACATTCGATTTCGGATTCACAATAAAACTATAAATATTTAATGTAAAAATAAATGGCCAAAAAATAAAACTTTAGGGAAGATTTTCAAAACAAGAATGTTTTCTTTAAACTTTACAAAAGAAGATTTAATAAGAACTACACAGGTTTGCAGTAAATATATATTTCTTCCCAGTAAAATATATTTCGTAGAATTTTATTCATGAATTGGTAGAGCGAGAAATTTTCTCCGTTTGTCATCTCTATAGATATTTTTATTTCTACGTAGAAAATCCTAGTGACATAACAAAACTGACTGCCGAAAGACTTACCGAAAAAAAATATTTTTTTTAGATTGAATTGGAAATAAATATTTTTGATGAACAACAATTGTATAATTATTGTAGCATATATGTTAATTATTTACAATTTAAAAAATTCTAAAAAGTATGTATATCATACTATAAAGTAACTCATATTGCTGGCTTCTTTATTTTTACTCCATTACTTTTTTTTGCTTCAAAGCAAATGTTACTTACATAATTACTTGTTCAATTAACAGCAAAAGTTTACTTATTTTATAAACAAAAGTCAAAACATATATACTCGCTTTATTTATTGTTAATTTTAATTATTCTTAATTATGATCTTGAAAATTAATTCATAAAAATTTAATCATCCCAGTGAATATGTAATTTTTATTGTCATTACAATTAGCCTCTATTTATTTGTTTATTGATTTTTTAAACTGAGAATTAATAAAGTAGGTGCCCCTGTTTTGGCCATGTTCTTGATATGGTCATCCCCCTATTATACGTTAGTTAACCAAAAAAGTCACCAAAATGGTAACCTAAATGGCATGAGCATACCGTGAAGTAGCCTCCTAGTGTATCATGTGATCACTTACCATTCATCTAGGTTGTGGAATTTGACGCCAATTTCCTATTTTATATTTTTTGTGTAATCGCTTCTTGTTTTTATCTGATAAGTCTCCCTTTTCTATGCACGTTTTAAAAATAATTTTATGAATATCATCATACTCTGTTCAGTTTTTAATGCTCTATCAATTGGTGCTGTCGTTGATGGTGTATATTTTACGAGTTGTTCAAAATCAAATGATTTTCGTGAAAGCTGACCTTCTCTTGATATGGCCATCCAGATGGCCATATTAAGTGCACCATGAAAGCCTAGGATAAAGACATTTTTATTTGTTCCAATTACGATAAGTAATTTGTTTTAACATTTTTTTTTAACTCTAAAAAGATTCCACATTTTTTCTATATAAAAACTTAAATTGTAAAGTAAATTTTGTTAAGAACTTCATTTTTGATGAAAAATCTTGTTTCAAATTCACTTTTGAATTGCAAAAAGAATTATTGAGTATCATGTTAATTTTTTTACATCAAAATTATTTAATTTATCAGAACAGAATTTTTAAATTGAAGAAAATCACGATTTGTAAAACATGGAAACATGGCTTTATAATGTTAGGAAGCATGTTTGAATTCTTGTTTAAATAATTGTTAAACATGTTCAAGTTTAATATCACAAAAATTTATCAAATTACATAAAGAAAAAAAAAGAAACTTGGTTTTGTTTTGAGAATACAAAAATTTTACCTTTATAAGAACTGTTTTCTAGAAAGCCGGCGATAAGTATGCAAAAAACAGAAAGGAAATCGAAATAAAAGTTACAGAATATTTCAGAATGTATTCTTTAAATTTTAAATCACATAACTTTGAAACAGAAATAGATACAAGAATGAAACAGGTGGTGCATGGCTGGAATTTAAAATACATGCGTATGCAAAATTATTTAAAACTTTGAATAATAGATGGCGCTGAAATTCCATTGGAAATAGTCGCAGCGAGGAAATTTGAAATAGAGATCCTACATTACAGGTCCTACGTTCTTTAAGTAGCATCTCTAATTGGCAAAAGTCGAATGTTTAAGTCAGTTTTTTCAACACCTCTACAAAAATGAAAGCATAAGCGGCACAGATAATCCATTGAAGCTACAGTGTTTAAATAAGGATTTGCAATGTGCCATATTTTTTCACCCAAGTTGGATAATTGTCAATTTGTAATGTAGTACAGTTCCCCTGAATTTGCCTAACCAAAGGAAAGATGAAATGAGATTAAGGAAATTTTAAGTCGAATTCATGACTTGATATATATTTATGCAGTCACTTGAAATATTTCAGAGTAATGAGTTTGCCACTGAAGTATTTCTTCATACTTCATACTTCTTCATATTATGAAGAAGTGTGAAGTCTTCATATCTTGGCATACTAAAGACACACACTGACTCCAGTATGTCACTGAAGTTCAATAATATATTGGACTTCAATTTGTCAGTGAAGTCCGTTAACACATGGAAGAAAAGTGAAAAGTGAAATAATATTGTTAGATCAGGTCTATCTTGCCCAAACTGACGAAGTATGTGGATCTGCAACCCTCAACGAACATGTAACAAAAAGTGCAAAATATCCATGGACCGGGATGAGTTCATCGTTTCTAACATGATAAAGATCCTCATGATTCTTTTCATGTTATATACAGACAGCTCTAACTATCATCACCTGCTAGCAGTGAATTTTATACGTGAACGAGAGCGGGGCCTTTCACATAATCATGTGCATAATGAATTCTTCCTGGATTCAGCAGTTGATCTTCACATGACTTTTTGAGGACTATATTTAATTTTTTTGTATGTGTTTGACAACTTCTGTGGTCCCAGTATCAGTGATTTTCAGTAGACACAATTTCAACCAGTCATGGCAGACTGGTTCTATCCCACTCGTATTCACCATTTATTTCAATCTCTTGTTAAGTGCGGAACGTCATTCAAACGTCGTATTTGTCTGCATCTTTAACTTTATTTGACTTTGGTCACGATCAAGTCCAATCAGGTAAAAGGGGTATAGCAGTGTTTTCCAAATGTCGTGCCAAAACCCAGTACCAAGCCTCGAAAACAAATTGTGGAACCACATAGAAAAGCTCATGATGTTTTTTGTTTGAGTTCTGAAAAATAAATATAGAAATAGGTTTGAAGTTAAACCGCATATAATTATTAAATTATCATTTTTTTCCAAACCTGAAGAATATTTTTAAAGAAAAACCGATCACACTTTGCATCAATTAATTTTTATCATTATTTTTATATTTTTCTGAAGAGTAAATGATTTTAAAAAAATATATTGGAACATTGTATGCTGCTTTTCATTTTTAAATCGGTATATTTTAGTAATAGATTTCTTTTACGTAGCCATACTATTGTCTATAAAAAAAGGGTGGTGTGTGTGGGGGGGGGGGGGGAGGAAGGGGGAGTTAGTGGACTACAAAGGTATGAAAGTGTACCGCGTTGAGAGAAAAAAAAGTTTGGAAAATACTCTGTTATAGTAATTGTGCGTTCAACCAAAGTTTTGTGTTTAACCTACAGTTGAGGTAGATGGTGAATACGAGCTTTTTAATCATCCACATTACTGCCATTCCATTTAATGTTCACCTAAAAAAATCGATTCGCTTTCAATTGGGGCCCTTTTTAACATCAAATATTTATTTAAAACGTAGCCTTGTCAGTGTTGAACGACGAAACGTTTAGTAATGTTATAATAAAAAATCTGTGATAACTAAACGATGTTATCGAATTTACCCTATTATGACAGTGGATAAACTATAAAGGAAAGCTTTTTAATAAATTATTTTTCAAATATTATATACCAATATTGTACCATGTTATTTTCTGCATCGTCTTTTTTAATTATCTACACACTTTTCCCAACACATTGAGATTTTTTTTTAAATTCTCGTGTAAAAATAAATTAGGACGTGAATGAATTCAATTGCACGAAAAATCTTTAACTTCTACTTCTGGTGATACTCTTTCCCCTCCTAATGCTTCGTTAACACTTTGAATACTGAAGTCTAAAAAGGCAATAGCATTCAAAATACGGCAAACACCCGAACACTGAACTATGCTGCGAGATATTTTCTCCCCTTTTATTCTGCTTGCCTTTTGTCAGCAACACAATAAAAATGCAGCTTTCTTATAAAGTGGCACATCCCTAATATTATTAGTACAAAAAGCTCCCCACCCGTTGGATTGCAATAATCGCTATTCTGCGATTAAAGTTGGATTTTTACGAGGGGGAGAAAATGCAACATCTGTTTCTCAGGCGTAATAGTATTCGCACCCGAACGCTGAACTATGTTGCGAGATTTTTTCTCTCCCTTTATTCTGCTTGGCTTTAGTCAGCAATACAATAAAAAGACAGCTTTCTCCGAAAGTGGAACATCTCTAACATAACTAGTACAAAATGCTCTCCACCCTTTGATTACAATAATCCCTACTTTGTGACTAAAGTTGAATTTTTACGAAGGGAAAAAATGCAGCATCTGTTTACTGAGACGCTCGGACGGTCTGACAGTAGTTTGCTTGGACGGGCATCTTGAGCGGTTTAATAGCGAAAGAGTTAACGGGACACCAACAAATGATAACCCAGAGATGATAAGTTTGTTCTATAAACACGACAGTCCAGTGTTGTCCAGTGAAAGTTTTGTTTTATTACATGTGGTGTGTGTCTGGTACTATATTGTCTGTGAGAGTAACAACATACGATTCGGAATGGAAAGTTTGCCGGAAAGGTCATTCGAAAGGAAACTGGGTCTTCTTTAAATGTATGTAATAAAAAGAAAAGCTTACGGAGCCATCATCATATAGACATTGTGTTAAACTTTGACATTTTCAACACGTACACCTAATTATGATATCATATTTGGACACTTCGGTAAATTTTACCTTTCAATATTAAACTGGAATTTATACCTTCTTATTAAATGAGACACATGAGAGCTTCTAAAAGCGAAATATTAGTTTTATAAAGAAATATTAAATAAACAGTTCATTTATAATGAATATTGTAACTCTAAACAGTAACAAAATTGCGATGTTTAACACTACTTCCAACCATACTAATAAATTTCCGCCATTTTCAACAATACAAATATCAATTTTAGTATATTAGATTTTTTTTAATTAACTTGTCAATATTCAATTCAAATCAGTAAGCAATTACATTATAAACCAGATATATTTTTCAATTCTCTAAAATACCCCTTCAAGACATTATTTTAATTAAATTATCGCATAAAAAATAAAACATTTGAAATTAATGAATTTCAATTAGAGTACGTACATTTATTGATTTTCAATTTATATTTTCCTAGTCTTTCTCCTAGGAAAATTAATTAAATGAAAACAAAATCGACTAGATGTAATTATTTTTTACTTTTCAATTTCCTCACTACAAGTGAAATATTTTTCTTTGTTTTATATTTTAAAAAAAATTATGAACTATTTTATGACTAAAAATTTCTTTCATGGGAATCGTAAATATAGCTGGAAGTTTTTTTCATTTTTTGAATCATTTAGTACGCTCTAAACGAGCCTGCCATGTCATTAAAGCACAACGTCATGGAGTGAGAAAAAATAATTTTTAAATGAGTTATCCATTAAAAAATTACATATCTAATCATTTGACCATAAAATATAAATAAAATAGTCTTCTGTTATTCAGTCGTCTTCAGTTATCACCTAATTGTTTTATAGATTATTTTTTGTGGCAGACATTTTTCACGAGTTTCAACAAATTTTTAACGATAATTTTAATATTTTCTCATTTAATATCATACAGCAATGCTTACATAAGCTGTCTGTTTGTTTTATCTATATACGTCTTTTGTTTTTAACGAAATGAAATATTAAATTCAAAAATGAGAAAACTGTGGCATTTATTTCAAATAAAGTTTAATATGCTTCTACTGATGCTTATAAATACATAAACGAATTTCACTCATTAATCAAATTAAAAATTTGGAAGCCCCCAAACGGGGTTTTAATGTCATTAGGGATCATACCTTTTGTATTAGAGTAAAAGGTTAAAAATATTATCCATTAGAGAATTAGAGATGTGGTTATTTGACCATAAAATATTTGTGGAATGATATTATGCTTTTAAGTTGAATACAACTATGCTATATATATACTCTTGCTTAAAAGTTTTTATAGATATGTAATTTTTAAGAATGTGTTTTTTTTTTTTTTTTTTTTTTTTTTTTTTTTTGATGATTCGTATTGCGTAATTGTTTTCAACAAATTTTGAAGAGTAACATTATATTTTTAAATACTCTTTTATTAGTTCATTTCCAAATATTTGTGTAACACAATATTTGTAAAAATGATTCTGAAAAAGTGTCGCAAGTTTGTGTATTCGATAATAATACAAAATATAAAGTATCTATTTTTAACCAAAATAAATATTTGTGAATACCTTGTATAACATAACCAACATTAAAAATTAAATTATGATGATTGTCTATTCATACACACACGCGCAACCAGACACACTCGCGCGCATATATGCATTCGTTATTTTTTATTTTAAAAAAGTACTAATTTAATTCTAAAGATATTCAGGACAGTGAAAAAAGTAATAATTTTTAGTATTTGCATTTCTTCGTAAAATATTGCATTAAATGTTTTTATAAACATTACAAATTTAAAGTAACACAATATCTGAAAAACTTTTGAAAAAGAAATACCTAAATAACAAAAAAAAGTGAGTGAAATTTTAATTTGATCAATCAAAGGATTAATGATGAGTTATTATGTATCTTACTAACAGAGATGTCAGTTGCGGTATTTTCTTATTCGATTTTTACCACTTATTTAAATAAATATTTACTATAATAAACTTGTGTAGCAATTTCAGAATAAATAACAATGTGTCTTATTATGTTTGAATTTTTCACATTTATAAAGAAATTGCTTTTTGTAAGCTACGTGCCTTCAACGTTTAAAATTTAATTTTCATCTCTCTCTGGCTAATTCTGATAAAAGTGCTCTGAACACGCTACCAAACTACGACATCTTTGACAACTGTAATCGTAAGAGACTCAGAATGTGTATTATTTTAAATTCCCTTATTTCATATCTTTAATCTCCTTGTTTCTCAATTTTTTCTATCATTATTTGGGCATTTTCTTTCCTATTTAGCTCACAGGCTATCAAAGACTGAGAGCTAATGTGCCGCAGTTTCTGTATATACGTACGTAAAGCGAGAACTCTTGATAGAAATATCCGATTTGCTTCAAATTTTGTATATTGGTTCATTCTGATAAGGCGCTTCCCTGATTAGTTTTGGGTGTTCATTGGTTAAGTATAAAGGGGGGAACGGACGCTAATCTCCACATTAATTTAGATAAATGGGTTATGGATGCAGAATAATCCGATTTGCTTCAAATTTTGTATATAGGTTCATTCTGATAAGACGCTTCCCTGATTAGTTTTGAGGGTTCATTGGTTAAGTATAAAAGGGGGAAAGGGGGACTAATTACCCCCATAAATTTAGATAAATGGGTTTTTCATGCAATATTATCGAATTATACGATTTGCTTCAGATTTTGTATGTAGGTTCATTGTGATAATGCCGATTACTTTTGACGGTTCGGTTAAGTATAAAGGAGGGGACGGGGGCTAATCTCCCCCTTAATTTATTGTTGATTACTTTATTTTTCGAAAGGCATTATTCTTTGAAATAAGAGTATAATATACAAATAGTATTAATAGCCTTTGAACTCAATGACATCAGTTTAACTCGGTGCTTTTTTAAATTTAGCTCACAAGCTATCAAAGCCTGAGAGCTAATCTGTATGTACGTACGTACGTATGTATGCATGTATGGCTATAAATACTGATAGAAATATCCAATTTGTTCAAATTTTGTATATTGGTTTATTCTCATGAGGCACTTCCCTGATTAGTTTTGGGGGTTCATATGTTAAGTATAAAGGGGGAAAATAGGGGTTAATCCCCCCTTCATTTAGATTAATGGGGTTTTTCATGCAGAATCATCGAATTTGCTTCAAATTTTGTATATAAGTTCACTGTGATATGACGCTTCCATGATTAGTTTTGGGCGATCATTGGTTAATTATAAAGCAGGGAACATGAGTCTAATCCCCCTTAATTAAAAAAGGGGATTTTCATGCAGAATTCGTCCAATTTGCTTCAAATTTCGTCTTGTTCATTGTGATAAGGCGCTTCCCTGATTTGTTTTGGAGTTCATTCGTTAATTATAAAGGGGGCAACGAAGCTAATCTCCCCTTTAATTTATTGTCGATTTCTTTATTTTTCGACGGTCATTATTCTTTGAAATAAGAGTATAATACACAATTAGTGCAAATAGCATGTGCGCTCAATGACATTAGTTTAACTGGGTACTTTTCTTTTTATATTTTTCCTTTTCACCAAAACTGCTAAATACTTGAATCTTTGTACACTAATTTCCGATTTGCGGGCTTAGCCCCACCTCTCCTGTCATGGTGGTATATATACGTTTCACGACTGGAGCGCGCACCCAGTGTGCAAGACATCTCGAGTTGCCGCGATAGCTCCTGTTTCTCTATAGGCCTTTTCAAGACCGATCATTACCGGGATCGGACTACCCTGGTCTGAGGCTCCTACAATCCGGCTGACACACGGCGCCATTTAATTGCCCTTAGGTGAAGAACGATTGGCTACGCCGCCTGGGCAACAATCCCCGATTGGTCTAAGTGGGCAACAAAATGCTTGATGATTCAGCCTGTAATAGCTTGTAGTAGCCCTACCCTGGTTTCATATCAATGTTCTAAGCCGCATTTTCATGCTGACACAGTGATTAAAATCAGACTTTTACATTTTTATTTTACTTTCTTTCCTCTTGTCATCTTCTGAAAGATTTTAAAAATACACAAAAACATAATTTTTTTTATAAACTATAAAAAATATATCTTGTTATTGTAATGCTGTCCTTAGCATTTCTCTTTTATACCCGCATAGCATGCACAGTCACAGTGACGTCATTGTGACGTCAATGTGAGTCACGTACGTCACGTCACATCTGTGACCAAAATGCCACCACTTTGTAACGTCACACTGTGACCAAAATGTGAACGTCTTGGAGATCTAAAGAAAACTTAAAATAAACTTTAGAACATCTTATAACATAAAGAAAATTACTTTTTGACAGTTTTAAAAATTTTTGTGACGTTGCAATGACGTCACTGCAAGTCACATAAGTCACGTAAAACCTATGACCAAAATGCCAATACTCTGTGACTTCACGGTGTGATCGGAGAGTGAATTTGAAAAAAAAACTCATAAAATATAGATTTGAATTATGTCATGTACCTAAATCATTAATAAAAATATTGTAACACACTATTTAAATATATTGAGTATTTCCAAAATAAAATAATAAATAAATATCTGTCTACATATATGAGGCAGATATTTTTTTACAATTTTCATTACCATTTTCATGAAATTTAACAAAATATACTATATAATACAAAGGTAAAAATCCTTAAATAGAAATTTAGTTATTTATCCAGTTATAAGCAATTCGTGTCATGTGAGGACCAGTTTTTCACTGTCACGTCGGATATTCAAATCAAAACGCCGACTTTGACATTCTTTTCTGAAAGATCTTCTGCTTTTAACAAAAAATGGAAAAGGTTTTTCAATAAGATAGTTTCTGAACAAAACACGAGCCAATTTCGTGTATTTCCGAGCAAAAATGAATTAAAAACATGTTATAAAGTATATGTCTTTCCTATAGCAATTTATCCAAAACTGGCCAGTGCTTAGTAAGATGTCACCTCTATTAAATATATTGCTCTTTTCGATAGAGTGTAAAAAATGAAAAATTTGTACTTAGGAAATTTGATTGCAATTTAAATTTATATCGAAATTACTTTATAAAGCCTATTAAATCAATTATTATTTAAAATATATCTTTACTTTTGACGACTAAAGCAAATGCAATGGATTAAAAAATATATAAAAATGTAAATTTTCACAGCTTATTTCTAAGAATACAAAACTCTCTCATATAAAAAAAGAATATTATAGCATCATTAGAAGTTCATTTTTCAGCCATATAAATTATAAAGGTTTTGAAATGTCTTTATTTAAATTATTTTCTTCCTATATCATTTGCGGTAAAAGTTGGAAACATCTGCTAGCTGTTATTTTGTTGTGTTTAAACAATACTGCACGCGCATATTGAAGGCAGACGACTTTTTCTCATTCGAAGCTAGGATTAGCGTGTGTTGGGTTCTTTGAAGTTTGTAGATTTATACTGTGTAAGTAAATTAACGTTTTAAAGTGAACAATCTTCATTTTAAAGTAAACCATCCATTTTAACATATCACTGTGTCTAGCCGGGTGTGTTCATAAGGCCTGGGTGATATTTGATTTCTCAGATCTATGAACACATCGCTTCAGCTGGAATAATTTGAAAAATATTGCAGTGGATTTACATTCTAATTTTTCAATGAAAGGGAAGCAGATAAGGAGCATTCTATCATAACCCCTTTATCTATAGATCAGCAGGTAACTTTTAATGTCTTCGCAGTTTTGTTAATAGTGCATGTTTAGTACTAGTACATTTAATAGTGAATTATTTAAAAGTTAAGATGTTTAAATTTTCTTTTAAAAAATCACTTGTATTAAATTTTATCTTTAATGTTTTATATTTTTTAAAATAGATTGTTTGGAAAAACTGTATTTACTAAGAATATGTATTCTAAATGTAAAGTGTTATATAAAATGAGGAATTTATTTAATATTTTGCGTTTCTTAGTTCAACTTTCATAGTTATTCATTATAATTAAAAACATTGCAATTTTTAAAACTATTAATATTTGATTTGCAATTTAATAATTTCGTTGCTAGTGTAGGTTTCCAGAAATAATTTTCCGGTATATTTGAAAAAAAAAGTGACAATTTAATGCATTGAATAATTTATTTGTCGAGATATGTCAATGTTAGATGCACAAAAATAATAAATATTGATGAAACAAAAAAATAACTGTTTAGTTAAGGAAATTTTTCCAGCTGTGTTATCGAATGTTTTTACTGTAAAAATTTATATTTAAGTTCTGCATTTAGTATTCTATCAAAAACGATAAATAAAATAATTTGTAAAGAAAAAAAATATATAATTTTTTTTGGCATTTATGATCTTAAGTTCTATATTTCATTTACAACGAAAACTGTTTTACTGCTTGATACAATGTTCATTATTTAATAATATCGCACAATAGGTATATCTATTATTTAAATTGATTCCTAATATAAATTTTTCAGAATGCTTATTTGAAAATGTGTACTTATATTTTCTTTAAAGTTGTTCTCAAATACAAAATAGCTAATTTCTGGCATATTTCTGAATTCATTTTTATTCGGAAATACATGAAATTGGCAGGTGTTCTTATTCAGAATAGGGTAGATGTGCCAGTAATGGACCGCCTTCCAGTAATGGGACACCTTCAATGTTTTTGGTTTATAAAAAAATAACCAATAAAAATTCAGCTTTATTTATTTCATTAATATGCTATCTTTAAATTCTAGTTTTAAATGCAATCATAATATCAATTATCTATTACTTTTTGTGAGGTGTCCATTACTGGAATTTAGGGTGTTTTGATTTATTTCTGTTATTTACAATTAAATTTAGATTCACATTGGGAAATGTGACTATGAGCATGGTTAAATATTGTTGGTAGAGTAATATAATATTAAAAAATGTTGAATACAACAATTATAACAATTAATTAAAAAATAATTGTTAAAGAAATTCCTTAAGGGTGTCCATTACTGGCACATCTACCCTATATATAATCGAATGGCGTTATCCATTTTTTGGTAACGGCAGATGATGTTTCAGAAAACACTATCAAAGTCGGTGTTTTGAACCAAATTTCCGACGCGCAGCGTCAGAAACGAGTAAAACGTGACCGACATTGATCTTAAGTATTACATTTATCTAAAAATGGAAAACGCTATTCATTCCAAATAGCTTTAATAATCAGGCATGCAAGTGCCATGCGTTTAAAAGTTTGTTCATAAATGTGTCAGAAAGTTTCGTGTTAACCGGTTTCTCAATCAGATGCAAAGTTTTAATTTGAATACGAGTTGCATCAATAAAGATGATTGCCCATCCAATCCTTATCGTCGATCTTATCCGTATTTGGTGAAATCTTGTTATCCGAATCCATGCGAAATCATTTATCAGGTTCGGTCGGGTTGTGGGCTTACAGATTTTTTGTTGTTGTTGTTGCTGGGTTAGGGTAAGAATACGGGTTGAATCAAAATATAGTTTCAGTCAACCATCATTCATGTTCAAGTTGACATTCAATCATGTTCAAGAAGTATATAACCGGATTCGTGTATGACTCTAGATCCGAGCCGACATCAGAAATTGCATCGTAACACAATTTCTGATAAAATCTGGTTACTCGGTCGTATGCAAGATTCTATTCCAAACAAGACTTACAGTAAAAACATTATACCCGACTCGGGTCAGATCGGGTTCACGAAAATAAGGTCACACGACAACTAATACAAATCTATTCTGTAACCAAACAAATCCAAAAAGATCGATCCGAAGTTTCTGGATTGGATTCGGGTAAAATCTGGTCACCCGACCCGGTGCAGTGTCGTCACAAACGTCACAAACTTGAACCATAAAAAAATTTTGATCCGAACAATCCGTATAGGATTCGGGTAAAATCTGGTCACCCTATCCGATGCAGATTCGTCACATTTTTCACATTTAAGTCGCACGGTGACTTCACAAAGTAGTCACATTGTGAGGTCACAGAAAGCCTTGAAAACGGCCATAACGACCTCGCATTTACGTCACAATGACTTCACATCGACGTCACGTGACGTCACGACGACGGTCACAAAGTCACAGTGTGACTTCACAGTGACGTCGCCGTGACGTCACCATGCCTTACGGGTAGCGTTTATATTTTCCTATTTCTATGAGCTCCTAGTTATTTTTTATTGGCGCTCGTTTTTATACTTAGGTACATCCCTCCCTCGCCCCCATTCTACCAGTTATATTTCACCCTAACAATTATTTTTCCATTTGCTCTGTTCTGGGGATGTGTGGTAAATGACCACAGGCTCCTTGGATAAAAGTTGATCAAATTCAATCAAGATAATTTATAATAATATTTTTTATATATAAATAGTGGTTCGACTAAACCATACAAATTTTCACGAGTGGCAGTACTATATTAACTTTAATTGCTACTTAACAAAATCCCTATGTAGTTTTAAAAAAAGTTTAAAAATTCTCTTAATGAATAATGATTAGTGCTGGCTGCCATCAAATTACCATCAGACGTGAATATCTATCTACTCAGAAACATTACGTGATAGTTCACATGACAGTCTGAATACATATGTAATAAATATGCCATCACATGAAACATGGACACATAGGAATCTCATCATAAAAACAAATGAAAAGATAACCTACAACAGGAACGTAACAGAAACCACGCCTTAAATTGTGCAGGAAAGGGAATAATTTGATGGTATTACACTCTAAGGAATAATTATAGATATATAATTAGTTTAGTGTTACTGTGTCTCTAATAAAATAATTAATCACAATTGCATCTATACCAAGAAAATAAAAATATATATTCTTTATCAGATTCCAAAACCAATGTTTTTTTTTTAATTTGAAAAGTATTCTAAAACGTAATTTAACTTAATATAATAAAATGATACATATTATTCGTCTATATAATTTAAAATAAAGCTCTTGAGTATAAGACATTACAGTCTAGGACAGTTTTACATTTAACTGTCTGTCTATGTAATTTGTGACACTATGTATGTAACGAGAAAAGTCAAGTTTTAACCAATCTAATTTCGTTGTTTAAAAAAAGCGAAAAGCCATGTCAGAGATTCCACTTTAATGTTCATTGAACACATAAAAAATTGTCTTGTACTGAGAGATTGATTACAGAAGAAAATTTATTTTCGTGAATATATTTATAGATATAATTTGTAGTTATTTTAAATTGTGGAATGATTTTTTATATTCAATTGATGTAAATACTAACATAATAAGTCTTATACCAATCGTAACAAAAATACAAAATTATAAGTAAAAAATAAAATAAGTTTACTTATTTTTTAACTCTTACGATTGGCAAATTAGTACGATTGGAAAATTAAAGGAATTTACTTATTTTTTAACGTTCCTCTTACGATTAACATGGCGCTAGATATGTCACTGTTTACATCATTTGCACATAATAAAATATCTTTTCACCTAATAAATTTAGTACAACTTAAATTTAGTGCAATTTTGTTGTGCGACATTCAGCGATTTAATTTTGCCTTTTCATAAAAAAATTCCCTAATATTATTATATACAGTGTGCCCACTAAAGTTTTGCCAAATTAACATCAAAATGAGTTCAATCTATTTTCATAAACATGCTGTCTAAGTAAGAGTAAAGTGGCAATGCGCAATCTCTTAAATGACGACATACAGCGCCACCGAGTGATAAACTGTGGAATTATTATTTCGAAAATGGTACGAGATACTGAAAAAAGTGTCATTTACATCGTCTAAGTTGCATAACGTTCGCTATTTAATATAAAATGGTGTTTTACATGCAAAAAATGCTTCTTAGAAGCTCTGAAATGTGATTTCTTTATAGCCAATCAGTAACTAAAATAAGGCACTATTTGTATGCAGAAATATGGCCTTATAAGGCAGACGTATGTGTGCTAATTAAACTAAAACATGTAAGAAAGGCACAGAATATTTTAGTTAAAAGATTAAGTGTTCTCACCAACAGGACACTTTCAGAATGCCAATGGTTCCAATGGCTGTGCCAATGGTTGCTGATTTTGAATACCACTGCTTTCTTTCAAACATTTCCGCCCCTTATTTAAGCGTAGATTTTTAGACAGAATCTGGGAGAGAAAATTTTTAACTTATAGCGGTGTTGAAAGTTCGTAAAACTCGGCACCCATAAGAATACATCATGCTTCATTGCAGTATGTATTCACTGGTGTCCAAAAATTAAGCAACAAACACAAAATGCTAATTTACGAACACGTACGTATTCCAACGAAAAATGTGGAATCGGCAGTTGTAGCAAATACGTACTAGCCAAACAAAACAGCCAATCGATGTCACGTCCCTTGACGTCGCAGATAGTCACAAGTGCCACATTCACTACAATTAACTAAAATGTGATGTCGTTCATTTGTCTCATCATTATTTTCAATTGATCGTCATTTGGATAATCGACAGATAAGCCATCTTGATTGCTGTGTGGTGACAAGTCACCAGGTGACTTATAATAAAGTCACCTGGGGACTCAAATATCATCGTCATTTGTAATTTCCATTGTAAAATCACCATGATAATTGTTTTTTGACGAATACCTAATTGACAGCAAAATTAAGTCATCTGGTACATTTTAACAAAGGAGTGCAATAGTGATTTCACAGTAAAGTCTCGGTGAACTGAGAATCACAATGCTACTTTGACGTTTTTGGTAACCCATGACAATGTAATGCTTACGATAACTTCAAAATCGTGCCTCCAAGTGATGGTTGCAAGACCATCACAAAGTGGCTTAATTGTAACGTCATCTGGTGATTCGACACATAAACAACAGTCATAGTGACCTCTCGGTTGAATCACGAAATAACGATCATAATGAAACAAATGATTTATACCGCATTTTGTTTCACTATAATGAATATAACACTTGCACGCTTTCCAACCTTCCGTAATTTTTAAATAGAAAAACATACTTAGGACAAGAAAATGTAATTAAGTAATTGAGTCTTGCTTCTATGTGGTAGTCATTTAGAATTAATTTAATTCATTCAATAAATAAAATGTATTGTTTAAATAGGTTTATTTAAACTCTCTGGCAAGAATGCGCTTGTGACATTTTGTGACGTGAAGGAGGCGTCACATGAACTAAATGTACTTTAGGATTGTATATATCTGTTATATCCGATGTTTATATAATTCTCTTTTGAATATTTACTTATTCTGAAAGTAGCATTTTGTGTTTGTTGGTAAACATTTGGACGTCAGTGTATCATGCTTGTGTGTGTGTGTTTAGGTGTGCATGTGTTTGCATTGTGGTATAAATAATAATATTGAATAATATTGTAATTAATTGTTGATATTAATAATTTATAATTGATTGTGATCTTTAGTGGAATTAGGAAATGGTTTGCGTTGAGAACACAATAATCCCATGAGGAACTCTTTGAGGTCAAAAGTTAGAGAAGAGAAAATGATTTATTAAATTAGATCTTACTTTATGAAAAGACATCGATGACTATAAATAAAAAAAACACATAAGGTTGGAGAAAGATCTGTTTATTTTCTTGAAATTTCATCAATGAAGCATGGCAGAAAATCATGTTTTCTCATTTGGTACACTGTTCTTAGGAATGAAATTATTCAGTGCAAAACCCTTTTATTTTATAGATTTCAAAAAGACAATTTCTTAGATAGCTGGTGATCGTTCGAAGAATCCATGACGATTAAAATCTTATACTTGAGTTTTATTAATTAAATACTGGCAATCTTAAAATTTAAAAAGTAAGATATCACTTTAAAAGAAGAAGAAGTTCTTTAAAGGAAGCATTTTTAAAAGTCGTTGCTGGCGTTACGAAGCAGGTACTGTAGAGTGTAGATCCGGACTTCGCGCAGTAGCAACTCAAAAGATTAAGAATACGCTTTCATTAACCCGTAACTTTTACTGGAATTCTGATTAAATTTACGTTGCACAGGTATAAATACTAAAGGATGGGGTGCCCAAAAGTAATATCACGAGAAAAATTAAATTTATGAGTTAATTAAAAAGTGACGAAAATTATTAAAACAGAAATTATTTAAGTAAAAACCAAAACACAATTCTCAATTTGTGCAATATAAATACACCTTTTACATCAGCGCTAACGCGGAGGAAACACCAACTACAAAGCCACGCCTTCGGCTGTAAGCAGAACGCTAGCGATGTTATCGGTGTAATATCTCCAGCGAAAAACACTCCTACAAAACGCCGTGGCGGCCAAATTAAAATACAAATGCTTTTAGTACATTACAGCGGGATATCGCAAACAAACAAAACATTGTAATTTTATGTACATTTTTTAGAACTACCTAAGAAATGTCAATACTTTTTTCAAAATAGTTTTGACTGTAGCTAAATTATGAATTGATCTTTCGGTAAGATTTATGTGAAAGAAAATTTTGTGCATTTTTTAATTAACATTTTTATCGCATTTATGTATTTTATGTTTTTTCAAGAAGGATGAATTTATAATTTAGTTACAACCGTAACTATTAAGAAAGAGGTACATGAATTTCTACTTTTTTACATCTTTTTCATAACTGTTATCGCCTCCTTATAGGATCAGAAAGCAAAATCCAATCACAAGCATCACAAGAAACAAATCTTATTCCTCTTTAGAAAATCTGTAAAACCACTTACAAAAGCATACATCTCACAATTTCCATAAACAGAATTATCAAAAAGATTTTCCTTTCTTTGCATACGAATTTTCATTTAGAAAAGGATTATTCAAACTGCTTGCATATAGAAATATTTCAAAGAAATCTTTTTATTTTTATTTTTATATTTTTTTAATTGGTAATATTATACCACTAAGTCAGTAAGTACCACCGCTGCATTGTAATTTTCTGTTTCTTGAATGCAACTTAAATTGTGTATTGACAAAACTAATTTTAACAGAATTATGTTTTAAAAAAAAGATAGGATCAAGGAATGTGAAACGTTTTTTTGGCACCAAACTGCAAAAGAAAAATTTCTTTAACTTCATTTGTAAAAACATTTTTATAAAAAGGCATGAAAAACCTCCTACCTTCAGCGAGATACATATAATTGTTTCAAAATATAAATGACCTACTTAATATTCGAAAAATAGCATAAGATTTACTTTTTAAAGTAACCTAACTTTTTAATTGGATAAAAAAACTTTTCAGATAAATACGCCTCACTATTCAGTTTATTATTTTTTTTAAAGGAATAATTTATGGTAGGTTTTGTGGTTCACTTATTTTTTGAACTAAAAAAAAATGCATTCAATAGGATAAAAACATACTAATCTCTGTAAATTACTCACTTTATTAAAACAAAACTTTAAAAAAATCTTCAAAAAAGTTAAAATATAATTTCCATATAATTTTTATCAGTTTAACATATTTTTCTTTTTATCCTGATTGTGATTTAAAAGTTAATACCGTAAGATTAACTTTCTAAAGAACCTTAAATACAAAATGAAAAATTAGCGTGTTAAAAGACTGGTATTGACATTTGATAAATAATACGATAAAAATAATATAATGGAATAAAGAAAGTTGTACCTCTTTTTTAATTAATCATCGAACTAAATTTTGACAAATAAAATACAAATCAAAGATAAACAAGAACGAAAAATCATGCGTCAAGCATAGATTATGTAACACTTTCCAACGCTTCCAAAATAATTTTACGAATCATACTCTTTAATAAGCTAAAAGATAACATCTAAGTAATCCGAATACCTTTATTCAGCCCTGTATAGGATCTATAGATTTGTATATATACTACATAGGATGCTAAATTTTAGTTCAGTTAGGAAACACGTAGCACAGTTTAAAATTCTCCGTCTGGAGTTAAATAATACGGAAATGTGTTCCCGAACTTTTGTGCTTCCCTGTATAGGATCTACAGAATTTATACACACCACGTAATATACAAAAAACGATTTAAAATTAAAATCGCATTCAGTAACTTAAAACGCACTTCCAGGAATTATTGTTAACATACAGTAGAAAATCCTTTTGTGTGTCCCTGTAAATGAACGATGACTGCTATACACACAATATTCTGTAGTAAGTCTATTGTAATGAACCTTATATAAATTTCAATGCGTTTAAAATAGTGAAACATTATTTAAATAAACCACAGACGATTTTTCTCCATAGACGTAATGTAACGGAATTCTTTTGACTGTCCCTGTAAAGTAAGTATAAGTGCTATGCACACCTTATTCCATATTAAGCTTCTTCTAATGCACCTTAGTAATATATATAAATTTCAATGCGTTTAAAATAGTGAACCATTATTTAAATAAACCGCAAATGATTTTTCCCCATAGACCGCAATGTAACGGAATTCTTTTGAGTGTCCCTGTAAAAAAACTATAAGTGCTACACACTTCCGTTGAAATAGGGAACATGCTATAGATAACGATTATAATATATAAAAATTGCAGGGCAATCCGAGCATATTTACGGGAGTTAGAGCACGGACAGACGGCAGACGGCCAGACAAACCGAAGTCATAAACACTTTTCAACTAGGTTGGAAAGTGTTAACAACTAGGTTGAAAGTGTTAAAAAGTATCGTAACTATTTTTTAATCGTCGAAGTAAATTTTGGCAATTTTGAAAATGACCCGATTTCCCATCGATATATTTTTAGAAATCATCTAACAAGTAAACGATTTGACAAGAAAACGATTTTTTAAATTACTAATGGATACATAATTTCCCATGCATACTTAAAGTATATTATTACTCTATTTTGAAAATAGTAAAAAAAAAGGTTATTTAAAGTATTTATTTTCTCTCTCTGTATCTCTTTTCTTTTTTTCTGTTCTTTATATTTTCATTATAATAGAAATTAGGAAGAACATTGTAACTTAATGTAAAATACTATAGTATTAATGCTATAATCTTAACGCTATGATATTTTAATTAGAAGTTCAAAATTCCAGTTTTTGTGAATGCGATTTAGTCAGAAGATTAAAAAATAAAGGCAAATTAACCTCATTATTATGTTTTGTTATATGTAAGTGTATTAGAATTGAGCCGTAAAATGATCTACTCCCTAAAATTTAAGACTTTTTTAATTACTAATTAGATACGCAATTATTTTAAAACCAAAAAAATCCTTTTAAGATTCTTAAAAGGATTTAAACTTTTGGTTAAAGAAAAACAGTCTCAGTTATTCAATTTTTCATATTCTTTGACACATCTCCTTTAATTTATAATTCGCCTGTTTCATACTCCAGAACTCAAAAAATGAATTTGCTGAGACAAACACATACTAAATCCTCAAAATGTTACATTTATGACATTATTAAAGAAATCAAAATAATACTTCTTAAAAATTAAAATATAATTTTCATATGATTTTTATCTGCTAAAAGATTTTCTTTTACGTTGCTTGCGAGCTAAAAGTTCGTATCATAAGATTATTATCCTAAATCCCATTTAATACCAAAGGAAATTTAGCGTGGTAAAAATATGTAGCTGATAATGAGATTTGATAATTAGTTTAGAAAAATAACATTCTTGTAACAAGGAAACAACGCGTCTTTCTTAATTAATCGTAGATCTGACTTACGTGTACTTGAAAGTATTTTATTTATTTATTTTTTGTGAGACTTTAAAAATAAAAGGTAACAATCACGGTTCAACTTTTATTGTTTTAAAATATTTATTTTTATGGAATTTTTATCCTAATGCAGATTAGGAAAAATACCGTAATTAATCTTAAAATTGAGATATTTTAAATAATATAACAAACTTTAATTTTGGTGGATAATTTTCATTTATTCAGACAATCGCAAAATAAAGATATATTTTCATTATTGTTATGTTTAATTATATATAAACTTTTAGGTCAAATTACTTCTTTTTTTGTAACACGTATAATAACAACATTTAGGAGTCTTAAATATGCCTATTTATATTGCATTAATTACTCAATAAGTCTTCGAAAATTGTTTTTTCTAGAAATGTATGCAAAAACTGCATTAAGAAACTTCATTCTCTGTTTAAAATGTTGTGCTGGGTTGAACCAACATTAGGCACTCCATTATCTGCAACCATAAGATGGTAAAATCTTGTGCCAAACACGTATAACAACTTTTAAAAGTCTTAAATATGCTTATTTATATTGCATTAATTACTCAATAAATCTTCGAAAATTGTTTTTCTAGAGACGTATGTAAATATTGCATTAAGAAACTTCATTCACTGTTAAAAATGTTGTGCTGGGTTGAGCCAACATTAGGCACTGCGTTAACTGCAACCATTAGATGGTGAAATCTTGTTCTAAACACATATAATAACAACATTTAAAAGTCTTAAATATGCCTATTTATATTGCATTAATTACTCAATAAATCTTCGAAAATTGTTTTTCTAGAGACGTATGTAAATATTGCATTAAGAAACTTCATTCACTGTTAAAAATGTTGTGCTGGGTTGAACCAACATTTGGCACTACAATATCTGCAACCATAAGGTGGTGAAATATTGTTCCAATATTCGGATCTGTGGTTTAACGAAGAATGCAAATCCTGGATTGAGATTTCAGGATCTTACGGTTGTAGGAACTGCAGCACGAAATATTAGTTCAATGTAACCAAAATTTTTTAACAGTGTAGTTTCCATTAACAGCAACAAATCTAAATATCTAAATGTTCCATTATTTCATGATTCTATGTGATGTGAGTTTTTATTACAAAGTCATGAATGCAGATGGGTTTGGAACCATTTATTTTGAACTTCTCGGCAAGGAATAATAATTTTTTTTTTTTTGAAATATTTTCATCTAACATAATTTAGGATCTTAAATGGAGATTAATTAAATCTGTTATATAAGTGCAGAAACTTAGGATTATATAGAAAACTTAATGTATTTTGATCAGTTTTTTTTATATCAGTTTCATTTAGGTTTTTGATATGAAGCGCTCATAATAAAATCTTAGGTTCTACATATGTTATTACAGGAAAATATCTATAACGGACGCTTCCGAAAACATATATTTTTTTTAAGTTAGAAAACCTCTATTTAGCGATCACATTTTCAATCCACATCATATATATTTTTTGTATGTTTTTTATACCTGAATATTAGAGGTAATTTCGGGCAATGCTTTCGAATCCCGAGCCCGTTCGAACCCGAAACCGAAATTGTGCAATGGAAGATTGTTAATAACATTCCAAAATTCTTTCAAGATTAAAATTCTTATTTAAAAATCTCTTATTACATAGAAAAACATATTAATCCTATATACTCCCTCATGACATCGCATCGGGATTTTTATGTTCTTGAAAATAAGTTAAAAAAAAAAAAAAAAAATTTTACCCAATTATTGGAAGAAATCTCCAAAAGTCACAATTATTGTTCTTTAAAAGTAACATTATACAACTACCGAGAAATCCCGATTGTAAGCCCGCCTCCTTTTTCAAAAGTAAAAACAGTTAAATTTGGGAAGGGGTCTTATAATCAGGATATTTTTAGAAGTTATTAAAAACCAGTTTTTATCAATAATTTAGAAGTAAAAAAGGTAAATTGTGGGGGGGGGGGGGGGGATCTTCTGTATTTCGGCAGATTTCCACTTAAAATAATCATATAAATGCCCCACTGTAAAATCCCTTCTCTAACAAAAAATCCCTAAACAAAATTTAATATTTTTTAAAATCATTTTCTTTGAAACTTTCTTTTTTATTTATTATTTTATTGTAACACTTAATAATCAATCATCTAACCCCTTCCAAAATAATGCTTCCCCCTTGCCCCTCCCCCTCTGGTACAAACATGCATAGTTTAATCTTTCTAACTTTTTAATTTTTTTGACCAATTTAATACTCTATACTAACAATAAATAAATAATCTATCACCTAAATTATCCGTTCCACCCACATTTTCTGCTTCTCTCCCCTTGCCCCCTTCACTCATTTCATGACGATTGCTCCTCCCCCCCTTTCTCCTTCCTTCCCCCCCCCCTTTAATTCCAAATTTGCATTCGGCACCCAGAATATTTTTTAAAAATTTTGTTTTTACAATTAAAGCTTAAAATAAGGAGTTCTTATTATTTAAAAAAGTCGTTTGTAAATTCGGTGTCAGTCAGCAATTTCTCATTTTACAATCAAAATTTGTCTGTGCCGTAAAGGATTAACCATCTAAATTATTTCTCACTCCCTCCCCTGAAAAAATATCATCCCACCTCAACGTAAAAATCCCCCCTCCCCCTCTCTTCACACAGTTTAAAATCTTAATTTTCTTTTGCTCTATTTGTAACTTTCTTGTAAGAATGATTAAAAAATCTTCTAAGTTATAAATCCCCCCCCTCCCCCCCCCCCAAAAAAAAAAAACTTATTTCTCTCCGTACCTTTTAGCACAAATATGGTGGAAAACAAAATGAAAAAATTTTGCTTTCCTGCCACATATTTAGAAATCCCCATGCCTTAGGCGAGGAAAAGACGGAGCAGAAATTTCAAAGGAATGGAGATTTTAGGTGAGTGATACTTATATGAGATGACGTAGATGAGATATAAGATGAACCACCTTGCAAAATAAGAGTTAAGGCAGATTAAAAAATAAATAATAAAAGTGCCAAGTTAAACTGATGGCATTGAGTTTACAGGCTATTCACACTAATTATATATTATACTTTTATTTCAAAGAAAAATGTCCCTCAAAAAATAAAGTAATCGAGAATAAATTAAGGGGGATTAGCCCCCTGTTCCCTTCTTTATACTTAACCAATGAACTACCAAAACTAATTAGGGAAGCACCTTATCAGAATGAACCTTACAAAATTTGAAGCTAATTGGATAATTCTGCATGAAAAGACTATTTATCTTATATTTGGAAATTACAAAGAAAATCAAATTTGTTGTAAAATGTGTGTGTGTGAGGAGGGGGGGGGGTACAATCGGGATTTTGCGGTATAGAAAAAAGACATAGGTTTTGATTTCCAGCAATTCTGAAAAAGGACTTAAAGCTGGAAACTAGGATAGACAATAACACATGGCTTCATTATTCTACTAACACTGACTCTCCAAAGGTCTGTCTGACTGTTTATCCCATTAATAACAAATCGATTCTCGTTCAAATTGATTTTTAAAAGAATTTTAATACATTTTTAGACTACATTGTTGTTTCTCAAATAGAAAATTTTGGTTTTCTTTTATCTTTTCGTGAATAAATAAAAAATTCAATTTGAGCTCGTAGACTTTTATAAAAATCGAGCCCTAACCCGTTTCGGGTTCCGTGTCGATTTCGGTCTGAGCCCCGTCTCTTACGGATAGCGAATAACCTTCACGGCCCTGATGTACCCGTCGTTTAGAAGTTTTGCTGTATACGAAAAATTAATTAAGGAAAAAAAAAATCACTTTACAGAACAGTGCCACAACACGAATTACTGCGGGTGCTTTTAATTCAAATTTTTATTTTAAGCTATTTGTTTTTTTTTTCCTTTTCTTCTTCTTTTTTTTTCTTTTAAGACTTTAAATCATGCATATTTATTCGAGAAATAATGTCACAATTTCAGTTTCAATATTTATCTATGGATAGCAGTCGTGGTAGTCTTCCAGTGTAGCTAACGTCCTGTTACCTTTCACCTAACGGTTTTCTTGAAAAAAATTTTTTTTTCGTCATCTTCTAGTTGAATGACATTTAAAAACTACGATGATGTTATAAGTGCTTCATACGTAAAGTAATAACAGAAATCACCTTACTCTAAAAAAAAAAAAAAAAAAAAAAAAAAGTAACTAACGGTGCTGCTGCTTAGCTGCATTTATTGTGACCTTTTCAATTTATTGCGTTATCCTGCAAAAACTGTTGAATATAAAAATATGAAAACTAGTAGTTTTTATAGAGAAAAGTATGATAAATATTTTGAAGGATGCGGTTTTTAAATTGAGAAATTATTTTAAACGCTATTAAATGTTGAAATTGCTAAAAATAGTTCAGCTAGATAAGTTTTATAGGATCAATAACTATACTTTTAATAGTGAAAATTGCGTCATTGTAAAACGATACATAAATAATAATAATAATAATAATAATAATTAAAGCAATTTTTTTATAGCGGCTGAAAGAAAAAATTTCTTCTAGACATTATGACAGATCGGAAAAGAACGACATTCTTTTTACCATTTTATACAAACTCATTTTTAACTGTGTAATTGTTCTTACTTCATAAATAAAAAAAATAAAAAATCCTTAACTGTCGCTACAGCATTGGATGAGGCCGTGGAAACCAAAAAATCCCTCATTCAAAGGGAGATAAATGATAACCCGATCATGGATGATCGCCACTGGTCGTGGTAATGTCATTCAATGTTCTGTAAATGGGTAATATTTTTAAAACAAGCAAATTAGCATGTTTTAGATCCTCAGAGAGGGCTCAGATTCTGGAAGGGGGTTGGCAAGCGTAGCTCGAGATAAACCTCTAGTAATAATAATAATAATAATAATAATAATAATAATAAATACATTAAAAATGGCTCATAAATCCCATGTTTTTTATCTTGTATAACAATTTTAACAATATTCAAACAATTTAATTCAAAAAGGAAGTAAATATAGATCCAAAATTATATAAAAAATGTCAAAATATCTTATAAAAATTATTGAGGGAGGGACAGAAGAAAATCAATGTTTATCTATCCATCTTCTTTCAAATTCAATATGCAACTATTTCAAGCATAATTTAGATACGTAAAGTAAAATAAAATATTCAATGAACATTATAAAAAAAATCTTTCAACTTTGCAAAACAAAATTTAATAAGATGTATACAAGTTTGAAGGAAATATATATTTCTTCCAAGAAAAATCAGCAAAATCTATTTTCGTAGAATTTTTTTTCGTGAAAATTCACTCGTTTTTTATTTCTCTGTATATATTTTCTCTTTCGAAATGCGTATCCTGTTATAACAAAAATTTAGTCCAGACGTTCTTTTTTTCAGAAAACATTTTTTCCTAAATAAAGATTCAAAAATACATTTTTTTGATAAATAATCTCTGTATAATATTGTAATATTTATATGGATTTTTCGCAGTTTAAAGAAAATTAATTAAAAAAAATATGTGTAATATATTATTAGTTTCTCAAAAGTTTTGGGTCCCTCTAAATTTAATTTTAGTTAAGGTCATATTGAAGATTTAATACTTAAACTAGAATAAAAATTAATTTATTTTAGATTATTATTAGTTAATCACTGAAGATGTTTCATTTTTGAAATACTTAAGACCGTTGACGAGAACATATCAACAGATTTTTAAATATTTTAAAAATTAACCGTTATTGCACTTCTTTACTGAAATTCAAGACTTAAGATTAATATCCAATCGCTACATTTACCACTAAAGAGAAAATACAACTTTTTCGTTTGAATAATAAATAGTTAGAGTCAAATTTGACAAAAAAAAAAGTCATATAAATAAGAAAATGTGTCTTTTTTTTAAATTTCACAACTGATCCTAATTTATTCTATTTTCGTTAACCGAAAGACCCATGTGGTAAACTTAATGCCTGCAGTGTGTACACAAATATTTTTCAGCTTGCATTTTAGTTAAAGAAATATATATTTATTCATTTAGTTATTATTTTATGCAGACGGATTTTATTTTGATATAAGGACTAAATAAGAAATAGAAATAAAAAACTATTAGAAAACTGCGATTATTATTATTTTTCATATTATTATCATAATTGTTATCATTATTATTATAATTATAATTATTATTATCATTACCATTATCATTATTGTTATTATTATCATGATCATTATTATTATGTTTAAGAATTGGCAAATATATATATTCCCCCCTAAGTCAACGTCGATTAATGTAATTTTTTGACTGAATAATTTGTAAATGTAGATAGATAATATTTACATAAATATATTTATATAGATAGGAAGAGAGGGGAAGATGTAAAAACGGATACATAGACGATGGTTAAGAATAATTATTCATCATTCAGTTCAGTGTTGAATTCAGGCGTAGGGTCAGAGGGAATGTAATTGCCCAGAGCATCCAAATGTCCGTCCAGGAAAATTTGGGATTTTATTCTTATTAATTGTTTAGAATTGTACCCCCGCCCCCCCCCCCCCCACACACACACATACATACTTCAAACACTTTCAGAAATCTCTCTGAGAGACAAATGTCCCATTTCAACATTGATTCAGTTGACGGTATTTAGTGGCATGCTATTTAAACCTTTAATAAAATTGTTCAGTAGATTTTAAAGAGGATTCTAAACCGCATTTAAACTTAATGTTTAAGAAAAATTACGTAGAACTACAAAATGATAATCTCATGACATTCATTGATTTTACTTTCATGATCCAATAAATTCTGTTCCAAAATATTTTCGTTACATCTGTAAGTCTCCTGACGCTGTTAAATATATTTTATATTACTTCCAACTATACAGGAAATATTCCGATTCTGAGTTCTTGTATGAGACTTGTAAAACCTAGTCTCGCGCAGAAAGTTTTGGATGGGCATAAAGGCCATTATTTTCGAGAAAACCGTAAATGTCAACAATTTGTTAACAAATATATTAAAACCCTCTGAGCGTTTTGAAAAGGGGTGAAATTGTAATGTTGTTTTCTTGGCATTTTGTTTTAAATGCTAAAAAAATATGATTCTTTCAGCATTATACATAAAACTTAATTACAAATATGAATGTAACCCTTGAGAGTATTAATCATTCTTCAATGTTTTGAAAATTCATTAAATCTATAGAATTATATTATCTTAAACATTGCATATATTGCAGTGAAACCTGGAGCTTAGTGAACGGAATATTACGTTCTACACGCTTAGAGGGTTAAATTTAACATGTAAATAATAGAAAAAACAGATTAGATTTCAAAGTATCCGCCTTTTTGTTTTATACATGCCCTTAGCCTTTTTGGGGCATCATTGACTGCAGCACGAAATAACTCATTGGGAAGGATGATCCATTCCTTAATCCATTTTGCTTTCATACCATCCAAACTTTGATGGAAAGTAGCCAAGACCTTTAAAATTCCCCAAATGAAAAAATCCATTGGATTGATGTCGGCCATTCATTAGAAGAAATGAAGTCAATGTTCTCCGCCCTAAGCTTGTCAAGAGTTAAAGATTTGCTGCAACACCCAATTTCGGCCAGAAAAGAGTTTTGAGTAAAAAACTTGAGCACTTTCTCCAAAATCTCGTCCTGATAGTACTGTTGATTGAGCCATCCAAAACGTTTTCTGCACAATGTACTTTTGTAAAACGATTTTTGATAATATGTAAGTTCCAGTTTCAGTAACGACTGTTAAAAAATATAGAAAAAAAATGTTTTGTTTTAATATTTTTAAAAGCAACTCCCATTTAAATAACTAGGGGGTTGTGCCTCCTACGAGCTACGTTCGCCAACCCCTGGCACCGCAATCTTTAGAAACTCTCTAATTTTATCAATTCTAAAACGATTACGGAAGATTGAATTATACTTAAAATAGATCACTGGTGATCTGCTGAAATCGGGTTTCCATTCATTTTCCTTTGACTGAAGGATTTTAAGGCCGAATCAATTGCTGTCGAAACAGCTAAAAACTGTTTTCGTGATTGAAATAATAAGATCAATTAAACATTTGAAGATCAACTTGTACAAAATGCTTAAGTAAACAATGCCGCTGCATCGGGAAATTTTATAACGATGCTATAAAAAATTGGGTACTGCTCTATTATCCCGTCTATTACTTTCTATAAAAGAATAGAACTGTCGCCAAAATATAGGATTTAACGCTAAAAGTGCATATCTGTGACGTCGCATTCAATTGACATCAGATGCGTTATACGTGTTAGTTATGTCATCGAGTGATCTTTAATTCAACGTTTATCTGTATTTTTAATGATATTTTACCAATTTATTAGTTATTTTGTTAATTTAAACATAATTATTAAATGTAAAAATATACTTTTAATTGAAGGGACGCTGTTTTAAAATTTTCAATAATAGGTCGTTCGTCTAACTATTTTCTCCCATCTCTCGTGTAAATATATTTTAAAATTAAACTGTTTGGAAATATTGTTATTTGACCACATATGACGTAAGTTTCTCCATTTCATTCTTTGAACGCGTAATAATTTTATTATTCTCTTTTTGATATTCACGCGCAAGTATATTTTTTAAAACGTAATTTTCTATATTTACTGTTTTTAACACGTGATCGTTTGATTATTATTTTAAAGTTTTATTTCTGTTTTTAATAGTCACGTGTAAATACATTTTTTTATTGAAAGGGAATATTATTATGTGTGCTTTTTTATCAATTGGCAACAAATCAAATAATATGTTTTTAGAAATATGAAATAAATCTCCATCAAAATAATGAAAATTTAAATAAAAAATTGAAATAATGCCTAAAAAAATTAGTCAAATTAAAATAATACTTGCATTCTGCACACCGCAAGTGTGTCAACTATATCCTTCTAAATTATGGTTAAATTTCTATGCATAGTTTTTGTTCCTATAAAACTTTCTTAAGTGAGCTATTTTGGCCGAGTTTAATATTAAATAATTCTTAAATTAATTGTTCGATTTAAAAACTGTTTACTTCAGCGTGTTTATCGAACACCTCTCTATATAACTACCAATTTTAATCTTTTTATATGCAATAGTTTTTTGAATATTAGTGCGGAAAGACCCCAAGGCACAAAATCTCATTGACAGCGGCTGCGGCTGCTACTGTGGTGGTTACTTAAATAATAATAATAATAATAATAATAATAATAATAATAATAATATATATATAATATATATATATATATATATATATATATATATATATATTTACATTTGTAACACTATAAATTCAATATAAATATATTTGTGTTAAATGCATATTTTAAAACGGAATAGCTAAAGTTTTAAGATTCATATTGTGAATACATATATAGGGTATCTAAAAATAAAATAAAATAAATGTTGGTGAAATTTCGAAAAACAAAATTCTAAAAACGTGTTCATTTCTTCCAAACTACAATGGATGTTCAAATTATTCTCCTTTCACTTCTAGACAGGCATTTGCATACATAATCATATTCGTGAAAATCCCTTGCAGCATGTGTGGTTATTATACGATCATTACGAAATCGCTGTATTTAATCGATTAATTAATTAGTTGAATAGGGCGTACTTTTCACCAGACATCTCACGAAACAGTCCTTATTTATTTGAATGATTTCTTGTAGAAAAAGGTGTTGCTTTAACCCTCTGGCCGCGGATGACGTTCCTATCGCGTTTCACTTATTCTATACAATTCCGTGAGGAACGCTTTTTTGACGTTCCCTATAATTTTTATAGTACTTAAGCATCGGGAGATTCTATTTCTTGGTTGAATCTATCTTCTTTTATTTAGAAATAGAGAGATTCGTTTACAAATTATAATATATATATATATCATTTCATTTATTAGGTCATTCTGAAAGTTCTGTGGGTTTTTTAAATATTTTGAATCCATAAATAAAACATTGTTTCCATAATGTACATGAAGAAACCAATTATATTTATTTCGAAATAAATCTGTTAGTAAATTCCGGTGACATTCAATCCTTATAACTATTATAAGTGACGAATAAAAATAGGCCGCCGTTTTATATAAGAAAATGGAAACATCGCCTGCGGCTAGAGGGTTAATATAATATTGCAAGAAATGGGGTAGCGTGATCATTGTATGCTGAAAAAAAGAAAAAAAAAATACTCTTTTGTTTCGGGCGGGAAAATAATCTTGCGCACTGCAAAAAGAGACAAATGTTTCTTAATTTAATGATTTTGTGTAAAGGGAAATTTTAAATAAGTATACATACAATTTCAGATTCACAATATAAATATAAATATTTAATAAAAGAAAAATTGCACAAAAATTTAACTTTATAGAAGATTTTAATAACAAGACTGATTTCTTTTAACTTTACAAAACACAATTCAATAAAGACTACACAGGTTTGCAATGAATATATATTTCTCCACAGAAAAAGTATTTCGTATAATTTTATTCATGAATTGATAAAGAGAATTTTCACCGTTTGTTATCTCCGCACATTTTTCTTTTCTACGAAATAATGCCTCATGACCTAACAAATCTAACTGTCGAAAGGTTTACTATTGTTTTTTTTTTTTTTTTTTTTGTAAATTGAATTTAGAATAAACATTTTTTATGCATAACATCTACATAATCATTGTAATATATATAGTAACTACTCTCTTAAAACGAAAGAGCCAAAATAACTCAAGTTGAGCTGAAATCCACTCATCTCACGATTTGAAAGTGAGCTTCTCATGAAGAGTTGAAACAACTCGAGTGAACGAGTTGTTTTTAAGCAACTCATGATTGAGGGATGTCTATTTTACTCATACTTGAGTTAAATCAAATCAATGAAGGTTAAATCCAGTAGCACTAGAGTGATTTATAAGTAAGTCATACTTGAGTGAACTGAAGTCCTTTAAGAATATAAATCCAGTAGCACTTGAGTGATCTGCAGCCAACTCATATTTAAGCTGATTATTATTTGTCTTTTCAAAAAAAAAAAAAAAAAAAAAAAAAAAAAAAAAAAGTAAGTTGCATGTTGAATGTATACGTATATGTGTACATTCAACAATTAAGTGAAAAGTGTCATTTTATATTTATTTATTTTGTTGTTGTTTTTGAGCTGCTTGAACTATATACCCCCCCCCCCCCTTGATCCAAAAAGAGAATTTTAAAGGAATACTTGAATAGATAAGAATTTATGCTGTTTTAAATACTTTATTCATGGGTTTTTTAATATATATAATGATTATGTTTTCTATGCAATATTATTAGATATATTGCATGATATTTTTCAGTTTATATCAATATTATCATTAAATGTTTTAATCCTAATACTATTTAGGAATATTCGCACAGTGAATATACGGGAATGGAGATATTTACCTTATTTTTAACAACACATGATAAAAAAATATGGGATTTATACAGCTTCATTAATCATGTATATTTATTTTTAAATATTAGAAAAACAGTATATATACTAATAAAGCTACTTTTCAAAAGTTTTCGTCAACATGAAATTGATATTCTAAAACTTTTCTTATATATTTGAGATACATTTAAAATAATCTAACTCTCAGCAACATAAAATGACTCAAACTTATGTATGCGCATTCGAAAAACAAGGCAGGTCAGAAAAAATATCCAGGAAAAATTACTTTAGACTGAGAATAAAATAAGAAATATAATTTGTTTACTTTAAAACAATATTTTTAAAGTCAGACAAGTCATTTTCCAATTTATAGTATTATGAAAGTTAGAGTTCTGAAACATCATTAAAAAGATATTTATAAACAAACGCACAGTTACCGTCGAGACATTTTTTTTAAAGATTACATTGCTACTAAATGCTATTTATCAATTATATTTATTGAAACAACATTAAAAAAATTTAAATGAGAGGCAAAGGATTTGTATAATTATATTTTAGAGCATTTTTTAATATTTATCCTTCCAACTCAAAAGATTTCTAAATGTTCGTTCGTGTAAATAGTCCTAAATGTTAGGGTTAAGACACATTTGTTAAAAATATTGATATAAACTGAAAAATATCACGCCATATATAAAATAACAATAAATATAAAACAGAATCATTATAAAAAACATGATTAGAGTATTTAAAGCAGCAGAAATTCTTACCTTTTTCAAGTATTCCTTCTTTAAAATTGCACCTTTGAACAACGCGAATCAGTCGACAACGTGCTCTAGCCGCGTTAACTATACACACACCAGACGACCAGACGGAGGGAGGCGAAATGCTTGCCTCCACTCGATGACGTCACACGCCTGTCGTCTGCTCAGCGAATGGTCAAGTCAGCCGCATTGGCATATCCGCTCGCCAATGAGTCCTTTTTTTTTATCGAGATGATTTGTTTAGTATTAGCTCTTCTGGGGGGCATTAGAAAAATAAAAATTCAAATCAAGATGAGTGAAACGTTTAAAAATAAACTCATTCACGATCCAATAAATTACAGCTCTTTTCTGAGAAGCCAAATCCACTCTTTCGTTTTAAGAGAGTATTTATAATTTTTAAAAAAATTAAAAAAAAATGTATATCATACTATAAGTTACTCGTATCACTTTAACACAACTTCGACCGCTTACTCATGAATTTCTCCCATTTTCAACAATAGAAATATTAATTTTAATATATTACTTTTATTAATTAAATTATCAATATTAAATTCAAATCAGTAAGCAATTACGCTATAATCCAGATCCAGATATACTTTTCAATTATTTAAAATACTCCTTCAAGACATTATTTTAATTAAATAATCGCAACCAAAATAAAAAATTATAAATTAATGAATTTCAGTTAGAGTACATACATGTATTGATTTTCAATTTACATTTTCCTAGGCTTTCTCCTAGGAAGGTTAATTGAATACAAAAATAAAATAAAAAAATAATTAATTTCGACTAGATGTAAATAAATTTTGCTTTTCAATTTTCTCACTGCAAGTGAAATATTTTTCTTTGTCTTATATTTAAAAAGATTTTATGAACTATTTTATGTCTAAAAATGAAAATTTCTTTCATGGGAATCGTAAATATAGCTAGAAGGTTTTTTTTCATTTTTTGAATCATTTAGTACACTCTAAATGAGGCTTAAATGTCATTATGGCACAACGTCATGGAATAAGAAAATATATTTTTTAAATATGCTATCCATTAAAAAGTTACAGATCTAATCGTTTGACCATAAAATATAAATAAAATAATCTTCTGTTATTCAGTCGTCTGCAGTTATCACTTAATTGTTTCATAGATTAATTTTTTTGCATAGACATTTTTCATGAGCTTCATGCAAATTGTTATCGATGGTTTTAATACTTTCGCATTTAATATTGTAAATAAATACTTACATAAGCTGTATGTTGGATTTATATTTTTTTTCTCAAGAAATAAATTACTTAATTCTTCAATGAACACCGGGGCATTAATTCCAAATAAAATTTCATATTACTTCTCTTGACGCTTATAAATGCATAAATTATTTTTACTCATTAAAGAAATGAAAAATTTTGAAGTTTTTCAAATTATTTAGTATGCACTAAACACACAAGCATTTAAAGTGATTAGGCTTCAAACTTTTGGTATTAGTAAAGCAAAATGTTAAAAATGGTTATCCATTAGAGATCTATAAATTCTGTCATTTGACCATAAAAATATTTATGGAATGATGTTATGCTTTTAATTTGATTATAACTATCACTATTGTTTAAAAAATTTTGTAGATGTGAATTTTTTTACGCTTGTTCATTTTCTGATTATTGGTATTGCGTAATTGCTTTCTAAAATTTTGAAGATTGGTATTCTAAATTTTAAATAATGTCCTATTAGTGCATTCTCTACCATAAAAAACACATTTTTAGTGAAAATGATTGGGAAGCAGTTTGCGCATTGGATAATAATACAAATTATAACATACTGATTTTCAACCACGATAAATATTTGTGAATATCATGTATAACATAACCAATATTACAAATTAAATTATGAAAATTGTTATGATGATACACACACGCAGAACCACACACATAGAATCACACACACGTAGACACATATGCATTCGTTATGTTGAATTAAAAAAAATATTTAAATTATTTCTGAAGAAATTCTGAACAATAAAAAAATGCAATAATTTTTAGTATTCGCATTTCTTTTTAAAATATAGAATTAGGTATTTTTATAAACATTACACATTTAAAATGACATAGTATCTGAAATAATTTTATTAAAAAAAATTACTGAAATACATAATAACAATTGTTTTGTTGAAATTTTATTTGATCTATCAAAAGATAAATGATGAGTTACTATGAATCTTATTAACAGCGATTCCAGTAGCAGGACTTTTTTATCAGATTCTTACCACATTTTTAATTGAACATTTATTATAATACACTTGCACAGCAATTTAAAGATAAATATATTAAAAAATAAATTTTACAAATAGTGGTTTGAATAAAATATAAAAATAGTAGCCAGTGGCCAGCCCTGTTTTAACTTTAACCCTTCTTTGCATTGTGATGAAAATTTCCATCACTGTTTATTTTATTTTTAATAAGTAAATCAACTTCTTTGCCACCACTGTATTTATATAGAAATATTAATCTAGTAAATTTACCGTGAACTATGTTGCTGAAGAAAGTTAAAAATCTATCTTAAAATTTCTGGTGTCAAATATTCAATGTATGTATAAAAAAACAATTGTAAAAGAAAAGCTCATGCAAAGAAGGGTTAAATGCTATTTTACAAAATCTCTATGTAGTTTTACAAATTGGTTAAAAATGCTTTTAAAAATAATTAATAGTGCTGGCTGTCATCAAATTGTATTCTCATGTAAATATCTATTCAGAAACATTACGTGAAAGTTCACATGGAAGTCTGAATAGAGATGTAGTAAATATGGAATCGCATGAAACGTGGACACATTTGAATGTCATCATATAACTAAATCAAACGATATGAAATGAAACATGAATCGTAACAGAAACTACGCACTAAGTTGTGCGTTAACAGGGATAATTTCATGGAATTACACCATAACGAAAAATTATAGATTTAAAAATTAATTTAGAGTTACTGTTTCTTTAAGGTATCCGCAAACCTTTGAAACATCATTTTCGCGTAAAATATCGATTTTTCATTTTTGCTATAACATTAAAATCCGATCTTTTATCTATCGGATTCTGCTTTAATTGTTTATGTACCTGAATTAGAACCCGAGTTACAGCCGTTTAAAGTTACATTGATTACATCTTGTTGAAGAATTTTACAACCGGAAATATCGTTATTCAAACCGGAAGTAAGCTGAAATGTATGTTTAAATTTTTTTTTTTTTTTTTTTTTTTCCCAAGATTTACTATTTAAATTGGATTATATGTTCAAGAAAATACATGGATTATATAATTAATCTTTTACTGAATAATAATTATTTTTATAGCAAGAACCTTTTTTAAAAGTTTTATTTTTAGCTTTTTCTCAAAATGCATTTTTTTCAGATTTTTTCTGTACGCAAAATATCCTATAGCAAAAAATTATGCATGAAATGCCTTGATTTTTTTTTACTTATTTTACAAATATTAATTGAAGGAATAGACTACAATCCTGATGATATATTAATTAGTTTCATATTTACACTGGTATACGTTTAAAAATTGCAAGAAATTTTATGATTTTTTCATTATATTAGTACTTCAAGTGCCGATGCTTCTGCGATACAGATGTTATTATACTGCGGCTAGTCTATGTCCTAGAGAAAGTTATTCTCTTCATTATGCAATTTGCCAAATGTGAATGCAATGATTTGATTTTGAGCTATCATATTTTGCACAAATGTCAATTTTTCACATAATTTTGACTATTTTTCACTTAAAAAATATTTCTGTGTAATTTCTAAAATGTTTATATATTTTTCAAAGTTTAAACTGAAATGTCATTAGAGAAAAATGGTATAAAGCGAAAATTTCAAAAAATTCAAAAATTACCTCCGAAAGTGAGCGGATACCTTAATAATTTATCACAAGTCTTTTAATTATAAGAATAAATAAATACATATTCCTCCTCAGACACCAACACAATATGTTTATTATTATTATTATTATTGTACAAAGTACTCCAAAAGGTAATTTAATTTAATAAAAAAAGTAATTTATATTATTTCTTAGCAAAATTTAAATCTGTTGCATGTAAGATATTACCGTCTTGTACAGTTTTCGTTTATTCTGTAAAACATTATGGAATATCTGTCTATCTATGTAATTTGTGCACTATTTGTGTAATGATAAAAGTGCAACTTTAATCAATCCAATTTCGTTGTTTAAAGAAGCGAAAAGCAATGTCAGAGATTCCACTTTAATGTACTTAGAAAACGTAAAAAATTCTCTTGTACTGTGAGACTGATTATAAATGAAAAGATATATTCGTGAATATATATATTAGATGTAGTTATTTTAAAAGGTGGAAAGATTTTTTATGTTCAGATGTTGTAAATAATAACATAATTAGTATTATAACAAACGTAGCAAGATTATTAAAAGATATGTAAAAAGTAAAAAGAAGTTACCTTTTTTTAACGTTCTTGCTACGATTGAACTAGTACTATATAATATATATCAATATTTACAGCATTTGTACAGAAAAAAATCTTTTCTCCTAATAAATGTAAAACAATTTAATTTTATTAGCAATTTTGTTATACAACTTTCAGCGATTTAATTTTGCATTTTCATTATACATTCCGCAATATTATTATATACAGTGTGTCCAACAAAGTCCTGTCACTTCTCATTAACTTCAAAACGAGTTCAATCTATAACAATGAACATGCTGTCTAAGTATAGTAAAGTGAAATCATTAAATGACCGCTTACAGCGCCGCTCACTGACAAATTGCGGAGTTAGAGTTATTATCAAGAAGCCGGCACGATATACAGGGAAAAAAGTCATTTACAAAGTTTCAGAATGTTTTCTATTTAATATAGAACTGTGTCTTATATACAAACTAATTTTATTAGAAGTTCTGAAATGTAATTTCTTTATACTCGATTAATAACTAAAATACGTCAAGAATTCTATGCAGGAATTCGGTATTATACGGTAGACTATAATTGCTAATAAAAATAAAATAGGTATGCTAGGTACGGCGTACGTAATACGATGTACCTGTATCATATGTACGAAGGTACGGCTTATTTTAATAAGGAAATCAAGTTAAATATATTCATCATCGGAACACTTTCGGAATGCATAGGTATCAGGTGTTGCTGAGTTTAAATACCACTATTTTCTTTAAAAAATTCTTTCCGTTATTTAACCAGTGACTCTTTGGTAGAATCGGCGACAGAAAAAAAATGTAATATTCAAAACCTGCAGCTCTTTCCACCTATAAAATTGTATCAAACTTTATTTCAGTATGTGTAAACTGATGCCCAAAAGTTAACCAACAAACACAAAATGTTCCGATTACGAAACTTGTCAAAAGAAAACTATGTAAATGAAAAGTGTAGCAAACATGTATTACCCTAACAACATAGTCAGTCGTTGTGATGTCTCTTTGACGTCACAAACGGTCGCAGTCACTACAATGAATGAAAATGTGATGTCGCTCATTCGTCTCGTTCTTATTTTCTTTTGATCGTCATTTGGCACACGACTGAGATGCAATCGTGACTTGCGTTTTATGACGAGTCACCAGGTGACGTTATAATGAAGCCATCTTGTGAATCACATGTGATCTCATTTATATATTACATTGTAAATTAACCAATATAGTTGTTTTGAGACGATTCCCCAAGTGACAGCAAAATTAAGTCATCTGTTGACTTTTCATAAAGGAGCACAATGGGGGCTTCACAGTAAAATCTCAGTCAGCTTATAATCACCACACGACTTCATTGCGACGTTATTTGGTGACTCACCACAATGCAACGCTTAAGATGACTTCGAAATTGAGTCTCCAAATGACGATCACATAAAAGTCACAAGGTGGCTTCATTGTAACGTAACCTGGTACTTATCACAAAGCAACAGTCATAGTGACTTCTCAGTGAAGTCACTGATTACTTGAGAGTAATAATGATGTACCACATTTTGATTCACCATTACACCTGCATACTTGCCGACATTCAGGGATTTAAAAAAAAAAAAAAAACATACTTTGAACTGAAGAATTTAATTAAATAAATGTGTTTTTTTTTCTTATATGCGGTAGCGTCTAATTTATTGATTGATTTCTTTCATTAAATAAAATTTCTGGATTATATACGTTTATTTCGACAAAAATCTCCAGTTAAAGCGAAAGAGTGTGCACGCATGCACTTCTTACCGTTTGTGACGTGAAGGAGATGTCACATCGACTAAATGTGCTTTAGGATACTATGTATTCGCTACATGCTTTTTATACCATGCTTTTTGAATACTCACGTGTTCGAAAGTTCGTACTTGGGTATTTGTTGGTTAACTTTTGGACATGTGTGTGTGTGTGTGTGTGTGTGTGTGTGTGTGTGTGTGTGTGTCTGTGTTTATGTAGGGGTGGGTTTGTATATTAATAGCAGCACAAATACAATAAAAATTCTTTTACTAGATTACAACGTGATTTCACAAACAAAGTCACAAATAAAATATATGAAACTGATGTACCTTTTTTTTCGAGAACTACTGAAGGAATTTCAATACTTTTTTCAAAATAGTTTTGGCAGTAGATAAATTATCAATTTATCTTTCGGAAGAAAGAAAAATAGTGTTAGATTAAGAAGTATAGACTATGAAGCAGTTTCCAACACATTCAGAATACTGTAACGAAACTTCACTGTTTAATAATGTGAAAGATCACATCTAATTCAACAATGTTAAAAGCGCATAATCCACTTGGAAACACAATTTCAGCAGTTACAATTTATATTCAGAAAAGTATCCGAATTCATTTGTGCAGAACTGTATATCATCTATATATTTGTATATATAGCATGCTAAAAAGTAATTCAGTTGCGATACACGTAACACAGTTGAAAATTATCCTTCAGCATTAAACGAAAATGTACTCGACTTCATTTGTGCAGCCCTGTATATGATATTTTATGCACGTTAAATAATATGCAGAAATTTAGATATACATTAAAACGTATACCACATCTGAAAACCCACTTCCAGCAATTTTCAATCATATAGAGAGTACTGTAACCATATTATTTTTGACCCTGTAAGTTAACATACACTAGCTTCTACAGTAAGCATCTTGTAGTCCAGTTCGGTTTTGAATATCAATTTCAATGTTGGGAAAAAAAATGTAAGTCATTAAAACTTACTGCAAAAGATTTTCCCCATAAAACACCATTATGTAACGGAATTCTTTTGAGTGACCCTGTAGGTGAACTGTAAATGATGCACACTTCATTTTCAATAAGGAACATGCCATAATAAACCTCAATAACATATACCAATTGCATGACAATCCGACAATATTTAAATAAGTTAGAGCACGACCAGACTGACGGACGAACCAAAGTCATAAATACTTTTCAACTATGTTGGAAGTGTTAATAGAAGAACCATAGTTGTTTAACTTTTTAATTATCACAGGTATTGCATTTTTTTCCCCAGAACCATGAATTTATAATTGAGTTCCAGACGGAACTATTAAGAAAAAATGTTGAAACAGCATCCTTAGCCCCTGTGAAAAGAGTACAAAAATGCCGGCTGTTTTACATGTGTTTTCTAAACTGTTGTCGCTTCCTTAAAATGTTACAAAGCAAAATACAAACACCAGAATCACAAGAAATATATATTATAACTCTTTTGAAATAACTGTAAAACCTTTACAAAACTATGTATCTGAAAACTTTTGTTATATGTATAGCCAGAATTAACACAAGATTTTCCTTTCTAAGCATAAGTATTTTCATTTTGTAAAAGAATTATTTAAACCACCTTTTCTTTAAAAAAAAATAGTAATATTATCCCTTTAAGTCGCTTCCCAGTAATTTTTTATTTTCCGAATGAAACTTAAATTGTGTGTTACCAAAACTTTCTTTAACAGAATTATGTTTAAAAAAAACAGAACAGAGAGTTTCAAGTAATATGAAAGATGGTTTAGCACCAAACTAAAAAATAAAAATTAATTTATCTTAAATTGTACAAGAATGTTTATACAAATGCACAAAAAACCTCTTACATTCATCGGGATATAGATAATTGTTCCAACATATAAATGAACTGTTCAACATTTGAAAAATAGTGTAAGATTTATGTTTAAAACTAACCTATCTTTATAAAAGGATAAAAAAAACTTTTCAGATAAACATGCTCCACTATTCGGTTTATTATTTTCTTGTAAAGAATAATTTATGGTAGGTTTAATGCTTGACTTATTTTTTAAACCTAAAATAATGCATTCGGTGAGATAAAAATATAGTAATCTCTGAAAAGTCTTCACTTTATTAAAACAACAACAAAAAAAAAATCTTCTAAAAAGTTAAAATATAATTCCCATACAATTTTTATCTGGTTGTAAGATTTTTTTTAACTCTGGTTATTAGTTAACATTTAATACCGTAGGATTAACTTTTTAAAGCCCTTTAAATACAAAATGGAAATTTAGCGTGTTAAAAGACTGGTATTGAGATTTGATAAATAAATAAGATAAAAATCATGTACTGGAAGAAATGAAGTTGTACCTCTTTCTTAATTAATCACCGAACAAAATTTTGACAAATAATAAATAAATCAAGGATAAAAAGAAATTATGCTTATTTCTTAGTCGTTGAATTAAATTTTGGCAATTTAAAATAAGACCCGGTATTTCCATCGATATATTATTACCTAAAGTCATCTAAAATTTAAACGATTTGAAATATTTATTTAATTAGTAATAGAAACATAATTTTTCAGGTATACATAGTAGTATTCTTTTTATTCCATTTGAGAACAGTAAAATAAAAAAAGGCACCAAGAGTCTTTTAAAGTATTTAGTTTTACTCCCATCGTCTCTTTTCTTTCTCTCTTTTCTTTACTTTTTTTTCTAATAGAGATTAGGAAAAATGTTGTAACTTAATTTAAGTTACTCTAATTCAATACTATAATCTTAAAATAAGATAAAAAAATTAGAATAACAAAATTCCAATGTTTGTGTATCTAATTTAATTAGACAGAAAATTAAAAAATAATCTTTTGTTATATGTAAGCATCATAGAATTGAACTATAAAATTCTTTACTCTAACAGGCTTTTCATTGAAATACATTTGCCCAGTATTTACGTAAAATTTAATGCAGTTTCAATTACTAATTGATACATATATTATTAAAAAAACTAAATAAACCATTTAAGATTCTAAAAAAGATTTAAACTTTTGATTTCATTCTTAAAGAAAAACAAGATCAGCTATTCAATTTATCATATTCTTTTACAATTTTTCGTTTAATTTATAATTCACCTGTTTCAAACATCTGAACTCCAAAAAAATGCATTTACGGAGATAAACACATACTTAATCCTGAAATTTTTACATTTATAACATTATTAAAGAAATCAAAATAATACATTTGAAAAATTAAATTTTAAGTTTCATATCATTTTTATCTGCAAAAAGATTTTCTTTTACACTGTCCGCATCATAAAGTTCGTATCATAAGATTACCATTCTAAATCCTACTTAATACCAAAGGAAACTTAGTGTGGTAAAAGTATGTAGCTGATAATGAGATTTGATAATTAGTTTTAAAAAATATCATTCCTAAAACAAGAAAACAGTACCTTTTAATTAATGCTAGAAGTGAACGATGTGTACTTGAAAATATTTTTTAAAAATAATAATGCGAGATTTTTTAAATAAAAGGAAATGGTCACATTTAAAGTTTTTTTTTTTTTTTTTTTTTAAGTATTTAACTTTTTGAAGTTTTCTTAAATGCAAATTAGGAAGAATGCCATAATTTATCTTACACAAAAGATTTTTTAAATAACATAATGAAATCCAAATTTTGTGAAAGTTTTTATCTAACCAGACAATCATGAAATAAAGATATATTACATTATTGTTTATTTTGATACATACATAAACTTTTTATTATACATAATTTCTTTTTTTTTAACTGTAACATACATAATAACCACATTTAAAAGACTTATATATGAGCATTTATATTGCATTAATTACTTAATAGATCTTCGATTTTTTTTTCTAGAAACGTTAAAAAAACTTCATTCATTGTTAAAAGTTTTGTGCTGGGTTGAACAAAATTTTGGTACTACAAGTACCTGCAACCATAACATGGTAAAATCTTGTTCCAGTAGTTGGAACTGTGGTTTAAAAAATGCTCGAAATCTTGGATCGAGGTTTCACCGTTTCATGGTTGCTTGTAACTGCAGCACTAAACGTTGGTTCAACGTACCCCAAAATTTTTAACAGTGTAGTTTCCAAAACGCCAGTGGCATTAACAGGAACAAATCTAAATCTCTAAATACTTCATTATTTCGTGATTATGTATGACAAGATTTTTTATTACAAAGTCATGAATGCAGTTGGGTTTATAACCATTTATTATTAACTTCTGTATAAGGTAAAAAAAATTTCTTTTCTCTTTGAATATTTTCATTTTTTTAATATAATATAGAATGTATAATTTCTGACTGAAGATTATTTAAATGTGTTATATAAGCTCAGAAACATAAGATGGTAAAATCTTGTTCATGTATTAGGAGCTGTGGTTTAAAAAATGCTCGAAATCTTGGATCGAGATTTCACCGTCTTATGGTTGCTTGTAATTGCAGCACTAAACGTTGATTCAACGTACTTCCAAAATTTTTAACAGTGTAGTTTCCAAAACGCCAGTGGCATTAACAGGAACAAATCTAAATCTCTAAATATTTCATTATTTCGTGATTATGTGTGATATGATTTTTTATTACAAAGTCATGAATGCAGTTGGGTTTATAACTGTTTATTATCAACCTCTGTATAAGGTAAAACAAATTTTCTTTTTTCTTTGAATATTTTCATTTTTTTCATATTTTAGGATGTATAATTTCTGACTGAAGATTATTTAAATGTGTTATATAAGCTCAGAAACATAAGATGGTAAAATCTTGTTCCAGTATTCGGAGCTGTGGTTTAAAAAATGCTCGAAATCTTGGATCGAGATTTCACCGTCTTATGGTTGCTTGTAACTGCAGCACTGAACGTTGGTTCAACGTACCCCAAAATTTTTAACAGTGTAGTTTCCAAAACGCCTTTGGCATTAACAGGAACAAATCTAAATATCTAAATATTTCATTATTTCGTGATTATGTGTGATATGATTTTTTATTACAAAGTCATGAATGGAAATGAGCTTATAATCGTTTATTATCAACTTCTGGATAAGGTAAAACAAATTTTCTGTTTTCTTTGAATATTTTCATTTTTTTAATATAATATAGAATGTATAATTTCTGACTGAAGATTATTTAAATGTGTTATATAAGCTCAGAAACATAAGATGGTAAAATCTTGTTCCAGTATTCGGAGCTGTGGTTTAAAAAATGATCGAAATCTTGGATCGAGATTTCACCGTCTTATGGTTGCTTGTAACTGCAGCGCTGAACGTTGGTTCAACGTACCCCAAAATTTTTAACAGTGTAGTTTCCAAAACGCCAGTGGCATTAACAGGAACAAATCTAAATATCTAAATATTTCATTATTTCGTGATTATGTGTGATATGATTTTTTATTACAAAGTCATGAATGGAAATGGGCTTATAATCGTTTATTATCAACTTCTGGATAAGGTAAAACAAATTTTCTGTTTTCTTTGAATATTTTCATTTTTTTAATATAATATAGAATGTATAATTTCTGACTGAAGATTATTTAAATGTGTTATATAAGCTCAGAAACATAAGATGATAAAATCTTGTTCCAGTATTCGGAGCTGTGGTTTAAAAAATGCTCGAAAACTTGGTTCGAGATTTCACCGTCTTATCGTTGCTTGTAACTGCAGCACTGAACGTTGGTTCAACGTACCCCAAAATTTTAACAATGTAGTTTCCAAAACGCCAGTGGCATTAACAGGAACAAATCTAAATATCTAAATATTTCATTATTTCGTGATTATGTGTGATATGATTTTTTATTACAAGGTCATGAATGCAAATGGGTTTATAACTGTTTATTTGCAACTTCTGGATAAGGTAAAACAAATTTTCTTTTTTCTTTGAATATTTTCATTTTTTTAATATAATATAGAATGTATAGTTTCTGACTGAAGATTAATTGAATGTGTTATATAAGCTCAGAAAATAAGATGGTAAAATCTTCTTCCAGTATTCGGAGATGTAGTTTAAAAAATGCTCGAAATCTTGGATCGAGATTTCACAGTCTTATGGTTGCTTGTAACTGCAGCACTGAACGTTGGTTCAACGTACCCCAAAATTTTTAACAGTGTAGTTTCCAAAAAGCCAGTGGCATTAACAGGAACAAATCTAAATATCTAAATATTTCATTATTTCGTGATTATGTGTGATAGGATTTTTTATTACAAGGTCATGAATGCAAATGGGTTTATAACTATTTATTATCAACTTCTGGATAAGGTAAAACAAATTTTCTTTTTTCTTTGAATATTTTAATTTCTTTAATATATTTTAGGATGTATAATTTCGGACTTAAGACTATTCAAATGTGTTATATAAACTCAGAAACATAGGTTTAATTAGCAAAACTTGGTGTATTTCAATCTCTTTTTAAAATCTGTTTGATTTTGGTTTTTGATATGAAGCGCACATAGCACCATCAAACACTATGGAAAGAAACAACTATTTCTTTATCTACGAAAATATATTATAAGCACGAGCGAAAATATACAATAACCTCTTCCGAAATACCCTAGTTTCCGAAAAGCTTTCTTTACATTTAGAGGTCCCAGAAAGCAATGCATTTTCGAGATTTAGAGAATAATTTATATAAAGAGTTTCTTTTACTGTCACTGATTTTCGAAACGATTCTGAGTAGTTTTTATAATGCATTCATCAGTTTTCTCAAATTGGACTGTTGGTTTATAGGATGCTAACAATTCTCAATTAAACATTTTCAGCTGCATATTTGAATTTATGTATGCGACAGTAACAAATTAACATTAATTCTAATGTTAACGTTAAAGCTGTTAATTTGCGATGTTTGTCTGTAAAACATATTTGTTGAACTTAAAACTGTTTACTTGAGAATTGATAGCGTCCGAAAAATCTATATTCAGGATTGAAAAAAATGGTTAATGAATAAGGAAAAATACCCAGCTCGGAAACGTTTTCGAAAATCTGTGGCAGTAAAAAGAACATTGTTTTTATAAATTCTGCTCTGAATCTCAAAAATATATTGTTTTTTGAGGTTTTTAAAGATAAAGTATTTTTTTCGGAATCGTTAGCAACTCGAAAGTAGTTATGGTACATTTTCGTTCGTAATAGTAATATATTTCACTAGATTAAGAAACGTTTGTCTTTTTTAAAGTGAAATTAATATTTCAATCATAATATTCACATTTCGCACTATGATACAAATTATACATTTTTAATTTAAAATAATCTTAGAGTTATGTACCCCTCTTTATTTCATGTAAATAAACGGAAATTACTTCTTAATTTAACATTTAAGCTAAATCATTTTACCTTTTATTATAAATAAATCGTTTTTCTATTTTTTAGTCTCTTTTCATCATAATTTCATGATATAATCAAAAGTCAAAAGTAAAATTAAATTCTAACTACACACTTTCATTTTTATCGTAATGTTAAAAGGTGTATTGCATCGCGCTATTATTAATCTTATAATAAATGTTTAAAGCTTCGTAACGTCTACCAGTCATTTCCGTTAGATAACTGTCAAACGCCGCTATATAACTCAAATTAACTATTTTGTTATTTATCTAATTTTCTACTTAACGGTCACGATTGCATTTCAGTAATGCAACTCTTACTTTTAATTATTATACAGTATTTTTACTAAGGTCATAATATAAAAAGTCATAAATATGTCAAGCCATTTTCTTAGTGATCTAATATATTTTCATCTCTCATATTTCATGTTTTGCGCAATTCCTTGAGATTCAAATATTACGGATTTATGTTGATAATATATGTCAGAATTCAAACAATTGAATTGTTTACTACCATTTCTATAAAATTATTATTATTATTTCATATCTAAGGGATTGCTTTGTACAGGTTTACCAAAATTGTTTCATCTTTTAGCTTGAGATAAATTTTGCGAAATGGCAACGCTGTTTTTGTTTGAAATTTATATTGCTAGTTCATAACGGTTATTTCAATTAGCCATTTTTTATTCCACCACGGCTCAATAAAAATATTATGTTGCCAATAAGAACGAATGTTATTTGAACTCACTTGAAATGTATTCTCTTGTCTTGTAAGGAAGCAACTCTGGGGTCATCCCATTTATATATCAGCAGTTATTTATTATTTTATTTGGACTTAGCTTTAAATCCTAATAAAATTTGCTTTCTGACTCCTTTCATCTGTTATATTTTTCATGTATTAGCTTTCATTTCCAGGAAACGAATTGAAGTTTTTGCATTTTTAAACAATTTTTGCAACGTACTTCTCTAAAAATACTTATCCGAGAAAATTACATGGCCTTTACTACACGTAGAAAAATAACTACAGCATGTACGCACTATGTATATTAATGTTCTGAAGAAAGTATGAAGTCCTTTCAAAGACCTTTATGCGTCCAAAGACCTCTTTAAAAGTATTAAGGGACAGGAATTTGGTAAATATAGCATTACATAAATATTTAAATACTATATTTTAAAATATGTGATTTCAAATCCGATTTTCGAGCAGAACTGGTTCTTGCATATTTTTTTTCATGTTTATATTATATTTTACTAGATTAAGGAACACACGTCTTTTTTAAAAGTGTACTATTTCATTATAGTAAGCTTCCAGCTACATTTAAGCTAACGCTTTTTTGGAAAAAATTCCATTTTTTTGTCTTTTTCTAGTTGAAGGATATTTAAAAACTACGATGTTGTTATAAGTGCTTCATAAGTAAAAATAATAATAATAATATAAAAAAGTACTTTAAAATTTGCTAATAAATGTTTTTTATCTTGCATATCACTTTTAACAATCTTCAAGCAAAATTAATTCAAAAAGAAAGTAAATTTTGATCCTAAATTTTATTAAAAATGACAAAACATCTTAGAAAAATAACCCAATCTGACGAAAAGGGGTAGAAAATCAATGTTAATCTATATATCTCCTTTTAGCTTCACTGTAGAACCTTGACTATTTCAATCATAATTTAAATGTATAATGTAAAATAAAATATTTAAAAAAGATTATAAAAAACAATTACTTTTTTTAAATCTGTATAAACAAAATTTAATAAGATGTATAGAAATTTATGGGAAATACATATTCCTTTGCCGAAAAAAAAAATAGGCAACTCTGTTTCCTAGAATTTAACAAGATGTATACAAGTTTGCGGGAAACATATATTCATTTCCTGAAAAGCAGTAAACTCTGTTTCCTAGAATTTTATTCATGAAATATTGTAGCAAGGAATTTTCCTAGTTTTTCATTTCTCTCTCCCTCGAATTTTGTTTTGAAGAAAACTTATCATAGATTTTTTTTTTCCTAGATTAAATTTTCCTATAATAAATTTCTTTTTCACGTCTTCTTCTAGTTGAATGATATATTAAAACTACGATGTTGTTATAAGTGTTCCATACTTTAAAAAAAAATAACAGTAATAATAATATAAAAAATTACATTAAAATCCGACAATAAATGTTTCTTATGTTGCATAAAACTTTTAACAATCTTCAAATAAATTTTTTTTTAAAGTAAATTTGGATCCTAAATTTTATTAAAAATGTCAAAACATCTCAAAAAAAAAAAAAAAAACAATTGAAGGAGAGGGAGAAGAAAATCAATGTTTATCTACATATCTCCTTTTAGATTCACTACGCAATCGTGAATATTTTTAGCATAATTTAAATGTATTAAGGAAAATAAAATGTTTTAAAAAGGTTACAAAAAATCATTTTTTTTCTTTGAACTGTATAAAACAAAATTTAATAAGATGTATCCAAGTTTGTAGGAAACATATATTCCTTTCCAGAAAAAAACAGCAAACTCTGTTCCTTAGAATTCAATAAGATGTACATGCAAGTTTACGGGAAATATCTATTCCTTTCCTGAAAAGCAGTAAATTCTGTTTCCTAGAATTTTATTCATGAAATATTCCAGCAAGAAATATTCTTCGTTTTGCATTTCTCTCTCTCTCTCCCTCTTTTTTTCCTTGAAAATTCGTATCATGTTACAAGAAAACTTATCAAGGTTCCCCCCCCCCCCCCGTAGATAAAATTTAAAATAAATGCTTTTTAAAAAATAATTGCTGTATAATATTATAATATTTGGAATGTGGTTGATTATTTGGAATGTAAAAAAAAAAAAATAAAGTATATGTAATATATCTTTTGTTTCTCAAAATTGATACTCTCTTCAATTTTTATTTTAGATATGATCATATTGAAGATTTGTAGCACAAAAAAAATAATAACAAATACTTTCTTTTCTTAATTAATATGTATCAGTAACATATCAATAATATTTTAATGTTTTATGCACTCTTCTCCAGAGCATCCTATCCCCCCCCCCCCCCGAAGATTTAGGATTTTAGGTTTAATAATTGTCTAGAACTGCAATTTTCTAATTTAACATTGATTCATTTAATGGCTGATTTTTAGTAAAATCGTGTTGTAATTTTCTAAACCGCAGTTAAATTTAATGTTTATGAAGAATTACAAAATGATAATGTTATTACATTCAATGATTTTTTTATTCAATATCCGATAAGCTCTAATCTAGAATATTCATGTTTCATCTGTAAGTCTCCTGTTGTTGAAAATGTTAATATTATCTCCTAACTATACAGGAAATATTTTGTTTCCGAGTTCGTCTTGTAAAACTGAATCAGGCACCTTTTTTTTTTTCATCCTTGCAATTACGAACGAAGTATTCACTTATATTCACATAAGAATGCATTTAAATTCAGAAACAAATTACACTATTTCAAAATTATTATTATTTTTTTTTAACTTTTTCTAATAATAAGTAAGTTTTATTTTATAAAGTATTTTTCAGTAACGTGTGTTTAAAATCAGAAAAAAAAAGTTTCTTATGTTTTAATATTTTTCAAAACTTTTCATAGTATATTTTTTTTTTACATTTGTAGTACAATAAATTCAATATAAATATATCTGTGATAAATGCATACTTGAAAACGAATATTTAAATAAATTTTAAGATTCAAAGAGTAAATAGATATACAGGGTGTATGTATATAAAACACTGGTGAAAATTTGAAAAAAAGATACAAAGAAATTCTAAAAACGTATTTATTTGTTCCAAATTACAATAGATGTTCAAATTGTTCTCTTTTCACTTCTAGACACGCATTTGATACATAATCACGTTTACTAAATTTCCTTTCAGCACGTGAGGTTATTGTACGCTCAATATGAAATCGTTACATTAATCAATTAATTATTTAGCTGAACAGAGCATACTTTTCTCCATACATGTCACGAAACAACCTTATTATTTATTTGAATGATTTCTTGTTCGATAAATAAACTTCGATATTGTAAAATCAGTATGTTGACGTACACAAGCGTGCACGTTTCTCGCCGCAATTTTAGAGCATGTTTTCTAAGCCGATTAAGACTTCGATATTGCAATGGTGGTTTTTAAAAGTCTCTTGAACTTGTTTTGCAAGCATATGAAAAATTGTAATTCGTACAAACGCCTTTTATAGGATTCCCGGTATTGTATAAATCACTTCATGTTAAAAGAGAAATTCTGCAAAATTTCAGAAAAAACTTGCTTTAATATAATATGGCTACAAGTGAGGTAGAATCACCATTGTCTGCTGAAAATAATTTATACACTTTGTTTCGAACATTCTTAAGAACCTTGCACCAAGCTATTATAGCCTGTATTGGACAGAGGAAATTTTTTTCTCCTTTTGAAATATTTCGTTTACTGTTTGGTCACAATTCCCTTTTTGACATTAAGAGCTTCACAAACTCTATAGTTGTTTTTTTAGCAACTATGTTTCAACTATATTTCTTGCTTCATATGTGTAATTAGAAAAACTTCATCATTTACACATAAAAAAAAATGTTACGTAGAAAATCTTATCCTTCTGTAAAAGATTTTCATTATTTCCATATGAATCGTCCTTATTGTCTTCATATGTGTCTATATTAGTAATGTGCTTCTTAAATGTTATATGCAAAATGCTTTAAGGCTGTTCTAAATTAAAATAGACTCTTTTCCGACGCAATCATGAAATCGTTTTCGTTCGTAAATGCATAGAAATAGCATGTGCTCTTATTCAGAAAATGTGAAACCTGTGATGTTTTCATTTTTTGATAAACATAGAAGATATTTCAGAAAATACTCTCAAAGTTGGAATTCTTTATCGAATTTTTGGGACGCGACAGCCCATTAAAAGTCGTCATGAGAATCCAACGACTTATAACTAAAGAAGAGACATTTGTCAAAATGCAACAAACACTAATCGAGTTGCAAAGCACATAAGTATTAATGTTTGTCAATTACATAATTTTACTTTTAAAAATGAATTCGTGAACGTGTTTTTGAGATGGGATAAACAAATTTTGTGCACCGCCTTAAGGAAGCACAATCGCCATATATAAACCACAATTTATATTTTGTAATTTGTTTGTTTAAGACACAAAATTGATGATAAAATATTTCTCTTCTACATGATCTCGTAATTTCAAAACACTTTTTTATCCCAGCGGATAAATGAAGATTTTTTTCATTGCCATACAATGAGCTCATTCTGTTCCCAACTACGCACAAATGTTTCGACGACTTTATGGTCCCCAAAATAATGAGTGTCCAAATGCATATGTTAGTAGTCTAAATATGTAATAATCACACAGCAGACAATAGGCAATGTATTCCAAAGTTGCGTAGTGTATTTCTTCAACTTCTTTTTAAGTTAAAGTTGTAGTATTGGATTGAGCATTGCATGTGTTAGGACAACAGTCTTGATCTGATTCTGATATAAGAAACTTTTTCTGCCTGTATACAAGTTTCGTCTCGTCCAGTAGGATACTGGACTAACAATACGGCGATTTCGAATAAAAATAATAAGCAAAACGTCTTTAAAATCTTGGAATACCATCGCATTGATCATAACTACATACAATTGATATGTGGATTGATTGTGGGCAGCTTTTTCAAGAGATTACCTTGCTTCTCATACGCTGTATGAAGGCATAAGATTTCTTTCGACAGCGCATTAAGTCTGAGCAAATGTTTGGAAGGTTTTACCTTTTTTTTTTCTTTCAAGAAATTTATAATGACCATTGTGCGGAAGGATTGAAACTTTATGTACTCGCCTAAATATCAACTAAAAACTAATTTCAGCGGATCAACCAATGTCGGAATAGTTAACTTATATCTCCAACTAGCAAGCTACACCCGCTACGCTGGTCCATTTCTCTTAACAACCATTAAAAAAAAGAAACTATTGACATTTCATAATTCACTTTTATATTTTAACAGAATAATAAGGCTACTATAATTTGTGACTCGTGCTATAACCAATATACACGTCAGGACACGTTGCCCTTATCATTATCTTTTTTACGCATGAAGGTTTCGCTATGGTACTCCATATTAAAATTTGGTAATTTTTGAAATTCAATATTTGAAAAATGGTATAATCATTAGATTTGAAATTTATATCAAGAAAAATTTAATTTTTTACTTTTCAAACGCAGTTTGTCTAACAATTTTCTGACAAATACTTTTCGATCTATTATTTTTCTCAGTGACTTCAAATGTTTCATTTTCCGAGATTAATCTGTGGCAAAAATTAGCGAAAAACCCAGTCGTCAGCAACGCATAGCTTTTTATTAAAGAGGCTGTTGGAGCAGGGATTGTAACCATCAATTTTCCACCATCACTTTTGAAATCGGTTCTGTAGTTCCAGAAATTCCATAGAAATTGTAATTTAGAATGATTTTAGAACGCTTTTCGCTCATTTCACCCTTTTAAATTTCGATTTAAAAAAAAAAATTCTTAGAGAGCATTTACATCTTATAAATAACTACAATGCCAAATTTCAAATTTCTAGTTCCTTCAGTATAAAAAAAAATAATTTTAGAACGTTTTTCGCTCCTGCACAACCATGGGATTAGTGGCACCGACGTAAAATATAGCCTATGTTGGAGCAGGGATTGTCATCAAAAATTTGCCATCATTACTTTTGAAAAGGGTTCTGTAGTTCCAGAGATTCCATAGAAATTGTAATTTAGAATGTTTTTAAACCACATTTCTTTTCATCTCACCCTTTTAAATTTCGAATATTTTTTTTTAATTTGTTCTTAGAGAGCATTTCTCTCTTATAAGTAACTACAATGCCAATTTTCAAATTTCTAGCTCCTTCAGTATAAAAAAAAATACAATTTTAGAACGTTTTTCGCTCCTGCAACCCCTTGGGATTAGTGGCACCGACATAAAATATAGTCTATGTTAGAGCAGGGGTTGTCACCATCAATTTGCCACCATCATTTTTTAAATCGGTTCTACAGTTCCAGAGATTCCAGAGAAATTGTAATTGTAATTTAGAATATTTTTAGAAAGCTTTTCGCCATTTCACCCTTTTAAATTAATTTTTTTTTTAATTTGTTCTTAGAGAGCATTTACATCTTATAAGTAGAGACATTTTCAAATTTCTAGCTCCTTCAGTATAAAGAAAATCTCAATTTTAGAACGTTTTTCGCTCCTGTCGGTTCGGTAGTTCCAGAGATTACTCCCTGAAAAACAAACAAACAAAAATTTTTACTCCTTTATAATATTAGTATAGATAACTATTTCTAAAAGACATGGGTTACTTACATACCCCCAAATCGTTTAGAAACCGAATTACAGTTTATATTTGATCGACCCTCGTATAAAGTTTTAGAGGACCGTTAAAATATTATGCTTGAAAATTGCAGCTTTAAACAATGATAAAAATTTCAACCTTTTCCCGATCAAATCTTAAATATTACTTATGCCGGCATTCCTATGTTTACAAATTGATTCATCTCATTTATGAAATTAAGATTTAATATTAATATTCATAATATCAGTATCATTAGTATGATAATATTAATATCTTAATTTTCATAAACTTATTTATCGATATTCCATTTGTATCAAAAATGCAGACATCCTTTTCAATTACCTAAAATACCTCTTCAACATACTACTTTAATTAAATAAATGCAGAGATAATAAAAAACTTATAAATTAATTAATTTGAATTGCTGTACGCAGATGTAGAATCTGCATATATTGATTTTCAATCTATATTGCTTAATGCTTGCTCTTAGAAAAATTTATTAAATCCAAAATGTAATTAATTCCGACTAGATGAAATTATTCTTTGTTCTTTCAATTTCCTGGCTGAAGGTGAAATATTTTATTTTGTTAATTTAAAAAAGATTTATGAAGTGTTTTCAATTAAGAATGACAATTTTCTTCAATGAGATTCGAAAATATTGCTCGAATATTGTTTAGTTTTAAAATCATTTAGTAAGCTATAAATGGGCTTGAATGACATTGAAGTATATTCCTATGAAATTACGAAAAAGCAAAAGAATATTTTAATATGTTATCCGTTAAATATTTAGAGATCGAATCATTTAACCATAAAATATTAATGATATGATAGTATGTCATTATTAGAAATATTAACATCATCCGAGAAATTAAATACAAAAAACCTACTTTTCATTTCCTCTTGCAATGGGGAAAATCATCTATAAAGAGAAGATATAGCTTCAAGTAATCAACAATTCTTTCAACGCCTAGTGAATTACAAAATAAGATTAATGGCCACTCAACTTCAAGTAAATGATCAAAAACTTTTCTAAATTGATGAACTGTTATTATGTGAAATATGTAAAATATATTGGAACAATAATTATAGTAGGAAGTAAAAACATTATTAATCCGATTACATTCTTACGCAGAAACCTTGCAACATATGTAATTTCCACTGACGTAAGAATGACGTAATGAAAAACTCTTAACTATGAACTTACGACTTTAATTCTTCAGTCCTGTATCAAAATGTAAACCATCTAACACGTAGAACGAATAAGCTCAAAGATGTCAACAAATAATATAATACTTAATCATCTAAACCTAAATTTAAATGTAACATGTAATTGTCTTTATTATCCCCGTTATTAAATGTATTCAAGCATGTGTTTATAAGTACAGAAGTTTATTTGCGGTCAAAGCTTAATTAATTAAATTAGTATTTCGGTGTGACGGTGATGATAACAACAATTGTGATGAAAGCGGTTCCTTAAACTACCATTGGATTACTATTATGAAATTGGATAATACGCCGAAGTAAGATGCACCTTCAGAAAAGGTAAGATAATTTTGTCTTATCCTTTTTCAAGAACTTTTGAGACATTTCGCGTTGCATGAACTCCTTCTTCAGTCATTACATTGTCCACAGCAATCACTTTCACCTAAACGTTTTTATAGATCAATATATTTTAAAATATTCTTGCATTTAGTTTTCTTTCTTCGTACTTTCTTCTTTGGTCAAAGTAATTGCGCGCCTTCCATATTTTATTAAAAAGTAATCAAAAATATTTTTAATATATGTAGCTTTTTACTAATTTTATTAACACATGTTACAAATTACAATCATATTTTTCAGTGAATATTTACTTTCGAGGCCAATTAGGCGGCTAGTAATAAATTTAATAATAAAATAATATTTGCGATTACCCACGTAACAGAAAATTCTCAAAATAGTCTGCCATTGTAGGAAATGATTATATGGGTCCTGTACAACATTTCTGTGCATTTGTGTAAGCATAGCACATAGAATCGTGAACCATTTAAATGTTTCTGTGAAACATTTAAATGTTTTTTTGTTTACAGCATACAAAGTTTTGAACCAAATATAACATCACTTTCCAAAAACTTGACAAAGAATAGTAGAAACCGTATACTGCAATTAATAATGAATACATTGAAGATATGATGAGATATGGGCATTTGTATGAAATTATTTTTAACTACGCATGCGTGGAAGATACCAAAATTTTTATTTTATAATTTGGTAGTCAGGTATTTCGGGCAATTTTTATAAAAAGTACAGTCAAATATCGCGAAAATTCAGAAAGATTGTGGTGCTTTATAAAAGTAGCTGGATGATAAAGGATTTATCACAATTTGTGAATCAGCTCACTCTATTGCTGATATCATTCTGAATTTTCACGATATTTTATTATTCACTGACAAATATAAGTCAACATGTTCTTTACACCCTCGTAGTTCAAACACATTTCGGAAAGAATTTCAGTAGATATTCGACAAACCGTGTAAAATCAAAAGCGTCGGGTTACTACACCTTAATTTTTGGACATGAATGTATATAATAGAAGTACATGTGTAAAACGGAATAAGAAAGATTTTTGAATACAGGAAATATAATAATTCCGACCATTTGGAATTATCCTATTTTTCTACACTGTATGTGAAACATTTTCCTTGTTTTAAATTAAAAACAATTTTATGAATATTTCAGGATGTACATGGACAATTTTCCTCCATTAGAATCGTAAATATTTTCGGAAGGGTCTTTATTTTTTCATCTTTTATTAAACTGGAAACATGGTTTCATGTCATATTACCTATATAATTAGAAATAAACCCCTTTTTAAGTGTGTTATCTATTAGAGATTTATTGATGTTTTCATTCGATCATAAAGTATTAATGAAATTTTCTTGTGCTATAATGTTGCTTGCTACAATCATTTTCACTTAAAAGTTATTTTAGATCAACATTTATTTAATGCTTTTTTTCTTTTCTTTTTCTTTTCCTTTTTCTATTTCTATTTCTGTTTTTTTTTTTTTTTTTTTTTTTTTTTTTTTCTATTTCTATTTCTGTTTTTTTTTTTTTTTTTTTTTTTTTTGTATTTTTCGTATACTTTTTTTAATCAGAGAAAGTGAGACTTGTATTCACAGATGAAATAATTTATCTCTTAAGAAAATAAGTTAGAGAATGGTTCAATCAGATTTCATGGTTAATATGTAATTTTAAAAAATCTAATATATTCTTGAAGTTACTATGTTAAGCGGTTTTTCTCACCCTCTTAAGAGTTTATAAGCATTTTCTCATTATATATCATAATTAAAGTCTTCCACAATATATAGTGATTTGAAAATATATTTCTTTGAAACGCATATATTGTAATTCTAAGGAATAATAATTGAAAAGAAAAATGACAAAGCATCTTAAATGAAAATTTATCATTTCTTCTGTCAATACTGATAAATACTTAAATTAAGTCATCTCCTTTAAGAAGTTCAACATATCAATGTATCAGTTTTTTTTTTCAAATGTCTTATCATTATTTCATAAGATAAAACAATTATAATATAAAGCAGATAAACTTTACGATTTTTTTATATATTACTTAAGCAAATTATTTAATGTTTTGATTACTTAATTAAATTAAAAAATTGAAATTAACGAATTTCAATTACTACATCAAGAAGTAGAATCTACATGTATTGATTTTCAATTCATATTTTCCAAGGCATTCTCTTAGAAAAGTTAGTTTAATTCAAAGAATGCTTAATTAATTTCGACTTAATGTAATTATCCTATGTTTATCTTTTTTTTAATAATTTCCTCACTGCAGGCGACATATTTTTGTTTGTCTTAAATTAACAAAACACTTTTTATGGGCAATTTTTTTTATTAAAAATGACAAATTTTCTTTATGGCAATAATAAATATCCTTGGGAATGGAGTTGCTCATTTTTAAAATCATTTAGTAAGCTATAAACGAAGCTTTAATGTCATTAAAGTACAACTGTATGGAATTAGAAAAAATAATTTTTCAAAGTGCTGTCCATTAAAGAGTTTAATTATTTAACCATGAAAGATTAATTAAATGATTTTGTGCTATTTTTTTTCTCGACAGCTAGCATTACCAATTTATTTATTTATTATTTTTATTTTTTCCACACACAATTTTTCTGAACTTTGAGTAAGATTTTAACGTTAACTTTAATGCAATTTCTTTTAATATTATACAGAAAAAAAGTTTCTGAAATAAGCTATATATTAGTTTTTTTAGGAAACAACCAAATATATTTTTTACATGAAATGAAATTTTTAATTTTTCTATGTTAAAACTGTAGCATTTATTTAAAATCAAATTTAACATTATTTCTACTGATATTTATTTAAAAATGCCTAAAAGGAATATACTTTTTAAAGAAGTTAAAATTATTACCTCCACTGTATTAGTCTTTTTAGCTACCTGATAATATTTCATAGAAATTAAATTAAATTACATTATGATGTTTACATTTTTCGATTACCTGAAATATACCTTCAACACACATATTTAAATGAGTTTAACATTAATATAAATTGATATATTACAGAATTAAAGATATATATATATATATATATATATATACCATCATCAGCAGCCATTTTCGATCCATTGCTGGATGTAGGTTCCCTTAGATTTTTCCATTCTTTTCTGTCTAGTGGTTTGGTAATCCAATTAACTCCAACCACTTTTCGGCTTTCGTCGCTCCACCTTACTTCAGGTCGTCATCTTCGTAGTTATACATCTCTGGGATGCCACTGTAAGATTTTTTACTCTACCCTTTGTCTTGTATTCTTGTAATGTGCCCAGTCCATTTCCATCTTAACTGTTTAATTCTCTCGATGATGTCAAGGAAATTCGTCGGATGTCTTATCCAAGTTATTCTATTTCCGTCTCTTCTTTTTATACCTATTATATATCTTTGCTGTGTTGTTAGTGATCTTTGTACCATCTGTTTTGTTAGCGTCAATGTTCCCGCTCCATAAGTTAGTGCAAGCAAAACATTTTTTTTAAGCAAAGAGCCATGTTACTCTTAAGATTAATAGGCGAAATTCCTTTTATTATGGAATACAATTTACGTTGGAAGCAGTATCACAGCTCGATGTTGTTTAAAACTCGAAAACCGAATACATTCACGAACTACAAATATCTGTGATTAGCAATTTAAAGACAAAATTCCTTTTACGAAATTCCATCATATACAAGCAAATAATAATAATGAAAAACGTTTTTGGCGGTATTATGAGATAGTCGGGTAATATGGAATAGGGGACATAAAAACGAACAAAATTCGGCTGAAAACAGATTTAATGGTATCTCAAGAGTGCATGATCAAAGTAGTCAGCCAATATACTCCATTTCATACTTCATATTTGCATAAATTACAAATATAAGGATCTGTATTTGCGCCAACGTAATCATGGAGTATTATGAGATATTGGTATTTCATATAACCTGACACTGCCGGTTTGGGAAAAAAAATACTTGTTTATTGGTGGGAATCGCGCGATACAAAACGCAGTGTCACATCATAAACTGTTAGTATTTCGGTGTACGTTATGCTTAATGTCTTTGTAAAAATATTACTTCTAATAATGAATAAAAATAAAAAAAAAAATATCTCATGAAATTTTTCAAACATGAAAAACAAATATTTATTTGCACAATGCGCCCTGACGCCGACATACCAACTTCGCATTCTTGAAATTTGTTAATTAATTTATAATATTGACAGTTGGTGGTAGAACGTTGCAAAACAGAAACCTTGGTACTCCATATTCCCCAACTATTCCATAATACCCGAAGTTCCTTTACTATTCTTTCTAAAAGCATTCCATCCATTTCTTACTCTTCCATTGATTCCATACATGATGTTACCCGGTACAGCCAAGATCCCGTACTGATAGATAGATGAAGAAGACGTTCTCATAAGAATTTTCTTAAGGATCCGTGCCTATTACACCCAAAATCTCGTGCTGGTAGATAAAGGAAGAACACGCTCCGATCAGAATTTTCCTAAGCATCTATGCCTGTTGCCATAAAGACTTTATGCTATTCTACATAAAAAAGGAATACTCTTAACAGGATATTTCAAAGGACCGGACTCCATTACTTCAAGAATAGTATAGTAAAATAAAAGCAAAGTCTCTATTTTGTTTACAGAATCCTTGATTTATTTTTTAGTGTTTAAGCTTTTACTGGCTAAATGATTAATTTGATATTTACCTATCTATCTAAAATTATGTGGCAAAATTATATTCCAAGTATAAATTTATTTATTTTGGGTTAAAATCCAGCTTTGGCATATTTGCTTATAAATTATATATTTGTGATGTGACGGCGTTAATTAGAAAGGAATTAATTTTTATTTATGCTTATGATAATTTATTGATAAATAAAATAATAAGGAATGATTCTGAATATAATATGTATTTTCTCTATTCTTTGCTCTTATGTACGAGGGTAATTTTTAAAGTAAGTTTCGTTACCAAGTTTGTATTTAAACCTCACGCGTTTGCAACAAAGTGCATGCTCGCAAAGTCCAGGAATCCCTTGCGCTTTAGCACACGCCAGTTGTAAACCTACGGTTTCAGTGTGTCGCTTCAGAGTGAGCTATAAACATGTTCAAGTCGATTGATTATCCCGCCGATTGTGAAATACGGTCCGTAATTTGTTTTTTGACACCAAGAAACATGACAATAGCTGACATTCATCTGCATATCTGGTGGTGTACGATCCGAACGAAATGAGTGATTGCAAAGTGCGTATGTGGGAGAGATTGTTCAATGAAGGGAGAACAAATGTCCATGATGAGCAATTTGAGCACCCTCCATACAGTCCTAACCTTGCGCCGAGTGATTATCACCTTTTCCGCTATCTGAAATCATTTCTCGGGGGCCAGCAATTCAACACTGACAAAGAAGTAAAAACGGCGGCGGTTAACACGCGGCCTTCCTCACAGGCGGAGGCATTCTACGAAGAAGGCTTACAAATACTCGTAGGGATTTAAGACAAGTATTTCAGTGGACATGAAAACTATGTAGAGAAGTAGAAAAAGGTACGAAATATCTTTTATAAAATAAATTTTCTGAATGTACTTAGTATTTTTTTAATTGCAAAACGGACCACCTTACTTTAAAAATAATCCTCGTATTTCTATATTTTCTTTCAGAGATAAGAGCATAAATTAACTGTTCCGCGTAATGACTCTGTTTTACCATTCTTATTTAACAAAAAAAAGAAAGAAAGAAAAGAAAAGAAAAGAACTTACCTACTTACTTTTTAAAAACTTTGACGCTTATTGTATATGGGTTCAACCAGTTAAAAAATACGAGCCGCCTTACCTTAATTTAATACAGTGACTCACAGCTCTGCTGTCAGAGGTAAGGTTTACCTGTTACTATTTTTTTTTAATGTTGGCCCTCTTATTTCTGGTCCTACAATTGTTGTACCCATTGTTCCAATTCTCATGTGCTTAAACCTACATAGTCATATCCACCATCGTTAAATTTTCGCCAAACTTAGCGATACTTGGCGAAATATCACGCTATTTGGTGGCTTTATTTGGCCTAATTTGGTGGCAAAATTAGGTCGCCATAAATGAAGCCATCTGGGCGATAGCTGAGTACTTTTTTAAAATTCCGATACAAATTCAATATTGACGAAATCTAGGAATCTTTAATAACCAGATTCAAATATTTTAGACACGGCTATTTAAGGGGACAGATCACCTTTAAAATAGTCAAAAATTCAATTTCAATGTTTTGATGTCAGTAAATAGTGCATTTTATTCTGAGTAAAAATGTACCAATGTTTTTCAGAGGCGATAATTATTGACGAAGATATAAAGTAAAACGCAATCGTCATTCTTTGTTTTTGAATGGAGAGTGAAAATTTTAAATGCATTTAATTCACAACAATGATTTTCCAATTTGCGCGCACGATTTCTCCAAAGATAATTTAGATAGAATCTCAATTTTTTTCAAACTTATTAATGTTGTAACAATGAATAAAATAAACTATAATCTTTTAATTTGGTCAATAAATTAAAAAATAATTAACTGTAATTCATCGAAAACACATTCAAAATGCGTTTTTAATTTAATTACAGTTAAATATTTTTTAATTTATTCATCAAATTAAAAGATTCTAGTTCATTTTGTTCATTGTTGCAACATTAATAAGTTTGAAAAATTTTGAGGTTCTATCTAAATTATTTTTGGAGAAATCGTGCGCGCAATTTGAAAATCATTGTTGTGAATTAAATGGATTTATAGTTTTTACTCCCCATTCAAAAACAAAGAATGACGATTGCGTTTTACTTTATATCTTCGTCAATAATTATCGCCTCTGAAAAACATTGGTACATTTTTACTCAGAATAAAATGCACTATTTACTGACACCAAAACCTTGAAATTGAATTTTTGACCATTTTAAAGGTGATCTGTCCCCTTAAGTAAAATTAGATCAGTTCTTAAAACCAAGAAATGGGGATTTAGCTTTCCTCCCGGTACAGGTCATAAGGATTTTTTAATTTTTTAATTTAATTTAATTTTATTTTATTTCTAAATGCTGAAACATAAATGCAGTGATAATACTAGATATAAAGGAAATACAAAAAAATCCGCAACGGTCACTTATAGCAGACACCTCTGTTGAACGACCACTTTTTTAATTCCCAACTAATGAATTATTTTTGTGTTTTTGCCTCTTAATAGCGGACTACTCCGAATAACGTACGAATTTCACGCTTTTGAGGTCTCCATTATTTTGAACTCTATCATTACTACATGCAGATAATAATAAAATCATTTATAAAAAGAAAAACATAGCCAATGTAGAGAGATGTCCGATTATTTATGATGTCTGATCCGAAAGGGTTTTAGAAATATTTAATTTATTTATTAATTTCTTTAACCCTTTACTAACTAGGACTTCCCTCAAAGGGATTAGTCTGAGTGATATTGCTGAGAACATGGGGTTAACAATTAAGATGTAAAGAAGATACAATATATGAAAAAGAGCAAATTAAATGATATAATTACAAAATATCATATATAAATTCATATATACTGTTATGTTTTCATATATATTTTTTTATAACATTTGGCAAAGCATCTCATTTTCTTAAGCGGGTATTGCTCAAAACTTAAAAAAAAAAAAAAAAAAAAAAGCCGGATTTTTCAAAACGCCAAGCTTTTTAAAGTTTCGTAATCGGATTTGCAGCAAAGAGCGTATTTTATCAAGCGTAGTTTAACGCAAATTTAATTTCATTGATGCAACATTTTCTTTGTACCAAATATTTACATTTGAATTTAAAAATATTCCATCTTGTTTATTTGAATAACTATTTATAGAAACTCATACACGTCAAACCACATTGATAACATGCTTTGCTACAAACCTGATTACCAAATTGTAGCCTAAATCCTACTAAAGTACATAAAAAATCATTCGATGACTTCTGTAAAGATAAATTTTACATTAAATCTCCATATCGGTGAAATTGAAAAAAAAAAAAAAAGATAATACTTCTTGACTATTTTCTAGGAGGCTCTCCCCCCTGCGCCTTACTACTTCAAACCCCAGATTTTTCTTCTGCCTGCCTATCTGTATCTCTCTACAATCTGTTTGTTTCCCTATCCGTTCTTCTACCCATCTCACTACCTGATTGACTCTCTCTCTCCACATCTCTCTACATGTCTGTATATTTATTTACTGGTCTCGCTACCCGCCTATCTGTTTCTCTAACCGTCTGTCTACCCATCTAACTACCCGTATGTCTAGCCGTGTCTCTATATCGTGTCTCTCTCCGTACCCATCGGTCTACTGTCTTTCTACTCGTCTGTATACCCATCTCACTATCCGTCTCTCTATCTACCCTACTCTTTAACCATCTCTCTACCCATCTGTCTATCCGTCTCTCTAACTGTCTCGCTTCCCGTTTTACTACCCGTCTCTCGACACGTCTGTCTGTTTATATACCCCTCTCTCTACCCGTCTGTCAACTCGTATCTGTGCTCATCTCTATACTTGTCTCTCTATCCCCCACGCTACCCGACTCGCAACCTTTCCCTCTACATCCTGTTTAACGGTCTCACTACTCGACTCGCTACCCCTCTGTCAACCCTCTTTTTTACCTGTCTCGTTACCCGTCTGTCTATTCGTTTCGCTACCCGTTAGCTTATCTATGTCGCTATTAGTCTCTCTAACCGTCTGTCTACCCGTTTGTTTACACATCTCTCTACCTCTCGCCACCTCTTCCCAATATTTAAACAATTTAGTATACAGAAGCCGTTCATCTGTTATTAAATGCAAACAGGAGTAATTTATCTAATAAGAGTAATCAGATGCAACTTTTTAAATACATACATAAACCAGCATAATAATTCATCAGGTTTATTTTCATAGTAGTTTATGTCATTTGGCAGTAAATATCAACTTCTTAAACTCGAACTGCGTCAAGCTTTTTAAAAAAGCCCCAAGCTCCGTCTAACTGGGAAGGGAAAGTACCCTCAGGGCTATTAGATACATGTTATTAAGTTAAGTGAAAGTTTCGTAATCGGGTTCGCAGCCAATATGTCAGAAAGCGTGGCTTAACGCCATTTTAAATTAATTTCTGTAACTTTTTTTTTTTTGGGGGGGGGAAGGGGCAAGGTTCCAAATATTTACACTTAAATTCAAACTCCCCCCCCCCTGTTAATATTAATGTTGTTTGTATTATTAATCAATACTTTGGTGACAGAGCTTCATTCGAAACAAATGTAAAAGACTTCTACTACAGTTTTTTTTCTAGGAGAAACATCCGTAATCGGGCCCAAAGCTAATAGGAGAATTTAATGTCATTATTGTTTGTAACTCTTATAGAGTTAAAAAAAAATATTGTTGCTAGCATTACTCTTGTTTGAGACCAGCCTTGTGTGTGTATCTGAATGGGGAAAAGTTCCATATCATGTGCTGGTTGGCACCATTGGGGAAAAAATTAAAAATGGTGTTAATAGGCAGTTTTAGCATCTTACCAAATTTTTCTAGAGAGTGTAAAAACATGTTTTTCAAATATTTACAAATATACGTTTATTAAACCATGTTTTTGCACCATCTTAAAAAATTAAGTTCGATGCTAAAATAAAATTTTATTGCCATTTTTGATATTTTAACAAGTAATAAAAATACATAACAAACATATTTAACAAAACTAAGAAACATTTTTGTGATAAATAATTGTTATTGTCAGGGGGGCAAATTCTAAACAATTAATAAGCGAACTAAAAAATTACCGAAAATAACTTGTGGGAATCTCAGGAAAGAAATATCTAATATAGATAGCATTTAAAATCATAAAATGGAGAAGTGGTCCATATAAAAATGCAAAACATTATACGCCTGATATAAGTATTTTTGGTACTACTCTATTATCCCGTCGACCACTTTTCATAACAAAAAACTATCGCCAAACTGTAATATTAAACGCCAAAAATGCAGTCCCATTTACTTGATGTCAGAAGCATTATACGTGTTTGTTATGTCATCAAGTGGATTTTAATTTGACATTTGCGTGTATTTTTTATTATGTTTTACTGATTTATTAGTTATTTCATTAATTAAAATAACAATTGTGTCCTTAAAATCTTATATTTTATTTATTTATTTTGATAGTCCAATGGCAATGTTCTCCCGTTTATTTGGCGTTACAGTTTGGCGATAGTTTTTTGTAATGAAAAGTGGTCGACGGGATAATAGAGAATTACTGTATTTTTTTATTTTTTTTTATTTCTGAAAGCACAGATAAAAGGGTAAAAATCCCGGCACAGATGTCATATACTCACCACGTTGGCGCGATTTTTTTATCGCCAATTTGGCGAAAACAGTTTGTTATTTCTTCGGTACTTCTCTATTATCCCGTCGACCACTTTTCATAACAAAAAACTATCGCCAAACTGTATGATTAAACGCCAAAAATGCAGTCCCATTTACTTGATGTCAGAAGCATTATACGTGTTTGTTTTGTCGTCAAGTGGATTTTAATTCGACATTTGCGTGTATTTTTCATTATGTTTTACTGATTTATTAGTTATTTCATTAATTAAAATAACAATTGTGTCCTTAAATTCCTATATTTTATTTATTGATTTATTTTGATATTCCATTGGCAACGTTCTCCCGTTTATTTGGCGTTACAGTTTGGCGATAGTTTTTTGCTATGAAAAGTGATCGACGATATATTAGAGAAGTACCATTTCCTTTTATTTTTTATATGTATATCAATATTTATTTATATCAAACTATTATTTATTTCTTGTTTTAAAATAATAGAAGCTATTTCATTTATTACGTTATTTTATTTTTATATTAAAATAAAAATTCACGTGCTATTATTGCACGCTAATTTGTAACTAATATTCAAAAATAAAGTTTTCGCCAAATTGGCGGGGGAAACAATCGCGCCAACGTGGTGTGTATAGGACATCTGTGCCTTGTTTTCATTTTACATAACTATTGGTACTTTCATGTTAACTTGGCGCAGTTGATAAATCGCCAAATATTGTTTTCATAACATCTTAATCTTTCATTAATTTCATTTAACTATAAACCTTTCACTCATTACATACATTACAATACATACATTACATACATACATGTATTTTACTCATTTAATTTAAAATACATGTATTTCACTAATTCCATTTAAAATACTAAACAGGAAAAGAAAATAAGAAGAATTTAATGCCACAAATCAAAACCTTTTATTTAAACATCAAAGAAATGTTTCTGATTTACACACGCGACATAAAAAAGCTAGGCTAATGATGAGATTTGCGCCAAATCTCTAATACTAAGTTATTGCGGGGTTTTTTTCTTTCAAACAGAAAAAAATCCAGATTAATTCTCCATTTTTATTAAATGGAAATATGCTTTATTGTGCTGATTTGATCATTGTACTGATATTGTATTTCACTGTGCGTGCATATTTTTTTGCTCCGTGTTACTTCATGAACTTTTGAAATCCTATTATTTACGAAACTCTCCGCCGGTGAAAATGACGTACGCACAAAATTTTCGTGACGTATGTACTTTAATTGTGCTTTTTTATCTATTTTTTTAATATAACTTCCAAACGGTTTTACATTTATTCTTGATAATAAATAGACGTCGTTGTCACCTTTATAGGTACCTGCTGTAAAAATTTGAACGAAATCCGTTAAATATTTTTTGAGTTATGCTTGACGAAAGGTTTTAATATCCATCGTAGCTATATATGGGGCAAAGTAATACTGCGCTGTGTATGAGTCTTCGTTGCACTCAGACAATAAAATAATAAATATTTAGTCTCTATTCATAATATAACGTTCATATATTTTTCTATGGGCTTTTTCACAAGCACCTGCTATCCCCAGGTATCTGCGATTTGCAGGCAAAATCTTACAAAAAATATTTGAGGTGGGAATTGTAAAAGTGGTCGCTAAATAGAATTGTCCACAATTCGGGAGTGTCCGTTACAGAGGATTTTTTGTAATAGTAAAATAGGTTATATATTTATGAGGTAGATCGTAAATATATGTGGTAATTTAAAAAATATTTTAAATTTAATCAATTTGTCACATCGTCCAAAGCCATAACATTGCTCAAGCCGACTTAAGGTGATATGGAAGTTAGACGTTCTTACAATAAAATTATTTTACCATCAGTATTTAAAAGTGGATACCGCTGTAACGCACGATACGTTAAGATCGTTTCTGTAGTTTTTCCGTTTTGGAAATCACCATTTCATTAGACAAACTTTTAATAAAAATAAAATAAAAATAAAATTAATTTGATAATCAGGAAGCTTAAAATAAACAGAGAAAAATGTTTTGTAGTTTCTATTCTAACATATTGTACGCCAATGTTTGTTAAAGGTTATTCCGAACAAACAAACAAGATTTTATTATTTTAAACTGGAGTAGAAATCTTCAGAAACATTATCCCCCCTCCCACCCCCAAATAAATAAATAAATAAACAAAAAAAAATTGGAAAATAATGCAAAAGATTTCTTTAAAAGCCATGTTTTCATTTTTTTAAGTGAAATTATAAAGTCAAATTTAATGGTTTACCTGATAAATATGTGTCTCTCGTTGCTTCATTTCAGTTTTGAATGAGATACATTAATTACTGAATTTTCCAGACTTTTCAGAAAAACCACTTTGTGAAAACTTCATTCAAAAGTTTTGTAAGAGGTACTTTTTAGAACTGTAGCACAGTTTTATTTAATTGACAGCTGAGCAAGACTTTATTGCATACGAAAAGATAGATAGCGTTTTTCAGGACAAAAAATTAATTGTTTATATATTTTGAAAGTTTTAGAATGGCAATCCACTTTAAATGTGAAAAGTTAATGTAAAGATACAGTATTCGTAAGCTTCCGGCACCAGTATCTGGAGGCACGACAGTGCCTCCGCCAAGTCGAGAGAGCACAGCCGTAAGCATACTTTTCTGGAAGCAACTCAGGGCACATTTAACCCCCCCCCCCATATCTCCGCGCTGGAGTATCCCAAAAATTTGAAACTTCGTTTTTCTAGAGTATTTGGCACACAGGACCAAAATTTAAAATTACAACTGTCTGTCTTTTCTAGTTCAGACGATATATGAACTCAAACATTCGATTTTTTGTCACTCACTCGTTCACTCGTTCACGCGTCATCAAAAAGATTAGATAGATCCCGTAACCCTAGAAACTTGACATATGGAAAAAAGGTAGTGTTTAGGATACAAAGAAAGGAAAAATTATAAAATCCGGAAATTTCGAAAATTCAACAAATTCCTTGAAAATTGAAAATTATACGATCTTTTAGTCTTAGAAACTTAAGATTCAGTGTGAAGGTAGTGTTTAGTATCCAGAAACAGAAAACATCAAAAACACCAAACAAATCGAAAGCAAAATTGAAAAAATCGAAAAAAATCGAAAATTTTCAAATAATCCGATTTTGTTGAGCTAGAAACTTGGAATTCGGAATAAAGGTAGTATTTAGGATGCAAATTAATGAAAAATTAAAAAATCCAGGAAATTCGATAAAAAAATTCAAAAATTCGAAAAATTCGAAAAAAATTGAAAAAAATAAAATAATTTGATTTTTTAGCCTTAGAAACTTAAAATTCGCAGTAAAGATAGTGTTTAGGATTTAGAATAAGTTAAAATAAAAAACGCAATAAAATTCGAAAATAAAATAAAAAAAATCGAAAGAAATCGGAAAATCGGAAAATAAGGAAAATTTGAAAATAATTCGATTTCATAGCGCTGGAAACTTGAAATTTGGAATAAAGGTAATATTTAAGATACTAAATAAGGAAAAATTCAAAAATATGGATAATTCAAAAAATACCCATAAACTAGTGCAGACGATATATGAACTCAAAGTATCGATTTTTTGTCACTCACACACTCACTCACTCTCGTGTCATCAAAAAGATTGGGTAGATCCCGCAGCCACAGAAACTTAAACTTTGGAATAAAGCTAGTGTTTCGGATACAAAGAAAGGAAAAATTATAAAATCCAGAAAATTAAAAAAAAAAAAAAAAAAAAAAAAAAAAAAAACATTCGAAAATTAAAAAAAAATCGAACAAAATTGAAAATTGAAAATAACACGATCTTGTAGTCTTTAAAACTTAAAATTTGGTGTGAAGGTAGTGTTTAGAATTCAGAAAAAGAAAATATCAAAAACACACAAAAAAAATTTAAAATAAAATCGAAAAATCGAAAAAAATTGAAAAATCTCAAATAATCCAATTTTGTTGCGCTAGAAACTTGGAATTCGGAGTAAAGGTAGTATTTAGGATGCAAAATGAAGAAAAATTAAAAAATCCAGAAAATTCGAAAAAAAATCAAAATTTCGAAAATTTCGAAAAAAATTAAAATAATTTGATCTTTTGGCCTTAGAAACTTAAAATTCGCGGTAAAGATAGTGTTTAGGATTCAGAATAAGTTAAAATAAAAACGCAATAAAATTCGAAAATGAAATAAAAAAATCGAAAGAAATCGAAAAATAAGGAAAATTTGAAAATAATTCGATTTCATAGCGCTAGAAACTTAAAATTTGGAATAAAGGTAATATTTAAGATACTAAATAAGGAAACATTAAAAAATATGGATAATTCGAAAGAAAAAATCGAAAATTTAAAGAAAAACTGAGAAATTGAAAATAAAATGATCTCGTAGTCATAGAAACTGAAAATTTGGTGTAAAGGTAGTGTTTAGGATTCAGAAAAATAAAAAAATAAAAACACAACAAAAATTGAAAATAAAATAAAAAAATCGAAGAAAAAAACGAAAATTTGAAAATAATTCGATTTTGTAAAGCTAGAAACTTAAAGCTTGGAATAAAGGTAGTATTTAGGATACAAAAAAAGAAATAAATAAAAAATCTGTAAAATTCGAAAAGAAAAAAATTTGAAAAAATGAAAAAAATTCGATTTTGTAGCTTGAAAACTTAAAATTCGGCGTAAACTTATTGTTTAGGATACAGAAAAAGGAAAAAATTAAACACAATAAATTCGAAAATAGAATAAAAAACTCGAAAAAGATCGGAAATTTCAAAATGATTCGATTTTGTAGCGCTAGACACTTGAAATTTGTAATAAAGGATACAAAATAAGAAAAAAATTAAAAATCCAGAAAATTATAAAAAAAAATCTAAAAAATTGAAAATTGAAAATAATTTTGTCTTGTAATCTTATAAACTTAAAACTTGGTGTAAAGGTAGTATTTACTATTCAATAAAAGGAAGAATTAAAAAAATTCGTTAAATTCGAAAATAAAATCGAAAAATCTTTAAAAAATCGAAAATTTGAAAACAATTTGATTTTGTACTGCTAGAAATATTAGTTTTAAGATAATTGTCCTATTAGCTAGTACAACACCACTAATTGTTTTATGTTATTTCCCCAGGATTATGGTTTTCTTTTCTTTCGTTTACGAATTTCGTTATAGAAAAGTTCCGCTATAGACTGGCTACGATATAGGCGATTTTTTTTAGACAGGTTTGTTTTCTTTCACAGGTTGTACTCTATTTACTTCACATATGAAATATGGATTGTTAAATGATGTTAGCTCCACAAAAATTTTCACAGCTCCCCCTACCCTCCCGACATTACTGGCTGGTTATGGCTTGATAGTCCTTTCTAAATAAAATCATGGAGACTCTAAGATTCACTTGATTTATCTCTAAATTGAACCTAAATGATCCTAAGAAGACGGATCAAAGAATTACTATATTGGCATGACAATCAGGTAACTTAGAATTAAAATCGAAAAATCAATAAATTTATAAAAAGTCGAAAATTTGAAAATAATTCGATTTTGTAGTCCTAGAAGCTTGACATTTGGCAGAAAGGCAGGATTTAGAATACAAAGTAAGGAAAAATTAAAAAATCCGTAAATAATGAAAAAAAAAAGACTAAAAAAAACCGAAAAAACAACATCGAAAAAAGGAAAATAGTTTGATTTATTGGAAATTTACGGAAATTTTAATTTTGGCTTTCTTTTTATACTAAAAAGTTCTTTTATGTTTAATATCAAGTATCTAGGGCTGCGAGTAATATCTCAGATGGATAGCACCTATCCTGGAAGCAATTGAGAGTACTTTTGACACTCCCCCTCCCATAACTTAGTGCTTGCCTAGGAACCTGAAATCTCTGTAACTACAGTACTTTTCAAACGAAACTAAAGCTTCAAATTTTTGATACCTGTAAATAATAGGGACAGAGTGTGGGCTTAGCGAAAATCAGTGGATGATCTCCAAAAAGAACCCAAAATCAAGAAAAGGAGGATTACTTACAAAAAGAAGTGAAATCTCATCAAAAAGTCACCTGTAAAAAATGCAGCCAAGTCTCGTAACTCATTTACCGTAAAAAGTACTGAGATCGTATAAAGCCAAGTTTAACTATTGTATTAACTCTGAAATTTTCATTCACAAATCACTCCTAGTCTCTACATCTTTAGTTAATTATTATTCTGTGACTTGGCAATTACGCAGCACAGGGAAGTTATTACACCTTACGATGTTATGGGATGGGATGGGATAATTTAATTAAGGCAAATTATATACGCACAGGGAAGTTATTACACTTTAATATGTTGTATATAGTTAATCTTAATCAAATAATACTATAACATATTAAAGTGTAATAACTTCCCTGTGCGTATATAATTTGCCTTAATTAAATTATCCCATCCCATCCCATGACATAGTAAGGTATAATAACTTCCCTGTGCTGCGTAATTGCCAAGTCACAGAATAATAATTAACTAAAGATGTAGAGACTAGGTGTGATTTGTGAATGAAAATTTCAGAGTTAATAAGATAGTTAAACTTGGCTTTATACGATCTCAGTACTTTTTACGGTAAATGAGTTACGAGACTTGGCTGCATTTTTTACAGGTGACTTTTTGATGATATATATATTTTTTGAAACGATGTTCCAAATATTTTATTTTCGTTGATGCTGGTAGTTTCAGCGTGCTTTGATAAATCTGTCGGATCCCCACCAGTACAGGTTATAAGAAACCAAATAAGCCACGCATGAGACGGGACTGGTTGAAGCCAGTGTGACGCCTCCATGCCGCACACTACCAGTCAAGGCAGAGCACTGCCATCTGCGCATCACTCTCCCTGTAACCAAGACACCGTAGACGAAGTGGTCGCTACAATAGCAGGGCCATGTACTTAGGAAAACTACTGCATGATACTTAGGGACGCGTCCGAATCCCCCAGAAGGGCACCGGCTCTTATGCCTTCCCTTAACCTAGGCTTCCAAATCACGAACTTGCTTAAGCGATAGCTCAACCAATTTTTTCGGAGAATTATTTCTTGTTTTTATTTATTCAAATTTCTTGATTGCTAACACTTTTCTGAAATAGTAATTCTTACTTTATTAAATGAGACATTAAATATACATCTATATAATAAAACTCGTACAACCAAGCTATAAAATAAATAAAGTATGCAACTGCGACATTGCTTGGCCAGAAATCCTGCAATTCGGATAATATGAGTTAATTAGGCTTACATGTATTGGAAATTTTGTGTGACTTTAAAAATATGTGGAAATTTTAAATATCAAAATAATTTTGACAGGTCAAAATTTTACGAAAACATCATTTGATAATAAACAAAATTAAATGTGATCACACTCATGGCATTTTACATGCATAATTATCCGTACATATAATTCTAAAAACAATTAAATATAACAAATACATGAATACAGATTTTGGAAATCAGAAAATTAAAGTAAAAAATTATTTCACAGATTCATATAGTCAAATAGCTGCTTTTTGTTCTTACGCTTTCATGTAATAAATTATAATGTTTTAAAAATAATTTATAATAACGGACTGCAACATTTTAATTATGGTGAAACAAATTTTCATGTTGCGTATTTTTGATAATAATTGGGTATTTATTATCATGGTAATGACTTTTAAATATTTTAACCTTGTGCAGAGTAATTTTCCCTTAAAATAATCACTTTAAATAACATTCACGATGCCAGTAAAGAGAATTAAATTTTCCTTATGTGCCATAAGAGAGATATATTTTTCATCTACGTTAAAATATTAAATAAATGTTAAAAAATGATATTACTGTTAAACATTTTCTTTTTATTCAAGAAGCTATATTTCTCAAAGCTTTGATAAATATATTTTTGTTCTTATTGTTAATTCTTTCATTCGTTTCTTTGCATTATTTAATAAATTAAATACGCTAGAATTCCGTTAATCCGAAATAATTGGGTCCGCCACCTTTTCGAATTAACAAAATTTCGGATTATTCGAAATTCCCATATAAATAGAATAAGAAAGGAAGAAGGCAAAATAGATTGGAAATTATTAGCATGCAGGGAGAAATAAATTAATTCGCACCCAACATAGATTAACGTCTCCATTCCAAACCTCAAGATGACTCTGATATTAAAGATAATGATGAGGGAAACAGTGCTCATGTGTCACATTCTGCTGTTTCAAATGCATTAGGAATAACAGCGCGTTGTGTAAAACAGCATTTAGACACACTTTTAAAGCAGTAGAAAAATTCAGACTGCCGCACTGCGTCACACGTTGTCTCTCATTGGCCCCCTTGTATCACGCGAAGCTCACTTCGTATATTCTGCGCCTGTGTCAGAAAAAGAGGTCAAAGACTCAAGGGTTTCGAAAGGAGACGCACAGGTGACGCAGGTGCGGTAGCCTAACTTTTTCATCGGCCTTGACGCACTACCAACTGACATAACAGTCGTGAGACATTGGCGTAATATTGTATCATTATCTAGATTAGCATCACTTTTTAAGTTAAATCATGAACACACTTTCATCCCAGAGAATCATAAAAATTATGTATTAATCAGTTTAATAAATTTCCCTATGTTAACAATGACTCTCTCTGTTTTTTTTTCTTTTCAAAGTAATTTAATAATATGCATGCTAAAAATATCTTTAGTTTTTAATACAATTTTTTTTTTTACTTCTTTACAAAGACTTATTTGCTTTATAAAATCAATTTCAAATAAATTTCGATTCGGATATCTGGGCTTTCGGATTTGAATTGTAACTGAATATTATTACAAGTTTATAAAATGAAATAACTATCCAGCATAATTCCCACATGAAGGTTTTTACTGAAATACAGGGTGTCCAGCGAATAAAATCCTGATTTCAAAATTAAATATCTCAAAAACAAAGGTCAATAGAATTATGGGGTAACGGTTTCTTTATTTGCTAAGCTGTAAAAATTTTATACAGAAGTTTCGAAAATTTAGTTTTAAAAACCGCTAACAGATGGCGCTGTAATCGCAATGCCTATAAATTGTGCTTCGAAGTCCAGAGCGATCAGTTTGACCGTTGAATCGTGAAAAGAGGTTAGCGCAGAGATTAAAATTATGTAATACATTGAACAACGTGTTTTTCTAGAACTGGAGTATTACAGATTAGAACGCAGTCTTACGGCAACAAGGCGCAGCTTTCAAAAAAGATTTAGTGTTCCGAAAGGACACTATGCGAAAGTCATTCGCAAGCTCTGTGCCAAATTCAAACGGACCGGCAGCGTAGATGATAATTGAGTGGGAAACGTTGGACCCAAAAAACTGTAGACCCTCATGGAAATGTCGCCAAAGTTTCTGGAATTGTTCGGCAAAATCCAAGGAAGTGTGTGCGAAGAATTGCATCAGAGACTGGTTTAAAGCGTTTCAGTACGCAAAAAATATTGAAAAACAGCCTCCGAATGTTTCCATACAAATCCAAAGTCATCAGACTATACCCACTAGAGCTTTTGGACATAGGGTTGACTTTGCGAACCAGATTCTCACAATGGTTGATAATAAAGGGTATGATGTTGGCCTCATCTGGTTTACAGGTGAAGCACATTTCCACTTGAATGGATTCGTGAATAGACAAATCTGAATATTTTGGGGTTCCGAAAATTCGAATTTGTGGGAAGAGAAACCACTGCATTCTCCTAAAGTTACTGCTTGGGTTGCGATATGCACCAGATGCATTATCGGTCCTTTTTTCATGCGACAAACGATCACTAGTGAACGTTACCTTACATTTTTGGAACAATTTGTCAGCACACAACTAGCGTTGGAGGATCGACCAGGTATCGATTGGTTCATGAAAGATGGGGCTCGAGCACATCGTACAGAAAAGGTGTTTCGCCTTTTTGATGAGTACTTCGGGAATAGAGTAATTGCATTGGATTATCCCAAATTTACTGGGACAGGAATGGATTGGCCCCCATATTCACCCGATCTGACTCCTTGTGACTACTTTCTGTCGGGCGCATTGACATACACTGTCTACCGGAACCATCCCACTACGCTGGATAAGCTTGATTAGTCGATTTGTGTGGCATGCGATTCCATTTCCGTTGAGACATTGCAGGATGTGATGTCAAATTGCATTATTCGTTTACGCCGCCTCATTGTTTCGAACGGTGAACATTTTGAAAAAATTGTGTTCTGATTGAAAAGAATGCTTGACTTGACTCTTTTTTTTTTGTTTTGTTTTAGATTGTTTGCAGAGAACGAGTTTTTCGGCGTACAGCGCCATCTGTTAACGGTTTTTGTAACTAAATTTTCGGAACTTCTGTATAACATTTTTACAGCTCAGCTAATAAACAAACCGTTTACCGCATAATTCTACTGATCTTTGTTTTTGAGATATTTAATTTTGAAATCAGGGTCATATTCGCTGGACACCCTGTATAAATAATTTAAGTGTCATAAAAGACAATATTTAAATTATTCATTTTGTTTGATCTAGAATTTTTATGTTTTAATACGTTATATTTCGGATTTTACATGCGCAATTCTGCACATTGAATAATTGTTAAATCCAAATAGGAAATGAATTCAAATTAAATTAGAGTATTAAATTTAAAGTTGCATGAAGAATTAGCATTCAAATGAAGAAATATCATATAATGAGACGAATCCCAATGTATTATTTTGATACATGGATATTTCTATTTACAAAGGTTTAATATATATGGATATGTAAAGGATCTTTTTTTGATTTTCAAAGACAACTTGACATATATTTTACAGTTAGTCTATATTTTCTTTCATATAAGTGTCAAGTAAGAGCTATATAAGCCAAGCTGCGGGGGGAAAAAACCTTATTTTAACCATATTTATTTTTTTTTTTTTTTACATCACTACTATATTTTATTTAAAACTTACTACTGTATAAATTTTAAAGCCTTAAGAGAAAAATATTTTTTTTTCAGTGTGTTTCATACATTTAATGCCTTGATTTCTGGAAAAGACGTGTCTCTGCATATATTTCATTCGTTTTTGTTCATATTTTATTTACAACTGACATTTTTAACTTATTTTACTTAGTCCCAAGGTTGCATCATTATTCTATTGTAGAATGGTCCTAAACATGTTTGCAATTGTTAGATTTATTCAAAAGTTTTATTATATACGTTTGTTAAATTGGTTAAATATCTAAGGAGTCCTTAGAACTACCGCCAGAGATTACGCACAAAAGTTCGTGACGTTACTTACGAGTTAAGAAACATAGTCGGGCATAAAGACGTCAAAGAATACTTGTTCATATATAAAGTATAAAAAATAGCAAAAAGAAACTGTAAAATATGACACACATGAATTTTTAATTAAGGTATTTTATTTTTCAAGTTCATTTATTTTTCAAGTACATTTATTTTTCAAGTACATTTATTTTACTGTCAGAATCATAAAATGCTTCAACAGAACCTGTTACAGAAAGAAAATGTAATAATTGTTCTCAAAGCTCACTGTATATCGAAATTCAATATATTTAATTAGCTATTTTTTTAAAGAAGAAAATCGTTAAAATGATTTTTTTCTTAAGAAAGCTGTCTTAAAGCAGCAGATACTTTCTAAAAAAAACGATACAGTTAGAAATATTGCATACACTTTGTTTAGGGGGAAATGAAATAGTACCTTATTTTACTTGCTCAAGTATAAAAATATCTCAATAAGAACGCCTATAACATAAAACGTAATAAATGTTTCTTTTTTTGTGTGTGAATGTGCTTAAATGCCAGCATATATTTAAGTTCTGGCAGACTGCCCGATCGATCTCCTGTTTCCAGAATCTGTTCTACGTAAACAAAGATGAATCTGAAATGTTAAAGTATATTCCAGTTTTATGTGCAATTGATATAACTCGTGCAACTTTCATACTGAAAATATGTTTAGAAAACAAATTCTAACAAGAATGGTGTCTCGTTAAATATTGTAATTATTTTAAATAATTTTTGTTAAATTACACAGATGTGTTTAATATTTATGTTACTAACAACAATGATATGTGCCATAACATAGCGAGTTCAGTCAAAACTCGATAACTCGATGTTACATACACCGATTTCTAGAAAGCGATAATTGTTTAAATTATTTTTTTCGTACGAAAGCTGTCTTAATGTACCATTGCATTTTCTTGAAAATAAATATAATATAATATAATATAATATAATATAATATAATATAATATAATATAATATAATATAATATAATATAACAAATCAAACGAGATAATTTTAGAAATGAATCGGCGGTTGTTGAACCGAATTAATTCCATATTTTGACATTTCTCATTTTATGATGGTTTCAAATGTTTGTTGTTGTTGTTGTTGTGGCTTATCCTCCAACTGTCTCCAAGATCCAATAGACCGTTAATCTTCAGAAAATCAGGAACCAGAAGAGGGGAAGCATATAAGTCCTCCCTGGAAAGATCCAAGCAGTCCAGGATGTGTTCTGCAGAGGCCTGTTGAGTTTGACATTTAGAGCAGACTTCAAAGATCTCTCTGCCCTCAAAGAATGAGAGACTTTTCATGTGTCCACTTGCCAATCTTAAAATTGCCGTTCAAAAGGCTCCGTCACAGTTAATAGCGAAAGTGTTTTTTTTTTTTTTTTTTTTTTTTTTTTTTTTTAAGTTTATGACGTTTTCGTGACAAAAGCAACTCAGTCCGGGTACAACCTATTCATGTTTGTGAGAGAGGAATTTCAAAGTTGAAGGTCCAAACTCTATGTGGACTTGGAAAATTACTTGAGGAATTTCAAAACTAGGACTTCGTTCTTTTCAACAGTCACCGATTCTATATTGCATACATGATTTTTGAAAAAAATAATATAAACCAGTACTGTCTAACGCGGTGCTCGCGTACGCCAATTTGCCCTTTGAAGGGCTTCTTGGTGCCCTTTCGAATGTTTCCTGTTACTAGCTTTTATTTAAATTAAAAATACATTTAAAGCATGCTTTCTTAAAATGAACTAGTGGAGCTTCGCCCGCTACGCTGGTCGGTTTATTCCAAACGGACCTCGAGTTAAACGAACTTAGGATTGGGTGCCCAACTGTCTTCGGATCGGTCAGCTCGGATTTAAATAAAAATAAATAGAAAAGAAAATTTTATTTTTATTCCTGCAGAAACTGCATCAACGTATTTTTAAAAACGGTGATTGTTGATTTAGTTTTTGTCTGAAGGGTGAAACGTTTCTCTTCAACGAAAATTGATCTAGGCTCCAGGCAACAAAATGGCTGCTTGCAAAATTCATCTGAAGAAAAAACTGCCATTTCAAAGAAAGAGAGAGTGTTTTCCCATTGTTAGTGAGGAGAATGAGGAATGGGTTTCTCATTGTAGGTGTTTGAACCGCTGCCTGTTCCCTTTTGTTCAAACCCAGACCACTCTAATACTATAGAAGGGTAGAATCCCCCTGGCATTTCCCGTTCTATTCCTACTTTGAAAAAAAGCTGGAGCATGCGCATTGAGGTCAATTTCATGTGAAATCTGAAAAAATGCTCTTGTAGTTTTAAATATATAGATAATATTTCCATGTTTTTTTTCTTAATTTTTTATATGAACTGACTCCTACCTCTACAAAACTTTTAAGATATGGAACTTCTAAGAAAAATGTAATTCTATATTTACTATCACCTGTGTAATTTTTTATAGAGAATGCCCGAGTCGTAGGGGGATTATGGCTACCACTGTGAGATGTAGATCCATCAAGGTGCGTGTATAGGAATACCGCTACTCGGAGCCTTGTTACCGTAGGATACAAATTTCACCATTATTTCTGAATAGTAATTTTCGCTTTATTTATGACACAAATTCTGCATTTAAATAAGCGACGGTTACAGTTCAAAAGCACTGGTGAAAAGTTAACCCTGTGGTAGCAAGGTTCTGCCATTACCGCAGTTAGATAATATTGTTGCATGTTTTCAGTTAAGTGAATAATTGGAGCCCTTATTGTTTGCAGCCAGGTGAGGTGCACCCAAGTTTACTGAAAGGTTGGACAGGCTTGATTTAAACCATTTTTTTTCTTTTTTACATTCTCACGCACGAAATTTCAATAGGAATATATCACAAAAATGTAATATATGTTTTTAGGTGATTTCGTAATTATATAAATACGTAGCACCTATTGTCGTCGCTTGGTCCGTCCGTCTGTCCGTCCGTCCGTCTGTCTGTCCGTCCGTCCGTCTGTCTGTCCGTCCGTCCGTCCGTCTGTCTGTCCGTCCGTCCGTCCGTCCGCATATAACAACGCAAAAACTACCCAACCGAATGGTTTAAAATTTAAGGTATATTATCTTTGCAGAATTTTGTCGAGACATTTCAAATTTTATTAAAATCGAATCAAAACTTTAGGAGATATTAATAAAAATATTTATTAGGAAATTTGAATTTTTTTTTTTTTGAAGTCGGTGCTTTTTTTGTTATAGGAGCTTCCGAGGTTTCATCGTCAAGCGACCGAGATACTTATTTTATGACAGAAATGAATCTGCAGACGATATAATTCATTTCGCAGAATTAAAAATCATCTAGATCTGAATATTTATATAACTAGCTATAGTACGAAAGCACCTCATTTGTCACGTTTGACGTACAATTTCCAACTTGTTTTTATTTGTATCTGAATGTAGTAAATAAAATAAACTGGAATGAAGTTGATGAAATCATCTGGATCATATACAGAGCTGGGTGAAAGAATTCGAAAGCATTACTGGATATGGGCATCCATTGCTGAAAATTGTTTTTTACTACATTATTTGTTTCTGAAATTGTTTATTTATAAATATTATTTCGTTGTATAAAAAGATAGAATTTCTTAACACTATTTTGTTAGTTTTGGAATCTGAATCTGAAAAACTTGTGTACATTTCAGATTTATCTGCTCTGTACTTAGTTTATCCAATTTTCATATTTAAAATATTTGTAGAACTTTTTTTTTCTCGAAGAAGAGTGTCATCTTTGAAAATATTGTAATCATTCAATTTTTTTCTTTTTTCTTTCATGCATTAGTTTTAATATTTACTTGACCAACGACAGTTAAAAATACAGTATCCTTGCGAGTACAATGAAACCTCCATGTCTCGAAGTTTCATACATTTGATGAGCTAAATTTTTATAAGAAAGATATCATAATATACCTTCTATTTTCTAAACAAAAATCGAGATAAAAAAATCAATGGCTTAATAAAAAAAGTAATAAATGTTTCTGTTTTGTGTGCGAATTTAGTTAAATGGTAGCATATGTTTGTGTTCTGGCATTCTGCCCGATCGATCCATTTTTTCCTACATAGAATATGTTTTCCGTAAACAATATTAAATCTGAAATGTTAACGTAGATTTCAGTTTATGTGCAATTGTTTTTGGTCGTGCAACTTTCATACTGAAAATGATTTTTTTAATGTAGCGAGAAGCGCATCTTGTTAAATATTGTAATAAATTTATATAATTTTTTTGTTAATCTATGTTTTTTTAACATTTATATTAATAATAACATTCATAAATTGCGAGTATAGTCACAATTTATCATGATATACCGAATGATTCGATATATCGAAGTTTCACGCACTGATTTCTGGACAAAAGAAATTGCATAAATTGAATGTTTTATACAAAAATTGTCATAATATATATACCAGCTTTTTTCGTGTGAATAAATAAATAAAATAAAATAAAATAAAAACGAGATAGTTAAAAATTATATTGGATATATGCTCTTTGAAAATAATTATTTGAATTTTTTTTCCCTACATTCTCACGCATAAAACATTAACCTTCGTACCCTGTTGAAATTTTACTCAACGCTAATAAAAACATTTACCACCAGAATTTGTTTTTGATAATGATTTAACATATTTATTTAACGTGGTTCTCTGTAGCATTTATTTAACTTACATTATGAAAAAAAAATCTGGTTCCAATCGAATTAAATAAATTATAGAAGTGGGTCGATTTGACCCATTCATGGTAGGAAGGTTAATAGGAACCTATCGTAAAAAATATAATAAATTTTTACTATTTGCGTCTGAATGCAGTTAAATGAAATCAATTGGCGTGTAGTTAAATGGTATAATTCGGAATCTGATTAAGTTCTGGCAATCTGTCCAATCGATCTGTTGTTTCTAGATTCTGTTTTTCGTAAACAAATTAAAACCTGAAATGTTGACGTACATTTTAGTAATATGTGCATGTGCAATTGATATTGCTCTTGCAACTTTCATACTAATATATATATATATATAAACTATGGTAATAGTGTCTCGTTAAATATTGTAATTATTTTAGATCATTTTTTTGAATGTATGCTTTCTTTTTAACATTTATGTTACTAATAACATTGACATATATAATAGCATTGCGGGTATAGTCAAAGCTCGATATATTGAAGTTTCATACACTATTTTGTGTAAATGAATAAAACCTGAAATGTTAACGTACATTTCGATAATAGGTGCAATTGACATTGCTCTTGCAACTTTCATACTGAAATTTCTTCTTAAAACTGTAACCTATAAGAATAGCGTCTCGTTAAGTATTGTGATTATTTTAGCTATATATATATATATATATATATATATATATATATATATTTAATTTATGCTTTCTTTGTAACATTTATGTTACAAATAATAATGATACATATAATAATATTGCGAGTATACTCAAAGATCGATATCTTGCAATTTTTTACACTGTTTTCCGTAAACAAAATAAAACCTGAAATGTTAACGTAGGTTTTAGTAATATGTGCAACTGCTATTGCTCTTGCAACTTTCATACTGAAAAAAAAAATGTAAAATGAGAATAGCGCCTCGTTAAATACTGTAATTATTTTAGATCATTTTTAAAATTTATGTTATGTTTTTAATAGTTATGTTACTAATAACAATGATACATATATTAACATTGCGAGTATAGTCAAAGCACGATATCTAGAAGTTTCATACACTTAGTTCTGAACGAAGAAAATTGTTTAAATTAAATGTTTAAAAAGAAACCTTTAATTCAAGAAATTACAGCTGTAATAATATATCAGTTCTTACTTTAAAAAAAAAGTATATTATGATAACAAGAAAGCAGTCGTAATATACACGGTTTTCTTTAAAAAAAAATAATAAATAAAAGCGAGAATATTTGAAATGTAATACATGCACGATTTTTAATTTAAAAAAAATATATTCTTTTACTTTCTCAGGCTTAAAACTGATTCTGTAAAAGAATATCACAGAAAATGTAATACATATGTTTCTTTTTAACAGATTGCAATATAGTTGGAAAGAGTTTATGACTTCGTTCAGTCTTTCGCCGGGCTTTATTTTATCCTCGTAAATATTCTCAAATTACCATGCAATTTGTATATGCTATTGAATTTTTCTCTAGAATGTTCGCTATTGAAAATTAAATATGTGTGTACCATTTATAGCTCGTATATAGTTACACACAAAAGGATTTTGTTACATTGTAGTCTGTGTGCAAAAATAATTTGCAGTGAATTTTAATGATGTTACATGACTTGAAACCTGATGAAATTAGTATTCATCACTGAGGCAATGGCGGATACAAGAAATGATGGAAAGTTGACTCCAGTCTATGTCAGTTTTAATGATTTTTAATCTTTTAAACTCTTAAGATGGATACATTCACCTTTCATATTTTTAATTACATAGCATTTCTGAAGTATCGCTATTACCAGAATTATTGTATAAAATAAATATCATACTGAAAATATCTAAATTATTTTGAAGATCTTGTTTTAAAACTTCTGTAGATATACAGTGATTAAAAATTAGCAATTGTGAATGAATCCGACGACTACAAATTAGCCTTTAATAGGGTAAGATTTCATCCTGCTACATATAATTGTTGATTACATGTCTTTTTAATAAGTTGCAAAGTGCTCTTTATCGAACTATTTTAGAAATGTAAAAACAAACAATTTCACGTGCATTAAAAGTTTCAAAATAGGGGAAGATCGGGTAGCCCCGGACAATTGGTTAAATTGCAAATAAAAAACAAATGAATAAAATTTCTGTCTTTATTTTATACTTAAAATAAAATTACGAACTTCTTTAATGATTTGAATTAAACGTTTCTCATAATATCAAATTATTTAACGAAATATACTGAAAATAGTTTGGCCTTATTTTTTTTTTTGCGTCACAAGAAACGGCGGGTAGCCCCGGACTTATTAATCAATGGTGTCCCAACCGTTATTTGGCCTTACAAACATCACAATTATAATAAAAATCCGATGCATCTATGTAAACACTATCTTCATGGGCCCAGTCATTGCATTCCTGGCACTGAATCCAGTCTTCTTCAAATGTTTCTCCGCATATGATGCATTCTGTCTCGTTTTGTCGAAATTTTATTGACGAAAACAAAACACTCACCCACGACTAACTTACTCGGAGCCCTCGTCGCAATTAAACTGTATTTGTTTCAACTCTATATTGCGTTCATTTACAATAACTCTTCATTTACGCAACATTTTGAATTTCTTAGAAATTAAAATGTCCGCGGTTACCCGACTTTCCCCTACCTGTTGCAATTATTTTGGACGCAGAAAGTCCGAAGTTCCCAGAATAGGTATAGACAATAGTATTAAGTTTTTGCAATATTTTTCACCCATGAATGAACAGAAACTTGTTAAAGTGAAGGAGCAAATATAATTTTTTTCTCTAAAACGACTCTAAAACAACGTCAAGCGTAACACATAAACAATCTCATATAACTATTGGTAGAAAAGTTAGAAAGGCTTGTTATATTGGAATGCTTAGTCTAACTGATCGTTCTGATGGATGCAAAAATAATGCTGCTTGAAATGTTACATATGGTAAATGTACCAATAGTCGGCCACATTGAGATAAAATGCCTTACGCATAGCTTATTTTTCGGTCTAAATTATATATTACAATTTGGTTATATGCAGGCATCTTTCATAAGTCACAAACCATCACCAAAGAATTGTGGGTATTTTTACTGAATTTGTAATCAGCCATTTTTTTAAAGATAGAGGTCAAATCGCCATTTTCCCTATTTTTTTGTTAACCGATGGCAATTTTTTTTAAAGGCATGTATTAATTAATTTTTTATTTTTTTATAAAATTATAAGACTAGAGTATTAGCAGGGTAAATAAACTAATGTTTTTGAGTATAAAAAATAAATAAATTTGTTGCTTTTAATTAGTTTTAATGTGGCCGACCATTGGGTATTAATTTTGCTTACATGTCCAATAGTCGGCCACCAGGAGCTGAATACTGAATACATAACTTATTCTCCTTTTTTGAGTTTATTTTTAATTGTTTGGTAGATATAACTTTATCTCTACATCTATAATAATATTATATATAAAAAAAAATCTTTTTTTACGTGCTTGTTTGTTTGTAGGGGAAACTACTGGAACTACCGAAAGAATTTCAAAAGTAAAGGTGGCAGTCTTTGTTCCGACATAGACTATATTTTACGTCAGAGCTACGTTTCGCAAGTAGATGGATGAACAAAAAATATTCCAAACTTGCCCTTTTTGTGATATTGAAGGAGCTAATAATTTGAAATTTGGCATGGTTGATGTTTTCTAAAAAATTCGAAATTTAAAAGTGTGAAATGAGTGGAAAAAGTTCTAAATTACAATTTTTGTAGAATTGTTAGGAATATAAACTTGCAATTTAACATGTCTGTTACTTTTAAGACGTAAATTCTGGATCAAGGCACTTAAAAAAGGGGAGAATTTTAGAAAATGAAAAAACTGTGAACATTCTAAAAACATTCTAAATTACGATATATATGGAATTACTAGGGATAGAAATTTAAAATTTGCCAATTCTGTCATTTTTAATATGTAAACGCTGGTACAAAATAGTTTATAAAAAAAAACGAAATTTCAAAGGGTATATAGGACCAAACAAACATTCTAAAGTTTCAAAATCTGTGATAGTTTTGGTGCTGGAAACTTAAAACTTGGCATGGTGGTTAATTTTAAGACATAAGCGACCGGCTAAGAAAGGTTTCTAAAAATTTGGAAATTTAGAATGCTGAAATGAGTGGAAAATGGAAATGGAAAAATGAGAAATGGAAAATGTTCTGAATTAGGTTTTTTTTTATAAATTTTAGAATAGAAACTTGAAATTTGGCATGGATAACCGTTTCCATACGTAAGTGGTCGTACGTAAGTGATCGTATCCGAACAGTTTCTAAAAAATTCAAAATTTAAAAGGAACTAAAAATTTTCTAAAATTGCAATTTCTGTGATACTGTTGGGTTTAAAACTTCAAATTTTGCATGGGGGTTTTCTTTTAAGATGCAAACTCTCGCAAAGAATGGTTTCTCTAAAATTCGAAATTTAAAAATTGAAATTATCAGTAATTGTTGTTTATCATTCTAAATTATGATTTATTTAGAATTAATAGGGATAGAAAACTGATATTCGATATCGGGGCTACTTTTAAGTCGCAAATGCTCGTACACAGTAGCTTTTTCTTAAACGAGATTAGATGCGGCAATTGGTACCCCCATTATTTGCTTTTCAATTCTGTTGAAAAGTGTTAAAACAACTAGATTGGAATGCGGCAGTTGGGACCGCCCCTCCCTACGCTTTTCCACTGCGGTATTCAAAATGAACTCGTATACTAATAAACTACATACTAAATATATTTCATGTTCAAAATGCATAAAAGTGTTAAAACAACTAGATCGGAATGCCATGATGCGGCAGTTGGGACCGCCCCTTCGCTGATGCACGAATGTGTGCATATTTGCTTTTCAACTATGTTGAAAAGTGTTAAAAGCAACTCGATTAGATGCGGCAGTTGGTACCCCCATTATTTGCTTTTCAATTCTGTTGAAAAGTGTTAAAACAACTAGATTGGAATGCGGCAGTTGGGACCGCCCCTCCCTACGCTTTTCCACTGCGGGATTCAAAATGAACTCGTATATTAATAAACTACATACTAAATATATTTCATGTTCAAAATACATAAAAGTGTTAAAACAACTAGATCGGAATGCCGTGACGCGGCAGTTGGGACCGCCCCTTCGCTGATGCACGAATGTATGCATATTTGCTTTTCAACTATGTTGTAAAGTGTTAAAAGCAACTCGATTAGATGCGACAGTTGGTATCCCCATTATTTGCTTTTCAATTCTGTTGAAAAGTGTTAAAGCAACTATATTGGAATGCGGCAGTTGGGACCGCCCCACCCTTCGGTTTTCCACTACGGGATTCAAAATGCATAATTCGATTCAAAACCCACTTTAATCTAACTTCAATTTGAGCGCGACCAGAAGAAGTACCAGCGTTTATTTATTTATTTTTATTTTTATTTTTATTTTTTGCAGTCGACTGTAGCATACAAAATTTAGTCAAAATCGCTTAAACCGTTTTTAAATGCAATTTGTTTGACCCATAGTGACCCCCAAATGACCCACTAATCGAATTTTCTCGAACATGTGATCCAGCCAAATGGTCTTCTTTTATCCCAAAAAGGTAGGACACAAAACTTAGTCAAAATCGTTAAAGACATTTATTAGATAAGATAAAATTACTTTGGACCTTAACATGTGATCCTTAACGTGTAACCCAGCCCAATAGTCTTTTCGTACACCAAATCGGTAGGATACAAAATTTAGTCAAAATCGTTTTAGTCGTTTTTAGATAAGATTAGTTTGACGCGTAGTGACCCTAAAATGACCCACTAATCGAATTTTCTCCAACATGTGACCCAGCCCAATGGTCTTTTCGTACCCCAAAACGGTAGGATACAAAATTTAGTCAAAATCGTTGGAGCCGTTTTTTAGCTAAAGTTTATTTGACCCATAGTGACCCCCGTATGACCCACAAATGAAATTTTCTCGAACATGCGACCTAGTCCAATGGTCTTATTGTATCCCCAAAATGTAGCATACAAAACTTAGTCAAAATCGTTAAAGCCATTTAGCAGATAAAATGAATTAGTTTTGAAATTAGTTTTACCCGCAGTGACCCTAAATGACCCACTAATTTAATTTTCTCGAACATGTGAGATAGCTCAATCATCTTCTTATAACCGAAAATGGTAGAATGCAAAATTTAGTCAAATTTGTTAGAGTCGTTTTTCAGGTAAAACAAAATTCTGAAGTGGCCGACTATTGGAGAACTTACCCTTTTTGAACTTAACTTTGTCTAAAAAAAACCATTACCGTGTTTTTAAAAAATAATTGCTGAAACATAATAAGAAACGTATGTTTTAACATATATCACTGTTAAAAATGTTGTGTCGTTTTTTAAAAATTCTACGTTAAGATTTATATACAAAAAAACAGTTAAGTGGCCGACTATTGGTACATTTACCCTATATCGGGCTTTTTTCATTAGTCGTTAGGAGGAGAAAGTCATTACAATAGACGATCGTTACACCGAGCCTGAACTGGAAAAGTACTGTGGAGTTATTTTTTATTCAGCTAAATCGTACATACATTATTACGTGTAAATTTCAAGTTGGTAGTATCGCCCCTAGCTTGAAGACTTTTGAACTGTGGTGGACTGAAACATGATTTATGTGGATTATAATAGAATAAGTAGCATTTATATTTCGTTTAGAGGTATGCACAAAATTATTCCATTGCTATATGTTGTATGGGGGAAAATCGTTTGTGGTGCATTTTAATGTTGTCAAGATACTTAAAACGGAATAAAAATGATATAGATAACTTAGGTGCATTAAAAAATATACATTGTATACATTATGCAACACCTAACATTTATCTTTCATTTACAGAGACATACAAACAATTTGGTTGCAGGACTGACTATGATCAACAATTGCTGGTAGTGGGTTTTCATCTGTGGTATGAAGTTTTTAAACTTAATTAACTTTTAATGTATTTCGTGATGTGTATGTATTCCATAAACTATATTCAAGGCTGCTCGAATAATTCACTAACATTAGAGGATACGAAAATCAAATGCTGAAAATTGAATTTTACCGCGTTATGTGTTTCTTAAGTTGTTTTTTTAGGTATATCCTTTTATTGTTAAAGAAATAAATTTCTTTCTTAACAATATTCTATCACTGTTGGAAAGTGTTTCATAATCTATGTCGGATGTATGATGTTTCAATATTGTTTGTGTGCGAATGTATTTAAATGCCAGACAATATTTAAGTTCTGGCAATCTGCCCGATCGATCGGTAGTTTCTAGAATCCGTTCTGCTTAAACAAAATTGAAACTGAATTGTTAACATAAATTTGAGTTTTATGCGCGCTTTATTTGTACGTATGATTTTTAGAGTGAAAATATTTGTAGAAAATTTTTTTGTAACGAGAATGGCGCTCTTGTTATACATTGTTATTATATTCGATATTTTTTTATATATTTATGATTTCGTGTTTAATGTTTATCTTACTAACTATAATGATATATAGAATAATATTGCGAGTATAGTCAAATCCCTGTTTCTGGAAATTTCATACATTTAATGCGCTGATTTCTGGAAGGAGAAAATGGTTTTAATTAAGCTTATCGTAAGGAAGGTGGTATAACAGAAGTCTTGTGACAGTATTCTGCCCTCAACGGATAAAGACGATTCGAAACCAAACGTTATCGCAATTCATAACAAAATTCTAAAGTTTGCAATTCTGCCCTACAATCGGTATTTGTACATATTTAAAAATGACTATGCATTTCACTTGCTTTTGATCTAAAAACGTTTTCTTATTGTTCCAGTTCAAGTCTACGATGATTTATCGTACCCCCCCCTTCTTTTTTCAAAGTGCGCCCACCCATCATCAGTCAAGCCACCATTTTTTTTAGTATATGAAAGAAAAAATGCAATTTTCTGCTTTAATGTATAGTATAATAAATTATTGTAAATATTTTTTTATAATTATTTCGCATTTCTTAAAAAAAAAAAAAAAAACGAAATAACCTTAAATTTCAGGGCATCAAAGTCGTGTTCCCATTAAATTGAAGGAATCAAGGTTAACTTCCTGCAGTGAGACCACGAGTAAATATGGCACGGCCTTTAAAATTCTAAAACAAAAGTTTCTTAAAAATACAGACCTAATCCATACAGTTTTGGAAACATCAACAATAGAAGATAGATATATAACTATATACGGCAAAGGGAATATTCTTTTTTAAAGTCATTTTATTTAAAACAGTTATTTTACAGATTGCGCATGCGGGAACGTTTCGTGAAAAGGCATAACCCGATTTTCATGAAATTTCAACCTCTTTTATATTAAATGTATGTATACGAAACAACATAAAATCTTGATCCTTCTACTAATATTCATAAAATTACATTTGTTTCAAGTTTTTAAAATGTCCTACTTTTAAGAATATTTATTGTTATTGAAAAGGTAGGAGAACTTTTTTTTCAATAAAAGTTTTTTTTAATAGAGCACCATATCTCTAAGTACCTAAAAAATAATAACCGAAGTGGTTAAAGTGACCAGAAAGGTTTGAAATGACGAAAATATTTAATTGTTATTATTTTTATTGGTCCAATAGGAAAATTCTTAAAATTACGGTCGTATATTTGATACCTACACAGGAGCACGGGCCTTGATCTCAGCCCTTTCGCTGGCTCGTAAAGACATTCTAGCAAATTCAGGCTTTTAAATTTTATTATTTGTTAATTTTTTCAATTTAAAATTTTTACGTAAAAAAGTACGAGCCTATTTTTGCTAGTATTTTAAACCAGGACCGAAGCGGGCCCCCTAGGAAAGCCGGAAACAGGTAATTTGTAGCGGCTCTACCCCCACTCTGTACGGGCCTGATTACGATTTTTTTGTTTGTTTGTTTGTTTGTTTATATTAGTGCAAAAAATCCTTTACTGAAATATGTTTTAATAAAGAAAGTGTTTTTATTAAAAATATTTCTTCCGATGAGCACTACACACCCCCCTCCCCCCCCCAAAAAAAAAAATATATATATATATATATATATATATATATATAACGTAAACCAACCATCTACGTAAAACCAACAAGAGAATTAATTTATAAAACTTAAAACTAGTGGAAATATAGAAGTTCTGTAATATACGTAATAAAATGATTTAGGATTATCTATTGCAGACTTGTATTTTCGATTGCTTTTTCCAAGATGCATACACGCTTTCCAAAGACTATTTACGAAGAAAAAATATTAGGCAAAGATGCTTTTATGCATCTTACATCTGATATATTTTTGTATTTTTATCTGAAATCTTTCTGTATGGTATATCAGACATCTTTCTGTATTTTATATCAGATATATTTCGGCATCTTATATCAGATACCTTTCTTCATCTTGTATCAAATATATTTCTGCATCTAATATCAGATATCTTTCTGCATCTTGTATCAGATTTCTTTCTGCATCGAATCTCAGAATTTGCAAAATATTTCTGAGTTTAAATAAGGCAAAAATTTCTATTCGAAAATTGTGGTAAAACTGTACGCATCTGTATTATGTAATGGATTTCTTTTCCCAACGGTTATTTTCGACACGACTATAAATTTTTCGCTATAATACAAAATGATTTCAATTTAAAATCATCCAATTGACAATCACATGCAAATAGTTGAGAACACTAATATTTCAATCATTATACAGGATTGAAATATTATGAGTCATTACATTGGACACTTTGGAGTTTAATATTTTAACACAAAGTTGAAGACTGTCAAGGTCATTTAAGCCACTTTATCAATATATTGAAGGACAGAAATGACGTAATGTTTGGGTAACATAATACCTGAAATATGAGAATTGGAAATTTGTTACTATGAAATTTCTAACAACGAAAAATTTCAAGCGATGAACAAATAACTCGAACTTTATTCTGATTTAGTGTTTGAAATTTTAAAGCAATTTTTTTTATTTCATTTATTTTTCATTTTTTTCAAATTTAATTTCTTTTAATTTCAATTATTTATATATATATATATATATATATATATTAATTTCAGTTTGTTTGCTTTATTTATTTAACTTCATTTATTTTATCAATATATTGAAGAAGATGGAATTATGAAACGCTTCGGTAACATAATCCCTAATTAATAACCTTAATTTCATTAGATTTTTAAATTTAAATTTTAATTAATTAATTAATTTTATTTATTTTTATATTTAATTTTTTAATGCTTATCCTTTTTTTTCATTTTCATTTTATTTTATTTATTTTAACAATATATTGAAGGACAAGGATTGTGAAACGTTTCATAAACATAATCCCTGAAATACGAGAATTGGAAATAAGTTATAAAATTTGTGACATAGAAACATTTCAAGAGACTGACAAATAAATAGAACTTTATTGTGATTTAGTGTTTTACCTTTTAGAGCAATTTAAACTTTTTTTTTTAATTTCAACCATAATCGAAATTTAATTGAAGAAAACATCCGTAGCGTGTTCCGTTTGATATACCGGGTGAACCAAAAGTTCGTTAAAACTTTAAAAATTCATAAAAAAGGAAGAAATTATGATAAAGAAGTGCGGTTTGCAAGAATGTGTTCTCAAGGTAGTCGGATGCTTTTTAGAAGCGAAAATTTTTTAGTTAAAAATGTCACTGGTACAGGGCGCTAACGACATGAAACACAATGAACAGGCTCCACCCATTTATTCTTGCAATAACAATAGTTCAACATGACCTCCAGGCCACATTCTTCGTCTTCAGTCTTGTCACCGCGCGAAATTTTCGCAACACAACAGTTGCTGCCTCTCCGTTCAAAAAGAACAACTTCACCACCAACTCTCGATCGGGTAATGATAACATTCTGAACGCGAATAAGAAATCCTCGTGTATCCCGGTCTTTTATTGCAGGATTAATTTGCATAATTCTGCTGAATCTCTCGCATGTTAGCGCCATCTACGGGCGTCTTTTTTAACTTATTTTTCTTCTAAAAAAATCCGACAACCTTTTGATTCCTTTCATGCAAACCGCACTTCTTTATAATAATTTCTTCCTTTTTTATGAATTTTTTAAGTTTTAATGAACTTTCGGTCCACCCGGTATATATTTATGAAAGATGCGCGTTTTGGATTGCTATTACTTCGGAAATTAGATTTATTTTCGGAAAACTTATTTTTGCGCCGAAATAAATAGCAAATAAGTTTCTGTTCTAATTAGAAAATCATTTCGTAATGGAAAGTCATCAGATTGAAAGGTTCGTGAAAATAGTGGAGAAAATTAATATTTCAATCATAAAATTAAAGTTTCATTACATTGAACTTTGGAATATTAATGTTTTGACGCAAATGTGAGACTATATCACGGCCATTTAAAACACTTTATCCATACATTGAGGGTCAGGGATTTGGAAAGTTTGATTGACACTAATAGTAAAATACAAGACTTTAAAACAGGTAATTATAAATTATTTTCGTGCCGTATTAAATGACGCTTAATTTTACAACTGTAATTTTTCTCAAGTTTAAAGTCATTTGATTTATAAGCATATAAAAAAAGTGCAGAGATTTAATTTTTTAATCATGAAGTTCAAGTTCCTTGAAATTGACTGTGGCGTTTAATGTTTTGACTCAAATGTGAAGACCTTATTTATTGTTCAATTAAATTTATTGCTATTAGCATTTAAAAAGTAACGTTTATAAATTATAATGAAATAAATTTTTAATTTAATTTCTACGCAAGTGGAATGTGTACTAAAAAAATGTAAAAGGATATTAACTTTTAATGCTGCACTTCATTTTTTATGTTTCAACAATATCTCAGGAAATTGAAATTGAAACTAAAGGATGTGCATTTTAGATTTCTATTGCGTAATAGATTGATTTTCGGAAAAGTTATTTTCAAATGACGAATTGAAAGGATATTTAAATGATGAATAATTTTTCATTTTAATAACAAAATGATTTTTAGGTTAAAGCCATCAAATTGAAAAGTACATGAAAAGATTACAGAAAATTATTTTCTCAATTAAAATATTCAAATTTTCAACATATTGCACTGTATCCATTAGTGCTTTAATTCAAACTTGATGACCGTTGTAGCCGTTTAATGTACTTCATAAAAATATTGAAGGACTCTAATTTTCGCTAACACAGACACTGAAACACAAGTTATTGAAATATGCTATTATATATTATTTTCGTGCCAAATAATTTTCCAGTTTAATAACAGAACGATTTTTCAGTTTAAAGTAAACGGATGAACAAACATATGAAAATAGTGAAGAAAAGTACTATTTCAACAATAAAATTCAAATTTCGTTGCATTGTAATTTGACGTTTCTTGTTTTGACGCAAAATTTAAGACTATTATCGCCGTTTGCGACACTTTACAAAAATAATGTGAATCAGGAATTTAGAAATTTTAGATGTTAGAAATTGTAAAATATATGATTTTTAAATTTATAACAAAGAAGTTTTTTAAAGGATTGAAAAATGAATCTATTAAAATTAGGGAAATAAGATTTATTTTCAGAAAAGTCCTTTTTGTGTTAAATTAAATGGCGAAATTTTTTCGCTCTAATGACAAAATGATTTCAAGTGTATCATTTTATTCCCAAAATTATGAATCAAAAAATTGCTCCATCTCAATAATTATTTTTCTTAAGACGCTACTTCATTCACGTGAAAACATCCGCTCCCTAATGTTAATCCTATGAGACAGTTGTTTTAAAATATCTCATTCGCTTTTCAATATTTTAAAACTTATTTTTTTGCCTGGGATAGCTGAAGTCGATCTTTTCTATCACCGTTTTTTACGTTTTCGAATCTTTTTTATGAGGATACTTTCATTTTCGGAACCGGTTTCGAAAGTGAAAGTATCCCCATTAAGAAAAAAAATCTGCAAACAAAATGGAAAAGTTTTCAAAAACACGATTGTAGATATCGGCCTCAGATATTCAATGAATTTTTTTTATATAAATATTGAAATTCAAACGTAATATTTTAAAAGAACTGTACCATAGGATTAACATTAGCAAGCGGATGTTCTCGCGGGAGTGAAGCAGCCTGTGACATGTTGAAAATTTCACATGCTCACATACCTGGAAGATAAAGATAATCCCTTAGGAATGAAAGGCCTTTTATGAATTGTCACTATTCAAGTAAGAGTGCTATACAGAAGGGTGACAGGTGGACATGAATCAACTAATCAATTACTTGGAAAAAGGGGATAATCTCCTAAGAATGAAAGATAGAACTATAGATTGGGGTTTGTCATTGTCACCTGGAGATAAGCAGACGGGAGCAGGTGTGGTAGTAGAGGTAATGCTTTCTGAGAAATTCCTGGGATGCAATGAAAGCCCCTGGGAAGTGAAATTGCAGACGGCAGTTGCATGTTGAACAAGTTGGAGGTTGAACGAGATGGGAGGAAGGTCCTTTTTTTGAGCGGACATGAGAATCTGAGTTTTTTGGACATCGTAATTTTACAAGACGAAGATGATTGTCCTATTTTTTCATTTTTACTTTTATTTTTTTTATAATGTGTTAATTTAAAATAAAGTTTTTTCGTTTCAAACGATAAATGGATTTCATTAATTATATATACATGTGTCCACGTTACCACAAGCCCTTTAATGTCTGAAGTTATATTAGAAAATTTGTAGATTAATAATATGAAATTTCGATACGTTTTTTCATTTAAACAGATTTATAATATGAAATCTATATACATTTTTTTCATTAAAACTGATTTAATAAATTCGTAGTTATAGCTTCTTTTGTAAAATATTTAGAAAAATAATTAAATTACTAAAATATGGAAATTTCCCAATTATTATAAAACGGTGTAAATAAATGTATTGTGATCTTATCTGTAAATGGAAAAGTTTCTGTAATTACAAATTTTTCATATAACATCTTTTAATAAGAGAAAAGCTACACCCTACACCTATGTAAATAGTTGCGAAAATAACCGCTTTAAATCCACGACTGAACAACAAAAGGAAAAAAATTACATGTTTTGTTCGCTGTAATTTTTTTTAAATATGATTAATAAAAGTGGTTATTCCAACAGGATATAAAAAACTTAATTATGAATATGAAGATAAACCTTGAGAGTATTAATCGTTTTCCTTAACGTTATAAAAGTGTGTTAATCTAAAGTATTATATTAATTTAAAAAATACACGTATTGCAGTGAAAGCTGCAGCATATTGAACGTGATAACTCGAGCTTGACAGTCAGAGGATTAAAAAATATTTAGCTTCAACTGTTTCGCTGTGCTTCCTAAATGTGATTGAGCAAAGTACAGGGTAAGTCAAAATGAATACAGCGATTACAAACGGCTATAACTATTTAATGGAAAAGAATTTATCGATAAGATTAACACAGAATGTAGACGGAACTTCAAAATTTTGTATACATACGTCGTAGATGCTCTATGTGACATCCCTTGGTCACACGGACAACATCTAGGCGGTAGTCCATTTCACGCCATACATTCTGAAGCATTTGTTCAGTCACAGACGCAAGCGCATTACAAATGCGTACTTTGAGTTCTTCAATTGTTTTGGGCATGGGAGGCACGTCTTTCACATAACCCCATTAAAAAAAAAAATCGGAGGGTGTCAAATCCGGAGATCTCGGTCACCAAGAGCAGAAGACATCCTCGGCATCTCCACTTCGACCGATCTATGGGGTTATATGTATAAGAAAGGGTGTGTGCCTCCCATGCCCAAAACAATTGAAGAACTCAAAGTACGCATTTATAATGCGCTTGCGTCGGTGACTGAACAAATACTTCAGAATGTATGGCGTGAAATGGACTACCGCCAAGATGTTGTCCGTGTGACTAAGGGAAGTCACATAGAACATCTATGACGTATGTATACAAAATTTTGAAGTTCCTTCTACATTCTGTGTTAATCTTATCGATAAATGCTTCTCCATTAAATAGTTATAGCTGCAATCGCTATATTCATTTTGACTTACCCTGTATTTTGCATGGAAAATTAATATATATTGGGTTGTACGGAAAATTCGTGCCGTTTTGGGAAAATTAATTTGTACCGGAAAATTCAATCATTTAATTATTAGACATTAATTCCTATTGCTAATAATTAACATAGCTAATAATAGTATGTCTAATAATTAACAGGCAGAGTTTTCCGGTACGAATTAACCCCTTAACTCTCGTGCTCGAGATATTCACGGGCTGTGTAGGATACTTTTTAAAAATTCAGATTTCTTCATTCCCACCAGTTTTTACCATTTCTCTGATTATTTTATCTGCTATTAAATAAGGTGAATATTTCTACTTCAGAAAAGTGGGGGCAATCAAACAATCTGAATTAAAAAAAAAAGTAGTCTACTCTTATCAGGCGCGACCGTTAACCTCTTCAGGGGCAAAGTACTCTTGTAGCTAAAATATTGAAATGATTGATTGACACCACGATTCACGAACGAATTTATTTTAAAATAAGCAAAAGCATTTCCTTATGTAACTTATAAATTCAAAATTTGATTATAAAATTCTGGTGTCATTGTGGCATTTTGGGATTAAAATTAAGTGGTATATATAACATACCGGTGCCCTTCAAGGAGTTAAGAGGTTAATTTTCCCGAACGGTACGAAATTTCCGGACAACGAAATACTTTTATTAATAGACAGATTATGTAAATGTTACGTTAAACTTTCTTTAAGGGTACGTGAAAATATCCGACTGTACTCTTTATACACCTTTATGCTCCTTTACTATAGGAGCATAAAGGGTTAAAGTCATCAGATTGACAAGCATATGTAAATAGTGGGCAAAAATTATATTTTAAGGATAAAATTCAACCGTGATGACACTGCCCTTTGACACTTGATTTTTTGACGAAAACTTGAAAACAAGTGATCGTCGGTTAAGCAAGCTTGTCCAATCTTTTAGTAAGCAAGGGCACACCTTATCTACTGGCACAGAATAAAGGGCGCCATTATTTATATGATTCAAAAAATGTAAGAATATTATCTTCTTTCAGCAGTTATATCGATACCCTTCACGTCTGTAGGATAGATATATATCTCACAGTGGTAATCATTGGCGCCCTATAGTAGTGTATATTTGGCAGTTCTGCGCCACCTGAGTCGAGCAGCGGCGCAGCGGCGGAGCACTGTGGAGCTGTGCAGGTGGGGCAGCGGCGGAGTAGCGGCGCAGCGGTGGAGTAGCGGCGGAGCAGGTGAAGGTGGCGATAAGAGCATGAGCACTGATAAGAACGGAGGGTTCGATGGGAGGGGGGTGCGATAAGGATTTCTACTATAAGATAAGGGGATTATTTTAATGAGTTTTAATTGGGGACTTGAAAATTTTCGATTTTTTTTTTCGGTTTGTAGCAAAAATATGAATTAAAAATGGTCATTAATTAATTTTAATTGGGGAACTTAGACATTTTTCGAAGCAAATATTTTTTCAACGAGAGTAGGCTATTTGTTATACATGTTAGAGTATATTTGAGGAGAATTTTAAAAGTCAATAATGGTTTAATTAAAAAGGGTCATTAATTAATTTTAATTGGAGAACTTATGAAATTTTGGCGAGATTTTTTTTTCCCTCAACGAAAGTACGCAGTTTGCATGTGCAGTAGAATGGTAGATGCGAATGAAAAATAGTAATTAAAAAGGGTCATTAATTAATTTTAATTGGCGGACTTCAACATTTTTGGGGAAAACAGGCGCGTTTTAATGAATTCGATATAGGTTGTGGTAAAAAATATAGGGTCCCGCATGAATTATACTGTACTCAATTGAATAGCTCCCCCCCTCCCCCTCCCCCTGCCTTCTTCACCCAGAGGGGCCCTTCGATAGACTAACAATACGCACTTTCAAAAGTATAGAGTACTATAAAAAGAAGAATTCAACGTATATGTAAATAAACAAGAATGAAAAATCATGCGTAGTGGCATAATTCATGAATCACTTTCCAACATTATCGAAATGTTATGTGAACAAAATATAATTTTACCATCTAGTGCATTAGTTAATTAAAATAGTGAACAGTTACAAATCCCCTTTTTAATAAAAAGGCCTAAGGCCCTTCACAAAAAATCCAAAGGATTCAAGAAAAATATTTACCCTACTGATAGCCAAAACATATAGGATTCTTAAATGGATTGAAGTATACAAATAGGTTCTACAGGAATACATTTATTTAGGTTAGCATGCAAAAATAGTTAAAAGTTATAGGGAAGCCTTCGAATGGAGTGATTATACGTTTTGGGGACCCTTCAAAAGAAACTGGAAAGAGTTATAGATATTGACCCTTCACAAAAAATTGGACAAATCCCCTTTTTATTAAAAAGTTGTCCTTCACAAAAATCCAATTATGCATAAGAACACTTCCTAAAATCAGATAATTTACACCTTACCCTTTTTTTTTTTTTTCAATTCAAGTTAGGCTAAAAGTACAGCTTACGCATCGATAGGTTCAAAATACAGGGACCCTTCGAAGTGTGAACTCGCATTAGACTATAGGACCCCTTCATAAAATAAATGAGATACATGCCCGATTCGAATAAAAAAAACCCTTCAAAAAAACTGTAGGGGTTCCCTTTTGGAATAAAAAGACGCCATTCACAAAAATCCAATTATGCATAAGGACCCTTCATAAAATCAGATAATTTACACTTTACCCTGTTTTTTTAAATTGAAGTTAGGGTAAAAGTATAACTTACACATCGATAGGTTCAAAATATTGAAATCCTTCAAAAGAAACTAGAAAAAGTTAAAGATTTAAGCCCTGCTCATAAAATAATGCGACTACCCAGCGCCCTTCACAAATAATATAACCTTATTCGAATCTCAGTGTCCTTCACAAAATAAATCCAATAGATTCACGTTATTTTACAGCGACAGAAATACTAGGGATATTGACCTTTCATAAAAATGCATGGTCCGCTGTTTGAATGAAAAGGCCTCCCTTCACAATATACCCTGTAAAAATATTATGATTCCACAGATATTTTAAGAAATAGAGTACTAATCTCAAATGAATACGAATTCACGCAATGTAAAAAATAGGTTTTACACGAATACATTTTTAGCATAACGTTCAAAATATAGATTTTAGAAAAAAAAAAAAATTCATATTTCACCAAATTTATCATACAAATCTGTAAAATAGGGTAGAACGTTTCATGAAAAATAATTGAATTTTCGAATGATTATGCTTTAAAATACATATTTATAACTGCAACTAAGATTTGAGTGTTACCCCCTCAATAGACGGATTGCTAAATCACAATGAGTCATATTAGCAGATAAGCGAAGATCTTGCTTTGACTTGATTCCTTTCTTAGATTATGAATCACTCACGATAAGAAATACCTGACACATTTTTTGTAGGCAAATGTATGAAATGAGCTATTTAAACCCGTCAATGTATGCGAATTATTTCGTGTAGTCCTATATAGGTTCTACTCTTCATATATACATATGGTGATATATATATATATTTATACTAAAATCTGTTAAGTTTTAAAATGCTTCAATGAAAAATAATAACTAAGAAATAAAATTAAAAATGTTCATTAATTAATTTTAATTGGTGAAATTAAACATTTTTGGACCAAACAGACGGGTTTTAAGGAAATCGATGCATGTTATGGTAAAAAATACAGGGTCCAGTATGAATTATACTGCACTATATTTAATAGCTACCCCCTCCCTTTTTTTACCCAGAGAGCCCTCTTCCATAGAAGTTAGGCTTCACACACACAATATACACACTTAAAAAAATATAGAGTGATATAAAAAGAAGAATTTCAACGTATATATATATATATATATAATAGTAAATTATGAAAAATCATGCATAGTGGTATAATTTATGAATCACTTTCCAACATTATAGCAATATTATGTGAACTAAATATAATTTTACAATCTAGTGTAAGTCAGATTTTACTTTCAAATGTTTAAATTTATGAATGGAGAGGTAACATGCTTGTGAAAGGTCTATTTTTAAGACGAAACAGTGTGTGAAGGGCCCTGTTTTAAGGTTAAAAGTTTCGTGAAGGGCCCTGTTTTAAAGTTTCGTGAAGGGGTCTGTTTAAAGGACCCTGTTTTGAAATGACTTAAGAACGGACACTTTATTCCTAAACATATTCACAACTACAACTTTGTATACATTATGAAAATACATGATAATATTTATACATTATGCCATAGTTTTTGAAATATTTTTCCAAAGTTAGATTCATACAATAAAGCGAGATTGATACCGTTAATGTATGTGAATTCCTTCATGTTATCCTCTATAGCTTCAACTCGATTCGTTATATATGCCTCAATGAAAAATAATAACTAAGAAATAAAATTAAAAATAGTAATTAAAAGGTAGCCTTAAGAATTTTTGGGTGAACAGATCAGTTTTAATTAAATATGATAATGAATCTAATTCGATACAAGTCTTACTAAAATAGAAATTACACTAAAAATACAGAGTCCCCTACAATATATGAATTATACTCCACTAAATTTAATAGCACCCTCCCCTATTTTCATAGAAATGGCTTCAATATAATTTAGGCTAACAATATACGCTTCAAAAAATACATAGTGACCACAAGAAGGACAGGAATTCGATATGTACTACTACTTATGCAAAATATAATTTCTCTTATCGCATAAAATATATTAACAAGTCCTGTAAAAATATAATGACATGAACTATTAATACATGATTTAAATACATATTGGTTATACAAAACACATATATATATATAAATATATAAAAATTTATCGTTACCTAAGAATTTCAAGCATGATTTACTAGACTTAACCCAAATTCAACTAGATTCTTCACGTGGTTCGATGACATCACTGATCGCGATAATATTTTAGATAAGATTTACTGATAAGACCACATATCAAGTCATTTCTTCTAACGCAAGTATAGGAGTTGGTTCTGAGGTCTAGGTATGTAGTAGGTTAGTAGTAATATATTTTTAAAATACTTTTTATTATGTGTTAAAAGAAATGGTTATTTTTTTTCTTTACGTAGGGCAGTAAAAATTAAAACATAAAATATTAAATTTAATCGTTAGTAATATAAAGACTTACACCTACAGAAACGCAAACATCCTTTTAGTTATATTCATGCAGACTTTAAGATATATCGCATATGTTCTTTATTTTACCATGGCATATGGGGATTTTTTTTAATGTAAGTCACGTGACTATCTAAAGCGAGATTGATACTTAAAACCATTAATATATATGAATTCTTTCGTATAGCCCTGTATAGATGCTACTCACCATATATACATATATATATATATATATATATATATATATATATATATATATATATATATATATATATATATACTAAATCTGGTAAGTTTTAAAATGCATCATTGAATTTCAATGAAAAATAACAACTAACAAATATTAATTAAGAGATATGCTAATGTTCGGACTAATAAAATTTTTGGGTGAACATATCAGTTTTAATTAAATATGATAATGAATCTAATTCGATACAAGTCTTGTTAAAATAGAGATTATAGTGAAAATAGAGGATCCCCTATAATACCCACTAATTATACTGCATTAATGCACTACCCCACTTATATTATCACAAAAATACCTTCGATAAAATTTAGACTATCAATACATACAAAATATATACAAAGTGCCCAGAAAAAGGGTACACAGAAAAAACGATTTGGTTAAAAGAACAAAATTATAGTTGAACCAACCAAATTTTTTTTTCAGTATAGCCCCGACAAAATGTTTGGTTGATGGGACCAAAGTATGATTTAGTTGTCGCAACCAAATAAATTTTGTTGAAAGAACCAAATGAATTTGGTTCTTTCAACCAAATCATTTCGGTTAATACTTAAAGTAACCAAAAAAGTTTGGTCAAACGGACTAAATCCATTTGGTTACTGCAACCAAACTTTTTGGTTACTGCAACCAAACTTTTTGGTTGATACTTATTGTAACCAAATAAATTTTGTTGCAGTAACTAAATTCATTTGGTTCTTGCAACCAAATTAATTTGGTTAATAGTTGACATAACAAAATGAATTTGGTTGCAAGAACCAAATCCATTTGGTTGTATCAACAAAATTTATTTGGTTATAATAAGTATCAACCAACTAAATTTGGTTGGTAGAACCGAACTGATTTAGTCACTGCAACCAAACTTTTTTGGTTATGATAAGTTTTAACCAAATAGATTTGGTTGATAGAACTAAATAGATTTATTTATTGCAATCAAATTCATTTGGTTAAATGGTATTATAACCAATTGTCTTTGGTTACAAAAACCAAATTGATTTGGTTCTTGTAACCATAATAGATTTGAAACAGCCAAAGGGATTTGATTGTATCAGTAATCAAATCAATGTTTATTGCAACCAAATCTAGTTAGTTAATAGTAATCGCAACTAAATAAATGTGTCTTGCAACCAGCTCTATTAGCTAAGAATAAAAAAAATAATTTACCTAATCTTATTGACTATTTTGTGAATTTAATTATCAGAAAACTGGATTTTCACACAGAATTGGTTGGCTTACTATTTTTCATTGGATTGACCAAATGACTTAGTTTTAACTTTTGTGTTATTTTCTGCATTTAAAGCAGCAATAACATTTTAAAGAAATTAAATGTTAGATAATCTTTCTTTTTTCTTCGTTATATGCAAAATTTGGTAGATCCACAAACCTTTATTTGATGGCTAAAAATAGATTACTTTTTAGAGTTTATTGTAATATAAAAACTAGGACAGAGAAGTACAAATTTTCCTTTTTATTTAAATGAATTTCCTCTACTTTAACTCTGAAAATTTGAAACATTAATCTTAAAAATAACAAAATTTGGGTGAAACACTACGCTATTAATAAAAAGGAAAGAAAACTCATAATTTATTCTTTTGAATATTTACAAATGCAACCATCAAATTTAATTACGTTTCAAAATTTAAAAATGATTTTTAAAAGAAATGTTATCAAAATTTGTGTGACTTTTAAAGGTTTGTTTTAAAATGCAATTAAAATGATATTTAGTTTGTAGTCTTATACTTTTAATTTCCCAATACACTGAAGGGACGATTGTGGGTTTATGAAAAAATACCTGAAATTTTAGCGAGGAAACATTTCTGTATGGAGAGAGGGGGGGAGGGAATATATAATTTAATACAGGGAGGTCAAATTGAGAGAAATATGAATTTAACTCTATTTAGCAATCATATGAAATTGATATTTATTTTAGTGTTATTTTGTGTATTTAACTATCAGAAAAACTGTATTTTCAGTACTTTAAAAGAAAAAAATTTGAATTCAAGTATATAACCTGAACACAATCACTCCTGACACTGTTGAATTTCACACTTTAAGTGTGAGCCATTGAAATGAATTTATTTCAATAAATTGATCTATCTTTTACGCTAAACTGTCCAAAATTTTATGTAAAATTGATATTGAAAAAGATAATTTATTACGATCTTTTCAATTCAATCAATCTCTTTTTTTTTTGTGGTTAATGATGAGAGGAAACTGAAAATTTAAATAGGTTACACTGACGTAAGTTTCAATTTTCAGATAAAATTGTTTTCTGTAAAAAAAATTTAACATAAAAAAATGTAATGAACAATTGTTCAACAATATGCACCAGTATACTTTCAAATACAACTCAGTTGTTCAAAATACAGTAGCATACATAATTTTTCAGATTCAATTCAGTAGCTAAAATTAATAACAAGCAAGATGAGCATTTGAACCCCATGCTTTGAATGTTGTTTATTCATTTAAAGTATTCAAATTATGGTATTTAATCATCATTTATTTATTTTATTTCAAATTGCAATTGCTGCATTTGAATTTTTTTTTTTAATTAATTTATTATTGAGGTTAACGTAAGTTTTGCATTCATCCCTTCCTAATTTAGTAATTTGTCCAATTTTAGCAATGTCTACATTAGCAGTGTTGGAAATCTGAAAAAGAATCCAAGATACAGACACTTGATGAAATTATAACTTTAAAATCCCCATATGTGAAGCATCTCTCTTCATCTTTCAATTGTATGAAAAACTTGTGGTTACTCTCTTACAGTGGTTGCTGACTCAATGTGTTAATGAGAGATTCTGTATAGTTTGGATAGTGCCCCCCACCCCCTTTAAAAAAAAAAGAAGAAAGAAAATGAATATTAAAGCAAAAACATGCGCCAGTTCATAATTTGTTTCCGGCTAATATTCCATATTGAAATTATATTTTAAAATACACTTGATTTCCCATATCATATATTAAAATACTGTTTCTGCTAGGCTTACTTTAAGGGGCTACTTCACTCAGACAAAAACACCTGCTCGCTAATGTTAATCCTATGGAGGAAATTTTTGAAGATATCTCGTTCGCATTTCAATATTTTTAAATGATTTTTTTTTGCATTCAATAGCTGAGGTCAATCTCTATGCACGCTCCTTTCTACTTTTTCGATTTTTGATGCAGTTTTTTTTATTGAGGGTACTTTCACTTTCAAAACCGGTTTTGAAAGTGAAAGTATCTTAATAAAAAAAACTTGTAATCAAAATCGAAAAAGTAGAAAGGAGCGTGCATAGAGATTGACCTCAGCTATCCAATGCAAAAAAAATCATTTAAAAATACGAGATATCTTCAAAAATTTCCTCCATAGGATTAACATTAGCGAGCGGGTGTATTTTAATACTGACTTAATAATGATAACAGCAGGGCTGCCACAGACAGTTATTTTTATAATTTTAATTTAGTATTTCTAAACAACAATAAACTACAAACAAGAATCCTTTTTCAAAAGTAGTAATAGGGGTGGAAAAATCGCCAATGGCAGTGCTGCATTAACTGAAATAAAAATTATCAAATACATAGTGAAATAGTAACACATTTCAGTTGGTTTGCGGTATGCCGCTCCATTTATTGAAAGTACAAATTATATAATTATAAGATATATAAATATATATATATCGGATTAATATTTATGAATACAGTACAATGAAGTACACAGTTTCAGATGGGTGCTGCACACCATCTGCCCTATTTAAAAAATAGTTTCCTTCTTGTGCAAATGAGGATCATAAAAAAAAAGCAGGATTCTCAAGCTTGATAGACTTCAGGCTGTATCAGGTTCCCGAGTTAGGTAAAATGAAACTCCAAGCATCCGGTTAATTTCTCGACCTGTTTTAATAATGAAAGGGTGAAATTTTTAAGATAGAGAATTGTTAGACATAACATAATTTTACATAAATATTGAGAAATATAGTGAACAAAATAATCAAATTTCACACAGCAAAAACAGTCAAAATTATATATACCAAAAGGTGACAGTGGACGATAATTTTCTTTTTTTAAGCATTACATAGTAAAAGCTGAAAATCAACACTCCACTCCCCAAGCTACCAAGGAAGAAAAAGTTCTACAGAAACTTCTTTCTCTGGTTACAAGAAAGGATTAAAAGGAAGAGGACAAAAATAATTTCAATAATTGTTAAGGATGAAATACATTTTACAGTGCTTATGAAGAGCTAACCTTTTCCCTGACAGCACAATTTCAAATCATTAATTTTCTAATCCAAAACCTTTTCTTGAATTTTCTTCAGAAATTTTAAATTTCCCGGACTTTTTATCAAGAATGGTAAATTTCACAGACTTTTCCAGTTCATAAAAAATTTCCTGACTTTTCCAGGTTATCCAGGTGGTTAAACACCCTGCAAGAACTTTGTTAAGAAAGAAAACAAAACATTTAAAATGCCTTGTGTAAAAGATTTGTATGTTCAACATGTAACCAATAAAGTGTAAAAACAAATGTAGAATTTACACAATGCTATAGATAATATAGTCAACTACATGGTAATTAATCTCAACTTGAATAGTTTAGCGATATCAGTAATGGGCGATTCTGGAAAAATTGAGTATCGATAAACATCAATATCTTATAAATCAGCATCGATCACAATAAGAGTCAATTAACAAATTTCAGTATCGTATGTTCTAGAATGGATATTACACAGATAAGCTTAAAAACAGTAATTCCAAAACTTAGTTGCATTTCATAGCATTTATTCCTTCAATTTTGCTATTTTAGAGGCAGAGTTGCTGTCAAATTTCATATGGGCCTTTTTCTTTCCAGGTCAAATTGTTATATTTTCAGTTTACAGCCTAGTTATTTGGGTTACAAGTTTATTAAGTTGTATTTTTCAAGTTTGGCCCCTGCGCCCCAAACCATAAATTTCTGAATTATTGTCCAATGTGTACAGAAATTTTTTGATATTCTTCCCAAGTCATTTGGTTAATTATTAAACATTGATTATTATTTCTGCAATTCTTGGTGACCACTATTTAGGAACAATAATAAAAAATTTCAGCTTTTTTACAGTTCAAGCATTCCGCCTTTAAGCTGTATCTCTCAAGTTTGTCTCCTCCCCCCGTTCTCACCAAATCATAACTTTATATACAAAATATACAAAAAACAAAATTGGTAGTAAAAAAAAAAAAAAAAAAAAAAAAGCGATAACTAAGATTACTTTTATAATTGCAGTAAAACATGAATTGACTTCCATTCATTTTGAGTTGCGGGTTGGGTTCAGCTGAATTATTTCGGGTTTGAAATATGTTGGGTTACAGCTAGAAAGTAATTTCGTCAAGCTTGGGTCGGTAGCAGGTTGACCTTAAATGGAACTTTCAAGTTTGAGTCGGGTTAAATTTGACCTATACAGGACTCTCTAGGGGAGAGGGGGGGGGGAAGAGAGAAACAAACTTGAGATATACAACTTAACTAACAAGAACTCCGAGTAATGCGGCTTTAAACCATAGATGGAAATGTTTGAACTGTAAAAAATCTGAAAATTTTGATAATCGTTCATAAATAGTAATCACCAAGAGTTGCAGAATTAATATTAATGTTTTTAGTAAGTAACCAAATGACTTGGGAAGAATCCCAAAAAAGGTCCCATTAAAATTAGACCATAATTAAGAAAGTTGTGATTTGGGGAAGAGGAGACGAACTTGAATACAACATTTTAAACTAGTAGCCCAAATAACCAGGCTCTAAACTAAAAATATAACAATTTAATAGACTATTTTACTCATGCGAAAACACCCACTCACTGATGTTAATCCTACAGAACAGTTATTTTATAATATCTTGTTTGCATTTCAATATTTTTAAAGGTATTTTTGGCATTGGATAGCTGAGCTCGATTGCTATGCTGGCCTTTTTCTACTTTTTTTTTTTTACTTTGTTAGCAGATTTTTTTTTTAATGATGATACTTTCACTTTTGAAACCAGTTCTGAAAGTGAAAGTAATGCTAATAAAAAATACCTGCAAATAAAATCAAAAAAGTAAACAAAAAGGGCCTGCATAGTGATCAATCTTAGCTATCCAATGTAAAAATGATTTTAAAATATTGAAATGCAAACAAGATATTAAAAAAAAACTGTCCCATAGGATTAACATTAGCGAGCAGGTGTTTTCACATGAGTGAAGTAGCCTCCTAACCTAAAAAGAAAAAGGCCATTATACGAAGTTTGACAGCAGCTCCGCTGCTAAAATAGTAAAATTGAAAGAATAAATATATTGCTAAGATAGCACAAAAATATCGGTCTATCCCCGTTAGCCTCTCACGGGGAGGAGAGATCAATCTACAATGACGATTTTAAGGAAATTAAAAATGACAATACTACCTGTATCGAGGTATCGACTGTAGTGACAATTTGAACAAAAATTTAAATGAGCAATATAATACATGTATCAAAGTATTGAATCGACGACATTGCTGATTTGAAAGGGATAAAAAGATAAACAATACATTTTGAAAGAATCTCTAGTGTACATTTATTCAAGATCTCAAATTCTATGGGTTAATCCTCACACAATTTGGACCGTTTGTCTTGGTTTGTTTACTACTACTACCATCACCATCATTTAAGTTCTGGTTCTCTCTGCTAGGGGCAGTGTAATTTTCTGTTTCATAGAACACAGACCATTTGTCTTGGTTTGTTTACTAAACTTTTGAAAGTGTGAAAAAAACAGGTTTGAAACAGGTTTCTCCTTTGTTTCAACCCGTTTCTTCTCCTAATTTGTACTTCATGTTGTTCATGACGTCTCAGTGTGCGGCCTGCCTAAGAAGTCTGTATAAAAATTGGGTTGTCTCTCCAGCATTTAATGCAGTTTCAGGTGGAGGGCATTTCGTTCCTGCACAGTATCACCATAGGGGACAAAAAGTAGATACATCATGTGACACCTGAAACGAAGCGAACAACAATTTCATGGAAACACCTTTCCTCTCCCCCTTGTAAGAATTTTAAAATAACGTCATCTGTGAAGAAAGTGATGGCCACAATCTTTTGGGACCACCAGGGTGTGCTGCTGGCCGATTTCCTCACTGGTGGAGCAACTGTGAATGCTACCAGTTATTGTGCCATGCTGGATCGGTTGCACAAGGCAATTCGCAGAACGACAGAGACTGCTTTCAAAAGGTGTTGTGTTGTTGCACAACAATGCCTGACTGTGTGCGGCTATAGTAATGTATGATTTGATACTGGCACAAACGATGAGAGGTATTGGAACATCCACCATACAGCCCAGACCTCGCACCAAGTGATTTCCATCTCTTCAGACTGTTCAAGAAGCACATGGAAGATCGCCATTTCAGAACTGATGACGAAGTTCAGCAAGCCTTCTTGATGTGGCTAAACAACCTTAATGCTGATTTCTTCTATGCCAGTTTCAATGCATTAGTATACCAATGGTGCCCAAATGCTTTGACAACCATGGTGACTATCTGGAGAAGTAACATGTACCAATGCCTTACTATGTTGTATATCTCTTTGAATTTGTGAATAAAGTTTCTCTTCTAGAGAGTTTGTTACCTTACTTTTTGAACTGCCCACAATGTTTTTTAAACTTCAGAACTGGCTCTGAAAATGAGTCTTTATAAACACAGAAGCGCACTAGTAGTATACAGCACCTGCATTCAGTTGGCATCCTATAACCTTTGTAAACGCATTTATGAAGAAAATAGAATTTAAATTTATCAAATATAGAGAAATAAAATGCAGAGGCTGTTAGGAGTGCTGAAAAAAAAAAACGTGGCGTCAAAGTGAGTGAAAGTTTCTCACTTTAATCGATAACAGCTCAAAACTACAATTTAAATATTCTAAACAGCTTACTGGAAGACTAGTATACCACTTACCATGACTAGGATCAGAAGAAAAAAAATGGATAACCTTTTGAATATGGCTATTAGGAATACACCGAATATCTGGCTCCTGCCAGATATCTTGCTTATCCACGGGGGGGGGGGGGGGGGGGGCTAAGTAAAAAAAGTGAAGTTTGTCAATTGGTTGCAGAAAAATATCACGAAATTTGTAAATTGTTAACCACAAAATATCACGAAATTTTACAGTCGGACGCAGGGCAAAAAAAGAAAATCTCGTCAATCTGTTGCAAAAAAAAAAAAAAAAAATTGTCAGATGATTGCATAAAAATATTGCAAAATTCATCAATCAGTAGCAGAAAACCTGCCCAAATTTTTCAGTTCAATGCACAGAAAAGATTGCAAATTTTGTCAAGGGGGGGGGGGGGGGGGGGGGGCTAAGTAAAAAAAGTGAAGTTTGTCAATTGGTTGCAGAAAAATATCACGAAATTTGTAAATTGTTAACCACAAAATATCACGAAATTTTACAGTCGGACGCAGGGCAAAAAAAGAAAATCTCGTCAATCTGTTGCAAAAAAAAAAAAAAAAAAATTGTCAGATGATTGCATAAAAATATTGCAAAATTCATCAATCAGTAGCAGAAAACCTGCCCAAATTTTTCAGTTCAATGCACAGAAAAGATTGCAAATTTTGTCAATCTGTCGTAAGAAGAAATAGTGTCTTGGTAATTGTTGTACAAATTTTGTGAAAGTTGTCGATCGGTCGCTCGAAAAGAAAATTGCGAAATTCATCAATCGTTTGCAGAGGGGAAAAAAAAAAATATTTTTGGTGTGTGAATCCCGCCATGTATATGTATAGTATAGAATATGTAACAAAATTTTAATGATTAGATAATACAAATCAGTCATCATTTTTGGAATCAATAAGAAAAAGATTGTAGATTTTGGATAAAGAAAAATTAGTACTTTTCAATTATACTAACACAGGGCTGGGTTTTTGCCGGCAAAAAGTGGTTTCTGCTGTGCCAGTGGCAGAAAGTGGTTATAACCGGCAGAAACTGGCATAAACACATTTCGTGACATAATCTGAGACTTGTTTAGTAGTATTAAATTCCTTAAGTACATTTATTGAGGATAAATTATAAATAAAATACTATGCATAATTTTAATTTAAAATAAATAAATTTGTATTAGAAAAAATGAGTAATGTAACAGATAAAATTTTTGTTATAATATGGTTGTGTAATTTTATATATAAACAATCATTAGAGTATTTAAAAATCTCAGTTTAAAATTCAAAATAGAAAACTGTATCCAATACTTATTTTAAATTAAAAATTGAAAAGAAAAGAAAAATAATCAATCCTTACTTAAAATACTTATCTGTAATTTAACATAATAATTTAATAATAACTGTAAAAAATCTTTCTCATAGAAATGTTATACAGCTCCAAATAAAAAATTAGAATAATTAATTTCATTTGTATTTGAAATTGCATTTAGCTTTATTTCACTGTAGTACAGTTGTAAAAGAACAGCGGTGGATGTTTTAATACATTTGCATGTTATTAAAGAAAATTAAAACTGTAAAATATTAAATTTTGAGTGAATATTTTATTTTTCTAAAATTATTTTCATTATTCAAAATATTAGAATACTAAAATAGTTGGTTCAAAAAATGAGAATACTTATGAATTTTCCTGATTAGTTACATAATAATACATTTGTATTTATCAATCATATATTGATAAATACAGAAGGTTGCATAAAATAAGAATTTTTGGCACAATAGATATTGCACCAAAAAACAAAGTTGAGTTTCTTTCCAGCATAAAGTCAGCATGGTCATGTCTGGGCAGATAACATTGTGAACCACTTGTAGCTAGCTTGGCAAAGCGAGTTCGTGCTGCTATAAAATGTAAAGGTGATGCTACAAAATATTAAATAATAACTATTTATTCCTTTTTTTAAAAATACATATAATTTACAATGCATTATTCTAATATTTTGAACCAGGTAAATGGTTATTCTAATATTTTGATTTTTTACAAGTGTGAATAATTGTTTAAATTTTTGTATTATTTTCTTTAATTTTAATGCTAAAAGATTCTACAAACTATGTAGATTCTTACAATATTAAGTTTTATCCTGCATTACTTTTTGTATAAGCGATACATAAAAAAACCTTTTTTCACAATTCCTATTTTTCTATTCTATTTTTTTTACTTGGAGCTGTAGTTATTTGTAGATCTTGTAATTCCGTGGATTTAAAAACATTTCATTTAAATACAGTATTCAAAGGAACAAATCTGACATCTTTTTTTTTAAATTTAAGACTGTTAGTTGAAATTATTCCAACCATATATATATATAACCATATTCCATATAGTAGATAATCTTTAAGTTATTGCATTATATTATTTATTTAAAAATTCTCTTAACAGTGATTTGTTAAAATATCATAGAATTTTTGTAATTTTTTTTAAAATTTAAATAGAAATTCAACTGTAAATAATAATATTAATAGTTAAACTTGTACAGCATCAGATTACCATTATGAAAATTTCTGTTTTTCAAGTAAAAGAAATTTAGTATTATATAAACAAAGTATATTTATATCATCATTTTGAAGCTTTTTGCTACTCTCAATAACATTCATAATCTTTAGTTTTAATTTTTAATTTAATTGTTTACATCAAATACATGTGTGAATTATAAATCATCACAGTTAAAGTTCTTATTATTATTTCTTTGTTTCTGCCAGTTTTTGCCACTTACTGGCAGAAACTAGTTTCTGCCATGCCGGTTTTAACCACTGGTTTTAACCACCCTGGCAGAAACTTGCCAACCCTGTACTAACACCATGTCTATGCTAACAGCGCTTGAATTTCAGTGTGATATAGTAGGATTCCGCCCAGAAGAATATTGTGGGCGTGAGGTAACACAAAAATTTTATAATTTTCTCCAGAATTTTTCTTTTTTAAACGATGATAAACTTCTGTGACTCGTTGATGAATTTCACAGTATTTTCCTGCGATAGATTGATGCATTTTGCCTTTTTAACCACAGCATAGACTAATTTCACCCCCCTCCCCCAACACCATCAAAATACATGTACTACATCAAATACATGTGTGAATTATAAATCATCACAGTTAAAGTTCTTATTATTATTATTTCTTTGTTTCTGCCAGTTTTTGCCACTTACTGGCAGAAAAAAGTTTCTGCCATGCCGGTTTTAACTGGTTATAACCACCCTGGCAGAAACTTGCCAACCCTGTAACACCATGTCTATGCTAACAGGGCTTGAATTTCAGTGTGATATAGTAGGATTCCCCCGCCCAGAAGAATATTGTGGGCGTGAGGTAACACAAAAATTTTATAATTTTCTCCAGAATTTTTCTTTTTCAAACGATGATCAACTTCTGTGACTCGTTGATGAATTTCACAGTATTTTCCTGCGATAGATTGATGCATTTTGCCTTTTTTACCACAGCATAGACTAATTTCACCCCCCCCTCCCCCCCCCCAAATGACCGATCAACGATTTTTTTTTCTTTCAAGCGACTGATTACAGAATTTTACAGCTTCTTGAAATATTCATTTATTTTCCTGTATCCAACTGAAAATTTTTTTGATTTTTCTCTGCGATCAACAAGACAAATTTTGATAAATTTCTGATATTTTCTAGCGACTGATTAACAAATTTTGGAATATTTTTCTGTAATTGATAGACAAATCTTTCAATTTCTTTCCAGTGACTTAGTGATGAAATTCAGATCCCCCCCCCCCCCAAAAAAAAAAATCAAGACAAATTGTGATTTTTTTCGGCAGCTGATTGACAAATTTCATGATATTGTTTCCTTGAGTCAGACTGAAAAATTTTGCGACTTTTACAGTGACAGACCGATGAAATTCGTGATTTTTTTCTCCCAACCAATCGACAATTTCCCCAATTTTTCTTTAGCCTCGACTGACTGTCGAAATTATTTTTTTTCCCTACTACCAATGGATGTATTTTGTGATCTCCCCCCCTCACGACTGAAGCAGATGTGCCAAGTTTTCAAAACTTTATTGACATATTGACATTTCCATCTACACACGTTAATGCAATAAGAATACATGTAAGGTAAATTAACATATGAACAAGCAGAAACAAATAAAATGGGAATAGATATTCCTTCACACTACCATTTTTTAATTTAACTACTACATTCTGAAATACCTAAACTGATGTTTACAGTGTTATAGTACATTATTCTACAAATTAAATTACAAGGAAAAATAAAAAACAAAAACAAAAAGCAGCCAACTTCAGTAAATAGTTGATGCATAGTACCTAGTTCAATCAAAAAAATAAAAATAAAATACAAGGGATCCCACTTTTGAATGTAATTCTCTTATTGATATAAAAAAAACTTTTTTTTTCTTCCAGAAGTAGATATTGATGATACATACCATCACCAAATATGCATTGTTCAATGCAAGCAGTTAAAAATGAAGGCACATCAGATATTACAAAGTTTTCTGATATTTTTTTAAGAGAGCATAAACATACAATTGCAACAATTACCAAAGTTATAAAAGTTACTCTTGTGCTGCCTGTCACGAGTGTACCTTGTGAAAAAGACTTCAGCGCCCAAAATCTAATAAAACCTAAATTCAGAAATTTCAGGTCCTGAAATTCAGTTTTTTGTAGTCTCCCTCCCAACATTTATACATGGAGGGGAGTTAAGCTGTCTGGGGGGGGGGGGGGGACTTTTTTTTTTTAAACCTTACTATTATTTTATATGGCTATTTAAAAGAATTACATTAATGCAGACATGACAAAATACCATTGAAAATTAAATTAAATTAACAACTCAATAATTATACAAAATGTTTTTATGGCTTACTTTGATTAGATCCTTTTAATACAGGCTGGTGTACAAAACAAAAATCAATTTCCTAAAGATGCCAGACCTTGTAGTGAATCCTATGGAAATAAAAAATATATATATCAATTCAGCTATCTTTATACTTAAATATGATTTTAGGCAGGAATTTAATAAATAAAAAGGACATTCTTGTTCCCTGTAAAAAAAACATTTTGAAATGGTTTGTTTAAAGTCTCTCTCTTTTGCGAACTTAACTATGTATTCAGAGGTGGATGCAGATTTTTCTTTTTTTCTTCTTGAGGCCCATTTGATGAAAAGTAGAGGTTTTTTTTAATGAAATTTATTATATTTTTGTGAAAAATAACCTTTTGTAACAAAAGTCAAAGTCCAGTTATTCAAATTCGAACCAAGCATTTATTAACATAACAAAAACTTTTTAAAGTCCTATTTGCTAAAGTCTTCCTTTCTGATGAACTTTTTTTTTTTTTTTTTTTTTTTATCAATTACAAATTTTGAAACATAACAAAATAAATTGATAAAAATAGTAAAATTTTATACAATAGAATTTTGTGAAACAATATTTATTAAAAGGAATTCTGTGAAGGGACCTATTTTATAAAATTGATTTTTTGCGGGCCCATTTTATTAAATTGATTTTTGTGGGGAGGCTCTAATTAGGCCCTAAATTTTGCCTTGGTATTCCTCATTATTGTGATCCCAAGAAATATCTAATTTGTTAACTTGTTCAAATACTCTTCACCTGAAATTCAATTCTGATAGTTTGTCCCCTACTATTACTATTTAAATTAGTTTTCCTCTTCTAAATAATCCATAACTTTGTGAGTAAAACTCAACTATTATCTAGTTATTCAGACTTCTATTTCTTTTCTTTTTTTCCCGTCACTTTTTTAAATTTCTTGTACAACTGGTACAAAGTAAGTATAAAGCGGAAAATATTTTGCTTTTATTATAGGGTCAGGTGGGAGAAAGCAAATACAGAAAAATATTTCTGGTAACGTGGATTTCAAAAACAGTCAAACATTTTACAGTTCATGGGTTATTAATTTTACAATTATGGTTTTACGTTGGATAACCAGACTTAAAAAAAAAATAATAATAAACAAACATTTTACAATTTTGGTGCTATATCAGGTATATATTGTCTTTTCCAAGTCAGCGAGATCTGACATACTAAAATTTCCATTTTGTTTTTCAGTGTCAAGTATAAAATTCACTTTTTTTAAAATTTTTATATCATGCTGTACACATTTCAATATGTAATTTTGGTTAATATGATTCAACTCATGTTTGCACATGAAAGAAGTATAAATTTATTTTTGAAAATTTTCAAGATAGTGCTGATATCAGTGGCGATTGTGATATTTTTACTACATTTATGCATTAATCAAGCTTTTTTGGTTATTAAGTATGCCTAAACATGAAATAAAACTGTTTAAGATTTTGATGTGAATTATTAGTGTACATTTATAAGGCGAGTTTCACTGAATAATTCAAGAAAAATTATCTCATCATCATTATGCAATATTAATTATTTACTTGACCTTCACTTTTAATATTTTGAATGTTTTTTTTATTTTCTTAATTTTTGTTAGTTTACTTTATTGTAAGCATTCATTATAATTTTGAGTGCATCAGTAAAATCTAATTGTTGTTTAAAAAATGTAAACAAAACAGTGACCAGAAATCCACAGAAATCTAAAATCTTCCCAACCTTTGGTTTTAAGCTATGCATATTTAAAGGAGTCTACTGTATAGATTAGGGGTGCACAACCTGTGGCCCGCGATCGGATTACTGGTGGCCTGCGGATCAATTTCGCCGATCGGACACAAAAAATCGTGAATTTTGCCGATAGGGGGCGTATAAATCGCGAATTTTGCTGATCAAGTGTGTATAAATCGTAAATTTCGCCGATCGTATGCGTAAAAATCGCGAATTTTGTTTGATCGGGTGCGTATAAATCGTAAATTTCGCCGATCGCCTGCGTAAAAATCGTGAATTTTGCCGATAGGGCCCATAAAAATCGCGAATTTTGCCGATAGGGTGCGTATAAATCGTGAATTTTGCCGATCGGGTGCGTATAAATCGTAAATTTCGCCGATCGCCTGCATAAAAATCGTGAATTTTGCCAATAGGGCCCATAAAAATCGCGAATTTTGTCGATCGGGCGCGTAAAAATCATGAATTTTGTCGATCGGGTGCGTATAAATCGTAAATTTTGGCAATCGCCTGTGTAAAAATAGTGAATTTTGCCAATCGGGCGCATAAAAATCACAAATTTTGCTGATAGGGTGCGTATAAATCGCGAATTTCGCCGATCAGGTGCGTATAAACCGTAAATTTCGCCGATCGTATACGTAAAAATCGCGAATTTTGCAGATCAGGGGCGTAAAAATCACAAATTTTGCCGATTAGGTGCTTAAAAATCACGAATTTCGCCGATCGGGTGTGTAAAAATAATGAATTTTGCCGTTCAGGCAGGTAAAAATCGCGAATTTTGCCGTTCGGGGGCGTAAAAATCATGAATTTTGTCGATCAGGCCTGTAAAAATCGCGAATTTTGCCGATCGGGGTCATAAAAATTGCAAATTTTGCCGATTAGGTGCTTAAAAATCACGAATTTCGCCGATCGGGTGCGTAAAAATAATGAATTTTGCCGTTCAGGCAGGTAAAAATCGCGAATTTTGCCGTTCAGGCAGGTAAAAATCGCGAATTTTGCCGATCGGGGGCATAAAAATCATGAATTTTGTCGATCAGGCCTGTAAAAATCGCGAATTTTGCCGATAGGGTACGTAAACATCGCAAATTTTGCCGATCGGGGTCATAAAAATCGCAAATTTTGCCGATCGGGGTCATAAAAATCGCAAATTTTGCCGATCGGGGTCATAAAAATCGCAAATTTTGCCGATTAGGCGCTTAATCATGAATTTCGCTGATTGGGCTCGTAAAAGTCATGAATTTTGCCGTTCGGGCACGTAAAAATCGCAAATTTTGCCGATCGGGGGCGTAAAAAATCATGAATTTTGTCGATCGGGTGCGTATAAATCGTAAATTTCGCCGATCGGGCGCGTAAAAATCATGAATTTTGCCATTCGGGCACGTAAAAATTGCAAATTTTGCCGATCGGGTGCGTATAAATCATAAATTTCACCGATTACCTGCGTAAAAATCGCGAATTTTGCCGATCGGGCCCATAAAAATTGGGAATTTTGCCGATCAGGTGCGTATAAATCATAAATTTCGCCGATCGTATGCATATAAATCACGCATTTTGCCGATCGGGCGTGTATAAATCGTGAATTTTGCCGATCGGGCCCGTAAAAATCGCGAATTTTGCCGATCGGGTGCGTAAAAATCGCGAATTTTGCTGATCGGGTGTGTAAAATCGCAAATTTCGCCGATTAGGCGAGTAAAAATCACGAATTTTGACGATCGGGTGCGTAAAAATCGTACATTTTGCCAATCGGGCGCGTAAAAATTGTGAATTTTGCCGATCAGGTGCATATAAATCGTAAATTCCGTCGATCGTATGCGTAAAAATCGCTAATTTTGCCGATTGGTGCGTATAAATCGTTACTTTTGCCGATCGGGTGTGTGTAAATTGTAAATTTCGCCAATCGTCTGCGTAAAAATCGCGAATTTTGTCAATCACTAGGAAAAAAACTATGAATATTGTCAATCACGCATGGAAAATAAATGCAAGATTTTTCTATCCTTGCCAACTGAAATGGGTTATACTGACTAAGGAGATGGTTGAGTATAGGGAACTAACTCTCCTTTTAAAATTAGCCCCCCCCCCCGCCCCCATTTTTATGAACTTTTAGGCCGATCCTCCCCCTACTTCCCCGAAACAAAATTTTGTTCGCCCTACGGATGTTGGCTCTTGACAATCCAGTCATTTTTGTGACTGACCCTCCTCTTATAAAGGCTGTGCACCCCTACTTGATATCCACATTTTATGACTGAATATGTTAAGAAGTACAATTTAGAATAATATGTTTCTTCTCCTCCCCACCTTCATTCATGAAAGCAGAATTTTTTTTCGTTACTGGCAATCTTTAAAGCTAAATTTACTCCTTCAAATAAAGTCAAGGAGTATTTTCACTCTCTGAAAATAATCTTAGCTATATCTCTTGTATAAATACAAATGTAAACTGTTGATATATCCTTATACCAACAGAACTGAATACGTTGACTGGGAAGGAAGGAACCTAGCCCCCCCCCCCCCCGGTCACACCTCCTGCAAACAAAATTCTACTGATGGTGGCCCTCGACAACCCAGTCATTTTTGTAAGTGGCCCTTCGCTTAAAAAGGTTGTGCACCCCTAGTATAGATATATGCATGTATTGATATATACAGTCAACTCTGTGAAATCCGCACTTAGGGACCAAGGGTTTAGCGGATTATAGATCATTTCTTTGTTTACATTTTATTTTTTCATAGTCAGACTATTAATTAGAAATATTTAAACGTAAATTTCAATAGAAAAGGAAAATATAATACATAACTGGTTTAAATTATTAAAGTCAATTTTTTTTTGTTTTGTTTTTCTGCCTCATTTAGAATAATAAAAATAGCTAAAATACGTGAGTGCTTATTTACTTTTAAAATAATTTAAACTAACAACTACAGAATTCTGGCAAAACACTAGCTTCATTTCTACAAATTTTCTTGTTATAATAAAATTTTAGAATATCTACATAAATTTTTAATTGTTTTTATGTTAAACCGTTTAATAGGTAATAAAATGGATCATTTTTAGCTGATTACGTCAGCTGTGTTTTTTTTTTTTTTTTTTTTTGTAACATAGTTAATTTTTAGAAAAGTGGGTTTTTTTTTTCAAATTCTCGCTTAATTGGCTGCCACTTTGTAATACAGTGGTAAAATAAAAAATGCTCAACATTAAAATCTTAGTCAGAACAAGCTGTAAAAATTTAACTATGTTTAATTTTTTCAAATTCTTTATTATACTTTATATGAGAAATTTTCAAAAATGGGTTTTTTTTAGAGGACAGTACAATATACTAGGGCCCGATTAACCTGTGAAGCTATGGAAAGCAAAGTGTCATCCCCCCCCCTCTCCCCGAAGTATGTGGCTAAGGATTATTTTAATGCTGATTGTTTTTAAAATAGGAACAAATGCCACTAAACTATTTTTTAATGTTTCAAATAAAACTGAAGGGAAAGTAAATTGCTATGATATACTGCACTTTACAAATAAATTTTATACTCATTGTAAAATTTAAGTTTTATATATTATTTATAAAATAAATTAATATTTTAAAAAGATTTAATGCAGCTATTGGCTAATGATTTTCAAATTTGGCTAATTTGTTATTTAAAAGTCTTAATTTCTTAGCGCGGCTCCTGTTTAAATAATTATAAAGATTCTGATCACATTATTTTCAGTCAAAATTAGGCAACAAATAGCAATTTAAGACAAACACCAGGGGTCGATCCAGGCAAAATTTGGGACCTATTTAGGGTCCCTTCACAAAAATTAATTTAATAAAATGGGTCCTTCACAAAAATCAATTTAATAAAATGGGCCTCTTCACAGAATTCTTTTTACTAAAATAGGCCCTTTCACAGAATTCTTTTTACTAAAATAGGCCCTTTCACAGAATTCTATTCCATAAAAACTTACTATTTATTATTTATTTATTATTTTGTGACGTTTTTAAAATGTGTAATTTGTAAATAAACAAGTTCACCAGCGAAGAAAACTTCAGCAAAAGGATTAAAAAAAATTTTTTGTTTATAAATGCTTGGTTCAAATTTTATTAACTGGATTTCAACTTTCGTTACAAAATGTTATTTTTTACAAAAATATAATAATTTTCACAAAAATAACCTTTATTTTTCACAAAATGGGCCCCAAGAAAAAAAACCTGCATCGACCCCTGGACACTAGTTACATACAGCATCGCTAATGACATAAGAATAAAAAAAATACACCTAAATTATTTAAGTACTAAATGGCCTGCCTTCCAGTAATGGGCCACCTTCAACATTTTTGGTTTATAAAAAAATAACCAATAAAAATTCAGCTTTTTTTATTTCATTAATATGCTTTCTTTAAATTCTAGTTTTAAATATAATCATTAATATCAATTATCTATTACTTTTTGTGGGGTTTTTGAATTTAGGGTGTTTTGACTTACTTCTGTTATTTACAATTAAATTTCGATTCACATTGGGAAATGTGACTATGAGCATGGTTAAATATTGTTGGTAGATTAATATAATATTAAAAAATGTGGAATATAACAATTATAACTATTAATTAAAAAATAATTTTTAAAGAAATTCCTTAAGGGTGTCCATTACTGGTACATCTACCCTATATATATTATATGCAGGGGTGGGGAAATACATTATTTTACTCGCCACTGGCGAATGTATTTTATAATGGGGCGAGTGATTTTAAAAAACTGCAGGCTATAGAAGATACGCTAAAAACATTTTTTTTTTTTTTACTATTTAGCGAGCTGTATGTTGCAAGTTTACAAAATACTGCGATGTAAACATTGCACTAATTTCTATCGTACAGTAAGCTTTCCTCAGTTGTATATTATTTTTTAATTTTATAGAAAAATAATATGAAAATGCATTGTAGTGGTAGTAATTAACTATTTTTGCTTGCTTTTAACTATTTCACGAGTAATAACATCTAGAAAAATTAACTGACAATGTATTTGAATTTCCTACGTAATTAGGCTTAGACGGTCTATCAAATAAGTAAACAACAACAGAAAAAAAAGATTGCCTTTCAGATTTTGTATCTAATTAAAGCAATTCATTAAAATTTAAACAATAATAATCAGTTTCCTTACCTTGACGATTTTCTCAGTAGATTTCTTCGTTTCTACTTCTTTTCACGTGTCTTCTCGAAGTCGAGTAATGTGTTTACAACTCAGTGTGTTTACATGGCCGCCGAAGTGCGTTGGATGGTTGGATGGTTGAAATTCAACCAAATAAAATAACCAAATTATTTGGCCCACACAACTAAACGGATTTCGTTGTAAAAAAAATAATATGGTTCAAACAACTAAAGGAAACTACCAAACACCGTAACAAAATAAATTTGGTTATCGCAACCAAATCGTTTTTTCCGTGTAGGAATGACTGAAGAATTTTAACATAAATTAAAAAATAGAATCTACAGTAAGTAGCTATAAATAAATATGAAGGAAAAATAATGCGTCATGGTATACTTTATGAAACACTTTCCAAATGGGACTATCGTTATTACTTTAAAAAACTATTGAAATATGTGAATTAGATTAAATAATCCATACTGGAAATGTATTTTTAAAAAATTACAGACTTCGTTTCTTTCTTTCTTTCTTTTTTTCACTTTGATATAATTATAAGGCTTCTTTTACAATAAAGACCTGATTCTTGTGGAGAGATTGAAAACTAGTATTTTATTGAATCGGCCTATATATGTTGGGTTTGCTATACTAGAGGCTCTAAACTTTGCATGTATGATTTCCATTATAACTTTATAAAGAATACTTAACTTACCATATTCAAACACACAATATTTATAAGGATATAGAACAATATCGTGATTTCTTTAACTTCTCTAAGTATTCAAAACCACATCGTCTATACCACACAAGTTTCGAACCCACAAACATATAATCAGACTTGTCATTTTATACCCAGGACGCTAACTATTGGGCTTAGTGAGCCCCTGCTTATTTTATAGTCAACATGCTAACTATTGGGCTTAGTGAGCCCCAGGCTAACTTATACCCACCACGCTAACTTTTGGGCTTAGTGAACCACCGCTTATTTTATAGCCACCATACTAACCACAAGGCTAAGTGACCCCCCGCTTATTTCATAGTCACCATGCTAAGTATTAGGCTGAGTGATCCCCAGGCTATTTTATACCCACTATGCTAACTAATGGGCTGAGTGAGCCCCAGGCTATTTTCTACCCACCACGTTTACTGGGCTTAGTGTGCCCCCGCTTATTTTATAGCTACCACGATAACCACAGGGCTGAGTGAGCCCCCGCTTATTTTATAACCACCACGTTAACCACAGGGCTAAGTGAGCCCCCGCTTATTTTATAGTCACCCTGCTAACTATTTAGCTTAGTGAGCTCCCAGGCTAATTTATACACACCACACTAACTATTGGGCTTAGTGAGCCCCCACTTATTTTATAGCCACCACGCTAACCACAGAGCTAAGTGAGGCCCCGCTTATTTTATAGTCACCACACTAACTACTGGACTGAGTGACCCCCAGACTGTTTTATACCTACCATGATAACTACTGGGCTGATTTAAGCCCCAGGTATTTTATAGCCATTACGCTAACTACTGGACTGAGTGAGCCCCAGGTTATTTAGTCACATGAATATGATTTCCAAGGTATATGTCCTGACTTGATTTAGACCATTGCCTGTGGTAAGATAGAGCTCGGAAGTAAATTGGTAAACTCTATACATTTTCCTCGAAAACTCACTTGTATTTTATTAAATATCTGTAGAAATCAGCATAGTATATTAAAATTATATACATTCTTATTAGTTGATGAATCTACTAACTTATAATATCTATATGGTAACTTGGATTATTAGTATTCACACTTAAGCATTTCTTTTGTAGATTTAATATGATAAACACTAACATCAGACTGACTAAACTTTTACCATTTTCATTTAAACTTAGTTTTAGGAAATTTATCTACATAGCTATAAATTTTACTGTTTAGTAAGTCTATTATTTCAAAGTATTATTTTTTAGTTATAATATTCAAAACATATTCATAGCGTTTTACATAGTAGGTATCAAATTAATTTAAAGTCATATTAAAAAAAATATATATACAAATACTATTCTTACTTAACACGCCAGCTAGCTAAGCACCCAATCGTCTCACACCAAGACTCTGAGAAAAGTGAATGCTTGTTCAGGGCCTTATCAGCTAATATAATCAGTGATAAGATTTAAACAAGTGACGTCACTGTTTAAGTGATATCACGTGACCATGTGGTATCATTCAATATGTCACCAGTGACGTCAGAGATCATGTGACTAGGTCATAAAAGAACCAATTACTAATTGCAATTAACAATTTACCTCTAATTGATTTGTATAATATATATAGATAAATTAATACATGATTTTTCTATTATTTCGTAAAACATAGTACATGTGCTATGTATTACGAAATAATACATAGATAAATCATGTATTAATTTATCTATATATATTATACAAATCAATTAGAGGTAAATTGTTAATTGCAATTAGTAATTGGTTCTTTTATGACCTAGTCACATGATCTCTGACGTCACTGGTGACATATTGAATGATACCACATGGTCACGTGATATCACTTAAACAGTGACGTCACTTGTTTAAATCTTATCACTGATTATATTAGCTGATAAGGCCCTGAACAAGCATTCACTTTTCTCAGAGTCTTGGTGTGAGACGATTGGGTGCTTAGCTAGCTGGCGTGTTAAGTAAGAATAGTATTTGTATATATATTTTTTTTAATATGACTTTAAATTAATTTGATACCTACTATGTAAAACGCTATGAATATGTTTTGAATATTATAACTAAAAAATAATACTTTGAAATAATAGACTTACTAAACAGTAAAATTTATAGCTATGTAGATAAATTTCCTAAACCTAAGTTTAAATGAAAATGGTAAAAGTTTAGTCAGTCTGATGTTAGTGTTTATCATATTAAATCTACAAAAGAAATGTTTAAGTGTGAATACTAATAATCCAAGTTACCATATAGATATTATAAGTTAGTAGATTCATAAACTAATAAGAATGTATATAATTTTAATATACTATGCTGATTTCTACAGATATTTAATAAAATACAAGTGAGTTTTCGAGGAAAATGTATAGAGTTTACCAATTTACTTCCGAGCTTTATCTTACCATAGGCAATGGTCTAAATCAAGTCAGGACATATACCATGGAAATCATATTCATGTGACTAAATAACCTGGGGCTCACTCAGTCCAGTAGTTAGCGTAATGGCTATAAAATACCTGGGGCTTAATCAGCCCAGTAGTTATCATGGTAGGTATAAAACAGCCTGGGGGTCACTCAGTCCAGTAGTTAGCGTGGTGACTATAAAATAAGCGGGGCCTCACTTAGCTCTGTGGTTAGCGTGGTGGCTATAAAATAAGTGGGGGCTTACTAAGCCCAATAGTTAGTGTGGTGTGTATAAATTAGCCTGGGAGCTCACTAAGCTAAATAGTTAGCAGGGTGACTATAAAATAAGCGGGGGCTCACTTAGCCCTGTGGTTAACGTGGTGGTTATAAAATAAGCGGGGGCTCATTCAGCCCTGTGGTTATCGTGGTAGCTATAAAATAAGCGGGGGCACACTAAGCCCAGTAAACGTGGTGGGTAGAAAATAGCCTGGGGCTCACTCAGCCCATTAGTTAGCATAGTGGGTATAAAATAGCCTGGGGCTCACTCAGCCTAATACTTAGCATGGTGACTATGAAATAAGCGGGGGGTCACTTAGCCTTGTGGTCAGTATGGTGGCTATAAAATAAGCGGGGGTTCACTAAGCCCAAAAGTTAGCGTGGTGGGTATAAGTTAGCCTGGGGCTCACTAAGCCCAATAGTTAGCATGTTGACTATAAAATAAGCAGGGGCTCACTAAGCCCAATAGTTAGCGTCCTGGGTATAAAATGACAAGTCTGATTATATGTTTGTGGGTTCGAAACTTGTGTGGTATAGACGATGTGGTTTTGAATACTTAGAGAAGTTAAAGAAATCACGATATTGTTCTATATCCTTATAAATATTGTGTGTTTGAATATGGTAAGTTAAGTATTCTTTATAAAGTTATAATGGAAATCATACATGCAAAGTTTAGAGCCTCTAGTATAGCAAACCCAACATATATAGGCCGATTCAATAAAATACTAGTTTTCAATCTCTCCACAAGAATCAGGTCTTTATTGTAAAAGAAGCCTTATAATTATATCAAAGTGAAAAAAAAGAAAGAAAGAAAGAAACGAAGTCTGTAATTTTTTAAAAATACATTTCCAGTATGGATTATTTAATCTAATTCACATATTTCAATAGTTTTTTAAAGTAATAACGATAGTCCCATTTGGAAAGTGTTTCATAAAGTATACCATGACGCATTATTTTTCCTTCATATTTATTTATAGTTACTTACTGTAGATTCTATTTTTTAATTTATGTTAAAATTCTTCAGTCATTCCTACCCTTTTTCTGGGCACTTTGTATATATTTTGTAAGTATTGATAGTCTAAATTTTATCGAAGGTATTTTTGTGATAATATAAGTGGGGTAGTGCATTAATGCAGTATAATTAGTGGGTATTATAGGGGATCCTCTATTTTCACTATAATCTCTATTTTAACAAGACTTGTATCGAATTAGATTCATTATCATATTTAATTAAAACTGATCTGTTCACCCAAAAATTTTATTAGTCCGAACATTAGCATATCTCTTAATTAATATTTGTTAGTTGTTATTTTTCATTGAAATTCAATGATGCATTTTAAAACTTACCAGATTTAGTATATATATATATATATATATATATATATATATATATAGATGTATATATAGTGAGTAGCATCTATACAGGGCTATACGAAAGAATTCATATATATTAATGGTTTTAAGTATCAATCTCGCTTTAGATAGTCACGTGACTTCCATTTAAAAAAATCCCCATATGCCATGGTAAAAAAAAGAACATATGCGATATATCTTAAAGTCTGCATGAATATAACTAAAAGGATGTTTGCGTTTCTGTAGGTGTAAGTCTTTATATTACTAACGATTAAATTTAATATTTTATGTTTTAATTTTTACTGCCCTACGTAAAGAAAAAAAATAACCATTTCTTTTAACACATAATAAAAAGTACTTAAAAATATATTACTACTAACCTACTACTTACCTAGACCTCAGAACCAACTCCTATACTTGCGTTAGAAGAAATGACTTGATATGTGGTCTTATCAGTAAATCTTATCTAAAATATTATCGCGATCAGTGATGTCATCGAACCACGTGAAGAATCTAGTTGAATTTGGGTTAAGTCTAGTAAATCATGCTTGAAATTCTTAGGTAACGATAAATTTTTATATATTTATATATATATATATGTTTTGTATAACCAATATGTATTTAAATCATGTATTAATAGTTCATGTCATTATATTTTTACAGGACTTGTTAATATATTTTATGCGATAAGAGAAATTATATTTTGCATAAGTAGTAGTACATATCGAATTCCTGTCCTTCTTGTGGTCACTATGTATTTTTTGAAGCGTATATTGTTAGCCTAAATTATATTGAAGCCATTTCTATGAAAATAGGGGAGGGTGCTATTAAATTTAGTGGAGTATAATTCATATATTGTAGGGGACTCTGTATTTTTAGTGTAATTTCTATTTTAGTAAGACTTGTATCGAATTAGATTCATTATCATATTTAATTAAAACTGATCTGTTCCCCCAAAAATTCTTAAGGCTACCTTTTAATTACTATTTTTAATTTTATTTCTTAGTTATTATTTTTCATTGAGGCATATATAACGAATCGAGTTGAAGCTATAGAGGATAACATGAAGGAATTCACATACATTAACGGTATCAATCTCGCTTTATTGTATGAATCTAACTTTGGAAAAATATTTCAAAAACTATGGCATAATGTATAAATATTATCATGTATTTTCATAATGTATACAAAGTTGTAGTTGTGAATATGTTTAGGAATAAAGTGTCCGTTCTTAAGTCATTTCAAAACAGGGTCCTTTAAACAGACCTCTTCACGAAACTTTAAAACAGGGCCCTTCACGAAACTTTTAACTTTAAAACAGGGCCCTTCACACACTGTTTCGTCTTAAAAATAGACCTTTCACAAGCATGTTACCTATCCATTCATAAATTTAAACATTTGAAAGTAAAATCTGACTTACACTAGATTGTAAAATTATATTTAGTTCACATAATATTGCTATAATGTTGGAAAGTGATTCATAAATTATACCACTATGCATGATTTTTCATAATTTACTATTATATATATATATATATATATATATATACGTTGAAATTCTTCTTTTTATATCACTCTATATTTTTTTAAGTGTGTATATTGTGTGTGTGAAGCCTAACTTCTATCGAAGAGGGCTCTCTGGGTAAAAAAAGGGAGGGGGTAGCTATTAAATATAGTGTAGTATAATTCATACTGGACCCTGTATTTTTTACCATAACATGCATCGATTTCCTTAAAACCCGTCTGTTTGGTCCAAAAATGTTTAAGTTTACCAATTAAAATTAATTAATGAACATTTTTAATTTTATTTCTTAGTTATTATTTTTCATTGAAGCATTTTAAAACTTAACAGATTTTAGTATAAATATATATATATATCACCATATGTATATATGAAGAGTAGAACCTATATAGGACTACACGAAATAATTCGCATACATTGACGGGTTTAAATAGCTCATTTCATACATTTACCTACAAAAAATGTGTCAGGTATTTCTTATCGTGAGTGATTCATAATCTAAGAAAGGAATCAAGTCAAAGCAAGATCTTCGCTTATCTGCTAATATGACTCATTGTGATTTAGCAATCCGTCTATTGAGGGGGTAACACTCAAATCTTAGTTGCAGTTATAAATATGTATTTTAAAGCATAATCATTCGAAAATTCAATTATTTTTCATGAAACGTTCTACCCTATTTTACAGATTTGTATGATAAATTTGGTGAAATATGTACTTTTTTTTTTTCTAAAATCTATATTTTGAACGTTATGCTAAAAATGTATTCGTGTAAAACCTATTTTTTACATTGCATGAATTCGTATTCATTTGAGATTAGTACTCTATTTCTTAAAATATCTGTGGAATCATAATATTTTTACAGGGTATATTGTGAAGGGAGGCCTTTTCATTCAAACAGCGGACCATGCATTTTTATGAAATGTCAATATCCCTAATATTTCTGTCGCTGTAAAATAACGTGAATCTATTGGATTTATTTTGTGAAGGACACTGAGATTCGAATAAGGTTATATTATTTGTGAAGGGCGCTGGGTAGTCGCATTATTTTATGAGCAGGGCTTAAATCTTTAACTTTTTCTAGTTTCTTTTGAAGGATTTCAATATTTTGAACCTATCGATGTGTAAGTTATACTTTTACCCTAACTTCAATTTAAAAAAACAGGGTAAAGTGTAAATTATCTGATTTTATGAAGGGTCCTTATGCATAATTGGATTTTTGTGAATGGCGTCTTTTTATTCCAAAAGGGAACCCCTACAGTTTTTGTGAAGTTTTTTTTTTTATTCGAATCGGGCATGTATCTCATTTATTTTATGAAGGGGTCCTATAGTCTAATGCGAGTTCACACTTCGAAGGGTCCCTGTATTTTGAACCTATCGATGCGTAAGCTGTACTTTTAGCCTAACTTGAATTGAAAAAAAAAAAAGGTAAGGTGTAAATTATCTGATTTTAGGAAGTGTTCTTATGCATAATTGGATTTTTGTGAAGGACAACTTTTTAATAAAAAGGGGATTTGTCCAATTTTTTGTGAAGGGTCAATATCTATAACTCTTTCCAGTTTCTTTTGAAGGGTCCCCAAAACGTATAATCACTCCATTCGAAGGCTTCCCTATAACTTTTAACTATTTTTGCATGCTAACCTAAATAAATGTATTCCTGTAGAACCTATTTGTATACTTCAATCCATTTAAGAATCCTATATGTTTTGGCTATCAGTAGGGTAAATATTTTTCTTGAATCCTTTGGATTTTTTGTGAAGGGCCTTAGGCCTTTTTATTAAAAAGGGGATTTGTAACTGTTCACTATTTTAATTAACTAATGCACTAGATGGTAAAATTATATTTTGTTCACATAACATTTCGATAATGTTGGAAAGTGATTCATGAATTATGCCACTACGCATGATTTTTCATTCTTGTTTATTTACATATACGTTGAATTCTTCTTTTTATAGTACTCTATACTTTTGAAAGTGCGTATTGTTAGTCTATCGAAGGGCCCCTCTGGGTGAAGAAGGGAGGGGGAGGGGGAGGGGGGGAGCTATTCAATTGAGTACAGTACAATTCATGCGGGACCCTATATTTTTTACCACAACCTATATCGAATTCATTAAAACGCGCCTGTTTGCCCCAAAAATGTTGAAGTCCGCCAATTAAAATTAATTAATGACCCTTTTTAATTACTATTTTTCATTCGCATCTACCATTCTACTGCACATGCAAACTGCGTACTTTCGTTGAGGGAAAAAAAAATCTCGCCAAAATTTCATAAGTTCTCCAATTAAAATTAATTAATGACCCTTTTTAATTAAACCATTATTGACTTTTAAAATTCTCCTCAAATATACTCTAACATGTATAACAAATAGCCTACTCTCGTTGAAAAAATATTTGCTTCGAAAAATGTCTAAGTTCCCCAATTAAAATTAATTAATGACCATTTTTAATTCATATTTTTGCTACAAACCGAAAAAAAAATCGAAAATTTTCAAGTCCCCAATTAAAACTCATTAAAATAATCCCCTTATCTTATAGTAGAAATCCTTATCGCACCCCCCTCCCATCGAACCCTCCGTTCTTATCAGTGCTCGTGCTCTTATCGCCACCTTCACCTGCTCCGCCGCTACTCCACCGCTGCGCCGCTGCTCCGCCGCTGCTCCACCTGCACAGCTCCACAGTGCTCCGCCGCTGCTCGACTCAGGTGGCGCAGAACTGCCAAATATACACTACTCCCTATGATGGAGGTGACTCATCTAAAAAAAGTTAACGAAAACATATCATAGTAAATTTTACGTCACATTTTTTTTAGATTTGGAGAGGAGGGGAGGGGGGAGATCTCAAGGACTTTTGCTGATATATGAGCCAAAAATTTTAATAATACCTCTAATAATAAAAATTATGTAAATATTAATTATTTTAAGTCAAAGTAACTTTTGAGATGCATTTGTTGTTAAAGAAATCTAGGAAAATGAAACATTCTAAAGGGCGCCGCGTTGGACAGCCATGGGTTAAGACACTTTTTCAAAATATATTTTAATATTTTGAAAAGTGTCTTAAGGCATCAAGAGGATGAAAACATAATATGGAACATGGGATCGCAAACCACGTTTAGTGGGATAAAATCGCAAAAATATTTTTGAACGATGTGACGGCGAGTGGAAAAAAAGGGCCAATAATAAATAGAAAAAACATTTATTTGACGTAAAGCATGATTACAATGCATTACAGTTCAACGTCAAAAAGGCGACGATGAGATATTTTTATAGGAATATGTTTTAACGCGTCCGGCAATCATTCGTTCTTCGGTGTCGGCTGTGCAATGACCTGGGTGGCCGCAACTTTGAAGAATTTCTATAAAAATGTGTCGTCGTCTCCTTTCTGACGTTGAACTGCAATGCACTGTAATCATGCTTGACGTCATGTAAAAAATTTTGTCTACTTATTATTGGCCCTTTTTGTTCCACTCGACGTCACACACTTCATAAATATTTTTGCGATTTTCTCCAACTAAACGTGGTTTGCGATCCCATGTCCTATAGTAAGTTTTCATCCTGCTGATGCCTTCTATAATCCTTCTTAATTTGTCGGCCGAATTTTGAAAAACTCTGTATAATAAAATTCATTATATTTTCATTAGCTCAATGTGGATACTGTGGTATTACAAAAAGAATTATATAACTGAACAGGAAGAAAGAAATGAAATGCCTATAAAGTTTTCAATAATATATTTGATGTATTCAGTAATACAAATATTTCAACAACGTTGACAAATATTACCTCATAAAATATTCATTATCATATATTTATTTTACGTTTTCTAAAATTGAAAAATCTGGAAGATTCTAAAACAACAATTTTAGAAAGACATCCATCATAGTACCGATTTGATACATTTCCATTTTAAAACTTTAAAAAATATATATGTTGGAAATTTTGTTTTAAGATTTTATGAAATTGATAGAAATCATTATGCAAAATGAAAAATATTAAATTTCAAACAGCAAATGATAAATGGATAAATTAAAAAAAAGATGGGGGGGGGGTGATAAATAAACCTCTTCCTCAATTTCTTCTTTTATTTATAGAAAATTAAATATGAGATATAAAAATGTCAATAAACTAGAATTTATAATTTTCGACTTTGTGTTATAAGTTTGTGTTTTAAAAAGAATGAAAATCTCTGAAAAAGACTAATGTATAAGTGAAATATAAACCCATGTGTAGAATTCAAATAGGTTTAATTTCTATCAATTTATAAAGAAAACTCCCGATTATTCGACGCCTTATTATTCGACACTCTTTGTTAATTGATGACCCACACTTATTTTATCATACATATCTAACAATGTAAGAGACTAAAATATTGTTAAATTATTTCAAAATTAATGAAAATTTTGTTAAGTAATGCAATTTTTGTTAGATCGAAAATATTGGAAATAAAGAGGCATTCCAACCAACAGATATCCTCGCGTGTTGAATCATCTTGCACAAAAAATATTTTCTCCTCATTCCATGTAAAGCGTATCGCTGATTATTTTTTTAGTCTTGAAATCATCTTATTTTTACTTATGATTTACATTACAACCTGCATAATTACAGAATTTTATCCTTAAATATATCTTGTTATTAATGTTAGCATTGATAATAATTTGTTTTACTACAAGTTCAGTTACTTTATGATTAAAGCTATTTATTTAAATTAGAACAATCTTCCTTATGGTTTTTATACAATCAGAAAAGGCATCTGGTAATGTACCTCTGGACTTCAATTCGACAAATCTTCGACAAATCTCAGGCCTCATGAATGTTGGATTGCTGAAAGCTTACTGTACACATTTTATCGCTAAAGAAAAAGAAAATGATTTAATGAATGCTTTGAAATAGAGGTCTGCACGGGCCAAAATTTCTAGGCCCATGCCCTGGCCCGACCCATGCAAATTTTTTTGTTCCGACCCGGCCCGGTATAAAGATAAAAATTAGGTTTGAGACAGGGCCATGTCGTACATAAAATATTTTGATCCGGTCCGGCCGGGTATAGAAACTAAAAGTCCGGCCCAAGCCCGACCCGATCGAATTTCTACAAAATATGCCGATATTTCTGAAACAAAATTATCCTACATTTAAAATTACTGATAAAGCACACTTACTCATGCATAGATTTTTTTTCAGATTATCTTCGAAATGCATGAAACAGAAAATATCAACAATATTAAGGATCACTTAGACAATTATGCACATGAACACTTATTAAAGAAATTGACATACACATTTGCATACAAATGATGATTCAGTAAGGGAAGAAAATCAGTAGATCAGAAAAATACGTTATAGACAGATTCCATTATTAGCAGGTTCATCGCCTGTTGTTCTTGTATATAAATTATATTTTTCGCACGAATTATTGTATTCGTTTCGCGTGGATCAAGACATTTTTACATTTAATAAAGGTTCCCGTTATATTCAGGTTCTATTTTACTAATTTACTGTATTTTTATTTTATTTTATTTTATTTTGCCTAGAAATGTACGATGGCAGTTTGATATCTCCGTAACTTTAAAAAAGGTGGCGGTCTGATCGCACTCTTATTATTATGTTTTCAATTTATTATTATCTGTGGCAACGTTCGTGCAATTTGCAGACGATATTTTAAATACATTGTGCTCTATTGGATTCAACAGCAAACGATTGGTGTGTTTGTTTTTGATTATGGAGAAAAAAGAATTTCGTGTTTTGATAAAACACTGTTCTTTGCTCGGAAAAACAATTACCGCAACTGAAGAAAAGTTGGAAAAATATTATAGGGACTGTGCTCCATCACATCGTATGGTTCACAAGTGGTTTACGGAATTTCATTGTGGCCGTACGAGCGCAACAGATGAAGAACGTTCTGGACGTCCAATTGAGATCCCGACTGAAAAAATGGTCAACAAAATCGATGATACCGTGTTAAAACACTGCTTTGTGAAAATGCGTGAGATAGCTAAGAAGGTAAACATTTCAAATAAACGTGTATTCAATATCTTGCATGAACATTTGGGCGTGAAAAAGTTATCAGCAAGATGTGTGCCGCGATTGCTGACAGTGGATCAAAAGCGGACTCGTGTAACCATTTCAAAGCAATGTTTGAACAAGTTCGAGCGCAATTCAAGCGAATTTTTTCGGCGTTATTTTACAGTTCATGAAACATGGATACATTACTACATACCAGAAACGAAAGAACAGTCTAAATAGTGGACATCTTCTAATGAACGTGCTCCGAAAAAGGCAAAAACAGTTTCATCGGCTGGAAAGATTATGGCCACAGTTTTCTGGGACTCAAAGGGCGTAAACCTCATTGACTATCTGGAAAAGGGAAAAACGATCACCGGACAGTATTATGCTGATTTATTAGACCGTTTTAGTGCAAAATTGAAAGAAAAACGGCCCTATTTGTCCAAGAAAAAAGTGCTTTTTCATCACGACAATGCGCCAGCGCAATCGTCTGCAATCGCAGCCGCTAAATTGGTTGAATTACAATACGAATTGCTCCCTCATTCACCCTATTCTCCTGACTTGGCCCCCAGTGACTTTTTCTTTTTCCAAATAAAAAAAATGGCTTGGTGGAAAGATATTTTCTTCAAGTTCTGAGATCATTAATGCCAAAAATGTGTATTTTTTTAGAAATCTTATTCTTTGGAAGAATTAAAAATGTTAGAACATCATTGGAAAATGTGTATCATTATGAAAGGAGATTATGTGAAAAAATAACATGCATTTGGTATGTATATTTCTTTTTTTAATTTCAATGTCACGGACTTATCAAACGGCCCTCGTATGTACTGTTCTTTAAAAAGAATTGCAGAATAATGGGCATTCAAAAATCTATACATTGTTTGAAAAAAATTGTTGTGTCGGGCCCCATTTCACTGATTTTTGCAAGGGCGAGGCCGGGCCAATGGTTTTTATACGTGCTGGGGCAGAACTGGGCCTGAAAATTTCGTTCCGAGAATGCAGAAGAAGGTTAGGCTTGGACCCGAGCCGGTTTGGCCCGAGGGTGAAGATAAAGTTAAGGACTGCGACCGTACCGACCACAGTCTCGTGAATGAAAATTGCCCAGGCTTGTGCCTGTCTTGGGGCACTGCAGACATCTACTTTGAAACTTCTACTAAAGAAGAAAATTACGTAAACACACCGTACTGTAAATTAAAATCCTGCATGCTGCACAAGGTCAAGTCAGTTTTCTTCATCATAAGAGACGCATACCTCTACTATTAGAACAAAAGCAAAAATTTGGATATTGGTAATTGCTGCACATTCTTTAGACAAGATACATACTAAACTCTTTATCACGCATTGATTTTTTTTATGTATGTGCACATTTAATTTAACGGTATTTTAAAATAAACTTTTATTTATCCTCAATTGACTTTTGCGTCAATATACTCAAACATTATTTTCTTTTGAAAACCATTTAATTTTTTGTCTATTAATATCGCTTATTAAATAACTGTAATTTACACTGATATTTTGTCGAAATTGCAACAGTTTTTCTTTGTTTCGTATGTGATCTATAGAAAGTTTGGGAACCCAAAAGCACGCTTGCCAAACTTGGTAAGTGGATGTATTTTCAATACCACACAGATTCAATTTGTTTAATTTTTCTTAACCTTTCATCTGAGATTTTTGGTTGTCTTGTTTAATAATAAATTTAATATTATTCCCTATTATTCTTTAGACTATTTTATTGTTTTGTGTTAATCTAATTTGCTTCAGTTATCAAACTTTTCAAAACTACATAATTAAAGATAGGCAAAAATATTTTATAATTAGTTCTTTTTTTAGTATATGTACATGTAATTCTAATAACTTTATGCATGATAATATGGTGATATTGAATACGTTCGAATCTAATGAATTTTATACGTATGTAAAAATGTAAGAGAATTGAATTAGCAAGCAAAACTGTTTTTTTTTTTCTTTTTATGTTTTGCACAATACTGGTAAAATGTTGTCGACCTGTTACTTGCTCTGTAGCATGCTCTATAGCATTTGCATGAATGATTGAACCCAAATGGAAGAAACTTATGAAATTTACGGATATGAAACACGCATAAAAATTTTCTAAAATCAATTCATCTAATTTTTATTTAGTATATTTTTCTACATTTATACAGTAATTGAAAATTTTATTATTTACTTTTATTCTTTACATTGTTTTATTCTTTAGTATTAATCTAACTTGCTTTAGTTACCAAACTTTTCAAAACTACATAATTAAAGATAAGCATACGTATTATATAATTAACCCATTTTTTTAATAACGTACATGCAATTCTATGAACTTTCTGCTTATTTTTTTGATAATATGGTGATATTAAATACGTGGAATGCAATGAATTTTATACATATGTAAAAATTTAAGAGAATTGACTTGGCAAGCAAAACTTTTTTTTTTAATGTTTTGCACAATACTGGTAAAGGGTTGCTGACCTGTTACCTGCTCTATAACATTTGCATCAATGATTGAACCCAGATATAAGAAATTTATAAACTTACGTATAAAAACATGCATAAAAAATTACTAAATTCAATTCATCTAATTTTTATTTACCATACTTTTCTGCATTTTTTCAATAATTGAAAATTTTATTTTCTGCTTTTGTTACTTTAAACATACGAAACATTACGAGTGACAGAGTGGGAATCAGATAGATCAGATTTAACTTCCTTTTCCTTTATGAATTACGTATAAATATTAAATTAGAATTCTTGTTGTGGAATATATTTATAAAGAACTCGTCTACTAAGGCGTAAATAATACGTTAATCATCATTTCATCAGACACAGAAGCTAAAGAATAAATACATTTCGAAACGGCAGAAAAAAAGAAGCAGTTATCTATCCTTTACTTCCTTTATTTATTGTATAGTTCTTTCGTTAACTATTACTTCGTTTACTTAAGGACACTAGCTTATTAATTTAATATAAATATCTATTTTATACTATATTTCCATTGATTATTATAAATTATAATATCGTCTAAAATATATTTCCCCACAAACTAAAGATACAAAAAAACACAGACTCAATAACTGACTAATTTAATTTTAAAGTCATAAAGCATTTAACAATATGAAAATTTATTGCCAAACATTTTACGAATATCAGATTTAGTTGTAAAGTATATAAAAAAATGTAGGAAAAAGAGATAATTTTTACAAATGAAATTTAGGGGGACAATGGGAGACAAAATAAAAGGTGAATTTTTAATTTTATAAAACTTATTTAACAATGCGTTTATTTTTCAAAAATAATTTTTTAAATGCCCTAAAAGTAATAACAAATTTTACTTTGAATAATCAAGATGTATTTTTCCACAAGCTAAAGATATTAAAAATCACAGATTCAATAACTGACACATTTAGTTTTAAAGTCATAAATCATTTAACGATATGAAAGTTTATTTCCAAAAAAATTACGAATATCAGATTTAGTTGTAAAATAAAAAAATAAAAAAATGTAGGAAAAAGAGGTAATTTTTACAATAGAAATATATCTGAAAAATAAATATGAGAAAATATAAAAGATCAATTTTTAATTTTATAAAACGTATTCAACAATGCGTTTATTTTTCACAATTATTTTTTTTAAATACCGTTCTAAAAGTAATAAAAAATTTTACTTTGAATAATTAAGATTAAACACTCTCAAAACTTAAATACTTTTTGCGCTATGATAAATAATTCTAAAAGATTTTTACATCAAGGAGGTATGCAAAAAATATATTTTAAAATTACAGTCTATCTTAAACTTTAAAATACAAATAGGAAAAACATAAACAAAATTTAAAATCTATAAAATATAGTTGCAAAAAAAAAAAAAAAAAAAAAAAAAAAAAAAAAGCTTTTTAATCTCCAAATTGTCCCTGAAATAGCGATTCAACTGGAAATTAAGTCTTCTTCAAATTTATGTTTAAAAAATAGGCTTAACGGGACTTCTTCATAGTTAAATCATGCTAAACTCTGAAATTTTAAATACAGGTACTTCAATTTGACATGATTTTACTTGGAGAAAACAAACAGAGTGATTTTGCCAAACAGTTTAAGAATTTTCCTCAAGCGGTGGCGCGGCTGCCGAAAGAGAATAACGAAAATAAATAAAATAACTTTATGTAGCTGTCTGGAATAGGAGTAAGTAAAATATGCAATATTGTAGGATTAAAAGTTTGAAATTCTGAAATTTACAATTGCTTTATAACACAGTTTTTATTTATATTCGCGAAAGAGAATAAAATAACTTTATGTCGCAGCCTGAAGTAGAACTAAGTAAAATCTACCATATAGCCAGAAAAAAAGTTTCAAATTCTGAAAATTTACAATTGTTTTAGAATACAATTTTTATTTTAAATAATTAATATTTCATTTTAACAGATAGGATTAGAAAATAAATAAGAATAAGAATAAGATAACTATAAGTTTTAAAATTAAATAAGAAATTTAAATAAAATAAATATTTCAGAAAAAAAAGCCAAAAAGAGTAGTGGCAGATTTTATTTGGCATCTTATAAGTGAGGTAAAACGTAGCATATCTGAGAGAAATTCCACATTATTTTCCTTAAGGCACAATTGGGACCTGAAGAAATCCGTGTATACCCGAGGGAGTCATTTAGATGGGAGGAGCATAAGTGAAGGATAACTGTAGGTTTATATTTCTGCATGACATAAGTTTTTCAGACATAAAATTTTCTATTTTCTACAAGTAAAATATGGCTATTTATGTTATAAATTAAATACGGGAAATAAAAAATAAATTTCATAAAAAACCCCACTCGGGCGTCCTGTCAATAGGACAAGTATTTTCGTTGTATTTTCATCATGGCTTAACAATTATTCTTTTTACATGCATATAATAATGATAGTATATGTCTAAACATTTTTTAACACATTCCATCTAGTTGAAAAGTGTTTATGACTTTAACTTGTCTGCCATCTGGCTGCCTCTCCATGATAAAACTCGCGTAAATATACTCAGATTGCCGTTTATTTGTCGTTTACCACTGCATGTTTTCTATTGCAAATGAAGTGTGTAGCACTTATACTTTTATCACAAGGGCAGACAAAAGTATTCTGTTACATTACAGTCGAATTAAGCGTTTCAAGTGCATTTTGATGATGCTACGCCATTTGAAACATGATGAAATTGATACATAATTATGAAGCGCATTAAAACATGCTTTTTGTAGAATATGGAGTACAAAGTATTTATTATTCATTTAGAGGGTCAAACAAAATAACTCTGTTAAACATTGTTCTACGTGAAAAAAATAACTTGCAGTGTAATTTAATGATGTTTCACTATTTGAAACATAATAAAATATATATGCATTACTATAAAGTTTACTGCTCACTTAAAAGTATGGTGTGCATTGTGTTTATCGTTAATTGACAGGGGTACACAAGATATATATTGGTTACAGTATACATGCGATAATTACAGTCTATGTGTGATAAGTGCGTTTTAAAGTTTGGTTTGCGTTTTTAAGTTTAACTATTTTTTTTTCTTATTACGTGGTGTGTATAAATTCGGTTGATTATATACAGGGCTACAAAAGGGAAATCGTAAGTATTACAGATTATGGGAGTAAATTGCTTACGGGTAGTTTTTAATTGTATTACGGATTTTGTTGTTGAACTATATTTAGTAGACTAATATAAGTTTGTGGAATATAAATAAATTCATATATAGGGCTACGCAAAGAACGAAATACATTATCGTTAATGGTTGTAATTGCTGGAAGTGAGTTTTAAGTTGCCTTATACGATTTTACCTAAATTAAATTTTAGCTTAATATGCGGTGTGTACAAAAGTGTTTAGATAATATACAGGGAGATAATATACAAAAGATTTTAAGTGCATTTTCATCGATTGGCGAAAATTTCTAAATGTAAATTTTCTAACTGAACTAAATTCTATGTAGTATATATCTAAATCTATATATCATATACAGGACTACACAAAATAATTCGACTACTTTTTTACAATGGAAGGTAATTTCGAAAACTGTATTTTTCAGTGTAGAATATTTTTTCTAAACTGTTTACTTACATATGTTCTTTTAACTTTTTTAACTGTAAATTTTCGCTAAACAAATGTTTCATTCTTTAAATTTTCTGGATGTGTTGGAAAATGTTTCATAACCTATGCTTGACGCATGATTTTTCGTTTTTGTTATATTATGACTTCATTTATGTTTCAACATTTAGTAATAATAACAATAATAATAAAAAAATTGCGTAATACTCTTTTTACCGTTTTATTTCAAACAAATGTTTCATTCTTTAAATTTAAAACAGGGTATACTGTTCCGAACGAATAATTTGTAAAAAATCCGAACGAATGATCTGTAATAAATTTGAATGAATAATTTGTAATTTGTAAATTTTTGTAATGTAAAAAATACTAGAAAGTTGTTATGCTTATCTAATCTTGTTGCAATCCTGTTGAAAACTTGATTACTGAATATCTCGAAATTTGTATTTTTAAAATTAACTTGTTTAAAATGCGAGCCATAGATATATATATAATGTGTATGTGTGTTCGTAATTTTTTCCGATAAAAATGAATAGCTTAGTGAATATCATAATTAGATGTATTTTCTATTAATATATTTTTTAATAACTTTTTCTAATATCTATATTTGTAATACATAAATTAATTAAACAGAAACAAAAACAATGAAAATTACATTACAAAGATGTAAATTATAGACATTATTACATTACAGAGATGTACAAACGAATTTTACATTCAAGCCTTTCGTATATATATATAATGTGCCTGTGTGTGCAGAAATTTTTGCATTAAAAATGAATGCCACAATTAAAAAACACGTATATCCTATTAATATTTTTTTAAATCCGTTTTTTATTAGTGAAAATTTCAATTAAATTATTTTTTGCATTTCTAATACCTATATTTCTGGCACTTAAATTAACTGTACAAAACCAAACAAAAAATAAAAAAATAAAATTTAATATCCTTTCACAAATGGATAATTTCTGTTATTCAGTTTGTCATTTTCTTTAGAGAAACCTTTTAATTAAGGTCTTATGTTTGACCTGTTCCATGATCCTGAACCGAAAAGAAGAAAAAAGAGTTTTGTCTAAGATAAACACTAGCTAAGCCCTGGAAATTCTTAACTTATGTTTTAATTAAAGAAATCAAGAAATGCTCCCAAAAATAGGAATATAATCTTGATGTTCTTTTTATCTTCTTAGTTTTTTCCCCCCTCTCAGGAGAGTTGAAAGTTAATACCATAGGATTAACCCTCTAAAGGCCCCTAAGTACCAAGGGAGAGAGAAAAGGAAATTTAGCGTGTTAAAAACAAGTAGCTGATAATGAGATTTGATAAGTAAAAATAAAATTAAGACATACTCAGAATAAAAAATCCTTTTTTCTTTATTAGCCATAGAAACCGAACTATATACATATTTTGAAAGTATCCGTTTTCTCTGTTATTTGATTGTTAAAATGTAAACGGAGAACATGTTTGGTATTAGGTAGATATTAAAGAATGGATAGTTTAAAACATTTTTTAAATAATGTTTAATTAATAGGTGTTATTCGTAATCTGCATTACATCTTTAAAAATTATATTTTGTTTTTGAAAAATTAGGTTCGTTCCTTTTTTAAATTAGTATATATATATTTTTTCTTGTTAATTATAAGAAAATGAACCATACGCATGTTTAAAGTATCCTTTTACTGTGTTATTACATTGTTCAAAGATAAACGGGGGACATTTTTGTATTTTGTATCTATTAAAGGTTAAATATTTTTAACCTTTTTTTAAATAACGCTTAAGAACTAGGTGTTATTAGTAATATGAAATATGTCCTCTCAATACACACATATATATATATGTATGTGTGTGTGTGTATTGTTAAATACAACATTTTAGCTCCTTCTCTTTTAGACAGAAACATACAATAAATCGCTAAATATTATGTCATACTCATGATCTATTAAAAAAAAATAGAATGTTAGTCCCAAATGTAGTTAAAAAAAAAAAAAAAAAAAACAGCTTTCTCTTCAATTTCTGTTATTTCTTAAACCCTGTTTTGAGGTTGATGATAGAAAGCCAAACAGACAAAAATGGGGAAAAGGCAAAAAGGAAGATAAATGAATAGATATACTAAATTGATAAATTTTTCCGGTTTATTTCCAATGAAAATTGTAATTTAAAAATAGCTTATTTATTTTTTGTAATTAAATGTCAAATTCATTGTGCAGGTATGAACCAATTCATAAAAATTTATTTAAGTTAAAGACCATCCATATACTTAAAGCTAACCTGCTTTTTAGTTTTTCGTGCAAAAATGCTATTTATACGCATGCGCGAGCATTCAGCTAATCAGCTAGAGGCTTTTACTATCTTCAGACGCGATGTTCCAGCCAATGAGGTGAAGGCTTTTTCCTCTCTCTAGAAGCGTATGTGGTCCATTTGGTTGTTCGGTTGTTGAAACTTTATAGATTTCTTTTATTAAGGTATTTTTTCATTTTACCGTATTTATTTTCTTTTTAAGTCGTATGTATTTTAGTACTTTGAATTTTTTATAACTAACCCTTTTTTTTTTTGAGAGAGAGAGATTTCGTGGCACGAAATTCCGCGAATCGTTTCCGATGTAAACAAACTAATTTTAAACTTTTAATATGTAATTCTGTGTGATATGATTAAATTCAGGTTTTCTCAGCGACGATCACAGTATTTTTACCAAATAATTTTTGTATTAATCAAGCTTTTTTGGTTATTAAGCATAGCTAAACACGAAAGAAAACTTTGTTATTTTAAGATTTTGATGTGAATTATTTGCGTACATTTATAAGACGAGTTTCACTGAATAATTCAAGAAAAAAAAATCTCATCATTATACATATTTAGTTTTGCATTATTAATTATTTACTTGGCCTTTACTTTTAATATTTCAAACTTACAGCTGAATGTAACTATTAAAACATTTGAAATACTGTATTCGTAAAATAAATTAGTTTAAACACTCGACAATTACTTTTAGTTATGCATTATTAATTATTTACTTGGCCTTTACTTTTAATATTTCAAACTTACAGCTGAATGTAACTATTAAAACATTTGAAATACTGTATTCGTAAAATGAAATTTCAGCTTAAACACTCAACAATTACTTTTAGTTATGCATTATTAATTATTTACTTGGCCTTTACTTTTAATATTTCAAACTTACAGTTGAATGTAACTATTAAAACATTTGAAATACTGTATTCGTAAAATGAAATTTCAGCTTAAACACTCGACAATTACTTTTACTTATGCATTATTAATTATTTACTTGGCCTTTACTTTTAATATTTCAAACTTACAGCTGAATGTAACTATTAAAACATTTGAAATACTGTATTCGTAAAATGAAATTAGTTTAAACACTCGACAATTACTTTTAGTTATGCATTATTAATTATTTACTTGGCCTTTACTTTTAATATTTCAAACTTACAGCTAAATGTAATTATTAAAACATTTGAAATACTGTATTCGTAAAATGAAATTTCAGCTTAAACACTCAACAATTACTTTTAGGTTAAATTCAGGTTTTCTCAGTGACGATCACAGTATTTTTACCAAATAATTAAAAGTACTACATGCATGCATCTATCTATCTATATTAGAAATTGTGCAGGTTTCTGGTCACTGTTTTGTTTACATATTTTAAACAAAAATTTCAATTTAATAATGCACTGAAAATTATAATGAATGCTTACAATTAAACACAACACCACAAAACAAAAAATTTCACAAAAACACATTATTTCCCCGATATTTTCCCACAACTAATCAATAAATTTCATGATATTTTATTGCGATTTTAAACCATGAACTTTAGTACTTTTCTGTTATACGGACACTATGCCAAAATGTATGTATGTATGTAAATGTATGTATGTATGTTTGGCGACAATAGTGTACGTATAACGGAAAAGTGCCTGAATTATTATTTATATATATATATATAAAATATAAACATAATTGGCGACACAGCAAGTTTTCTGGATTTCTCCCTGTCTCTCTAACCACATTGTTAACAAAACAAAAAATTCACGAAAAACACATTATTTCCCTGATATTTTCCCACAACTAATCAATAAATTTCATGATATTTTATTGTGATTTTAAACCATGAACTTTAGTACTTTTCTGTTATACGGATACTATGCCAAAATGTATGTATGTATGTTTGGCGACAATGGTGTCCGTATAACGGAAAAGTGCCTGAATTATTATTTTTTTATATATATATAAAATATAAACATAATTGGCGACACAGCAAGTTTTCTGGATGTGAAAGGCGGAGATGAATTTCATTCATTCAATGACTGTTTTAAAAGTTTCAAGTTTGGATTGAGTGCACCTGAACATAAAAACCAATACCTATTTCTATGTTCATGATTGAGTTATTTGGATATCTTTTCGTATAGCACAGAAAATCATTTCTCCCGCTTTCGTAATACAGATAAATTCTGGTGTATTTTTTTTTCTTCTTTTTATATCATAAGTACTTTTCTACTTTAAATTTTTTAATTGTCGAGTTTCAAAGCTGAAATTTCATTTTTCGAATGCAGTATTTCAAATGTTTTAATAATTACATTCAGCTGTAAGTTTGAAATATTTAAAATATTAAAAGTAAAGGTCAAGTAAATAATTAATAATGCATAACTAAATATGTATAATGATCAGAATGACATATTAAAATGTGTACAGAATGACATGAAAATTTTAAAAAACTGAAATTTTGCACTTGCAACTTAATTGTAAATTTCATTGTTTACATTGGAAACGATTTGTAGATTTTAACAATTTGCTGAACTTCGTGTCACCAAATTACTAAATCTCTCTCTCTCACTCTCCAAAAAAAAAAAAAAAAGGGTTAGTTTAAAAAAATTCAAAGTAGCAAAATACATACAACACAAAAAGAAAATAAATACGGTAAAATGAAAAAATTACTTTAATAATAGAAATCCATAAATTTTCAACAACGACATCAAACGAACGTATCTCATCTTTCGTTTGTGATGAGGAACGCTCCTTTGGCCCCCTCCACTCATTGGCTGAATTGTAAAGGGCAAAATTGGGGGACAAAATGACTACAGCATTTCTGAGAAAAGAAAAAATCAGAAAATTCACAGAAAATAATTATTTTTGTTGCAAGTTGGGTTAACTGTCTTTATGGTTCGAGTCGATTTCAGACTGAGTGTAGATTTCTGCAAGTTGGATTTGGGTTAACCCGATTTTTCAAAAGTTAGTTCAAGTTCAGTATATTATTTCAGATTAAAACTATACCTATCAGGGCTTGAATTTCAGGGCGGAATTCGCGCGGAAAATTTTGAAATCCCGCCCAAAAAAGATCATGAGCGGGAGCCTCCCGCCCAAAAAATTTCAGCATTTTTGGAGAAATTTGCATTATTTAATTTACCTGCAACTGAACGATAAATTTCGTGATTTTTTTCCCCCGCAACTGATTGACGGACTGTGTGTTTTTTCCGCGACTGATCGACGAACTTTGTGGTTTTTTCCGTGACAGATCAACGAACTTTGAGTTTTTTCTGCAACAGATTGACAAACATTGCGTTTTTTAAGCGACTGATCGACGAACCTTGCGTTTTTTGGGGACATATCGACGAACTTTGCGTTTATTCCACAATCGATCGACGAAATTTTTCTTTCTTCCCTGACTGATCGACGAACTTTGCATTTATTCCGCAATCGATCGACGAAATTTGCTTTTTTCCGCAACTGATCGACGAACTTTGCGTTTTTTCCGCGACAGATCAACGAACGTTGCATTTTTTTCTGCGACTGATCAACGAACTTTGCGTTTTTTCTGCGACAGATAGACGAACATTGCGTTTTTTAAGCGACTGATCGACGAACCTTGCGTTTTTTGGGGACAGATCGACGAACTTTGTGTTTATTCTGCAATCGATCGACGAAATTTGCTTTTTTCCCACGACTGATTAACGAACTTTGCGTTTTTTGGTGACAGATCGACGAACTTAGCGTTTTTTCCACGACAGATTGATGAACTTTGCGTCTTTTCCACGATCGATCGGTGAATCTCAATCAAGTAAAATCTAAAGTCAGAAATTTATTTAACAACCTAATTGTTAAGGGTCCCTAACACATTTAATGGAACTTGAAAAATACACTGCATATATAAAACTTAACTTTCTTCCCTTTTTTATAATAAAAATAAACATTTTACATAATCATTCTCAGTTGACTTAATTTTTTCAATGGTATTTTGTCATGTCTGCATTAATGTAATTCTTTAAATAGCACGTAAAAGAATAGTGGGGTTTAAAGATTTTTTTTCTCCCTCCCAAACATTACAACTCCCCTCCATTTAAAAATGTTGGTAGGGAGACTCCCGTCTTTGGAAAAATTGAATTTCAAGCCCTGCCTATAATATGTTTGTGTGTATTGAGGTTTGTATAGATGTTTGTGTGTGTGCTGTTTTTAATACAGACAGTTTCATTTTTCACACGAACCTTTCAAAAAATTCACATTCTTTGCGCAATGCTTTAACAAAATTCGCATTTTTTTTCGCGATTCTTTAATGAAATTCGCATTTTTTTTTCTGTATCTTTTTTTTGTCGAGATTCATAATTTTTTCAGCTATCCTATGACGTAATTCGTGTTTTTTTTTTCAGCGATAATTTGACGAAATTTGTGTTTTTTCTGCGATTTTTTTTTTTTCACGAAATTTGCGTTATTTTCCACGATTCTTTTATGAAATTTGCGTTTTTCTGTGATCCTTAGACGAAATTTTCTTTTTTCGTAATGCTTTGATAATAATCACATTTTCTCTGCTGCCTTTTGATAAGATTCATGAATTTTCAGCAATCCTTCGATGAAATTCGCGTTTTTTCAGCAATCTTTGAATAAATTCGCATTTTTCTCGCGATACTTTAACGAAATGTACGTTTTCCAGCGATTTTTTGATAAAATACATTTTATTCCGCAATTTCTAGACGAAGTTTGGCAAGAAAGCGCTATCTTTGGGTGAAATTTCCTGTTTTGCGATTCTTTGACAAAATTTGCTCATCTTTTGTGTAAATCGCGTTTTTCTGTGGCCTTTTAACAAAATTCACGTTTTACATGATCCTTTGATGAAATTAGTGTTTTTCCCGTGATCATTTGATGAAATCTAGGATTTTTTTCCCGCGAAGATTGATTATATGTTTTTAGTCTGCAGGTGCCCTAAAAAGTTTGTGACGCCTGTCGCTGCATTGCACGCATTCTGCCACGGTGTATCAAACAAACAAAATTCATCCTAAAGAATTATTGTTTCGTTTCTGGAAATGAACAACCGTCAACTCATTGGCTGAATTATAAAGGGTGAAATGTGTAGGCACTGAGTATCATCTATACTATTAATGTCGGTAAACGTCTGTCTGTGTGTGTGTTGTTGTGTCTGGCGTCTGTAAGCACAAAACTCTGCATGCAGACGACGGACATAAGTGCTTTTGGTATAAAAAAATTCGTAAGTGGAGTTTTTAAAATTCACAACATTTTGCGGGAGAAGAGGGGTGCGAACGAATTTAAAGAATGAGTCCGCATCAATAATTATGGCGGCGGGGGGGGGGAGTATGTTTTGCCTACATGGGGCAGAGACTTTTCTTTGTTGACACCACTCATATGATATATCGTTCGAAAGGCCTGTGACTGCCTTTTCATGTTATGCATCTGTGTGGTCCATCCCCCCCCCCCTGCCAATTGGGGCACTTTTCTAAATTTTGCACATACCACTCATGTTATATATCGTTAAAAAGGTCTGTGACCGCTTAATCATATTATGCATCTCTGGTGTCCATCCCCCCAATTTGCCCCCCCCAAGGGGGTACTTTTGTAAATTTTGCACAATCCCTTCATGTTACGTATTGTTGGAAAGGTCTTTGACTGCTTATTCATGTTATGCATCTCTGGGGTCCATCCCGCCACTTCCCCCCCCCTTAAGGGGGGCAATTTTCTAAATTTTGTTGACACCCCTCATGTCATATATTGTTGGAAAGGTCTGTGACTGCTTAATGATATTATGCATCTCCAATGTCCATCTCCTCACTTTGCCCCCCCCTCCCCCAAGGGGGTACTTTTCTAAATTTTGCAGACAACCCTCATGTCATATATCGTTGGAAAGGTCTGTGACTGCTTAATCATATGCATATCTCCAATGTCCATTTCCCCACTTTGCCCCCCCCCTCCCCCAAGGGGGTACTTTTCTAAATTTTGCAGACAACCCTCATGTCATATATCGTTGGAAAGGTCTGTGACTGCTTAATCATATGCATATCTCTGATGTCCATCTCCCCGCTTTGCCCCCCCCCAAAGAGGTACTTTTCTGAATTTTGCACACAACCCTCATGTTATATATCGTTGGAAAGGTCTGTGACCACTTAATCATATTATGCATGTTCCGTGTCCATCCCCTACTTTACCCCCCCCCCAAGGGGGTACTTTTTAAAATTTTGCACACACCCCTCATGTTACATATCGTTTGAAAGGTCTTTGACTGCTTATTCATGTTATGCATCTCCTTGGTCCATCCCGCCATTTCCCCCTCCCCAAGGGGGCACTTACCATTTACTTGCACAACAGCGCTAAATGTGTCAGATGAAAGAAATTCCGAGAGTACATGTGCCAGTGAAACTTAGCCAATTGCTGTTCTTCAACCTAGCTTTAATTCAAAGTGGGTTTTTTATTTATTTGAATTATTCTGCAAAAGTTTCAAACATTTTAAAGCAGCTATGAATTTTATTTTTATGGTACTATCAAGTTTTTTGCCGTCAAATTTTGACGGGTTCCATCTAGTATTAATAATGTCTAAAATTTTAAAAACAATATTTGAAATTGATTCATTGATGTCAATAAAAATAGGAAAACAATATCTATGTTAAATTTTCAGATTTATTTACAAGGAAAATTGTAATACTGAATAATTGCTTATGCCTTTTCCGCAATTGAATGTCAATATTTATTGTGCAGGTATTAAACAATCTAAATAAAATTATTCCAGTTAAAACAATATAAAAAATATAAAAATATTATTTTTTTTTCTTTTATTCATCGATATGTCAATGAGAATAAAAAAAAACTATTTTTCTGTATTACTGGTATAAAAATGATATCCTTTTGATTATTTGAAATGTCTCGTTAATATATATATTTAATTAAAAATAGATACAACCCTGTAAATTTGGAAATTTTTGATCTACAACTGAAACTGCTAATATAAGTGAATCGATTTTCAATTCCAATTATTGAAGCTATTCTTCTAAGAATGTTAATTCAACGTAAAAAAAAAATATTAATTGAGAATAGGTATAGTTATTCCTTATTCTTTAATTTTCGCATTACAGATCAACTGCTCTTTTAATTTGTTTTATAATAAAAATGACAATCTCCTGTATTCAACGTTATAAATATTACTGGAAATTTGCACAGATTTTAAATCATTGTGTAAGAAGCAAACAGAGGTTTAAAATTAATATAGCACATCCTTATAGAATTAGTAAAAAATAATTTTGAAATGTGTTACCTATTAAACAGTTATTTATCATCGTAAAACTTTAATGAAATTGTTTATTACTCTTAAATAGTCTTCAAAAATCCCTCTGTTAAAAAAAAAAATAATAGCCTTTTCGTTTGTTTTTTACAATTGTTTCCATATTATTACTGTAATCCATTTTTCTTATTTACAAAATAGTTTTTAAAATTTTGTCTTTATTTTCTTCTTTTTATGACTTTATGCATTTTTATTAATCAAGAGTAACTCTGGTAGCCATACGTTTTATTCAATAGGACATATTGAAATTTCATATTAAAAAAAAAAAAGAAACCTTATAGAAAAAAACTATTTTGAATAAATGTACAGATATTCGTACCGAATTAAATGTCAGCTCATATCAAGCAACATTTTAAAATTTTACCAAGTAGGAAATTGTTTACAAATAAAGAAGCTTTGTTTTCTACAAACTACGTTCGCCATCTAGAATCCAGACACCGCAGGCTCTAAATACACGTTAATTTGCTCTTTTGTAAAAAGATTATCCGATTATAGAAGATTGAATGATATTATCACGACCAGTGGCTATCATCTTTGGGTTGTCATTCATTTCCCTTTGACTGAGGGATTTTTCGCTTCGGCCGCAGCTGCAACCGCAGCGACAATGGTTGCAGCTTTCGGCAGCAGCTACAACCGTCGCGAAACGCGTTTCGAGAGCTGACGCCCGTTTTCGTGATCGATTAAGTAAGATAAATTACACATTTGAAAATTAGCTTTTATAAAATGTTTAAGTAAAAATTGCCGGTCCATCCCGGACTTTTGTGATGTCTAGAAGAAAAGTTTCTTTTTAGACGCTGGAAAAAAAATAGTTTTAAAGATGGCGGTTGGTATATCATTTTAAATATGACATAATTTTCAACATTACATGCTTTTCGCTCGAAATGAATTAATTATCGTTAAGTTTTCTTTCTTTTTTTAAATATTCACGCCTAAATATATTTTTCAATTTTAAAGTGTCTGTAAAAAATTTTACTTGGATTTTTTTAAATATTGCAACAATTATTAAAAATCGGCTACTTCAAACTGTGAATTAAATCTCTATTCAGATGATGAAATTTTGAATTAAAAAATAAAAAGTAATAAAAAATTAGACAAATTAAGAAAAATAGATGATTGGACACTGTACACCAGAATCTAGTCAAGTACGCACCTGCAAAATAGTGTTAAATCGCTGTCCATAGTTTTTGATCCTATAAAATTTATTTAACTGAACTATCTTGACCTATGTCAATATTAAATAGCGCTTAAAAAAATTCTTCGATTTAACACATGTCTGCTTTACCGTTACATTTCTCACAATTTTCCATATGGAAACGTTTTTGCATTATAAGGCGAGAAAACCAAAGTGTCAAAATAAATTCAATTGTAGCAGCAGCAGTATTATTTACTTTTTATTTTAGGATAGAGATTCCTTTTTTTCAGACAATGATCGTAGATAGATCATAAAGAGTTTTACGAAGCTTGATCTACTTTTGCGATTTTGAAAGAATTGATAATTAATACAAAACGCGCGCGCGTGATCTTTATGCACAATCCCGTAATTCACCTGCTTCAAGAGTAATTACGCGTCAGTAACGCTCATATTTTTAGACTCATTAATAACAATAAATGAATATGTTTTCATAACAACAACAAGTTTAGCGAAATCAGTTACGGGTGAACACAAACCGCATTGGACGTCTGATTAGAGCTTCATGTAGTTCTGTAGAGCTCTGTAGAAGTACAGAGCTGTACCTCTGTACTTCTGTAGAGCTACCTCTCTTCCGACTGAACATTGAACAATAGATAAGGTTCAATGGGCTTCCAAGTTGAAGGGTTTCTCCACGCCCTGGCTAGGAGAAATGGTAGAGCAAATCATGAAAACAAAGTGAAAAAGTATGGCTGTAGTGCGAAGCACTATATAATTTTAAGGATAGATAACTGAATGCTAAGAATAATTAATTAATAAAGTGGAAGGTGTCGAAAGCCCTAACAGTAGCATACGTCCAGACCTGATCTTGAAATAGATCGACCATACCCCAGAACATCAGAGCTGGGACGAAATAAGTAGTGGAACAGGACAGATGATCTATTTAACCCTTTGAGGGGCGGTGGTATATATTATATACCACCTAATTTTAATCCGATTCAAACCAGAAACATTTAATAAAATTTTACTTTTTTAACTTTGACAGGAAAAAGTTGAAAAATTGTTTTTCCCTATTTTGAACTAAATTCTTTCGTAAATACCGGTGTGAATTCGACGTTACAGGAACACAATTGCTTGCCCCTGAAAGGGTTAAGCAGAATAGCTGAGCGAGCGGCCAATCCGAATATAGGATAGGCGGGGCTTACCAGCAAATTGTAAGTTTCCAGATGATAGAATTAAGTATAATACTTGAAGAAGGTAAACTTTCCTAAATATCATAGACATCTTAAGGTTAGAGTTGAATTTCAAATTCGCTATCATTTCACTGAAGGCGATTAATTTAGACATGAGATCTTTATGTTCAGTAATTTGTGCTAGAACACTGTTGAGTTTAGTTGGGATGTCGTCAAAAGAGTTGCTTTTAAATTCGGATTTAATTTTCGTAATAATCTCAACAGTGGTGTCAATATTGTTGGATAGTTCATGAAAATTGTAAATCTGCTGAGGGCGGGGGTATTTTGATCAATAGGGATTTGTTTAGGTGTTTGAACATTTTTAACTTCCGGGGTTGTTTTAGAATTTGTTGTAGCATTTGCGTAACCTTTCCTAAACTGGTGTTTTGTTGGAAAATTGGATCAGCCCTTGTAATTTGAAGGATGCGGTAGACCGCAACTGAAGGGAGGTGGTTTAGGCGCCTCTGGGGTAATTGTTACTTCACAGGCCTTTGAGAAATGATTAGCTCCGCAACCAACACATCTGGGATTGTTGTGGCAGTTGGAAACGACATGAACAAAATTGATGAGAAAGATAGCACTGATATTTTAAACTTATTGAATTTAGATTTTAATTTTTTCTGGTGGCATCTTCTAAGAGCGCACTTCTACCATTCTGGGCAGTCTTGAAAAAAGAAGGTCGCCGATTCCGCCTGTTACGTGATTAAGACATAGATTGACCAATGGGTTCTGGATGGTCGGGGTGTTTAATACATCGGATGACCGTTGCGGCTTCGATCTCATCCATAGGAGATTGGTGACAATGACAGGTTAATTTTTCTTTAAATTTCAAAACCTCTAAAATATTTTACCAAAATTAATCCTTATTATTATTATTATTATTATTATTATTATTATTATTATTATTATTTATTCATTTTATTATTATTATTATTATTATTATTATTATTATTATTATTTATTCATTTTATTATTATTATTATTATTATTATTATTATTATTATTATTATTATTTTGCTTTAGTAAATACAGTTTTGTCACATAGATGTTTTGGCGAATGAAAATGTTTCAATACGAGCGGAGACTTTTGTTTAGACATAGATACATTTTTATATATGGATTCTAGATACAAAATTTACACGTATAATACGAATTTTCATGATAGCAGCGATTTCAATAACATCAAAACAGTTTGACTTAAAGAATTTAATATTACAACATCTCATAAAAACATTAAGGTTATTAATTTAAAATTTATGCATGGAGTTTTAGGGGGTATGTTACATGCTTGTATGTTATGTATGTTTTACTTAAAAATGGCTAGTGAAATGGAAATTAGTTATTGATAAAACTTAATCACATAAAATTCCCTTTTCAATTCTTACAGCTAACAAGTTCCTTCAATCCAATATTATCTTTATTTCGAAACTATTAAATGTGACTTCATTTCTAAATGGAAATTAGAGCAGCAGTGCACAAAGTTCAGCTGAAACGACTCTGAAAAATCTCAGATAAATCATCTTCTTAAATACTATACTAACAGTGATGTAGCGTACTATGTTTGCATAAACTATGTATTCCTGCATAAAACACAATTAAAAAAACACGAGAAAATCGCAACTTCGGGATTTCAGTAATCTTAATAGGAGAGTAACACTCATTCATGCACACGGAGTAAGTTATGAAGACTAAGCGACCACGACGAACACATTTAAGCAGAACTTTCGTAGAGTTAAAATAAATGATCAACATAAAACAGCACAAATAAAAATATATAAAATGGCAAACAGCTGCTTCGGAGCCCCCATCACCAGTGCCAAATTTAAAAGTTCAAAAACTTATCCAAAAGTTTAAACCATGTAGGTATGCTTCGTCTCCACACGTGACCAATATAGAATGGCAGCGAGTTTTTTAAAAAACAACAGCGGAGTCAGGAATCACATGTGACGTAGGATACAATAGGAGCGTCCGACCAGATTGGATGAGTTTAAGTACGGATGAGATAAAATGGGGGGAGGGGGAATAGAAGAGAATTGATAAAATGAAAGATAGCCAGACATTTTGAAAATTTGGTGTAATAAGTTGCCCGAATCCTTCCATATATGATAAGCTTCCCACAAATCAAGGTCGTAAATCGATGAGCATTTCTGAATTATTGAACCCTCTGAAAAGTTAAAACTGTGATTGCTAGACCAGCAATGGTTATCAATCGCAGATTGTTCAGTGTCACAATTTTTAACTTAGTATTCATGTTCCCCCAAGTGGACCATAAGGGAATTTTATATATTTTTATTTGTGCTATTTTACGTTGATCATTTATTTTAATATAACGACACAAAGTTCAATCTACCTATTTTAAACTTTCGTAGAGTGTCTTTATGAACAAGAGTTCACTCATTTATATGTGGTATCTAAAGAGACAGATCTACCTATGTATTTGTGGAGAAAAGGATTGATAAAAAAAATCTGAACAAAAGCATTTTGTGTAACGAGATCTTCTGTAATGAAAATAAACAAATATATATGATTAAGAATATTTCTGAAGTTTTTATTTTCAGCAAATTTCTGAAATTTAAAACATCACTAAAACATGCCTTTATAATATGCAAAAAGTAATGTTCTTGCTTGCATCGTTTTAAAAACTGTATTAGATACGTGTACATAAATACATGAAAAAAAAAACACCAAAACGTAATATATAAGAGTAAAAAAAAACGCTCATATTTTTTTCATCAAATAACAAAGATAAAACTATTTCGTTAATTCATATAATTAAGTAGAAGCTTTTTTATTACTTTTTCGCTTAGTTAATTACAGTGTTTTAAAAATTGTTTCCATTTAATGTGATTAAAAACAATTTAATTATGATAAAACAAATTTTCACGCTTTGCAATTTTGATAATAATTGAGTATTTATTATTGCCTATTAATGACTATTTAAATAATTTAACCTGCCGCGAAGCAATTTGTCCTGAAAAATAATCATTTTTAGCAACATTTACGATGCCAGAAAAATGAATTAAATTTTCCTTATTGGTCGTAAATTTGAAAGAGATGATCATTTTATCCGTGATAAAAGAAGAAATTAAATGTTTCAAAATTATGTCTTTTTTTACTCGCAAAGTTTTTTTGATCTATAACTTTTTTTTGTTTTGTTTTTTACTACATTTATTTATTTATTTATTTTTTTGTCATTTATTATATGATGAAGCAGTGAAATATTTTTTCTGTTCTCAACATTTAAACATATTGTTTCTGTCTTAAAATTTTCTGCAGTTTTGAAATTCATTTTTTATATTTTGCTTATATTTTCCTATTTTAAACAACTTTTCGCTTATTTATTTATTAGCAGTCAAATTCTCGAATTTTAAGATTTATGAAATGAGATGTTTCTGAGATATTAAGGTATCCCACTAACGTTTTAGGCAAAGCGTATGCATGATTAGGAGGCAAAAATCTGAAAAATAACGATTTTGTGGATTTTTCAAATATTTTTAATATTGTATATCTCCCTTTTAAACGTTATATTACGTTTGTTCATACGGCAACGAGAAGTTTGAAAATTTTAAGTAATTCCGTTTGTTTGTATTTGGTCATATTCCTTGACCATGCCACTTTGAACTCGGTCATTTCAAAATGTTATGTATTGAAATTCGATGAATCTGTTCTTAAAAAGTACTATACATAAATATTTGTAATTTTGCCTAAATATTCTATAGATATGTCTGTCTAATCGGAAGTGAACTGTTGCAGCTAATATATTCGCGGTACATGTACCAAATAAGGATTCAGATCATAATAAACGGTTTTATATCAAAATTATCGTTTTAACCGTAGTTAGATGTAATATTTATAAAGATTTTTACAATATTAAAACATGCATACTCATGTCATTGTATAATAATGGCCAGGATAGTTCAAATCAAAAGACATTTTAAAGTGGTTTTATTAGGAATACGTGTTTTAAATAAGGACAAAAATTTCTAAATGCATGATTTAACTTTAATTAACAGATAGTTTGCAGATATTACACCAAAATAGAACAAAATAATTAGTTCTTTTTGTAATACAATATTCTGTGGCAGCTCTATTTACAGACATGCTGTATCGAACAGCCAAAACTTTTGATTCCATTTGTCGTCACTCTATTGAGTTCTCATTACCATCGCTCTGATACATTCAATAGTTTTCTACAAATATTGACACAGAAAATGTTTATCTTTCGCAATGATAATATACGATAAAAATGGAGTCTCCCTTAGTAAGACTAAGACCAGGTCTCATCTTAACAGAAATATCCTGATCTTATTAGGAGATTTCTGTTTTTCACATATCTCACTTTCAAAATCAGACAGAATTTAAAGTACAAAATATTTCAATATACATTCTAAAATATCATTAAATTATCTCAAATATCATGCAAAGATTGTAAAATTCAATGAATAATTTACGCTTATTTTATATGAAAGTTTATTTACTGTTTCTAACAATGACGTCGCAGTGGCACCAACTTTTGAAAAATATTGGGTGGGTTCAAAAATATTTTGGTAAAATTGTACGACCAGTTTTTATTTATTTGTTTATTTATTTATTTTTTTAAATAGTCGACAGATAGAGAAAGATGATAACTCTATGTCAAGTAATCATATTTTAATAAAATTGCAATTTTATTAAATTATATTCTCACGAATTCCTATAAAGGTACTAATATTTACTGTAATATCATCCTACCATGAATATGACTACAAATGGAAAAAACAAAAAGTTAAACATCCAACAAAACCTTTATGTGATTTTTCGGGCCTTAAATCAGAAACTCATTGACATATGCTCGCTGGTAAATGGTAAAACAAATTTTGTTAAGGAAATAAATAGCGGAATAAAACAATGGAAATTGGGCTCATTGGGTTTGAAAATTATTGGGTGGGCTCAGGCCCCACAGGTCCATATAAGTGGGCTCCACTGAGACGTGTCAAATAATTCAGGGTGCGAAAATGACGATGAAGCCGGTATCGGTTGTGGTAGAAAATATCCGCGCAGTCAAGAACACATAACCTCTCAAGTACACTCTCTTATTTATGAACCAATTTGGATGTGATTGAGTATATGTATAGAACATACCAAGATATCGACAGATTTCGTTGGCCAGCTTCATCCGCCATTTTGTTTCAAAATGGCGGCAGTTAAATTAAAAAAAAATTAATTTCAAAAAGATGTACAAAAAATTATAAATTGAAAAAATTGTTTCTCTTAAGTGTTAGAAAACGATACAAGGATTCTGCAATATTTTTTGCTTTGCTATATCTTAAAAAATGGCTGAGATATGGTAGTTTGAAATTCGAGGGTGGCTGAGATTTTGGAATAATCTGATATTTTTTATGCTGTAACTCTCGTATTTATGAACCGATATGAATGTGACTGATCATGTGTACAGAAAATGCCAAGGTCTCGACCAAGTTCGTTGGCCAGCTTCATGCGCCATCTCGTTTCAAAATGGCAGCCAGTTAATTTTTTAAAATTTTTTAATAAATTCAAAAAGATATATAAAAAATTATAAATTGAAAAAAGTTATTTCCATTAAGTGTTAGATCGTGATACAAGGATTCCGGAACATTTTTTGTTTTGTCCTTATCTTAAAAAATGCCTGAGATATAGCAGTTTCAAATTCTAGGGTGTCTAACATTTTGAAACAATCTGATTTTTGTTATGCTGTAAGTCTCATGCTGAAATTCGCATTCAAACGAAAGCGATTTTAACGAAAACCGGGACTGAATCCTCTATAATCGGGTTCCAGCATTTTAGCTTCGGGTGTTTGAGTAAAATGAGTTGAATTTTTAAAAACTTGGACTATGAAAGCTACCTTTTCCTACCGGTACAGGCCGGAAGGACTTTTTTGTTTTATTTCTGATCACAACGTTATAATAAAGTAATATATTACATAAACTAAACGTTGTGGTACAACATTCCATTAAGGATAATGGCCATCGATTTCCAACTCCGTTTTCTTGGCAATTAGCCTTGAGGTGCAAATATTCTGGTGTCACGTGGTACTCTAACTCAGAACTTTCAGTATTGTAGCTTCAGAGCAAGCTTGGTACTAATGCTGTCGACTCCGAAGGTATTAAATGTTGAATAACAAATGCATCTAAATTCTTAAAACTGAGTCTTTTAGCATTTCCATGGAGTACCTTGGAATGTGTATAATGGAGTACATGTGTATTAAGTATAAGTCTATCAATAAGTTCATGAACGTGTAATAAACTCCACTATAGAATTTAAAAAAAATAATACTACAGGAAAACAAAAATTCTTCACTTTCAAATTAAAATTAATATTATTATTAACAGTTAATTTCAATGCGTATAAGCATGAAAATGAATTTTTTTTTTCACTGATTTTTGTATTTGAAGCATAATATAAGTCTACATAATGAAGCATAAGTAAAGACATTTTTAACTTGCCTCTATGTTTCTGCAATACAAGAAATCCAGACTAGGAAGTGCGTAACGTCATGGCCTCAAATGAAAATCTCGGGACAGATGTTTACAATACGAGTACGTTATTTTTTAAAACTTCTCAAAGCTTTCTTCTGCAAAAAAATGAAATCTTCATATAAAAACCCCTGACTGAAACTATTATTTTCTATGGAAGTACAGCAAACTCTGGATATTTTCTAGTGATTGATTCTTTAAAGAAGCATTTCCAAACATGATTTTGTTATGTCAGTGGATGGTTTGCTTTTGTTTGATTTCTGATCATAACTTTATAATAAAGAAAGATGTCTACTGATATATGGCATAAACTAACTTCGAGACTCAACTTTCAATTAAGGATAATTGTCAACGGGGCCCAACTCCGTTTTATTGACAATTACCCTTCAGGTGCTATATATCAAACGTTCCGGTTTCAGGTGGTCAGCCTAACGGGGAATCCCCTGTATTTAATTTCAGAGCAAGCTTGGTACTCGACTCCGAAGATATTAAACTTTGAATAACAATCTATCTAAATTATTTAAAAAAAAGTCCTTCAGCATTTCCATGGAGTACATTGGAATATGTATTATGGAGTACATGTGTATCAAGTACATATGTATCAATAATGTGTAAAATATGTGTACAGAGGTGCCAACCTTTCATTAATATTCCGTAATATGTGGGTTAATTTGACCCATATTTAACACGTTTTGCACAAGAAAAATTTTAAGAAATTAAATTAAAAAAATTCCACGTAGAAACCTGAAATTGAATAAATAAAGAATCATCCAATAATTTTTCTGGTTTAAAGCGTTGTTAAACTGGTTCAGATTAAACCACATGTTACGGAAGATTAGTGGGAACTTGGAACCTCTGTGTATAATATATGTGTAATGTATGTGTAATAATGTTTAATATCATGAATGTGTAATATTTCTCATCTTACTTAGACTTTTTTAAAAATAATGCTACAAGGAGAAGAAAATTTCTTCACTTTCGAATGAAAATCAATATTATTATTACCTGTTAACTGCAATGCGTAAGCATCAGAACTAACATTTTTTTTCATTGATTTGTGTATTTGAAGCATAATATGAGTCTACATTATGCACCATAATAAAAAACATATTTTATTTGTCCTTATTACGGTAATACAACAAACCTACACAAGCAAGTGCGTAACTTCGTGGCCTCAAATATTAAAATTTCGGCACCGACGTTTGCAATACGAGTACGTTATTTTTTAAAACTTCTCATTTCAAGATTCTTCTGCAAAAACATGAAATCTTCACATCTTCCTATAAAAACCCCTGCCTGAAACTATTATTTTCTATGGAAGTACAGCAAACTCTGGATATTTTCTAGTGATTGATTCTTTAAAGAAGCATTTTCAAACTTGATTTTGTTATGTCAGTAGATGGTTTTGTTTTGTTTTATTTCTGATCATAACGTTATAATAAAGAAAGATGTCTACTGATATATTGCATAAACTAAACTTCGAGACGCAACTTTCAATTAAGGATAATTGTCAACGGGGCCTAACTCCGTTTTGTGGACAATTACCCTTCAGGTGCTATATAGTAAAAGTCCCCATGTGAGTTGGTCAACATAATGCGGTATCTCCAGTTAGTTTCAGAAGATGCTTCGTACTCATTTTGTCGACTTAGAAGGTATTAAATGTTGTAAAACAATATATCTAAATTATTAAAAAGTCCCTTAAAAAATATTAACTTCATGGGATCCACTAGTACTAAACCATTGTATTTATCTAGCACTGTTTTAGTCTGATATATGTCTGCAAGTTTGTGTCCAACTCAAAGAAAAATTAGAAGATGTTATAGTTTAAAACTGAATAAAACCAATATTTTTATTTTTGCATCGATGATACCATTTAACAAAAAAAAGTAATTTATTTAAAAAAGAAAAATATAATCGATAACGTATTAAATATATTTAAGCTTTTGTATTTAAAAGGTTTAATGCTGTGACTTAAAATTAAAATAAAATTCAAATTCAAACTTAAATACGGTTTAAAATGCTAATTGATTTCTGAAAAAAGATAAGATACGTTTCGAAAAGTCTGGCATACATGACATTTGAAAAGAAAATATTTATGTGATTTAACTTTCAATTAAATTGGTTTTACTTTCTCAAGTATAAAAATGTTTCAAGAGAAGCGAAAAAAAAAATGTAAGATATGTTTCTTGAGGTTAAGTTAAATGCTAGCATAAACGTAATTTCTGGCAATCTGCCCTATCGATCTGTTGTAGCTGAACTTCTTCTTCTTTTTGGTAACCAGATTGCGACTGAAATGTTAATAAAAAAATTTCAGGTTTTGAGAGACTTGATATTTGAGTATAAATTGCGCCTTGAAAATATTTATAGAATGTTTTTGTAAAAAATAGGGGTGAATACCTAAGATGTAATAATCATTTTCGACATTTAGAGTACAAATTTTTATAAAATTTTATAAAAATATTAAAAAAAATAATAATAAATTGTGTTTTGTACAAATGAGATTATAGAGGCATTGTATATTTTTTAATTAAAAAAAATGTTGTACCAGGAGATTATAAAGAAATTTTGCAACTGGATGCCATTTGGGATGTTGTTTTTTTACAGCATGGGGTGAGCTAAAACCAGTTAGTTAAATGCAGTCGTCGAATGTTGGGCATTATATGGTTTGTCAAACCGACTCTTGACGGTACGATAAAACCCCACTGAAGAATCCGAGAGGGTCCGGAGCATGTCTGGTCCTCAAGCTAGTTCCGGCTTATTAAATCCTCCATATGTTGTGTGGCAGACCTCACCAGAGAATTATTCTACCGGTAGCTCTGATCATGGAAAGCCTACAGAGGCAAACACTTGTTCCTCACCAAAAAGCGAAAAAAAAATTAAATATTAGTAAATTAAATGAAAAGATAGACATTAAAAAATGAAAACTAGTCCCCGAAGCATACGCAAACAGAAACAATCTAAAGTCTCACAATTACGTTTACAGTAACAAAAAAAAAAAAAAAAAAATTCAAAATGACAATACCCATTTTTTTTCCCATCGCGAAATGATCTTCACGCTGGAAAAATGCAAATAGTTTTAAAAATTAATTTTAGCTGTAGAAATAACGACATAAAATAAACGCAAAGAAGATCATTTCGTGTTCAACGTGTGCTGCAAGAAGAAATTGTTTACATTGTTATATACCGCCAACTCGCGTTTCTGTCGTCAACGGGGACATCCGAATACACCTCAGTCAGTTTTTGTCTCTTGGGTTATTTCAAATTATTGATATACATGTGGCTTTCGCTAAGAGAGTCTGACGCAAAAAATGCCATCAGATGGGAAATCTTGTATTGTTTTCATGCCACCGGGATTTATTATTGCCCATAGTTTCCAGCATGCGATATGTCATCGTTTGTAAACGAAAACGCTTAAAATTTTTGTAATCCCAATAAAATATTTGTTTTTTGCCGTCTGTGTGGGTAGCATTTGTTTTTCTCGCTGCTTTTTTTTGTGGTTGCTTTCACTAATTTCACTGATAAATTATTATTTTAATGTCATGTATGATTTTTACGGTATACATCATTTTGTGGGAAAAAAAACTGAATATTGCCATTTGAAATTTTCGAAATTTTGTCTCTGCAGCCGTAATTGCCAGATCTCGTTTGTTGTTCTTTACCTCATTCTCGAGTCGATGTTCAACCCCATTTCAAATGGCATCCCATTTTTTTAATAGTTTGGTCGCGCTAGAGATTCATGTATTAGCTTTTTTTATAATCAACCTATACTTCCAAAAGTAACCAGCACCGGGTGCTAATGGAAAATGCAAATAAATCAGAATGTAAGAAATGACCAAGGAAAAAAAATCCGACATCTCTGCATTCCATAAATTTATTGAAACAATAAGTGTACCATATGAACTTAGGTATAGAATGTGAACAATTACGGTTATTGACAACACTTCTGACAGCATGTCTGGAAAGTATTCCCATACGGCCTGCTGAATGACACCCTTGAGTGCGGCCAATGTAGCAAAAACAGTACACAAAAGACATTAAATAACCGCACAGCCAAAACTCTGCCCAATTCACTTCTGATAACTGTGGTGGCCACTTGATCTTACAGTTTTAAATTACATTTCGATCTTCCTTGAAAGCATTAAAAGGAAAATTTTCACCATTTTGAAAAGAAAAGTCTCCGGTGAACTTTCAACATAGGTTAAGTTAGAATCTTGAGTGGAACATCCTGCAGATAACACACAGATATATACAGAAATATGGACTAAACATATTCAGGAAAAAGAAAGAGCTACCATTCGGCATTCACTGTGCATGCATTCCAACAACTCAATTGACAACGGTTTTCAAAGAAAGAATAGTAGAAAATGACTATGTAATCATAATCTCCTGAAAGAGATGGTACAACTACATTAAACTGTTATATGCGGAGCATTCAATCGAATCGTTGTGAACACCCTGGGATTCAACGTCGGACATATGGGAGTACTGTTAATTTTGTCATCCTTATGCTGTGAAAGTCGGCTTTTTCCGTTCACAACACACTAAACCACCACTGTGGTTCTCATAAACACGTCTGCTTCATATATTTTATGTCAGCTTCTTTCGGTGACCAACCACCCCCTCTCCCCCATTTTGGAACTAGGGCTGTATTTTATTAAAAGAAGCCTATCTCCCCAGATCTTTTATTGAATTTTTTTTGTCGATTTATTATTGTTTTTATTGTCGGAAACTGATTTTTTTATTATCGTGTATTCGTTACACACGCACATACAGCACACATATATATGACATATTTATACATTTATACTTGTATGTATATATCGCTTACGTATATGAGAGATAGCGAGAAATAATTTAGATTTTTTTATATCAATTTAAAAAATTACATTTAAACAATATTAGTATTACAATTTTATTGTTAAAACTACAATATTAGATTTCTGTGTCACATTTTGGAGTTACTCTTTTTTATGAGAAAGAAAATATACACACATATGTGTGCATTTTGAAATTGTCTTGCATTTTATTTAAGTTTAAACGATAAGGATCTATCAAAATTTCTATTGTAAAAGCTTTAATTTTTCTCGATAAAAATCTTAATTTCTGCAAAACTTAATAATTACTAAGAAAGTCTAAAAGAGTTGTATCTTTATTATAACACCCCGTCTTTGTACTACGACAGCTTCTCCCATCAACTTAACTTAAAGTGTTCTAAAGCAGTTTGGATTGCTATTACTGTACAAAGCCGATTTATTTTCAGAAAGGTTATTCTCGTTTCAAAATAAATGACAAATAATTCTCAGTGTTAATGCCAAAATGTTTTCAAGTTTAAAGACTTTAGATTGACAAGTACATGGAAACAGTGGAGCAGATTAATATTTCTATCATAAAACTCCAGTTTTGCAATATTGCGTTTCAGCTTTTAATGTTTTGAAGCAGATGTGAAGAGAGCCTGATCGCTTAAGGCACTTTATCAAAATTTTAAAGTATCGGAATTTAGAGAAAATACAGAATAAACATGGAGAAATATGATAATTTGAATTTTCTGATTATAAAATTTATTACAACAGAGTAGACCAAGAGATTAAAATGTTTAGAAAATGTATTTAAGCTTAAAATATATATGCATGAAAATTCCAAATTATATTTCATTGGAAATAACTCAATATGAAAAGAAAGATGTATAGCTAATTTTTTTAATAAAATGTATTCAATTCCAATTCTTTTTCACTTTTAAAAGGTTATTACAAATAGAGTCTTTTGGCGATTATCTCTTTAACCACTGATGATAAGAACGTACTTACAAGTACAGAAATGGCATTTGTTTTGGAAATGGCTTTACCAATTATATTAAAATCTGACCGCCAGTTTGTATTTCACAACTACTCATCGTTTAATATTGGACACAGCGCGATGCAAATAACACCAGAATGGATCGGGTGATGTCATATAAGATCTCAGAATTAAAATTTTTTTATTTGTTTTTAAGATATTATTATAATTTCTTTTTGTAACTTCAAACAAATTTTCTCTAAAGATGACAGCTAAATTATGCCACTTTTGTGGATAAAAGAGGGTAAAGAGGCAATAAACAAATTGTTATATTTTTTATTGGCGTCATTTCATCATTAAAATTGAAAATATTTTTCTTTTCAATTTGAATAGATGGTAGAAAATCTTGATTAAATGAAAATTTCCAAGAAAATTCAATGAAATAAAAACATATTTTCATATATTCAAGCTTTATGAATCGATTTATTCTACAGAATATAAAATCGCTTATCGACATTTAGAAATTATTATATTGTAGAGCATTTTAAGCTTTTTACTCAACCAATTATCAAAAATAAGTCTCCATAAATGAAGTCAACTTGGCTGAACTTGTTGATTAATTTGGCGAATTTCTTATTCAAATTCAGTATTAACGAATCTAATCGAATTATTTGCATTTTAGCTTGCTGTTTTCGAGTAACATTAGCTAAAATTTTAAAACGAAGATATAGGAAAGCTACCTTATCCAACTATACAGGTAATATTTTATGCTTTACTGCAATTTTTTAATTCAAAATTTGATATTCATTTAATATTAGATTTGTCTGAATTGCCTTGTTCACCTATCCAGCAAGTCGTGAAAAACACGACACTACAACGACACATGTTAGGCGATACACAAAAATATATACTCAGCGCCAATGTTTGCCAATATCCTTTTAATGATAAGCTGTCGAACATTAATTCTTAAAGCGTCCATAATTTTTGTCTAATACACTGGCAAATAGTCATCGGACCCAAAGTAGCCAAATCGTATTGAAGACGTTTCTAAATACCCGAATTCCTCAAACATTTCACGGATTTAACAATTTTTTTTAATGAACATAAAAAAGTAACTATATTAATTAATAAAAGAAATGATAATTGTACATTAGTTCTATGCCTAACTCAATTATAATTGGATCCACAAATTCTTGAGTTCTTTCAAACAATAATAAATCTTGATGCATTGAAACCGACGTGGCATTTTATTACCTGATAAATCACTTTAAATAAATCAGATAAAGTTGATTTTTCAACGTATCAATAAATCACGCGCAGAAGAATAATGGCTGCGTTTCTCGTGAGACCTCTTGCTGTGTGCTATGATTACTTTTCCTCCTTTCATGCTTCGTGTAATAGTTAAACATATATTTTATATAAAATAGAATATTCTTTGACCCATGGTATAGTTCATCACCAATAAAATAGTCGGAATGTTTTCATAGTTTTCCGTAATTTCTTTATTTCAAAATTATGTCTTGCTTTAATGGTATAGCTAGATCAATTACATAAACACATCCTCTAAAATAAATCATAATTTTGTTCACTTTATTTCTGAACACGAATTAAGAATAAATGAAAGAAGAACGAAAACTCACGCATCAAGCCTAGATTATAAAACATTTTCCAACAAATTCAGAATACAAAGTTCATTGTTTAATAAGGAGAAAAGACCTTGTTTGAACTTATAGGAAAACGCATAAAAGATTTTAAAACCCAATTTCAGCGATTGTCATTGGTAGTCAGAAGAATATCAGAATTATTTTGAGTAGTCCTGTAAATGATCTATAGATTTCTATAGGTACCACATAATAAGCTAAAATTTAGTTCAGTTATGAAACACAAAACATAGTTGAAAATTCCATTTCGACAATTTCGGTCAATAAACGAAAATGTACTCTCAATTAACGGAAATGTACTCTATTTCTAATGTGCAGCCTTGTATATGGTGTATAAAATTTATATACACCAATTAATATACAAAAAATTAGTTTAATTGAAACACGCGTACCACAACAGGAAACGCACTTCCAGCAATCATTACTCATAGACAGTACCGTTCATAGACAGTCCCGACTGTACCCGATTTTTTTTTTTTTGTGTCCCTGTAAATGAACGATGAATGCTATGCAACCCATATTCTATATTAAGCATCTTGTAGTAAAACTCAGTGATATATATAAATTTCAATATATTTTTATCAGTGTTATATCCGCCGTAAACGGTTTTTCCCCCCATAGACAGTAACGTAACGAAAGTATTTTGAGTGCCCCTGTCAACGAACTGTAAATGCTGCACCCTTCATTTTCAATACTGAACTTGCCATAGTTAACTTCAATAATATACAGGGTTTGTCAGAAAATTGTCTAACACATTAAATGATTATAACTCCAGTTTTTATTCACATATAATTAATATTTAAATTGCAAAAGAATCTACATAAAACGCATAACTTTTCTTCCTACAACAGATGTTCAAAATTATCACCGTTTTGGTCAATACACTGCTTATAACGGTATGCTATTGATTCACGAACTTCAACCAACATTTCATTTGTTGCTGTGGCGTATTCTTGCTCAATTGCGGTTCCGGAACATTGTCTATGAACTTCCATTCGTTTCAAACTTATCTTCTATCTCATAGGTGGATCTGACAAGAAACTCCCTGCGATATAGTTTTTGTACTTCTGCTACATTTTCATACTTACAATAGTATTTTAAAATAAATTATCTTTTTTCAAAAGGTAATCTTGGTCCACTCATTACTTCCAATTAATTACACTTTGAAAAGAAAGAAAAATTAGAAAGTTATGACCCGTTAAGCAGTGTACACTGAGAAAAATGACACTTTCAAGTCTGAGTACATCGATGTTTTCATTTTGTTTTGAAACTTTCTGTTTCAAATATGACAACCCAGTGCTTTCAATTCTGAAATACCAGAAATACTCAGAATATTGAAACATGGACATATTTAAAACTGTTCACATAGAGGTCTGTTCATACTCATTTTTGAAACATGGACATACTCAAAAAATGATTAGAATAAATTAAAACTCATTTTTGAAACATGGAAATACTCAAAAATGAGCACATAGAAGTCAGTTCGTACTCATTTGAATGAAATGCAATACTTCCATTTTTCGAGAGAAAAATTATTGTTGCGTTAACGGGTTAAAAAGTGTCAAAAAGAAAATTTAGTCAGTTAAATTTCAATATCCAGGGAGCGCTGTTTTCATTTGAGAAATAGACTGATAACAATCGAATTGAAAATTTGTGTAATTCATATTTTCCTTTCCCATATATAAATAATCAAGTTGTACAATCTTAACCACCATCTCAAATTGACCAAATCTATCCGAAATCCCGTTGAAAATTTCCAATTTTCCCAGCAACAAATTAATGAATCCTTTAAAAATATCAACATGCGTCCGAATCATTCGATGACTTGCATTTAAAATAACCCACCCATGTGATCTGGATGGCGAAGTGGCTAAGGCAAAGGATTTGTAACTAGTAGGACTCGAGTTCGATGCTGGATCTGGGTAAAAGCGTAAATTTAGTTTATCCTCTCATAATCGTAAAATCAAACCAGAGATGGCAGCACTAGCGCTTTTTTTCTAGCTGTTGTTTACTGTTATTTGAAACATGGACATACTCAAATATCAGCACATGATGTTTAATTCTTGAGTGTGTGCATGTTTTCAGAAATGAGTATATACATACATGTTCCAAACTTGAGTAATTTTGATTCGGAGCCATTTTGACTATGCGACATACTCAGAATGGACTAGTTTTTGCTTAATTTTGAAACTGTCGTTTTCAAAGTGTATGTATACATTTTTCTGACGCACCCTATATATCAGTTTCATGGAAATGCGAGTATATCTTTGCCAATTATTGCATGACTGGACAGACAGACAAACTGAATTCATAAACACTTTTCAACTATGTTGGAAAGTGTTAAAAATGTTATGATGTACGTTATTATGGAACTGATGCATTTCAAGACGTGTTTGTTTTACTGACTTTTCATAACCGGTTTTGCTGTATGTGATAAATGATATTGTTGGTAATGGACGACTTTTTCAAAACTCTATATGTTTTGTACTACATTAAGAAACACAAGAAAAAATTGTTATTTCCGTTTACCGCACCATATGAAAAATATTTATAGTGTTTCTTTTTAATCAAACACTGTAGTAAATGAAAGACAGATGTTTCTTAATCTACGACAGTATAATATAACCACGAAAGAACATATACAATAACCCTTTCCGAGTTACCCATGATTCCGAAAAACGCATCTTTAGAAAACAGAGAAACCAATATTTTTTCGACATTTAAAGAAGAATTTATAAAAACAAAGTTATTTTTGCTGCTACTGATATTCAGCAACACTTCCAAGTAGTTCGTATTGTATATTAATCGGGTTTTTTTTAAACGAAATATTCGTTAAAAAGTTAAAATTTCAGTGCAAATTCACCTTGTTTAATAACTAAAATTCATAAAGATACAACTAAATGTAAATATATAGCTTGAAGGTGCGTAAAAAAATATATAAAAAATTTAAAAGCACATTAAAGTCCTTTAAAAATCAAAATGTTTTCAACCGAACTCGGTCATCATCAGGGAAAAACTAATAGTTAAGGTGAGTTGTTGTCTCTTCGCGTTTTCTAGCTTGCTCGGAACAAAACATTTTACTTCAAGGGTGTGGAATATAAGGTGGAATGAGAAATTCGTTTTTAGTATGCTATTAATTCTCAAGTGCACATTTATAGTTGCGGAATTGAATTTATACATGCAAGATTAACAAAATAATCATAATTTTAATGGTAATGTTAATGCTATTAATGTTTTATGTCTGTCTGTAAAACATGTTTGTTAAACATGGAAATGGTTTATTTCAGATTTGATAGCAACTGAAAAACCTATATTCCAAATTGAGAAAACTGTTCAATACACTATAAAAACTACTCCGAAAAGTTTCCAAAAATCAGTGGCAGTTTTTTTTTTTTTTTATGACTTTTGAAATAACGAAATTATTTTGCTTTCTGGGGTTTCTAAACATCAATAACATTTCTTGGAATAGTGCGTAACTCGGTGGAGGTTATTGTTTATTTCCGTTTTTGATTATATTATTTTTTCCTAGATTAAGCAACATATGTCTTTTATTAACAATGAACAAAGTATTTAGATTTAGTATCTGATGAGAAAAAAATTATATAATACGTTTTCTAAACCATAAGATACAAAGTATAATATAAAAAGTATTTCTCATATTTTATAGAAATTTATTCAGTATCTTTCACATCAATTTCAACAAGATAGATGTCGTATAAACTATATTTATTCTTATAGTGTAAGTATTCATTTCATAAATATATATTCGGTACACTATACAATACATTTCATTTCTGTATTTACCGATAGATACTGTGTTATTACAAAAATATTACATAACTGAACGTGTAATGAATAAATCAACTATCTCATATATTTTGTATACAAAATTGAATTTAGTTAGAATACAAGTATTGCAATAATGTTGATAAATATTATGTCGTAAAATTTGCCACTATCATATATTTATTAACAGAACACAACGGCTTTCCTTTAAAAAGAAAATACAAGAAGGGATGAAAACAATTTCTTTACAAGAAGTCTCCAATAACATTGATAATATTTTAGGGTATGGTACTAAAAAGCAAAAACGGAACCATTATAAAATCACTCGTGTATCAGTCTGTCCGTCACAGCCGTTTTCTCAAAAACTATGGAACGTGGAAAGTTCGAATTTGGCAGAATTAGTTATAAAGGCTAATGACCCATATTTATAGATTATTAGCCATTCACAAATATTTTTATAAAAAAATTAGGGGTACTAATTAAGTTACTGACAAGAAAACATTTTTTTAATATCGTGTGAGGTTTTTCGAAAGATCTCGTAAAATATCAAAAATATATTTGTTTTAATAATTTTAGGTATTATATTTTCAGAGATATCTTCGAGAATGTTTTTCAAAAATATACACACCCCCCCCCCCCCACCTATTACCGAATCTACAGGAGATAAAAGTATACAAAAATTAGGTATAGTAGGAGTTTATTAGCAGGAGAGCCTTGCAAGAGAGCTATAGTGATTAACCAAGGTCACACAAGGTTCAAAGTGTGTTCAAGACAGAACACAAGGTGTTCAAGGTCACACAAATCGCATTTTCCCGTTACACTGAAACTTTACTTTGCGAGCGCTCAGCGGTGGAGTTGAGAAGAAGTCGAGGTATTTAAAGACGTGGAATCATCCAAGGATTGTTGATAATGATTTTCGAAAAAAGCACGCTTGGCCCAATGACAAGTTTAAACTTTGTACAAGGTGTTTGTTTTAGGTAAGATGTAGCTTCATCTCTCTTTGAACGTTCATGGTATATACATATATACTTTGCTAGTATATATAGCTATACACAACCCTACGTTTTATAGTTTTTTACAATGTCTTACTATTATTTTAGCAACTTTTTTTGTAATATGGCAGTTAGTAATTAATAAAGGTATTGTACGGAACCCTTTGTGCGTGGGTAAAACTCACACTTGACATATCATTTAATTTTTATTATTATATAATATTTTATTATTATTAAAGTCAATCTGATAAAGTGATTTGAAATTATTTTTACCCCCCTACTCAGGAATGAATTAATAAAAAAATCTTTCTTTGGATCGATATAATTAAAATGCCATTCTAGATTGTGAATAAAACCAGAACTTATACAATATATGAAACGTTGATGTTTATGAAGTGTCACACAAAACAAAATTTAGTCGAAAACTAATTTTAAAACACTGCTTGTTATAGCTTAACTTATGTGCCGCATATAAAGTTCAGATGTAGGGAGAAAACTAATAAATTTTATTTACATTAAGTGAAAAATATTTATTGATGTTGTATTTAAAACAATAAAATGTTGATTATTTTATTAAAATAAATAAAATATTACTCTTTATAAAATAAATTTTAAGATATAAATTTTAATATAAAAACATGAAAAACGTTTTTCATATTTTGCTGTATCCTATTTCATATTTTTTACATCAAAAATCCATTATAACTTTCCTCTACTGTTACCTCAGAAGCATTCAGTTTATAAATATATACATTCAGTAACATGATATAGTGCTTTTATTTTGCGTACCATAAGATATATACTACACTAGGACTTCCCTCAAAGGGATTAGTCTGAGTGATATTGCTGAGAACATAAAGTTAACAATTACGATATAAAGAAGATATCAACAAGAATCTAAGTGAATATACAGCATATGATAGACAAGAGATATATAAAGATACAACATATGAAAAATAGCAAATTAAATGATATAATTACAAAATATCATATATAAATTCATATATTGTTATGTTTTCATATGCATTTTTTTATAACATTTGGCAAATAATCTCATTTTCTTAAGCGGGAATTGCTCAAAACTTTAAAAAAAAAAAAACGCCGGATCTTTTAAAACGATATTTTTAAAGTCACATAATCAGATTTGCAGCCAATAGCGTATTTTAGCAAACGTAGTTTAACGCAAATTTAATTTAATTTTTGCAACATTTTCTTTGTGACAAATATCTAAATAAAATATTAAAAAATAAAATATTAAATATTGAAATATTAAATCAAATATTTAATATTTGAATTAAAAAAAATTTCCTTTGTTTATTTGTATAACTATTTATAGAAACTCGTATACTTCAAACCACATTGATAACATGCTTTGCTGCAAACGTGTCTACCAGTCTAACTACTCGTATGTCTTAGCTGTGTCTCTCTCCGAACTCATCTGTCTACTGTCTCTCTACTCTTCTGTATACCCGTCTCAGTATCCGTCTGTCTTTCTACCCGACTCTTTAATCGTGTCTCTACCTGTCTCGCTTCCCGTTACACTACTCGTCTATCAACACGTCTGTCTGTCTATATACCCCTCTCTCTACCCGTCTGTCAAGTCGTCTCTGTACTCGTCTCTCTATCCACCACGCTACCCGTCTCCCTACCCATCTCACTACCCCTCTGTCAACCCTTTTTTTCACCTGCCTCGCTACCCGTCTGTCTATTCGTTTCGCTACCCGTTAGCTTATCTCTGTCGCTATCCGTCTCTCTACCCGTCTGTCTACCCGTTTGTTTACACGTCTATCTATCTCTCGCCAACTCTTCCCAATATTTAAACAATTTAGTAAACGGAAGCCGTTTATCTGTTATTAAATGCAAACAGGAGTAATTTATCTAAAGAGTGTAATCAGATGCAATTTTTTTAAATACATACATAAGCCAGCATAATAATTCACCAGTTTTATTTTCACAGTAGTTTATGTCATTTGACAGTAAATCTCAACTTCTTCAACCCGAACTGCGTCAAGCTTTTTAAAAAAGCCCCAAGTTCCGTATAACTGGGAAGGGGAATTGTCCTCAGGGCTATTAGATACATGTTATTAAGTTAAGTGAAAGTTTCGTAATCGGGTTCGCAGCCAATTTCTTATGTCAGAAAGGGTGGCTTCACGCCATTTTAAATTCATTTCTGTAACTTTCTTTTTCTTTTTTTGGTGGGTGGTTGGGGGGGGGGGAGGGTTCCAAATATATACACTTAAATTCAAACTTTTGCCCCCATGTTAATATTAGTGTTGTTTGTATTATCAATTAATACTTTGTTGATCGAGCTTCATTCGAAACAAATGTAAAAGACTTCTACAGTTTTTTTTTCTAGGAGAAAGTTCCGTAATCGGGCACTAAGCTAATCGGGGAATTTAATATCATTATTGTTTCTAACTCTTATAGAGTTAAAACAATATTGTTGCTAGCATTACTCTTGTTTGTGACCAACCGCTTCTGTGTATCTGAATAGGGAAAAGTTCCGTATCATGTACTGGTTGGTGCCAAAGGCAGTTGTAGAATCTTACAAACTTTTCTAGAGAGCGGAAAAACATGTTTTTTAAAATATTTACAAATATACGTTTATTAAACCATGTTTTTGAGCCATTTAAAAAAAATAAGTACGGTGCTAAAATAAAATTTTATTGCCATTTTCGATATTTTAATAAGAAATGAAAATACATAACAAACAAATTTAACAAAACTAAGCCATTTTTGGGTACTTCTCTATTATCCCGTCGACCACTTTTCATAACAAAAAACTATCGCCAAACTAAGATTAAACGCCAAAAATACAGTCCCATTCACTTGATGCCAGAAGCATTATACGTATTTGTTATGCCATCAAGTGGTTTTTAATTCGACATTTGCGTGTATTTTTCATTATGTTTTACTGATTTATTAGTTATTTCATTCATTAAAGTAACAATTGTGTCCTTAAATTCTTATATTTTATTTATTTTGATATTTCAATGGCAACGTTCTCCCGTTTATTTAGCGTTGCAGTTTGGCGATAGTTTTTTGTTATGAAAAGTGGTCGACGGGATAATAGAGAAGTACCCATTTTTTGTGATAAATAATTGTTATTGCCAGGGGGGCAAATTGTAAACAATTAATAAGCGAACTAAAAAAATTACCGGAAAAAACTTGTGGGAATCTCAAGAAAGAAATATCTGATATAAATAGCATTTAAAATCTTAAAATGGAGAAGTGGTCCGTATAAAAATGCAAAACATTATACACCTGATATAAGAATTTTTTAATTTTTTTATATTTCCGAAAGCACAGATAAAAGGGTAAAAATCCCGGCACAGGTGCCATATACTCACCACGTTGGCGCGATTTTTCCCCCGCCCCTTTGGCGAAAACTGTTTGTTGTGTTTGTTTACTTTTATTTTTTATTTTAATTCTATAGATTATTTTTATATGTATATCAATATTAATTTAGGCACAGATGTCATATACGCACCAGATTGGCGCGATTTTTCCCCCGCCAATTTGGCGAAAACTTTGTTTTTGAATATTAGTTACAAATACCATACAATAATAGCATGTAATTTTTTATTTCAATATAAAAATAAAATAACGTAATAAATAAAATAGCTCCTATTATTCAAAAATGGGAAATAAAAATAAATAAATGATAGTTTGATATAAATAAATATTGATATATATAATAAAAACAATTTATAGAATTAAAATAAAAAATAAAAGTTAATAAACAACAACTGAAACAAAATAACCGGGTCACCATGTGAGGCATAAAATTGCCATTTTGTTGCAATCGCGCCAATGTGGTGCGTATATGACATCCGCGCCTTTATTTATATCAAACTATTATTTATTTATTTTTATTTCCTTTTTTAAAATAATAGAAGCTGTTTCATTTATTACGTTATTTTATTTTTATATTGAAATAAAAAATCACGTGTACTATTTGTCACACTATTTGTAACTAATATTCAAAAACAAAGTTTTCCCCCAGCTGGTGGAGGGAAAAATCGCGCCAACGTGGTGCGTATATGACATCTGTGCCTTGTTTCATTTCACATAGAGGTACTGCTCTATTATCCCGTCGACCACTTTTCATAACAAAAAACTATCGCCAAACTGTTAGATTAAACGCCAAAAATGCAGTCCCATTTACTTGATATCAGAAGCATTATACGTGTTTGTTACGTCATCAAGTGGTTTTTAACGCGACATTTGCGTGTATTTTTCATTATGTTTTACTGATTTATTAGTTATTTCATTCATTAAAATAACAATTGTGTCCTTAAATTCTTATATTTTATTTATTTATATATTTTGATATTTCAATGACAACGTTCTCCCGTTTATTTGGCGATAGTTTTTTGTTATGAAAAGTGGTCGACGGGATAATAGAGAAGTACCCACATATGTATTGGTACTTTTATGTTAACTTGGCGCAGTTGATAAATCGCCAAATATTTTTCTCATAACATCTTCATATTGCATTCATTTCATTTAAATATAAATCTTTCACTGATTTCATCTGAAATACATACATTAAAAATACACGTCTTTCACTCATTTAATTTAAAATACACGCCTTTCACTAATTCCATTTAAAATACTAAAAAGGAAAAGAAAATAAGAAATAATGCCACAAATCGAAACCTTTTATTTAAACATCAAAGAATTGTTCCTAACATACACACGCGAAATAAAAAAGCTGCTAATGGTGTGATTTACGCCAAATCTCTAATACTAATACTACTCTTACTAATCTCTAATACTTTTCAAACAGAAAAAATTCCAGATTAACTTTCCATTTTTATTAAATTGAAATATATCTTATTGTGCTGAATATTAGTGCTTGCATATTTTTTTGCTCCATGTATTCCATGAACTTTTCAATTCCGATTGTCTACGAAAATCTCCCGCCGGTGAAAATGACGTACGCACAAAATTTAGTGACGTATGTACTTTAATTGTGCTTTTTAATCTATTTTTTTAATATAACTTCCAAACGGTTTGACACTTATTCTTGGTAATAAATAGACGACGTTGTCACCTTTATAGGTACCTGCTGTAAAAATTTGAACGAAATCCGTTAAATATTTTTTGAGTTATGCTTGACGAAAGGTTTTAATATCCATCGTAGCTATATATGGGGCAAAGTAATACTGCGCTGTGTATGAGTCTTCGTTGCACTCAGACAATTATTAGAAAGATCAATGTATCTAATGTCTGTAAATATTTTGAACATAATTAGATTTTGCAATATAAAATTAATACAACAAGAAAAATATTATATAAATTCGCAATTTTTCCCCAACAAATTGAAGCGTGATTATCACATTATTATCTTAAATAGAACATAGCTAAATTAGCTAATCAATGTTATTTACGCCACGTGAAAATTATTTATTGGTGTTATATTAAATACAACAAAATGGCGTGTATTTGATTTTAATAAAATAAAGTTCATATTTCATAAAATAAACAGAAAAATAAAAAAATTAATAATAAAAATGAAAATAAAACATCTGTCGTATTTTTTAGAGCCTTATTCAATATTTTCTACATCAAAAGTCCCCCATAACTTTCATTTATCCTTTCCTTTTAATCATTCGATTTCTAAATATATATTCACTAACAGGATAAGATACTTTTTATTTTTCGTAACGTGAGATACACAAGATAGATATTGTATTATTAGAAAAACATTACATTACATCTAATGTCTCTAATATTTTCTGTACAAAATTGGATTTAGGCAGGATAAAAATATTACAACAATCTTGATAAATGTCATCTCGTAAAATTTTCCATTATCATATATTTATTTACGGTTTATACTGACTTTTATTAAAGCAAAAATACTTCAAGGAACGGAAACAATGTGTTTTGAAAATGCGGTGTCTAATATAACATTGATGGAATTGATTTTTATTTAAAGTTTGTTTGATAAAGTGTGTAGAAAATATTTAAAAAAAGTTTTTATGACAAAATTTGATAAATAATGAAAAAAAAAATCTATTAAAAGGTCGTATCATATTTTACATCAATTTGCTCAATGTTTGCAAATTGAAGGACTGGTAATTTTTATTCTTTAGGTATCCTTCTCTATACGGGACCTCACTTTACGCGTTTTCGCCACAACGCGATTTAGATAAAACCAAAAAATTAACTTCAGCAGCTGAAATGATGTGCTTTTAAACAGCTTAATTTTTTTTCTTTCATTTTAAAACTAATTAAGTAGTATTTCATTGCAAAGATTGACATTTTATTTATTATCTCCCTATCAAACTACACGTATTCTTACAGGGTGTTTCACGAAAGACCCCTAACTTTGAAAATAAATAACTCGGAAGCGGTGATAGATGGAAGCATGAAACATGTTGTATGTTTATTAAATAAACCGTAAGAATATGATGCAGAGTTTGCCTTTTTGTTACTAAAAGATTTTTGACACCGCTAATTTTTAATTGCAATCTTCGCTCCATTAATTGGCAGACATTTTTAGATTATATAACACAAATTTTTTAGCACGGAAAAAGTGGTGTTTCGTTCCTATTTTTAGTTTATGGTGTCGAAAAAGCCCATCGCAGCTAAGGGGTTGATTCCTGTTTTATATAGAGAACACCGCTATTTTAGAATAGCAGTTTTCGTAAAAATTATATTTATGTTCCTAATAAAAGAATAAAGTAATCTACCTAAATACCTAATAAAACATATTCAGTTTATGCATACCAACAGTCAAAGCTAGTGATTTGTTGTTCAGAACATGATCGCGCGCCTCCCCGCGGTCTCTCCCTCAAGGTTGTTTTTGCAGCTTTGCTCCATAACTCAACTAATAATGTTCCGAACTTCTCCAAACCAATTCCATTTCGCTAAATTATCATAAAAATCAGCATTCATAGCTTCATGGTGTTATTCTAGAAAGCAGTAACCAGTATTTCCGAATAATAAGCTAATCAAATTTCAAATTAAGTTCCTAGCTTAACCAAATAAATTAGTCTTTAAAGATGCATAGTGATTATCTTAATTTGTCTTTTGCTAAAGGACTCTTGAACATCCGCGCTACCCCGGTCCCTCCTCAAAGCGTTTTCTTTAACTGTGCCCTCTTTCCATATCTCTGCAACTAATTTTCCGATTTCAACGCAACTGATTCCACTCATCATATTTAAATTAATAATCAACCTCTATAACATTAAAATAAATTTATGAGTAGCGGGTACCACTATTTCCAAATAACAATCTAAGACAAATTTCTAATTAAGTTCCTATCTTAACCAAACGGACTAATTAGATGCATAGTGGTCCTCCTACTTAGTTATTTTCTGAAGGGCCCTTGAATATTCGCTCCCCGCTAGCTCCTCCTTCAAGGTTTTTTCTCTAACTATACCACGTTTTCATAACTCAGCAACTACCTTTCCGATGTCGACGCAAGTGATTCCAAACATTAAAATTAACTTAACAGCCACCCTCTATAACATATTAATTCATGAGTAGCGGTTACCACTATTTCCAAATAATAGTTTAAGACAAATTTATAATTAAGTTCCAAGCTTAAAAAAACTAAAGAATTTTTAAAAATGCATAGTGGTCCTCCTAAATAGTCATTTAATGAAGGACACATGAACATTCCCTACCCCCGGCTCCATCCTCAAGGTCATTTTCTCTAACTGTGTCTTATTTCAATAGTCCAGCTAATAATGTTCCAAACCAGCTCAATTTTGTAACACGCTGACTATACTGTGCCGTAGGCAGCGGGAACCTGTGTCAGAGGTTCGTTCAGAAAAAGGTTTGTTTAAAACAGAATGCTCCCCTGGTGGTGGAAGGTGGAAATAAAATAATTTCCGGATCGTACGAGCATGCCCATTATACGATGGCAAAGCCATCAGAGACCCGGGCCAGAGTTTCGTTTTTTACGATATTTAAGTTTATTACACGTGCTCGGGCAACACCAGGCGGGTCAGCTAGTATAGAATTAATTTCTTCGTAGTTAACAACTACTAGCTCCGTTTTAGAAGAAAATTTATGGGAAAAATAGAAAAAACAGGTGAAAACCAACAAAAATGGGGAACTGATGAAAAAGAATGTTATGTAAGTCAAATTTTTACTTACCCATCATACGTAGTATAGTTAAATCTTATAATCGTTTAAAAAAATCGAAATTTTTTTTTGACGGATTTACACGTTTCAGACACTGGAGATTTCGAAAAACATATTTTTAGAAAAAAAAATTGCCGTCCGTCTGTGTGTCCTGTGTGTCTGTATGTCTGTGTGTCTGTATGTCTGTATGTCTGTGTGTCTGTATGTCTGTGTGTCTGTGTGTCTGTAAACGCTCTATCTCCCGAACAAATTGAGATAGAGACTTGAAATTTGGTATAATGGGATGAAGATTATTGAATTTCAGCAACCTCGATTATCCGAAACTATTTTTTTCGGACTCTCGAAATATTCATTCTGATAAAAGGTACATAAAATTTTTTGAAATTGTTTATTTTAAGGAGTGACTATAAAAGGCAATAACAAAACATAAATTTTGCTTAAAGCATGAAGTCGATCGGATAATGAGTTGTCGAGGTATTTGTAATCCTATTTTTCACACTCATCGATTTTTCATGACCCTGTATTTCATTCAAATTTCAATTCAAAGATATATTGTAATTGGAAATGAGACGCTTTATCCGACGCAATAAACCGTTAGTTAATCGGATTATCATATTTGGAGTTATAAGGATGTTTCTTTTACGCAATTCGGTAATATAACATTTAAAGTTTATGACGTCATCAAGCTACGATTTTATTCGAATTGCAATGCATCTCATAAGTAGTTTACACACGTTTTATTTTCATATTTTATATTATGCATATCCATGATGGGTAAGCATTACGATGCCCCCCCCCCCCCCCAACGACTAGTTTATATTGCTGTTTTGTGAGCAATATTCTGAGTCTATTTTTTTAATTAATTGGATTTTGATAACCTATGTATGGTTTTTGAAGTTTTTATAATTTTTAACATTTTTCTCTTTTAAAGTCAAGATTCCGCTGATTCCACAATTACCTGGGTCCAGGTAATTGTCACTCCTTAAAAGCCTTTGTCACTTACAGGTGTTTGGTTCAGTCCACGTAAATAAACTTGCTTCTGCACCAATTTCATTAAACAAAAAATTTCATTAAAAATAACTAAACTGCGTTGGAATTAAAAATGTATAAAATTAACGTTTAATAAAAACACATAACAATGCATATAAGTTTGAGATTTTGCAAATTATATCTGGTGTGTGTGCGTGTATGTATACTTTTATAAATGAATAATTTTACTTTTCCAATTACTTATTAAAAGAAAAAATTCTTAATTGAGGATGTATGTGTTTGATTTGTTTCATAATCCTGATCTTAAATGAAATATATATATATATATATGTATATATATAGTATAATATGTATATATATATGTATATATACAGGGTTATTCTAAATGATGGACCCATTTTCAAAAAATTGTATTTATTAAAGTACAAATCCAAAATAAACAATCTTTATACCAATGAAAAGAGGAAGTTTCAAAGTTTTTTTAAGACATTATAAATGTTCAATGTGTTCACCGTGTGCTGCACGGCAAACATCTACGTGATAGCCAAACTCGTCCCACACACGAGAAAGCGTACCTGCTGTTACTGAGTGCACGGCTTTCAAAGCAGTGATGGTTCCAGAGGCGGCCGGTAGACGTCGCGCGGCAACAGGCCGCGATTTCGTTTCACTGTCAGTTGTGAGTGAGATGGCTACTGTGGAGCACAAGGTTTTCTGCGTTATTGAGTTCGCAAGAAGTGAGTCGCAAATTGCAGTTCAGCGTCATTTCGTACCAAATTTGGTATTAAAAAGAACTTTGAAACTTCCTCTTTTCATTGGTATAAAGATGGTTCATTTTGGATTTGTACTTTAATAAATACAATTTTTTGAAAATGGATCCATCATTTAGAATAACCCTGTATATACATTATCTAATATAAACACAAACTACGCCCTGATTTTTTTTACTTATTACTTTAAAAAAATCATTACTACTGAAGATGAGACTATAATCTTCATAATAGTTTTATCTACTTCAACTTTTTTCACTTACTGTTGAATAGAAAGTTGATACCATATTAACCCTCTTAAGGCCCCTAAGTACCAAAGGAAGGAAAGTGAAATTAGTGTGTTGACAACAAGCAGCTGATAATGAGATTTCATAAGTAATTATTTAAGAAAGATGTAATCAGGAATACTCTTTCTTATTTAATATTAGAAAGAAAAAAGTTATGAAACCAATGTATACTTGAAAACTATTTCCTCTGATATAAAGAGGTGAAAAAAAAATTGCGAATCCCTTTTTATGTTTTGTAGTTACTTATAAATAATGTGGCTTTTGCGAACATTGACCTTCTTCGTATTTATTTAGGGTTGCTTAAGCTGGGATAGAAAACTTAATAAATAGATTTGGGACGACATAAAAACATGAATGCCAATTCAAAACTTTCTTAGGGGGAGGGAGCTTCCTTTGAGGGGGGGATTTTTAGATCTTGCTGTGTGTAACTGAGAATTGGTTTATGTAGTTTTATTCCCACGTATATTTTACAATCAATTAAAACCCCATTAATGATAAATATGTCTTACTTTGAGAAAGTTGCAAAGCAAACTTCAAAAAATATTATTGATAATTATTAATTTCTATGCTTAAGTGTGATTATTTAATGCTAATTTTTCTATTTTAATCCTATTTGACAAGTTATTTTAGCTTTTGTGCAATTTCTGATATTAAAAAAAAAATCTGACATCTGTCACTTATACACTCGGAAATATAAAATTTTGGAGTGTGTGTGTGGGGGGGAAGGGGGAGGGGGGTCACTGCTCTTCTCTATATTTCCCAAAGTGGCGCCTTTGCATAAAAAATGTCAGCGGTGATCTACGTTGAATAAATGCATTAAATTCAGTTTTGAAAAATGTATATATACTAAATTTACATTTCCTAATTAAATAAATATGATTTATAGATACCCCTTAATATGAAAATATTTTGCGTTTCCCTAATATACATTATTTTAATTAATGAGAAAGTAAAATATTTGTTGATCAATGAACTATTCCTTGTTCTATTCCTTGAACTATATCCATGTTTTATAAAAAAAATAATAAAAACGTTTTAAACCTATTGTTGCTTTTATTTATCTGAAAAGAAGCGGAAATTTTCGAAATAATTGTTAATATCTTTGGTTTTTTATTGTAACACAGGTGATACATCTTCAGCACTATACAAATGTCTAAACTCGGGACTATAAGAGACAAATTTGAAGGAAAAATGTTCTTAGAAACGAAAGAACGCACTACTGGTTAGCATATCTGCAATGTTTGTTAACCTACTAAAAATATCAAATAAAACTTTGAATTACTTATTTACATGCATATTTTTTTAAAAAATCGAGCTCGTCTTTGGTGAAAATTATAATTGAGAAGTAAATAAGCATAACAAAAAGCTAAACTGAAAAAAAAAAAAAAAAAAAAAGAAAGAAATGTTGATTTTACAGTATAGTACTGCCACCCCAGCTGCCAGTATTATACCGTAAAATTAACAGTAATGAACAGTAAAATAAGCAGTAATTCGCTACCGCGCATTTTACAGTGTAATACTGGCACCCCAGCTGCTAGTATTATACCGTAAAATTAACAGTAATAAACAGTAAAATAAGCAGTAATACACTGCTGTGCATTCGCGTATTAGTGCTTATTTTACTGTTTATTACTGTTAATTTTACGATATAATACTTGCAGCTGGGGTGCCAGTATTATACTGCAAAATCAAAAATTTTTTCGCAATGTAAAGTAGTCATGTAGATTTTATTCTTATCATTTAATTGTCCTTTTACAATATCTAAATTTTATGAATGACGGTAATTTTCGTAGTAAAGACAAATGGTAAAAATGATGGCGAATTACTTTTAATAGCTCATTTATCCAATTTCCAAAACCAAGTCTGTGTACAAGGGGGGCGGGGGCTGGTGGGTTTCACCGCTATCATTTGTTTTCTTTCTTTCTTACTTTCTTCCCTTCTCTTTTTACGAAATCGAAAAGTTTTTTTTATATTTCGATAAAGATAGAAGATCTTTCATAAAATGCCCTCAAAGTGGTTGTTTCAAATTTCCAGACACAACAGTCTGATAAAGGTTGATATTAGAGAACATTATTTTATAACTCAGGATGTGATTCATTTATCGAAAAAAATATGTATTCATTTTCAAATTACTTCATTATTCATGCATTAAAGTTTCATGCTTTTACGCTTAAAATTTAATACATACATGTGTCAGAAAGTTTCGCGGAAAAAGAAAATATTTTTGTAGAACACTCATAATACAGTTTTCAACATAAAGAATATTTTTGGCTTGAAAAAATTGACAGAAATACATGAAGAAAGTGTAACAGAAAATTTTCACTTGTTTTTATCCAATTGGTAAATATTCATTTATTGTGTAAAGCAATTAATGTTTTGGATAAATTTTAGTTGTACGTATGCTTTATTTATTCTTATGCGACTAATGATCATAAAATTACTTGATTATTTACTAAGGTGAATTTTCAAGGAATGGCGATTTTTTTCACTTCATTATAATTTATTTATTTATGCACGCATGGCATTACTCTGATAATCAATGCCTGGTAACTCCCACAAATTTTCACCTGTAATCAGGTGTAAACAATTATAACTAGTTTTTTCTTCGTGAGTAACAACAGATCATACATTACAGAATTTTATTATGATAGGTAGTGCTGGTGTGATCTGAGCAGGCTACCACTGTAACCGGGTTATCACTCACTTTTGCGATCATCTAGATAATAACCGATGTCTAAAATTTATAAAAAATCCTAAGTTGTTGTTATCTATCATAGATGTTTGTAAAAATGTTCATAAAAGAAGCTTGATCGTAAATATATCCTAGTTAAGGGTAAAAATGTAGCAGTAAAATTAATTACTCTAATTAGAAATTTGACGTTGTGAATATTTTTGAAGATCCCTTAGCCTCAGAAAATTAGACTGACTAGTGAAGGGAATTTAAATAATATAATACTAGAACAATAACATTCTATATAAGCAAACATCTAGTTAGATATGTCAATTCTTATTTATACCCGCATAGTAATTAATGTAAACATTTACTTAAAGAAAATAAATACAAGACATTAATACCTAAATAAGGTGAGAAAATTAAAATGGCATAAAGAGTTTTTATTTACATATTTACAAATTATAAACATTATTAGAGAAAAACATAGGATATAAATATCCTCCAAAAGAACTAGCAAATTAACGTTTATGAGAAATTCAAAATTAATCCATTTAAATGGTTTGTTGATGAATTTCTCTAAGAGAATTAACATTTTGTCTGATGCTGGTGTCCATAATTAAAAAACAACAATACATCGCACACAAATATATACCTCTAATGGTGTAAGCAGTCTGGTCTTAAACAGGGTGTTGGTTAGTCAGGACCGTCAGAATCAGAGAGCTTGCATCAGTCAGTTCATGTACCACATCATAATTACTTATCGTTTGGGCTGGACTTTCTTCTGATCCATTCTTACAAGTTGGAGCCCTTCTCTTTTTAGAAACGAACAGAAATGAATATAATATGAATCGACACAACTGTCCCCCCCCCTCCCCTCAAAAAAAAATCCAGCAGTGGTGCAATATGAGACCTTCTACTCGCTGCTATTCGTTGGTCCTTTAACACTTGCACCACCCTACCATAAATCTGCTAACCGCAGAATATTTCTATAGGACCAGAGCTAACCCAAACTCAACCATTTAGGTTGGCTGTGACCACCGGTCACCACGATTTCTCAGGCACCTCTTTCGCTGATTATTCTCAGAAATATATAATTTTTATGGCTCATAAATTGTTGACATCATTGTATCGTCTCGACGAGAGTTATAAATCTGCTGTATAATCGATGCGTGATTTCTCACCAGCAGGTAGATAGCAAAAATTAAGATGTAAAAAGTGCAAAATCAATATACAATTAATTTAATGCATAATTAGTATAAAATATTGTGTAATTAATGATAGTAATTTTTATCGAATCTAACCTTTAGGAAATTCTTCACACTTAACCACTTCCTTTTGAAAATACTACGCACCGATCTGCTCCAAATGAGAATATTTTAGCTAATAAATTATCGCTTCAAAACTAAAAATGTCAAAAGTATTTTATTATTAAATGCTAAAGTATATTTGTACATTCCATGTTATTGAAATTTTTCTGTTCATGTTCATCAGTAAATCTATCTAGCATGTGATGAAACTTTTAGTTTTACGAATTAATGTTACTGGTAAATTTACTTGAATATATGAATTTTCATTCTAAAGAAAGCTGATTTGTTTCACGAACCACCATAACATTCATAGATTATAATCTAGTAAACGATAAACTAGAAGAATTGTTTGTCCTTTACCCGTGTTTACGGATGTTTTCGAATTTTAGTGTTGATATGTTACTTCATTTGGCTGGTGAGCAAGAAAAGAGATATTTGAATAAAGAGAATGGTGTATCTGGAATGTTGAATTTTTTATTATCTTTAGTAAAGAGATAATATCAATCAGTGTTGTGTTATTATCACTGCCCATTATTTTTTTTAAAGCGATAAAGAGAAAAAAATAATTATTTTTAAAAGTTTCTTTTGATCCTTCATAAATTTTAACTCTACATTTTCAAAATGTGCTGAGAATCCATATAAAATTTTAATATTTCAAATTAAGATAAAAGATTCAAAATATTACCCAAAGTCCAGAAAATATCCTTCAAGCATAAAAAATATACAATTAAAAAAAAATGCCCTACTCTCTAAATTGGTTATAAACGGGCACAACAAGCATTAAAATTAAAACAAAATGTAAATTTCATTAACTTGCTTGGCCATGGTAATGTTGCATGTAATCTATTACAAAAATGGCGGTGGAACGATGGAACCTATTTTTTTTTTTTTTAAATTATACCATTTTTTCCCATCTCTAATCATGAAGTTTCAAACCAACAACAAATAACCACTAAGCATTAAATGCATAATTTAAATGACAAAACAAAATTCTTATTTAAAAGAAACTTTAATAGAAACATTCAAAATTTCGATAAAAAGGCTTTTTTAAATATTTTTAAAAATATTTTTATTATAAAAACTTAATAAAAAAATACAAATGTTTGCAGAACTCAATGTAAAAATTTTGTAAAACACGTTTTTTTTCTCTGAAAATATCCTGGCTGAATGAATGTCCACATCTCGAAGATAGACATTTTCCTGAATTTTGAAAAATTTAAATAAGGATACTTGATCGAATTTAGAAAACAATTACTAGGTGGCCAGCTTTTTTTAATCAGCTATCTCACCAGCTATAAATATACATAAAAATAAACAGAAAATAAAGACACTTTCTATAAACTTTTTGTTTGTTTGTTTTTAACAGAGGAAGAATTTTATTATAAAAATTTAAAAAAAAAAAAAATTTCACATCACTTTCTATTTCTATGTGTACACTTTTTATTGTCGAAAATATTATAATATTATAAAAGTTTGTATTCAAAATGGTAGATATATCTTAGAAAAAAAGGAGGATTTTCATTGACGCTAGTTACTTTTTGTTTTACTGCACTATAGTCTGTTTTCATACCGTACTAAACTATGTTGAATATGTCAATAATGTTTTCAGCAAGTAATTTTGTTGAAAAAATCATTATTTTCCACCTGTATTTGTATTACATTATTATATCTACATTGTTTAACTAATTTTGTAGCCATACGAGTATATCCCATTATGAATAAAATACTAATTGAATTGTAGGGATAATAATAAATCAAAACATTTTAAATTCGGTGATCGTCATGAAAATTTTAGTGATGTCCACCCTACAAATATAAATGTTTGTATTTAGGGATAAAGGGAGATAATAAATTAAAAATATATATATTAAAATTTAAGATACGGATATACTAAATTAAATTTTTATAATTTAGATACTTCAAGTTTAGATGATGGATAAAATAAAATCAGTACTCTTAGTTCATATCATCATTAAAATGTCAAACTTTTAAAAATGACTTGGTGTCCATTATTGGCACATTTAAGCTATATAAATAATTAGACAATGAAATTAAAATAAATTATGTATCTCTTAATATGACACAACTCTCCGAAGATTTTTGTTATTTTGATCGTAAACAAACCTTTTTTGCATTTGATGCGCATGCGTGTAACTTTTTTTTTTTTTTTTGCAAAATGGGGAAATTTTTGAAGAAAACTTAAAAAAAAAAAGAAATATTGAAATTATTAAAAGTTAGATGTAGTAAAAAAGGGAAGAAATCGTTGACCGTAACAAATTTAAACGTATAACGTACGATAGGCCTAAAAAAACTCTAAAAACTTACAACTTACGGGAAAAACGCACAATCTGAGATCCCTAACTTAAATTTAAAAAAAAATATTTTTAAAGAATATCAAATATAAGTATTATCTATTTAATTAATGTAATATCTGTGTTATATGCAATAGATTCCCGACTACCCGACACCCAGTGAACTATGATTATGAAACATAATTGGTATTCTATATTATTTTTTAACACAATTTTCAAATTGGTAAAGTAATCATACAAGTTGTAAATTTCCAACTGGACGAAAAATGTCCGGGCCAGGATTCGAACCTGGGATCAAGCTCAGTGGTAGAGCGTGGCGGCTTCAGCCAAGCGATCTAAGGTTCGAATCCTGGTCCGGACATTTTTCGTCCAGTTGGAAATTTACAACTTGTATGATTACTTTGCCAATTTGAAAATTGTGTTAAAAAATAATATAGTGTATTCATGTATCCAGCGTTTACTGGAGTTCCATTACCTGCGATCTTTTCTGTTGAGCTGATTAAAATATCAGACCAGATGCTTTGATCAATAAGGTTAACTGGATGAATTATGCCCTCCAGATTCGACCGGGATAGCTCAGTGGTAGAGCGTGGCGGCTTCAGCCAAGCGATCCCAGGTTCGAATCCTGGCCCGGACATTTTACGTCCAGTTGGAAATTTACAACTTGTATAATTGGTATTGTTAGATAAATGACATGATATAGAAGTATTTTTTATTGTTTTAAATATGTCGGATCATTTACCCGACCAAATCATTTATGCGTTCTAATATTCAAACAGCGTGGAATAACCAGTAGTCTCTTGAATTTACGATTCTAAAATTAAAGTGAAAATTTTGATGATCATCTTAGGATAAGCAGTTATCTGTTATTCCACAATTTACAGGTTGTTGGTAGCTAATGCAGCTTTGTTTCTATAAATTTTCACATCATTTCAACACTACCTTAACAACAACCGAAATGAATGCATTCAAACAATGAGCTTGAGAATAAAAAAAATTATTAGACAAGAGCGTTCTCGATATTTTTTTATTTGGTGATATTTCACACGAATCAGAAAGCCATTTATTGAAACACATAGATATATTCTTGGCTTCAAGAAATAAAACATGATTAGATTAATTTAGTTTAAAAAAGCTTCAACAATAAAAATTCAGAAGTTAAAAAATACATTACATAGGAATATATTGAATTTAAATCCGCTTTTTACAAGCATTCACTAAAGAATTTTAATTAAATGCGAAAAAATCGTTAATTATTTCCAAATGGATGGACTATTATTGTTTATTCTTTAATTGACGCAATTTTATTTTATTTTCTCTTTTCACTAGTATATATATAAATATATATATTAAAAATGAAAACACATGTGAAAAATAAAAGTAAGTATATATATAGGTACAGTTTTAAGATTAAGAATGACAACATTATATTTTAATGTGAATTTTAAAAATCGCTGTTACATATTTTTTTCACTTTTCAAATAATCTAGCCAGCCGTAAAAGAGGATTTGATATTGTTATAACATATACCAATGGAGTTAGATTTTATTTGTTTTTAATGCGCTAATAATAATATTAATAATAGCTTTACTACGTTAGTGTTTTAAAAAAAAAATCCTTATTTAATGTCATCCCATACAAATCAGAAAATAGTTATATTAGAACGCAGTTATCTTTTTAATATCAACTAATAACTCTGAAACAGATTAATTAAAAAAAAGCTCCAAAAGTAAAAATTCAGAGATTAAAAAAATTTATTACATAGGAGTAGTGCAGGGTAGCAGAAAAAAATGTGATGGTTTGCAAGTTTTATAAAATTATATTTTGTCGTGAAAAATGTGACATTCTGCATATTGTGATACTCTTTGGTTTCAGATACACCCATGATGTGAAATATAAATGAATAAAACGAGTGAAGGACATCATGATATTGGGAAAGAGTAACCTGCATAATGATGGTTCGCGCCGCTAATCCAATTCCGCAATCAAGGCAGCTACTCAATGCTCCTTAAAAAGCACAAAAAATGATACAAACTGCAACACAGAATACAAAAGGGAAACATCACAAAATGTCATGGCGTTTTGATGTGTCTCCTGTAGGAGAGGTGTGCTGATCTCAATGTTTGTCTCCCTAACCCCTTTGATTGCAGTTCTATGAATTATTATGTATGTAATGGTGTGTTAATCAAATGAGGACACTTTAGTAGAATTAAGATATTATATTACAGTTATTTACAATAATGATTTACAGGTTAAAATGAATTAGCACATCGTCTTAAATAAAAACTTCATCACCGTAACTTCTGTTACGTTTCTATCAGCCGACAACCAAACATATCTTAACACTCTCAACACCACTTTACTTTTGGCGCGAACAGTTTTTATCGCTGGAGAATGAAAAGAGTGGCGCTGCTGTCTATTGCCTCTAGCACTCTGCTTGGAGGCGCCATCTACGACATGTATGTATGTATGTATGTATGTATGTATGTAGTGATTAAACAAGTATCCAAATGCACTGCCAGTATCGCAACGACCCAAGTGATTAATAGCATTATCACAGCTTTTACCAGATTTTTGTGCCAGATGCATGTTCTATATTCCAGCCATAACTATTTACCTAGATACCGTTATGGCTTCTTGGGTGACTTGTTTGATCAAAAGCTCTTTGCATCGGTGTAATATGTATGTCTCGTATCTACTTTTCCATTTAAATTTCGTTTTGACTTGAATGTTATTGCCTTTCTCCAGCAACAATCAAATTTATCCCGAAACACCCTGTATATATTGATTTTAAATCTATACTTTTGCAGCCATTTACTTAGGAATGTTAATTAAACGCGACAAAAATCATTAATTAATTTCGACTCAAGGTCATTATTCTTTATTCTTTCAATTTTAAACTGTACGTGACAATAATTCTTTCTTTTTTCTGCTTTTTTAAGTAAAAAAAAAATATTTTATGATCAAGTTTATGATTAAGAATGACAACTTCCTTTCATGGGAATCATAAATATCGCTGAGTTTTCAGTTATAAATAATTTAGTATACTGTAAACGGCGCTTTAATGTAATTAAAGCATAGCCCAATCGAGTTAAAAAAAATGTTTTTAAATGCGGTATTCATTAAAAAATTAGTGATCTAACTAATGTGACCATAAATTTTTAATGAAGTATGTGTTGACGTATTATGTTGCCAGCAGTTATTCCCCTGAGTTAAACGCTATTAAAGATCATCACTCTTTTTTCCCCATTTATTTGGTTTAACGCACATTTTCCCTTTAGTCTTTCTATATTTTATAAATCTATTTTGAAAAATAGTTTATTGTTTTAAAATCCCAAATTATTACATTTCCTTTACCACCGAGGGCTGAAAATAAAAGGTATGCACTAATTAGAGGGAGACAAAGAATTTTTTTCACGTGCAGCAATAATACAAATAATTATTGTTTTATTCTGGTTAAATATTTGCAGATACCCATGTGCATTGTTCAACCTTTTTCTAAGTAAAAAAAAAAAGATTTACTGTATTTTATGATTAAAAATGACAATTTTCTTTCATGGGAATCGTAAATATCGCAGGGATTTTTTTCAGTCTTTAAATAATTTAGTAAGTCATAAACGAGTATTTAATGTCATTAGAGAAAATCCCAGTGGAGTTAGAAAAAATGTTTTTAAACGTGATATTCATTAAAAAAGTTAGTGATCTTACTAATGTGACCATAAATTATTAATAAAGTAGTCTTAACGTTATAAAGTGCCTAAAGCTATCTCTCTCAATTAAATGTTATTAAAGATCAGCATTTACTTTTTTCTTTAATTTGTTTCAACACACATTTTACATTGATTTATTTAGAAATGGACTTACTGCAATGACTTATATATATATTATCATAACGATAGCACCTGAAATATTGAACGAGTTGCAGTCTAATTGGTCGGCGTATGCCTCCTGACAGTGTCTCGTTAACCTATTAAGCGCCATTGCTCCCATTTTGGGAACATTGCTTTATGATTTTTTTCTAAAGTGAGTATTTTATATATTGTTAAAAGGTTTGTGTTGTTTGAATTTTGAATATAATAGACGACATCTGAATTTATTTTTTAAAGTTTCATTAGAATCTTCTATTTTTTTCAAATGTGTTAAAAAAGGTGAAAAATAGATTTTTGGCCGTACTCGAAAGAAATTTAAAAAAACAAAAAACTCTATAATAAAAATTATATTTTTTAGTTAAAATATGTTTATAACACTGTATTATATTAAACAATATCAATCCGGAATTAATATGTATAATTGATCAATCACAATTACCGAAAGCATAAGTTGTTACCAAAATGGGAGCAATGGCTCCTAATGGGAGTAATGTTTTTGAAAACTTGTACATGTGACTCCGTGCATTTATGGTATTTATTTTTCAGTTTATCAGCTATAAAAGGGATAATATCATTCTGAAACACTAATATTTAAAGAAGATTTCATATAAATTAGTCCAACTTTTACAATATATTATAAAAAAAAAAAAAAAAAAAAAAAAATGAAATTACCAGTTCTATAAGCATTTTCATTATCCATCTCTTTATTTTTCATCATTACATTATTTTTTTTTTTTTTTTTTTTTTTTTTTTTTTTACATGGAAGATGATTGAACATTTTTTTAGATTTGGATAATTTTTCGGCTGTTCCAGAAATCGTTTTCTTTTTGTTTGTTTTTTTTTGCCCCCTGATTGCAGTATTGTAACATACGAGGAATATATCTTCCTCATATGTATGTTGCATAAATTATTTTCTATTACATATGTAATAGAAAATAATTTATGCGACGATTTATCCCATGTTATATTTGGTGGAGTAGAATTTTCTGTAAATTCTAAATCAACAGACAATCAAGAAATATCTGATTTAGAGTTTAAAAAAGACAAAGTATTAAAAGCAGACTTGATATTTCAGATGAAAGTTCAGACGAATCTTCAAATCGGAATATGGAGAAACTAAGCAAAAAAAAAAAAAAAAAAAGTTAAAAAATCAATTTTAGAAAACGCAAAAAAAAAAATATATATATATATATATAATGCTGCATAAAAAATGTTCCATCATTTTCATGTAAAATAGTAGGACAGAAATTATGTAAATGGGAAAAATAAAGAGATGGATAATGAAAATACTTATGGAATCGGTAATTTTATGTTTTATTTTTATTATAAATGTAGATGTTGGACTAATTTTTATGAATTATTCGTAAAATATCAGTTTCAGAATGATATTACCCCTTTTATAGCTAAAGAACAGTGAAATAACAACCATAAATGCACGGAGGCATAAGTAAAAATTTTGAAAAAATTTACCCCCATTAAGAACCATTGCTCCCATTTTGGGAACATGCTATTTTTCTTAAATATTCGATTTTTTTTTTCTTCAGAAATACTTTAAAGACTTCCTATTCATAAAGAAAAAACAACTGTTCCATAAAAAAATAGTTTAATATGTATAGCGACGCTTAATGGGTTAATAAAGTATGTAGTAGAAAGTCCATTTTACACGAACCGGACCGGACTTGCGAGTCATGTCGGGTTGGCTCGAATATTTCGACTTTGTATCAATTTCGAGTGTAGTTTTGATATTTACGCGTAACTTTCGGTTTAACGCGATACTTCAAAAGAAAGCCCGAAATATTATTTTAGAGGAAATACTATGTCTTTGAATAGGAAAGCGCTTATAGAAATTATTTTTTCTTCATAAAAAATAAAATTTATATTCGTGATATGATTGTAGACTATATTTTCTAATTTTATTATATTATGATCGTTTTTCTTTGATTTCGGGTTTCGGGTCAGGGACGTGTTGAATTATTTTCAGTTCGGTCATATTTGAGGTTGATGAAACATTTTGTTGTCGGGTTTCGGTTGGCTTTCGTGGAAAACAAGGCTTTGCCGCCAGGTGACTGAGGAGCGTCCGGCGCGTCTACGACCATCGAACCCAAGTCCTGAGGGACTTTTAGCACTCACGACCGGATATGTCTCTCCGTATGCGCTTCGATCGTGGCTAAATGAAAAACTTTTTGTCGGATCGGGTCGGGTTTATGGTTGATGATAAGTGAAATTTCGATTTCGGGTCTCGACCTCTGCAAAACTTTAGTGTATAGCTCTTATAGTTTGTTTACAGGAACACAGAAAAGCAAAAACATGCAAAATTTCTGAAAATGTTAAAGTCTGTAATACTTAACCAATTCGAACCTAATTGGGACAGTATATAGATCTTGCCAATATCTTTCTTGAGCTCATTAATCAACTGTATAGATTTTATAGACCGTATACATGGACACGTAAAAAAAAATGCAAAATTTGTTTCCACGATGATGTCCGAAATATTGAACCAATCAAAATCTAATTGGGAGAGCGTACTGATCGTGCAACTATCATGGAATCATGGATGAATTCGTCATTCAAGTATCTTACAGTTGCTTTTACAGTTCGTTCACAGGGTCACACAAAGTTTTCGGTGGCATTTTTTGAAATGATTTGGGTTATATTACAGGCTACGGACGATTTTAAACTGTGATTTGAACATTGCCTTGTATACATTTGATTGTCTCATATCCATTCAAATGTCCCTGAAAATTACCTTTATACTTTAAAATAGCGAACTTAAAAAGAGCCCCGTTTGTTTAATTTGTATAAAATTGGTTGTATGTACAATACAAAAGAAAGTAAAATAATACAAATAAACAAACCTATAAACCCGACTGAGCTGGAAAAGCTTGTTTACTTACAGATTTTCTATGTTTTATCAATCTATTTTTAAGATTCGTTTTTATTCTTTTAAAATCACACATTATTATCTTTTTGTATCAGGACTCAGTTCTGAAAACAACAAAAAATGTTTACTAATGTGTAAAAATGTATGTAATGGCAGGCAAACCAAAAACTATGAAAATAAAATTTTTCTTGTGACATATATGTGGATGCCTACGTGGATCATTCTTGTAAGTAAAAAAATATTAGATTATAAGAACAGTTTTATGTTTAAGTATAACAGCTTTCTTTAATTGGAATCGGAAAAATCTCTGGTTGTCTTTTGAGCTTTTAAATAATGTAGCAAGTCCTAAACGGGGATTTAATATCATTAGAGAGCACTTCCACTGGAATTAGATTAGAACTGTTTTTAAATTAGCTATTCATGAAAAAGTTAGAGATATACAATGGGACTATTAATTATTAATGCGATTGTCATAAGGTATTAAGCTGTCTCTCTACGGCCATCTTCCATTTAAATATTTTTCAGTTGATTATTTGGACATTTAGGGTAATTGTCATGTTTTTATTAAATATGGGTACTCTTCGTAGAGTTTTGACTACATCGTGGCTCTGTCTATAGAACTCTGAATTTTGTTATAGGTTTTAGGTGTAAGAATAGGATTTTTCAATTTTGCTGCTACTGTGTATTTTTAAAAGAACATGTCAATTGAAAATTCAATTTTTCTCAAAAACTATTGACCCATTGGGTGTTTAGCCTTTTCACGTTTCAACATGGAAAATAATATGTTTCAGTGTCAATAATACCGACACACAGTTACTTTCCCAATACCTAAGCTCTACAAAGATTTACGATGCAGCCTTAATAATATCATTTATCAATTTTAATGCCAGACAATCGTGACTATTTTGTCTTATGCTTTAAACAAAAATGAGTATAGTAAAAAGAAGATTTATCTTTTCTTCTGGGTTAATTTTTCTACTTTAGTGACATTTTTTCCCCCAGTGGTATAGGATCAAACGTAAGCGTAAAGTTACACTATTAGTTGGATGAGTTCGAGCATTGGTAAAAAAAAGTCTATTTCTCTGTTAAATAGTAATGCTATTTTAGATATTACAGTACAATTTATCATAATCATTATTGATAAATAGTTTTGGCTTACAACCTGTTGCAACATGATTATTTCTGATCCTCAATATCGATGCGTAGAATCTTGTTCTGTTCATTGTTCTTCAATCACGCTTGTTGTGCAAGTATCTTTCACAACTCTTGTATCAATTAAGAATATTGTTAATCATTTCGAATGTCAAACAAAAGTAGACTAGCTTTTCGCGTGTTTAAAACTGACATTTATGTTGAAACAGCATAGGTGTTTTCATAAATTTGTTGCCAATAAATTTTCTCCGTAAGTGACATTTTTTATGTCAAGGGACGAGAGTCAAACGAAGGCTTGCAGTCATTTTGTTTATCAGAAGAGATATAACATAACAAAATCATTCACAGTTACGTTGCTCAATCGTGATATTAGTATGGATATTGCTTTGCAATATGTCACCATCATGGCTGCCAAATACCTTTTTTTCTTACTAATGTAACATGAGGTATTTCCCTTTCTTTTTATCGAATAATCCAATATTTATGTCGAATCCGTTCTACCTGCTGTTTTAAACTGCGATTATTAGACAAGTGTGTTTCACAATTAGTGTATTAATTATGGTTTTCGAAGACTATTTTTGTAATCTGATCATCTTTTCCCTGATTAGTTATTAAATATAAAAACTTACATGCTATGCTACCATACGTGCCACAGAAAGTTGATATTAGAGGTAAAAAAATTGTAAAATCTGTCTTCGAATTTTTTCTTTAAGTGTTTTCCGAGATTGTTTTCAGTGTTTAATGCTTCTGTATCCTGTTTAAATTTACCATTAGAAAAAGAAAATTTATTTATTTTTTTAGGATAAAAGATTTGCAGATTTCCCACGAAAGTGAAAGAATCATTCAGTGTGCTTGAATTTCTAAAATCAGTAGTATTTGAGGTAGAAAGTATTAACTTTTAGTCTTCAAAAAACGTAAATGCAATCAGGCTTGCATAAACAAATATTTATATACTATTTTGAAATTTTAAAAATAAGCATATAGCACTTTGGTTTTTACACGATTGTTCCATCACCGTTATTATCAACCAGTCCGGTTCGAAATACCAATGAGCTTTTTGATTCACAATTTATTTTACTCTGCATTTACTTAAATCGCTTTGCTCAGTTCAAAAACTTTTGTCTATCACAAGTGTTTCTTGACTTTTTTGTCTCGCGATCCCCTTTTCAAACATAGAAATTATGCATGACTCCTCAGAACAATAAACATGTACAGAAAACAACTGAAGGTAGGGGACAAAAGCAGACCCCTTATACAAAACAGAGGTCATAGGACTTTTAAATTGAAAAAGAAAATAAAACAGATGACCATTTTCGACGTATAATATCTTAAATGTATATGATTTAAAAATATAATTTTTGGAGGAATGAAAGATAAAAGTATGATCTTGCATTTAATATATTTAAAAAAATACAATATGCAGAATTAATATTTATAGGTAGTTTCCAACTTGAAGACATTTGTTGAGCAGAAAGTCGGCATCAGAGCGTACGCGCAGGATTACAAAAGAAATTTTGCATCTAGAACAAACATTTTGGAGCTTAATTATACTTTAGATTGTATTAATTACCATGAACTTTGTATTTAAAGCATTGTTATATTTGTAATACAAAGTTGTATTTAGATTATATAAAAGTGTGAATTTTTCAACCGTATAAGCAACAAAAGCAATATTTTTTGAACAATAGAAATGAAAATTTAAGTTCATTTTATGCAGAAAGTATATCCTCTGAAAATTTCATGAAAATATATTGAAAAGTTTTTGAAGTATCCTGCGCGTTATGACCCAAAACCTCATTTTGAAGAAAGTTTTACTTAGAAACTTGTTTATATTTGGAACTTCTTACGTTTTAGGCTATAAATCGAGTAATTATAGGAATTGTTTAATGCGGTATGTTTTATAATGTAAAGTAAATATTATGATTTTAAATATATTCTTTTGAAAAAATTGATTTTTTTTTAAGGTTTAAAAGTCCTATGACTCCTTATTTATACAAAGATATAATTTATCTTGTTTTATTGATATGAAAAATTAAATGTAATAACTTTGATATTTTACATACTTTTTCATGTGTCAAATATGTATTTTTAATGAAAAATGTTAATTATGTAGATTATTGATATGTTTTAATTATATCATTGAACAAACTGGTGTAAACACTATTTAAGGTGGAATCGATCGGGACCAAGAACGTTTTCCGTCGTAGACGATATCCCACCTTAGACAGAGGCTCCTGCATGTAAAATTGTTCTGCGAAACTTTAAAAACTTCACGCGGTAGACAGATTTCTGTCGTTCACACAGTCTGCTTAGGCAGAGCTCATTGTTAAGTATAGTTAAAATAATATCACAAAACATACACACACAAGAAGAGAAAAAAAAGTTTTTTTATAAGTAACCGGAATCTGTGTCTGAAATATTGTAATGTATCAAAGCTAAAAAAGAATAAACATGTGACCAGTTCACCAGAATAATGTGCTTCAAGCACAGAATACACTCTGTAAACGACATTGTCAAAACTGAGCAAAAAATACATAAATCTGAGTATGTCGCATAGTCAAAATGGCTCCGAATCAAGTGTGAAACATGTATGTACTCATTTCTGAAAACATGCGCAAACCCAAGAATAAAACATCATGTGCTCATATTTGAGTATTTCCATGTTTCAAATGTGAGTCTGAACTGATCCTAATCATTTTTCAGTATGCCCATATTTTAAAAATGTGTCTGAACTGACCTCTATGTGCTCAGTTTTGAGTATGTCAATGTTTCAATATTCTGAGTATTTCTGGTATTTCAGAATTGAAAGCATTTGGTCGTCATATTTGAAACAAAAAGTTTCGTAACAAATTGAAAACATCGATTTACTCAGATTTGAAAGTGTCATTTTTATCAGTGTACATTAAGAATATAGAACATGCGTACGCATTCATAAAGTATGTTCTTTTCGAAATATCTTTTTCGTGATTTCTGTCAGAGTTGCAGTTACAACAGCGTAGGGATTGAAACGACTTGTTGTGACAGTTACAATTTGTTACCAAAAAAAAAAGGATTTCGTAATTACCTGAAACTTGTGGTTTGATTTAGGAAAATATTCACGATAACAGTTTCGTTTGTTTACCATATTACAATAGTGTTTCAGAGAAAGTTTCATCTGTTTCGAAATAATTTAACACTGGAGTTTCTTTTAAACCGATAAATAAATTGAGTTCTTTTTTACATAGCCACAAGTTTAAATATGACAAAACAAAATTAACTGGTGTTGTGTATATGATTCCGCACAGTGATTTCAAGATTATATATATAGGTGAGACTGGAAGATCTACAGAAATTCGACTTAAGGAGCATATCAGCGCATTTAAAAAAAAAAGTTAAATTCTAGATTAATATCACATTCTCTTGAAACGGCCCACACCCCATCGTTCGTAGATTCGTCAATTTTGAAAAAGAACTGCAAAGATTATTATTAACTGCAAAGATATTACAGAATTTTCATGAAGTTATGGCTCAATAAGCTATACTCATATACCTTGAACGAATCAGGTTCAATTACTAATGAATGTTTCTTGTTTCTAAAACAAAAACGTCAACTTTAACTGAATCCAATTGTGTTCGATGTTTTGTTGTTGTGGTTGATGTTAGTGTACTGAAGAGGATATACGATGACAGAGCGAAACATATACTTTGTATGTTTTTCATTTTATTTTTAAATGTAAAGTATATATTTTGATTTAATTATTTTTTAAATGTATTCAAGTCTCTCTAATGTATCATATTAGTTTAAATATCCAAGATAAATTAATAAACAACTACATTTGGTATACAGTGAACTCCCGTTAATACGGGCTTCCAAGGTAGGCCATTTTTTGTTTTCTATAGCCGAAGTCAAAATTAAACGATGTAAACATTTGAATGGTATAAAATAATTTCTTTCTTTGAATACTTTGAATTCAGTTTTTGACAGAAAATAAATAGGTTATCAACTTAATGCTATATAAATAATTTTTTTCTTCTATCTAGTAATTTTAGTTTAAAAGCAAGTTATATAGTGACAAATTGTTAATACAAAAGAATAAATTACTGAGAGCAAACGAAATATGTAAAGAAATTACCGTATTTACATAATTTAACTTTACTTTAATCTCTTAATTTTATTTGCATTACCTGAACAAATGATCTGTTTACCACATTTTTTTTTTTTTTTTTGCGACACTCAAGAATTCAGCCTGATATATCACATTTTGCTTGGTAATATCGGAGCACTGACATTAGAAAATATCGAACTTCACACATTTTTGGTGATAGAAAATTTTCATTCTCGTCATTATCGTGACTGACAGTTTCTTGATCCTCGAATAACGAAAGTTACATCAAAGTCGCTTTAGAAAGAATAATATACAAAATCTATTTGGTCATTTTGTGAAAAAAAAAAGACTCATTATGAGTAGTACGCTTTAAGCGATGTCTTGATGTGTGACTTTAAGCGACGTAACATGAACTGGCAAATAGCAAATAATAAAGAAAACGAAATTGTCCTGATTAAGCGGAGATACGTCTGAAGAGGAAACGCATTAACGGGAGTCCATTATATACTTTCGCATTTGTTTATCACATAGCTGCCATTTTTTTTTCATGACAAATGAAACAAGAAATTTCATTAAAAAAAAAAAAAAACAATTACTAAATTAATTTCCCTAATTCAAATTTTGTTTATTTGGCTTTGCTGTAGCGGAAGTCGGAGAAAGCTACTTTTTGATAAATTTCATTGGATGCCTTCCCTTTCTCTGATTATCTGAGAAAGGCGTAGGTAAAATCCACTATAATAAATTTTGTATTGTAGCAAATTTCTTACTCTTTTTCGTATTTTTGCATTTATAATACTCATTTATTTTTTATATTTATTTTTAATTATGTTTGTAAATGTTGTATTATAACAGCTATTTATTCAAATTCTATTTTTTCTTTTTCCAAAATTTTAATTTAATATATTTATGTTTCCATATTTGAAAATGTATGCTCTGGGGCCTTTTTACTTCCCTTACCCTCTTACTCTTGGCTTTCCAATGCCAATACATCGGATTTTATTTATGAAATCTAATATTTTTACTATAACGTCTATGCATCATGTTAATTCGATTGATGACTGTCGATTAAAGGCAAACGAAGTCAGTGTGAACTTCGTCAGCACTTCAGTTATCAAGCAATGGAACATTGGAACAAAAAGAAAATGGTTGGCAATCGTGTTGATATGTTTTATTGCCGCTATTAATTGCCGACGCTATTTATTAATTATTACTATATAACTTGCTTTTAAATTAAAATTACTAAATAGAAGAAAACAATTATTTTTTGCATTAGGTTGAAAACCTATTTACTTTCTCTCAAAAACTTAAATAAATTTTTTCAACGAAAGGAATTATTTCACGCCATTCAAATGTTTGCATCGATTAATACAGACAAAAAAAAAAAGCCTTACTTGGAATTTCGCACTAACAGGAGTTCACTGTATATCAAATTTAATCAATTATTTATTATATAGTCATTTGTATTCACAGATATTTTAAAAATTCGTAAATACTAAATCTCGATAAATATATAAATAAAAACTATTTTTACTTTTTATATTGAAAAATAGAAAAAAAAATCTATTTTTAGAAAATTTTAGTTAGGCTGTTGTATATACGTGTTTTTAATTAAATATTAAAAAATATATTTAATATGACTGAAAAAAATATAAATATTAAAAAAAAACGTATTTTCTCACATTGCGTTTTTGATTCTTTATTTATTATTCAAAGCAATGACTTTTTAAACAAATGAATAACAGTGCAAAATAATTTCTTCTGAAATATAATCAATTTACACACCTTTTAAGATGCCAGTAAATTTAATTTAATTTAATTTAACAATGTCTTCACTCTTTAATTACTTGAACATATATCTTTTAATCTTATCCATTTTCCCTCTTATTTACCCACAAGTGTTTTTAATTATTACTATTTTTTTATTTTCATCAAATAAATTAAAGTTTACCCATTTTCCCTCTTATTTACCCACAAATGTTTTTAATTACTATTATTTCTTTACTTTCATCAAATAAGTTAAAGTTATGCAAATTTATAACTCGCAAAAAATGATGTATTACCCTGTCATATTTTATTAAATGTTTCTAGCGTCATTTTTGATAAGACTGAAAAAAGAGAGAATTAATTCAAACTTTGCAACGAATTAATTTTTTGTTTAATTTCCTACATTTAATTCAGTGATTTTTTGAAGATGGCAATTACTTAATGTTAAATTTAAAACTAAAATATATTTTTACACTCTTTCTGATATCTATGAAATGTGATATGTTTAAATATATTTAAAAAAAAAGACTTATATATGGCCTAAAAAAGAAATATATATATATTGGGTTTTTTTTTTCAATCCATTTTTCAAGCATAAAACTGTTCTAATAGAAACATATCAGGAAACAAAAATGTAAGAAATGTTGCATTTTGTGTGTAAAATGAAATATAAAACTAAATTTAACTTCTGGCAATCGTCCCGATTGATCTCTCGAATTTCATTCGCTTGTTTTTTGTAAAGAAATTTCAAAATGAAAACACTGACGGTCTGATTTTTGTGTACTTGACCTTGCATACATGTTTTGATATAGAAATTTTTTATAGATAAATATTATAATAGCACATATTATAAAAATTATTACTAAATTAGAGTCATATGAAGTTTTTAAAATAATTTTCTATAATAATTGCTTATGACAATTTTGATTTGAATATGAATAATAACAATAAAAGTATAATTATGATAAAGTTTTCTAAAAATTTGAACTTCTACATTCTAAAGCTCTAAAGTGATTATTTTTTTATTACTGCAAAATTCGTAAATAAAAATTGCATTGACGTATCAAAACTCCAGTTATGTATCATATATGTATACATATAGCACATAATTAACTTTGAAACAATTTTCTTTAAAAATAATTTGTTTTGTCTGTATAAAAGGACTTACATACAACGCTATACTACTACGCTGGATAATATAAATTAGTCTATTGAGGAAATTAAAGAAAAGAAAATAACATCTTGATACTTACTTATTTACCTAACATAAAAAAAAATCTATTTACCTACAGCTTTTTCATGACAGTAGGTTTAGGCATTAAAAAATACTTTTTATGTTAAATTGAAAAAAAAGACTTTAACTCGTATTCAAAGGTTGGAGTACACTGTAAAAAAAATTGCAGTAAAATTACGGGCAGAGGCCAGCAGCAGAGATTCCAGTCATACCCCATAAAAAAAAAACAATCTATGCCCATAATTTTGTGCAGCCCGTAATTTTACGGGGCAAAGTAATATAGCCTTATAATGCACAGGATATAATGCACTTTAAAACACAATAACACTTTGCTTACTGTTCCATAGCACGTAGCACGTTAGATAATCATCACAGAATCGCTGTTTTGGCGGGATAAAATTTTCGAAACACGAGTAAAATGATGGGTTACACCCTAGCGGAAGACAATGTATGGGGTCGTACCATATTTTTGCTAACATATGGGCTAGGACTGTAAGAATATGTGGATTGCCCTTAATTTTCTAAGTATCTAAGGTATAAGGCCGCTTATTTAGTCGACCAGACCGTTTTTCATCAAATAAGGCTGTAGCCCGTGAAAATTGAAGGGCAAACGCTCATAAATTTACAGTTTTTTCTGAGAGTGTAACATAGTAGAGATTTATTCGAATAGAGTGAAAAATGCCTGGACCAGGACTGGAACATGGGTACTTTGGCTTGTCGTGCCAACGCTCATCCTACTGAGCTATCCCAACGAAATCCTGGCATTCATAATTCACTCTTATTTGTTGGACATGGCTGCTGAACTGCACCGTTAATTTCATTCATCAGAGCTATAACTATAGCATTTTACATGATGAATGTGATACAACACGGAAACTCCTGTATACCACGTAACTATACCAGCCATATTTGGGATAGCTCAGTAGGAAGAGCGTTGGACAACAAGCCAAAGTAACTAGGTTCGAGTTAATGGTCCCGGCATTTTTTCGCTCTGTTGGAATAAATCTCAACTATGACACTCCAACCTGTGAATATGATTTACCAAGTTGGAAGATTTTTCCTCCGTTCATTGTGATTTTAACTCGTTTTTTAGCTCTTTATAAAACAAACTTTTCAGAATTATTTATAAAACTTAAATTCAACAAGCAAAGATAGAGATGATTATATGTTTTTTGCACATAATTAACTTTGAAACTATTTTCTCTGAAACTTTTAAAAAATCTGAACTTCTACATTTTAAAGCACTAAAGAGATTATTTTTTATTACTGCAAGATCTGTAAATGGAAAGTGTTGAGATATCTAAGCTCCAGTTATGAATTGTTTTTAAATTATGCTTTAAGTGTCCATTCTGTCTGTATAAAGGTATATAAATAAAAAAGGGATTTCGATACGATATTCCTTTTGCTTCAATATATCGAAATTCAATATTTTACATCGTTTTATATGTTATTGTATGTTCAATTAAATATAGATAAAGAAACTGCAAGGATAATATATTTTTAGAATTTTGGAATTAAAGAAAATTTTTAAAATGAAAATTATATTAAATCGATAATAGATTACCGATATATTGGTAGTTAATATTTTTATTTAAAAAAAAATCTTCAATAGACTAATTTATATTTTTGAGCGTTGTAGTAGCGTTGTATGTAATCATTTTATCAACAAGTTCTCCAATTACGTAGTTTAAAGACCTACTGTGTAGAAACACGAAGTTAAATTTATTCGTAATGCAAAGATCTAGCCTTTTACCACGATATATTATTATAACTATATACTAGCACTAGAAATAACATTAAAGCCCTACCGTACCCAGATGCCTGTGTTATAAGAGAATAATTTAAATTTAAATGGCCTTTCTTTACTATTGGAAGACAAAATAATGCCTTAAAAGTTGTCCCATCTAAACATATGTAACTCTAGCATTTATAAAATCACCCAGTAAAGATAAACTTTTTTTTTTTTTACATTTAAGAAAAGGGATTCTAAAAAAAATTCAGTATCCATGCCTCTTATAAAAAACGCCAGAGCCTTGTCAACATTAGCTTTTAAATTCCAATCAGTGCTATAACAACTCATCTTTCTACATTACAAAGGTTACATTTTCTTTCTTAGTTAATCAGTTTGCGATCTAAAACTACTTTTAACATATCTAAGAAGTAGTATTTTATAGTGGATATATTTTTTCTCCATTTCTAATGAGTCATTTTCTCATGCTCAAAATGTTATTATAGTTTATTTAATTTTCGTATTTAATGTAGTTTATGTATTGGGTCGTCCGGAAATTCCGTGCCGGATGTGAAAATCAATTCCTACCGGAAACTTTTACCCTTTAATTATTAGACATTAGATATTGAAATCAACGTCTAATAATTAAATGATAGAGTTTTCCGTTACCAATTGATTTCCCAACCAGCACGAACTTTTCGGACAACCCAATATATTGTTTCTTTGAACACATTTCGCATTTTTTTTTAATGTTAACCCAGATATAAAATACCTGTATACGGATAGTCCTTATATAAGACATTATCACGTACTTCATCACATAGTATATACACATGTATAAAACATAAAAATTCTCTTTCTAAATTAATTTACTGGAGTTGGCTGCAAGCATATCCGAAATAAAATTCTCCATTAAAGTAATGAATATTTTTCAGGTTTTTAATATAACTTCTTGTCTTTTTTTCTAAATGATTATTTTGTAATATAATACATATAATACATTTGATATATAAAATACATATTGATACGTGCTCATTTAACTATTTTTTTACAAAAATCCTATTCACCTATATTTTTTCATGAAAATAGGTTCAGAGATTTTTTTTCTCATGTTAAATTCTTGGTAAAAGGATTTTTAGCTCAATATAAAATAAACATTTAAGAGATATTTAACAAACAAAATTAGCAAAGATTAAATGTATATAGCATATGATTAACTGTGAGTATTTTTCTAAACATAAAAATGTTGTTTCCTATACGACTTACTTTATTACATAGATCACCTATATAAAAGATAAAAATTATCTTTATAAATTAATTTCCGCCCAATATAATAATATTATTAAAAAATTATGAAACTAATGAAATTATTTCTGGAACATTAAACATTCGTTTTTAATGAGATTTATACAAACATGAAATTCATCTAAAGTATCCACAGTTCCAATTGCTATTACTCTGAGAAATACATTCATTTTCAGAAAGGTTAATTCTCAATGTTCATGTGAAATGTTTTCAAGTTTAAAGTCTAGAGATTGACAAGTACATGAAAATAGTGGAGCAGATTAATATTTCAATTATAAAACCCCCTCCGTAACATTGTCTTTTTGTGATTAATGTTTTGACACGGATGTGTAGGAGCTATGATCGATTGAGGTTCAAACATTAATTTTTTTTTCATATTAAATTCTTGGTAAAAGGATTTTTAGCTCAATATAAAATAAACTTTTAAGAGATATTTATAAAATTTACATTTAGCAAACAAACCTAGCGAAGATTAAATGTATATAGCATATGATTAACTTTGAGCATTTTTCTAAACATAAAAATATTCTTTCCTTATATGACTTATTTTATCGCATAGATCACCTGTATAAAATATAAAAATTATCGTTTTAAATTAATTTCTGCCCAAGATAATAACATTTCAAATAAAATTATGAAACTAATTAAATTATTTGTGGAACATTAAACATTCGTTTTTAATGAGATTTATGCAAACCTGAAATTCATCTAAAGTATTCACAGTTCCACTTGCTATTACTCTGAGAAATACATTTATTTTCAGAAAGGTTATTCTCGTTTCAAAATAAATGACGAATAATTCTCAATGTTCATGTCAAATGTTTTCAAGTTTAAAGTCTATAGATTGACAAGTACATGAAAATAGTGGAGCAGATTAATATTTCAATCATAAAACCCCTGCTCCGTAACATTGTCTTTTTGTGTTTAATGTTTTGACACGGATGTGCAGAAGCCATGACCGTGTAAATCACTTTATCAAATAATTAAAGGAGATAAAGTTAAATAAATTAGATTGCACATGTACACAATTAAGATAATCTGTGCTATATAATAACAATATTTATTATAATATAGAAATTGAAGTAATTGAAAAAATGATGAAGAATTTTATTTGGATTTAAAAGTTTGAATAAATCAAATACAATTATTTATTTATACTATCTTTAAAATATGGCGATATTTGTTAAAATAATTAGGAGTATTTTCCCTTTGGTAAAATAAAGGAAAGAAAGTTTTAATTTATAGCATGCCTTTTGAATGTATTCTTTCATTTTCAGATAATTAAGCAAAGCATTCCTAGCAGCAATATAATCAATAAAAACAATATGATGTCAATATTGTTTTTTATCTATATTTTGGTTAATATTGGTAATATTGGCATGAAGTATTGCACCAACACTGATGCATTCACATTTTGTCAATATTGCTGCAATGGTGTTAGAAAATATGTCGCCATTTAAAAACCGACATTTCTGTAATACTGGTGTTTCATTGAAAATATTTCCAATGCAAATGCATTATTTTTGTTACAGTGACTTTTCATTTCAAGAGTTTCAAATTTAAAGCCAGTATCATAACAATATTGGGAATGTACATATTTTCTAAAGAAATTTAATTTCCGTTTCTTTTCTTATATTTTAAATAGAATATTGCTAAAATTAAATTAAAAGTTGTCATAATAATTCACTATTTTCGTGAAAATACATCATATGAAATTTCGAAAAAAGAAAAACTATATGTTAAATATGTTCATTAAATTATTATAATAAACAATAACTCCGATAAAATTAACAGTCTATCACCATATATGATGTTAACTTGTACCTTTTTAGCTAGATGAATCATGAAGCATTTAATTTTCTTCTAGGACCTTTCTTTGAATGTAATACGGCGAATGCAGGGCAATATGACCTGCTATCCCATTACTTGATTGATGATTCCAATCGCTAACGAAAAGGAGTCAAGAGAGATACTAAAGTAATCAACTGCAATGCTATGCAATGAAAGTAGCTACCAGAAAAATCACACAGAAAGAAATTTAAACACGCTAAAGAAATTTAATTTCCGTTTCTTTTCTTATATTTTAAATAGAATATTGTTAAAATTAAATTAAATGTTGTCATAATTATTCGCTATTTTCGTGGAAATATATCATATGAAATTTCGAAAGTATAAGTGTTAAATATGTTCATTAAATTATTATCATAAACAATAACTCCGACAAAATTAAAAGTATATCACCATATACCATGTTAACTTGTACATTGCTAGCTAGATAAATCATGAAGCATTTTTTTTTTCTAAAACCTTTCTTCGAATGTAATACGGAGAATGCAGGACAATATGACCTGCTAGCCCATCACTTGATTGATGGTTCCAATCGCTAACGAAAAGGAGTCAAGAGACATACTAAAATGATTATCTGTAATGCCATGCAATGAAAGTAGCTACCGGAAAAAACATGCAGAAAGAATGCACAAGAAAAATCCAGCAAAAGTGAGAATGAAACAGGAGTAAAAGTTGAATTACACAATCGCGAGATTAATTTCTAATCCCGGCATTTTGGGATTTCCTAAACTCATTCCCGGTATTCAATTCGTAATAAATTTTCTAATATATCTACTTTATCTTCAGTAACTAAATGCTATACTTTTATAGAAAATATAATAAATATAGAAATATAATTTAAAATATTTAGAAGGAAATATTCTTACTTATTAAATGCTATGTAAAACAAAAGATATAACTTCAATTGACTAACGGGAAATACGCAAGTTACAGTTGTTAGTTAATACGTCGTGAATACTTAAATACATAAGAATATTTAAAAAAAATAGATAGGTAGTTTTCAACGACAATTTCATATTTCATTTTGAGTAAAAATTGCTCTTGAAATGCTATTCTTTTTTTCAACAATCGTTGAAAAAAGTAATATGGCTGCACATCTTTAAATAATTCTTGGGTATTCACAATACTATATTTTATCTTTAGAAAAACAAAGTTCCCAGCACAGGAATATACTATGATTTGGATATATTGTTCATTATCATGAGAATTATTTAAAACAGATACGTTATTTTCTGTGATATCATTCTACAAAATGATTAAGAGTTTTAATCATTTTTTTTAAATGATCAATTCTGATATAATTATAAATAAATAAACAAAAACTATCATTAATCATTTCTCCTACTGTCATTGACTGCCGATGATGGCCTTTTAGACGGATTATCATGTTGGAAAGAAAATTTGAAGCTGAAAGTTGAACACATATTTAATGTACCCTCATGCATTTAAACTGATGCACAGATTTTTATTACTATTTTTTTATTATCATACCAAAAAGAGAATAAATTCCGAATATACTGTTACTTTAAAAATTTTCAGAAATTATTATGATAATCAGTAGACAGCGGATTATATACATTTGCATATTTTAAGCCAATTTCAAATTAAATCATATAAATGTATAAAATCCCATAAAACTGCATTTTAATGAATATTTTTGACATTTTAGCTTTAACATATTCAATTTTTTTTTATAAATTCCTTAATAAATCTTTACTGCATTATACAAAGCATTATAATATAGATGAAATATATCATGATATGGAAGATATACATATATAGCATTTTCTAATCTATCTGTTTTGCCAGAAAATGATGAAATTTCATAAAATTCAAAGTGTTGTAACTCGATAAGTTTTAGTCGAACAAAAAAATAAATTAATTCTCTTACTTGTTAAAACACGATTTTTTTTTTTTTTTTTTTTTTTTTTTTTTTTTTTTTTTTTTTTGTAAATAAAACTTATAGGCACCAGGAACTCTATAAAAATTATTATTTCACAACTTTTATAAAATAAAGATTTTGACATAAATGTTTAAAAAAAGATGAAAAAGAATAATATTTTGAACATTTTTTTTTTTTCAGTTTGAACTTTTCTTCTAAAGCTAACGTCTATGAATTAGCTATTAGACAATGATAAAATGAGATACGCTGTATGACCTGTAGAACGGAGCACTAACTAAAAAAGTATGGCAAAACACCAATGATATATATATATATACTTTCCATAGGATTGTATGGGATAGATATTTTCAAATTTGATTTTCTTTTTAAAATATGACGAAGTTGCTTTCTCTAAATTTTATTTTTTATGAAAAAGAAAAAGGAAAAAAAAAGAAGAAAAAAAGAAAACTACAGATTTTGTTTAACTTTATTGCAAATATTTAATTTTAGCTTTAGAAATAAAATCTCCTGTAAACTCATCAAGAAACTTGCAAGTATTGCTCATAAAATTAGGAAAACGGTGTAGGAATAATCAAAACTGATAAATATTATGCGGAAAAGTTTCAAAAATTACTGTTAACATTGAGAACAGTGGTGGTTTCATTACTTGCACACATTGAAAGGGTGATATAAAAAGTGGATCGATGAGTTAGTGTTCAGTTCTATTATGCAGCTATTTTGTTAAGATATTTCGGTGGAAAGTGAAAAAGACACACACTTTATTCCCCGTGACCCGAGAAATAAAATTACTAAAACTCAGCAAAACTCTTTGCATTATTCACAATTTTTAACGCAATTCATTACTTCCTATGACAGAAAACAGAGACATAAAACATTCTCATACTCAAATTAACTGCTTAATTCACAACCATTTCTCTTCTCAAAACAGAAAACGTAACTTTTGAAAAACACTGTAGCCTTGACACACCCAGTTTTTTTCCATCAAACCTACGCCGGCATATGGCAACAACTGCTATTAGAATAAGAACTTAAAGTATATTTTATACATCACAAACTACCCTTAAATCACTCTACAAAGGATGTGAATTACTTTTCACTTTGCTAAACAGCGTACAACGAACTGAGTGAAAAATGTGTCCATACCGGGGATCGAACTTAGATACTTTGGTAAGGCGCACCAAGTGCTCTACCATTTAAGCCATTTGGACGACATTCAGTCTGGCATTTTTCATTTATATATGTTAGCAATGCTGCAACTTCGCAGCGCAAGATGGAATTTCATACATGAACACACACTACGGCGTACATGAGACGAATAAATTTCAGCATCGGCTAATATATCTAAATTTCTAATTAAATTTTCAGCAGGACTGAAATTACGCCATAAATCTTTAAATGACACAACATAGGATATGAATTACTTTTCACTTTCCTAAACAGCGTACAACCAACTGAGTCAGCAGGACTGAAACTACGCCATAAATATTTAAATGACACTACAAAGGATGTGAATCCTTTGTAGTGTCATTTAAAAAATTATGGCGTAGTTTCAATCCTGCTGAAAATTTAATTGGAAATTTAGATATCATTAAATCTTTTCTTAATTGTGGCATCAGCAATGCTCTTGATGAAAGTGAGGATAATTTTTTATATGAAGACAAAGTGTATGACGAAAAAGAAGAATAAAAAGACGACGTGGGTAGGGAGGAGATTCCGAGAAACCGCATTTTGCCGGTTTCTAAAAAGTCGCTGTACCACTCATAAGTTATTACAGTAGTTTGCTGTGGAAAGTTTAATTTTTAAATTTGGTACTGTCATTGTTTTGTTTTTATATTTTGTCCAAAAAAAGTATTAAATTTTGTCATGCGTCTTATAGAAAGAAGTTTTTATAAACCTGAAAATACAGTAGCTGAAATTAGGCTTTCCTTGTTTAAAAATTGGTTTTATATACGCTGAACTGTTTTAAATATACTTATTTTATAAAGCACAATCTCGTTTTCGTATTTTGTAGTCTTTCTTTCGGGTTTCTTGAGACCGTACTCTTCCCAAAACTTGTCCAAAAACTTATGGAATGCTTGTTTGTAGATGTTCAAATTGTATGAATCACAGAATCTTACTTTAACCTGTGAATAACATGATTACAGTTTAATTAGAAAAAAATATATATACAGTGTGATTCATAAATATCGAAACAATAGGCTATCTCCTTAAATATTACCCCTAGGCACATACTTCCAATTGCAAAGTTTCATAACAAAAGTGACAAAATTTGATGAGATAAGTTGCAACTCCATGGGTGGTCTGTTTGAGAAAATACAAAAATTAAATTTTTATACGGCCCTCGTAGAACAAAATTTCCAATTAGAAAATTTTTCCTTATCCATTCCTGAATTAAACAAAAAAAATTCCATCTTGATAGCTGCAAAACTCAGAGAGATATGTTCCTTTTAATAATTCATGAGGTTTCAAAGGATCAGACACAAATTGAAATGCGTAATTCAATAAACAATATTTAAAAACAGGACAATAAACAATGTTACTGTAAGGTGTCCGGGAAACATTTATTTATTTTTTATTTATTTATAGAGTTAGCATTTTGAATTTTTTTGGGATGGTTAACCATATAATTTGTAAACAAAATCACATCATAAGACTTCTGACAAAATTTAAAAATAAATAATTTTTTTTCAAAAAATTCAGAGCAATTTAAAATTGTTATAACTCGAAATATTATTTGTCGAATTGAATTTTTTTCTTTTAATTAAACAGAAATATATAAGCTTTAATTTTGATTCAGCATTTTACAAAATATTAATTTTAAAAAATTAAATGTATTAAAAATATTTAAAATAGTAATTTTAAAAAAGATAATTTATTTTAAACAAATCAGACTTTGGAAAAGTAAATATTTTTTTTTCAAATTTGCCGAATTAAAATTTAAGTTAGAAAATGATATATTCCGAGTTTGAACCATTTATCTTTAACGGTTATCGACTTATAATATCAATTTAAAGATGATAAATGCTGAAAAAAACCTATGATACAGAAAAATGCATTTAAAGTTTTAAAGAAAGATTGGCTCCTAGTAGAACGTTAAAATGCTTTTTAAAAGTTTCCAAGTGAGTAAGTACCACCTTCCTGTAGCTTGAATTTCTGCTTTAGTTTATTTTTTGCCATACTCATCTTCATTCTTTGCTGTTTAAATATGTCAGTCGATTTAAACCAGACTTTTCTAACATGTCGGTTTCGAGTTTTTTTACAGTTTTAGCCCTGACAACTTCATATTTTTCCCTTTTAAAGTGCAATTACACGAGGCATAAAAGTTGCCTTTCATTAAGGGCGACTCACTGTTAAAACCATTTTCATGGGCGATGCACTTCATTTTATTTAATTCATTATCTAGACAGGTGATTGATGATTATTTATACTCTTAGTCTATTACATTCGAATAAAGATTTATTTTTAAAAAACAATGTTGTTTGGAATAAATGAAAAATATGTTTAGAAACATCATAACTTTTGAAGCTGTATAACAAAAAGTAGATTTTTGAAAATATTTCTGTGTAATTTATTAAAATTTATTTCCAATGATTGCGTTAAAAGAAGTTTCATTATCGCTATTACTATTTTTACAAAACTTATTGCCTGCCCGACAATACCTAAGAATAATAAAAATACGGGCCGGCATGGCCCAGCCAGCGGGCCGTGCCGGTAATGAGCCTGGGGTCAAGCTCGGGCTCATGATAACCTCTAGCATATTTCTCAAACAAGTTTAACGCAAAAATCTATACGCTGTTGTTTTATATCTAAACGTTAAGACATTGCCTTAGATCGACTTTTAATAATGTGTAAATTTATGGTCGATCCCTAACTTGCATTTCAAATGAACTGATATCGTGTCGCTCAGAGGTATGCTTAAGTGGTGTAAGTCACGAATTTTGGATTTTAATATCTCTGTGAATTTTTCAGATATCAAGATGGATTTTTTTTTTGTTTAATTCAAGAATGGATAAGGAAAAATTTCCTAATGGAAAATTTTATCCTACGGGCACCGTATAAAAATTTAATTTTTGTATTTTCTGAAATAGACCCCCCCCCCCCCCCCCCCCCATGGAGTTGCAACTTCTCTCATGATATTTTGCACCTTTTTTATGAAACTTTGCAATTGGAAGTATGTGCCTAAGGGCAATATTTAAAGAGATAACCTATTGTTTCGATATTTATGAATCACACTGTATGTATATATTCTAATTAAGCATTTTTTTCAAGCTTTTATTTTGGTTTTTTATCTCAATTTTTTTTCTGATTTATATGTAAAATATTACACTTATTATAATTAAGAAATTAATAATCACAAAATATTTTAGTGTCGTTTTGAGACAAAATTTTGATGATTATAGCTTTTTAACGTATTATAAAATAACATTTGCCATATGATTTTCAGTTAATAAAACTTAATTGTGTTAAGGGGGTTGGTCAGTCAGATCTTAACTTCCCCTTTCTAATGTTAAAACTATAGGAGTGAAATACATTCTTATTTTTTAATTATCTCCCCAGGAAATTAATATTTTTGAATTATGTTTTCTGATACTCATCTTAAAGGATGGCTTTTTTTTTGTCTTAGTTTTCAAAATATTTCTAAAATATATGCTCAATTTAATATTTTGTGTGTTAAAATCGTAAGATCTGTGAGTAAGAACACTTCACATAAAATTAAGCATATATTTAAAAAATATTTTGACAACTAAAGAAAAAAGGGACATTCTTTAAGAAGAATACACAAAAAAAGTCAAAATGATTAATTTCCCGATGAGATATTTTAAAAATAAACATGCATTCCACTCCCATAGGTTTAACACAAGCGAAAGGAATCTGAGATCTGACTAACCGACTCCCTTAAGATATATATCCAAAAGCCAAAATAAAACTTGGATTATTCAAATTGGCATTCTCTACTTCAGCCATATAAATCACAAAAGTAAACATCACTTTTGAGACAGCTTGATCATCTTTTTGATGGTTATAGCTTTTTAGAGTATTTTAATTAGAAAATAAAATTTTCGTATGCTTTTCATTTAATAAAACTTAACTGTGTTAAGCTATATGGCCAAAAGTCATAGTAAAACATGGAATAATTAAATTAACATTCTCTGCTTGAGCCTCATATATCACAAAGGTAAACATCAGTTTTGAGACAACTTGATGATCGTTTCTATGGTTATAGCTTTTTAGCCTATTTTAATTATAAAATAAAAAATTTCGTATGCTTTTCAGTTAATAAAACTTCACTGTGCTAAGCTATATGGACAAAAAACAGAGTAAAACATTAAATATTCAAATTGGCATACTCTGATTGGGCCTTATAAATCACATAGCTTTCTAAAAAAATTTAATTAGAAAATAAAATGTTCCGTTTATTTTTCAGTTAATAAAATTTAACTGTGTTAAATAAGGACAAAAGCCACAGTAAAACATGGAATATTCAAATTGACATTATCTGCTTGAGCCTTATAAATCATAAAAGGAAACATTGGTTTTGAGTCAATTTGATGATCGTTATGATGGTTATAGTTTTTTAAAATATTTTTATTAGACAATAAAATAATCCGTATCCTTGTCAGTTAATAAAGCTTAACGGTGTTAAACTTATATGGTTCAAAAGCCACAATAAAACTTGTAGCATTCAAACTGACATTCTCTGCTTAAGCCTTATAAATGACATAAAAAAAAACCACCAGTGATAATACCTTTTCAACATATCAATAAATAAATCAAACCAAGACGAGTTTTCACCTTTTTGGCTCGTGATACCTCCTGTTGATTGCTACGATTACCTCCCGCTCATTCGGCAACGTGCAAAATGAACATATATTCAAAAGGAAATGCGTATTCCTTGACCTATAACTTTTGTCGTTCATCACTGACGGAATCGTCACCTCAGAGTTCTTTGTGAATTCCTTTCAAATATATCAATATCAGAATTAGGTGTTGTATATAGAACCGTTGCAAAAAATGATGCTGTGTAATAAAACGTCATTATATTCATTTTACTTCAGTCAGACATCCAACAATATTTTGAAAATGATGCGATAAAACATCGTTATGTATTTGATGCTTGTCAATGCTTTGATATTAACGCTTATTATAGTTGTTTCTCACCCTGTGTTTGGGTGAATATGATAAATAATTGTGATGATGACGAATGATTTTTCATATCTCTCTCCCTGCATAGGTTAGATAAAGAGGTTAAATAGAGATCAAAACATATGATTCATCATTCTAAGAACTGAACAATTGCCTGTTTTCACGACTTTTTGCTCACAAAAGGTTGATTTGGAATTTTCTAAGAAAATGTTTAGTAAAGTAGACAATTGTTCGTATGATTTTTGGATGATTTAATGTTTTCAAGCTAGATTAACATGGATTCATTCTTTATATCAATTTCATGAAAGCATAACTAATAATAAACTGTCATTTTTTTTATATAGGGGAGCTGGGGGATGAATGGGACAAGGGATTGATGCGACGTTCTCAATATTTCAGGCAATAACCATTTTTTTTAATTGCTTCTTATCCTCATAGATTTCACTACCATAGTGTGCTTCAGAATCAAAAGCAAGACCACATGGCAGTTTTCTGTTTCCTTCAAAGTTGCATTTCCTGAAAACTCAGCTTAAACGTAATTTTTTTAACATTTGAAGTTGCTTAAATATCTTATGCAATATAAACAATTAAGATATGTTGTAGTTGTTTATTTCAAGGCTCAGTATTGGTAATTAAAATGAATGAATATTACCTATTGTGACAAAATAATTTCTGAGTCAAAATGGCTGACAATTGAATATATACATAATGGGGATGATTGGGACATTTCAAATGGGGATGAAGGGGACTGTCTCATTCATCCCTAGAGGATGTTTCAAAACATATTTACTAACTAAATAATATTATATATGTTGATAAATTAATAATTTATGGTTAATATTATTTTAACATCTCATCCTCATTGTAGCCACCGTCTTCAGCCATTGAATGTTTCTGTTTATGCGCCTTTTAATGCAAAGCGTATTTCAGTCCAAGAAGATTGGCTGACAAATAATTCTGGAGAGCATATCACAATTTATAACCTCTCATCTTTTTTCAAAGATGCATTTTTGCCAGCTTTTAGTACTAGCAACATAAACATAACCAGTGGTTATAGAAAAACTGCCATTTTCCCTCTTAACAACAATACATTCATTGAAAGAGATTTTATGTCATCTTATGAAACTGACTGACCACATTTAGAAGAACCAACAACTGAAAGTTCTAAAAATATAATTCATTAAAATATGTTCACAATTAAAATATATAATATAAATCAGTCTTTTCGTGCATAATTAACTAAGTTTTAATTTTTTAGATTACCAACACTGATATATAACATCCATATAAGATTATAGATTACAAATATAATTACACATAAGTTTATAATTATAAATTTTTATTTTGTAACATTGAATACAGGGAGGAAAATATTTGTGTCCCACCCATCCCTGCTGCGAGGATGATTGGGGGATGACTGACAGAGGGGAATTTTTTTTTAAATTCCATAATATATTTCTGTATAATAATAATCTCGAATAAATATTGTGCATAAGATGTAGTCAAACACCTAATGTATGAAATGTGATACATAATATTGATAATAACAAATAAAATATTTAAAAGAAATATTTTTATGAAAATGTCCCATTCATCCCCCATCTCCCCTACATCCATGATACACATTACGAATAAGAGAAAAAGATGCAAATTTATGCTAAACGAAACTCTTAAGAGGTCTATAAGTGTTTTTTCTGGAGATCCGCCCACTGAGTTCTATTTTTCTGCATGTTTTTGAAGAAAAACTTAGTTGAATTTATCTAAATTCCTCAGATTTTATTATATTAATATTTATGACACATGTTTATAAAAGGCTGATCAGTTTCCATAATTATTGAGAAATAAAATTGGGAATCCTAAAAACATAAGCTAGAAAAAATAAATTAAAGCGTACGTACCGTAGCCTAAAAAACTGTTAATAAATTACAAATTAAGGAGTGTTGGAAGTTATCGGAAAGTTCAAATATTTCACACCAGTTTCATATTTCTATTCATTATTTACTTTTAGAATAAAGAGTGTTCATATCAAAGTGGTTTAAATATGGCTTAACAAACCTCTCTGATACCCTCAAATTAAAACTAAAGAAATAGTTCTAGTAACTAAATAACTTATAACTAATAATTAAAAATAAAATTCCTCTAATATATTCAGTACAAAATTTGATTTACACAGTTAAATATTACGATTAAATATTACGACAATTTTAATAAATATCTTTTCTTAAAGTTTGTCATTATGGAATACTTCATTCAAGGGGCATAATACTTTTCTTAACGTGAAAACACTTTAAGATATTGTCATGATGCTTTTTAGAAAGTGTATGCAATATAACACTGAATGAATACACTTTTATATAAAGTGTGTTCAAATTTTGACTTAAATTTTCATAATATTACAAGCATTATGATAAAAATGGTAATTGTGAAAACTCCAAAACTGAAATTTATATAACATTAACGAAAAATCATGCGTCAAGCATAGTTCATGTAAGACAGCCTTATGTAAGACTATGTAAGACTTTCCAACTCTTCTAAAATTATTTTACAAATATTTACGTTTTAATAAGATGAAAGATGATATCTAAGAAAACAATTTGGAAAACGCATAACATATATAAAAACCCAATTTCAAAAATTACCAACAATATTCGGAAAATCTTCAAATTCTTTTGTGCAACCCTGTATAAAATATAGAGATTTGTATATATACTACATAGAATATTAAATTTTAGTTCAGATAGGAAACGTGTAGCACAGTTTAAAATTCCCCTTCTGGAATTTTTGTCAATAAACGGAAATTTATTCGAGAACTTTTGAGCTACCCTGTATATGACCTGTAGAATTAAGTAACAGACAAAAAAGAGTTAAATTTGAAAACGCGTTCACAGCAACTGAAAACGCATTTCCAGCAATTATTGTTAACAGATAGTACCGAAATTCTTTTGTGTGTCTCTGTAAATGAACGATATATGCTTTACACACGATATTCTATAGTAAAGCTCTTGTAATGCACCTTAGTTATATATATATATCAATTTCCATATGTTTGAAATTATGAAACATTGTTAAAATAAACCGAAAACGATTTTACTGCATAGGCCGTAAGGTAACAGAATAATTTTGAGTGCCCCTGTAAAGGAACTATTAGTGTTTACCGCACCATATTCTATAGTACGTGAGTTAGAGCACGGACAGACAGACAAACCGAATTCATAAACACTTTTCAACCATGTTGGAAAGTGTTATAAAAAGTAAGTTTCATTTTACAAAAATCTTTAACAGAATGTTCTTCCTTATTTAATCGCAGAAAAGTATTACAAATTCTATTATTATATGAGGTGCTTATAAGATTGAAGTCTTAAAAAGAAATTTTGTAATCAGAAATACTGGTATCAGACATCTTGGAAAATCCAAAGAACGTACGCATGTTGTATAAATAAATAAAATATATATTAAAAAAACGTGTAAACAACAAGAAAAAAAATAAAGGGCACGGTATTATTATTTTTAACTTAAGTGTCAGTGTGCCTAGAGTTCTGCAATATTTCATTATTATTATTTTTCTTATTTTTCAACCACAGAAAAATATTGGAAATTCTTAAAAAAAAAAAAAAAAAAAAGGAAAAGAAAAAAAGAAGCGATTACGAATGCTTCGTTTTAAATAGTAAATACAGTGGACGCTCGTTAATACGAACTCAAAGGTTCTCAGAAATAAGTTCGAATTATCCGATGTTAAGAGAAAATATAACTTAAAAAGTGTATAACTGAAGAAGAACAAATTCCTAGTATGTACAACCCCTAGAAAATATATTATACTATGCTATTGAAAATTAAACATATTAAAAAACAATAAAGACTTTACCTTAAGCATAAAATAAAGCAGAAGATACGCAGTGGAAAGTAAATTTGAATTAAAAATATGAATTACACTTTTGGAAAAAACTGCAAAATGTTTGGTTTTGTTTTGTTTATTATGCCTACACTTTTCAGCCAGCTTCTCGATTTGAAGTAAACATTTCAATTCATTTTTAGAGGAAAGTTCCATCTGAATAAATGTTTTCAGAGTTTTGATAGTGTCCATTATAGCTTGATCATTAGGACGTCTAACAGTTTCTGCATAGATCAGGGTGTAGGCTCTTTACACAGAAAAAAAATACAGATGATTTTGACACACAAAATAATAAATACTATTTTCTCCGGTAAACGAGAAAAATAGGTTTTTTTTTTTTTTTTTTTTTTTTTTTTGTGAAATTTTTAGTTTGAATTAACCGAAGTGATTAAAATTAGTTCAAATTAACGAGATATTTTTAACATTAATTCCAATACAAATTTTTGGGGACCTTTGGATTAGTTCGAATTAACCGAAAGTTCGAATTAACCGAATTCGAATTAACGAGCGTCCACTACATATTTTCCTATCATATGTAGTGGTGCCAGACACTTTGAAATTTCCAAGGAGTGTATGTACTTTGAATTATAATGATTTAACATTTGAGGCATTCAATACGAAAGCGGTACTTTTCCATATATATATTTTTTTAAATAAGGATGAAACGTTTCTAGACGGATGTTGTTTTTATGAAACTGTAATAATGCCTTGTTAATCCCTTTTTGTGATTTTTAGGCAAATGCTTTCATTTTGTCCAGATTCCTTCAAATAGGTATAAAATGATAAAGCTATTTATTATCAATAATAATGTCAATATTATCATTGCAGAATTGCATTCTGAAATCGATAAATTTGCTTTTACTTTTTTTCTTAAATATATTATATATATGTATATACATACACATACACCTAAATGTTTTTGTACGTGTTTAATTGTTGACACAGTTCTAAATTTATACTTTTCGCACATTTGTATCTAGATTTAAATTCGTTATTTATCAGGCTGTCAGAAATGAAATAATAAACATAAGCATAGTTTCTTGTACAATATATAAATGAGCAAAGATGAATCTCATTTTTCTTGAGTTTGTATTAGAGGAATGATATGATAGCGATTACATCAAATGAATACATCAATGACTATATCCAATTTAGAGTGTTTAAATAATAATTAAAAAAAATTCCAACTGAATTTTACTGGTAGGATCATTTTTTTTCCTTCTCATTTTGCGTTTAGTCTACCTACAGTATATACATATATGCTATGCATCTACAAAGAGTAGAATTTAGGTTAAAATATTTCGTACAAGATTTCGTTTTTTGCATTACAGGATATTTTCTTCCAAAGCATCAGTACTTTTTCTAAGACAACCTATCTCTCTTGAAATGATTACTTGCACTCAGTGGTTGGAAATTCATAAAAATGACAATAAAAAATTATATGTTATTAATTTGCTAACACTGAATACAATTTTCAGAAAGTGCTGCTAAAATTAAACAAAAATTTCCTTTAGCACATCCACTTTAGTAGTTATGTCTTTTTCTTCAAAATATAATGGCTGGATGAATTGTTCTTCAACGTTTCAAGTTAAAATGTATTTTCTCTGAACTGTTCGTTGTATTGTTGCGTTGTACTCTTTTCCAAATTATGTATAGTTTAATATCAAGTAATGTTTTTAACTTTTAATTATGCATCCGAATTAACTACGTAGATAAATTACTGTAAATCTTTCTAGAATATTTGTTAGTCGAAGATCAAATTTGGTGAATCGAGAAATTATCTAATATTTAGAATGCCAACAGCTTATACTAAAAAAAAAATTAAGTACTCAAAAATTAGTATATCGATATAGGGGAGATGGAGGATGAATGGGACATTTTCACAAAAATATTTATTTTAAATATTTTATTTAAGTTATTATCAATATTATATATCACATGTCATACATTAAGTGCTTGACTACATCTTATGCGCAATATTTGTTCAAGATTATTATTATACAGAAATATAAATGAAATTTAAAAAAAAGTTCTATGTCCCAATCATTCCCACAGCAGGGATGAATGGGACGCAAACATTTTCCTCCCAGTATTCAATGTTAAGGACTAAAAGGTGACAAAAATTCCTCCTTGGCAAAAGCTAAGAGATTATAAATTGTAATATGATCTCCAGGATTATTTGTTAGCCAATCATTTCGGACTCATCTCAGCTTTGCCTTAAAAGGCCCATAAACGGAAGCATTCAATGGATGAAGACGATGGCTACAATGAGGATGAAATTTTAAAAGAATAATTACCATAAAATATTAATTTATCAACCTATATAATATTATTTAGTTAATAAATATATTTTTCAGCATCCTCTAAGGATTAATGAGACAGTTCCATTCATCCAATTTGAAATGTCCCAATCATCCCCATGAAGTACTATATATTCAATTGTCAACCATTTTGTATCAAAAATTATTTTGTCACAATGGTTAATATACATTCATTTTAATTACCAATATTGAGCCTTGAAATAAAAAACCGCAACATATCTTAATTGTTTATATTCCATAAGATATTTAAGTAACTTCAAATGTAAAAAAAAATTACTTTTAAGCAGAGTTTTCAGGAAATGCAAATTTGAAGAAAACTGAAAACAAGCCATGTGCTCTTGCTTTTCGTTCTGAAGCACACTATGGTAGTGAAATCTATGAGGATAGGAAGCAACTAAAAAAAAGTTTATTGCCTGAAATATTGAGAACGTCCCATCCATCCGTTGTCCCATTCATCCCCCATCTCCCCTACTCATACCGAACTGAGTATATTTGGATAAAAAATGAACCTATTCTTTCACACTTTTAAAACATCACATGTTATCAAACTCAAACGAAACGATGATTTCGTACTTTGTAATTGGTTATTTCATTCATGGCGGCATAAAAGGTGTTTATTAATAAAAAACAATGCAACATAGCCTGAAAATATGGGAATAATATTAATTGTTTATTCATCAGAATGGACTATATCTTGCGCCTCCTTTATAATGCGTAAGATTACATTGTGTTTTTGTTACGAGTGCTTCGTATATTCATAGGTGGTCTGTCCGGTCTGTACTGACTGAGTGACATGGATTTGTTTGTGAAAAGAAAATTAGGAGAATGAGATTTTAAAGATTTCGCTGACAACTTTCAAAGTAAATGCCTGCTGTTAAATATTTAATACCTTTTTTTGCTTATTTATGTAATAAGCTGTATTTTCTGTAAATATTAAATTAATGTAAATATTAAATTATGCACAGTATTTAAAAATAATTTAAAAGTGCTTGAAAACAGTGCTCTTGTGATAAAAATATTTGATTTGGATATCTTGATAATAATTTTGCTATTTTCCTAAATAAATAATCACTTAAATGTTTCATGTTAATAATTTTGAGCGGGAAATAAATATCAGTAAATTTTCACTTCAATCTGTAATGTAAAGATTTTGGGTAGAACCCCCTTCACAAGAAAAATATTTTTTTTCCCCATTTAACTTATTTTAGTTTTGAAAGTGTTTTATTAAATATCTTTTAGCCCATGTTTCTATCTAAATTTTGGTTTCGCACGTGCTACTAATCGGCCATCTTGTTTTACTTCATATTTTTCAAGCATTTTTAAATTATTTTAAAATATTGTTCATAATTTAATATTTGCATTAATATAATATTTAGAGAAGGTACTGCTGATTACACAAAATTAGAAAAAAAGTATTGAATATTTAACAGAGGGCACACAGAGTTCATATTTGAATACACCAATCGTATAAAAAATGAGTACATCACAGCTCCTATTTGAATACATCCATGAGATAAAAAATGAGTACATAACGGTTCATATTTGAACACATCCATGGAATAAAAAAATAGTACAAGTGTTTCTCAATTTTGAGAACATTTGGATCGGTGTTATTTTGAGTATGTGACGTATTTAAAATTGAGTACTTATTACTCAGTTTTAAAAACCGATTATTATTATTATTATTATTATTATTTTATAATTACAGTTTATCTAGAAATAGAACTTTTTTGAAAGGCGTTAGAAAGACTTTTACGTTAGAAAGACTTTTAAAATTGAAATTCTTAATAATCAATTTATGTTAGTAAAATAATATATAAATAAAATGAAAAATCATTCTAGAAAATTAAAACTAACATTTGAGGATTTCTTATTTAGTTCAAAATACTAATTCATTGCATACGTTTGAATTAAAATTTATATTACAATTAAACTTTATTAAAAAATACAAGATAGCACCTGTCAAAACTTGACGGTAAACAGATTAAAGGTTCCACGTAAAAAAAAAAAAATCATAATTTTATTAAAATGTCAGAAAGTTTCACAGAATATTTGTTAGCAATAATTAAAATATATAAAAACCTTTCTTTTTATATCCGGGTTGGGGACCGATTACATATTAACTCTCTATACACGGATACAGCAACAGAACATTTTTCAGATAATTCAGTTTTCAGTTCCCAAAAAGAGCAACTTAAAGTTATTTTTCTTAAAAAAATTTACAAATAAAGGAATTTTAGAAGTTAGAATTTTATTAGTTTTCTCAAAAATAAACATTTAACTGCATTGCAATAACAACAGATGGCACCAATTTTTATATAGATATTGCGCTTTCTTTCTTTTTTCTTTTTTTTGTTTCATTCTGCTTTTGTTTTTTGTTTTACGGAAAATAATGGCTTACTTTTCTTATTGTATAAGTCTTATCGATCAATTGTAATAAAAAATTATACCAAAAATTATAGATAGTTGAAATTTATTTAATTGGTAATCACATGCCAAACCAGAATTCTTCTTTCTGGCGTCCTTATACCACTCGGTCATCTCGACAGCAATCAACGTTATTTTAAATGAAAACTGCTTTTCGTCTCCGTTTAGCGTCAGAAAAACACACTTAGGTACTTATTGCGCATGCTCAGATCAGTCGAAATTGATCTTAAACATTGAACTTTGCGTTTTAAATATATAGATAGCACAAAATAACAACAAGTCTTGAATCATTCAACCAGTTTTGGCGTTTTTCGTTAAAAAGAATATGTACAGGGCTGCCACTGGTGACTATTTTTTAATTCTATCTCGCACCACTTTCTCAAAACAATATTTTTTCACATACATACACTTTGACAACATGTGCAAGGAAATTTCCAGAAAATTTAATTTTTTAAAATAGTGGTGCGAACAGAATATAAAAATAGCCGCCAGTGGCAGCCCTGTATGTAAAGCGAAACAATATTTCAACATTTCAATAAAACATTCACAAAAAGATATTCATTATATAACTCCTGAGACTTCCTACTTTTTATTAAGGTAAACTTTCCTCCTTTTTTGGAATTGTTTTATAGATGAACATGCATGTGAAAATAGTTGAAGAGAATATCACTCAATTTTCATATTTGTGCAGATAATTACTGACAAAGTTGTCTTTAAAAATATTTTCGTTGGTTCCTTTTAATGGAATTACATTTTAAATTACAGGAAATAATTCTGTAAACAAAGCGAATACATTTCACATTCTTATTAGCAATCATTTAACAAGGTTTCGAAAATTAGGATGAATGATTATGCGTTTGATGCCTGTCAACACACACCATTACAGAATTTAATAATTTCCTTGTAATACTCGGCCCGTCAGTTTCAGAGAATGTGATAAATAATTATGATGGTTATTAATTATTAGTCTCTCACTAATTATAGAGGTTAAGTATATATCAAAGCATGGGTTTCATGACAGCATTTCTATGAGTTTGAGCATTTTATGTGTATTCGAATCCCCATTGCGTGTTAGTTGAGTCTTCTTAATTCAAACGTAGATTTCGTCGAAAAAATAGACATCGTAGTTGCTAGTATCTGCAAAACTCTAGGAATATTCGAAAATGTTACACAATCCATGTTAATTTGCGTCCTTATTTGGAATCATTTGGTCTCATTTTTTATTCTAAAATTTTGAATCCATACCGGAAATAATGAAAGGAAATTTTTTAATTTATGTAATTACGATTATTTGCAAAATAGAGTCATCAGTTACAGAGGAACATAACTCAAAAGAACCCTTTACTTTATACCATAACTATCTAACCCGCCCGGCGTTTCCCGCGCCCGAGATAATAATAATCTGTTCTATACGAATATGACTGAAATATGTAAGGCTATCGAAATCAAGTCGAATGAGGCAAACCCCGTCGTAATCGGGCTCATAGAACCTACGATCGGAAAGCGCACCCTGGCGGCCGAAAGTTCAACTAAAATATTTAAGGCTATAGATGTCAAGTCGAATGAGCCAAACCCCGTCGTAATCGGGCCCATAAAAGAAGAGATACTCCTATAGTTCCAACTTCCACCGCCAGTGGACGCAATCTGTTCTGGAAGAGGCCTTTTCAGAACACTCGACCCAACCAAATTTCCTAGTAGAATTCAAATTTAACCACGGGTAAACATTGACAAAAAAGCGGAAATCGCGAAAGTGGGTTACGTAAACGATCGGTTTCGAAAGCGTTAATGTAGATATTTTTTAAAACCCAAGAAGGCATTTTGAAGAAAATGAACGCGTCTATGATTTGGAGTCTATTGTTTGTCCGTATTCACATTTCCCGAGTCAATGCCTATTTTTAAACCTGGGCCGAAAAACAAAAATCGCGTGAGTGTGTTTTGGGAAGGATTTTTTTCGGAGGGTTAAAATTAATTTTTTTCAAAACGGATACCAGAATGTAATAAACACAGGAATATAGATTAGGAGCGGTATTTTTAATTTTTCATATCTTGTTTATAAACGCCGTGCGCAGATTCGAAATTTTAAAGATAGGAGAAATAGTTAAAAAGCGAAATTGACTTACGGTAAAAAACGTTTTCGGAAAGGTTAACGGGAATTTTTTTTAAATTAAAGGTTTCTGCCTAAACCCGTTAGAACGTAGATGTCTTTAGGTGTGTTTGTTTTTTGTTTGGTTATTTTAGAGAGCCGATGCCAGATTTTATATATCGCAGAAAATTGGAATTGGCTAAAGTGAGTCTTGCGCACGAATTTTTTTCGAAGAGTTAATATTCGTATTTTTCTAAAACAAATACAGATATCAAAAAAGAAATAAATGTAGATATTGTTTGGTATTTTTAATTTTTCGTACTTTTCTTTGAACTGCCGATGCGAATTTTTAAATATTGCCAAAATCGCGAAATAGCATACAGAAAATATACTTTTTCGAAGGATTAATTTTCGTATTTTTTAAAACCAAAGGTGGGTTTGAAAAGGGTAAAGTTAGTTCTTTAATTTGGTAACTATCGTTTTTCCGTATCTTTTGTATTCTGGTGGATGCAAGCCTCGGAAAACGGGAGAAAATAAAAAACATGAATTCGCTTATTGGTTATTTTTTTTTTTTTTGAATGGGTTAAATATGAAATTTTTTCAATCCGATCGGATCGTTCGAGACGTAAAAGTATGTTCTTTGAGAATATGTAGACAGTTTTTTCGTATTTCCAGCCCATGGCAAATTTAGAAAAACTTAAAAAGAAATGCAATGACTCACGCTTTGTTTCTTCTTTTAACTGAGAAACGAATAAATGGCTTGAAATGCAAATTTAAACTATTTTCCCATTTAATATCTATTTCTCCGGAAAAATCTATACAAAAAACTGTTGAGAGTTTATATGATTACTATAATTAAACGATTTTAGTATACAAATTCGGTTTTTAAATTCAGTAATACGGAAATAATATGACTCCATCTTAAATATGACCTAATCACCATGATAAACTATAATCATTACCTATCATGGGATACCATTGAATTAATTCCGTTTGATAGAATTTAATAGAATTGAGAAAACTTTCATTAATATATTTTTTAAATTTTGATTCGATTTTCATCAAATTTGAAATGACTCGGCAAAATTCTGCAACGATTACATATATTAAATTTCAAACCTTTCGGTTGAGTAGTTTTTGCGCTGTTATATGCGGACAGACGCACAGACGGACAGACCAAACTAGTACAATAGGTGCAACGTATTTATATAATTACGAACGCACCTAAAAAGTACAGGTGTACATCGACATTTGTAGAATTTGCTATTTCATACATGTTTCCAACTGTATCTAATAGTTAATTGTTTATCGATATACAACATTTTTGTATTCACTGTTAACCGTGACATCCACCTCACATACACGCACACATATATATTTCAAAGATAAAATTAATTATTGTTAAACAGCATCTATTCACAACAAACACTATACATTTATACAGACATTAATGAAAAAAACGTGGGTAAAAAGAAAATGCAGATAGAGCATCCACTTTCTTCTCTCCAAAGAGATTATATATGAGAGAAAAGCCGCAATAAGTCTGACACCGCCATCTATCGGAAGACGGGTGAAAATGTAAAATAAGGCTAGAGACAAATTATAAACTGGTTATTCTTTTGAATTAAATTGCGAGTAAATATTGGACTTCTTTCTCTGACGATCTCTTAGAAATCCAGTATGGATCTCTAATAGCTGTAAATAATAAGTTCAATGTCAACAGCGTTCTAAGAAAGTTTGTTTTTTCATATTTTATGTTTCAATTTTTCTATTACTATAAGGTATTACTAATGTTAATTCTTACAATATTCACTATTATTATTCACGATTATTTATCCAATATTCACTATTTCCCTCTCTGTATATTTAGATATATTTAAATTGGTATATAGGTTTTTAGTGAGAGATTTTATCTGCAAATTTATTTATAGTAAGATATTTTGTCGTGTTTTAATTTACATAAAAATGTGAGACAAATTTTCCAAAATTTTTTATTTCTGCACTTTATTAGCTATTTTTTTTAATATTTGACTATACTAATTATTTAAAATAAAAATCAACAACATACTGTTAAAATAAGACATTTTAAACACATTAGAACTATAAAAATGTCTATAATTATAAAAGCATAACAATAAAAGCCTAACCTGTAATTATAAAAGCATAACCTGTACAATAAAAATACTATACTATAATACTATTCAAATTATAACTATTACAAACTATAATTATGAAAACTATAATTATATACAAATTGTAAATATACAGAGTACAAAAATTACATGTATTGTAAACTAAAAGCTGTAGAGAACATTTACAGTACACCATGTTTGATTAAAAAGTCTCATTTTAAAGCAAGGATTTTTTCGTGTAATTTATCGTATATAAAGGCGTTTTTATCTAATACAATATTATGAAACTGCATATTTTGCTGTTTAAATTTTAACCTTAGGCAGTGTGGAAATGGCATTTTGTTTATTACATTCTTTCTCTTAGCTTACATTTCTGTATGTATGTGTCAGCCAAATCTCGATACTCATTTTTCACCCACTTCCTGTTGACTTTGAGCTTGGAAATTTGGAATATACCGGGTGGTTGTAATATAAGTTATCTATGTTTGGAGCTGTCTGTAGCTTCAAGGAATAACCCGAATTAAACCAAAATCGGTACACTACTATTCGAGAAGGGAAAAAAACGAAACAATAAATAAATAAATAAATAAATAAATAAATAAATGATTGCCGTTAGAATGGCGCTTTTGAATGTGAAATATGTAATTTGTAATACAAGAACAAAGAATTAATGGATAAAACCAGATGACAAACCTAATTTATTGGAAAGTGTCACAGTGAATGTGTTTACGCTTTCCCATGCCGGTGCCGATCAAGTTCGGGATACGCATGGCCATTGTGCTAGAGGACACAATCCAGGAAGCACACGACGTGCTCAACTGCGGAATGTAACGCATCAGGAGTGGTGTTTCTCATATTTTGTGGTATGCGATCTTTTAAGTCATTGAGGTTTTTGACACCTCCACTGTACAGGATGGCGTTTGCACCGACAGGCCCGGTAGCACCATCTGTTGGTGATTATTGCAACTATTTTTTTATTGTACCATTCTTCTCCCCCCTTCTCGAATAGTAAGTTTACCTATTTTGGTTTCATTCATGTTATCCCTTCAAGCTACAGACAGCTCCAAATAGAGATACTTATATTATAACCACCCTGTCTATGTATTCTTGACGGCAATACATCAATTGGATATTATTATTTTTTTAAATATCGATCCCTAAGAGTGGTCAACGTCGGCATAAAACTTACATTTCCCCCATAAAAATAACTTTACGATTGTTTAATTGAAAAAATAGCCTCATTGTTGCAATCCATTGTCACCACATCGTTCGCATCCGACGCTAACGAAAAAGAAAGGCTACTGCGTTGCTTTACGCGTATCTTTTTTTACAGACCGCGGGAGTCACGTGATGCTGGAATACACCAATGCAGGTGTGCGAAAAGAGCATCACGTCACTCTAGCGGTCTGTAAAAAAAGATAAGTGGATAGCACCGCGGTAGCCTGTCTTTTTCGTTAATCTCGGCTCGTATCATTATGACGTCAGCATTGAGTGACGCACACATTTGTACTTTATAATATAAGTTGACTTTTTTGTGAATTTTAATGAAAGTATGTTTAAAAAAATACATTTGATTATTTATTACAATTTTGTGAATATTTTCACGTGGCTTCTAAATTAAAATGTTTGCCGATTGCGTATCCCTTAGAGTGTGTATACAGTTTTATCATGATTTTTTAGTACAAATTTTCACTTTATTTAATTGGATAAATATGTTTCAAATTCAGCAGTTAAACGAGGCAACTACAAATTAAATATTGAATAGAAAATTTCTAATCAGAAGTGTTGTCAAATTCTTTTGAAATTCCAAAGAGTGCTTTTATTAACTGTCGACAACTTGATTTGTAATTTGTATTTAGCACTGGAATATATATATATATATATATATATATATATATATATATATCGCAGACTTTTTCTTTTTTCACTGAATGACGCATTTGGTTTGCTGTCTGTATTTATAAAGGCTAATAAAGTATATTTCCAATAATAATGTGTATTTCTATATAATAAAGTGTGTTATTTGTATATTTTTTTTCATTATTTATGACTCCTTCCCTTCCTCTTGTTCAGCATCATCATTAGTTTGTGGGAGGAGGTGTTGATCTTGTCAAATTTATATAATTTTGCAACAAAATTAATTTAAAACATTATTTTATATTAGAGTAAATAAGTAGTTTTTTTTTTTTTTTTTGGCTCAAAATAAATTTATTTCTGATATGATTGATATTTTATTCCTATTTAACAATCCCAATATATTTTTTTAACTACTAAAAGGCGTAAAATAAAAACATTATAAACAGTAAAATAAGTTTTATTAGACTGTTGACCTGTTTCGTCTCCATCGGAGCCATTATCAAAACAAATAAGCATATTCTACAAACATGTCAACAGTCCACTAAAAATTATTTTAGTGTTTATAAAGGTTTCATTTTACACTTTTAGCTATTAAATAAGTATATTATTACAAAATGTTATAATTTGTTGTACTTCGTTTCAAGCTTTTTAAAAAGTTTGACGGTAGTGTAAATTTAACCCATGTTTTTTTTTTTTTATATATATATAACTTTGAGTTTAAACTTTCCACAGTTTAAATTTTCATATGAATTTTAATATATATACTCTCCACAGTTTAAATTTTTGTCTAACTGGTATAATAAAGTTGTTTAATTCAAAATCAAAAATTTTTATACATTTCAGAAACTGAAGTTATAAAAATATACTTATAATGTTACTATTGTAAGTATACTACATAGTATAATACATGTTAAACTTATTTAAACAAGTTCAGCGTGTAGAATAAAAAAAGGTTATACACTGAATATTTCCTAACAATTGAAATGGAAGCTGCACGTTCACAAAAGCGCACTTTGTTCTATAAAGTGTATTTCCAATAAAGAAAATCTATTTTGGTATCATTTTTCTTAATAACTCCTTCCTCCTTCTCATTTTTTGAATAACGAAAGTGTTGCGTAGTTAGATATTTTCAATTCTCTATATTTTTACAACAAAATTAACTAAACATATTGGATTAATATTATATCAAGTTAAATAAATACATTTTCACTGTGGTAAAGTTTATTTTATTTCAGATTGTGCTCTTATTAAATCCGTTTTCAACACTTAGTTCTATGCGTTTTGTAAGTTCAACGGTTTCACTGTTTACGTAAATTTTACGTATGTTTTAAAAGTGATTTTGAGTATCAAACATTTTAAACAACATAAATTTTTCTCTACATTGTACAATAAGATAGTTAAAATTCTATAAATCATAAAAATGTATATATTTTCTGAAACTAAACTTATAAAAATGCATTTATTTAAGATAAAATTTATAAAATGGTTCAGTGTGTAGTGTAGAAACATTTCTTGTGTACATTTTACCCAAACAGTGGAATGCAAGGTCAGTGATCGCCAAACAGTATTTTTCTATATTTTCTTGTGTCGCCAATCAGCTATATATCGGCAAATATCGAAATATTTATTATTTTTTTACGAGCATACAATTCAGATTCCGCAGACTTTTTTTTTACTAACATGTATATACCCATATACGAGGAACATTCGTAATTGTTTTCGAAATATTTTTGACATGCGATTATGGAGACCTCCTTTGTCAGATATTTATGTCCCAATTAATATTACCTTAATGAAACAGTGTTAAAGCAATTAATACATTTAATGCAACCACAGACTAATATGGGTTAATCTATGTTTGGCTCTGTTGCGTTAACGATAAAGGTGATAATTAAAAATTAGTAAGTACCATATTTTCCGTAAATTATTTGCAGCATTTTTATTTGATTTGTTGAATACTTAAACGTGTCTCAAAACCTGTATATAAATATACAATATCGCCTCATTTGAGAATAATTTATTTGTTAGATTCAATGTATTTTTGGCATGAAAATATAAGTTTTCAAGGCTTATTCGTACGAAAAATCTTTTTTTCTTAAATTACGCTCAATCATTACAATATCTATATTTCCGAAAAAAGCATCCCAGATTTACCTTTTATAAAAAAACCTCTTAATGGATCTATTTTTCTAACCGTATTTATATATTTACTAGCTGTTACCCGTGACTTCGTTCACGCAAAATTAAAAGAAGAGTAAATACATTAATTAAGCAAAATATTTCACTCCCGATAATTAAAAACTTAAATATCTAACTCACTCTTTAACACATTTGATAGGAGAGAATACGGTATTTTTTGTTATAGGGCCTTGACATAACCCAGTCTTAAAAAAGTGAAATTTTGTGCCAAATAATCGCGAAAATGAAAATGCAACCAATGAAAAAAGGAGGGCCAAATAAAATCGTGGAATTCGATGAATTTTGTATAAAAACATTTTCCTTGATAAACCATTTTACTTTTAACGCCTTGGTGAAACGTTTTAACAGACGTCCTTCAAAAATAATTAATTGGAAATAGTATATGCTTTTTCTTTAAACTCAATTCTGCCTCCTTAATTTAATGTATAGCTGAAACAAATCTTGTTTTCTAAATGAAAATATGTCGACAGACGATTTTCGTTCTGCAGAAAAAATTTGATTCATGAAGTTTGAATATGTGATTTATTTTTCTGATAATTTACTAAAATCAAGATTTTGTTTTCACCATTTATTCAAATTGAAAATAAATTCTGTTTTCAGTTTTAATGAGAAAATGGCATAAAAATATATTGATCTATTTTATTTCTCCTTTTTAGCACTTTCCAACCTAGTTAGCACTTTCCAACCTAGTTGAAAAGTGCTTATGACTTCGGTTTGTCTGGCCGTATGGCCGTCTGCCGTCTGCCGTCTGTCCGTGCTCTAACACCCGTAAATATGCTCGGATTGCTCTGCAATTTTTATATGCTATTGTCGCCATCTATAGCATGTTCCTATTTCAACGGAAGTGTGTAGCACTTATAGTTATTTTACAGGGACACTCAAAAGAATTCCGTTATATTGCGTTCTATGGGGAAAAATCATTTGCGGTTTATTTAAATAATGTTTCACTAATTTAAACGCATTGAAATTTATATATATCACTAAGGTGCATTAGAAGGAGCTTAATATGGAATAGGGTGTGCATAGCACTTTTAGTTACTTTACAGGGACAGTCAAAAGAATTCCGTTACATTACGTCTATGGAGAAAAATCGTCTGCGGTTTATTTAAGTAATGTTTCACTATTTTAAACGCACTGAAATTTATATATATCACTAATGTGCATTACAAGAGGCTTACTACAGAATATTGTGTACATAGCAGTCATCGTTCATTTACAGGGACACACAAAAGAATTCTCTACTGCCTGCTAACAATAATTCCTGGAAGTGCATTTTAAGTTACTGAACGCGATTTTAAATTTAACTCACTTTTTGTTTATTACGTGGTGTGTATAAATTATGTAGATCATATACAGGGAAGCACAAAAGTTCGCGAACACATTTCCGTTTATTGACAAACTCCAGATGGAGAATTTTAAACTGGGCTACGCGTTTCCTAACTGAACTAAAATTTAGCATTCTATGTAGTATATATACAAACCTATAGATCCTATACAGGGCTGAATAAAAGTATTCGGATATTTTTCCGAATATTGTATATGTTGGAAATTCCTGAAATTATAATTTTAAATATGTTATGCGTTTTCCAAAATGTTTACTTAGATGTTATCTTTTAGCTTATTAAACGGTATGATTTGTAAAATTATTTTGGAAGCGTTGGAAAGTGCTACATAATCTATGCTTGACGCATGATTTTTCGTTCTTGTTGAAAAGTGCTTATGACTTCGGTTTGTCTGGCCGGATGGCCGTCTGGCCGTATGGCCGTCTGGCCGTCTGTCCGTGCTCTAACTCCCGTAAATATGCTCGGATTGCTCTGCAATTTTTATATGTTATTGTCGTTATCTATGGCTCGTTCCCTATTTCAACTGAAGTGTGTAGCACTTATAGTTTTCTTACAGGGACACTCAAAAGAATTCCGTTACATTGCGGTCTATGGGGAAAAATCATTTGCGGTTTATTTTAAAAATGTTTCACTATCGTAAACGCATTGAAATTTATATAGATCACTAAGATGCATTAGAAGAAGCTTAATACGGAATAGTAGGTGTATAGCACTTAGAGTTACTTTACAGGGACAGTCAAAATAATTCCGTTACATTACGTCTATGGAGAAAAATCGTCTGCGGCTTATTTAAATAATGTTCCACTATTTTAAACGCATTGAAGTTTATATATATTACTAAGGTGCATTACAAGAGGCTTACTACAGAATAGTGTGTGTATAGCAGTCATCGTTCATTTACAGGGACACACAAAAGAATTCTCTACTGTTTGTTAACAATAATTCCTGGAAGTGCGTTTTAAGTTACTGAACGCGATTTTAATCTTAACTAGCTTTTTGTCTATTACGTGGTGTGTATAAATTCTGTAGATCCTATACAGGGCAGCACAAAAGTTCGCGAACACATTTCCGTTTATTGACAGAAACTCCAGAAGGAGAATTTAAACTGTGCTACACGTTTCCTAACTAAACTAAAATTTAGCATCCTATGTATATATACAAATCTATAGATCATATACAGGGCTACATAAAAGTATTCTGATATTTTTCCGAATATTGTATATATTGAAAATTCCTGAAATTACGTTTTTAAATATGTTATGCGTTTTCCAAATTGTTTACTTAGATGTCATCTTTCAGCTTATTAAACGGTAATGATTTGTAAAATTATTTTAGAAGCGTTGGAAAGTGCTACTTAATCTATGCTTGACGCATGATTTTTCGTTCTTGTTTATTCATAAGTATGGAGTAATTTACTTGCCGTTTTTAGAGAAACGTAGTTAAAAGTTACAATAATAATAATAATAATAATAATAATAATAATAATAATAATAATAATAATAATAATAATAATAATATCTCGGAATCAAATTCAATTTTTTTATTTCTAAGAGTTTGTGTGACATCCTCGGATCAATGACAACCGATGTAAAGTAAATCGCGTTGCGTTCGATAGTCTAAGAGGAGTAGTTGCAATATGCAAACAGAAGGTCAAAATATTATGTGATTTTAGCAGAAAACTCTCGTCTGTATATAACTGATAATCATGCTTAATAATCAGTATAGATAAAAAAAATCTATTTTTTGTTTTAAATATGGCGTGAAACTCGTCTACTTTCTATACATACTGATCCTTCAATTGTTAGTGTACGGAATTGATTCACGCTCCTTTTAAAACATATTTGAAAATTCACGTTTCATTTCAAATATGACGTCATTTTATTCCCAGAAAAATCTTTTTTTAATGATATAATTCTTAAATTCGTGATTGTACGCAGTGCAGTAAAGGTTTAATTCACATCCTTTGTATTGATATAATTCTTGTCAATTTTCTTTTCCTGGCAATCATGAGGTAAATTTTAGAAGAAAACTCACATCTGTATGTAACTGATATTCAAGCTTATTATTAATCAGTATCGATAAAAAATATTTCAGTTTTTTATCTTAAATATGACGTCCATTATCTATCTACTTTCATTATATATACTGATATTCATGCTCCTTGTATTATTAGGAATATTTGAAAATGCATGGTTTTATTTATCACGTCACATTTGTCCAAGGCAAGGAGGATCCTTTTCATAGTTCCCTGGTTCAAGCGAAAACCTTTTTTAATAATATAATTATTATTCATTTTTCTATCAAATTAAATTCCGTCTTTGACAGAAATTGTCTACTAAACGTAAAACATATTCATACTTCATGTATAAGAACAAATACTCTATATTTGCTTTGAAATATCATGGCAATTCATCATCTTTTGAATTCTTTTTAATTTTCATTTTTTACGTGGAAATCGTTCAATTGAAAAATAATTGTTGAGGAAAAATTATTATTCCAGGTTTTGTATTTATTGACAACGGTAATGCTTAGCAACGTAAAATGGTTAGTTAAATTTTAAAGGGAAAATATTCATTGATTCTCTATGAAAATAATGAAATTTTTAATTATTAAGAAAAATATTTGAAAAAATAAATAAAATCTAAAACTTTGTATTATTATAAAAAATTTAAAAACCTACGTATTCATTTCTAATAATGTTATTTAATCTTTTTTTTAATTATTATTATTATTTTTTTTTAATTTGCATTTTTCACATGAAATTTTTTCAACTGAAACTAAATTATTGAGTAAAAATTATTATTTCGGGTTTTGTTTTGTATTGGCAACGATAAAGCATTAGCAACGGTAAAATGAATTTAACCATTTAAAATTTTTATACGACAAAATGGAAATAATGAATGATGAAAATAATGAAATTTTGATGTATTATGAAAAGTATTTGAATAAAATAAATAAAAACCAGCCTATGTTCATTTACGGGTTATAGTCAACCTATATACAAAGATACAAGGTCATTAAATTCTCCATTTTGACGCTGGCTTCAGCCTAACATTTGCACACAATGAGATTTATAATATTATTAGGATATACACGGATATGTTTATTGTAACGCCATTTTTAAATAAAAATTTTAGTGTTGGTCGAATGAAACTATAGCTTTCTTCTTCTATTTCAATTTTTTTATTTTTCTGTGTATTGTTTCTTTTTAGTCTGAAGTGAACTATTTGAAGAAAAGAACATTGCTTCCAAAGGACATTGCTTCCATGTCAACTGTATAAAATCTTACTTATCAAAGTGATTTTTATACATTTTTGTTCCAAGAACATTTATATCGTTAAAACACGATTCCTCAAAGAATTGTGTGTAAACATAACAAAAAGTCGAAAGGATACGTCTCGTCACAAAGGAATACAAGGTCACAAAAGGTGCAGGTCCTCTATTATTATATCCAAATGATTTACAACGTTTTTCTTATTTATATTAAAAACATTTTCAAAAGTTAATCTCCTAATTTCATGATATAGTACCCCGCCCCTCTCTGCAATACACCGTTATTTGTCATTCGTAGGGAGGGAAGAAAAAGGTGCGATCCATCTGAATCAGTCAAACAAACAAGGACATTAAAAAACTAAGAAAGATGAACATTTACAAATAAGTAATTTATACTTCTCACCAAAATGTTAATTTTTAGGCATATCAGAATTTCTTAAAATAATTACCAACATAGAATTACATATACATATTGTTATTTACATGCGCAATTAGTTAAACTGTGCGGTTAATGCGGGACTGTCATTGTTTATCTTCTCGGAGACCTCACAGAGTGCCCCTACCGATTAAGCAATTGGCTACTATTGCGAGTTGAAACGCACTTTTAGACTGACTACCGCAATGCAGTATTACTCTGATAAGCACACACAAGTGCGTAAAGATAATTTAAAGCTGAGAACAATGTTGAAATATTACAAAGGTCAGTGTATTGTTGGTAATCAAAACTTTAAAAAAAAAAGAGAGAGAGAGAGAGAGAGAGAGAGAGAGAGAGAAAATAAATATTGTAAAGGCTAAATTAACCAGCATGTTAGGAAAATGTTGATCGCCAAATGCTTCAAATGTCCGGATAATTGACTGCTGCAAAATTTATATTTGAGGAGTTGGGGGGGAGGGGGGGGGGATCGGTGAAATAGTCAGGCAGGAAAACAATTTTTTGCCTGTTTTCCGTCGAAGTTAGTCAAATAATTCTGATTTTATTATTTTAAATTTTGCATTTGATGAGCTTGTTTTTGCCAAATTAAAAATAACAGTAAAAATTGTATTTATTGTAAAGATAAGCTTATTAGTATGCATAGGCCGACTCAAATAATAAAAATCTTTACATGCTTATAAAATAAGGCGTAATGGGAGAAATATGAAAGCTAATTACGTTTTTAAAGTAAGTCAAGAGTTATTTTGTAATATGCATTGCTAAAAGAAGCCATTCTCTCGCGCTTGTTTTATGTAATCAGAATTATAGGGGAGAGAAAAAAAATGGTGTTTGTGCTAGGAATATTGTGTTCTTTTCTTAAGTCACTTTTTGTACAAACAAACAAAAAGAACTGTAAATTAAATAACTTGGTTACCAGATAAAAAAAAAAAAATGGTTGCATTTGTCAATCCCTGGTTGGTATAAAACAGACTGTATTATGCCAAGACGACGAGCAGCACACACAAACTTGCAGAGCTGTACAGAGATGGAAACTGATTTTGTGCTGAATAGGCAGTCCAATCATGTGATAAAAGACTTGGGGAAGGGGTAAAGATACTACCGGGAATGCTGCAATGGTACATTGCATAAAAAGGAGAATAAATTTCGGAGTGCAATCAGGGGTAGACATGGAAAAAGAGCAAAAAAATTCGAATGAGCGAAGTAACGAGACGTGATATATCGAGAAGCTACTGTAAAATATTTTAAAGCCTCCAACCTAGAAGCAGTAATTGAAGTTGCAATTGAAGTAGTAAACCTCAATGTACACTGGATGGTGAATCTTTTCTTTAAATCAAAGAGATAAATCTTTTATTAAAGAATACATCAGTTTGAAACTTTGAAAAAAATCGACTTTTTTCCATTCTATGACAGTTTGTAGTGTCTAGAATATAGCCCTAAAACATTTTTTTTTTATTTCGAATTATTATAAAAGATACAGCGACAAATATACTACTGTATGCAATTTCTAAAGTAATTGCTAAAGCAAACTTAAACGCCTTTTTCTAAAAATGACATTTTTTACATTACGGCTTGGATTGTTCGAGAACAGGTCGACCAATTTTCTTTAAACTTTAATACAAACATTCAACATTTATTTCTAAATAGCGCTACATATACTGTTTTTAAATATTTCCATTTTTCGATTTTTTACAAGCATTTTGATGCCATTTTTAAGAGGCGAAATGTAATTTTTATTTTAAAAAATACAACTATTCTAAAATATTATAATTGTGAAAAAAATCCTATGTTGCGCCATAGCCAATAAGCTAATGATTAATTGCATTAAGATTTTTATTTCGGTCTTTCTTGGTACAAGAGACAGCTGACACCTTTTTTTTTTTTTTTATAGAAAACTCTCTTTTACATGGATGCAAATGATGAGGTATGATTTTTTTGTAATGAAAAAATTACGAAACACTCTTCAAGCAAAATTTAATGTATTGCGAACTCCCTCAGAAATTTACGTTGTTAAAGAAACACACAAAACATTCTAAAGTACGTTTTTTTTTTTTTTTTTTTTTTTACGTGTAAACTGATATGTCTCTCCTCTGGCCGCACGTTATACTTACGCTTTTTTCTCATTAGAAATCCAGCTATGAACATTTTTTTTTGAATTGGCATTTATATATTTACTTTCTTGGTCTATCGTATTTTTAAATAAAAACTTTATTTTTCTTCGAAATATGGATTTCTCTTTTTTATTTCAACTTTTGTCTCTTTCTCTCTCTCTCTCACCTTTTTTTTTTCTTTTCTGGCGTGGGAGGTGGGTTAGATGGACTGTTGGGATAAAAAAAATTAAAGGACAGCAGATTTTATGGCGGTGATAAAAAAAATCGCATATATCAAATAGATTTTTGTACACATTTCTTGCAAGAACATTTATTGTCAGGACGTCACCCACATATTTCCTTACGGAATTCTACAAAGATAACAAAAAGTCAAACCGATTTCTTTTGTTTCAAAGAATAAAAGGTTTTTACTAGCCCTCCATGTCCAAATTGTTTATACAATTTCTCTTATTTGTGTTAAACACAGTAAAAGAAACTTCTATCCATATTTCATGATACAAATTATTTTGTAAAGCCTCCAATCTGTTAAACGAAATATTAAAACCTAATTTATACTGGATGATAAAATTTTACGTAAATAAAAACGACAAATCTTTCATAAATCAAATAATGAAAATGTTTCCTTAAAGAATTCTACAAATTAACAAATAATTAGAGCGGTTTATTTTGTCTCAAAGGATAAAACTTTGAAGATTCAGGTACTCTATTTCTATATTGATGATAAATTTATTTTTATTGTATTAAATACATTAAAGAATGTCATTATTCAGATTTGATGCTATATATTATTTTACAAAGCCTCAAATCAGTTAAATGAAATACTATTAAACTTTAAACTACACCAGATGATGAAATTGTATTTAAATTTAAATAATAAATATTTTACAAATCAAACAATAATTAAAAAACTTCTTAAAGAATTCTACAAAGTTACCAAAAATTTAAAGCAATTTATTTTGTCTGAAAGAATAAATGTTAGGTCCTCTATAGTTATATTGATTATAATTTTTTATTATATTATACTTATTAAAAAAGTTATTATCCAAATTTCATGGTAAGTGTTAATTTGTAAAGCCTCCAAACCGTTAAACGAAATATTAAACCTTAATTTACACTGGAGGATAACATTTTATCCAAATTAAAATTTAAAAAAATCTTTTAAAAATCAAATGATAAAAATATTTATTTAAAGAATTATATAAAAAATTAAGAAAAAATTAGAGTAATTTATTTTGTATCAAAGAATAAAAGTTTGAAGATTCAGGTTTTCTATATCTATATTGATAATATTTTATCGTAATTATATTAAACGCAACAAACAAAGTTATTTTTCAGATTTAATGCTGCGTATTATTCTGAAAGCCTTCAACTTGTCAAACGAAATATTAAACCTTAATTTACACCGGCCGGGGGCATTGTATCTAAATTAGAATAATAAATATTTTACAAATCAAATAATAAAAATACTTTCCTAAAGAATTCTACGAAGTTACCAAATATTTAAAGGGATTTATTTTGTCTGAAGTAGTAAAGTTTAGAAGTTCAGGTCCTCTATATTCAAATTGTTTATACAATTTCTTCTATTTATGTTAAAGCATTAAAAAATTCCCTATCCTGATTTCGTGATTTTGTAAAACCTCAAACCTGTTAAACAAAATGGGGTACTTCTCTATTATCCCGTGGACCACTTTTCATAAGAAAAAACTATCACCAAGCTGTTAGATTAAACGCCAAAAATGCAGTCCCATTTACTTGATGTCAGAAGCATTATACGTGTTTGTTATGTCATCAAGTGGTTTTTAATTCGATATTTGCGTGTATTATTCATTATGTTTTACCGACTTATTAGTTATTTCATTAATTAAAATAACAATTGTGTCCGTAAATTCTTATATTTTATTTATTTATTTGTTTTGCTATTGCAATGGCAACGTTCTCCCGTTTATTTGGCGTTACAGTATGGGGATAGTTTTTTGTTATGAAAAGTGGTTGACGGGATAATAGAGAAGTACCCAAAATGGTAAAGCTTAACCCTCTGACCGCTTATGCCGTTCCATGAGCGGCCTCTGACGCCGTTCCATGAGCGTTCAACATTTGTAATAAAAAAATATATATATACTATGCAATTTTTGAAGCAATTTTGTTTTTAAAATTACACAGTTAAAGGGTGAAAAAACAGATGATAAATTTACTACATATTTCAAATACATGATGATTTGAAGTATGTAATAATAGAGAGCATACTGGTTGAAAGGATTTTGAAAAAAAAAATTAAGCGCTCAAAAAGTTAATTTATACAAGGGCAGTGAATTTTATCATGTAAAAATTTCATTTATTTTATTAATCAAATATTAAAAATTCTTTTTCTGGACGAAACTCATATTTTTTTAACCGGATTATTTTGTGGGTTTTAAATTTATATAATTATTTGCTTAATTATCTGTACCGTATCATCATTATTAACAATTTCCAACATTGTTGAAAAGTGATTCTGAATTCGGTTTGTCTGTCAGACTGTCTACTGTCTGTCCGTGCTGCAACTTGCATAAATATACTCGGATTGCCATGCAATTGTTATCTGTTATTGAGGTTTATTTTGACATGTTCAGCATTGAAAATGGAGTGTGTAGTATTTACAGTTCGCGTTTACAGGGATACTCAAATAATTCCTTTACAGTACGTTCTATTGGAAAAAGTCATTTGCAGTGTATTTTAATGATGTTACATTATTTCAAACATGATGAAATTGAAATATATCTCTGAAGTGTACTGCAAGATGCTTACTACAGAATAGGGTATATTATGTTTTTTATAGGATCATCGTTCATTTACAGGGACACACAACATAATTCGGTAACAGTACTACAGTACTCTACTAGCTGGAAGTGCGTTTTCAGTTGTGGTACGCTTTTGTTAATTAACTAATTTTTTGCATATTACTCAGTGTGCATAAATTCTATAGATCATATACAGGTCTGCACGAAAGATCTAGTGTACATTTCCACTTATTGGTGGAAATTGCTGAAGGAGAATTTTTCACTATGCTATGTGTTTCCTAACTGAACTAGATTTTAGCATACTATATATATATATATATATATATATATCATAAACAGGGAAGCACAAAAGAATTCGGATATTTTTCTGACTATAGTTGGCAATTTCCGAAATTGGCTTTTCAAATGTCTTATACGTTTTCCAAATCGATTACAATTATCATATTTCACCTTATTAAACTGTGAAGTTTTGTAACGATATTCTGAATACGTTGGAAAGTGTTTCATAATATCTTAATCTATGCTTGACGCATGATTTTTCGTTCTTGTTTAACAAAAGTTTTACGCTTCTTTGAATTAAATTATGTATACTTCGTTTTATTTCGATCTTTGTGACTCTATGCTGTTTCTTTTGCAGTATATATTTGCAGAAAAAAATTTCTTTTAAAGTGTAGCAGTTCTATGTCGTTGCTACGAAATCTTATTTATCAACTAGATTTTTGTACATTTTTCTTCCAAGACCATTTATATTGTTACAACATATTTCATTCTCTACGAAGATAACAAAAAGTCAAAGCGATTTATTTTGTCTTAAAGAAAAATAATGTTGAAGTTGCAATTCCCTTATTATTATTTCGAACCAATTTACAAGATTTCTATAATTTATGTTAGAGTATTGAAAAATTTACTAGTCTGATTGCATCGTTTATTATGTAAATCATCCAATATGTTAAGCGAAGTTGTAAACTTTTAGTTGCAGTGGATGATAAACCCTTTATCTAAATCAAAATAATAAGTATTTCATTAATTATGACACACACACACACACACACACACACACACACACACACAAATAAAAAAAAAACATTTTTGCATTTTTTTATTAGAACTGTAGCTACGAACCATTTTTTTTTTTTACATTTATATATTTATATGCATGATTATGTCTAGTGTAACATCATTTTTAAATAAAAAATATTATTATTCGTCGCATTAAATTATGGAAGTCTTTTTTATTTCAACTTTCGTGTTGTTCTGTTTTTTTTTCTTTTAGTCTCAACTGGACTATCTAAAAGGTGGATTAAAACTTTGTGCCGTTATATTAAAAATAAATGTGCAACGTTAAATTAGCACAAATTAAAATAATTTCTAAAGGCAAACAGCTGTTTCAGAGCCCTTAAGCTCCATCTTCAGTGCCAACTCAAAAGGTAAAAACTAATTAAAAACTCCTAGGCCATGACCGCTTGCCTGCCATCTCTCGCCCCGTGGCCAGATGAAATGGCGTTGAATTTTTCAAAACAACAGCGGAGACGAGGAAACACACGTGACAGAGAGACCAATAGGAACACTCCGCCGATCGGGAAAGTTTAAGTGTGGAGGCGAATAAAGGAGGGGGGGGGACGAAGAGAATGAACTAAGCGAAACGCAGCCAGACGTTTGAAACGCCTTGTACGGCAGAGAAAAAACCAGAAAGGGGGGGGGGGCAATGAGGATGAATTAAATGAACGGTAGCCAGACATTTGAAAAATTTGGTGTACTGGACAAATCATTAACCAAGTTGCTCGAATTTTTCCATATGTAATAAGCTTCCCAGAAATTTAGGTCGCAAATTGATGAGCATTTCTGAATTATCGCACCTTCCGAAAAATTAAAACTGTGACTTTCAGACCAACAATGGTTAGCTATTGCAGATCGTTTAATATCACAATTTTTAACTTAGTTTTTATGCTCCCCCAAACGGACTCTAAGCGGTCTCTTAGTTTGACCTATGTACATTTTATCACATTCGCAAGATATTTTTAAATTCCCCAATGTGAAAATCTGTCTATTGGATGTTTGAGGTCTGTAAATTTGATTTTGTTAAACGGTGCATAAACTATTTTAAAGTCAAGTTTTGACTTAAGTTTTGATCTGCAATACCATTGTTGGTCTGAAAGTCACAGTTTTAATTTTTCGGAAGGTGCGATAATTCAGAAATGCTCATCAATTTGCGACCTAAATTTCTGGGAAGATTATTACATATGGAAAAATTCGAGCAACTTGGTTAATGATTTGTCCAGTACACCAAATTTTTCAAATGTCTGGCTACCGTTCATTTAATTCATCCTCATTGCCCCCCCCCTTTTCTGGTTTTTTCTCTGCCGTACAAGGCGTTTCAAACGTCTGGCTGCGTTTCGCTTAGTTCATTCTCTTCGTCCCCCCCCCCTCCTTTATTCGCCTCCACACTTAAACTTTCCCGGTCGGCGGAGTGTTCCTATTGGTCTCTCTGTCACGTGTGTTTCCTCGTCTCCGCTGTTGTTTTGAAAAATTCAACGCCATTTCATCTGGCCGCGGGGCGAGAGATGGCAGGCAAGCGGTCATGGCCTAGGAGTTTTTAATTAGTTTTTACCTTTTGAGTTGGCACTGAAGATGAAGCTTAAGGGCTCTGAAACAGCTGTTTGCCTTTAGAAATTATTTTAATTTGTGCTAATTTAACGTTGCACATTTATTTTCAACTGGACTATTTGCAAGAAAACGACAGCAGTTTCTTTGTCGGTGATATCAAATCTTATTTGTCACATATATTTCCATACATTTTTCTTTCAGGACTATTTATACATAAAACTATTTTCGAACCTATTTTATCTGCATTTATATACAGGGTACATAAGAAAAATGTATCCATACACTGTTTAACTGGTCATAACTTTCTAATATTTATTTCTTTTCAAAGTGCAATTAATTGGAAATAATGATTGGACCACGATTAAATTTTGAAAAAAGAAAATTTATTTTAAAATACCGTTGTAAGTAGAGATCGATCGAAATAGGTTTTTAAGACCGAAACCAAAACCGAAACCGAATTTCGGTGATCTTCCCACTTTCGGCCGAAACCGAAACCGAAAGTGTAAAACAAAAATTTAAAACTGATTAATACATACATAACTGCATATGATTATTAAATAAATAAATAATTAATAATTACTTGGGTTCGCCCTCAGCCGAGTTGTCTTCTTTAGGCATTAAAATTAATAATTACTTAATAATAACTAATTACGTTTCTAATTAATTTATATTTCTGTAAGTAGAGATTTTGTAAGTAAGTTTTATTTATTTGTAAGTAGAGATCAATCGAAACAGGTTTTTAAGACCTAAACCAAAACCGAAACCGAATTTTGGTGATCTTCCCACTTTCGGCTGAAACCAAAACCGAAACCGAAAGTGTAAAAAGAAATTAAAAACTGATTAATACATACATAACTGCATATAATTATTAAATAATAACTGATATATGCTATTGAATTGCATGGTAACATCTTCCATAGATTAAAAACAATATTAATAATTAATGTTCTTTTACAGGGCCTCAAAAATAAATAAATAAATAAATAAGAACGTAATCCTCTAAGAGCAATAATTGTAACAAGTGCGCTTTCAGTGGTATTATGTGTTTAAAATCTTCATTAAATTTTAGTATTCTATATGCTGTATATATATTCTATAAAACATATACAAGGATACCTTAAAATATTCGAATTATTTATCTTATATCAACGAGTTTTGCTAAAAATGTGTTTTCAAGTATTTTTCTCGTTTTTCAACTGAAATAAATTTTACCCACTCTGAGATGTGTGTATAATATAAATTCATACACAGGGTTGCACAATAGGTGGTTACTTTGCCGTCTATGAATGGTAATTACTAGAAAGACTTTTATTTGTTTTATGCGTTTTCCAGCTGACTGAAATTTTAGTTTTACTATGTGGTATGCATAAAAATCTATACAGCATATACAGGACTGCACAAAACAATTCACATATATTATATTATTGTCTATGGACAGTAGTTGCTGAAAATTGGTTTTAAGTGTGTTAAATCGTTTATTTATATGCCTCCTTTCATTTTATGAAATTTATAACCTATAGTTCTGATAGTATTGGACAGTGATTCATAATCTATGCGTGATACCTGATTTTTCGTTCTTGTTAAATAGACACTTTACCCTTCGTTGAATTAAATTATGTACTTCTTTCCCTATTTCAACTTTTGTCTCGTTCTGTTGTTTCGCTTTAGTCTCAAGTGGAATGTATGGAGAAAAAAAGAAACATTTAAAGGACAGTAATTTCTTTTCGGTGATATAAAATCTTATTTATCAAATATATTTTTATACATTTTTTTACAAGAACATTTATTCTGTGAACACATTTCCTTAAAGAATTGTATAAAGATAACAAAAATTGAAAGCGATTTATTTTGTTTCAAATAATAAAAGGTTTCTAGCAGTGTTGGGCAGAATCTGATTACAAAGTAATCAAATTACAGATTAAAATGCATTATAATCTCCTCACTATGCAATCGATTATCATGTAATGCATTACAAAGTAATTTGAATATAATCTGATTATCGCATAATCTGATTACCGTGTAATGGATTACAAGACAATTCTCATTTTCTCTTTTAAAATATAATTAGATTAATCTGCAATTAGATTAATTTGTAATTAGATTACAAGACAATTCCGATTAAGTTTTCAATTGTATAATCCAATTAACTTGTAATGGATTACAAGATGATTCTGATTACGTTTTTAGTTGTATAATCCAATTCACCTGTAATGGATTATAGGAGGATTCCAATTACGTTTTTAATTGTATAATCCAATTAATCTGTAATGGATTATAAGTGGATTCTAATTACATTTTTAAGAATATAATTTAGATTAAATTGCAATGTGTTACTAGTTAATGTCAGTTATGTTTGTTCAGAATACAATTTGGTTAACGTGTAATGTAATGCAACTAAATATTAATTAAATTCTATAAAATGTATTTAAATTAAACTGCAATCTATTACGACCTAATTCTAATTGCATTTTTAACACTTTCCAACAAAGTTGAAAAGTGTTTATGAATTTAGTTTGTCTGTCTATCAGTACTCTAATGCGCGTAAATATACTCGGATTTCCATGCAATTGATATATGTTATTGAGGTTTACTGTGGTATGATTGGTATAGAAAATGAAGTATGTAGCATGTAATTTACAGAGCCACTCAAAAGAATTCTTTTACATTGCAGCCTATTAGAAAAAATCGTTTGCGGTGAATTTTAATGATGTTACTGTATTTCAAACATATTGAATATCATATATATCGCTGAGGTGCATCACAAGATGTTTACTACAGATTATGGAGTACATAGCATTCACCGTTCATTTACAGAGACACACAAAAATTTCGGTTATAGTACTGACTAAGAACAATAATTGCTAGAAATACGTTTTTTTTTTCAGTTGTTGCACGCGTTTTTTAATGTAACTATTTTTTTTATATTGCTTGGTTTGTATAAATTCTATAAATCATATACAGGACTGCACAAAAGTTCTCCAGTACACTGACGTTTATAGACGGAAATTCCCGAATGGGAATTTTCAACCGTGTTAATAACCGAATTAAATTTTAGCATACTGCTATGTAGTATATATACAAATCTATTGATATTATGCAGAGCTGTTCAGAAAAAAAAATCGGATATTTTTCGATTATTAATGGTATTTACTGCAATTGGGTTTTCAAATATGCTATGCATTTTCCAAGTTCTGTACTGAGTCTGATATACCGATTTCAGCCTGTTCCTTATTGTGAATACTCCATAATTTTACAAAGAGATAGGGGTTTTTTTTCTTATAGGGTTTTTACCCCCCAAAAAGTAAATATATGAGTGTTAAACTATTATGAAATGTTAAAAACTACTTACCGCTCTCAAAAGAACGATTTTACAGTATTCTTAAACTACAGATCTTAAATATCTCTGTGGTTTAATTAAGTAATATAATGTATTTATTTTTTTTATAGATAATCTAATGATTGAGAATGCAATGTTGATAATGAAGGAATATTAAATAAATTCATTCCGTGGACGCACGACATTTCGGTTCCGACACTTTGGTCTGGTGTTTAAGTCGCAGCACTTCGATCCTGACATCTGGGCCCCAGTGCCATTTCAGTCCCACAAAGTGACATCATTTTACAGAAGACATTGTCTTTTTTTTTTAATCCAAAACCACGTGAATTTTACTACAGTGCGAATATAAGGATCCCATAATCACAAACACGTATTACTCGAAACCAAATTATCGGCACCAACACAAGTATCGTATGATAAACGTAACCGTTTTAGAAACGGGGGGTGTGGTGCTCTATAGATTTTTTTTATAGAAGCCCTCGCATATTTTGGTGTATCAAAATATAAGGTGCTGGCAAATTAAAACAATTATAACTTAAGCTGTAATTATCGTAGAACACTGATATTTTGTATGGTAAACGTAATCTTTAAAAAGGGGAGGGGGACGTTGCTGGTGTTTTTAACAGAAGTCCCTAACTATTAGTATAGCTTAAATATAAGGGCCCGGTAAACATACACACTTATAACTAGGATCCAAATTGTCGCAGAACATACAAATTTCATATGGTAAAAAGAATCGTTTAAAAGGAGAAGGAAGGGCTTTTTTTTTGTCCTGTTTGCAATTAATAATCTTTTCTTGAAATTAATCTAGTGTTTATAGTTTAAAAAAGTCTTATATTTAATATCGAAATTCATCGAATTTCTGTTTACGTTTTCGTGCATTCTTTTGATGGAAAAATAATTTTTCACATGTTTGGGTAATATTGGAATATATATGTTTATTTATTTATTATTCTCTAATTGATTAAGATAGTTTAAAGTAGAGTCATCCATCGGGTTCGTCATCAGATTTCTACGCAGCAAACGAATACTTATTTTATCAGCGCATTTTTTATTTTAAACTTTTTGCAATTACGAATATATTCAAGGTGATTCAGTATTTATGGTTGAATAAAATAAAGTTTTATATTTAAAATCCAAATTCATCAAATTTCTGCTTGTATTTTTATGCATTATTTTGACAAAAAATTAATATTTGTATGTTTGAGTTATATTTTAATATTTTAGTTCTAATTAATCATTATTTTGTAATTACTTAAAAATACCTTAAAACGTAGTTTTGCATTGGGTCGGGTAACCCGATTTCTACAGTGGAATAACAATTTAAAATTTCTGATTTATATTCTGTTTATGTGGGAAAGTGTTTCATAATCTATACCAGCTGCATAAATTTTCGTTCTTATTGTGTGTGATAAAAACTGTCTTTCATCGTACATATTTAGGGTTGCGGGTATTAATTAATAAAATTTAAAATTTCTGAATAATATTCTATTCATCCTAGAAAGTGTTTTATAATCGATGTCGGATGCATGATTTTTCGTTCTTGTTGTATCAAATTTCTACTGTGTCTGATAAAAATTGTTTTTTATGGTACATATTGAAAATGTGCCATTGAAATTACACGTAATTGTAACTATAATTTCTCAATTATAATTATAATTACACCATAATCATAATCATAGCATTATAGTTATGATTATAATCCTAATTAAATTTTAAATTCAGATTATGATTACATGTAATTGAAATTATAATCTGTTACATGCAATTATATTGTAATCAGATTACAGATTAATCAGATTTTTCCCAACTCTGTGTAATCATAATCATAGTATTTATAATTACAATTACAATCCTAATTGAATTTCAAATTCAGATTATGATTACATGTAATGGGAATTATAATCTGTTACATGCAATTATATTGTAATCAGATTACACATTAATCAGATTTGAATTTTCCCAACTCTGTGTAATTATAATCATAGCATTTATAATTACAATTACAATCCTAATTGAATTTCAAATTCAGATTATGATTACATGTAATTGAAATTATAATCTGTTACATGCAGTTATATTGTAATCAGATTACAGATTAATCAGATTGCAAATTTGCCCAACTCTGGTTTCTAGTAGTCTTTTATTTTCAAATTATTTATAAATTTCCCCTTATTTATGTAAAAAGAGGTTTTACCCAGATATCATGATACGTATTATTTTGTAAAGACTCCGACCTGTTAAACGAAAGAATAAACATTATTTTTTACTGCATGATGAATCTTTAACATAAATTAAAATGATAAATCGCTGATTAATCAAATTATATAATTTATTTTTCTGGACGAAACTCCCATTTGCGCTTTTTTTTCTCGCAAGAAATCTAGCTACAAACTTTTTTTTAGATCTGCATCTATGTAATTATTTGCTTAGTTAATTCTATCGTAACGTCATTTTAGATAAAAATTTTACTCATCGTCGAATTAAATTTCTTCTTTTACTTCAACTTTCGTGAGAGAATCTGTTGTTTCTTTTTGGACTCAAGTGGACTATTTGGAGCAATAGTTTCTCTGTCGGTGATATAAAATCTTATTTATCAAATAGTTTTTTATTCATTTTTTCTTAAACGAACATTTATTGTTACAACATAATTCCTCAAAGAATTCTGTAAAGATAACGAAAAGTCAAAGCAATTTATTTTGTTTCAAAGAATAAAAGGTTGAAGTTCCAATTTCTTTCTTATTTATTGAAAGACTCTAGCGTATAACAATGTAGCTAGCAAAATACAAGTTTCGAGATATTTAAGATTCTAGATATTCAAAATTCAAGTTTTTAAAGAGAAATACAAACAAAACTATTATGATTGCCTCTTCTAAAACAGCTGATATGTTAAGACTGGAACTTCAGTTAACTTATACAGAAAATGTTTTGTGTGATAGAATTTATTTTATTGCACTTACGTGCAAAAAGTCTTCATGATTAAAATTCATATCTAAAACTTCTCTCTGATTATTGAGACACATATTAAGTAATAAACATAGTTTAAATTGGTGGATTTAACTTTGTGCCGTTATATTAAAAAATAAATAAACAACGTAAAATAGCACAAATAAAAGTATATAAAATGGCAAACAGCTGTTTCGGAGCCCCTAAAGCTCCATCAGCAGTGCCAAATATAAGAGATTAAAAACCGATTAAAAAATTCAAACCATGTAAATATGCTTGCGTCTCCCTCAAGCGCCCAAGATTGAAATGTCGCTGATTATTTCTCACACGAAATCTAGCTACCTACTTGTTTATATATATATATATATATATATATATATATATATATATATATATATATATATATATATATATATATATATATATATATATATATATTTCATCTAAGTAATTATTTGCTTAGTTAATTCTATCGCAACGTCATTTTAAATCAAAATTGTACTCTTAGTCGAATTACATTATTAATTTCTTCTTTTACTTCCACTTTTGTCTGAGATTTTGTTGTTTATTTTTAGACTCAAATGGTCTATTTGCAGCAATAGTTTCGATGTCGGTGATATAAAATCTTATTTCAAATCACCGCCATTCAATCTTGGGCACGTGAAGGAGACGCAAGCATATTTACATGGCTTTTGATTTTTAATTGGTTTTTAATGTTTTAAATTTGGTACTGATGATGGAGCTTTAGGGGCTCCGAAACAGCTGTTTGCCATTTTTTATATACTTTTATTTGTGCTATTTTACGTTGTTCATTTATTTTTTAATAAACATTGTCATCTTAAAAGGTTGCAAGGTTACAGATACACATTTTATATGAAAATGAGAAAAATATCTATCATGTCATTTACCATGTTTTACATGCGAGCCCTTCATTTCAAAATTAATTTTTACTGATATGAAATTTCTCTTATTTATTTTAATATAAAAAAATAAAATTCATTATTATTATTTTTTAATAATTATATTTCATTTTCTATTGTAAATAGAAAATATTGATCTGTCACGAATGAAATTTTTAGAAAAATCTTTAAAAAATTGACTGATTAATATTAAGTTTTGAAATATTTAGAATTATAAAAAAAATATTGTTTTTGTTATTTATAAAGTCTGATACATGTTGCCACCACAGGTATTTGCATCATGTTTGAGTTTTCTAAAATATATTTTAAATGTTTCTAAAGATCTCTGAGATTATCATTTTTACTTGAATGAAAAAATATAAAAAAAAAACGTAATTCATACAGCTTTGTTATTTAAAAAGCTACAATGAGTTGAATATAACTGAATCAGATGATTCATTGTTATTTATAAAAATGCTGGTGCTAGATTTTTATGAACACAAGTAACTGTTTAAATTATACATTGTTAAAAATCGGTATTTAAAAATAAACAAATTGTAGTGATTTATGAGTTTTTTTTTATCGCTTTATAATAGGAACGGATATCTATGTATTTCAAATGCAAGGCTATTCATTTGACAATCCGTGATAGAAAACTACTGGATCAGTATGTTTTATTTGTGTCGTAAATGAAAGATTTTAGTCTACAGATGAGCAAATTTAATTTTTGTGGCCAGGGATTTCCAAATTTGATACCATCTAGTAGGCAACAAAAAATTCTAGTTGCCAGTAAAAAATATTACACCCCTCTTCTCCTCCCCCATTGATTTTCAAATACACAAAAGTTTTTTTGGAATTAATTTATAAAAAATAACAAGTATAGTTTAGAATTATTAGTTAGATAGTTTATAATAGTACGTAATTTAGAATGATAATATAAATTAAGTTTTCGAATTAAACATATCAAAATTATCCTACATAGCAAATTTAGTTTGCAGCAAAATTGCAGCAGTCTTAGAATCTCTTTATATCTAAAAAAAAAGTAATAGTGTAAAAGCTGAAATAACCGGCATGTTCGGAAAATTCTAATTGATTAACGTTTCAATTGTCCAGATAAAGAATCGGCGAAATAGTGAAGCAGGAAAAAAAATGCCTATATTTCTGTCGAAGTCAGTCTGATAAATCTCATTTGACTATTTTAAGATTTGCATGTTAAATAATTTGGCCGACAGATAAAAAAAAAACCTTGGTCGTCAGTTAGTCCAGTCATTTGGTAGAAAATAAAGGAAAGTTTTGGTGTAGTTTTTTTGGGGGGGGGGGGGGTCCCTTTATGTTTTTGGGTCGCTGAACACGAATCCGAGGTTTTCCAACAAAATATTTTCCGGGAAATACGTTTTTTTTTACAAAAAACGTGTAAAAAAACGGACTTTTCTCCGTTTTTTCAGAATAATTCCAAAATTATGCATTTTACGTGAAAGTCGACAATATATGAATTAAAGAAAATAAAATTTCCTATATTTTATGTACTGAAAGTTTTTTCTATGATCAATAGTTTAGCCGTGAAAGTGCCTCAAAAATGGGTATTAAAAACAAAAAACTGTAAAAAAAACGGGAATTACGGTATTGTATGTCAATGTAACATAGAAACTAATCATTTTACGCAAATGTTAACTATTAATGTTACTAAAGGTCATATGTTTGACTATATTTTATGCATTTGAGGTAGAGGAAAAGGGCGGATCCGACACCAGGGGAAGGTGGGAGCAGTGGGACAGATCCAGCTACTCTCATGAGTCGAGGGTGCTACTCCTCTGGAGAGTTCGTATTCTAAGGGGCGGTAACATTGGTAGTGGATAAAAGAGAAAAAACTGTAAAAAATGGAAATTATGGCCATGTATCAATGTAATATGAAAATTAACCATTTTAAGAAAACGTTGACTATTAATGATATTAAAATGTTTCAATGAATTTCGGTTGCGAAGCATTCGGATGAAGACCTTGAGGAGTTTTTGACGTACGATCTAGGCCCTTATTCCTTATCCCTATTCGACAATGGTTTAAGAAAAGGAACCAAATCTATTCTCTACAAGGCATTCAAACCCCTAACAAACAAGCGGTTCAGCGGCAGAATTTAATTCGTCATTGATGGGGTTTTTTTATTGCATAGGGTTGTTTGGCCTAAGAATCAGCCTTCTTCAACAATCTGCGATAAATATGTTGACTACGTACAGCCACGGTACCAACCGCAGACAGTAGTTGTCTTTGATGGCTACCCTGATGACTTACAAGGTGGTACAAAAACTGCTGAGCGTATGAGACGAGCAAGGAAACATTCTTCAACGGATATATTGTTTGACGGTACAATGATACCTACCATTTGCAAGAAAAGTTTCTTGCTAACCCAAAAAACAAGGGTCGGTTGATATCTATGATGAGTGATAAGCATATATTACATGCAAGCAAGCAAAAGAAGACGCAGACACCTTGATTATAAACACTGCTTTGTCCTTGGCTCCATCAAATGAGATGGCGATTATATTTGGGGAGGATGTAGACGTCATGGTTATTTTGATAGCTCTCTGCAGGGCTGAAAACACTTTCTTTTTAAAACCTGGAAAGGACACTGTTTCTCCATTGATATTTTCTCCAATTAATGCTGTGAGTTCAACGGTTGCGGAAAACATCCTCTTCCTACATGCTATGAGCGGGTCTGATACAACCTCAGCACTATTTATGCAAGGAAAAATGAAGTTCCTCAAAACTCTTGTGAAGAATTCAGATGTTGCTGACGCTGTTAAAGTATTTAAAGACTCCAACGCTACTCAAGAGATGATTGCAGCTGCTGGAGAACGTTTCCTGGTCTTGCTGTACGGTTATAGTGTAACGAATGTGCCTTCGCTGAACCACCTAAGGTATATTTCGTACAAGAAGTCAGCATTTAAATACAATTCAAATATTGCTGCTTTACCACCATCTGCAGCTGCAGCACGACAGCACCCTTTCAGAGTATCACCAGGTGCAGCAATGGCTAGGAGTTGAAAAAAATGCTGAAGAGTGGGGATGGAAAAAAAAACAAATATTGGCCTTGAGCCTGTATTCACTTTACTACCCCCTGCGTTGTTGAAGCTTGTATCATGTAAGTGCAAAAAGAACTGCCAACAAAATTGTCGGTGCAAGAAGGCAGGTCTTTGTTGTTCCAACATGCGCCTCAACTGCGAACGGAACTGCAACAACATCTATGTGGTGAATCAAGATGAGGAAGACGAGTTATACCCTGAAACCGAGCTGGAGATGGATTGCCCACCCATTGAATCCGTGGACCCAATGGAAGAGGAACAAACCATGCCACAAGGAATGAAATATTTACCATTAAGAAAACATTTATTCTATAATATTGGTAAAAAATAAAAAATCCACTAATTCCATACGTCTATTTTCTATGTTGTAGATATCGATGAACAGCAGGGACCTTCAAATAAAAGATTGCGGAAATAAGAATTTTGCTTTTTGACTTCATGTAAATATACTAGTGTTTGTTACTAATGTACATAATAATTTATAATTAAATAATGATTCATAATGAGTCGCCGTATTTATTATCAGGCAACTTCATTGTAAAATGTAGTCAATCATATAGTTTTTAGTATCATTAACAGTCAACGTTTGTTTAAAATGGCTAATTTACATGTTACATCGACGTACAGGGTCGTAATTACCGTTTATTACAGTTTTTTGTCTTTTACACCTCCCAATTTTACCGCCTCTTACAGTATGAGCACTCCGGCGGAGGAGCACCTTCGACTCATGAGAGAAGGTGGAACTGCTCCACTGCTCCCACCTTCCCCTGGCGTAGGATCTTCACTTTTCCTCTACCTAAATTCATAAAATATAGTCAAACATATAATCTTTGGTATCATTAATGGTTACCGTTTGCGTAAAAGGGTTAGTTTCCATGTTACATCGACATACACTACCGTAATTCCCGTTTTTTTACAGTTTTTTTTAGCACCCCTTTTTGCGGCACTCTCACGGCTAAACCATTGATCAGAGAAAAAAACTTTCAATACATAAAATATAGGAAATTTTATTCTCTTTAATTCATATACTGCCGACTTTCAAGTAAAATATACAATTTTGGAATTATTTTGAAAAAACCGAGAAAAGTCCGTTTTTTTACACGTTTTTTGTAAAAAAAAGTATTTCCCGGAAAAAATTTTGTTGGAAAACCTCGGATTCGTGTTCAGCGACCCCAAAAACATAAAGGGACCCCAAAAAAACTACACCAAAACTTTCCTTTATTTGCTCTTTTTTATTCCCTAATGCCTGGACTAAGTAGCGATATGGCGACCGCATTTGTCAAGATCTGTTTCTGATCAACGTTACAATTAACTAATAGTAATTGACAATTAAAAATTCTTTTACGCGTATACGTAAATATGCATTTCAAACTGATTTTAGGTGTTTACTCTTAGCACCTGCGCATTATATCGGGATTCTTCTGTAATCTAAGCTAAAAGAAGATTGTCAATGTGTCTATTTCTAGACTTCGTTTAGGAATATAGCGTGCTCTGTTGTTTATTATTATTATGTATGTGAAATTTAAAGTAGAATTATACCCATTAAAGAGGACAGAAGTAATCTTTTTCACACTGTTTCTTATTATATTTATTAAACTAAAGATACGCATATCAAAATCAGGTTAGAAGCTGTTACTAAATTTGTAGGCCAGTGGCAGTTTAATATAAGTTTTGTAATGGGTCTGTCTTACAAATAAGTAATGAAAAGACGCGGAAAATTTTAAACGCTTTTACAGAAATTAAGACCATCAAGTTTTGACCGGTATCAACTACTTTGTTGTAGCTTTGAAAAACACGCATACTCATGTTTTTGACTAGCTGCTTCGGAACTAGTTATGTTGCATTTGCATTTCAAAAGATCTTTCTAGTTTTTTGGAAAAAATACTTTTAATTCAGTTTTTAAATAAAAATGTATAAGACATAAGCTAAACATGTAATTATTTTCATTTATAAATCTCAGACTTTGCAATCGATGTAAGATTCCTTAAAATTCAGTTATTTTTTCCCAAGTTTTTGAGTAATAAAAGATTGGTTGATTGATTAAGTCTACAGATCTTTTCGTGTTTTCTCAAAAACAATTTTTAATATTGGACTGCTGAAACTTCAGATTGTAGTCAGAATTACCATTTATAAATATTTCTGCATTTTCACTCGGCGTAAGATTCCTTATATTTTATTAATTATTCCCAGAAACTTTCAGTATTAAAAGATTGGTTGATCAATTTGTTCATTCTGCCCTTTTTTCCATTTTCTCAAAAATATTTTAAATATCGGAATGCGGTACACTGTTGATTGTAGCCAGAAACATTTTTTAACTGCCACTGATAAGTTTATTGTTTATTATGCAACTGTTTCTGAGCCTATTTCGGACAAACCATCCTCCTAGGTGCAAAAAGACAGACAGACAATTTTTTAGTGTTATTTTTTTTTACTATACATCGTCTCAATTGTGAAATGAACTTAGATATATTTGTTTTTATTCAATTTACCGAAAGACACTTGAAGTTCAGATATTTGTAAATATTATATACTTCGCTTTTAAATAACTTTGCTTGTACCTTGCTTTTACGAATGTTCCCATGATGAAGTATTAAAAATTATTAATATGTTATATATGTTATGTTTTTTGTACACACGACATATATATTCAGGTAAAAAACGCCACTGTTTTAAGCGAACTTTTACAATTTATAACATTAATTTTTACAACATTACATTAATTTTACAAAGTAACTCAAAGTTATAAAAAACGTCCAGCCCGTTTTGGTGCTTGCAGAAATTTTACATTATATATTATGATTAAACCTTTCTAATGATAACATAGTAACATCCTTATAAGTATAATTAATATTACTACAAGGGTGAATTAACACTATCTTGAATGCGTTAATTAAATACTATTAAATACTTACATTAATTCAATCAAAAATCTTGAAACAAAAGGTATTAATTTCTTTCATTTTTTTTTTATTTTTTTTTAATAAGTATTTCGTTCTTATCTATTTTACAATGTGATTTTCAACTAATAACACGTTTCTTACTCTTTATATAGGTCAAGAGCTTCTTTTGTAAAACTAGATGAATAAATCTCGTTCTCATAGATACCCAATTATTTTTCACTTTATTGTCACGTTTTAATTGCTAGCAAATGGAGCACTTCTAGCATTACTTAAAGGTAGAGAACAAGATTTGTTTTTACTAATATAGCTTCTACACTTATTTTGCACTATTATAGTATAAACTTTCTTTTATTTAAAGCTACGGCTTTTTTTTATTTTATGTGCACAAGTATGGAAAGTTCTTAAAAACATACCTCAAATGTATTAAAAATGCTAAATAATCTTTTTAGCGTAAAATACTAGCATTTTCAGTATTATTAACAATATTGTAAGGGTGAATTAGCACTCTTTGTAATGTATTAATTATGCAACGTTAAATTATTAAATTAATCGAACTAAACATCTTCATATAATACACAGTAATTGCTTTCAAATTTGAGTTTTTCAATACTTGTATTTATCGATTTTACAATGTGATATTCAACTAATATCAAGTTTCGTACTCTTTGTCTAGGTGAACAGCTTCTTTTCTAAAACTAGGCGAACGGATCTCTCTCATAAGTATACACAATTATTTTTCACTTTATTGTCGCGTTTTAATAATTTGCAAATGGAGTGTTTCTAGCGTTCCTTAAAAGTTGTGAGCAAGATTTCTATTTCACACCATTTATTGTTATTTTTGCCTACAGCTTGAATTTAACATTGCAGTTTATATTTTTAACAATATTAATATATTTGATGATATCTCTATATGATTATCGCTGATTCTATAACAATTAGTGAAATACGTCTTTATTTACCTTTTTTTAAATTTATTTAATATGGTTTTAATTAAATAAATAAGATCAAATACACTCGATGTAAAAAGGGATGTTTGACCCGGAGCTAACTACTCACAGATGCAGTTGATCAAACATCCCAGAGTTACCATTTTGAAAAAAAAAAATATATATATATATATATAAATGCATGGGTATGATTTGACTTTGGAAATACTTATATCAAGTTCTAATTAACTAGCTTGCTTATCTTTTAAGTCACTAAGTAAAATATACTTACGGAAAAAATGTTTTCAGTAACACTATTTACAACTAGAATAGAAAGTGGCATTTATTTAGCAAGCGGGAAACTAACTTTTGAGAGGGAATTAAAAATTATACATTCATTTTTACCATTTTCCAACATAATTGAAAAGTGTTTATGAATTCGGTTTGTCTGTTTGTCTGCCTGCTGTGTGTCTGTTTGCCTGTCCGTGCTCTAATACGCGTAAATAATATGTATAGTCATGCAATTGATATCTGTTATTGAGGTTTACTATGGTATGTTCGGTATTTAATATGAAGTGTGTAGTTATCCATAGCATATTCCCTATTTCAACTGAAGTGTGTAGCACTTATAGTTTTTTTACAGGGACACTCAAAAGAATTCCGTTACATTACGGTCTATGGGTAAAAATCATTTGCGGTTTATTTTAATGTTATACAATTTCAAACATATTGAAATTTATATATGTGACTAAGGTGCATTACAAGAGGCTTACTATTGAATATTTTGAGTATAGCATTTATAGTTCATTTACAGGGACACACAAAAGAATTTGGTACTGTCTGTTAACAATAATTGCTGGAAGTGCTTTTTCAGTTGCTTAACGCGCTTTTAAATTTAACTCATTTTTTTCTATTACTTGGTGAATATAAATTCTATAAATCATATACAGGGCAGAACAAAAGTTCTGGAGTACTTTTACGTTTATTGACGGAAATTTCAAAAGGAAAATTTTAAACTGTGCTACGCGTTTCCTATCTGAACTAAAATTTAGCGTTCTATGTAACTTATATACAAATCTATAGATGATATACAGTGCGGCACAAAGAATTAAGATATTTTTCCGAGTATTGTTAATAATTCCTGAAATTGGGTTTTTAAATATGTTATGCGTTTTAAAAATTGTTTACTTAGATATTATCTTTCACCTTATTAAACGGTAATGATTTGTGAAATTATTTTGGAAGAGCTGGAAAGTGTTACATAATCTATGCTTGACGCATGATTTTTCGTTCTTGTTTATTATCAATGTAAGTAGCTGAAGATAGTAGTGCTTCGTAGAAAGAGCATGTAATACGCTTCAATCTTTTGCTTATCACCAAAATGGATTTTTTGAAGGAGGTAAAGTTACTGGGTCAAACCGCCATGGTGAAGCATTCCAATTTTCCTTTGTAAATATTTGCTAAAAATGTTTATCTAAAAACGTTTCGATTTTTGTTTTCGATCAAAATTCCGTTTATGTTCGGTTTAGGCCTAAAAAAAATTATTTCGGTCAGGCACTACTAATAACAGTATTTTATCGAAAGCTACAGCTTTATTTATTCTTTATTTCCAAGGCTCAAATCTCTAAAAAAATGCAACTATAAATTATGAAAAAAAAAACCATAAATATTTTTGTTAGCTTAATCTAATTCTCATCAGGATGTTTTACCCTAATAGGTTTTCTTTTAAAATGAAATAACACCATTTACTTATAGAGCTCTATGATGTGAAGTACAGAGTAATTCAAAATTATTGCCCTAGCTACAAATATGTATTAAGAAAATATCTCGAAAAAATTAAATGGAGAAAATCAGATGTACGAAAAACAAACAAAAACTCCGTGCAATCTAGAGTCGAAATTAATTTATTTACCGTAAAAAGCAGGTAGTCTCAATTTTGTATGAATTTTTGTTCAGAACTTTAACAATTATGATTATTATTATGAAGTTATTATTTTTTAAATAATTTATTTCTGTTGAGTAGAATATGATGGCGTCAAGAAAAGTCCATGAACTATACAGTAAGACACGAAATAGGCGTTTTTTCCATTTTTAGTGACAGAAAAAGTAGAAAATACGAGGTTAAGTCAAAAATTATCCACACTTTTCACATAACTCTTCTTGCATTGTTCCTACGTACATCTCTCCTCGTTCATTTTATTGTTATTCTGTTGTGGTCATTCAATGAAAGTTTGATCGTAATTCCTTCTCTTTGTCTTCCCTTTGTTGCAGATAGATCATGGTCGCTCCATTAGAGGATTGCACCGAAGAGGAGCAACGAGCAGTGCTTCGGATTTTGTGGTCGGAAGGTGTATCAGGAGCCGCAATCCACCGAAGACGTTCAGCCCAATAACTGAATTGTGTCTTGCCGCAACGGAGTGTCTACGAATGGATTGAAAAATTCAACAAGAACGAAAAATCATGCGTCAAGCATAGATTATGTAGCACTTTCCAACGCTTCCAAAATAATTTTACAAATCATACCGTTTAATAAGCTAAAAGATAACTTCTAAGTAAACAATTTGGAAAACGCATAACATATTTAAAAACATAATTTCAGGAATTTCCAACATATACAATATTCTGAAAAATATCCGAATACTTTTATTCAGCCCTGTATGGGATCTATAGAATTGTATATATACTACATAGGATGCTAAATTTTAGTTCAGTTAGGAAACGCGTAGCACAGTTTAAAATTCTCCGTCTGGAGTTTGTCAATAAACAGAAATGGGTTCGCGAACTTTTGTGCTGCCCTGTATAGGATCTACAGAATTTATACACATCACGTAATAGACAAAAAGCAAGTTAACATTAAAATCGCGTTCAGTAAATTATAACGCACTTCCAGGAATTATTGTGAACAGACAGTAGATAGTTCTTTTGCGTGTCCCTGTAAATGAACGATGACTGCTATACACACAATATTCCGTAGTAAGTCTCTTGTAATGCACCTTAGTGATCTATATAAATTTCAATGCGTTTAAAATAGTGAAACATTGTTTAAATAAACCGCAGACGATTTTTCTCCATAGACGTAATGTAACGGAATTATTTTTACTGTCCCTGTAAAGTAACTATAGGAGCTATGCACACCCTGTTCCATATTAAGCTTCTTCTAATGCACTTTAGTGATATATATAAATTTCAATGCGTTTAAAATAGTGAAACATTATTTAAATAAACCGCAAATGATTTTTCCCCATAGACCGCAATGTAACGGAATTCTTTTGAGTGTCCCTGTAAAAAAACTATAAGTGCTACACACTTCCGTTGAAATAGGGAACATGCTATTGATAACGACAATAACATATAAAAATTGCAGAGCAATCCGATCATATTTTCGGGAGTTAGAGCACGGACAGACGGCAGACGGCCAGACGGCAGACGGTCAGACGGCCAGACAAACCGAAATCATAAGCACTTTTCAACTAGGTTGGAAAGTGCTAAAAATGATCGCGCAAATGTTACGCATGAAGAAGGAGCCAGACGACCGTGTACTGTACGGCCACAAATGATGACCACATTGAGTGTGCACGTGACATGGTTCTGTTAGACAGACGAGTGACTATTGGTGAAGTCCACTCAAAGAGGCATTTAGGGACCGTCGATTCACCTCGGACCAAAAACTGAAGGACGCGGTGCATTCATGTCTCGCTGCTCAGCTGAAAACCTTTTTTCTGAGGGCATCAGGAAGCTTGTGCAACGATGGACCAAGTGCTCTGAAAAGCAAGGGGACTATATTGAAAAATGATGTTAAAGTAAGTTTACTATTTGTATTTCAATAAAATTTATAACTACATTGCGGATAATGTTTGGCTTACCCTCGTAATTTAAATTCAAAGTATGATAACTCGCAAGTTTTTATCACAGGTGAATCAACTTTTTACTGTTAGAACAGGGTGAAAATTTTTAAAATGTAACTTATAGGCCTCTGGGATCACTTAAAAATTTAAAATCACTAATTTAAAATAAACTACCTATTTTGACGATGGAGTTGGATTTTTATTTAGAGACGATAACATGTGAAAATTTTTGTACGCGCACACACAGACACATATATATGCATACATGAAGTTCAATAAAAACACAAACTTGAAAAAAGAACTGCAGGCTTGTCACAGAGATTAATTTAAACAATATATTGAAGACATCCATTGTTTACAGTGGATTATTTACAGAAGAATAAAGTAACAACTTTCTACAAAACCGAAAGAACATCTTAGCCCGCACCCACTCATTTTTCCATCGTCACAATATTCCACCAACTTTTTATCTTCATAACCAAGCCATTTTTTTTCATATTATCTTGAACGTCCATCAGTTTTACTCCGCTTCGCCATCTGGAGTGCGCACCGAAAAAACATTCTCTCTCTCACGTTACGTGAATTAGCTTTATGACCATATCGTCTGGTGCTGCCCTCTACTTTTACTTACAAAAGTTAAAGTAAACGTTATGAAAACAGGAGTTAGCTCCCATAGCTTAGGCCATGCTGATAAGTCATCTGACTTCAGGAAAACCACCATAGATCAGGTTACATAGGTGACCGCCCGTGGGAATAATCGGAGTATCTGAAAATAGAAAAAAGAACAAGCAGCACCCAAAGTTTTTTGCTTTTTAACAACATAATTATCGGTTTTAAATTTTTGTGCGTTCATATTAAAAATAAATCAACGAAGAGTTAGAGTTGAACTTTTAAAAAGGCATAAAACTCGCTGTTGCTTTACCGTCGTCATCGCGACATCACAGATGTATTTTCTTTTTCTCGTTCTCTCCTTTGTCTTTTTTCCTTTTCTTTCATCACATTTCATACTCGCAACTGGATACATTTTTCTCATTTCTTCGGAATGTAACATCTTCAAAATCAAGGGATTTGTCAGGATCTAGATCGTACATGTCAAAATTGCTAGACTGCTCAACTACGGAATTCATTAAATTTGACTTGAATCTTTCAGATTCTTTTCACACACTTTCTTTCAAGATTTTTTTTATGTTAAATTGATACAATCAAAATTGTTCACTGTGGGAACGATCGTTCACACATTTTTAATAATTAAATAAAGAACATGAACTTTGGACTTATTTTTTTATGGTTTAGATGTTATATTATATTTATGTATGTTACATTGTTTTCCTTAATATGTATGTATTATCCCTATGTACAGAATGTGATCATCAACCCAAACGAGTGTTAAAGGTTTTAATTTACGAAGACGCTAGCTAGGGAAACAGGAAGTTCATATCTTATTTCTAGGAGTGCTCGCATGACAGGCGCACCCATTTTCCAAAGAACTGCCCCGCACGGGAAATCGTGCAGCTGCAAAATGAACCCATCCCAAAAAGACATTATTATTGGTTCAAAGAGTTGACCAACGGGAGTTTACTGAACTAAAATTTGCATAAGGTCAAAAAGGGCATCCAATAGAAATACATTTTTTTTATATCAACGCCCAGAACGAGATATAGTCCAAATAATAATAATAAGAAGAAGAGACATTTTTTTGGGGTACTACTTCACTTGAGAAAAATAACTCCATCGGTGCAAGTAGCTTTTCTTTGCTGATTTCTTCCAGCCGTATGCTCTTCGAATTCCGGCCATCTGCACTGAAGGTATGCCTCAAGGAGACTGCTGATAGACCCGCGGAAACGGAACTTGCCTTCGCCGATCCGCTCCAGCGCCGTACGATGATTTCTCCCGAAACCCCCCTTGGAAAGCAGATCTAGCGGTCAAGCTCAGACTCATCACCGGGAAGAATCCCGGCCTTTTCTCCAATCTGGCAGATTGATCCATCTATGAGTGCCCTTGTTTAATGACGTGCAAGGATGAACAAGGTCCTACATCATGACTAGAGATGAACTTCAATAGAAGAACAATTGGTGAGATACCTCCAAAATATTTTCCCTGGCTAGCCGACGTGAATAGATTATTAAAATAAAAATTGGTGAATTAACTTAGATTCACATGTTTATTTATAAATTTAAATACTTGGCATATTTGCCTCTAATTTTACAACGATACAATGCTGTGCTGTAAAATAATGATTTTTTTTATAATTAAGTGCTTTAAATTAAAAGGAGTTAGTGTTGAAAATTTGATCTTATAAATTGATATTCTTGAGAAATAAATGTGTTGAATATGATTTGTTATGAATTGATAATTTTGGAGAAATCAATGTGTTCCTATCTTTCCTATTATTTTATTTATTATCTCAGTATATAATTGAATAAAATGATTTTTTTAAATAATTTTATCTCTCTATTTTCTTTATCAAAGAGTGTATTATATTCTTTATTTTAGATTAAAAAAAAAATGAAAAGCAAATATTTAATTCAAAGAGTTCAATCAGTAAAACTATACGAACCCCCTTTACCTTTATTAACAGTGATTCACAACGCCGCTGAAAGGTAAAGATATTCTCGTATCCACTATACACCCCCCCTCGTAAATGTTGGATCCCCCCCCCCACTTTTCCTTCCAACATTCACATAACCCGCCTTTTCACTAAGTCCATTTTTGGCTTTGTAACTTTTGTTATTCGAATTTAAGTTTTAAATATTGCTAAAGATAAAAAAAGAAAAATCGATTTTATTTTAGAAATAGGTAATGAAATCTTTTAAAAAACAGCAAATTTATTTATTTATAAAGAATTATTGAAGATAAAAATAAATTATTTATGCCCCTGTGATATTATTTTCATTTAAAATACAACTTTCAGAGATTGGTGTCCTGAAATTTAAGCCATTTTGAGATTTTTTTTAATGAAATGCAAATTGTTTTTCAAAATCCATTTACACTAATTTATTATGTATATATTAAAGTAGAAAAGTATAATATTTCAGTTGACGTATTTGATAGTGACGACATGACAGCTGGTGGGCGTGAGTGCTTCGAAAAAGTCGGTGAAGCGATGTGTACTTAAACTCATCGTAGACATGACCTAGAACAATATAACAAAATAATTAGTTTTCTTGGTCCAAAAGCCAGTGATATACGCAGCTATTTTTTAAAATATGCATTTTTAGTGAAATTACATTGATTGAAAGTAACATGTAACTTTTCAACCACAAATTTCGTTATTTAAAATTCAACAGAACAGCAAGATATCAATAATCTGGGGAAACAACTTATGAACAAACTCGCGTATTTCACTACAAAATATATGTGACGATTAAGTTTCAAAAAAATTTTCGTGTATATAAACAACACTTTAAAATAAAAATTAAATTATTAATCGGTCAAAGTGGTGTTAAGCTGAAAGGTCTGTATTTTAAATCTGAAATTGAACTTCCTCATGCTGGTATAAATTTAAACAACAGTGCTATATTTAAGTGACGTCTCTATATTAAAACACAAGGTGTAAAATATCGTGAAAATTTCAAGAAAAATTAGTTTCATCCACTTGTTATGTTACGTACACAAGAAATCTTCTGATATTACACAGCAGCATTCAGTAATATAGACTAGATAGTCAAGGACACGTGTCATAAAAAAAAAAACTTTTATACAGGAAACCAGGTTCACCAATTCACTTATTCATACAAATATTCAGGGTGTCTCACTTTAAGCCTGACCAAGATTTTCTTTCATCATTAGAATTATACATTGTTTAAAATTCCAAGTTTATTTGTATTTTAATGACCTATAAATCATTTCAAAGAGAAAGGTTCAATGTTTAAATATGTACAGATCTCTTTTGCATCTCGTCTAGTGTGCAGTAGCTCCGATTGTTAGCAAGTTGGATACCATGTAACACATGATTCATCTAATTTGCTAGTTCATTAAAACCGTGTTGTTTTCCTTCTAAAGTTTCGTAATAGAAGAAAATTGTCTTCTTCATTCGCATATTGATTGCCTTAAAAACGCACACTGTAAAAAAAAAAAAAAAAATCCGTCAATTTACGGAAAAAGGACTGGCAGTTAAATTGCCGAAAAGTTTCCTTTTTTTTAGGAAAGTTCCGTCTTTGTAGTCCGTAAATTCCGTAAATGGCACGATACAGACGCGAAGGAGTTGAAGCGCATGCGTGGCGATGGAAAATACTGCAATCCCATTGGATGATAAATCTTTACAGTAATAATTCCGCATTTGAAACTGTGTAATCTTAAAATGGCAACAGATATACAGGAGAGATTCCATTTTTCTAACAAATCGGAAAATTTGTGATCAAAATTCACGGAAGACAACCTGTCAATAAACGGAAATTTTTAACAGTGTATGACAGCTGCTGCTCAGTAAAGTTATTCGTTCTTCATTGGGAGTTAAATGTATTCCCCTTCCGTGTAAATCGCAGTTGGAAGAGGTTTCATAGAATATCGACAGATTATTTTATAAAGGATTCACCAACATGAAAATTCAATAATTCATTGACTATAACAAACATATAGGTGACATGCTTATGCGGTAGCTCGTACATTTTGTATACAATGATTGAAAAATCAAATATTTGTCATTCGGATACGCCGCACTGTCTCAAACGTACTTGGTTACTGCATCAAAGGTTTTTGAATTTTCTGTTTTTTTCTATTGAGCTCTTCAAACACGAAAATAGTTTTATAGTTTAAAATTTTGAAGGTATTTCATAATTTTACCAATTTGAAATAATACATTGTCGTGTATCGACAAAATAATTAGAGAGGTGTTAAATTACTTTAAACAAAATTTATGAACTTCCTTATAAACATATCACTATTTTCATCTTTATAGTTATTATAGTTAATAAGTTATTAAATTTTAAAGTCAGTTAGTTTTTTATGAAACACCCTGTAAATAGTGCAGTATAAGTATAATCAAAAGTAACTTATATCATTTTCGTACATAATATATTTTTGAAAATACAATTTATAAAAAAAATATACATCATTTACAATCACCGTGCATTGTATATAAAGAGTGTAAGAATTACTAATTCATAAATTACTACTCATAAATAACAACAACAGTAGTAAATATTTAAAATACTCTCAAAATGGTGTTCATATTCAATGTAAAATAACATTATTTATCTTCCTTCATTATATTTGTTTAAAAATACTGCTAAAATCGCATTATAAACGATACTTTCAAAAAATTGCGTTTTACGATTTGCATATTTCAAATAAGTTTAAAATGAAAAACAAACTGCAATATGCATTTTAGACTTTATGAAAAAAAAATTATTTGGGTTATATTCAAATAAGGAGGAATATATCAGACAAGATTTATGATTCAAATATTTTACAATAGTATTAAACATAAAATACAACCTATAACAGTTATAGGATTTTTCTTCTGCATATTTATCCAATTAATATTCTTAAATATATAATATAAATTTAAATATAACCAAAAACTAATATTCAATATAAAATATATATATATATATATATTCTAAATAAAAAGTGCATTGTTCTATTACAAATTACGATTTCCTTTGTCATTTGTCAAAATGGTTTAAAAATCTTATTTACTTTATATTCATAATATTTTTTTTTTCCGGAATGAGTGTTTTAATTGCCACACACCACAGAAAAATTAACGACGGAAAATATTTTATTTAAAGAAAAAGGATATTTTGTTACCTTATTTCACAATAAAAATAGATGCACATATCAAATGCTTTTCGCAAGATTACGAAGTTTTACAATTTTAGTGGATTCCATTTAATTTGTAGGTGTATTATAGTAAATATGCTTTTATCTGCTTCCTAAAATAGGAAAACGCAAATATACAGGCATATTCCTTGGACCATAGATATAAATGTGTACTACTGGAAAGGTTAAATAAACTAGTTTTAGACTTTCCTGCATTGCGTTATCTTAAAATATTGCAAATGGTCATTATAAAGACGATTTGGAAAAAAAATACACTCCAATGATTGCATCACGTGAAATGAATTTAAAGTGAAAAGTCTGTGATATACAATTTACGCAATATGAAATACATTTTTAAATACTTTTCAAGCAACAGAAAAATGCCAGAAGAGATTTATGACTCAAATATTTTTCAATAATAGGAAACTTAAAATACGATGTGTATAGTTTTATCGACTTTCTGTAGAATTTTTATTCCATTGCGTTTTAGAAAGCATGGCAGTTTCCCAGTTTCAGAAATTCTTTTTTACTTTGCATTTATTGCATTTCTGACATTTTTATAAATGTACCCTCAAAACCAATATTAAAAAAATTAAAACATATAGAAGAGATAGAGATTCTTATAGTACACTGCACGAGCGAGCGTTACTTGTTTCAAAATTTAAACGCGATATTCTCGAAACCATTGTGTCGTATTCCATTTTTTATGTTGGTACGAGAAATACATTATATGGTGAAAAATTACCAGACACTTTCTATTCTAGACTTTTTATGGAATAACTTGAGATATACTCGACTAATTCTTCTGAAACTACAGGAATAAAAATAAACTGTTTGAATTCAGATTTTTCAGTAAAAGTTGGTTCACGAAAGAAATTAGGGGACCAACAAAAAAAGTGAAAAAAAAATTATAGTAAGATAAAAATAATAAGATTACCCTGTAAAATAGAATGATCGAAATGATCTGTAACGGTAGCAAATGATTATGTGGATACTGTGAAACATTTGTGTTTATTTGTGTAAGAATAGCACGTATATTCCATGGAGATATAAAAGTTTCTTTAAAAATCTCGATACATTTTCTAATGTTTGTTCTTTGTAGATACAGAGATTTCAACTAAATTTACTCACTTTTCAGAAGACTTGGCAAAAAACAGTAGAAACAATATTGAATAATTATAATAGAAATATAATAATAATTTGAGTAAATATGAACATTTGTTTGAAATAATTTTTAACTTCGCATATGCAAAAGATACCAAAGCTGTTTTCTACATAGGGCAACTCCTGTAAAATTACCCGTTGAATATCGTGGAAATTCAGAAACATATCCTCATAAAAGTAAGCTGAATTTCAGTTGCTTTCTCAAAGTAGATAGATGATAAGGGATTATCCACAAATTGTCTTTTTAGGTGCGTTCGTAATTATATAAATACGTAGCACCTATAGTCGTCGTTTGGTCCGTCCGTCTGTCTGTCTGTCTGTCCGCATATAACAACGCAAAAACTACCCAACCAAATGGTTTGCAATTTAAAATATATTATCTTTGCAGAATTTTGTCGAGACATTTCAAATTTTATTAAAATCGAATCAAAACTTTAGGAGATATTAATAAAAATATTTATTAAGAAATTTGATTTTTTTTTTTTAATCGGTGCTTTCTTGTTAGAGGAGCTTTCGAAGTTTAATCGTCAGGCGAGCGAGATACTTATTTTATGACAGAAATTAATCTGCAGACGATATAATTCATTTCACAGAATTAAAAATCATCAAGATCTGAATATTAATATAACTAGCTGATACATATATATCTGAATATTTATATAACTAGTTAAGATATTTGTATGAACAGTGTCATAAAATATATACTTAACTAGCTGTTTAACCCGTTCTACGCACGGGATATCATGAATTTAATTCTAAAACGTGCGTACGAACGCACCTCGTTTGTAACGTTTGACGTACAATTTCCAACTTGTTTTATTTTTAATTTTAATATTGATGCTTTAATTCTTCTTATAAAAGCACCAGGACTAGCCTATTCCAACATAAAATAATTATCAAAATTGAATCGTCGGTTTAAAGATACTCATTGACTTTTATTAAATATTAACTCTATTGTTGGGAGTCAATTAATAACAAGAACGAAAAATCATGCATTGAGTATAGATTATAAAACATTTTCCAACACTTCCAGAAAACTTTAGCAAAATTTTACCTTTCAATTATGCGAAAGATGATTTTTAAATAAACAATTTAGAAAATGCATAACACATTTGAAAAGCCAATTTCAGGGATTATTAGCAATGGTCGGAAAATTTTCCGAATTCTTTTGGGCAGACATGTGTATGATATATAGATTTGTATATATACTACATATTATGCTAAAAATTATTTCAGCTAAGAAACGCATAGTATATAGTTTTAAATTCCCTTTCTGCAATTTTCGTAAATAAACGGAAATGTACTCGAGATCTTTTGTGCTATCTTGTATATGATCTGTAGAGTTTATACACACCAAGTAATAGACCAAAAATGAGTTAAATTTAAAAATTCGTACTACAACTGAAAATGCACTGCCAGCAATTATTATTCAATTATTATTGATAGACAGAATTGTAACCGAATTCTTTTGTATGTTACTGTAAATTGACGATGAATAATGCTATGTGCACCTTATTCTATATTAAGCATATTGTAGTACACTTTAGTGATATATATCAATTTAAATATGTTTTAAATAGTGCATTATTAAAGTAAAACACAAACGATTTTTCCTCATAGACTGTAATGTGACGGAATTATTTTGAATATCCTTGTAAATGAGCTATAAATGCTACTCTCTTCATTTTCATTACCGAAAAAGCCCCAAATGACGTTTTTTTAAATTAAAGATATTGTAAAATTGATTCTTGAACACTAAAAATAATTGTTTTATTTAAAAAAAAAAAAAAAACTTATTACATTGTTCTTAGACGCAAGACAAACATCATAAATATGAATATTTTTCCAAGTGAAAAACTCCAATGCTCCCTTAATGAAAAGTAGATTTTTATAAAACAGATTCACTGCTGAAGAAACGTATATAAAAACTCGTGAAACTTAAGTAATCTTGCACCTGAAAACATGAAACTTGCGCAAATCTTTATTTTGTCATTCCTGACGCATCCTTACAATGCAGAATATCCTATTTTCTTAAAAAATAAATTTAAATAAGGATATAACATAAATTATATAAAGTAGGGTAGACAAATGTCTGTGTTACTTTTTAGAATTTTTTAGGAAAAACGTTATAAGATACGCGACCAAAAAAATGTCCCAGACCAAAATCAACCTTTACAGCTTCACACGCTTACTGCCCTACTTCAATTTTTCTAGATAAATGCTATTTTCTTCAAAATCCGTCCAATGCCTTTTCAATGACATCTTCCACCAGCCACACGCGAAAATCTTATCGAATTTGCATATCTTTGTGTAGCGAAGTTGAATACTCTGGATTATGTGATAACACTGACCTTGAGCTATTAGCCTACTGCCTGTCATTAGACTACACTTAATGCTCCCGTTGAATCTCACGAAAACAACCACTCGCTAATGTTAATCCTATGGGACAGTTTTCTTACAATAGAACGTTTGAATTCAATATTTTTAAGCAATTTCTTTTCATTGGATATCAGAGATCGATCTCTACAGCCACCGTTTTTTACTTTTTCGATTTTGTTTGTTTTGTTTCACTCTCGGAACTGGTTTCAAAAGGGAAAGTATCCTCATAAAAAAAGTCCCCATAGAAAACCGAAAAAGTAAAAAAAAAGAGCTCTGTAGAGATCGACCACAGCTATCCATTGGAAAATAAATTGTTTAAAAATATTCAAAAGCAAACTAGATATTGTAAAATAACTGTCCCATACGGTTAACATTAGAGAGCGGGTTTTTTCGCGTGACGGGACAGAACCCTTACTAAAATTAAAACAAAATACCTTTTTATACTTGTTTCTTTAATTTTTCCCCGCCAAAGTATCTGCTTACCATTCTTATAAGATATTTTGTATGCATCTTACAGACATAAAACTCTTTCCCCAACACTTTCGGCTATACGAAAAAAACAAATTAGAGAGTAAATATTAATCACATAGGGTATAATGTGAAATATGGTCACAAATTTAAGAAGTGATAATGCACGACCGGACAAAAAATAAAAATAAATACCGTATTTACCCGTGTGTAAGTCGAGAAATTTTGTACAAAAAAAGGCTTGTTGTGGGGGGGGGGGGGGTCGACTCATGCGAGGGTTCTTAATTTTTTTTTTCAGAGTGGATTTCATCCAGTTGTCCAACATTAACAAAGGGCGGTAATATTAGAAAGCTCGACATTGCATTAATTGCCCAGTGGTTTAAAGATGCGTGGAATCAAATTCTTTCCGAAATGATTATAAAATCATTCAAGAAATGCTGCCTAGGCAACGAACTTGACGACACAGAAGATGATGCCATTTTCGAAAATGATAACGACGAGGAAGAATGTAGCGATTCAGAGATTGAAAGCGTGTATCATGATGAGCCGATGACGACGAAGGACTTTTGTGAATTGTTTGGCGAGCCCGATACTGAATCGGACCTTGAATCAGTTTAACTTCGTATATTATTATCTTCATTATTGTATATTTAGTACTTTTTCTTTCAGATGATTTCGAATAAATGTACAAAAAAAAAGTCCCTTTATTATTGTATATTTAGTATACTTTATTTTTTTTCCTGGTGATTTTGAATATTGTATTAAAAAAAAAATCAAATTTATTGATCGGGAAAGTGGGGGAGGGGGTCGACTTATACGCGGGATCGACGTATACGCGGGTAAATACGGTAAATAAAACAAAATAAAATGTGTTGGTAACAGGGTCGTATTCCTTTTATTTTAATCAAAATGCAGGATGTCTCAGTCTAATCTGTACCCAGATTTTTCTGCTCATAGCTTTAACAATAATGAAGATTTTGAAATAATATTTCAAAAGACGTGCGCACGAGCGTAAAAGCGTTCGTCTGCTATCGTAGAGGTAGATGTTTGGATTCCTGACGATTAACCTATTTGATTTTCCTCTGGTTGTAGAATCTTCCTGCTCTTCGTGCTATGCATTCTCGTCTGCAGTATCTATTCTTAATCTTTTGTAGCAAGCGTAGTGTGTGGAATTAATAAAATAATATTTAAGATTATTCGCGAAAACAGCTTTGGTAGTTATAGGTATCAAAGCACTGCTGAAAAAGTCGCTGAAATATATTCATTTATATCCAATGGTTGGAGTATCATAGTTGAGATTTTTACCAACAGAGCGAAAATATGCTGGGACCAGGACTCGAACATGGGTACTTTGGTTTGCCGTACCATCACTCTCCCTACTGATCCCTAATGATCTCCTTAATGACCTAATTACATCGTATACAGGAGTTTCCGTGTTATTTCAGATTCATCATGTAAAATGCTATAGTTATAGCTCGGATGTGTGAAATTAGCGCTGCAGTTAGCAGCCTTGTCCAAACAAGAGTGAGATATGCCAGCCAGGTTATCGTCGTGATAGCTCATTTGGGAGAGCGTTGTTACGGCAAACCAAAGTACCTAGGTTCTAGTCCTGGCCGCGGCATATTTTCGCTCTGTTGGAAAAATTCTCAACTATGATACTCCAACCATTGGATATAATTTACCTAGTTGAAAATACTTTCCTCTGTTCATTATCGTATTCGTTTATTTCACAGAAACGTATTTTTTCACAGTGTTATTTCACAAAACCGATGATTTTAATAATTTTCAGCTGGGATTGGAAATGAAATTGATATGTGTTATTGTTGATTTACTATGGCATTTTCAGTATTGGAAATTAACTGGGATTTAGAGTTAGTTCATTTACAAAGACACTCAAAAGAATTCTGTTACATTACGGTCTATGGAGAGAAATCGTTTGCGATGTATTATAATTATTTTACACAATTTCCGACATGTTGAAATTGATATATATATCCCTGAAGTGCACTACAGGTGGCTTACTATATAATACGGTGCGTATAGAATTCATTTATAGGTACACACAAAATACCGTTGCAGTACTGTCTTTTAATAATAATTCCATGAAGTATATTTTAAGTTGCGTTATGCGTTTTTAAATTATGCTATTTTTTTGCCCATTACTTAGCATGTATACATTCTATAAATGATATACAAGGCTGCACCAAAGAATTCGGATAATTTTCCGACTATATATGGTAATTACCGAAAATGGTTTTCAAATGTGTTATGCGTTTTTAAAAGTTTTACCTAGATTTCATATTTCCCTTTATGAGATCCTGTTAAAATTCTGTTAAGATATTCTGAAAATGTTGCAGAATCTATGCTTGATGCGTTATGTTTCGTTCTTGTTTAATTTACATTTTAGTCTGATATTATGAAATAGATGTGGCAAGTTATCACTTTAATTAAGAAACGTGAATTAATGTAAAACTTCTGCAAATAACAAAAGCTTTGCTCAACTAGTTCTTTAGGTCCAATAACTTAATAATAGAAAAGTGAAATTGCAATCTGTGAGAATTTTTTTTTCAAAATTTTCTCGCACTATCTTTAGTTCCAAAGATAATATATCGAAATTTTTGCATCAAATAAATTTCATCTAAGTCAGATTGCGGGATAAGTTTTTCAAATGGAACCCTTTTTCTGATTAATCAATGAAGAAAATCATTAATTCGATTTTTAGCACAGTTTATCTTCCGATTTCCATATTTGATTACAAAGAAAACAATGTTTTATATTTTTTTCAAATTGATTTTTAATTCACATGTATTAACTTCAAAATAATAATAATAAAAAAAAAATAAGAGCTTTATTCCATGGCGGGTCTGGAATTTTCGTCGTGCTTATGTTTTACAATATATTTTGCGATATATTTAAAAAAATATGCATGGTAATAGATAAACACAGTTTTATATTTCTATAGAGTAAAACTTCATCAAATTTTAGATTCCACATAATTTTTATAATATATGTATTAATTTATCCTTATACAGTTGCGCAATGTGTATTTCTGCATAATACTTACCAATGCATTTCCTTAGTGTAATAGTATAGATATACCATATTGTCTTTAATACTAATATATTCAGTCCCGTACCACAAGACATTTTTGACACAATGAATGTTATTTTTCTGTCATATCTCATAAAATTACTGTATATTTCTAAAATATAAATAGATTTCAAGTACTTAAAATACAACGATACTTGCATAATACGTATGTGTACGAAAGTTTTGCACATACATTGGGCAATTGCTATTAAAAAGAACAGCGAGATTATTTTACTGTTTTTAAAGCTCTCATTCTATCCAACTGAGTTTGAAACAAATTTTATATGTCACTTTCAACATTTTAAGCGTGATCAATGTTATCATAAAATAATGTGAGGTGTTCAGAGATATGTGGCTGTTAATATATTGGGCGACATGTAACACCATTTGCTGTACATATACATTGACAAGTGCTGTTTCAATATAAAATGAAACACTTGGTAACAACAGTTGCAACTAGCAAAAGTTTTGCGCTGAAAGAATATTATTTGTAATAAATATATGCGTAATTGCCCAATGAAACTGGAAGCACAAAATTTCTTCTCTGTTAAATGACAATGTTTATTGTTACTTACAAATTCGTTTCGATATGACCACCGTTCTGATGGAATATCAGAATGGACATGCGACAAATGATATATTTTGCAATTGTCTAAAATTTTAATGTACTTAGATTCGCGCAGTAAACTTAACCCCTTGACCATATCGCTTTCGAAACCCACGTTAGTTGCGATGGTTTATATCGCGTAGTCAAGAGGTAAAGAACATATTGAGAAAGCTCCTGAATACAGATCTATTTTAATGTTGTGTTGAAACACAGAAGCTGTTACAAGTTACAGAGTTCAATTATACAAAACAGTTATCTTACGTTCATGATTTACACAAGCCTTTACATGCTCTTGAAGATTATGAATCCTTTGTATTGAATAAGTAAAGAGAGAAAGCTGACGACAGCGGCTATTTTGTACTGATATCGTCTCGAATAGCAGATAGTACACATCGAAAGCTGCGGACACTGACCACAAGTTCATTCATCTTACAAATAGCACCAAATTCACGCTGGTAGAGTCATTTGGTACTACGTCTCCTTTAGAAATCAAACCGCATGCTTCGCTGTGCAATTACGCGAAATGGTGTTGCATTTCGCCCAATAGGTTATCCACTGGATTGCTTTGAACCTCTCACGTTAATTTATAGTGACCCTATATTTCAAATACCTCCGTATATACTATACTTAATATATAAGTATAGCATAACGTATACTGTATGGTAATAAATGAAGTTGTACTTTGTAACGGTTAACCCATTCTTGAATTCTTCATTCTTGAAAATAAGTTTCGGAAGTGCATACTTTGTGAAATTTAATAATTGTTTTTTTTATCTTGAATGTGCATTAAAATTATTGTCCGTAACTTTATAGCACTGTAAAATTTTCCAATGTGAGCCATCTTAATATGCATTGTAAATTCGTCTTATATCATATCCGTTAGAGATAACTTCCGTTTCGACAGGTTGTCCTGTAATTGGATAAGTGATGCTAAAATATGAAAATTATTTAATTGAGGTTAACTTATTGAGAAAATATTTCACTAATATACCTCAAAATCTATATTATTAAAATGTAATAATGGTTTTAAACAATTTAACACGAGAGCACGCACGCGGGGTATGTTATACCCGAAACTGCATTCATGTTTACATATCTCAAACTCCTCTTTTGGGAAATGGGTCAAACCCCGTGTATCCCTGTAATCTTCTTGAAGGGGGAAAATTCCTAGGAAAATTCCAAAAATAGTTTTTTCGCAATTCTATTCAATGGGTGTTAGATACGAGTGCGACTTCTTGAGTCCGTCAATTTTCACGTATTGACTTCAGCGTTATTTTTTTTTTTTTTAGATGAGAAATGTCACCGTATGTCCATCTAACAAAGACAGAGAAAATAAAAACACATGCCGCAAATGTGACAAATACATATGCATGGATCATAGCAGTCAATTCTGGGAGAAATGTGGTACAAAACTGTAAGTGTATTTTTACTGTAATATAAAAGTGTTTACTTATCAATTTTTACCGGATGATTTTTTCAACATTATTTTATTTATTTCTTTGTTATAGAAAATAAGTAACTTGCATTTCATGACAATTAACCCTTTCACTAGTAACCGGCCCCAGACGCCCAACCAAGCAAAATACTGGCAGACCGGCCAAAAGCCTGTTCCATTTTCTCCCCATCGTATATATCCAACTATTGTAGCAGAGAAGAAGATTATTGGAATCGAAGGGTGGGGATCCTTTTGTACTAGTTATCTCAGGGGGGTTCCACTTTTACCTCTTTTTGTCCTACTGACAAGTAGGCAGGTAGAAGATAAGGGGAGAAATAATCTCGCGGCATATTTCACGTTCGGGTGTTCGCCGTATTTTGAAGGCTACTGAAATTTCAGACTTCAGTATTCAAAGGATTAAAGGTTAAAACCTCCGTTGGGTATGACATACCGAACGGGGGCATTTTTTTAGCGCGCCTTCTGTTTTGTTTTAATCAATAATCCGGGTTTTTTCTATAAAAGCAAAATAATCAATTTTAAAACTTGCATAGTTAAAAATAACACACAAACACTGCCTTGTAGAAAGGCATCCACGTGTAAATCTTTTTTTATAAATGATTTATACACAAAATGTATTGTAATATACGAGTCCCGCAAATGTATCTTCTCTTTTCGTTTTCAAAATATATTATGCTATTTTTGAATAAGCAAGAATTAAACAAATATAATTTTTACAAGTAAAACTTATAACGCTTCAAAATATGCATTTTCTGAGAAACAAAATTACTGTGGAAGTGCCACGAAAAATACAAACAAGCAAAATGAGTGCAATTCTCAACGCTTAAAAATATAAATCACGAGTATAGAGGCATTCGACTTCAGCTGTAAATATCGAAGAAAAATAACATATTCTACTTTAGACATCGCAATGAAATATGTTTGAAACCTGAGCTATGTATAGCTAAATTTATTTTTGAATTTTGGAGTAGTTCCAGGTGCGTAATATTTTTAACTTAAAACGTGTTGTCAGATTTGATTTACGTTAAGGGTATTAAAACATCATAAGAAGAAAACAAAGGTGAAAGTAAGAGTCATTTTATTCTTCTATTGCATTTGTTTGGCTAGAAATATGCTATTATTCTGAATAGTTCGGTGTTGAAAGAAATGTGAGATCAAAAAGAGTTTAGTCCATATTGTCAAAGAAATGTAATTAAGTTTTTACTTAGAAAACGGTTTATGAAATAAGATGCACAACAACAAATGCGGAGTGGCTTCATACGGCTTTCCAAACTGTTGGTGCACGTGTACAGAAAGTAAAACAAAAGATGACTTTTATAAATTTATCACACAATGGAATCGGCTGGATTTGAACTCTGGACATCCTGTTTTGAAACTAATGACGTTGTCTTCGCGCAACTAATGTTTGATTACATCATCGCAATATTTATCACTGATACTTTGGAATACTTTCTTCTGGATTTACCTTATAGAGACGTACCTAAAACTGTTTGAACATTGTTTAAAAATGGATTAATTCCTTTCGAAAATTTATACAGTTCTTGAGACAATGGACTATCACATAATCACTAAATGGAAGCTCATTCGGAAGTATCGATTGTGAGTTATCGTTTTCACTCACACACGCATAGAAATTCCGATTACAATACTTTTCCAAAAATATGTGTTCGGGAAGTAAAAAAAAAAAAAAAAAAAAAAAAAAACTATCAGACTTAAGTAATTGTAAATACTTTAAAAATGTTTGACGAATTTTTTTGTTCATTTTTTAATTCATTTTTTAATTCATCATTTAATGGATTTTATGCATACAAAGAATGTGAATAATCGAAAGTAAACTTACTACACAGCGTATAAACCAACAGAGTGAAAAAATGTCCAGACCAGGGATCGAACCCACAACCCTTGGTATCACGCACCAATTCTCTATCATTTCGAGCTATCCGGACGACATCCCGGCTAACACGTCCTCCCTCTTATTTTGTGTAATTAAGATGATTTATGAAACCTTTTAATTGGTGAATATGGCTTTATACAGTTCTTGAGACAATGGACTATCACATAATCACTAAATGGAAGCTCATTCGGAAGTATCGATTGTGAGTTATTGTTTTCTCTTACACACGCATAGAAATTCCGATTACGATACTTTTCCAAAAAAATGTGTTCGGAAAGTAAAAAAAAACTATTAGACGTAAATAATTGTAAATACTTTAAAAATGTTTGACGAATTTTTATTTTTTTTAATTCATCTTTTAATTTATCATTTAATGGATTTTATGCCTACAAAGAATGTGAATAATCGAAAGTAAACTTACTACACAGCGTTTAAAACCAACAGAGTGAAAAAATGTCCAGACCAGGGATCGAACCCACAACCCTTGGTATCACGCACCAATTCTCTATCATTTCGAGCTATCCGGACGACATTCCGGCTAACACGTCCTCCCTCCTATTTTGTGTAACTAAGATGATTTATGAAACCTTTTAATTGGTGAATATGGCGATTGACTTTAATGTGAGTAATAGAATATAATGTTAATGATGTTGGAAATACTACAGAGCGTCATAAACATTACGTAATGTATAATGTTAAGCATGACAAATCATGCGAAACTTTGATACAAAATATTGTCGATTCTGAAAATAAAACATATAATCGATAATTAAAAAAAATAACTGCGTTGTTGTCGGGGGAGTTTCTTTTACAATGAAATCTGCAAACGCATCATACAATCGTAACAACACAGAATATGGAAATTACAAAAACGTTTTGTGATTTACGAAATCACATTTTAAATTCGTATTTATTGCATACTTTAAAACAATTCGGTATTCGCTCGACTCTTGAAGTTCCGTAAAAATATTAATGGATAAAGATATAAAAATTTTAATGGAAGCTGAATTTTCTCGTTTTCTAAGCTATCAGTTCTAAACACTAGGAATAAAACACCCACGGAATTGTATAATAGTCTAATTTCCTGTTATACAAAAGTATGTCCGACATATATTGTTATTGCATAAATACATTGTCTGCTCACTACATAAATGTATTTTATTTAGATGCATTATTCCTTAAATACTCATATAATAATTATACCCGCACGTATCATTTACTAAAAAAATAACAACAACAAAATGACTTGCCATTTAAATCTACTGCATAATATGATTTCTTTATTAGTGCATAAAAAACTTTTATTAACAATATTTGTTAAAATAATACTGCAATTATTTTATTTTTGTAAAAGACAATGAATTTTATTGGCACTTATATGGAAATCCTTACATTAAGAAAATAATCGATGGATGACTTCAATGAATAATTAATGACTTCTTAATTTGTTGCATATTTTAGATCAGTAAAGAAGCAAATTTCAATTAAAGCGCCAGATGTTGTTGTCTTGTATTTGACTTTTAGATAATGAATACTTTTACGGCAGCCAAGAAATTGTTATCGTATTCACGAAAATAAATCTAGTAATCTATCAAAAGTTTCTGCCCATAACATTTTACAATCTCTTTTCAACTTAGTATTAATCACTAAAATACATTTTTATTTTGCAATTTACATAAAAAAGTTTTATTATTTTGTATATTTTAAAAATAGTTTTACTTTTCTCATACAAAATTTGAATTCTTTAGAATTAAATACGATAGACTCTATAGATTATGAAGCTCTTGGGAATTAGAAAAAATCTGGTAAAACAAAACTGTTGGGAACCAGAAAAAAATGTGAAGAATAACTTAAAATGTATTAAATTTATTTTTAAAACTGTATATAGGGTAATTTCAGAAACTGCTTTGTCCGGAGAGATTCCTTTGAAATCAATCAAATCACCTTTTTAAAAAATTAGCGAGTTCTATTTTCTACTTTAAATAAAACTTTTTTTAATTTAATTGCTTAAGCGTTTAATTTTCTTATATTATTTTTTTTATAAATATAATTAATTTTAAGTAGTTTTATATTACAGTTAAACTTTATTTTTTATTACTGGTAAATATTTGAGCAAGTCAATTACATAATTCCTGGATGAAAAATGACACAGCAACAACAAAGACCATAAATGAACTTAAAACTTTTCATTGTTGAGACCATCTTTATTATGACACCAAGTATAAATATGAAATGATTCAAGTGTTTAATCTATTTATACTAATTAGATTTCTTACATGTACTACAACGTTTACTTATAAGTTCATAAGAGAGTATAAAAGATCGTTCTTCCGTGGACGTGCGCCGCAGGTCTAACTGGGAGTAGTTGGCTAGTTACGAATCATTCATTCGAAAAAGGACACTTGTTCTAAAAACAAACTTTTCAAGAGACACAAAAACGTTATTCTGTGAAATGTAAAGGTATCTTTTTTTTTTAAATGTCTACCTTAAGTAAGAATAATTATGAGTTAACTTTAGCTGACATTGTTGAAATTTTTTCATTATGAATTATGTAATACAGTAGTTTGACATAAAATACATAAAATATGTATTACAAAACTTACAAAAAATATGAATTGAACAAATATTCAGATACATTGATTGATACATGATGTGAGACATGGAAAAATATAGTGTATTTACTTTTTTTATTCATCAAAAAATCGTCCATTTCATTCGTTGGCCATATTGGAATTTCTTCTTAAAACCTTTGAAATTTGTCGGAACTAGAGTCCCTGGGGCGATTAAAGGTGTCAATATTTTTTATATTAATGAGACTGGGTATTCATGTGTTTTTTTCAGTTGGCAGCTCAAATTTCATCTTTAAGCTTAAGTAACGAGGAGTTTCTGTTTAACGCAACAATGAATCAACTCTTGTAGTGACAATGCCCGGACTGTAAATTCAAAGTGCATAAAAGATAATGGCTGAAATCGTACTTTAGCCTCTCTTGAACAGGGATGACCACCAATTAACAAAATTTAATATATCGCTCATCCGATCAAGAGTCGTGGTAATTCTTTTTAATTTTTTGGTTTATTTAATATTAACGAACAAAACTCTTAGACATCATATATCCGATCAACCTTTTGTCCACTGTTTTCTATAATAAAGATATCTTTGTTATCATTGAAGTCATTTCTGAAAGGAGATGTCCACGGACAAGTGTCCTTTCAATCCTGTTCCTTTAAAGATAGAGAAATAATATCTAGAGCCCGTACTAGTGTCTTTTCTTTTCAGAAGTGATGGAATATCGGAAAAAGTAACATATTCTGCAATAAAACAATTTTTGACATTAATGCCTTTACTAGAATGACTGATTCTTATACAGTTGAACTCGGTTAATTCGAGAAGCAACTGAACTTTCTAGTTTTAACCGTGCTCTCGTTTTTACGGTGTTCATATAATGAGAGCTCGACTGTATTTATAATATACGTATCATTTTAAAAAAATTAAATTTTAATGTTGGTAATGCGGACAATTCGGAAAAGCAATAAAGGTTGGAAGGCTGTAAATGCGTCTGATTTTAAAACACAAACGATATATGACAATGAAATAAAGTTTCCCAACAAGCTCAGATATCATCTGCTTGACGAATAAAGCTGCGTTCAAATTTGGCAATACAATTAACTGTAAGACAACATAAATACATCATTTTGTTGTTCTTCGGCAGGGGTAAATGGAGTCCGTCATAAGTAATAAGCAGCCTTCAATATTTGCGTTCATGTATTAACACCCGCTATAAACGCATCCGAAATTTTGCAACAAGCATATCCTGAGATCAAGAACAGTTTTGGTAAAAAGTCAACACAATTTCAGTAAGTTCAAATTTTATGAAAGGGCGTGTTTAATTTTCAAAACATGATTGTTCGTAAAATTCTGTTGTTTCAGTGAACAAAATATTGCTGTCATTGTTCGAGTAGACAGTGGAATAATAACAGATTGGCGAATAGAGATTGTACACATTTCTAATGATAATGCATTCACCACTCTCGCCACCATGGTAGTCCACACATGTAATGCATTTCTGCGAAACGAGTGGCAAGATTGTTAACTAATGCACAGAAGCAAGTAAGATAACCGTGTGTCAGGAGGTATAGAGTCGGGTCGCAGAACATGGCGATGTACAATTGAAATGAATATTTGTCGCGAAAAAAATAAAGCAGAACTTTAAAAATTTAGTGTAATTTTCGTGTGGAAATAATTAATGTCCTTGACTTTTGTTTATTGTAAGTTTCTACACAAAACAATATATCACTCATACAAATAAATAAATATGCAATATCTCTCATATTTTTATTAATTTAAAGTTTTTACGGTATGTGTTTCCTTAAAACTAATAGGTTAAAAGCAATTGTAGCTATGTTTAGTTACAATATTATTATTTCAGTTTATTAGTTTTTCATTGAATAATATATCACTCAGGAAATGCTGAAATATGCTTATTTAAAATGAGATATCTCTTTTTTAGAAGAAGAAACAAACTTCACACACAAAAAGAAATATCAGGACCAACTTTCAGCAGTAAATTTTTAAGGTCAGCCATATGGAATATACTTCTGTTGCTATAAATCTGGAACCAGGACCGGATTTACGGTAGGGCATTCGAGCACTCCAATCTCTGAAAGTCCATAATTTCGTTTCACGTCTATAAGTTTGCGAAGTGTTGAATTTCATTTGATGAAGTTCAGTTGTCATAAATGACATTGAAAACGTTCTTTTATCATGCAAATACATGCCACTATATCAACAGCATTATTATTCACTATGAAACACATACAAGAAAATAAAGTCTAGAAACCGAATGGAAAGGAAGGAGTAGAATATGGAGATATTCTCCATACAGTCGTCACCTAATTCTATATCTTTCGTATTTACTATTTACAATAAAAGGCAGGTTAAGGACGAAAATCTTGGTGTAACGCGCAAATGGTATTCATCATTAAACCGATTAGACCTGATGGCCAAACAGGTTCGCTCAAACATGCTCATGGTGAATAGATCATCTATGATATCTGGCCCATGGACACAATTAAGGAGCTCAATATATAATTACATGAACAATTTGTTTAGCTATAATGACCTTTTTACATTTTATATCAAAATTTTCCTTTTATATTTTTTCCGGTTTAAGTTTTTAAAATATTTTTGTATATAAGAAGATCAAGATGACTGTCGTGAATTTTCACCGCTTCATTGATTCACATAAAAATTTGTTTGATCCGTTTGTCCTAATGGCCACATATTTGAAACATTCTTCGGATTGTATGTGTTAAATTTATTACTATATGCAGATTAATAAATTTTCTAGCCACCAATGTTTATGATAGTGAAGTCCATTTATACCAATTTTTGGTGTAACCATATTCGGCCAAATTGTACCTTTAAAAAAATAAAGTACATTTTTTTCACATATCGTATATCTGTAGAATATATGTTTTACCAGTAGTATTAAATTTTTAATAATGATTATTAATTTACATTTGAATTACACATTGTTAGCTAGGTTTAATAGAAAGAAATATAAAATTAAAAATGACAATCCTAGTAAAGAGGATTTGGCTTTCTTCCCCCATATTTTCTTTAGATATTTTGTATATGTATTAATGCGTACAGTGTATTTTTATAGACACTGACCTCCTAAAGTTAAGGTACAATTTTTTTTTTACCTCATATGTAAAGAAATTAATCTGAATTAATGAAATTTAGTACATGAGAGACTCATATTACGAGACATCATATATTGTCAAAAAAATATGAGTAAAAAGAAAAACTTTTGCATTATACACAGTTAATCAAAGAAGTTTAAAACATAACACAACATACCCCCAGACTAGAACGGCTAGTAGGGATTATAATATCTCTGAACAGTTATACACCAAGCCCCTGTTGTTAATTATGTTAGTGATAATAGATTATGACCACATATCTCACTCGACCTAAAAGGACGGATATTAGTCATAAGGGTCCTGGGAGGATGTTGACGTCCAGATTCTGTTCGGCTTTACATTGCTGTCCACAAATCTAAGATTGGGTTTCTGGCTGTTTGTGCAAGTTTTACTAGAGGTTTAAGAACCTCACACAGTGCGGTCACAGTGTCCGCATATAGAAAGTTACCCCTTTTGCGTCCACCACACACGCACATCTTAGACGCAGCAAGATTGACGTTTTCACTGATGAGTCGATCACCAGTACACACACTATTTCTCCACGAATCTTCATTTGTAGAGAGCTGCGTCACGCCTTATTATCACACTACCATATGCGTAATTGATAATTTTGTTGTCATTTTGTAGTCATAAAATACTTGTTTGTAGCTACTTTATGTTGCGAAGGCAAACACCACTTCACGTCTTCGATTAAATGGATAAATAAGTAAAAAATCAATAACTCTTTTAAAGAGAATGCTAAAATATGACAGTTCTGAAATAAATTGAAAATAAAAGGAAATAAATATTATACGTTATAAAAACAAACAAACAAAAAATAAAATTTTTAATGCGAATTGAAATAATAATCGGACAATCTCTCTCTCTCTTCCACTTGTTTTTAACACAAGACAAATAAAACAAAAGCAATAAATCACATGATTTTATATGCATATTCAGTCGCCAATATATTTAAGAACCAATAATATTAGTGAATAAGAGAAAAATATTTGTCATACACACACACACACACACACACACACACATATATATATATATTCGCTGCATCAAGTGATGCTTCTTTGTTAATTTATTATTCATCATCTTATGCATGCAATATAGTGATCGCGATATTAACGAACTTATGTATATTCGTTTTTCCCAACTTCGCAATGACTGTTAACATTATTTGTAATACTGATGAAATATGAATTAAAACATTGTTTCTTACTGCTCATATTAACTTTTTATATGCATTTTTTATTAAATTTGTGAAATAATTTTTTATATTTTATTCATAAAAATGCAATATCTAAAACAATATCTTCTGTTTATATTATCTGTTAAAATATCTGATGTTTGTTTATGGTGTAAACAAATAATTTTCTTTTAAATTTTTAAATTATTACAAAGCTTCCTTTTCTCCAAAATCGTCTGAACTAATCAAATTTTGTATCCGGTATAACGCTACTCTCATATAAAGGCACCCTATTCTTGTGATGTTTTTATTTCAAAATTCATTAATTTTACTACCTGTAACTATTTAAAAATTTATAATGGCAGCATTCTTCCATTTGTTTATTGAGCGTTTTAAAATTCATGCTTAAAAATTATTTTATAAGCCATAATATATCAGGCAATTAAGATATAGTTTTCAAACAAATTGCATTTGAAAGTAATTTTTTTTTCTTCTATAACGGTGTAAAAATTGAAAATGTGCTATGTTTAGAAATTAAAAAAATTGCAATAGCAAAAATCATAAAACCGAAATTTCATCGTCAGCTGTTGCCATTCGCAAAATGACGTATGCGTTACGCACGGACACGTTTGGCCTTTATTATATAGATAGGTAGATAGATAGATAGTAGATATATATAATTCCCTAGAATACAAGCAACTAGTTATTTTTACTAAATCTTACCAAATATCTAATTTAAAGATGGCATGTAATAAATTTATATATAGAAAATACCTAACTTGATATATATTTAACCAAAAACATTTTCTTTTTCGACTTTTTTTTGTTTTTGTTCCTCATTATTGAGTATAAATAAAACGCAAGAAAAACTTATAAACTGTTATATTAACTTACGTCTAAACTATATTTCATAAGAGATTTAACTTATAAATTTATACTCTCTACAACATTTAATATTCAAAAGCAGAACACAACAGCTTGTTTCTTGAAAAGGCAAGTATTTGCCGCAGAAATCTTGCTTGAACAGTTTTCCTTATTTGAAATTTCTATAGAGTATTATTCAAAAGATATCCGAAAGAAGACGAGTGAAAAGATGACACATTTCAATATATTTTGAAAGATGAAGTTCCGTTACATTTTATGCTCTTTTCATAAACATCTATTTTGAATAGTTTACTTGCAAAATTGCGTAAAAGAGATTAAGTTTGAAATAGAGTAACGCTGTATGCGTTATTTGAATATAATATTAGTTTCTATTTTATTATATAACATTTTGGTAATAAGCTTATACACAGAGCGTATCAGTACTGGGTTTACAAATTTTAAAAGGTGATACAGCAGACAACTGAAAACAATATTTTTGTATAGAAAACTTTCGATGAAACCCCTTTATTTAGTCCAAATTACTGGATGTCTTACTGCATTCCTATCCGGGATTTTTGTCAGAATTTCAACGACAATAAAGATACTTTAACATTTTAATTATGTTCTAACGAGATGTCTCAATCAAAAGTGCTAGATGTGGACAAAATTTTGACCAGTGACGCAGTATGTAATGTTTATCAAATTCTAAAATATGAACACCTCTTTTTTTTTTTTTTTTTTTTTTTTTTTTTTTTACTGAATAATTTGATTGGGACCGTGTTTTTATACGCAAAAATTGCTTGTTGTAGTGTGATCTACCACCTCTTATTGTTTGTAACTATGATGCACTGACACGCAAAATATAATTTGCATCTGAGCTATCTAACATGTCATATGAATTTTAGTCAGTGAAAAATTTAATATGTATGTTTTTTAATATATGTTATTTCTTTAAATGATACTTATAATGAACAGTTTTGTGTTTTACGTAATGTGATTATCGAATATCAATATATTTCTGCTCTCAACCACCGTACCTAAGTTCCGAGGGACTCTTAACTAGCATGACCAGGATGTGTCTTCTGTGCTGGTCGTGGTGGGAGGCACCGTTACCTGCGCATCAGCCTCTAATCCCAAGAGATTAACGACATGGTCGCTACGACGGCAGAGCCAATGTACTAAAAGAAACTGCCGCATGACACTTGGAGACGCATCCGATTCCCCAAGGAGCTTCGGGTAACCGGAAACTCAGAAAGGCACCGGCCCATAGGACTAATCCTAAGCTTTCCAGACATGTGCTTGCTTTACCAACGCTTCCGAACGTGAAGATTTAGAGAGATAATCACTAAACCTTCTGCTATGGTTTTGAGAAGATTGTAATACTTACTCTTCCTGTTCTATTATACAAGGATTACATTTTTTAAATTGAAAGTAGATATTATTAAAAAAACATACCACAAAACCCAGTTTATAGTGCCAACTTACGTTTACTAATTTTCAAAAAAAAAAAAAAAAAAAAAAAAAAAACCCCACAAAACTCAGTTTATAGTGCAAACTCACGTTCGCTAAAAAAGTCGATTGGAAATGATTAATGATTATGAATGATGGGAAACGATTATGAATGATTGACCAATATGTTAAAGCCTTTAATTCTGCCTATTTTTCTGTGACTTCAGTATACTATCAGTATTGCTATCAGTGACTTCAGTATTGCTATCGAAATAAATTTGGATGCCTTTTCATATGATCGTACTTTTAAATATTACAGAATGAGCACCGATCCTATTTTTTTTTAATTTATTTATTTATTTATTTATTTATTTTTATTTTTTACAAACAAAAATTTTACAAACATCAAATTTTGAAATTAGGTAATAGCTAGAAAATTCAGTTTACATTTGCAAAGATATCATTCTTAGATGAGGTTTTACTCAATTCTCCATGAACCATTCCTCCGACCATGCGTGGTTGGTAGGTAAGTGCGAATTGCGATATAAGTAAAACATAAAATTCCTGTCCAAACTCCTGTTTACGATAACAAAGTCACAATGTATAATGCAAGACAGCATATACTATATCCTGTCTTGTGTTATACATTGTGCAATCATAATATAGTACGACTATCGGAAATTACGAATGTTACATTAATCGGACTACGGGGAGTTCAGTAGGGCAGAGTCCTCTTGAAATAAGCATTTTTCTAAATCCTTCTATATTAAAAAAAAGTAATCTGGAACTGAGCCAAAAACGATTTAGAAATGGACCAATCAAATTCTGCGTAGATATTCCGGGTTATTCTCATCGCTTTTTTACTAGGGACTTTTTTGAGGAGCTATTACTTTTTTTCTAGCCATCCTACGGATTCGAAAATCATACCACCAGACGCGAAATATAACAAGCTTTCACAAATTAAAAAAATTATCACGGTCGGACAATAAAAACTCAAAAAATCCTTAAAAATCAAGTAAAAAATCTTTTATTGAAAAAGTCATTTTTTTATATTGTTGCCAATTTCTAAATAAGTGCAAAGGATTATGTTTTATCTCAAATAAAAAATGTATTTGCGCGAGACTATTAAAAGCAATAATGAAAGTTTAAAATAATAATTAAATGATCACGTGTTGAAAGCAGGAAATAAAGAAAATTACGTCATGAAAATTGTGTTTACACATGAATATTCAAAATAGAAAGGATGAATTAAATGATAAAGCATTATAACCAGTTAAATGAAAAAGCATTATAACATGATTACAGAAGATAGTCGCCGTTCGTGATATCATCATCATCATCTTTTTAAAACAGGATACGTTACCAGGTTTTAAGAGGCTGTGAAATCAGAAACTTCAGAATCAGTTGGTGAGCGTAGCGAGCAGGGGGCAGAGCCCCCTAGTTAATGAAAAAAATACGCAGTTTAAGAGCCTCAATACATGCAGTCGTGTTTAAAATTTATCTAAATTTAATCATTTTTGAAGGTTTGTTTTCTGAATGTTTGAAGCATTTTATATGTTCATAATTATATAAAACAAAGATAATAAATTGTGCATCGTAGGATATTAGATATTATGTAAATTTATATATAATAAAATTTACCTGTGATTGTGACGGTAAAGCTCCTGATCTACAGATTTTCTATTGAAAGACCGTCATTGGAAAATTTTAACATTTAAATAATTTCTCAAATGTATTATTTGTTTTTTTTATGAATAGTGTAATTTAAAAACTTTCTGATTTCCTATAGAAAAGCATGGATAAAATATCCGAACAAATCAACGATTTGTGTTCAAAAACTATACAGCTAATTCCGAATGCCTCAGCAACATACCTACCTAATTACAAGTTAATCAGATGTTTTTTTTACGACAGTAATTGCGAGACACACATACAGAAAAAATGATTAGATAGACAAAGCCAAAAATCTTTTCTGGTTTCCACAGTGAGCCTTATCTAGCGTTTCGCAATAATCTGCATCTGTATGCCTAAACATGGTGTTTGTTTATGGCAATTTCTTTTAACGCTTAGTTTTTTCATGTTACAGGCTCACTTCTCTACAGCTGGCAATGTGTAAATGATTTAAGGCACATATTCGATTGATTGCTGAAAAGGTTTTATGTAAAAAACCGCCGGTCGATGCAATACGATATTTTAAACCAAAACGTATGTTATTTACAACTACAATAATCACTCAATTGTCCAACAATATTGCTGCTAAGCTGAGTTGCTAGGACTGTGGTGTCAATGGAACCCATCAGTGTTGGCGTCAAAGGCTGTTGCTTGTTTCCTCAACTCTCCGTATCAACCGTAAATTGGACCAACACAAACCGTTCTGACGTTGTGTGTCAATGTGATTTCAATGACCATTTGTTGTGTTTTTTTTTTCCCGAGAATGTTATTTTTAAGCATTTCTTAGTGCCATTTCTTTTAAATGGCTAAAAAGAGTGTCATTAATCTTCACCAAATGCACAGCTTTTTTAATAGCGAAGTAAAGCTAATAGCAAGAGGAGAAAATGCCTATGAATCCAACTACGTAAATTACATCTTTGACGGGGGATTCTCATATTGGTGGACACGTTCATGCTAATATGAAGGATACAATGTGGAAGAAGTTCTTATGAAAACTTATCTACGGATCCTGAGAATGGTGTGCACTTTACCAATTAAGATCGAGTGGATAAACATCAAATTGTATGAATCCAATATCCAGTTCCTACGCGGAGAGTTGAGGACCAATCAGCAGCCTGTGACGTCACACTGATAATGTTCATTGAAACTTAGCAGATTTTTTGTTTATCATACAATGACAGTAAAACTCAACGTTTTTAAAAATACTGAATTTATTTGACTCACGAGAATCAGTCCAAACTTCTTCCATTTATATTTGAATTGTAGCTTACAGCACACTGCATTAAAAAAGGGTAGCCATCTTAGCAGATAATTGCTTAAGCACAGCATTCTTAACGCTATTAACGAAGAAAATAAATGTAAAATGAATAATGGTAAGAAACATTTTGTTGCATATTTTTTTTAATTAAAAATTGAACTTCGATTATAAATAGTTATTCAAATAATTATAAATAAAATTCAATTGGAATAATTAAAAAATTACCTATAAAAATGATAATATTCACAGCGATTAAAATTTAACTAAGCATCTTCTTATAGTTTTTATAAATAGAATACTTTTTATACAGAATGTAGTATTGGTTTAATTCAATAATAAAAAAAATTGGTACTTCTCCATTATCCCGTCGACCATTTTTCATAACAAAATATTATCGCCAAACTGTAACGCCAAATAAACAAATGGAAGAATGTTGCCATTGGAATCTCAAAAAAAAAAAAAATATATATATATAATAATAAATAAATACAAGAAATTTGGAAATGCCGACTCACACTCACCCAATGTATCAAGTTAGTCAGCTTAAACAATAAATTTTACAATATATTAATAAAATCTGATATATTTATTTATTTATGTTACTATTCTTAATTATATCCCTCTCGGCTGGTGAATAAATGTTTGTGACGTCAGTTGAAACTGATCTATTGTACGTAACTATACATCGCAGCATTTTTTCAAGACTTTTTCCTTCTTATTAATATCATGACACCGCCGTTTAAGGCCACAATTATTATTTTAATGGAAAAAATGTCATATACACACCACATTGGCGCGATTGCAACAAAGTGGCAATTTTATGCCTCACATGGTAACCCGGTTATTTTGTTTACATGGTTGTTTATATACTTTTATTTTTTATTTTAATTCCATAAATTATTTTTATTATATATATCAATATCTATTTATATCAAAATATCATTTATTTATTTTTCTTTTCTTTTTTAAAATAACAGAAGCTATTTCATTTATTACGTTTTTTTAATTTTTATATTGAAATAAAAACTCACGTGCTATTATTGCATGCTATTTGTAACTAATATTCAAAAATAAAGTTTTTGCTAAATTGGCAGGAGGAAAACATCGCGCCAATGTGGTGCGTATATGACGAACGTATATGTGGTGCGTATATGTGCGTACATCTGTGCCATTTTAATTAACGAAATAACTAATAAATCAGTAAAACATAACGAAAAATATAGGTAAATGTCGATTTAATAACCACTTGATGACATAGCAAATACGTGTAACGCTTCTGACGTCAAATGAATGTGACGCCACGGTGATGCATTTTTGGCCTTAAATCCTACAGTTTGGCGATAATTGTTTGATATAAAAAGTTGCCGACGGGATAATGGAGAAGTACCAAAAAGGTCCATGTAATATTTTTTATTGTGCTTCTTAAATAATTTTCAAAACAGCTCAATATAATATAAGAAAATTAATAAGTTATCCATCCGTACAAGGGTTTTTATTTATATTGTCACATATTTTATAATAGAGTCAGCCACCATCATAAAATATTTTGCTGGCGAGAAGTGTTAACGTTGTAAAGAGAAATTATTTATGAGTTTTGAGTTAATTTTCTGCACTAGTTAATTTTCTGCACTAGAAAATTAAATCAATTATTATGCATCCGATAGGGATACTTTCAATAAAGTTAATCAATAAATTGACATTTATCGGGGAAATATTCTTCTATAGATTTTCTCCAGTGGTCTGTTAATATAATAACGGTACCTTGTTTACTATAATGGAACAACCATATAGAAGGTCCCGTGCGAAGCTTTCACACTGCAGTCTTTGAGATTATTTCCTGGTACGCTTTAAAACGAAATTTTAATTAACTATTTTTTTTAATCAAACAACGCGTTTTAATCAAATGTGGATGTGCTATCTCAGAAATTTATTCAAAAAGTTTTTCGAATGATACCTCATTCATCGTTGTATGTTTTGTATGTGCACAGAAAAAAGGATGTTGACAACAGGAATAATATATATGATGATTGCTTGTGTATAAGAAAATGGAAATAGATTGCCAGAATTTTTTTTGCGAAATTTTGTTCTTTTACCAAGGTCATTTCTCTAGGTTGCCAAGACCCCTATACTGAAAGAAAAAAACCGAATTATAAAAAATTTAAACGCTGAATCAGATGTTTGGGAAATTCATATGAAAGTATTTCCTCAGATTTTCCAAAACTGTTCCAGAAATGTTTTAAATACATAAATTAATATTTGGTAAACCACATTTTTGCACGCCTATGGGAACTTAAACACGGGATGTTCAAACTTTGTGGTCCAGCAGCTATTAAGTGACGTCAGATTTCGTTAGCGTATTAACAGCTTAATGAAATATTAAAAAATAAATACTTACAATTTTTATGAATTCTAATGAACTGTATATCTAATTGAAAGATAATCCTTAAATTACGTGATCTACCGGTTCTCCGATACAGTACGCATATACACAGCCCTGATTAAATAAGAAAACAAATAAAGAATAGGTGACGCACACGTAAAAATTAAATAAAAACCCGATCAAAAGCTCGATACTTTTTCAAAAAGTACGCGAAAGAAATAAATTAACAATCGTATTTAATATTGTATTATATGATGACGTCATCTGATAATGCAGTATTTTATTTTTGTGGCAACACTGATTTGAGAAAACCTTTCATTTCATTTATGAAAACAATGTCGATTTAACTTTTAATTAACAGCCAGTTTTAATCAAAAAACATATTTTAAAGAAATGTAAGTGTACTATATCAGCAGCCTCTTCAAAATCTTTTCATATGGCACCTCATTCATCGTTCTGCGTTTTGTATTTTCTTAGAAAAAGGGATGTTGACAACAGAAATAATATATACGATTGGGGTAAAACATCAATGATACTGACATCAATTTTGTTGAAATTATATGTGAATATATTTCATGGGTTACCATAAAAAACACTTTGATAAACCAACTTTGCTCACAAATATGCGCGAATGGGCGATGGACTCGAATACTAAAGATTAATATGACCTGAAAAGTTTAGATTTATATTTCTAAGTCCCATGGTTTTCCCGAAGTGGATGACGTCATCCTCTAATACAGTCAAAATACGATTGTTAATTTTTTTTCGCGCGCGTGCCTTTAGCAATCTTGGATCAGTTTTTAGTCTAACTTTGATGGAATAAATGAGATGATATTCTGGCTTGACTAACAACTAAATGTTGTTTGCAGATATTTTTATCCTTGATTTTTCTTTAGAAGTTTAATCCTGCATCTAATAAATATTACATATTGATAAAAAATGATACTTTTCTATTATCCCGTCGACCACTTTTCATAACAAAAAACTATCGCCAAATAAACGGGAGAACGTTGTCATTGGAATATAAAAAAAAAAAAAAATCAATAAAATATAAGAATTTAAGGACACAATTGTTATTTTAATAAATAAAATAACTACTAAATCAGTAAAACATAATGAAAAATACACGCAAATGTTGAATGTAAAACCACTAGATGACGTAACAAACACGCATAATGATTCTGACATCAAGTAAATGGGACTGAATTTTTGGCGTTTAATCTTACAGTTTGGCGATAGTTTTTTGTTATGAAAAGTGGTTGACGGGATAATAGAGAAGTCCCTAAAAAATATTAGATTTCAGTGCGAAATCTTCGCACGGGTCCTCTGGTTTATTTTAAAAGACATTGTTGTGAATTTATCACATGAGTATATGAAATTGGCTAATTCTTTATATAACTGATGTAATACTTTTTAAAACATAATGTCAGAAACTTTGTTCATGTTTGACGCCAGCCTTAGTTGTAGACACGATTACGAAAATTTAACCTCTTTCATTTGCAAGTCGACAGTGAGTTTATTAATTATTCAAATTTAGATAAACTTTTCATGTTCTCAACGTAGTTACGAGGAAAGTTTTGTAATTATGTACAAAAGCAATTTTACGAATTTTAGCAGACGTGGTTTGACGTAAAAAAAAACAGTACTTCTTTGTTATAGCGGCCTCCTGAATTGCGATTAGTCAGTTTCTCCCAGGACATAGTCAAGATCGTGAAGCGCATCTCATACATGTGAATACTTCGAAATTCGCTATCACAGCGTCAATAAAATCAATATTTTTCGTCATTCTGTTGTATGTCCGCTGCCTGCGAATCGTCGGGACCTGGATGCGAGAACCCTTCGTTGCATTAGCACATACCATGTCCAAACTAACTACGTAATGTCCTTCTGCCCTATTCAGGCAGGAATAGATAGCCTCCCTATTCCTTAGTTTTTTTTTTTTTTTTTTTTTTTTCACTAATTTTACTGGAAAACACGAAGGTAAAATAACTGGATCTCGATTACAAAAGATCCCAATTCTCATCAGTATTGAATTTAAATGAGAATGTCGCAAAATTACTCAGTTATAGACAAGTTGGCTTCATTCATGACAACCTATTTTTATCGCCAAATATAGCAAAATTTGGCGACATTTAATGAGATATCGCCAAATTTGGCGAGAATTTGACGCTGGTGAATATGAATATATAGTGTTAAACATATGAGTTTGAGCGATGAGATGGTTACAACAATGAAAGAAAATTAGCAAGAAAGTTCACTCAAACTGATAAATTAAACCCTTTTTAGAGGAATCCTGCTGTCTTGTTTCAAAATGTCAGTCACCCTAAAATTTCAAACTGCTATATCTGAGCCATTTCTGGAACCCTTGGATCAAGGCCGAGTATTTACCGGAAAAACTTTTAGGATTTCTAATTTTTTTGTAATTTTTTTTTTAATTTGAAATATTTAAATGGCTATCACAGAGTTCCCTTCCGGCGGAATATTCCAAAATTCAACTGGGACCTGCAGGCAGTGGTCAAAAACATATACAAAAAATTTGGTTCAATTCTCTGCATAACTTCATACATTTTTCGATGATACAATAATGAAAATGGAGAAAAAATCGCTATCACAACGCCCCCTTCCGACGGAATATCTCCCAAATTCAAGTGGGACCTGCTGACCATAGCCAAAAACCCATAAATAAAATTTGGTTTTCTAGGCATAACTTCACAAACTTTTCGATGATACAAAGAGAACATACACTCGGACGCACTGACAGACAGACATTTTATAAAAACATGTTTTTCGGAATCTCTGACCCTCAAAACGTGTATATCCGTCGAAAACCGGAAATCGAAAAAAAATTCGATTACAATACTTTCTTCTATTATCCTTCTATATTAAAAAAAATAATCTGGAACTGAGCCAAAAACGAAATGGACTATTAAATTCTGCGTAGATATTCCGGGTTATTCTCATCGCTTTTTTACTAGGGACTTTTTTGAGGAGCTATTACTTTTTTTCTAGCCATCATACGGATTCGAAAATCATATCACCAGACGCGAAATATTTTAAATATTCTAATAAGCTTTCAGAAATTCAAAAAATATATATCACGGTCGGACAATAAAAACTAAAAAAATCCTTAAAAATCGAGTAAAATATCTTTTATTGAAAAAGTCATTTTTTTATATTGTTGCCGATTTCTAAATTATCGCAAAGGATTATGTTTTATCTCAAATAAAAAATGTATTTGCACGAGACTATTAAAAACAATAATGAAAGTTTAAAATAATAATTAAATGATCACGTATTGAAAGCAGGAAATAAAGAAAATTACGTCATAAAAATTGTGTTTGCACATGAATATATTAAAAATAAAAAAGATGAATTAAATGAAAAAGCATTATAACCAGTTAAATGAAAAAGCATTTTAACCTGATTACAGAAGAAAGTCGCCGTTCGTGATATCATCATCATCATCTTTTTAAAACAGGATACATTACCAGGTTTTAAGAGGCTGTGAAATCAGAACAGGGGTTGGTGAGCGTAGCGAGCAGGAGGCAGAGCCCCCTAGTAGATAGAAAAAAGTAAAAATGTATGCAACATGCTCCCATAAAGCATATTTAAAATTGTAGCTATAGATTACATGTAGCACTTATTTAACGCTTTTTTTCTTTCTTATTGTTAACAATTCTTCGCTATTATTCCAGCTCCTATTATTCGGCTCTATTATCGCATGTTTGCTAACATTAGTAGCTTAAAGTCACACCCGAACTGCTTGTAAAATTTTCTTTCAGTAGAGTTTTATTATAATAAATTCGGTACTTTTCCAGTGTGGGTGCCTTGGCGAGAGAAGTAAATTTGACAACATATTTTGGCAACCTATTTACTGTTTCTTACACAGAAGCAATTATTTCAATATTTATAGAATTTACAGCTCATATTCAAAATATTAGAATAATTACTTTTTTTTTTTACAAAATGAAAATATCGTTTGGTAATTTAATGTCTTTTAATGCAAATATGCAAACGGTATTTTTATTAAGAACTTACTGTTTTTATACTTATTTATTATCTTAAAATTAATATCATTTTTGAAAAGATTAATTGAAAAAAAAATTATTTTGAAAAGTCAAAATACTAGAATATTTATTCAAGTGGTTTAAAATATTAGAATATTTCACATTAATTCTCCTTTAATTCTCACCAATTCATAACTGGTGGCATCATTGATTAAATTCAGACATTTTTATTTAAAAGCAGTATTCTTTTTGCAGTTTGTTTGCTTTTTCGTCTTAAAATGTGTCGTGTGAGTGATATTCCTGAATCTATTGAATTTCGTATGGTTGATTTGTATCGGCACGGTAAAAATCAATGTTATATACCGAATTATTTACATTGTTCGCAATCAAGCGTTAGTAAAATACTAACACAATATTAAAAAAATGGAAAATTTCAAAATAATCGCCGAAATGGCGGCCGAAAACCAAAAACATCTGCTAGAGATGACAGGAAACTGAAGCGTATAGTTAAGAAAAACCATTTTAAAAGTGTGCGATTTTTGCTACGAAAATGGAAAGAAGAAGGAGTTGAAGTTTCTACATCGACATCATTAAGACGTCTCCATAAATTTAAGTTTGAATGTCGTGTACCGAAAACAAAACCTCTCATGACTGCAAAACAAAAGCGTATAAGATTCAATTGGTGTAAATCAAGACGTTTATGGAGCGAAGAAGATTAGAAAAATATATTATTTAGTGATGAAAGTATGTTTTGTGTTTCATATGGTAATCAAGGTATTCGAGTTTGGAGAATGAAGCAAGAAGCATTTGATAAAGAATGCCCTAAACGTTCCGTAAAATTTGCTGCTAGTGTCAGGGTTTGGGGTTGCATGAGTACAAAAGGACCTGGAAAGTTATGCATCGTCTAGAAAAGGTTAACTGTCAGATATATCAAGAAATTTTGGAATATTGCATGATTCCATCATCAGAAGATTTATTTTAAGATGATTTTATCTTTCAACAAGATTTAGCGTCACCGCATACCTCGGTGTTAACTAAGAATTGGTTCTGCCAACGCAACATTAAGGTACTTCCTTGTACACCAAACTCACCAGACCTTAATCCCATCGAAAACTTATGGTGTATAATGAAGAAAAAAACTCCAAGAAAATCCTCCTTCACGTAAAACTGAGTTAGTGGCACGTATAAAATCTATTTGGGCTAATATTGACAGAAATATTTGTAAACACTTTGTAAATAGTATGCAAGATCGAATGTACGCTGTTATGAAAGCAAATGGGGATGCTACAAAATATTAACTACTATTTACTTCATATTCATGAGGTAATATTGTTGCGTAAAATAAAATATTCTAATATTTTGAACAAATCTAAATTTTATTCTACTATTTTGATGTATTTCAGAAAGTTGTATACCTAATTTATTGTACTGTATTTTATATTTTGTAAATATTAAAATCTCATCTAAACATTCCAAATATAATTTATAAGAAATTTAATTGCATTTACTTAGTATTAAGAATAAATAAATGAAAAAGAATTTTTTCTTATTACTTTTTCTCAATCTATACTAATATTATAAAAAAGTAAAGATTGTTTTTTTGTTTTTTTGTCTGTTTGTTTGTTTGTAGGGGGTAATCTCTGGAACTACTGAGGAGATTTCAAAAGTGATGGTGGCAAATTGATGGTGACAAACCCTGCTCCAACATAGGCTATATTTTATGTCGGTGCCATTACTCACAGGGGGGTGCAGATGAGAAAATGCAGATGAATTTCGATTTTTTTTTAATACAGAAGGAGCTAAAAACATGAAATTTGGCTTGGTAGTTACTTATAAGATGTAAATGCTCTCTAAGAACAAATTCGAAAAAAATTCGAAATTTAAAAGGCGTGACATGAGCGAAAAACGTTCTAAAAACATTCTAAATTACAATTTTTATGGAATCTCTGGAACTACAGAACCGTTTTCAAAACTGATGGTGGCAAATTGATCGTGACAGTCCCTGCTCCAACATGGGCTGTATTTTATGTCGGTGCCACTACCCCCATGGGGGTGGAGGAGCGAAAAACGTTCTAAAATTTCGATTTTTTTTTATACTAAAGGAGATAGAAACATGAAGTTTGGCATGGTAGTTACTTATAAGAAGTAAATGTTCTCTAAGAACAAATTCTAAGAAAAATTCAAAATTTAAAAGGGTGAGATGAGCGAAAAGCGTTCTAAAAACATTCTAAATTACAATTTCAATGGAATCTCTGGAACTACAGAACCATTTTCAAAAGTAATGGTGGCAAATTGATGCTAACAGTCTCTGCTGTAACATAGGCTATATTTTATGTCAGTGCAACTACCGCAGGGGGGAAGGGCGCAAGAGCGAAAAACGTTCTAAAATTTCGATTGCTTTTATACTGAAAAAGCTAGAAACATGAAATTTGGCATGGTAGTTACTTATAAGATGTAAATACTCTCTAAGAACAAATTCTAAAAAAATCGAAATTTAAAAGGGTGAGATGAGCGAAATGCGTTCTAAAAACATTCTAAATTACAATTTCTATGGAATTTCTGAAACTACAGAACTGCTTTTAAAAGTGATGGTGGCAAATTGATTGTGACAATTCCTGCTGTAACATAGGCTATATTTCCTGTCGGTGCCACTACCCCCAGGGGAGTGCATGAAAGAAAAACGTTCTAAAATTTCGATTTTTTTAATACTGAATGTGTTAGAAACATGAAATTTGGCAAGTTAGTTACTTATAAGATGTAAATGCTCTCTAAGAACAAATTCTAAAAAAATTCGAAATTTAAAACTGTGAGATGAGCGAAAAGCGTTTTAAAAACATTCTAAATTACAATTTTTATGGAATCTCTGGAACTACCAAACCCTTTTCAAAAGTGATGGTGGCAAATTTTTGATGACAATCCCTGCTGTAACATAGGCTATATTTTACGTCGGTGCCACTAATTCCAGGGTGGTGCAGGAGCGAAAAACGTTCTAAAATTGCAATTTTTTTTTACAGTGAAGGAGCTAGAAATTTGAAATTTGTATTATAGTTACTTATAAGATGTAATAATCTCTAAGAATAAATTTAAAAAAATCTGAAATTTAAAAGGGTTAAATGAGCGAAAAAGGTTCTAAAAGTATTCTAAATTAAAATTTCTATAAAATCTCTGGAACTACAGAACCGATTTCAAAAGTGATGGTGACAGTCCCTACTCCAACATCATCTTTAATATAAAGCTATGCATTGCTGACGACTGGGTTTTATGATAATCTTTGCCACAGATTAATCTCGGAAAATGAAACATTTGAAGTTACCGAAAAAAATAATAGCTCGAAAAGTATTTGTCAGAAAATTGTTAGACAAACTGCGTTTGAAAGGTAAAAAATTGTATATTTTTTGATATAAATTTCAAACTAATGATTATGCCATTTTTCAAATATTGAATTTCAAAAATTACCAAATTTCACAATGGAGTACTTTAGCGAAACCTTCACACGTAAAAAGATAATGAAAAGGGCGACGTGTCCTGACGTGTATATTGGCTATAGCACGAGTCACAAATTATAGTAGCCTTATTATTCTGTTAAAATATAAAAGAGAATTATGAATTGTCAGTATTTTGTTTGATTAAAAGTTTGTTAAGAGAAATTGACCAGCATAGCAGGCGTAGCTTGCTAGGTATTTTAATATTTTGAATATGAGCTGTATTTAATATAAACAAGCCATATGCAAACAGAAGTAAACTGTATATAAAAAAACCAAAATAATATATACATAAATAAAATGTTTATTGATATATAAATACATATATAAACAAACATTAGAGTTCATTAGGTTTTTATTCAAGCTGTTTATATCATTTGGTAACAAATCTGGAGGCACGACAGTGCGTCCGCCAAGTCGAGAAAGCACAGCCGTAAGCATACTTTTCTGTAAGCAACTCAGGGCACTTTTGACCCCCCCCCCCCCATACCGCTGCGCTGGAGTATCCCAAAAATTTTAAACTTCGTTTATATAGAGTATGTGGCAAATAGGACCAAAATTTGAAATTTTTCGATTCTGTATTTTCTAGTGCAGACGATATATGAACTTAAAGTTTCGGTTTTTTGTCACTCACTCACTCACTCTCGCGTCATGAAAAAGATTGGGTAGATCCTACAGCCATAGAAACTTAAAATTTGGAATAAAGTTAGTGTTTCGGATACAAAGAAAGAAAAAACTATAAAATACGGAAAATTCCAAAAAAACAACAAAAAACATTCGAAAATTCAACAAAATCGAACAAAATTGAAAAGTGAAAATAACACGATCGCGTAGTCTTAAAAACTTAAAATTTGGTGTGAAGGTAGTGTTTAGAATTCAGAAAAAGAAAACATCAAAAACAACAAAAAAATCGAAAATAAAATAAAATAAATGAAAAAATCGAAAAAAATCGAAAATTGTCAATTAATCCGAATTATTTTGTTCGCTAGGAACTTGAAATTCGGAATAAAGGTAGTATTTAGGATGCAAAATAAGGAAAAATTAAAAAATCTGGAAAAATCGAAAAAAAAATTCAAAAATTCAAAAATTCGAAAAATTCGAAAAAATTTTTAAAAATTTAAAAAATTTGATCTTTTAGCCTGAGAAACTTAAAATTCTCAATAAAGATAGTGTTTATGATTGAGAATAAATTAAAATACAAGAGGGGAAAATTCTGCTATAAGGCCGAATATAGATTGCCACACACGGTTTTTATTTAAAAAATAAATAAACTAGCTGTAACTCAGAATAAAAACGCAATGACAACAAACAATTTTAAAATATCTAAATAACAAATAAAAATTCCCCTGTTAAAGTGTTGAGTTGTTCAATAACCATTCGATTTAGAAAAATATTTTTCTACCACTGAGCATTTTTTTTTAATGACATTTAATTCATGTTGCTATGGCAGCAGACGATAAAACGATATCTTTGGAATAAGGGAATAAAGAGAAGAAAAAAAATTTGTTGATGTTTGTGATAAAATGTTTTTCTTTATTTTTTTAAAAATGTATATACATAATTCACTTTTATATTTTAACAGAATAATAAGTTTACTATAATTCGTTACTCATGCTATGGCCAGTATACACGATACACGTCGAGCCACAATGCCTTTATCATTATCTTTTTACGCGTAAAAGTTTCGCTACGGTACTCCATTGTGAAGTTTTGTAATTTTTGAAATCTAATATTTGAAAAACAACATAATCATTAAATTTGAAATTTATATATAAAAAAAAAAACAATTTTTTACCATTCTAACACAGTTTGTAAAACAATTTTGTGACAAATACTTTTCGAGTTATTAATTTTTTAAGTAACTTCAAATGTTTCATTTTCCGAGATTAATTTGTGGCAACGATGGATTGCTGTGACTTTTCATAAACATGAAAAATGATAGAGATTGAAAGAATAAGCCACCCTGTGTGTGGCTAAAAAAAAACAATAAAATTCTAAAATAAAATAAAAAAAATCGAAAAAAATCGGAAAAATCGAAAAATAAGGAAAATTTGAAAATAATTCGATTTCATAGCCTAGAAACTTGAAATTTGGAATAACGGTAATATTTAAGATACTAAATAAGGAAAAATTAATAAATATGGATAATTCGAAAAAAAAATCGAAAATTTCAAAAATTAAAAATTAAAAAAAAAAAAAGAAAAAGAAAAAAAAAAAGAAAAGAAAAGTAATTGAAAATAATATTATCTCGTCGACTTAGAAACTGTAAATTTGGTGTAAAGGTAGTGTTTAGGATTCAGAAAAAGAAAAAAGAAAAACACAACAAAAATCGAAAATAAAATCAAAAAATCGAAAAAAAACGAAAATTTGAAAATAATTCGATTTTGTAGAGCTAGAAACTTGAAAGTTTGAATAAAGGTAGTATTTAGGATACAAAAAAAGGAAAAAAAAAAGAAAAAATCTGTAAAATTCGAAAAAAAGTTCGAAAATTTGAAAAATTGAAAAAAAAAAAATATTTTGTAGCTTTATAACTTAAAATTCGGCGAAACTTATTGTTTAGGATACAGAAAAAGGAAAAAAAAAAAAATGAATTCGAAAATAGAATAAAAAAACTCGAAAAAGATCGGAAATTTGAAAATAATTCTATTTTTAGCTCTAGAAACTTGAAATTTGTAATAAAGGATAAAAAATAAGAAAAAAATTAAAAATCCAGAAAATTAGAAAAAAAAATCCAGAAAATTTGAAAAAAAAAAAATCGAAAAAAAAAAAAGATCTTGTAGTCTTAGAAACTTAAAATTTGGTGTAATGGTAGTATTTACTATTCAATAAAAGGAACAATTAAAAAATTCGTTAAATTCGAAAATAAAATCGAAATATCTTTAAAAAATCGAAAATTCGAAAACAATTTGATTTTGTAGTGCTAGAAACATTAGTTTTAAGATTATTGTCCTATTATCTAGTACACCGCCCCTTATTGTTTTATGTTATTTCCCCCGGATTATTGCTTTCTTTTCTTTCGTTTACGAATTTCGTTATAGAAAAGTTCCGCTATAGACTGGCTACGTTATAGGCGATTTCTTTATAGACAGGTTTGTTTTCTTTCACAGTTTATACTCTATTTAATTTGCATATGAAATATGGATTGTTAAATGATTTTAGCCCCACAAAAATTTCACAGTTCCCCCTCCCCTCCCGACATTACTGGCTGGTTATGGCTTGATAGTCCTTTCTAAATAAAATCATGGTGACTCGAAGATTCACTTGATTTATCTCTAAATTATACCTAAATGATCCTAAGAAGACGGATGAAAGAATTACTATATTGTCATGACAATCAGGTAACTTAGAATTAAAATCGAAAAATCAATAAATTTATAAGAAGTCGAAAGTTTGAAAATAATTCGATTTTGTAGTCCTCGAAGCTTGACATTTGGCAGAAAGGTAGGGTTTAGTAAAGAAAGTAAGGAAAACTGAAAAATTCCGTAAATGAAAAAAAAAAAAACTAAAAAAACGAGAAAAAAAAAAACATCGAAAAAATGAATATAGTTTGATTTATTGGAAATTTCCGGAAATTTTAATTTTGGCTTTCTTTTTATACTAAAAAGTATTTTTATGCGAAATATCAAGTATCTAGTCCTGCGAATAATATCTCAGATGGATAGCACCTTTCCTGGAAGCAATTGAGAGTACTTTTGACTTCCACTTCCCATAACTTAGTGCTTGCCTAGGAACCTGAAATTTCTTTTTATCTACCGTACTTTACAAACAAAACTAAAACTTCAAATTTTTGATACCTGCAAATAATAGGGAAAGAGTGCGGGCTTAGCGAAAATCAGTGTATGATCTCCAAAAGGAACACAAAATCAAGAAAAGGAGGATTACTTACAAACAGAAGTGAAATATCATCAAAAACGTCACCTGTAAAAAATGCAGCCAAGTCTCGTGACTCTTTTTTCGTAAAAAGTTCTGAGATCGTGTAAAGCCAAGTTTAGCTATCTATTTAACTCTGAAGTTTTCATTCACAAATCACTCCTAGTCTCTACATCTTCAGTTAAATATTATTTTGTGACTTGGCAATTACGTAGCACGAGAATGAGATGTATATAATTAGTCTTAATCAAATAATACCATGCCATCCCATAACATATTTAGGTATAATAACTTCCCTGTGCGTATATAAATAGCTTTAATGATATTATCTCATCCCATCCCATAACATAATAAGGTGTAATAACTTCCCTGTGCTGAGTAATTTCCAAGTCACAAAATAATATTTAACTGAAGATGTAGAGACTAGGAGTGATTTGTGAATGAAAATTTCAGAGTTAATAAGATAGCTAAACTTGGCTTTACACGATCTCATAACTTTTTACGAAAAAAGAGTCACGAGACTTGGCTGCATTTTTTACAGGTGACGTTTTTGATGAGATCTCACTTTCTAAAACCCAAATTGCGCCAATCTTAAAAAAAAAACCGCTAAGAACCCTATACTGAAAGTACCATAAATTTAATAAAATAAACATTTGCAAATATTCTGAGCTATGTATAAATTGATATATATATTTTTTCTTTAACTAGCTGAGATCACTGCTCTGCTGCCTAAGTGCATGGTATGCCAAAAAACAAGACTTCTGGATCCAGATGGCACTTTCTATCTTCTAAGATGCGGGCATTTAGCCTGCAAGCTGTGCATTAGATGTATTATGAGCAAAAAATCTCCTAAATGCCCCACTTGCGAATCACGTTTGTTCTGGAGATACAACAGAAAACTATTCTTTTAAAACTGTCTGGAGTATTTCTTCTCGGAAATTTAAAGAAATGTCTATAAATTATAAAAAACTAAATGCTGGATATAAACTATTATATAAATTTATGAAAGATTCGACCACGAATTAATTCTTAACTAGGATATACTTTGATGTTGAAATTGGATGTAAATGAAAATGTGCAAAAAATCGCATCGTAGAAAATGTAAAAGCATTCCATTAAATTAAATAAACAATTTTGAATTTAACTGCCTTTGATTTATTGAAACTTAGGATCGAACTTTTTTCACTCAGTCAATTATGGTCTTATGCCGTTGACAAATTTCGGAGATTTTTATTACTATCAAATAGATTTTTTGTTTCAGTGTACTTTTTGTTGCGAGAAAGTTTAGCAATTATCCTCAGTACGACATCAAACATCAAATTAAAGTAATAAAATATATACATTAATACATAAATACATACATATATACGTGCATAAATAAATCATACGTATTACACTTAATGTAATAATAATAACATATATGAATACATAAATACATAACAACATACAATACAGTCAATGAATACAGTCCATGAATACAATACAATGAATACAGTCATATATACATAATTACATACATACATGCCTGCATGAATACATATGAAGTCATATGTGCATAAATCATATGGATATATGCGTACATGTATACATATGAATACATATGATTACACACATCACTGAAAATATTTGACGATTTTGTTTGCGATTAATCGCTGGAAGACGGTTAACACGAAAGTACCATATTATGTTCAGAGTGTTCTTTTATTCTAAAAAGATTGCTATACAAATTGTCGCAAAATAAATAGTATACTTATTTAGTGATGGTAATACAAGGATGATTCGTCCTTAAGCGAAAGTGCGTTACAGCGTTCCCATAATTTGGCATGAATTATTAGCCAATGATATTAGCAATTGATTTATTAGCATGAATACTAGCAATTTGCTCATTCTATATGTTTTTTTTAATGTGATACGATAAGTTTTATAGACACCTTAAATCGGTACATTATACAAATTTTCGTATTTATATTATAAATCAAAAGTATGTCCGTAGGTAAAGCACGCATCATATCGACGACGCGGCGGAAGTAAATTGAGATAGTTTTCAAACAAACTGCATGTGAAAGGAAATTCATTTTAACTAGCTGACCCGCCCGGCGTTGCCCGGGCAGATTATCATTGAAAAATATCATACTGGAGTGGGCTTCATAAAAAAAAAAGACTGAATAATATTTATTTATACTAAAAATTTGTAAAAAAAATTAAATAAGAGCTAAAATTTTAAAAGTATAACAGTTACGTTTAAAAAATGAAACAGCCAGGAAAAATTATTACTCTTACTTTTCCTTTTTTACTAAAAATCCCTTTTTAAAAATCATTGCTTTGTTTAAATTTTTAATTTTATATTGCTAATTGTATTTTTTAAATATAAATATTAAATGCTTAAAAAATCAATGTTTCAAATCATTGTTTTGCTTTTATTCCTGTAGATGGCAGCACCAAACAATGAGATGAATTTCATTTGGGTGTTGCCGTTAACAATTAACAAATAATCGCAATTTTTGTGTCACGTACGATAGTGTAATATATATATAGATTTTCTGTAATGTAAAAAAAAAAAAAAAAAAAAAAAAAAAAGAAAATCTATTTTAACAAATTACAATTATTGAGAAAATGCAGAGGGATAGCGGGGCAGTGTTCGGACACTACCATAACCGTTATCTCGTACTATAAGACATTTAAACATTTTATTAATTTAGCCCCCTATAAAATACCCCCTCTTCTAGCAGACCTATTCGCCCCACCCTACTATAACATAGCTTCCTCACGCTAGCTATTCCACCCACTTACTATAGTATTATGACGGCAGCAGGCGGTGTTACCACCGCACCGCCGCCACCGCCTGCTGCTGAAGCAGACGTCCCATTCCCTATCTACTGACTTCCCGTTTGGTATCTGAAAGAAGAACAAACCGAAATATCCAAATATGATGCCAACTTTAGGTGTTAGCATTAAATTTTTTAAAATTTGTACAATTTCTATTTGTAGACCATACCCTAAGCAATATTTAAGTTTTGCTTTAATTCTAGTTTAGATTGATGCCTGAGCTAAAGGTATTTTGAGGAAATTAAAATTGAAGACCACGTTTCTTGCTTTAAAAGACGATTTCTCATCCGACGTCAATTTTTGAATTCGGTTTTTTTTTTCATATCTGATAATTTGCATCTATCCTTTTTGTAACTTTAACATTTTTGGGTACTTCTATATTATCGACCACTTTTCGTAAAGAAAAAAAAACTATCGCCAAACTATAGGATTTAACGCCAAAAATGTAGTTCCATTTAATTGACGTCAGAAGCATTACATGTGTTTGTTATGTCATCAAGTTGTTTTTAATTCGACATTCACCTGTATTTTTCATTATGTTTTACGATTTATCAGTTATTTCGTTAATTAAAATAACAATTGCGTTTTTAAACGGCTGTGCCATGATATTAAAAGAAAAAATGCATTGAAAAATTGTTGTGTTGTAAAGTTAAGTGCAGTAGATCAATTTCAACTGACATCACAAACATTTATTCACCATCCGAGAAGGATAATTAAGAAAAACAAGTGGGTAAGTGTGATCGAAGATCGCTCAAAGGGTTTCGTTTAATATTCCTTTCAAAACACTTTATCCTTTCTTTAATAAATCCAATTTATTTATCAGTTATTTATAAGTTATTTATAAGTTTATAAGTTAAGTGCAATAGATCAATTTCAACTGACATCACAAACATTTATTCACCATCCGAGAAGGATAATTAAGAAAAACAAGTGGGTAAGTGTGATCGAAGATCGCTCAAAGGGTTTCGTTTAATATTCCTTTCAAAACACTTTATCCTTTCTTTAATAAATCCAATTTATTTATCAGTTATTTATAAGTTATTTATAAGTTTATAAGTTAAGTGCAATAGATCAATTTCAACTGACATCACAAACATTTATTCACCATCCGAGAAGGATAATTAAGAAAAACAAGTGGGTAAGTGTGATCGAAGATCGCTCAAAGGGTTTCGTTTAATATTCCTTTCAAAACACTTTATCCTTTCTTTAATAAATCCAAATAAATTTCATTTAGCAACCAAAAAAAAAAAAAAAAATACGTTTTTTGTTTTTTATATTGTAAAAATTTACCGGACTATTTTTTCGTTTTTTCGAGTATCCAAACCAGCTCGATAGCGGGCGAAGCCGGCTATTATATTGTGTCACAATAATATCTGTCACGTGGACTAAATGCGATATAAAAAATAATTTCAAAATTAAACATGTTGTGCACTATCAAAATGTTAAAATATGGGAATATTTCCATAATCGGATTTTTATCATGATTCAATATGTTTCTCAAACTCATATATTTACTATTCTCTATTACTCATATTGATACTCGCTTTGAATTATTCTCAAACATCTGACAAAATTCGTTAAATTTCCAATATGACGTCAGATTTTTTTTTTTAATTATCTAATGACGGGATATTAATCTGCTTTGTGTACATACAAATACTCATACTCCTTGTATTATTGAGAAATCTTTGAAAATTTCAGTTTTATTACCACTATGACGTCAATCCTTTTTATTAACACTTTCCAACCTAGTTGAAAAGTGTTTATGACTTCGGTTTGTCTGGCCGTCTGGCCGTCTGGCCGTCTGCCGTCTGGCCGTCTGGCCGTCTGGCCGTCTGCCGTCTGGCCGTCTGCCGTCTGCCGTCTGTCCGTGCTCTAACTCCCGTAAATATGCTCGGATTGCCCTGCAATTTTTATATGTTATAATCATTATCTATAGCATGTTCCCTATTTCAACGGAAGTATGTAGCACTTATAGTTTTTTTACAGGGACACTCAAAAGAATTCCGTTACATTGCGGTCTATGGGGAAAAATCATTTGCGGTTTATTTAAATAATGTTTCACTATTTTAAACGCATTGAAATTTATATATATCACTAAGGTGCATTAGAAGAAGCTTAATATGGAATAGGGTGTGCATAGCACTTATACTTACTTTACAGGGACAGTCAAAAGAATTCCGTTACATTACGTCTATGGAGAAAAATCGTCTGCGCTTTATTTAAACAATGTTTCCCTATTTTAAACGCATTGAAATTTATATAAGGTTCATTACAAGAGACTTACTACAGAATATTGTGTGTATAGCAGTCATCGTTCATTTACAGGGACACACAAAAGAATTCTCTACTGTATGTTAACAATAATTCCTGGAAGTGCGTTTTAAGTTACTAAACGCGATTTTAATTTTAAATCGCTTTTTGTCTATTACGTGGTGTGTATAAATTCTGTAGATCCTATACAGGGAAGCACAAAAGTTCGGGAAAACATTTCCGTATTATTTAACTCCAGACGGAGAATTTTAAACTGTGCTACGTGTTTCCTAACTGAACTAAAATTTAGCATCCTATGTAGTATATATACAAATCTATAGATCCTATACAGGGCTGAATAAAAGTATTTGGATTACTTAGATGTTATCTTTTAGCTTATTGAAGAGTATGATTCGTAAAATTATTTTGGAAGCGTTGGAAAGTGTTACATAATCTATGCTTGACGCATGATTTTTCGTTCTTGTTTCATATTAATCTTTTTTTCAATTGGTTGACAACAGAAATAATATATACAGGGGGACAATTATTGAAATATATGAAATTAAACCGCCATATCTTCTGAAAGGTTTGCGTGATGAAGTTGAAACTTCGTGGTTGGCCGCAGGGCATGATGGGAATTAGTTTGCGCATGCGCACGCAACTTGTTATTGTCGGCCATTTGCAAGTGAAAATGTCACGGTACAGCGCGCCTGAGCGCATTTCGATCGAGGAGTCTCTCCACCCTCAACGGGTGACTGTATGGTGTGCAATGACCAGTCACGGAATAATCGGTCCGATATTCGTTGACGGCACGGTGACTACTGAACGATACCCGAAGGTTTAGGAAAATCCTTTCATACCCCTTATCCAAAGTGACCCTGATTTCGACAAGATGTGGTTCATGCAAGACGGAGCTCGACCCCATCGGACCAAGAAAGTGTTTAATGTTATGGAGCAGGACTTTGAGGACCGTATTCTGGCTCTGGGGTACCCAAAGGCCACTGGAATGGGACTCGCTTGACCGCTATATTCTCCGGATCTGAACACATGTGACTCATTTTTGTAGGGCTACATTAAAGACTATGTGTACAGAAATAACCCTAAAATTATTACTGAGCTGAAAACTGCCATTCAGGAAGTCATCGACAGCATCGATGTTCCGACACTTCAGCGGGTCATGCAGAATTTTGCTACTCGTCTGTGCCACATCATAGCCAATCATGGCAGCCATATCAAACCTGTCATAACTTAAATCCGAATATCTGTAGTGACGTTTACATGTGGAATAAAGTTTGTGCACTCAGTAATTTTTAAATAATTTAAGTTTTATTTCATATAGTTCAATAATTGTCACCCTGTATGATGATTGCTTGTGTATAAGAAAATGGGGTAGTTTCTCTATTATCCCGTCGACCGCTTTTCATAAAAAAAACTATCGCCGAACTATAAGATAAAACGCCAAAAATGCAGTCCCATTTACTTGATGAAGCATTATACGTGTTTGTTATGTCATCAAGTGGTTTTTAATTCGACATTTGCGTGCATTTTTCATTATGTTTTACTGATTTATTAGTTATTTCATTAATTAAATTAACAATTGTGTCTTAAATTCTTATATTTTATTTATTTAATTATTTTGATATCCCAGTGGCAACGTCCTCCCGTTTATTTGGCGATAGTTTTTTGTTATGAAAAGTGGTCGACGGGATAATAGAGAAATGCCGAAAATGGGAATAGATTGCCACAAAATTTTTTGCCAAATTTTCTTCTGTCGCCCAGGTTATTTCTCTAAGTTGTCAAGACCCCTATACTGAAAAAAAAATGAAACACTGAATCAGACGTTTAGGGAATTCATATGAAAGCATTTCCTCAGATTTTGCAAAACTGTTCCAGAACTTAAATACATAAATCAATATTTGGTACACCACTTAGGATGGCCGGCCATCCTAAGTGGCGTCAGACTTCGCTGGAGTATTAACAGCTTAATTAAATATTAAAAAATAAATACTTACAACTTTTGTGAATCCTAATGAACTGTATATCTAAATGGAAGATAATCCTTAAATTACGTAATCTACTGGTGCTCCGATACAGTACGCATATACACAGCCATGATTAAACAAAGTAAACAAGTAATCATTCGATTTGAAATTTATATCAAGAAAAATACAATTTTTTACTTTTCTAACGTAGTTTGTTTAACAATTTTGTGACAAATACTTTTCAGCTATTAATTTTTTCAGTAACTTCAAATGTTTCATTTTCCGAGATTAACCTGTGGCAACGATGGATTGCTGTGACTTTACATAAACATGAAAAATGATAGAGATTAAAAGAATAAGCCACCTGTGGGCGGCTAACATGGAGGTAATCGTTCGTAAAACAAGTTCTCCGCGAATGAATTTTTGGACCGCTACCTGGTGTCAAAAAAAAAAAAAAAAAAATTCGCACCAGTAACACTATCAAAGTTTACCATAATTATGTGCTATACAACTCAACTTCCTTCCGGATCTTTTCTTGCCGTAAGCTGAATGTAAACAAATACAACTTATATAATAATATTTAATTAATCAAATTTCGATACGATTTGTCAGTTAATTTGGTATTTATGTATTATGGAATGAGAGATCACCGAAAATGATTATTAGTCACCAATCATACTTACCATTGTTAATGACCAATCGCGTTGAAAACAGTAATTTAATATACATTTATAAAATACATAACATCATTAAGTACTTTTATGTTATTTGGGCGCAAATCCCACCAATAGCATTTTAAAAATGGAACAGCTTTTTGACGCGGATTTTTTTGCGCGATTTTTGTTGGCGAGAAAACCCCATTTTCAGGTACCTGTTAATGATTGCTAAAACAGCATATTACTTTTATTTTATTATGGAATATTTTATTTTATATTAAAAAACACACAATTTTATTATAAAACATACACAATGATCAATTTATTATTAAACACACAATATTTAATTTATTATAAAATATACGGAATCTGCTCTATGGGGTGTCCATACCAAGAAACATTTAGCCGAAACTGCCGGGTTGCTACGCATAAAATCGTCATTTTGGCGCCAAAATCATACGCCTGCGACAGCTGAACTTAAAATTACGTGTAATAATATGCAGCCCGATTATGGCAAATTATTCAAGATGTTTTTAGATGAGAATAAGGATTTTCTAATCTTCATTAATCGAGTCTACAGCCAAAGTTAGCGAGGAAAAAAATATTAGCAACAATATGGTATTTTAAAAAACTTTCACAAAATAGACTTCATTGCATCAAATCGTATTAACTAAAATACGCCAATTGGCAATGGAACCAATTACGGAAAATTACTTAATATGTATAAGAATCTCCGCATTAGCGAACATATTGCAACTGATAAGCAAACGGTCATGAAGCATAAATGCTTAAATGGATTAAGTGGTTTTTGTCAAGAAAGATGAAATACATAATAACAAAAAATATGCGAAATGCTACCATGATGGCAAAAGGTCTTGATTTGTCTATTAGAATCTTCCGGTTCGGCGAAAGATTAAAAAAAAATTAAATTATGAATAAAAGTAACGTGTTACAATGCTTAACATGCATTTAAGGGAGACCAAACTGGTCGCCAGTGGCGGCTAGTATAATAAAGTTAGGTTTCAAAAAAATTATAATGGCTACAAACTTAGCTTCTAAAAAAAGTTAATCAGGAGTTTTCAACCACCGAAAATCAATTTTCTAACTACAGATAACATTGAAATGATTCACTGGAACACTACTGCACTTTCATCACCACATTTGCTGCGAAGAATCAAATTTTAGGGCCGATGCGCTACCGCCAAACGTAACAATGTATTTTTTTATTTTTTATTTATTTTTTTTTTTTAAATTTTACTAATCTAACCTAGAGGCAAGTTTTCCGCGGTAGAGCGAATCAAAAAACAAAACAAAAAAATTCTGGCACTTCCCCTTGAACATGATAAAATCTTATATTTTCTCAAATTTTAGGGCCGATGCGCTACCGCCAAACGTAACAATTTATTTATTTTATTTTTGCATTATACTAAGCTACCCTAATGGCAAGTTTTCCGCGATATAGCAAATCAAAAAACAAAACAAAAAAATTCTCGCACCCCCCTTAAGAATGATAAAAATCTTATATTTTCTCAAATTTTAGGGCCGATGCGCTACCGCCAAACGTAACAATTTATTTATTTTATTTTTGCATTATACTAAGCTACCCTAGAGGCAAGTTTTACGCGGTATAGCGAATCAAAAAATAACAAACAGTTTTTTTCGGCCCACCCTGATAACTATGCACATTAGATGTGAAAGAAATTGTATGCTTTTTTTCACACACTTTATTCTCTATATTAAAAATTCTTCTATGACATATACAAATTTTATTAGTCGAATATTGCAGTCAGAGACGTTGGACCCCGCTAAGTGATTTGCCAGGGCCCCGCGCGACATTAATGCGGCCCTGGGTCTAATCAAAATTTAGTGGATGGAAAAGTATTTTAAATGACATTCATCCGTTCAGAAACATTCTCTGATATTGATGGCATATACAGTGGCACGCGACTGTATCACAAGTCACCGCGCAAATCACACAATTATATTAAATTCAGACACTTAAATGTCTGAATTTTTAAATATCTTAATTTCATACATATCATCATTTTTCAGACATGTTTCTCAGGTATTTTATACCCTGACCATAGTACGACACATATGTGTCTTAAATTCAGACATCTATGGTGTCTGAAATTCCACATTTAGACACTTAAGTGACTGAATTGCTTTTTCAGAAACATTTGTGTCCGAATTTAAGATGCCTCTATTTGCAGTGCACGTGTATCGCATTTGACGTCAACTGAATGCGACGCCATGATCATGCCTTTTTGGCGTTAAATTCTATAGTTTGGCGATAGTTTATTTTTAATGGATTTGCATTACATAGTTGTTTACGGAATGTTTGTTTGGAGTTTGTATCGTAAATAGTACTGTATTTCACTGGGGAATTTTTTTTAAATACATTTTTAAAAACACTTTTTCATAGTCTACTCCTGTTAAATAATAAAGAAACTTATTTTACTGTTATTGTTATAGTAATTTTTTTCCGTCAAGTTTTGGCAGGTTCCATCTAGTCATCAAATAAAAGAAAAAAAATAATTAAGAAATGTTTTCCAAAAACTGAAGAAAAAGTAGTAATTTAAGTTTTCGAGAATAATATGCAAAATTTTACACAACCTCTGATAAAGTTCTTCTCACTGCATATACGATTGTAGCTAGAATTAAATTTAGTGGAAAGGATTGCGAAAACAATTGTTGAAATTATATATTATAATGAGAACAAATCTTATGTGAGTATCTAAAAACTCGCTCTACGATTTTGACTAAACTTTGTATCCTACCGTTTTAGGTCACGGGAAGACTATTGAACGAGGTCACATGTTGAAGAAAATTCGATTAGAGGCTCATTTTGGGGTCACTATGGATCGATGCATTTCAATAGGAATGAAGGTTGACACAGTTATTAAGTTGTTTAACAGCTGGCAATAAACGCAGTCGCAAAATGGGCAACATTTTGCCTAATGTGGCGATATTTGGCAAAATTATGGCGAGATTTGGCGGGAAAATAAAATTTCAAGATTACCAATGCCAAAACACATGCTTTGCGCCAGGTGAAAATATGTCGCCAAGACTACGACTTTTCGCCAAATTTTGATGACATTTGGTGATAAAATTGACTTTCAGAATATGAAGAAATTTTCTAGAAATTCCCAATAGTAGCCGAGATACATGATTCAACCAATAATTTACAATACAACAGGAAGCACAATTCTGGTAGTTCAGAGGAGTCTGCACTGAATTTATTACTTTATCTTTACAAGAAGAAAGAATTGAATTCGTGAAAAATTCGAATTCCAATTTAAGACGGATTTATACGTTTTAGAAGCCCTTGAAGATGATATGACTGCTTTTAAAAATGTCTGTCTGTGAGTCTGTCTGTGAATCTGTCTGTATATGTGTCTGTATGTGACAAAACTTTTGTGGATGCTATATCTCAAGAACTAATGTAAGGAATTTAATAAAACACTAGAAGACATTAATATAAACTAGATGGAACCCGTCAAAACTTGACGGCAAACAATTTGATATGAATTACAATTTTTATATGAATATAGCTCGGGCATGGGTCAAAAACTTTAGATATGTTTAAAATCAGTGTCTATTTCTGAAAATTTTCTCAGCGCAGGATTTCTGCAATGTAAAAAATCTAATTCATAAAGTGTGAAAATAAAAATTTTTATCACTTGCGATACACCCAAGAGGTGTAGTGAACTCTAACACTTTATTAACCTTTCAGTGGAACTTATATACGTTGAAAAGTTTTAGACAAAATTGTTTTTCAAAAACTTTCCGGTACTTTTCCGCTATACGGACACCATCATAAAATGTATGCTTATGCATAATGTATGTCAATGTATGTATGTATGTAAATGTATGTATGTAAATGTATGTAAATGCATGCTTGGCGACAATGGTGTCCGTATAACGGAAAAATACCAAATTTTCTCTCACAAACAGTATTGAAAATCAATTTTTACTATTGATATACATAAAAGTGCATATTTTTAACTGATGTAGTATGGGGAGAGTTTTATATTCTGTGCTGGTTGGCGCGATTGGCCAAAAAATCCAAAATAGCACCAAAAAGGGTGTGACGTCACGTAGATTAATTTTATTTCAGTAGTTAAAAATGTAACCCCAAAAACTGAAAATCGCAACAATCACATCAAACACTTATCGCCAAAATCAACTCGCCAAAAAAATCAGCACAGGATACGGAAATACTCCCTAAAATATTTTCTTACAATTATTTTTTTTAGAAAATATAAAATAAACAGTTTTTAGGCTTATGCTATATGAATTATTTTCACTGTACATAAATTTGTTACAAAAAATGGTACTACTCTATTATCCCGTCGACTACTTTTCATAACAAAAAAACTATCGCCAAACTGTAAAGTCAAATAAACGGGAGAATGTTGCCATTGGAATATCAAAATAAATAAATAAATAAAATATAAGAACTTATGGACACAATTGTTATTTTAATGAATAAAATAACTAATAAATCAGTAAAACATAATGAAAAATACACGCAAATGTCGAATTAAAAACCACTTGATGACATAACAAAAACACGTATAATGCTTCTGACATCAAGTAAATGGGACTGCAATTTTGGCATTTAATCTTACAGTTTGGCGATAGTTTTTTGTAATGAAAAGAAGTCGACGGGATAATATAGAGAAGTACCCCCCAAAAAATATATAATTTTTACTGTTAAAAATTTAGTCTGACTCTCAGAATATTCAAAGAAGTTTTTCTAGCTTAATTAAACGCCATTGAGGCATGAGGCATATTTCCAAGATCAACAAAAAAGCGAAAAAAAAAATATATCCAATACGGTGCTTTTATGTTAGCTGGGTGCCAGTGATAACTCGCTAAATCTTGTTTCAACTGGTATCATTTGAATTCCAACCCTTTCAATTCAATGATTTCAATTTTGGTTTCAGTTTTGATTTCAATTCTTGAGATTTTGTTATTTGTATTGATGTGTTTGTGGTGGCACAGATATCATATACGCACCACATTGCAGCGATTTTTTCCCCCTCCAATCTGGCGAAAACTTTGTTTTTGAATATTAACGTTATAACGTTATTTCGTTTTTATATTTAATATTCAAAAACAAAGTTTTCGCCAAATTGGCAGGGGAAGAAATCGCGCCCATAGGGTGCTTATCTGATATCTGTGCCTTTGTGAAGTATTTCATCATGATTAAATTTCAGCTATTTTTAAGTAAGTTTTTAAAGACATTATATTGCAACTAGCCGCCACTGGCGACCAGTTTGGTCGCCCTTAAATGTATGTTAAGCATTGTAACAAATTATTTTTATTCATAATTTATTTTTTTCCTTAATCCTTCGCCAAACCGGAAAAATCTAATAGACAAATCAAGAACTTTTGCGATCGTGGTAGCATTTCGCATATTTTTTGTTGTTATGTATTTCATCTTTCTTGACAAAAACCGCTTAACCCACTTTATAATAAATTAATCATTGTGTGTGTGTTTTTAATATAAAATAAACTATTTCATAATAAAATAAAAGTATATGCTGTTTTAGTAATCTCTAATAGGTACCTGAAAATGGGATCTCATCAAAAAGTCACCTGTAAAAAATGCAGCCAAGTCTCGTAACTCATTTACCGTAAAAAGTACTGAGATCGTATAAAGCCAAGTTTAACTATCTTATTAACTCTGAAATTTTCATTCACAAATCACTCCTAGTCTCTACATCTTTAGTTAATTATTATTTTGTTACTTGGCAATTACTTAGCACGAGAATGTGATGTATATAGTTAGTCTTAATCAAATAATACTATAACATATTAAGGTGTAATAACTTCCCTGTGCGTATATAATTTGCTTTAGTTAAATTATCCCATCCCATCCCATAACATAGTAAGGTGTAATAACTTCCCTGTGCTGCGTAATTGCCAAGTCACAAAATAATAATTAACTAAAGATGTAGAGACTAGGAGTGATTTTGTGAATGAAAATTTCAGAGTTAATAAGATAGTTAAACTTGGCTTTATACGATCTCAGTACTTTTTACGGTAAATGAGTTACGAGACTTGGCTGCATTTTTTACAGGTGACTTTTTGATGAGATTTCACTTCTTTTTGTAAGTAACCCTCCTTTTCTTGATTTTGGGTTCTTTTTGGAGATCATCCACTGATTTTCGCTAAGCCCACACTCTGTCCCTATTATTTACAGGTATCAAAAAATTGAAGCTTTAGTTTCGTTTGCAAAGTACTGTAGATAAAAAGAGATTTCAGGTTCCTAGGCAAGCACTAAATTATGGGAGGGGGAGTGTCAAAAGTACTCTCAATTGCTTCCAGGATAGGCGCTATGCATCTCAGATATAACTCGCAGCCCTAGATACTTGATATTTAACAAAAAAGAACTTTTTAGTATAAAAAGAAAGCCAAAATTAAAATTTCCGGAAATTTCCAATAAATCAAACTATATTCCTTTTTTCGATGGTTTTTTTTTCGTTTTTTTTTAGACTTTTTTTTATTATTTACGGATTTTTTAATTTTTCCTTACTTTGTGTACAAAACCCTGCCTTTCTGCCAAATGTCAATCTTCTAGGACTACAAAATCGAATTATTTTCAAATTTTCGACTTTTTATGAATTTATTGATTTTCGATTTTAATTCTAAGTTACCTGATTGTCATGCTAATATAGTAATTATTTGATCCGTCTTCTTAGGATCATTTAGGTTCAATTTAAAGATAAATCAAGTGAATCTTCGAGTCACCATGATTTTATTTAGAAAGGACTATCAAGCCATAACCAGCCAGTAATGTCGGGAGAGTAGGGGGAGCTGTGAAAATTTTTGTGGGGCTAACATCATTTAACAATCCATATTTCATATGTGAAGTAAATAGAGTACAACATGTGAAAGAAAACAAACCTGTCTATAAAGAAATCGCCTATATCGTAGCCAGTCTATAGCGTAACTTTTCTATAACGAAATTCGTAAACGAAAGAAAAGAAAACCATAATCCGGAGGAAATAACATAAAACAATTAGGGGCGTTGTACTAGCTAATAGGACAATTATCTTATAACTAATGTTTCTAGCAGTACAAAATCAAATTGTTTTCGAATTTTCGATTTCTTAAACATATTTCAATTTTTCGATTTTATTTTCGAATTTTTTAATTGTTCCTTTTATTGAATAGTAAATACTACCTTTACACCAAGTTTTAAGTTTCTAAGACTACAAGATAAAAATATTTTCAATTTTTGATTTTTTCGCATTTTTTTTTTTTTTATAATTTTCTGGATTTTATAATTTTTTCTTATTTTGTATCCTTTATTACAAATTTTAAGTTTCTAGACCTACAAAATCGAATTATTTTAAAATTTCCGATCTTTTTCGATTTTTTTATTTTATTTTCGAATTTTATTGCGTTTTTATTTTAACTTATTCTGAATCCCAAACACTATCTTTACCGCGAATTTTAAGTTTCTAAGGCCAAAAGATCAAATTATTTAAAATTTTTTTTAAATTTTTCGAATTTTTCGAATTTTTGATTTTTTTTTTAGTTTTCTGGATTTTTTAATTTTTCCTTATTTTGCATCCTAAATACTACCTTTATTCCGAATTCCAAGTTTCTAGCGCAACAAAATTGGATTATTTGAAATTTTTCGATTTTTTTCGATTTTTCGATTTTATTTTCAATTTTTTTTTGTGTGTTTTTGATGTTTTCTTTTTCTGAATTCTAAACACTACCTTCACACCAAATTTTAAGTTTTTAAGACTACAAGATCGTGTTATTTTCAAATTTCAATTTTGTTCGATTTTTTTGAATTTTCGAATGTTTTTTTTTTTTTTAATTTTCCGGATTTTATATTTTTTCCTTTCTTTGTATCCGAAATGCTAGCTTTATTCCAAATTTTCAGTTTCTGTGGCTGTGGGATATACCCAATCTTTTTGATGACGCGAGAGTGAGTGAGTGTGTGAGTGACAAAAAATCGAAACTTTGAGTTCATATATCGTCAGCACTAATTTATGGGTATTTTTGAATTATCCATATTTTTGAATTTTTCCTTATTTAGTATCTTAAATATTACCTTTATTCCAAATTTCAAGTTTCTAGCGCTATGAAATCGAATTATTTTCAAATTTTCCTTATTTTTCGATTTTTCCGATTTTTTCGATTTTTTTGTTTTATTTTCGAATTTTATTTGGTTTTTTATTTTAACTTATTCTGAATCCTAAACACTATCTTTACTGCGAATTTTAAGTTTCTAAGGCTAAAAGATCAAATTATTTTAATTTTTATAAATTTTTTTCGAATTTTTCGAATTTTTGAATTTTTTTTTTCGAATTTTCCGGAATTTTTAATTTTTCCTTATTTTGCATCATAATTACTACCTTTATTCCGAATTCCAAGTTTCTAGCGCAAAAAATCGGATTATTTGAAATTTTCGGTTTTTTTCAATTTCTTCGATTTTTTCAATTTTGCTTTCGATTTTTTTGGTGTTTTTGATGTTTTCTTTTTCTGGATGATAAACACTACCTTCACACCGAATCTTAAGTTCCTAAGACTACAAGATCGTATTATTTTCAATTTTCAATTTTGATGGAATTTGTTGAATTTTCGAATGTTTTTTTTTTCGAATTTTCCGGATTTTATAATTTTTCCTTTCTTTGTATCCTAGACACTACCTTTTTTCCAAATGTCAAGTTTCTAGGGCTACGGGATCTACCTAATCTTTTTGATGACGCGTGAACGAGTGAGTGAGTGAGTGACAAAAAATCGAATGTTTGAGTTCATATATCGTCTGAACTAGAAAAGATAGAAAGTTTTAATTTTAAATTTTGGTCCTGTGTGCCAAATACTCTAGAAAAACGAAGTTTCAAATTTTTGGGATACTCCAGCGCGGAGATATGAGGGGGTCAAAAGTGCCCTGAGTTGCTTCCAGAAAAGTATGCTTACGGCTGTCCTCTCTCGACTTGGCGGAGGCACTGCCGTGCCTCCAGATTTTCTCGCCAAAATGGCGCAAAACAAAAGTTCCGCCAACCCTGGTGCGTCCGTGACAGCTGTTCCAATTTAAAATACATGACGTTCACATTTTTCTTTAAAATAGAAAATAGATAAATAAGAAATATTATCATAAATCAAAACATTTGATTTCAAAATTAAAATATCGTTTCTAATTAATACACACGAAAAATAAAAGCTGACAATTTGTTTCGAAATTTAATCCATTAAATATTATTACATGAGTTCAACCACGGAGTTCAACTTACATCAAGAAAAGATCCGAAGGAAGTTGAGTTGTATGGAACAGAATTATGGTAAACTTTGACTGTCTCACTGGTGCTGATTATTTTTTTTTACACCAGGCAGCGGTCCAAAAATTCATGGTTTAATATTTTAAACGTTCACAACGAATGAATCTTTTTTTTTTTTGTTGTTGTTTACTTTCATGGATAGAGAATTTGAACAGCGAACCTAATTGAAACTGAAGTTATTGCAGAATGTATACATAATTGAACGTAAGTCATCTCTCAAATATTAATTTATTTTGAACGATCTTTCTAAAAATGTAACTTTTATGCAGTTTTATTAGAAAAAATAATTTTGAATAAAAATGGCTGCCTGGCATATGAAAAAGTGAAGCGGCATCCCGGAACTGTTGAGGACAGTCACATGACAAACGGTTTTCTTATAGAGATGTTAAAATATTGGTTATTTGTGATTAGCTAATGTTAAAAGATTGTCGAGAAAACTGTTATCTGTAAAATGTTTGTTTTTGGTATGGTCCGAACTAAGAAAAAATTGGGTACTTTTCCATTATACGGACACCTTTGTAGCCAAGCATACATTTACATACATTTAATACAACATTTACATGTATGGCATGGTGTCCCTATAATGGAAAAGTACTGAAATTTGCGATCGATCAAATAATTAAATTTCGTTAAGCATCATATTTTCTTATTTTTAATCTGAGAAAGAAACAATAATCATGGTTTTAATTAATTTTGCAATATGCGGTGAAACCAAAACAATTTTGATTAAATCGGGACAGATATCGCAGACGCACCGGGGTTAATTTTTGGTGCCAAAATGACAATTTTTAGGTGCGTTCGTAATTATATAAATACGTAGCACCTATAGTCGTCGTTTGGTCCGTCCGTCTGTCCGTCCGTCTGTCTGTCTGTCCGTCCGTCTGTCTGTCCGTCCGCATATAACAACGCAAAAACTACCCAACCAAATGGTTTGCAATTTAAGATATATTATCTTTGCAGAATTTTGTCGAGACATTTCAAATTTTATTAAAATCGAATCAAAACTTTAGGAGATATTAATAAAAATATTTATTAAGAAATTTGATTTTTTTTTTTTAAATCGGTGCTTTTTTGTTAGAGGAGCTTCCGATGGATGTTAAATCGTCAAGCGACCGAGATACTTATTTTATGACAGAAATTAATCTGCAGACGATATAATTCATTTCACAGAATTAAAAATCATCAAGATCTGAATATTTATATAACTAGCTGATACATATATATCTGAATATTTATATAACTAGTTAAGATATTTGTATGAACAGTGTCATAAAATATATACTTAACTAGCTGTTTAGCCCGTTCTACGCATGGGATATCATGAATTTAATTCTAAAACGTGCGTACGAACGCACCTCGTTTGTAACGTTTGACGTACAATTTCCAACTTGTTGCTTTGTATGGCAACCTGATGTTTTATAATAAAATTGAATATGTGTGTAAATAAATAAAAGAAAATAGATACTTTTATGTTAGCTGGGCGTCAGGGATAACTCTCCAAATCTTGTTTCAATTGGAATCATTTAAATTGCAACATTTTACGTGAGATTTGTTATTCATATTGATATGTTTATGTTTAGATATTTTATTATGATTATATTTTAGCTAATTTTAAGTAAGTTTTTTAAGATTTCATATTACAATGTTAAATTTTACCTAGTTGAAATTAGCTAATGTCAAAGAGACTGGCGAACCATAGAGTTCAGAGAATAAACTCTATGCCTCGCAACAGTGGAAGTTGCCAACATTATGACGTCATAAGCAGAAGTAAAAGTTTAATTGAAAATTACGACTAATTAATTAAATTTTCGAACAAACGAATGCAGGATAACAAATCTGTGTCATGGTATAATTTGATGTAGTAGTTTGTTCTCACGGATTGTCGAAAGTAATCGCTTAGCGTTTTAAATATATAGATTGGTGATGATTATAATTTTTGGTGTAAATCGCCCAACAAAAGGCGCTTCTATGCTGCATTTTTCACGATTTCCCCAATAGCTCTATCTCAAGAACATGTGCACTGAATTTAATTAAACTTCATACTCTATTACACTTTCACATAAATAGATCCTTGTTAGATTTTATTCTAAATTGCTTAACAGGTGTCCTGTTACGCTAAATTTTTCCCAGTTTCCGAGATAGCTATACATTACATTTCAATTAATTTTGAATAAAAATGGCTGCCTGGCATATGAAAAAGTGAAGTGTATGAAAGATCAAATTATTTTAATTTTTATCAATTTTTTTCGAATTTTTCGAATTTTTGAATTTTTTTTTCGAATTTTCCGGAATTTTTAATTTTTCCTTATTTTGCATCCTAAATACTACCTTTATTCCGAATTCCAAGTTTCTAGCGCAACAAAATCGGATTATTTGAAATTTTCGGTTTTTTTCAATTTCTTCGATTTTTTCAATTTTGCTTTCGATTTTTTTGGTGTTTTTGATGTTTTCTTTTTCTGGATGATAAACACTACCTTCACACCGAATCTTAAGTTCCTAAGACTACAAGATCGTATTATTTTCAATTTTCAATTTTGATGGAATTTGTTGAATTTTCGAATGTTTTTTTTTCGAATTTTCCGGATTTTATAATTTTTTCTTTCTTTGTATCCTAGACACTACCTTTTTTCCAAATGTCAAGTTTCTAGGGCTACGGGATCTACCTAATCTTTTTGATGACGCGTGAACGAGTGAGTGAGTGAGTGACAAAAAATCGAATGTTTGAGTACATATATCGTCTGAACTAGAAAAGATAGAAAGTTTTAATTTTAAATTTTGGTCCTGTGTGCTAAATACTCTAGAAAAACGAAGTTTCAAATTTTTGGGATACTCCAGCGCGGAGATATGAGGGGGTCAAAAGTGCCCTGAGTTGCTTCCAGAAAAGTATGCTTACGGCTGTCCTCTCTCGACTTGGCGGAGGCACTGCCGTGCCTCCAGATTTTCTCGCCAAAATGGCGCAAAACAAAAGTTCCGCCAACCCTGGTGCGTCCGTGACAGCTGTTCCAATTTAAAATACATGACGTTCACATTTTTCTTTAAAATAGAAAATAGATAAATAAGAAATATTATCATAAATCAAAACATTTGATTTCAAAATTAAAATATCGTTTCTAATTAATACACACGAAAAATAAAAGCTGACAATTTGTTTCGAAATTTGATCCATTAAATATTATTACATGAGTTCAACCACGGAGTTCAACTTACATCAAGAAAAGATCCGAAGGAAGTTGAGTTGTATGGAACAGAATTATGGTAAACTTTGACTGTCTCACTGGTGCTGATTATTTTTTTTTACACCAGGCAGCGGTCCAAAAATTCATGGTTTAATATTTTAAACGTTCACAACGAATGAATCTTTTTTTTTTTTTGTTGTTGTTTACTTTCATGGATAGAGAATTTGAACAGCGAACCTAATTGAAACTGAAGTTATTGCAGAATGTATACATAATTGAACGTAAGTCATCTCTCAAATATTAATTTATTTTGAACGATCTTTCTAAAAATGTAACTTTTATGCAGTTTTATTAGAAAAAATAATTTTGAATAAAAATGGCTGCCTGGCATATGAAAAAGTGAAGCGGCATCCCGGAACTGTTGAGGACAGTCACATGACATACGGTTTTCTTATAGAGATGTTAAAATATTGGTTATTTGTGATTAGCTAATGTTAAAAGATTGTCGAGAAAACTGTTACCTGTAAAATGTTTGTTTTTGGTATGGTCCGAACTAAGAAAAAATTGGGTACTTTTCCATTATACGGACACCTTTGTAGCCAAGCATACATTTACATACATTTAATACAACATTTACATGTATGGCATGGTGTCCCTATAATGAAAAAGTACTGAAATTTGCGATCGATCAAATAATTAAATTTCGTTAAGCATCATATTTTCTTATTTTTAATCTGAGAAAGAAACAATAATCGTGGTTTTAATTAATTTTGCAATATGCGGTGAAACCAAAACAATTTTGATTAAATCGGGACAGATATCGCAGACGCACCGGGGTTAATTTTTGGTGCCAAAATGACAATTTTTGCTTTGTATGGCAACCTGATGTTTTATAATAAAATTGAATATGTGTGTAAATAAATAAAAGAAAATAGATACTTTTATGTTAGCTGGGCGTCAGGGATAACTCTCCAAATCTTGTTTCAATTGGAATCATTTAAATTGCAACATTTTACGTGAGATTTGTTATTCATATTGATATGTTTATGTTTAGATATTTTATTATGATTATATTTTAGCTAATTTTAAGTAAGTTTTTTAAGATTTCATATTACAATGTTAAATTTTACCTAGTTGAAATTAGCTAATGTCAAAGAGACTGGCGAACCATAGAGTTCAGAGAATAAACTCTATGCCTCGCAACAGTGGAAGTTGCCAACATTATGACGTCATAAGCAGAAGTAAAAGTTTAATTGAAAATTACGACTAATTAATTAAATTTTCGAACAAACGAATGCAGGATAACAAATCTGTGTCATGGTATAATTTGATGTAGTAGTTTGTTCTCACGGATTGTCGAAAGTAATCGCTTAGCGTTTTAAATATATAGATTGGTGATGATTATAATTTTTGGTGTAAATCGCCCAACAAAAGGCGCTTCTATGCTGCATTTTTCACGATTTCCCCAATAGCTCTATCTCAAGAACATGTGCACTGAATTTAATTAAACTTCATACTCTATTACACTTTCACATAAATAGATCCTTGTTAGATTTTATTCTAAATTGCTTAACAGGTGTCCTGTTACGCTAAATTTTTCCCAGTTTCCGAGATAGCTATACATTACATTTCAATTAATTTTGAATAAAAATGGCTGCCTGGCATATGAAAAAGTGAAGTGTATGAAAGATCAAATTATTTTAATTTTTATCAATTTTTTTAGAATTTTTCGAATTTTTGAATTTTTTTTTCGAATTTTCCGGAATTTTTAATTTTTCCTTATTTTGCATCCTAAATACTACCTTTATTCCGAATTCCAAGTTTCTAGCGCAACAAAATCGGATTATTTGAAATTTTCGGTTTTTTTCAATTTCTTCGATTTTTTCAATTTTGCTTTCGATTTTTTTGGTGTTTTTGATGTTTTCTTTTTCTGGATGATAAACACTACCTTCACACCGAATCTTAAGTTCCTAAGACTACAAGATCGTATTATTTTCAATTTTCAATTTTGATGGAATTTGTTGAATTTTCGAATGTTTTTTTTTCGAATTTTCCGGATTTTATAATTTTTTCTTTCTTTGTATCCTAGACACTACCTTTTTTCCAAATGTCAAGTTTCTAGGGCTACGGGATCTACCTAATCTTTTTGATGACGCGTGAACGAGTGAGTGAGTGAGTGACAAAAAATCGAATGTTTGAGTACATATATCGTCTGAACTAGAAAAGATAGAAAGTTTTAATTTTAAATTTTGGTCCTGTGTGCCAAATACTCTAGAAAAACGAAGTTTCAAATTTTTGGGATACTCCAGCGCGGAGATATGAGGGGGTCAAAAGTGCCCTGAGTTGCTTCCAGAAAAGTATGCTTACGGCTGTCCTCTCTCGACTTGGCGGAGGCACTGCCGTGCCTCCAGATTTTCTCGCCAAAATGGCGCAAAACAAAAGTTCCGCCAACCCTGGTGCGTCCGTGACAGCTGTTCCAATTTAAAATACATGACGTTCACATTTTTCTTTAAAATAGAAAATAGATAAATAAGAAATATTATCATAAATCAAAACATTTGATTTCAAAATTAAAATATCGTTTCTAATTAATACACACGAAAAATAAAAGCTGACAATTTGTTTCGAAATTTGATCCATTAAATATTATTACATGAGTTCAACCACGGAGTTCAACTTACATCAAGAAAAGATCCGAAGGAAGTTGAGTTGTATGGAACAGAATTATGGTAAACTTTGACTGTCTCACTGGTGCTGATTATTTTTTTTTACACCAGGCAGCGGTCCAAAAATTCATGGTTTAATATTTTAAACGTTCACAACGAATGAATCTTTTTTTTTTTTTGTTGTTGTTTACTTTCATGGATAGAGAATTTGAACAGCGAACCTAATTGAAACTGAAGTTATTGCAGAATGTATACATAATTGAACGTAAGTCATCTCTCAAATATTAATTTATTTTGAACGATCTTTCTAAAAATGTAACTTTTATGCAGTTTTATTAGAAAAAATAATTTTGAATAAAAATGGCTGCCTGGCATATGAAAAAGTGAAGCGGCATCCCGGAACTGTTGAGGACAGTCACATGACATACGGTTTTCTTATAGAGATGTTGAAATATTGGTTATTTGTGATTAGCTAATGTTAAAAGATTGTCGAGAAAACTGTTACCTGTAAAATGTTTGTTTTTGGTATGGTCCGAACTAAGAAAAAATTGGGTACTTTTCCATTATACGGACACCTTTGTAGCCAAGCATACATTTACATACATTTAATACAACATTTACATGTATGGCATGGTGTCCCTATAATGAAAAAGTACTGAAATTTGCGATCGATCAAATAATTAAATTTCGTTAAGCATCATATTTTCTTATTTTTAATCTGAGAAAGAAACAATAATCGTGGTTTTAATTAATTTTGCAATATGCGGTGAAACCAAAACAATTTTGATTAAATCGGGACAGATATCGCAGACGCACCGGGGTTAATTTTTGGTGCCAAAATGACAATTTTTGCTTTGTATGGCAACCTGATGTTTTATAATAAAATTGAATATGTGTGTAAATAAATAAAAGAAAATAGATACTTTTATGTTAGCTGGGCGTCAGGGATAACTCTCCAAATCTTGTTTCAATTGGAATCATTTAAATTGCAACATTTTACGTGAGATTTGTTATTCATATTGATATGTTTATGTTTAGATATTTTATTATGATTATATTTTAGCTAATTTTAAGTAAGTTTTTTAAGATTTCATATTACAATGTTAAATTTTACCTAGTTGAAATTAGCTAATGTCAAAGAGACTGGCGAACCATAGAGTTCAGAGAATAAACTCTATGCCTCGCAACAGTGGAAGTTGCCAACATTATGACGTCATAAGCAGAAGTAAAAGTTTAATTGAAAATTACGACTAATTAATTAAATTTTCGAACAAACGAATGCAGGATAACAAATCTGTGTCATGGTATAATTTGATGTAGTAGTTTGTTCTCACGGATTGTCGAAAGTAATCGCTTAGCGTTTTAAATATATAGATTGGTGATGATTATAGTTTTTGGTGTAAATCGCCCAACAAAAGGCGCTTCTATGCTGCATTTTTCACGATTTCCCCAATAGCTCTATCTCAAGAACATATGCACTGAATTTAATTAAACTTCATACTCTATTACACTTTCACATAAATAGATCCTTGTTAGATTTTATTCTAAATTGCTTAACAGGTGTCCTGTTACGCTAAATTTTTCCCAGTTTCCGAGATAGCTATACATTACATTTCAATTAATTTTGAATAAAAATGGCTGCCTGGCATATGAAAAAGTGAAGTGTATAAAAGATCAAATTATTTTAATTTTTATCAATTTTTTTCGAATTTTTCGAATTTTTGAATTTTTTTTTCGAATTTTCCGGAATTTTTAATTTTTCCTTATTTTGCATCCTAAATACTACCTTTATTCCGAATTCCAAGTTTCTAGCGCAACAAAATCGGATTATTTGAAATTTTCGGTTTTTTCCAATTTCTTCGATTTTTTCAATTTTGCTTTCGATTTTTTTGGTGTTTTTGATGTTTTCTTTTTCTGGATGATAAACACTACCTTCACACCGAATCTTAAGTTCCTAAGACTACAAGATCGTATTATTTTCAATTTTCAATTTTGATGGAATTTGTTGAATTTTCGAATGTTTTTTTTTTCGAATTTTCCGGATTTTATAATTTTTCCTTTCTTTGTATCCTAGACACTACCTTTTTTCCAAATGTCAAGTTTCTAGGGCTACGGGATCTACCTAATCTTTTTGATGACGCGTGAACGAGTGAGTGAGTGAGTGACAAAAAATCGAATGTTTGAGTTCATATATCGTCTGAACTAGAAAAGATAGAAAGTTTTAATTTTAAATTTTGGTCCTGTGTGCCAAATACTCTAGAAAAACGAAGTTTCAAATTTTTGGGATACTCCAGCGCGGAGATATGAGGGGGTCAAAAGTGCCCTGAGTTGCTTCCAGAAAAGTATGCTTACGGCTGTCCTCTCTCGACTTGGCGAAGGCACTACCGTGCCTCCAGATTTTCTCGCCAAAATGGCGCAAAACAAAAATTCCGCCAACCCTGGTGCGTCCGTGACAGCTGTTCCAATTTAAAATACATGACGTTCACATTTTTCTTTAAAATAGAAAATAGATAAATAAGAAATATTATCATAAATCAAAACATTTGATTTCAAAATTAAAATATCGTTTCTAATTAATACACACGAAAAATAAAAGCTGACAATTTGTTTCGAAATTTGATCCATTAAATATTATTACATGAGTTCAACCACGGAGTTCAACTTACATCAAGAAAAGATCCGAAGGAAGTTGAGTTGTATGGAACAGAATTATGGTAAACTTTGACTGTCTCACTGGTGCTGATTATTTTTTTTTACACCAGGCAGCGGTCCAAAAATTCATGGTTTAATATTTTAAACGTTCACAACGAATGAATCTTTTTTTTTTTTTGTTGTTGTTTACTTTCATGGATAGAGAATTTGAACAGCGAACCTAATTGAAACTGAAGTTATTGCAGAATGTATACATAATTGAACGTAAGTCATCTCTCAAATATTAATTTATTTTGAACGATCTTTCTAAAAATGTAACTTTTATGCAGTTTTATTAGAAAAAATAATTTTGAATAAAAATGGCTGCCTGGCATATGAAAAAGTGAAGCGGCATCCCGGAACTGTTGAGGACAGTCACATGACATACGGTTTTATTATAGAGATGTTAAAATATTGGTTATTTGTGATTAGCTAATGTTAAAAGATTGTCGAGAAAACTGTTACCTGTAAAATGTTTGTTTTTGGTATGGTCCGAACTAAGAAAAAATTGGGTACTTTTCCATTATACGGACACCTTTGTAGCCAAGCATACATTTACATACATTTAATACAACATTTACATGTATGGCATGGTGTCCCTATAATGAAAAAGTACTGAAATTTGCGATCGATCAAATAATTAAATTTCGTTAAGCATCATATTTTCTTATTTTTAATCTGAGAAAGAAACAATAATCATGGTTTTAATTAATTTTGCAATATGCGGTGAAACCAAAACAATTTTGATTAAATCGGGACAGATATCGCAGACGCACCGGGGTTAATTTTTGGTGCCAAAATGACAATTTTTGCTTTGTATGGCAACCTGATGTTTTATAATAAAATTGAATATGTGTGTAAATAAATAAAAGAAAATAGATACTTTTATGTTAGCTGGGCGTCAGGGATAACTCTCCAAATCTTCTTTCAATTGGAATCATTTAAATTGCAACATTTTACGTGAGATTTGTTATTCATATTGATATGTTTATGTTTAGATATTTTATTATGATTATATTTTAGCTAATTTTAAGTAAGTTTTTTAAGATTTCATATTACAATGTTAAATTTTACCTAGTTGAAATTAGCTAATGTCAAAGAGACTGGCGAACCATAGAGTTCAGAGAATAAACTCTATGCCTCGCAACAGTGGAAGTTGCCAACATTATGACGTCATAAGCAGAAGTAAAAGTTTAATTGAAAATTACGACTAATTAATTAAATTTTCGAACAAACGAATGCAGGATAACAAATCTGTGTCCAAATATCTTTCATTAAAAAAAAAGAATGGTATAATTTGATGTAGTAGTTTGTTCTCACGGATTGTCGAAAGTAATCGCTTAGCGTTTTAAATATATAGATTGGTGATGATTATAGTTTTTGGTGTAAATCGCCCAACAAAAGGCGCTTCTATGCTGCATTTTTCACGATTTCCCCAATAGCTCTATCTCAAGAACATATGCACTGAATTTAATTAAACTTCATACTCTATTACACTTTCACATAAATAGATCCTTGTTAGATTTTATTCTAAATTACTTAACAGGTGTCCTGTTACGCTAAATTTTTCCCAGTTTCCGAGATAGCTATATCTCAAGAACTAATACACGGAATTTCATCACATTTCATATTCTACTAGATCTTGACAAAATTGACGCTGATTAGGTGTAAATCGTCCATCAGGTGATTCTTTTATGCTGTGTTTATTTCGAATTCCGCGATAGCTATACCTGAAGAACTACTGCTCGGAATTTCAGCAAATTTCATATTCTGTTAGATCTTGACAGAAATAGATCTTTGTTAGATTTGGGTGTATACCGCCCTGCAGGTGTCGCCATATGCTCAGTTTTCGATGTTTTCCGCAATAGCTATATCTCAAGAATGATAAGATTGTCATTTAATTTTGCTTGTGGACGATTTGATTTATAAATAAGAAAGTTTTGTGATGGCTACAACAAACTAGTTGTTATATCGCGTTTAAAACAAAGCAAAGTTTAACCAAGCGTAGCTATTTCTTCCCTTCTGATTTTTTCGTAATAAATACTATGGTAGATATTTATAGTACTATTTGACAACACTGAAATTTGATTGATCTTTTAATATGTATATTTTGTATTTCACAACCCCCACAGAAAAATCTAAGGAAAATGTAATAATAATTATTTTTAAAAGTGTTGAGTATTTTTTGGGTCATTCTTTTTCATGACCAGGTTGACCGCTGCCGACATTCAACCGGTTGTGTGCATTTCTCAAAGTTCTCCACATCTTCCATATTTAGTAATTGTCTATCCTAAAATTTAGTTGTCTATCTTTAATTTTTATGTAGTGCATATTCTGCACTGCTACTGTACATTTTTCTTACTTTGGGTCCTAAGTTGTGCTATACTATTACTAATCTCCTGGATGTGGAGTTGCTTGAATTACCTATACTATTCCTGATTTTGTCGAGTATTTTCCCCATGGAATTATGGGATTCGCCTTATCTAACGAATGCCCAAGATTGCCTCTAATGATTTTCTGTCAGAAATGGCTTCAGCCGTATTAAAATAACCTATTAAAATACTATTTTAAGTATAAAATGGCACTTTGTAAGAAATATAAAAAATCTGTAAGGTAGATTCAACAAAGTTTCTATATTTTTATAAAGTCGCGTTAAATCTAAAGTTAATCTGGAGAAATATTTATTTATTCCGGCATTCCCGTTAAAAACAAATCTGCCATCCTCGCATATAAGGATCAATTAATTTTCGCATCATGTGATTGTTAAGCTTACTTAAATAGATTTTCCACGAATTACATGTTTTAAAATAGATTTAGAGTTTTGTATTATATGTTCAAATAAACTAATAAACAAACATAGTTTTTTCTCAAAAAAAAAAAAAAAAAAAAAAAAAAAAAAAAAAAAAACACCTTAATTGAACCACCAATTGGAAGAAGGGAATAAATCCAAAAAGTAAGAATGGAGATAATTAAAAAAAACTGTATAACTTTTTACTTATAACTTATAGGCTCATGTGATATCAATGATAATGAAGAAAATATAAATTCTGATTTATTTACTAATACAGCTGGCTGAAATATATAATATTCATTTATATATGTGTATGTAAATGTGTTGGATTTATGCCCTTCTTCCAATTTATCATATACCATATATAAAATAATTTGAAATACTAAACAATACAATGACAAAAACTATTTATTTATTAGAAAATACATAAGGACACTCTATTATTCATCTATTTCTTAACTTCTGGTTCTTGTAGTTGACCAGGTCAGAATAATCTCGTAAAAATCTTTGAATTCGTCAGGAAAATATTGGATTATTTTTTGTATGTCGTCCATTTTTTTCTCAATTATGGGTATTTTAGTAACATATGCCGGAGTTTCTGGTATTTTCGGGTTTGTAGAAGGTTTTTGGAGCAAAAATGTAGCTTTAATGAAACCGTCGATAATTTCAGAACATGTCAAGTAACCTTTATGACCTGAACTATACTCAAAGCTTCTATATTGCGAAATCTTGAATGTTTTGACTTGTCTAATGACTTACAGCTTTTCTTGAAACATCGCTGCCATGAGTTTTTAAAATCAATATGTCGTTAGAAGTAATGGGTTTAATGGAAAAAACCCTGATTTTTGCTGCCAAAATAAGATTATTATATTCATTTGGAACGTAAATTCTGTCCTTTCTCCTAATGAGTCTTTTAGTGGTCCCGAAATTTCTGTCACACTCTGAAAACGAATGGCCACACACAGGAAAGTATTGATATATTTTCTCAAAACGATTCATTGCAACAAGAGTGAGAAAGAATCTTATAAGGGTGTTATTTCTATTTTTCCCCCGCAAGCATCACTAAAAACGTGTAGTTCTTTGACATAGGGATCCATGTTCTGTATAGTTTTCCACAATAAACTGCATACTTCATCCGGGCCCCGTTTAGCTTCACCCTCATGGTAAGTGTAGAAATCTGCTGAATTCGTCTTCATGGTAAGTGTAGAAATCAGCTGAGGTCTGTTGAACGCGCTCTAAAATGGCGGCTATTAGATCGCTAGTATCGCGTCCCCCACCAATAGCTATGCGTTTTTGTTTATCGAAAAAAAAAACAGGCAAAAAGAAACACTATTCTTATACTCGTACAGTTGATAGTTGGAAGAAAGGAATAAAGGAAGGATTTGTTTCCTTCTTCCAATTAACTATTTTTATGGCCGCATGAATTTATACGAAGCGAATGGTTTTTGTTATTTTCTTCAAACTCACAATTAAGCGCTACGTCTAAAGAATGTAAAAGTGTAGAAAAATGAATATGTCAAAAAGTGGCGTTTATTCCCTTCTTCCAATTGGTGGTTCAATTGTTATGGCGATATAATCTATATGGACAGGTACAAAAGCGTTTATTTTTCTTTTTAGTGGTGTACTATTCATATTCCAAATACTTATAATTAACAACAGCTAAATAATATGTCAAGTTATTTACATTTTGAACCTTTGAATCGCAGCGTTTTCTTATAATCTCTACAAATACATGACATTACATCAGTTCTTCAAAATTATACGACAGCAGAACAAAAGTAGGATTATTCCTAAATTTTTCTTCAATTTGTGTCTTTAATTTGTTATTATTTTTTAAAACCTTTCAATATAACTGGCGATGGATAATTGTTAAATATTCATAACTTCAACGCTTACTTTTTATTAAATATAAGCATTTGGAAGAACCCGGAAACTTACGATTCAGTCGTTCATCAAGAGTGTCCTGAAATCCAGGATCATCTCGGAATGGCAGGAGTACTGGGAACTCACTGATAAGGGCAGGCACACGTTTGACCTAATCCCCAAAGTCTCACTTAACATATATCACCTCACACCATACACCGCAAGCTTCCTAACGGGCCACGGGCCCTTTAAATCATACCTCCACAAATTTGGTTGTGCAGGATCTAATAGGTGTGAGTGTGGCGAGGTGGGATCTCCTACCCACGCCTACCACGAATGCACACTTACTGCACGCTGGCACATTAAACGTCCAGCCACTCCCCCTAAGGGATGGCTTCAAAATATTCTTTCTAGACCCACACTTCTGAACAAACTCAAACACATCCACCAATACTTAGCACACATCTCCAACCTCACAAGCTAGTCTGTACCCAGAGCAACTCCCATTCCCTCGTATGGCATCGCTCCTTGTCGCGAGTGGAGTTATAGTGTTACTCTGGCGATGCCACAGCGCCCCTTGTCGTGAGAGAGCATGTTTCTGGCGCACAACCCGATAGCTTATCTGCTGTCTGATAACCAGGTGCTGTGCGGCACATCATTCTCAAACCATTTCAAGAACATCGGCACCTCGCTGCCCCGTGTCGCGAGGGAGATCTGTTCTCCGGCAGCGAGGGATTTGTTCTGTGAATTTCGAGCAACAATGGCCCATTGCGATTCACCCGCCCCCTGTCGCGTTTTCTGGCGGGCTCAGCTCTAACTGAAATTGTATTTTTTTTTAAAACCTTAATAAAGGTACCGGGAGGGACACCTATGCTCTACAGACTTGGCCTCCTCGTCTGAGCAGTCCCTCTTAGGCTGTGAACCTATAATCTGCTCCAATTTTTGTCTTCGAATAAAGAATCCTACATCGTCCACGATCAGAAACATTACACTCCTTTTGAGTGCACGGTGAAAAATAGTAAAATGAAATGATATAAAATATATTTTTATCTCTATCGCACGTGTAACAAAAATGTATTATAAAAAAATTTTAGGTTAAGTTTTTTAAAATTGAAAAGTCAGTTAAAAGATCACATTTTTACTAGGCCATAAGCTAAGTAAAGCTTGTTAAAATACATTTATTTGTTTATATTTTATAAGCACGTTGCAGTTTTGCATTACAAAAGAACTATGAAGTAAGCTTGATGACAACAAAGAATCACGATGCAATTTGAACGAAAGGGTTACAGATTCGACATTTAAACAGACCTAATAAACATAGCAATTTACGTAGATGTCACCTTGTTATATTTGTTTATACATATGCACGGGAATTTTAATTTACAATAATTACTAAAGGATAAATCAGATAATTTAAGAAATGCATTTTTAATTGTACCGGAAAAAATGTATTGAAAATCTTTTTATTAAAACATTGCATATATTAGTGTTTACTCATTTTCCAGATTATCGGGGATAATCGTGTAATCAAACTGTATTTAAACGCAGTTCGAAAAGTAACAAAAGTATGTCTGCTGGTGAAATATTGTACTATTAGACCGGGAGGCGGCAGCACAGACAATCACCTCATCGAGTTCACGGCTGAAATTCCAGAATTAGTTAAAAATCGATTCACATATTAAAACTCAATCGGTCTGCCAAGTGCTTGGTGGAAAACACGAAAAAATCCGATTTTAGCGGTTGACTCGTAGGTTTACCATTGTGTTTTCCTGCACCCAAAAGTATGAAAACATGGAGAACTGGATGCAGGAAAACACAATGGTAAACATACGAGTCAACCGCTAAAATCGGATTTTCAAGTGCTTTCCACCAAGATATGACTTGGCAGACCGATTGCGTTTTAATATGCGAATCGAGTTTTAACTAATTCTGGAATTTCAGCCGTGAACTCGATGAGGTGATTGTCTGTGCTGCCGCCTCCCGGTCTATATTGAACTCGCATAAATCATGAAATCGCTAGTAATGAAACCTATAATATGGCACACGATCAAGTTAAATAGTAATTAATAGTTTAATCAAGCAAAATAAATTCAAAGATAAAATACCGATTTTCTGACTAGTATATATTCAATTACATTCCACATTTAGCAGGATGTTATATATATTTTTTAGAGGAGAAAGTTCAAATAATGGCTAGTAGTTGTTTTGAGAACTGAGCACAGCACAGGGTAGTAGTGATAGACAGAAGTTGCACCTTTAGTAAAGAGAATAAAGATACGAATAGTACGTCGTTGAAGTCTCCTAATTTACAAACAGTAAGAGCAAAAGTTTCTGCCCGACGAAATGTATAATATCAAAAGTTTTTGAAGTATGTGTTTCTCATAAAAAAAATTAAAAATACCGATAGTACATTGAACTGAATTGACGATTAAATTGATTTGTAGACATATGTAGCTCCGTTTCATTTATGAAAACAATGCCGATTTAATTTTTAATTAATTGCAATTTTTAATCAAAAACCATGTTTTAAAAAAAATGTGAGTGTACTATGTCATAAGACGTTCCAAAAACCTTTCGAATGATACCTCATTCGCTGTTGTGTGTTTCGGAAAATTCATAGTAAAAAGGATGTTGACAACATAAATTATATATATATAAATTATATATATATATATATATATATATATATATATATATATATAAGATCACTGAACAATTATATTTAAAAAATAACTAGATGAAACCCTTCAAAATTTGACAGCAAACAACTTGGTAGTACCATAAAAATAAAATTCATAGCTGCTTTAAAATGTTTGAAACTTTTGCAGAATAATTCAAATAAATAAAAAACCCACCTTGAATTAAAGGTAGGTTGGAGAGAACAGCAATTGGCTGAGTTTCACTGGCACATGCACTCACAGAATTTCTTTCATCTGACACATTTAGCGCTGTTGTGCCAGTAAATGGAAAACCATGGCACAACAGTGATAAATCATACACAATTGTCATTATACAATGTCAGTTAATACAAAATGCATTTATATACACTACACACTTTTCCCTCTACTGATCCAATAACCATTTTGTCATTATAGTGCATCTAAATAAGATAGATTTTGCGATATAGTAAAAAATTATCATTCGCCACTCAGCAAGTAATACCGAAAATTTGGCGATTAACTTTATTGTCAAACTTAATAGTCACACTTAATAGTCACACTTAATAGTCACACTTAATAGTCACACTTAATAGCCAATTGCAACGATTCAATGGAAAATGAGATTTTTTTATTCCGCTGTCGCTTGACAAATTTCATAGTGGGGGGATGGACACGGGAGATGCATAATATGATTAAGCGGTCAAAGAGCCTTCCAACGATATGCAACATGAAGGGTGTGTGCAAAATTAAGAAAAGTACCCCCTTGGGGAGGCAAAGTGGGGGGGGGTGGACACGGGAGATGCATAATATGATTAAGTGGTCATAGACCTTTCCAATGATATATAACATGAGGGTTTTGTGCAAAATTTAGAAAAGTACCCCTTAGGGGGGGCAAAGTGGGGAGATGGACATCGGAGATGCATAATAGGATTAAGCGGTCACAGACCTTTCCAACAATGTATGACATAAGGGGTGTCAACAAAATTTAGAAAAGTGCCCCCTTGGAGGGGGAAAGTGGCGGGATGACCACGGCGATGCATAACATGAATAAGCGGTCAAAGACCCTTCCAATGATATGTAACATGAGGGGTGTGTGCAAAATTTATAAAGGTACCCCCTTGGGGGGACAAAGGAGGGTATGGACACGGGAGATACATAATATGTTTAAACAGTCAGAGACCTTTCCGAAGATATATCACATGATGGTTATCGAAAAAATTAGAAAAGTGCCCCCATTGGGGGGAAAGTGAGGGGGACTCGCACCTCAGTTGCATAATATGATTAAGCGGTCACAGACCTTTCCAACGATATATGACATGAAGGGTGTCAACAAAATTTTAAAAAGTGCCCCCCGCAGATGCATAACATGAATAAGCGGACAAAGACCTTTCCAACGATAAATCACGTGATGGGTGGGTGTAAAATTGAGAAAAGTGCCCCCGTGGGGGGATGGACATCAGAGATGCATAATATGATTAAACGGTCACAGAACTTTCCAACGATATATGACAAGAGAGGTGTGTGCAAAATTTAGGAAAGTACCATTTTGGGGGGGGGGCAAAATGAGGGATGGACACGGGAGATGCAGAATATGATTCAGCGGTCACAGACTTTTCCAATGATGTATCACATGAGGGGTGTGTGCAAAATTTAGAAAAGTACACCCCATGGAGGGGGCAAGGTGGGGTGAGGGACACCAGAGATTCCTAATATGATTAAGCGGTCAAAGATCTTTCCAACAATATATAACATGAGGGGTGTATGCAAAATTTAGGAAAGTACCATCTTGGGGGTTAGGGCAAAGTGAGGGATGGACACAGGAGATGCATAATATGATTCAGCGGTCACATACTTTTCCAATGATGTATCACATGAGATTGTGCAAAATTTAGAAAAGTACCCCCCCGTGGAGGGGGCAAGTTGGGGGGAAGGACACCAGAGATTCATAATATGATTAAGCGGTCAAAGACCTTTCCAACGATTTATAACATGAGGGGTGTGTGCAAAATTTAGGAAAGTACCATCTTGGGAGAGGGGGGAAAGTGAGGGATGGACACGGGAGATGCATAATATGATTCAGCGGTCACAGACTTTTCCAATGATGTATCACATGAGGGGTGTGTGCAAAATTTAGAAAAGTACCCCCCCATGGAGGGAGCAAGGTGGGGGGAGGGACACCAGAGATTCATAATATGATTAAGCGGTCAAAGATCTTTCCAACAATATATAACATGAGGGGTGTATGCAAAATTTAGAAAGGTGCCCCCATTGGGGGGAAAGTAGGGGGGGCTTGGCATCTCAGATGCATATGATTAAGCGGTCACAGATCTTTCCAACGATATATGACATGAGGGGTGTCAACAAAATTTAGAAAAGTGCATCCCTTGGGATGGAACCCGGAGATGCGTAACATGAAAAAGCGGTCACAGGCCTTTCAACTTGCGACTTTTTTCTCGAAGGTATTTGACAATATTAATTTTTTTTTTACCCGAGACAATTTGACGATATTCTTAATTTTTTGTGTAATTCGTCAAACGTTCATGGAAAAAATCATGAAATTCGTTAATCAATAGTCGATAAATTGTGAAATTCAACAATCAATAGCAGTAAAATTGTAAAATTCGTCAATCGATAACGGAAAAATCACGAAATTCATCAAATGGTCTCCAGTAAAAAAATTGCCCTGCACGCTGATGTGATGATCAAAAGGGTTTTGAAGTATAGGACAAAATTAGCACTCGCCACTCGCCAATTGGCGAATAATAACTGAAAATTTGGCGATTGACTTTATTGCCACCACTGGTCAAACTTAATAGTCACACTCGCCAACTGCGATGATTGAATGGAAAAAGATTTTTTCCCCGCTGTCGCTCGACAAATTTCGAAACCATTTGGCGAATTTCACGATTTTTTCCCCGAAATTATTTGACGGATTTTAATTTTTTTTTCTAGAAGCCTTTCGATGATATTCGAAAAATGTTTTCCCCGAAACCATTTGATGAATTTTGCGATTTTCCGCTATCGATTAATGAATTTTGCGATTTTCCCGCTATCAATTGTCGAATTTCGCGATTTATCGACTATCGATTAACGAATTTCACAATTTTTTCCATGAACGAACAAATTGCGCCCTTTCTTTCCGCTGATTTTCGACAAATTTTGCACTGTATTTCCGCTGCCATTCAACGAATTTTGCAATTCTCTTGCGCGATTGTTAGACAAATTTCACTATTTTTCTACACAGATCATTTGACGAATTTTGCGATTTTTCCCACCTGAACCTATTTGACGAATTTCTCGAATTTTTTCACGACAGTTAGACAAAATTAATTTTTTTTCCTGCAATGTCTGATTTCTTTCCCGAGACCATTTGACGAATGTTGCGATTTCCTTCCTGACACTATTTGACGAATTTCGCTGTTTATTCCGCAATCGTTTGACAATTTTCGCAAATTTTTTATCAAGTATTTGTAACTTTGTTATTGGCCAGTGTTGAAAAACACTGGCAAGTAAAAAAATCCACATACTGGCCAGTGGCCAGTGACTAAAAAAGTTAATTTTTACCTATATTTTGAAGGTATTTATTTTATTTGTTGTATCGTGTATAAATACCTAGGTGTCGATTTTTATTTTAGCGTTAAAATGATCCAAATGGAAGTTGCCTTTTTTGAACTCTGTACTTTTGTTTGCATAGTACAGAAAATAATTCATATAATACAAAATTGGAACTCTTAGTCCGTTTATTATTTATTCGTACGGTGTTCCGATTACTACAATAAAACTCATAATATATGAGAAAATGGAGATTTTTTTTAAACACTTACTTACAAATTATGATTGTTTTGATGAAAGCATACATAAAGTACCCATTATATTGTTTGTATGTATACAAATCTTGAATGTTATTATGTATTATCACTGTTTTCATTATTTGGCGATGACAATACACATTTCATACCAGATTGCATGTCTGTTCTTAGCCGATTCTTATGAAACTCCTAATTTATCACAAAATGGTGATTTTATTGACTTCGTGCTTACAAATTAAAATGGTTTCATGACAATATACATCTTTGACCAAGAATGCGAAAAAAAAAACTATTATTGACTTCAGGCGAAATGAATGAGGTTATTTCAGTTTTTTTTTTAAATCTTTTCGACACTTTGCCATATATTATCAGTTCCATAAGAAATCCCTTTGAAAATATCAAACTCATTATATATAAAAAAAAAACCTGGCCAGAAATAACATTGGTTTTTGTAGAGATGTATGTTTTTATCAAAACAATTTAATTTGTACGTATGAGGTAAAAAAAAAACCTCACATATTATGAGTTTTATAAGAAAGTAAAACATTAAGTAAATATTAATGATTAGCGGAACTGGTTCTATCTATGAAGTATATTATTTTACCCAAAAAACCCCAAACAGAAAATAATTACAAAAAATAAGTAATCGTCTTTAAATAAACAAAAACCAATGTGATTTCTGGCCAGGTTTTTTTTTATATATAACATTTTTTATATACAAAAGAAAAACAGAAATAACCTCATTCATTTCGCCTGAATCAAAAATTAGTTTTTTTTTTCGCATTCTTGGGCAAAAATGTATATTGTCATGAAACCATTTTAATTTGTATTAAAATGGACGAAATCAATAACGGACGCACGAAATTAATAAAATCACCATTTTGCGTTTCATAAGAATCGCCCAAGAACGGACATGCAATCTGGTATAAAGTAAATATTTCTTAAATATTAAGAGTTTGCTAAGAAATGAAAACATTCAGTGAAATGTAAGACGTATGCTTTCATTAAAACAATTATAATTTGTAAGTATGCGGGAAAAAAATCACCGTTTTCTCACTGATGGCGAGAAATACCACCATCTATATTTAAACTAGCACACACTACAAAAAAAAAAGAATTTGTTCTTTTTTCTGCATTTTAGCAGAGTATTTGGTATCATTCTAATCAGTGAACAGTGAACAATACAAATTAAAGATCCATTTTAGGATCAGCACATACAGGTAGCTAATTGTGGAACAAAGTGAACCACGGCAGTCAAGAAAAATATTTGTTTTGCTGTTCCCACGAATGATTTAACTACACCTAATAAAAATGTCATGGAGAAAATTGTCAGGACAATAATATGACACATTTATTTATGAGAGCTTAAATAGTCACGGAGACCTCCCAAGGCAGAGCATCTTTACCTCCCAGACACAGCACGGCGTCAAGAGGAATCGCTATTGTACCGAGGGGCCTATGAAATGCTCAAGGGGAGTACCAAATTTCTCCCGCCTGCCAATGGTCATCTCTCTAAAATTAGAGGTATGGCCGAAACATGCAAATTTTCAAGAAGTTAAAAATGTATAAGGCCTTAATTTTATGTGAAAAGGGGAAAATGATTCCAATCCTTTTTTCTCCACGAAAAAGAATGTGATTTTTTTTAGACTTCAGATTTAAAAAGATGGAAAAGTAGAAGGTTGACTGCTCTCTAACTAAACAGATTTTGATTGTGTGTGCCAATAGATGGAAATGTGTGCGCTAAAAAAAAGCGAAAATGCGTCAGTCATTACCTCATGCTGTCAACGTCTTCTAGTAATATAAGGTAACAAACAATCTTCCGTCACCATTGTTCATTTTATTTAGTTAAGCTATATTCTTTTAATAATATGAACTTACGTGTATATGAAGAACATTCCCCAATCTAAACATAAAAAGGCTAATTAAAAATGTACTTCTATGATATGGGATTCTGCCTTTCAAAATTGAATTTGTTAATTCAGAAAGCTAAACTGAAATGCTCAGAAAAATGAATGTTGAGAATACAGTTTTCAACTAGGATCGAATTTGTTTATTTTACAAACATTTATGTTTGTTTCTAATTAAATGCTTATAATTTTCTTGTAAATAAACTCAATATTATATTCAATTAATTTTGGTCAGTTTTCTTTTTGTTTACTTAATTTTTGGCATTAATATTAATTCTTTTATTTTAGGAAATGTTTTCTTTAATATTACAATCTAGGTTTTAAAATAAGTCATTATTTATTTAATGTTATACAACTCTCTACCGGTAACCTTAGATGATTGTAATTGGCTCAAAGAGGATCCGAACTTCAAAAATAATTCACAACGCAACTTTTTCTTTTCTATATTTAATCGATAATTTGTCTAATAAAATTTTCTAAGTACAAATTATTATATCAGATCCTTAGAGTCATAGGTGCGAAATAAATACTGTACGTCTCGGATAATTTAAAATACTAATAATAATAAATAAACAGCAATATAGTGGTAAATCCTATGCAGCCAGACTTAAATTTAAATAATTTAATTCAGCGGTTCCCAACCTGGGGTACGTGAGAGAGTAGTTGGGGGTACGTGAAAATTACATCGGAAATGGCGGATAACGCAAAAAGTACAACTTAAAATGAAAACCGAAAAATAAATCTCTAAATTTTTCGTTTACAAAGAGACAGCTGTGTAAAAGTAAAATTGAATATTCGTATAAAAGGAAGAAAAATGCCTAAACTTAGTAATTGGTTGATCATTTGTTGGCTTTATCTCGTTTCACTTCTAATAAAATCTTGTGATTTCGCATGTGTCCTTCCTTTTCTTTTTTTTTTCCAGTAATTCTAGAAATATCTAAGACAGAACATGAATCGTATCGGAGCTTCAGGTTTCGACAATTTCATTTGAAATCTATTTGAAAGCAGGTATGTGATCTGGCCAGAATTACCTTACTTGCATTACTTGCATTCCTTAACGTGCATTGTTTGGTGACAGGGCCGAAACTAAGATTTTTCACATGGCGCAGGCATAAATTTTGGCGCATCCCTCAACTACTTTCTAAAATAATTTTATAAACAGAAGTTTTCGATTCATTGCTTTTATTTTTTATTTTAAATGCACTGTTAAAAAATTTCGTTTATTGACAGGTTGTCTTCTGTGAATTTTGATCAGAAAGTTTCCGTTTTGTTAGAAAAATGGAATCTATCCCCTATATCTGTTGCTACTCAGCTAGAAAAAGTTTGCAAAAAAAGTGCACAAAATCCGAGCGTATTTGACACCTCAACTTATGCATAAAAACTGCAAACTCAATTATGCACAAAAAGTGTATAAACTGTATCCCTAAATTGTACACTTTTTAGACTTTTAAGATTACAGAGTTTCAAACACGGAATTATTAATGTAAAAATCTATCATCCAATGGGATTGCACTATTTTTGATCACCACACATGCGCTTCAAGTCCTTCGCGTCTGTATCGCGCCATTTATGGACTACAAAGACGGAATATTCCTCAAAAAAACGCAAAACATTCCGGCAATTCTGCTGCCAGTCCTTTTCCGTAAATTGACGGAACTTTTTTTTACAGTATACTGTTAAAAATAATCTGAAATTCACGGGTATTTTTTTCCTGAATTTCACAGAAAAAATTTATCTTTCATGACAAAAGAGCATTTACAGTTAAAAACAGAAAATTTACTCATATTTCCTGAAAACAACGGAACGGGCGGAGAAAAAAAGCAGTCAACGGAGATATTCCGTTATCTTCTGCATGTTTATTTTCAATGTTTCGAAAACTGACATGTTGCTGCACAGAAAAACTAAAAATTCAATAAATTAAAATTTCAAGTTTATTTAAAACAACAACAAGAAAATAGTGCTTTCGAATTTAAAAAAGCAAAAATTAATTTTTTTCCATTATTTTAATATTATTTGCAATTCATTTTCTAAAGTTATAAAAAAGTATTCGCACTTAAAATATATTCTAAGCAAACAGATTAATCTATATATAAAATAGCTAAGTTAAGTGAAAAACAAATCGATTCTATTTTAAAAAGCAACAAACAAAAATAATGCTTTCGAATTTAACTCATTCCTTTAAAATTATTCGCAATTTATTTTTTAAAGTTATAAAAAACACTCACACTGAAAATATATTCTAAACGAACACATTTAAAAAACACATAATAGTTGATTAAAAATCAATTTTCGCAAAAAAGCAAAAAAAAAAAATTATAGAATTTAATTCAAAATATAATATTTATATTTTACATCTAACAGTCAAATTAAGAATATATATAATTCATATTTTTATCCTCTATCAATACTATAGTTTTCAACCATCATCTCATTTCGAAATATCCCCGCAATTAATTCAAAATTACTAGTTTTCTAAACCCCAAATTGTTTAAGTCCCAAGCTGCGATTTGAAGACATCCCGTATAATCGTTTCCTACTCTTACTCTAGCAAGGACCCGCTGGTCTTACGGTAAAGCACTCGGCTCAAGCCACTAACGTCCTCAGTTCAATCCTCAGGTCTGGCAGAAAATGTTCTTCCATTATATCAAATATTAAATTAAATACTCACGTAATAATCAAAAGATGGCAGAAGAAAGAGAGATGACATTTTTTAAAACCGAGTTTATTTATAACGGAAACTTACCGATTCTTCAAACGGAGTTTCCCCTTCCTTTATCTTTCAAAACGGAAAATGTAGTAACGGAACGGAAAAAGTCCGGCAACTTTGCTGCCAGTAGTTTCACCGTGAATTGACGGATTTATTTTTAACAGTGTATGAAAAAATTGCTAGAAATTATATAAATCTTAAATTTTTTAAGTTTGATCTATTGCAACAAATTCGTTTATACAAAAATACAAACGCAAGTCTTGTCATCACGATAAAATCCGAATTACTGAACCAATTCTAACCTTGATTGGGACAGTAAATTGATCAGCCAGTATATTGTATGAGTTCGTAATCAAGTATGTAGCTTTTATATTTCATTTAGAAGGACACACAAAACCAAAAACATTCAAAATTTGTCATTTCGAAATCATCCAAAATACTGAACCAATTCCAACATATTTGAGACACTCTATAGATTTCGTAAGTATCTTGGATGAATGCGTTAATCAAGTATTGTTTAGCGCCTAACGTGGTCACTTATTGAAAAAACAGCCGTATTCAAAGCTAAGAGTATATAATCCAAAATACTTTATTTTGGTTGTCCGATTGCAGGTCATTTTTATCCAATTTCACTCTTTTTTATTTGATCGAAAAACGTATGGAATTCTCTTTTGGCTGCTCCTTTCACACAGATGCCCGGATCATATGCCCCATTTGCTTCCCTCTAGTTTTGTCACTGCTTTTTGAGTGTTTAATTTGAAGTCTTTAGCTAATATGTAGTGTTTTAAGTGACTTTATGTTGATATTGTGTTGTGATTCATAATGGATAAGTGATTGAAAAGTGGGATATTGAAGAGAACTGCATTTAATATTGGTAACTAGCATAAGAACATTACTAATGAACAATGGCAAAAATGTTTGGGACGGGTTTATCTGAGAAGGGGTACGCATAAATGAAATGTCTAAGCAAGGGGTACGTGAGAGAAAAAAGGTTGGGAACCGAATTGATCACTCTGTAGCATTCTATCACTCACATATTATGAGTTTTATTGTAGTAATTATTGTAGTAGTATAGTAGAACACCGTACGAATAAATATGTATTTTGTCATCGCCCAGTAATGAAAGCAATGATAATAAATCAAAACATTCAAGATTTATATACATACAAACAATATAATGTAAACATATCTTAAATATTAAGAGTTTGCTGTCATCGCCCAGTAATGAAAACAATGATAATAAATCAAAACATTCAAGATTTACATGATATGGTACTTTTCCATTATACGGATACCATTGTCGTCAAGCATACATTTACATACATACATACACACATTTACATACATTATGCATTAGCATACATTTTGGCATGGTGTCCGTATAATGGAAAAGTACCTATTATATTGTTTGTATGTTTACAAATCTTGAATGTTGCTATTTATTATCACTGTTTTCATTGACAACATATATTTTATATCAGATTGCATGTCCGTTCTTGGGCGATTCTTATAAAACTAATAATTTGTCACAAAATGGTGATTTTATTGACTTCGTGCTTACAAATTAAAATGGCTTCATGACAATATACATCTTTGCCCAAGAATGCGAAAAAAAAACTATTTTTAACTTCAGGAGAAATGAATGAGGTTATATCAGTTTCATAAGTAATCCCTATGAAAATATCAAAATCATTATAAATTTAAGAAAACATGGTCTGAAATCACGTTGTTTTTTGTATAGATGTATGTTTTCATCAAAACAAAGTAATTTGTAAGTATGAGGTTAAGAAAAATATCACCGTTTTCTCACAGATTATGAGTTTTATAAGTAAGTAAAACATTAAGTTAAATATTAATGATTAGCGGAACTGTATACAAACATATATGTATACATATATTGTTACATGATATATTATACATTGTTTGTAAAATAAATCACGTTGGTTTGCTAATAATAAATGATAATAAACGGACTATAAGGGGTCAAATTTCTATAACGTGAATTATTTTCTGTACTATACACAAAAAGCTCTAAAATGACAATTTCCGTCTAGGTCGATTTGGCAAACATTAAATGAGCCTAAATCGAAATCGACACCTAGATATTTATACAAAATATAATAAATAAAATAAATACCTTCAAAGACATTTTGACGATCGCATTGTAGCGTGCAGGAAGCCATGTAAATAGCTATATATGACTGTACGAAATCCAAATCTGTTTCTGGACAGTAACACCACCTCAGCTGATTGGCTGAATTTTGACGAATGTGTGTTGCACCCGATTTTATCTGAGTTGACGGAAAATGACTTTGGTTTTAAATATATAGATAAGAAATCTTAATATGCATTATGTTAAGAACAGAGCACCATCATTCTGTTTATTGATGCTATTTGTGTTTGAATATTGAAGGTAATTATGTGTGAAATGCAGGATAAGATAGTATTCTGTATGGAGAAAATAAAATAAATACCAAAGAGAACTTTTTTATTAGAAAAAATAATAAAAGTTTTCATTCACGTTTAATTTTAACAAAAATGTATACAACTTTGCAAAAAAATGTATTTACCAATATAAATATGCCAAATATAAATTTATATATAAATTAATATTTAAATATAAATAAGTTATATAAATTTAATATATAATGCCAAAATAATATTACCAATGTAAAAATATATTAGTATACATTACTGTATACTAATTTTAGTACACTGTACAAAATTGCAGATTTTTTTATAATGTAAAAGAAGTGTTTATTAAAAGTTAGTTAAAATTTATATTTCACGCGAATCTGGAAATCTTGTCGTTATCTTTAGGAATATCTCGTCGAAGAGCCAATCAGAAGCATTAAAAATAAATTAATTTCATTTTTTTTCAGAATTGATTCCTGAAATTGACAATCTATTTTTTTCTAAAGTTTATTCGTCTCCAAAGATTTTCTAAGATAATAGAAAGGTTTCCTGAATAATGCCTTTTTCACTGGTTACTTTTGATGTTCGTGAAAGTTCATGTTATATTGGGAACTGAATTTTTTCACAGCATAGCAACATAGCAACAACCTATGTAAACTAAAGAAAATAATTTGTATTATCCAATCCCTAAAACTCACTTTAAAATAACTTTTTCACAATTTCCAGATTACCCAGAAGATAATAAATTTTCAGACAAGATTGAATATCAGTATCCTTCATTACTGAGATTTAATAATCTTTAAACTAACAAAAAATAAACCTGAAGTTTCATGCTTGCCCTACTTTCGAGCTACTGATAAATGCAAAATCGAAGTTTCATAAATCACGTCAGTTGAAATATTTTTCTTTAAATTCAAAGATAAAATATTGCACTAAAAAAATTTACTGTTATTTAAAACAAGTTGAATTCAATTTATATGATGCATAACTATTCTTAACATAGCTCTTTCATTCGCTTTACTATCGGCAAATATTGAAAATCATTGCGAAGAGTAAAATTGAAGAAAAATTTCAATCCGCTGAACAAATTCTATTTTCACAAAGAAAATCAATTGCATTGCAATGTTGTTTTAAATATAAAAAAAAACTGTGTTCAGTCGTTTTAATTTTTTTATAGCCACATTGATTATGATAAGAACAAACCATGAAGCAAAGTAAAATATTTTTTATCAGTCAAGCACTATTTGTTGTTCGGAAAAATTATAACCACATGCATTTAATAATGACTACTTTGATATTCACCCGATAGTTCGGATGATAATCATTTAGCTGACAAAATCAAAATTACTCACTTTTCATATGATCATTTACAAGAAAGATATTGCAAGAAGGATTCTTATGATCATTACACTTAACCTTTAAAGACACGTTGGAGTTTGTACTAACATAAAGACTCCGGTAGTTTGTACTAATAAAAAGACAAGGACGGTTTGTACTAACATAAAGACAAAGACGGTTTGTACTAACATAAAGACTCCGGTAGTTTGTACTAACATAAAGACAAGGACGGTTTGTACTAACTAAAGACACGGGCGGCGCACTCTATGCGCTATCGCCTTTTAACGCATAAAGAATAATTTTTAATATCTTTGGTTTGTACAATGCCCAGTAGTACTATAAAAGTAATAAACATCAAATTGTTAAAAAAGTTTTTGAACTAGAATTATTCACATAATTACTTTGGAATTCGCAACTGTTTCTCACTGACTAGACTCCCCCAACTGCCAGATCGGGATTTTGTCGAGAGTGGTGTCGTTGGAAAACTCTTACCATGGGGATCAAGGAAATGTGTACAACTATTCGTCCAAATGCAACTGGTGAATAGTTATAAACCGATGCATTTCTGTCATTTATTGATTTCTCCAAATCGTTATCTATGCAGAAAAGACACTCTGTGTGGTAGAAAAGAAAGTTGACGGATTATAGAGATTACAGAGAAGACAGTTTATGCTTGGTGGGAAAAGTAACTTCACGGATGGTAGTACTTTTCTGAATATAAATGGCTGAAGCACGAGTGTTTTCAACACCAGGTACGCGCAATGAAAGGGGGTGTTTCGCAGTTGTCACAGGTGTTATTAATTAGTTTAAAGTATGCCTGTTTAACTGGGATCCGTGTCTCTAATTACAGCCTTTGGAAAGGCATACCGACGTAAATCATCAAAGGTGGGCGAGGAGAGATGATTTAGGCCAACTTATGCAATTTTATTATGCTTTCTCTAGTAGTCATATCGACAAAATGTGGTCGCAATCTTCTGTTTATTAGTAGAGGGAACATGGTACCTTCACCAATTTCACTGGGGAAACAACAGGTTTCATAACGGTTCTGTAAGTTGTCTTTTCTACCACACATAGTGGCTTTCTTGCATAGCTAGCGACCTGGAGAAATCAATAAATGACAGAAATACATTGGCCTATAACTCTTCACCAGTTGAATTCGGACGGATAGTTGTATATATTTCCTTGATCCCCGTGGTAAGCGCTTTCCAATGACACCACTCTCGACAAAATCCCGATCTGGCAGTTGGGGACCTTTCTTAGTGACTGACGCACTCATTACACCATCCGTGTCTTTAAAAGTTAAATGGATATATATACGATAATTTCATTGCTTTCAAAATATTGAGAAATGAGAAATTTAAGTTTAGCAACTCATGCGAATTAAAATATATACATTCGAATGCAAAGTTATAATATTGCTTTAAACAATATGTACTGTTGTTTAAAGTAAGGTAGTGATTTGAAATTGGTTTTATATCTATATCTACTGTCCTAACCTTCCATTACAGTCTACCTCTTATTCCGACGCATGACTTTTTTTAACATTTTCCAACAAAGTTGAAAAGTCAGTCTGTCCGTATGTCTGTCTGCCTGTCTGGCCGCGCTCTAACTCGCGTAAATATGTTCAACTTTCCATGCAATTTATATATGTTATTGAGATTTACCATGGTATGTTCATTATTGAAAATGAAGGGTGTAGCACTAATCTATATTTTACAGAGGCACTCTAAAGACTTCCCTTGCATTATGGTCAATGGAGGAAAAATCGTTTGCAGTGTATTTTACAGTGTATTTTGCTGTATATTACGTTACACTAGTCCAAATATATTAAAATTGATATACATCATAGAGGTTCATTATAAAATGTTTACTATAGAATATGGTTCTCATAGCATTTATCGTTCATTTACACGGCCACAAAAAATCGCTTATGTATTTGAACAATAATTGTTAGAAGTGATTTTACACTTTCGGCATGCATTTTTAAACTTAATTAATATTTTGCATGTACCTCGATGCGTATAAACTCGATAGATCATATACAGGGCTGCACAAAATAATTGTAGTACATTCCCGCTTATTGCCGGAAATTACTGAAGGGAAATATTAAATTGGGTTATGTGTTTTCTAACTCAACTAAATTTTTGCATACTATGTAGTATATATACAAATTTGAAGATCATATACAGTGTTGAACAAAATATTTCGGATAATTATCCGACTGTAGAGGTTAATCGTTTAAATTGCGGTATAGGATTTCTAATATGTTTAATTAGACATCATCTTTTACAGTATTAAATGGTGAAATTTTCTTAGATTATTTTGAATGTGTTGAAAAGTGTTTCATAATCTATGCTTGCTGCATAATTGTTCTTTTGTGTTTTAACAAAACAAAATGATTTGCCAACAGTACAGAAAATTACGCAACGCAGGAGATCTGATTTTTACTAACGTGATATAAATGACCGACACGTTGGAAACAATGCATCTATGCTTATAGTGATTAAATTGATAAAACTGATAATTTTTTAGGTAGCTTTCAATAGAAAAAAGTCACATGTTGCAGCCCTTCGGAGGAAAGCAATTGCAAAAAAATTGTTGTATATTTTCTCCAATCATGACCCCTAGACCCCCAAACCACCCTCCGTTCAAATGTTGATTTATATATATCTGAGATATGTCATGCTGTAACTCTCTTATTTATAAACCAATTTGGATGTAACTTAGTATGTTTATAGGACATACCAAGGTCGCGACCGAGTTTGTTGGCCAGCTTCATCCGTCATCGTGTTTCAAAATGGTGCTCAGTTAAATATTTTTTAATTTTTAAAAAATCAAAAACATGTACAAAAAAATTATAAATTGAAAAAAATTTTTCTTTAAGTGTTAGAACGTGATACAAGAATTCTGGAACTTTTTTTTTTTTTTGCTATATCTTAAAAAATAGCTGAGATATAGCAATTGAAATTCTAGTGTGGCTGAGATTTTGAAACACTCTGATATTTTTTATGCTGTAACTCTCGAATTTAGGAGTGAAAATGAATGTTACTGATCATGTGTACAGAACATACCAAGGTCTCGACCGAGTTCGTTGACCAGCATCATGCGCCATCTTGTTTCAAAATGGCGACAAGTTAAAATTTAAATTTTTTTTTTGAAAATTTAAAAAAAAGTTAAAATATAAATTGAAAATGTTGTTTCCATTAAGTATTAGGTCAAGATACAAGGATTTCGGAACATTTTTTGTTTTGTTTTTTATCTTAAAGAATAGCAGAGATTGAGATTTGTAGTTTGAAATTCTAGGTTGGCTGATATTTTGAAACAATCTGATTTTTGTTATGCTGGAACTCTCATGCTGAAAAGCGCATCCAAATTCAGTATTAACGAAAACCGGGATTAAATCTTCTATAATCGGGTTCCCAGTAAATAAGCTTCGTGTGTTTGAGTAAAATAAGTTCAATTTTTAAAAACATGGACTATGAAAGGTACCTTTTCCTCCTGGTACAGGCCTGAAGGGCTTTTTTATTCTCTACTTTTTAGGCCTTTCTTAAAATAGGACTTTACATGTGCAATTAAGATTTAATGTGAACAATATATTTTACTGGAGATGGAAATATACAGAAGTTTTTTTCTGTATAAGAAGATCTGTATAGGAAGAAGATCTGTTTTTTCACATAGTGACTAGCAGAACCGTCCGGCGTTTCCCGGAACTACTTTAAACATAGCTAAAATTATCTTAAATGCAATGTACAATCAAACCTAGTGGTGAGAATCCCGGTGCCTTCAACATCGTACATAGTGGTTGTTAAAATAGCAATCACTGTAACAATCACTTTAAATATGCAGAAAATTACCAGAAATATAATGTTCAAACGAACTTAATGGTGGGAATCCACTTCCTTCGGAGTCGTAGTGAGCGACCGTTACACACAGCAACAACTACATCCGGTTACTTTCGCTACTATACGAAATTGTAAGAATAACTGTCGGAATTACCTAGAGTATATTTAAAAAATACTCTATTTATAACATACGAACAGACCTAGTTAGAGAGGGGTGTGAGGGGTTGACTGACTTCGCCATAGTAAAAATAGCTTTAAAAAATCCAATGGCAATAACGGCGCCTCTTTTTTCATACGCCAAATCGAGTGTAACAACTGTAGTCAAACGCATCATATCTTGCAGTTTTCATAATAATTACAACCCCTCGATTAAATTTAATGTGTCTTGTATTTTTAAGGCTTCAAAAAATCTAATTTTGTATTTTGTATTTATTACTATAATATAATTCATTAGAATGTTTTTCTAAAAATTTCCATTACAATTAAAGTTATTTCAAAAATAAGAAGCATCCCAATTTAATGAAAATACAACAAGAACGAAAAATCATGCGTCAAGCATAGATTATGTAGCACATTCCAACGCTTCCAAAATAATTTTACAAAACATACCGTTTAATAAGCTAAAAGATAACATCTAATTAAACGTTTTGGAAAACGCATAACATATTTAAAAACATAATTTCAGGAATTTCCAACATATACAATATTCGGAAAAATATCCGAATACTTTTATTCAGCCCTGTATATGATCTATAGATTTGTATATATACTATATAGGATGCTAAATTTTAGTTTAGTTAGGAAACGCGTACCACAGTTTAAAATTATCCTTCTGGAGTTTCTGTCAATAAACGGAAATGTGTTCGCGAACTTTTGTGCTGCCCTGTATAGGATCTACAGAATTTATACACACCACGTAATAGACAAAAAGCGAGTTAAAATTAAAATCGCTTTCAGTAACTTAAAACGCACTTCCAGGAATTATTGTTAACAGACACTAGAGAATTCTTTTGTGTGTCCCTGTAAATGAACGATGACGGCTATACACACACTATTCTGTAGTAAGCATCTTGTAATGCACCTTAGTAATATATATAAACTAACTGTTACCCGTGACTTCGTTCACGCAACATTAAAAGAAGAATAAATACATTAATTAAGCAAAATATTTTACACCCGATAACGAAAAACCTTAATAATTAACTAACTCTTTATCACATTTCATAGGAGACAGTACAGTATTTTTTGTTATAGGGACCTTGACATAACTCAGTCTTAAAAAAGTGAAATTTTGTGCCAAATATTCGCGAAAATGAAATTGCAACCAATGCAAAAAGGAGAGCCAAATAAAATTGCGGAAATAGACGAATTGGATAAAACAAATGTCAATTTTACCTGATACACAATTTACTTTTAACGTCTTTGTGAAGCGTTTTAACAGCCATCCTTCAAAAAACATTAATTAGAAATAGTATATGATTTTTCTTTAAATTCAATTATGTCTCCTTAGTTTAACGTATAACTGAAACAAATCTTGTTTTCTAAATGACAGTATGTTGACAGGTAATTTTTGTTCTCCAGAAGAAATTGATTCATGAAGTTTGAATATGTGAAAATATGTTTTTATTTTTCGGATAATTTACTGAAATCAAGATTTTGTTTTCACCATCTATTCAAAGTGAAAATAAGTTCTGTTTTTCAGTTTTAATGAGAAAATGGTGTAAAAAATATACTGATCTGTTTTATTTCTCTTTTTTTTATACTCAAATATGGAGTAATTTACTTTCCGTTTTTAGAGAAACTTCGTTAAAATTTACAAAAAAAAAAAAAAAAAAAAAATCTTGGCATCTAATTTAATTTTTCAAATTCTGAGAGTTAGTGTGACATCCTCGGATCAATGATAACCGTTATTAAGTAAATCGCGTTGCGTTCGATAGTCTAGGAGTAGTTGCGAAATACAAACACACGGTCAGATTTTAATATAATAGATTCGTGTTCATTTTCCTTTTCTTAAAATTATGATGTGATTTTTAGCCGAAAATTCTCATCTGTATATAACGGATACTCATGCTTAATAATCAGTATAGATTAAAAGAAAAACATTTAAATTTTTCGTTATAAATATGGCGTGAAACTCATCTACTTTCTATACTTACTGATCCTTGTATTATTAATGTAAGGAATTGATTTACACTCATTTTAAAACTTATTAGAAAATTCCCGTTTTATTTCAAATATGACGTCTCCATTTTCCCCAGAGAAATCCCTTTTTAATGACATAATTCTTGTTAATTTTCTTTACCAGGCAATTAATTTCAATACTGGCATAGGGAAAATTATGTTACTTTAACGAAATAATATTAAATCTTTAGGTTTTATCAATAAAAATGGAACTATTAACATTCGTCATTTTTTTAGGTAATCGAGTTATTTATTTTAGTTTTAAGAATGGAAAATCACTATTTATCGCTATCCATGACATCATTTACGACATGGATAATTTTGCGGAGCATATTATTGACATTTGCTAACCATTTTCTTTTGAAACTTCTTTTTACTTTTTTAAAATTTAAATAAAAAATACGGTATAATTATATTAGCCGTGCGCAGAAGGTAAAACGGCAAGTATTGTTACCATACAAAAGAAAAAAAAAGTGAATAAAAAACCCAAGATCATTTTATTTCACCAATCAAAGCATATCAGCTTTATTTTCGATAAATGACGTCATATTTGCCTGTTTCCTGTGGTTACGCATATTAAAACCTTGTATTATTATCAAAAACTAAAAAAAAGTACTTTTTATTTCCAATAATATTATTTAATCTTCTTCTTAACTCTTTAATTTTTTTTATTTCATCTTCATTTTTCCCGGGAAAAATTTTCAATTGAAACTAAATTGTTGAGTAAAAATTATTTTTTCTGGTTTTGAATTAGTTTTAGCAACGATAAAGTATTAGCAACGGTAAAATAAATTTAACCATTTTAAAATGCTATACGAAAAAATGTCCATTTATTCTCAATGAAAATAACAAAATTTTGAATTATTAAGAAAAATATTTGAATAAAATGAACAAAAACCAGCCTATGTTCATATGAGGGTTATAATCAACTTATATGCAAAGATACAGAATCATTAAATGCTCCATTTTGACACTGGCTTCAGCCTAACATTTGCACACAATCAGATTTATAGTATTATTAGGATTTCAATGCGTTTAAAATAGTGAAACATTATTTAAATAAACCGAAGACGATTTTTCTCCATAGACGTAATGTAACGGAATTCTTTTGACTGTCCCTGTAAAGTAACTATAAGTGCTATGCACAACATATTCCATATTAAGCTTCTTCTAATGCACCTTAGTGATATATATAAATTTCGATGCGTTTAAAATAGTGAAACATTATTTAAATAAACCGCAAATGATTTTTCCCCATAGACCGCAATGTAACGGAATTCTTTTGAGCGTCCCTGTAAAAAAACTATAAGTACTACACACTTCCGTTGAAATAGGGAACATGCTATAGATAACGGCAATAACATATAAAAATTGCAGAGGAATCCGATCATATTTACGGGAGTTAGAGCACGGACAGACGGCAAACGGCAGACGGCAGACGGCCATCCGGCAGACGGCAGACGGCCATCCGGCAGACGGCAGACGGCCATCCGGCAGACGGCAGACGGCCATCCGGCAGACGGCCATCCGGCCAGACAAACCGAAGTCATAAGCACTTTTCAACTAGGTTGGAAACTGCTAAAAATTAGAGGGACCAGATTATATGTTTACATTTCCTGCACAGATACCCTCGAAAACGATTGCCTCGCCTCATGGAGCTGTCCAAAACAGATGCGTTAACAGTTTATCTACTTCCTCAAATTTAGCCCCATGGTTCTTTCATCCATACAGTTAAAATATAGTACTATTACTTCAACACATATTTAGATGTCAACGTGTTTATTTATTTGGTACTTTCATGTTAGCTGGGTGCCAGTGATAACTCAAAGATTCTTATTGAAATTGGCATCATTTGAATTGCGACCCTGAGATTTTGTTATTTGTATTGATATGTTTGTGTTTATGTATATCATTATTGTATTTTAGCTATTTTTAGGTAAGTTTTTTAAGATATTATATTGCAATATTACAATAGTTGTTATTTCGTATTATCTAATAGTAACAGTTTGGCGAAAAAAAAGATTGGATATATTTAAAAAAAAATGGTGATCACTGGTGCCCGATCAACATAAAATTACCGTTTATTTTAATTTTAGCGTGATGAATACTAGAATTTTGCTGCAGTAATAGGCAACGTTTTAGCGTAAATCTTTTTATTTCGGGAATACATTAACATTTAGTTGTTCTGTTTATTATGATGAATGCTTCTATTAAACCAGAAGTTAAAATAAAATCTGCTGAAAGCCCCCAAATCGTCATTTTATTACATGTAGTAAAAATACATTTGCAAAACCATGCCCCACAACTTCTCCAGTACAGAGTTTGAATTAAAGTACTTCCGGAAGGAAAATTCATTTAAATGATGAAATAACTTCAACTGATGATGCTGTTAAAAGATACAGTATTGTTGATATTAATTTATCTTTTGAAAGTATAGAAAAATATTTGAAAAGTTATTTCTTCGTTTTACCCTGAGCTGTTAATCGTGCGGTAGAAATACCTCTTCGAAAGATACAATTGTAGTGGTCTTTCATCTAACATATCTATAGAATGCCAAAATTGTTAGATAAAGTAATATTACTGAAGTAAACAGAAGATTTATGCATGCATTTCGACCAATGGATTGGGGTATTCTGCTATGCGATTGTTTTGTTGAGCCATGGGAATTCTAGCACCTGTTTCAACAAAAGTAACATTCAGGCAGTAAATAAATTGGTTTCATTCTGGACAAAATCTTCTCAAAATTCAATGAAATGTTCTGATGAAAAAAAGATAACAGATTCCTCTGATGTGTCGTTAATACAGGAGTATTAGCAACTTACTACAAATCATGCGATTATTAGATATCGAGACAAAGGGACTGTTGAACAGCGTGAGTGGGGAAAATCTCACAAGGAGTATAGAAACATTTTATCCTGTCCCATTTATCCGATTTGACATTATTCCACGTTTGATTTAATCACACGAATATAAAAATTTACCGATTACTTCGTCTTACCGGAAAGGAATTTCCATCGCCTTACTTTCTTTAATAATTAATTAAAAAATCTATTCATATTTTTTATTTTTTTTTTCAATAATTTTCCATATCTTTCTCTATACAGGGATATAAAATACAAGATTGCATGGGTATGATTTCAAATACGTATATTTTAATAAAAAGCAGAGTTTCCATTTTTGGCGGAAGGGGACCTTTTTAAAAAACAATTCCCTAAAAATTCTGAAATCGCTGTACGAATTCCAAATGAACTTTATTGAAAAAAAGATGACAATTCATATATTGTGATAAAATATGGAAACCAGATGCATTTTACTGATACATAAAAACGTCTCAGAAATCAAAAAATGCTAACTCCTGAAAAAAAAGTAAAGAAAAAAAAAGAAAACATATAATTAAAAAATCTAAAATCTCTGGTGCATTCGGAGTTAACTTGAGTCTATCTTGAACGAAATTTACAGACGTCTGCCATCGTAAGATTTCCCTAGGTATCTCGTAGAGACAAACACCTACCCCCTTTACATTTATTTTTATTGTTATAGGTACAAGTAAACTTTTTTCAAATGCCAATTAATTATTAGTTCTAATCATCAGGTGATTAGTAGCAGCAAAATTTTTTAAATCTTTGGCAGGAGAACTGCTGTCTGCTACTAAGCACCTGGTGATTAAAGTTGACAATTAATTGCTGTCTAAGCTGTAGCTGGTTTCCACAGTCATAATATGGAGAAAAGGGTAAATCTGCCTGTGTATACCCAATATAAGTGTATATAATACATTCTGCATCATAATGGTCAAATGACAGTACTCTAGAGAAGAATTTGCCAAAGGTATATTTTGAGCAGATTTTTCACCAAAATTCATCAAATTGCCTTTTAAAGACATTTATTGTTAAATTATTTGATGATTTGAACTAAAAAAAACATTTTTAGCTTTATGAAGGATTTACATGAGCATAGTTTCATGAATAATTTAGTCTTATGAATAATTTACATTATTTAGTTTTGAATATGCATTGTTATGCATATCCTATATAAGTTAAATAAAAAATGCTGAACTGTTTTTAGTGATTAAATTTTATTCCTTTTGCTAAGATTATCGCACTTTTAATAATGCATATATTTTTCAATTGTTATATCTTTAAATTTAAAAACTTTGACCATTAAAACTAGTTTTAATACTTATTTGTTTGTTTGTGTCTTTATCCTTATCATTTTATTCCAGTTGAAATGCATTTATTAAATATGCAAAAATAGCTGTTTTTAAAATCTGAATAAAATGTTAGCGGGGATTTAATATTTGGCAATCTGCCTTATCGATCGAACGTTTCTAGAAATTATGTTTTATAAACAGAACAGTATCTGAAATGTTGTGTTCTTATCCTATTTGCATGTGCGTTTATACGTGTGTGTTTTCGATACATAAATTCTAAAACAAAGTTTCTATCACAGTAAATAGCTTTTGGAAAAATATTTCGAATTTATCTTTCTCCTTTTTCCATTTGTTTCTTATTTTATTATTTCAAAAGTTGCAGTTGATGAGTTTATTTGTGTCAAATTAAACACGTAAAAGAGAAAAAAAAGTGCTGTTTATGCTCATTTCTTAGGTTAATCTTTATGAAAAAGGGAAAGGAAAAAGATCAAATAACTTGGTCGCAGGAACAGGAAAAAAAACCTGGCGACCGTATTTATCAAGCTTTATTCTTGACCGTAGACTTAACGCGGAATAAACATATTCATTCCGTCAGGGGGAAAGTCATAGGAGTTTCCGTTGCACCTAAACCTCTCTTAAAGAGTCCTTCCACTTTATAATAAACTTCTGTATAACTGCTGCATTTTACCTATCCTTCATATTTTCCTCCCGTACTCACTTCATATTTTTGCGTACTAAGACTAAGTTTTAATTTCCGAATTTTCTTGATTAATAAGTGTTTTTCCTTGAAATGCAAATTCATTCATTTTATTTATTTCAAAGATATACAATTATTATACAGGCATACATACTTTAAATACAATAATCCAACATGGAGTGAAAAATTAGCCAGAGCCAGGAATCGAACCTGGGTCCACAGCGATCCGGGCTGCTGCTCTAACCACTGAGCCACTCCGGTCGATTCCTCAGTCTGCAATTTCTCACTAATAAACCATGTTGGAGAGAAAGTCACCAGACATCTAACAGACAGCCTTGAATGACCGGACAACGGTGAATAGATTTTTACTTCCACCGATCTGCGAATATATAATAAAACACACATAAATAACGCCTGCATTCAAAGTTTTTAAAGATATAGAATTATTATACAGACATACATACATTAACTACAATAATCCAACATAGAGTGAAAAATTAGCTTGAGCCAGGAATCGAACCTGGGTCCATAGCGTTCCGGGCTGTTGCTCTAACCACTGAGCCACTCCGGTCGATTCCTGAGCCTGCAATTTCTCACTAATAAATATTTACAATTATATATAAGCATAAATTATATTAATTATATACAAGCATAAATTATATTAATTATATTAAAGCATAAATTATATTAATTATATTAAAGCATAAATTATATTAATTATATACAAGCATAAATTAAATTAATTATATACAAGCATAAGTTACTTTATTAGTGAGAAATTGCATACTCAGGAATCGGCCGGAGTGGCTCAGTGGTTAGAGCAACAGCCCGGAACGCTATGGACCTAGGTTCGATTCCTGGCTCAGGCTAATTTTTCACTTTATGTTGGATTATTGTAGTTAATGTATGTATGTCTATATAATAATTGTATATATTTAAAAACGCTGAATGCAGGCGATATTTATGTGTGTTTTAATATTGTTTTATTTCATTTTATAAAATGAAACATTTGTCTAACATCACTCATTTTTATCCCATAAAAAAAATTACATTAAATCTTTCTTTTTATGTTGGGAGAGCTAGAAAGTTTTATGACATTTTCTGCTTTGAAGTGCAAAATGTTTTATGCATCAAAGTGATCTTCAGAGTGGAAATCCTCGTATATAAATAGATAATAAATTATTCTAAATAGCAACAGCGTTTCCTGTGGGTGCAATTTCGAAACGAAAGATATGCATATTTTTTACATGACTTAAAAATACAAAATAAATAATCAAAATAAATAAATAAAATAAAAATAATAAACTATAATTAAATGAGATAATATTTATTCGAAAAATGCATGTTCTGTGACACATTACTGCTATTATTTCATTAGTTATTATTAGTTCAGTCAAAGTTATGACTGAATAAACATTAGATTATGTTATGCAAATCAAATATTTAGTTATTGCGCACCAACAAAATTTATTCATAAAATGGAATAACAATTAAACGATTGGAACCAAAAATTATTTTACAAATTTCATAGATCTGAAATCGTGAATAGTATAAAAATTGAATGTGAAATAGTTATCTCACAATTTATTTTGAAAAATTTCTATAGAATAAGCAATTAAAAAATATTTAGCGATTAAAAAAATGATAAAATGAGATAGTATTCTTGTACATTGTCATTGATGGTAAATTGTTATTTTAATTTCACTTATTTAATGTTCTTATTATGTAATAATAATAAATGTCCATACATTATTTATTATTGCTTCATTTATGTTTCATCATTTAGTAATAATAACAATAAAAAAAGTTGGCTTCATTCTTTTTTACACCGTTGGCGATTTTAAATTCAAGCATAAGTATCATTTTTTAAATTTAAAATAGAATCAAGTTTTCCGAAAATAATGTGAAAAAAAACTTAACAAATACCAGGAGGATGTTATGTCTATTTAACCCTGATGTGATACGACTATACGACATTTCGCAAACTTCTTCAAAAATTCTTATTTAGCCTATACCCAGGTGAATAATGCGCAAAAAAACTATATTCGTTACATTTCAGTAAACGTTAACTTTTGTGATTTTAATAGCTACTTTTAATTTAAAAAACATGTCCGTGAGTAACGCCAGCGTCATATTGAGGGTAGCAACGACCCGGATAATCCCAATTCCTTTTAATCGCAAAATTAACTTCTAAATTTGTTCACAATTCTAATTTTTAAATTATCGAATAGAAAAAAATATATATATACTTTCAGATGCAGTTCATTTGAAAACTGTATCTCAGTTTACTGTGTTGTTATGATTTTTAAAATACTTTTCAAGCATGTTTTTTTTAATCCATCTGATTGCATAAAAAATAACACTCTTGCACTAGAAATAATGTAAATAGTTTCCGGCTAACATTCCATAACAAAACTTAAACCACTAAAAAATAAATCAATAAGTAAGTAAAAGAGTAGGTCTAAGCACCTGGCATGCGGCTAATATGATAGTAATACCGTTTTTAATAAGTTTAAAAGCTTTATTCTTTGAATGCATAATAGATATATTTCATATATTTTTTTGTCTAAATGTTGGGCAATCTAAAAAAACATATATATTAAATATTAAAACTGCTAGAGTCTTCAATTAAAAATTATTTTCACCTATGCTCTGTATACCGGGTAATATGTTCTGTAACTAGGTCATCCCGGCTACATAAAAATGGACGAAAGATCCCTTTCTGTATGATAAACTAGTTTTTGAGAAAAATGTGTAAGAAAAAGATTGCCATCTCATCGGATCATTATAAAATAAGCATTATTGGAAATATAAGATATGATTTAGTCCATATTAGATAAAAAAATTATGTTCGCTTCACCACATTTTCCAAATCACCCCAACGAATAACGAGGAAGGTGTAATTTGAGTGGAACGTGTAATAGGCGAGGCAAGTGAATACAGTCCGTAAACAAAGTGTCTTCGAAAGTCCGTAAACGCGTTTTTTTTAAAGATAATTTTTGTTAACTAGCCAACAACGAATGGTACTATGTTTTACGTCAGGAGGTTATTCAGAGTATCTATTCATGCAATAATACAAGTACCTATGTTCGTGTTTTCAACAAAGATTATTTTTGGTGCAACAGCTGCGTTATCATAATTTTGAATTTTTATCTAATTCGATGCGTCGAAAGCGTATGCTACTTTAGTCAATTCTTATACAATTCGAGCAAGGAGTCTTGTTTTGCACAGCATATGGGGTCTTGACACCCCGTGTAAAAAATGTAAAATGAATATATTCTAATAATGTAACATAATAAGAAAAGCAGTGTAATTGCCAAGAAAACTACAATCGATAATGACTCATTAGAAGTGATTTTCATCATATTTGTGATAGTTCTCGTTATTTGTGGGATGAAATTTCATTACTCCTCTTCCTCGATGATGTATCCACCTTGTTGCAATGGTATGGACTTGCGTTATACAATGATATCTCAGGCTTATGCAGGCGGGAGCATCTGCTCTTGGTAGGGTCACCCAAGCCAGGCAGGTTCAAAGTAGGCAGATAGGTGTTCAGACTCAGATAAGTTTCGTGGTTAGGAAATATTTATAGGAAATATTTAAAAGGAAATATTTAATAAAATAACGAATTTAAGAAAATAGGTTTTTTATAAGGAAGTACTCTTATGAAATGTGATTTTTACATCTTATCTGTCGGGAAATTAAAAGTGAATTTAAGTAGATCAGGATAAAAAATGTTTTGAATATTCACAGTAATGGAATATTTTTAAGAAAGGGAATATTTTAATTGACTAGGGTTGTAAATGGAATACTAATAAAAGGAATTTTTTATACAATAAATTTAATAGGATATGGAATTTTAAATTTAATAATATATATGTACACACGCACAAGATTTGCTCATATTATATATATAGAGGAGAAGGTGTAAAAATGGGCACAAGTATAAATATGGGAAACTCACCCTAAGTGGCTATGGGAGCTTCTGAAGACTGGCGACCAGGACTGTAGATGACGCATTTGTTGATATGAGATAGCAGACAGCAGTTGGAACCATTCATTCAAGTACTGTGGATGCAGCGTGAGTTATTGTGTGAATTCGTATTTGTTCTGGACTGCAAACTTTTGACAGCCATCTGAAATCGTTCTCTTTTCATGTTATTATAGTTAGTTTAAAATAATTTCACAGTGATATCCAATAAACGGAGATCCTAAGCTACTTTTAGAAACACGCCTTTAGTCACGCACGAATTTAGTTTACATGTGAAAGTAGCCATCTTTCTTAGGTGGGGTTGGTGTAAATATGGGTATCCGACGTTATTCGTTATTAGTTCTCGTTAGTCCGACGTTTTTAGTTCTCGTTATTTGTGGGATGAATTTTCATTACTCCTCTTCCCCGATGATGTATCCACCTCGTTGCAATGGTATGGACTTGCGTTATAAAATGATCTCTCAGGCTTATGCAGGAGGGAGCATCTGCTCTTGGTAGGGTCACCCAAGCCAGGCAGGTTCAAAGTGGGTGTCCATGTCCAGACTAAGATAAGTTCCCTAGTTAGGAAATATTTATAGGAAATATTTAATAGGAAATATTTAATATAATAACGAATTTAAGAAAATAGGTTTTTTATAAGGAAGTATTCTTATGAAATGTGATTTTACATCTTATCTGTCGGGAAATAAAAAGTGAATTTAAGTAGGTCAAGATAAAAAAATGATTTAAATATTCACGGTAATTGAATATTTTTAAGAAAGGGAATATTTTAATTGACTAAGGGTTGTAAATGGAATACTAATAAAAATAATTTTTATACAATAAATTTAATAGGATATAGAACTTTAAATTTTGTAATATATATGTACACACGCACAAGATTTGCTCATATTATATATATAGAGGAGAAGGTGTAAAAATGGGCACAGGTGTAAATATGGGCAACCCACCCTAAGTGACTATGGGAGGTGCTGAAGACTGTCGACCAGTACTGTAGATGACGCATTTGTTGATATGAATGTACAGACAGCAGTCGGAACCATTCATTGAAGTAGTGTGGATGCAGCATGAGTTATTGTGTGAAATGGTATTTGCTCTGGACTGCAAATTTTTGACAGCCATCTACAATCGTTCTCTTTTTATGTTATTATATTAATTTAAAATAATTTCACAGTGATATCCGAAAAAACGGAGGTCTTCAGCTACTTTTAGAAACACGCCTTTAGTCACGCACGCCTTTAGTTTACATGTGAAAGTAGCCATCTTTCTTAGGTGGAGTTGGTGTAAATATGGGGTGTCATTTAAAGGCGGCCTCTAATTACACTACCTTTTCTCTTAAACAACATAAATTATTTCATTATTTTTGTACGTGAAAACGACAATTATCTACAATATACACAATACCAAATGTATTATAAAATAGGTAAGAGAACGTTAAAATTACCTTAGATGTAGATAATAATAAATTTATAGGTAATTATAAGGGCATTTTATTATCTATAAATCCTCAAAGCATTCCTTAGTTTTATTTTATAATATATCTGGTAATATGCGTAATCTAACATAATGGCTTAATGACAGGGGGCAGGAATGGGAAGACCAAAGACCTTCCGGACTCAGCAGATTACTGTGACCCTCCCCTTGTGGACAGCTATGATGGTATCAATCTGAATATAAACGAGGGGGATAAACCAGATTCGAGCGATGCAACTTGCATCTTTTGTGATGGAAAATTCTCTGAAGACACTCGCGGAAAAGTGTGGGTTAAATGTGTTATTTGCAAAATGTGGGCACACTTAGATTGGGCCGGGGCTGAAAGTGCCAGTTATTTTTGCGATTTCTGTAAATATTTTTTTCTGTAATAAATGATTTCTCTACAATTTTGTATTGTTTTAGCCTGTTTTAAAACATTTTAAACTATTTTTGTGACATTTTTGGAGAATGCCCATATTTGCACCCCATTTTTTTCTGGTTCTTTTTAAAAAGCTTTTGGTAAATCTTCGTTTTCGAATTGAAATAATTGATATTAATCATTGTTTTGCCTCCTGTCAATTAGTAAACTTGTTATACTTGTGAATGAAGGTAAAAAATCTGAATTTTCAAAGGGAAAGTCACTTTAAGACAAAACAAAGGTGCCCATATTTACACCTTTTCCTCTATTAATAACTGAAAAAGCGGATGAGAAATATTGGTGCAGAGATTAAGGATATTGTAAAGGGAATATTTTCTAGGCATAAGGAATAAAATTTCCATTTTTAGAAAGGACATGATAAGGCATGGACGTAAATATAACAACCACATAAAAGAAAAAAATATCTTTTTATTACGGTGATTTTTTAAACTAAATTAATAAATCTGTATAAGCATTTATCGAGATTATGATAAAATGAAAGATTCAACTTCATCTTCAGGATATAATACTGAAGGAATAGTGAAAAACGCAAATCTATGTAAAACGTAAATTCGTTACGATAAAACTTTTTTTTAAAGAAAATAGTATAAACAGATAAATAAAGAATTCGTCAACTAATTTTTATCATTCTCATAAGTGTCATACTAATGTATAGAAATCATAGTATTCAATTAAAAATTACGATAAGACAGACAGAATTAATATATATATATATATATATATATATATATATATATAGATATTCTGCCTCATATTCTACAAAATCTATACTCATATGTGAAGAAGTGGTTGTGACAAAATGGTGCAGATATTAATATTAAGAATAGTGTAGAGAGAATATGTTCTAAGCATAAGGAATAAAATTTTCATTTTTATAAAGGATATGATAAGGCTTAGACGTGAATATAACGTCCACATAAAAGAAATCAAAGGGATATTTTTGTTACGATGACTTTTTAAACTAAATTAATAAATCTGTATAAGCATTTATCTAGAATATGATAAAATAAAAGATTCAGCTTCATCTTCGGGATATAAAATTGAAATAATAGTGAAAAACGCAAATCCATGTAAAACATAAATTCATTATTATAAAACGTTTTAAAAAAGAAAATAGTATAAAGAGATAAATAAAGAATTCGTCAACTAATTTTTATCTTTCACATAGGTGTCATACTAATGTACAAAAATCTTAATATTCAATTAAAAATGAAGGTAAGACAGACATAATATTAAAACATATTCTGCCTCATATTTTACAAAATCTATGCTCATAAGTAAAGAAGTGGTTGTGACAAAATGGTGCAGATATTAATATTAAGAATAGTGTAGAGAGAATATGTTCTAAGCATAAGGAATAAAATTTTCATTTTTATAAAGGATATGATAAGGCTTAGACGTGAATATAATGTCCACTTAAAATAAATCAAAGGGATCTTTTTGTTACGATAACTTTTTAAGCTAAATTAATAAATCTGTATAAGCAGTTATCGAGAATATGATAAAATAAAAGATTCAGTTTCCTCTTCGGGATATAAAATTGAAGGAATTGTGAAAAACGCAAATCCATGTAAAACATAAATTCATTATTATAAAACGTTTTAAAAAAGAAAATAGTATAAAGAGATAAATAAAGAATTCGTCAACTATTTTTTATCTTTCACATAGGTGTCATACTAATGTACAAAAATCTTAATATTCAATTAAAAATGACGCTAAGACAGACATAATCTTAAAACATATTCTGCCTCATATTTTACAAAATCTATGCTCATAAGTAAAGAAACGATTGTGACAAAATGGTACGAAGATTAAGAATAATGTAAATCGAATTTTTTCTAAACATAAGGAATAAAATTTTCGTTTCCACAAAAGATATGATAAGGCGTGGACGTGAATATAATGTCCACTTAAAATAAATCAAAGGGATCTTTTTGTTACGATAACTTTTTAAGCTAAATTAATAAATCTGTAAAAGCAGTTATCGAGAATATGATAAAATAAAAGATTCAGTTCATCTTCGGGATATAATGCTGAAGGAATAATGAAAAGCTTAAATCTATGTAAAACATCAATTCATTACGATAAAGCTTTTTTAAAAGGAAATAGTATAAACAGATAAATAAAGAATTCGTCAACTAATTTTAATCATTCTCATAGGTGTTATACTAATGTACAAAAATCTTAATATTCAATTAAAAATGACGTTAAGACAGAAAGAATTTAAAAAATATTCTGCTTCATATTCTACAAAATCTATGATCAGAAGTGAAGAAGCGGTTGTGACAAAATGGTGTGGAGATTAAGAATAATGTAAAGGGAAATTTTTTTCTAGGCATAAGAAATAAAATTTCATTTTTAGAAAGGATATGATAAGGCATGGACGCGAATATAACGTCCAGATAAAATAAATCTAAATGATCTTTTTGTCACGAAGACTTTTTAACTAAATGAATTAGGATATCCATAAGAATTTATCGAGATTATGATAAAATAAAAGATTCTGCTTAATATTCATGATATAATACTGAATGAATAATAAAAATTGTAACGTCCATGTAAAAAAAAGTGTTCATTATGTAGACAAATAAATACTTTATAGACTTACCTAAAAAGTTCATTTCAGAAAAGTTTCAAGGAAACTTTAAAGAAAAATTCATACCGTCTTTAATTAATTTCACGTAAGGAGGTGAAGTTAAATGTTTATTCTACTAAAAATTATCACCAAATGTAAAAATTGTAATGTAACAATAGAAAAAACTGTCTTTTTTTAACTACCTTTGTAAAACTCCATAACTGTATGCAACATTAATACGTAAATATACGAATGCTATTTTAGAATATATGCCTTCACATTCTCTATACTAAAATTTTTCCTTAGAAAGAAGGCCTTCTTTTTTAATATAGACTTTATATTTTCTTTACAAAATTAAAATTATTCAGAATTACAGTTAAAATATTTAGCTTAAGGATATTTTTAGATCACGCATACCATATACAGAATATTTTTGTTGAGTGTTATTTTAGTCCGTGAACTAAAAATTCTTTAAGTACAAGACATTTGTTCAAACTATGCAATAAGATGACAAAAGTTTTACATAAATGATAAAAAAATATATCAAAGATTTAGAATGAATCCTAAATGCTTCACTTGGATTTAGATTGGAAGGATGTCTTAAAATACTCTAAATTGGATGCTCTTCTAATGAAATTAAATAATAATATCTCGGAATACCATTCCCAAATATATTTTATTTATTTATTATTTTTTTGTATTCTAAAACTATTAAATTATACGTTATGATTTTTTTTTCTTTTGAATAGAGGATTATAGTACTATACGTTGGTACAAAAGTACATGCAGTTTAGTAGCAAACAATAATTAACCAGTGTAAGAATTGTTTAGCCGATTTTCTTTTATAAATAATTTCAAGTCTAGAGCTGAGAATGCATTAAAAAGCAACACGATTTTTTTTTACTTTGCCCAGAAACAATGCAGTAAATCTTAGTGATTTCCTTTCTCATTTTTAACACTTTCCAACCTAGTTGAAAAGTGTTTATGACTTCGGTTTGTCTGCCGTCTGGCCGTCAGTCCGTGCTCTAACTCCCGTAAATATGTTCGGATTGCTCTGCAATTTTTATATGTTATTGTCGTTATCTATAGCATGTTCCCTATTTCAACTGAAGTGTGTAGCACTTATAGTTTTTTTACAGGGACAGTCAAAAGTTTTCCGTTACATTACGGTCAATAGGGAATAATCGTTTCAAGTTCATTTTGATGACGCTACGTCATTTAAAACACAATGAAATTGATATATAATTATGAAGCGCATTAAAACATGTTTTTTGTAGAGAATGGGGTGCAAAGCATTTATTATTTATTTACAGGGTCAAACAAAATAACTATGTTACATATCGTCCTGTGGGGAAAAATCGTCTGCAGTGTAATTTAGTGATATTTCACTATTTCAAACATAATGAAAATTATATGCATTACTGAGGTGTACTATAAATTGCTCTCTTGTGTGCATTGCGTTTATTTACAGGGACACACAAAAGATATTGGTTACAGTACATGTGCGATATATACAGTCCATGTGTGATAAGTGCGTTTTCAACTTTGGTTTACGTTTTAAGTTTAACATTTTTTTTCTTCATAGCACGTGTGTGTTTATAAACTCGGTTCATCATAGTGGGCTACACAAGGGAATTCATAAGTATTACAGACTATGGGAGTGAATTGCTTAAGGGTAGTTTTTAATTGTGTTTTCGCATTTTCAAGCTGAACTATATTTAGTAGACTAATAGAAGTTTGTGGAATATAAATAAATTCATATACAGGGCTACGCAAAAAATATTGTCGTTTACGTTTGGTAATTGCTGCGAGTGAGTTTTAAGTTGCCTTTTAGCTTAATAGGTGGTGTGTACAAAAATCTTCAAATAATATACAGGACAGTACAAAAGATTTCGAGTGTATTTCCATCGATTGGCGAAAATTGCTAAATGTGAATATTCTAACTGAACTAAATTTTATCATACTATATGTATCCACATCTATTGATCATATATAAGGTAAAGCCAGGAGAGATGACGCAGTCGGAGAGATTGCGCACATAGAGGTTTGGGGGGAAGGAGTAGAGTGAGCGTGCAGCGACTACAGGTAGTTGTACAACAACAGTAGTGGAGTGTCTACTTGAAAGTGCACGTTGATTGCTTTGAGCGTTTAAGATAAAGTATTGCTATTTTGTTTTGTTTTCCCAAAGTAAGTGCTTGAATTTTCATAGCTCTTCATCAGAATTTCTATACAATGTCAATAGTACAAAATATTTTTAACTTAAACGATTTCTCATAAGCTACTAATCTAGACTAACAATGTGAACATCAACGGTTCGTTTTAGAAGAGGTCTTGTTTAAATAAAAGGCCGCGCAATTTCTCCTGCCGAAATTGGAGAGTTTGCGCATTTGCTACATAGGAGAGATGGTGCAGTGTTCCCATTCGTTTCTATGGTAGGAGAGATTACGCAGCTTATTGGTAAATTTCCATAAAAAAAAAATAAAAAATGAAAATGGACTAATTTTAAGTTAAACGTGTTATTAAGTAACATTATTTTATTTTTTAATCTCATCTGGACTTGCTTTTTCTGATTCTTTAATTTTTTTTCCTTTAATTAAAATTTTTTAATCGTTTTTAAAATGATTTCCTTTTTCTGATTCTTTAATCATTTGGTTGAAATATTCACTCCTAATACAATAATATTTGTTCACAAAAACCTTACAGCAATGTCATTTAAGTGTAATTATTAATGTTAACAATTTAATTGTAGTTATTATAAGTAACAATCTCTCCTACCCATGTGCGCAATCACACCAACCCTATAAGGAGAGATTGCGCAAAATAACTTTATTGGTTTTATTACAATTGTTCTATTAAATTGCAACATAACAACAAAATAGCAATGGAAATGCATAAAAAACAAATGAAGTAAAAGTTATTCAGGAATAGTTTAGCAAAAAATTAATATTTAGATTTTTTATTGCTATTCTTTTGAATTGTGCGCAGACTATCCTAGCTTTACCTTAGAGCTGCACAAAATAATTGACTACTTTTTTGACACTGGGAGATAATTTCGGAAACTCTATTTTTCAATGTGTTATATGTTTTCTAAACTGTTTACTTACATATCTTCTTTCACCTCATTTAACGTTGACGTTTCGCTACAGTTTTCTGGCTGTGTTGGAAAGTGTTTCATAATCTATGCTTGATGCATGATTTTTCGTTCTTGTTTTAATTTATTGCACGTCAGAATGCATGTGTAGTACAAGAACTGAGACTATTTATTAAAGATTTTTTTCCTAACAAGGGATTTTGTCTGTAATTTATGCATTGCATTTTATATATTTAATTCATTTCTTTACTGAGTAGTAGATCGATCACATTCTTCGGGCATGTGAGAACATCTGTCGCAATTGTGAGAAAAATCTCATGGAGCAAGTTTTCGACAGTTAAGATTAAATTTGTTTTTAAAAATAAAAATAAGAAGTTATGATTTTTGTTTGTGCAAGGTATTAAAAGAACATAGCAAAATGTGTGTGGTTGGCTTTTTCTTTCAATTATTTTAACAAGCCACATGATTAATTAACCTTCCTACCCTGTTGAAAGTTTACCCAGTCTTAATGAAACATTTCACACCAGAATTTTTATTTACATCTATTTAACATATTTATTTAACTTAGTTCTCAGTGAGTGTTTTTAAAATATATTTCATACAGAAATTTCTGGTTCGAATCGAGTGAAATGAATTATTGAAACGGGTCGATTCGACCCATTCAGGGTAAGAAGATCCAAACATAAAATTTTCTTTCCAATAGATCCCACCACTTTCGAGAATGTATTTCTTGACATGATTTATTTAATTTATTTTGTTTAGCTGTCAGCATTAATGCAAACTTTAATCAGTTATCTACTATAATTAGTTTCTAAGATTCGTAATAGAGAGTTTTTGATTTAATTGAAAGTGTTAGTGATTCAGTAAGTACCTGATAGTTTCGCTAAGTATAAATGCGAAATGTTAGGCATCTATATTAATTTTCTTCTATTCCGAATTGATCTACATATTCCACTTCCTAGTAGTTTACATGTTGGTTATAAGATGAGGAACCTAAAGCCAATGATCTTGGAGTAAAACTGTATAAACGTGACGTATATGTAACCATATAAACCTGAAGTTTTGGATTTAAAAATGCTTTCGGCTGACTACATTATGAAAACATAATACAGTACTGTCCTGTAATCACATCTTTTGAAAAGACACATATTGTCCAAATTTTCATATAAAACAAAAATACTCTGAATTATTTATACTATAATTGTACTATGTAACTATGTAACTATGCTAATGTAACTATGGTAGGAAGTTCTTAGTCGCCACTGTATTGAAAAATAATTATATAAGTAAAGCCGACATTTAATCATTTGCCGAGTCATTTCGAAACATATGTAAAATAATTATAGTTAAATATACATTGAATAGGTAGACATTTTACTTGTTTAATTATTCAGTTAGTTATTTTTAGAGGAATCATATTGGTTATAAAATGAGGAACGTAAAGACGTTGATCTTGAGTAAATCCGTATACCGCCCAGTGAATACTAGGCATGAACGCTGACACAAAAATGGCGGCGCTCGTAGGTGGAATTTGTAAAACCTTTGTACGGTCCCTTAATTTTACACCCCAGTATTTTCTAAAAGTTTTCCTTAACTTATTTAATCTCAGAAACAGAACGCGGAGAAAACTTTTAGAAATTATTGGTATTTCAAGAGACCGTACACATGCTAAAAAAATTCCGACTACGACTGCCGCAATTTTTGTGTCAGCGCACAGACCTAGTATTCAGTAGGCGGTGATCCGTATAAACGTGACGTATATGTAATCATATATACTTGAATTTTTGAATGTAAGGATGCTTTCGGCTGACTACATTATAAAAAAATAATACAGTACCGTCCTGTAATCACATGTTTTGAAAATACATATATTGTCAAAATTTTCTTATAAAAAAAATATCCTGAATTATTTATACTATAATTGTACATTAACTATGGTAGGAAGTTCTTAGTCGCCACTATATTGAAAAATAACTATATAAGTAAAGCCGACATTTAATCATTTACCGAGTCATTTAGATACAAATGTAAAATAATTATAGTTAAATATGCATTCAATACCTAGACATTTTATTTGTTTAATTATTCAGTTAATTATTTGTAGACGAATCAACTGTAAGTTCAAAGTCTCAAATTTTCCGGTATGAGAATGTTGCCATCCAGCCACAATTTTAAAAAGTATTTCGTCTAAAAAAAAAAAAAAAAACAGGCATGTTTTTTATAAAGTAAAAAATTTACCGGTCTATTTTTCTCGTTTTTTCGAATATCTGAACTGGCCCGATACTCTGTCATAATAATATCTGTCATGTGGACTAAATGCGATATAAAAAAAATCAATTTCAAAGTTAAACATGTTGTATAGAGTATATCAATACGTTCCTCAAACTTCCTATCTACTTGATTTTTCTGTTACTCTTATTGATACTCTCTTTGTATTCTCAAACATTTGAAAAAGTCCGAGAAATTTCCAATATGACGTCAGATTAATTTTCTTTTTAATTCGATTATGACGTCCTATTAACCTGCTTTCTGCAGTTACGCATACTAATATTCCTTGTATTATTGAGAAATGTTTGAAAATTTCCGTTTTATTACCAATATGACGTCATATTAATCTTTTTTTTTCAATTGGTGAAACTTATCATTTCATTTTCCTTTTTCACGTGGAAATCTTTCAATAGAAAATTAATTATTGTAGAAAGAATTTTATTGTGCATTTTTAATTAGTGGCAACTGCTATAACGAAAAATGTTTAAACTTAATAGGAAAAGGCTGTTAGATTTTTGGTTTTCTATCTCTCAATACTAAAATAATACGAGTTTTTCAAAATTTTATGATTTTCAGCGTGACAGTAGGTATTCAACTGTAAGTACACAAAATTTCAAGTCTTTAAGTTATACAGTTTCTGAGAACCGACTCTGTGACGGACAGACAGAGATACGGGACGAATAGGGTTTCGTGAGATGAACGAAACCCTAAAAACGTCACAGCAAATTCACACAAACAATGCATATCATCACTTTTAATTTATTCAGAATTATTTTAATCAATACATAATATTTGCAGATTTAGATGAAATCAAAAGTATTGTTTGTTTTAAATCTGAAATCTAATATATCATTCCTGGAGCCATCCCTAATATTAAGCGCGGTAAACGTCTGTGTGTGTGTGTGTGTGTGTGTGTGTGTGTGTTTCTGTCTGTGCACTCCGCCTTTGTACCCGCAAAGGCTCCTGGACTAATCGACGCACCGACGGCGGACACGTACCGAAAAATTCGCAAAAAAAGCGCGACGCTCAAGTTTCGATCGGGTCGGGCCTCCGACCCGGACCCGGGGCGTTATTAATGAGCGAAAGTGTTTTAATTACCGACCGAAACCGAACTGGAAAAATAATCGAAAAAAATTTCCGTTTTGATAATCGCAGACATCCAAATCGTCGCTTTTTAACGCATCATCGAATTTAAAAAAAATGTACCGGAGGTATCGATCCGAAAATCGGGGTACGCACGCGGCCGATTTTTGTCGTTCCAAAGCGTCAAATTTTTTGAAATTCGGACCGTAACTTTTCTTTATTTCGGCCAAAAACTGACCAGACATCCAACATCGACCCCAGACGTGAAAAAAGGTTGCCGTAAAGAATGCAGTGTCGACAGATACGAGATCAAATCGCCCCACTCCTTTTTGAAACAAGTGGAAATAATGACTCTACATTCGCGAAAATTTGCTAACACGTGTATAAAAAAACCGCGAATTCAACAACAAAAAATTCGTAAAAATCGACCAGTAATTTTTGAAGATATCAATTAAAACTCATTAATGACACGGCAAATGAATTTATTTCTATTCCGGAGAGACAGCTTCTTTTTTATTTCAACATTCAACGCAGACGAATCGTCTGTGGATAAGTCATTTCTGAAAGAGATAAAATAGTCACGTGACTTTCAACTGCGTTCTTTCAGAGGGGGGGGGGCATTTCAGAATCTAAGGGGCGCATTAATTCGAAACTTTGACAGGGCGACTCAAAATGGATTCTGCTTTCAGAATATCTAAAAATTACTCTCATATCTTCATTAGGAGCCGATATATTATTTTATTGTGTAATTAATCATCGTTATTTGTATAATTAAAGCAAAAGAAAGATTTCTTTTACAGTGCCGGCTAGATATTACGATTTTAAGAAGTAGGCCGCGTCTAAAAACTGCCATAACGAGTATCTTAAGTTTTTATTTTAGAGTGGCAACCAGATATTATGATAGGGAAAAGCGGGCTTAACCCGTTATCGATTTTTTTTTTTTTTTTTTTTTTTTTAGTTTTAAGTTTTTCTACAGCTCACTGTCTTTGAACTAGAACTTAGGTAGTCTACATAAGTTGTTTGAGGAAAAGCAGTGTCATCGCCAACCCCCCCCCCCTCCCCCCGCTTTTTATGACAGTGCCGGCTAGATATTAGGATTTTAAGAAGTAGGCCGCGTCTAAAAACTGCATTATTATTTTAAGTTTTAGTATTTTAAGTTTTTGTTTTAGAGTGGCAACCAGATATTACGATAGGGAAAAGCGGGCTTCGCCCGTTATCGATTTTTTTTTTTTTTTTTTAGTTTTAAGTTTTTCTACAGCTCACTGTCTTTGAACTAGAACACAGGTAGTCTACATAAGTTGTTTGAGGAAAAGCAGTGTCATCGCCAACTCCCCCTCCCCCCCCCGCTTTTTTCTTTTAACTGTGGTCCGTTTCTATAACTAAGAAACTATGTTACGGATGTCCACCAAACTGATTCCAAACATCATAATTAAAGTAATAAGGACCCCCTATCCAGATATTATGATAGGGAAAAGCGGGCTTCGCCCGTTATCGATTTTTTTTTTTTAAGTTATAAGTTTTTCTACAGGTCCCTGTCTTTGAACTAGAACTCAGGTAGTCTAAATAAATTCGACTCGACATCGATAGAGCTTACCGATTTTATTTCGTTTTTTCACCACTAGGGGGCGCTTTCCTATCTTCGGTTCTACGGGCATGAAAACGACGGGGTATGGCTCATTCGACTCGACATCGAAAGTCTTAACGATTTCAGTTATGATCATATAAACAGATTGCGCCACCTGGTGGCGGAAGGTGGAACTAACGTATAATGCAGCGCGTGCGCAGCACGACTGCTATACGGTGCCGCAAGCAGCGGGGACAAGAGCCGCAGGTTTTCGTTCAGTTAGAGGTTTATACTATTCCATGTGCAATTTAAGGGATTATCCGGTGCATGCTTAGCACGACCGTCATACGGTGCCGAAAGCAGCGGGGACCAGGGTCGGAACGACTGCTATACGGTGCCGCAGGCAGCGGGGACCGAAATCACCCACTCGTGGACAGCCACCCGTGAGGTATAGGAACAATAAGTCCACGAGGGGAAAAATAAACACTACCCGGCACCGATAGCACCCATCCGTTCCAACCCCCACCGCAGGAGGCGCCTGTTTATTAGATTTGAAACAATGAATATAATTACATAACAATAATAAAATATAAAAGGTAAAAAATAACAATTTTTTGCAAATTGAAAGTTAAATATAAAATATTTTCGAAGTTCTATAAGTTCATAATGTCCTAAATTTATGGTATTTTAGTTCAGAAAGTCAATGGTCAGTTCAGTCAATTTTTTTTTTAATTCTTTCGTAATGAAAGAGAAATTTTTATTGAGAATATTATAATTCTCTTTTAACTTTTGAGAGTTTGAAGGATTGAAAATGATATTACGAAGGTTATATCTGAGAGTTTCGTTCTTATCAAAAGGGAAGTGATGGATCATAAGAGGGCAGCATCCGAATATGTAGTGAACTGCATCTCCTTCTGCTTTATCGCATGGACATCTAGGTGAGGCTCTTTTTCTTATTTTATGTAAGTATTGTGGGAAACTGCCATGGTTACTCAGATAATACGGCAGTGTTGGCTGTTTGCAGAGATAATTTGAATCGACTTTATTTATAATTTTATAGGTATCTCTGCCCTTATTACATGAGTCCCAAATGGCTTGCCAGTCAGAGATGGTTTTCTTTTTAAAATACAATTTTGCTATTGAAATGGGGAACAACAGATCTTTTCTTGATTGATATTGGTCTTGTAAGATGGCTTGCTTTGCTAGGAGATCAGCTCTTTCGTTGCCAGTATCACCCACATGAGATTTAGTCCATGTTATTATAATGGATTTATCAGGAATTTGAAGTAATTGATTGTAAATGTTTTTGATAATGTAGTTTCTAGGAAAAGCAACTTTTAATACTTCCATAGAAGAGTAACTATCTGTAATAATTAGTAGTTTATTGTAGTCGGAGGTTGAGAACCATTTTATTGCTTTATAAATTGCCATTAATTCTGCTTGATATATGTTATTCAGTGGATGATGTCGTATTGCTTCATCATGTATATTATTTCCATCTTTATATATGGTGAAAGCACTGGCTACACCCCCGAGCCGGAGGTTCGTTCAGTTAGAGGTTTATACTATTCTATGTGCAATTTAAGGGATTATCCGGTGCGTGCGCAGCACGACCGGTATACGGTGCCGAAGGCAGTTTGGACCAGGGTCGGAGGTTCGTTCGGTTAGAGGTTTGTACAATTCAATGTTCTAATTAAGGGATTACCCGGTGCGTGCGTAGCACGACCGGTATACGGTGCCGAAGGCAGCGGGGACCCGGGTCGGCGGTTCGTCCGGTTTGAGGTTTTACAAGATTCAAGATTTTCTACAATTCGAGGCACCGATGTAAATTAGGGGCCCGCTGGCGGGCGAAGCCAGCTAGTCACTAATATTAAGCGCGGTAAACATCTGTGTGTGTGTCTGTGCACTCCACCTTTGTACCCGCAAAGGCTCCTGGACTAATCGACACACCGACGGCTGACGCGTACCGAAAAATTCGCAATAAAGGCGCGACGCTCAAGTTTCGATCGGGTCGGGATTCCGACCCGGACCCGGGGAGTTATTAATGAGCGAAAGTGTTTTAATTACCGACCGAAACCGAAGTTGGAAGAGAAGTCAAAACAGCGAAAAGTTCGCCTCCGCCGAGGGTTGCCGGTACACGTCCGGTCCGGGAAGGAAAAGGCAGGGGTTTCCCAGGGAGCGATTTAAGCCCCAAACCGCAGCGCAGGTCCGACCCCTATCTCCGGAAGTCGGGGGGTCAGAAATTCGTAAGTCGCACGTACGCAACCGGGACTGCGTCAGGTCTCATAAATTCGAAAAATCGTTTCCGTGCGACGATTAGAACCGTAAAAATCCTTTAAAAATCGATCGATAAAAAATTATTTTTCTTTTCTTTCCGAGCTGCGATTCCCAGATCGGAGACGCACGGCCAGACGATTGTCTGGATCGGCATTTTCTTTGACGGAGGTGAGGTCACATGACGTTCAACTGGGGTTTTACAGAGGGGGGGGGGGGCATCTCTGATTCTAAGAGGCGCAGAAATTCCAAACTTTGACAGGGCGACGCTAAATGGATTCTGCTTTCAGAATATCTAAAAATTATTGTCATATCTTCATTACGAGCCGATATATTATTTTATTGTATAATTAAACATCGTTATTTGTATAATTAAAGCAAAAGAAAGATTTCCATTACAGTGCCGGCTAGATATTACGATTTTAAGAAGTAGGCCGCGTCTAAAAACTGCATTACGAGTATTTTCAGTTTTTGTTTTAGAGTGGCAACCAGATATTATGATAGGAAAAAGCGGGCTTCCCCCGTTATCGATTTTTTTTTTTTTTTTTTTTTTTAGTTTTAAGTTTTTCTACAGCTCACTGTCTTTGAACTAGAACTCAGGTAGTCTACATAAGTTGTTTGAGGAAAAGCAGTGTCATCGCCAACCCCCCCCCTCCCCCCGCTTTTTATGACAGTGCCGGCTAGATATTAGGATTTTAAGAAGTAGGCCTCGTCTAAAAACTGCATTATTATTTTAAGTTTTAGTATTTTAAGTTTTTGTTTTAGAGTGGCAACCAGATATTACGATAGGGAAAAGCGGGCTTCGCAAGTTATCGATTTTTTTTTTTTTTTTTTTTTTTTAGTTTTAAGTTTTTCTACAGCTCACTGTCTTTGAACTAGAACTCAGGTAGTCTACATAAGTTGTTTGAGGAAAAGCAGTGTCATCGCCAACCCCCCCCCCCCGCTTTTTACTTTTAACTGTGGTCCGTTTCTATAACTAAGAAACTATGTTACGGATGTCCACCAAACTGATTCCAAACATCATAATTAAAGTAATAAGGACCCCCTATCCAGATATTATGATAGGGAAAAGCGGGCTTCGCCCGTTATCGATTTTTTTTTTAAAGTTTTAAGTTTTTCTACAGGTCCCTGTCTTTGAACTAGAACTCAGGTAGTCTAAATCAATTCGACTCGACATCGATAGAGCTTACCAATTTTATTTCGTTTTTTCACCACTAGGGGGCGCTTTGCTATCTTCGGTTCTACGGGCATGAAAACGACGGGGTATGGCTCATTCGACTAGACATCGAAAGTCTTAACGATTTCAGTTATGATCATATAAACAGATTGCGCCACCTGGTGGCGGAAGGTGGAACTAACGTATACTGCAGCGCGTGCGCAGCACGACTGCTATACGGTGCCGCAGGCAGCGGGGACCCGAGCCGCAGGTTCGTTCAGTTAGAGGTTTATACTATTCCATGTGCAATTTAAGGGATTATCCGGTGCATGCGTAGCACGACCGTCATACGGTGCCGAAGGCAGCGGGGACCAGGGTCGGAACGACTGCTATACGGTGCCGCAGGCAGCGGGGACCCGAGCCGGAGGTTCGTTCAGTTAGAGGTTTATACTATTCTATGTGCAATTTAAGGGTTCGCCCGTTATCGATTTTTTTTTTTTTTTTTTTTTAGTTTGAAGTTTTTCTACAGCTCACTGTCTTTGAACTAGAACACAGATAGTCTACATAAGTTGTTTGAGGAAAAGCAGTGTCATCGCCAACCCCCCCCCCCCCCCGCTTTTTTCTTTTAACTGTGGTCCGTTTCTATAACTAAGAAACTATGTTACGGATGTCCACCAAACTGATTCCAAACATCATAATTAAAGTAATAAGGACCCCCTATCCAGATATTATGAGAGGGAAAAGCGGGCTTCGCCCGTTATCGATTTTTTTTTTTTAAGTTTTAAGTTTTTCTACAGGTCCCTGTCTTTGAACTAGAACTCAGGTAGTCTAAATCAATTCGACTCGACATCGATAGAGCTTACCGATTTTATTTCGTTTTTTCACCACTAGGGGGCGCTTTCCTATCTTCGGTTCTGCGGGCATGAAAACGACGGGGTATGGCTCATTCGACTCGACATCGAAAGTCTTAACGATTTCAGTTATGATCATATAAACAGATTGCGCCACCTGGTGGCGGAAAGTGGAACTAACGTATAGTGCAGCGCGTGCGCAGCACGACTGCTATACGGTGCCGCAGGCAGCGGGGACCCGAGCCGCAGGTTCTTTCAGTTAGAAGTTTATACTATTCCATGTGCAATTTAAGGGATTATCCAGTGTATGCGTAGCACGACCGTCATACGGTGCTGAAGGCAGCGGGAATCCAGGGTCGGAACGACTGCTATACGGTGCCGCAGGCAGCGGGGACCCGAGCCGGAGGTTCGTTCAATTAGAGGTTTATACTATTCTATGTGCAATTTAAGGGATTATCCGGTGCGTGCGCAGCACGACCGGTATACGGTGCCGAAGGCAGCGGGGACCGAAATCACCCACTCGTGGACAGCCACCCGTGAGGTATAGGAACAATAAGTCCACGAGGGGAAAAATAAACGCTACCCGACACCGATAGCACCCATCCGCTCCAACCCCCACCGCAGGAAGGGACCAGGGTCGGAGGTTCGTTCGGTTAGAGGTTTGTACAATTCAATGTGCTAATTAAGGGATTACCCGGTGCGTGCGTAGCACGACCGGTATACGGTGCCGAAGGCAGCGGGGACCCGGGTCTGCGGTTCGTCCGGTTTGAGGTTTTACAATATTCGAGATTTTCAACAATTCGAGGCACCGATGTAAATTAGGAGCCCGCTGGCGGGCGAAGCCAGCTAGTCACTAATATTAAGCACGGTAAACGTCTGTGTGTGTCTGTGCACTCCGCCTTTGTACCCGCAAAGGCTCCTGGACTAATCGACGCACCGACGGCGGACGCGTACCGAAGAATTCGCAAAAAAGGCGCGACGCTCAAGTTTCGATCGGGTCTCGCCTCCGACCCGGACCCGGGGCGTTATTAACAGACGAAACTGTTTTTATTACCGACCGAAACCGAAGTTGGAAGAGAAGTCAAAACAGCGAAAAGTTCGCCTCCGCCGAGGGTTGCCGGTACACGTCCGGTCCGGGAAGGAAAAGGCAGGGGGTTCCCAGGGAGCGATTTAAGCCCTAAACCGCAGCGCAGGTCCGACCCCTATCTCCGGAAGTCGGGGGGCCAGAAATTCGTAAGTCGCACGTACGCAACCGGGAAGTCGTCAGGTCTCATAAATTCGAAAAATCGTTTCCGTGCGACGATTAGAACCGTAAAAATCCTTTAAAAATCGATCGATAAAAAATTATTTTTCTTTTCTTTTTTAGCTGCAATTCCCAGATCGGAGACGCACGGCCAGACGATTGTCTGGATCGGCATTTTCTTTGACGGAGGTGAGGTCACATGACGTTCAACTGGGGTTTTACAGAGGGGGGGGGGGCATCTCTGATTCTAAGAGGCGCAGAAATTCCAAACTTTGACAGGGCGACGCTAAATGGATTCTGCTTTCAGAATATCTAAAAATTATTGTCATATCTTCATTACGAGCCGATATATTATTTTATTGTATAATTAATCATCGTTATTTGTATAATTAAAGCAAAAGAAAGATTTCCATTACAGTGCCGGCTAGATATTACGATTTTAAGAAGTAGGCCGCGTCTAAAAAGTGCATTACGAGTATTTTCAGTTTTTGTTTTAGAGTGGCAACCAGATATTATGATAGGAAAAAGCGGGCTTCGCCCGTTATCGATTTTTTTTTTTTTTTTTTTTAGTTTTAAGTTTTTCTACAGCTCACTGTCTTTGAACTAGAACTCAGGTAGTCTACATAAGTTGTTTGAGGAATAGCAGTATCATCGCCACCCCCCCCCCCTCCCCCCGCTTTTTATGACAGTGCCGGCTAGATATTAGGATTTTAAGAAGTAGGCCGCGTCTAAAAACTGCATTATTATTTTAAGTTTTAGTATTTTAAGTTTTTGTTTTAGGGTGGCAACCAGATATTACGATAGGGAAAAGCGGGCTTCGCCCGTTATCGATTTTTTTTTTTTTTTTTAGTTTTAAGTTTTTCTACAGCTCACTGTCTTTGAACTAGAACACAGGTAGTCTACATAAGTTGTTTGAGGAAAAGCAGTGTCATCGCCAACTCCCCCTCCCCCCCCCGCTTTTTTCTTTTAACTGTGGTCCGTTTCTATAACTAAGAAACTATGTTACGGATGTCCACCAAACTGATTCCAAACATCATAATTAAAGTAATAAGGACCCCCTATCCAGATATTATGATAGGGAAAAGCGGGCTTCGCCCGTTATCGTTTTTTTTTTTTTTAAGTTTTAAGTTTTTCTACAGGTCCCTGTCTTTGAACTAGAACTCAGGTAGTCTAAATCAATTCGATACACATTCCTATTATCAATTCGATACATTCGACATCGATAGAGCTTACCGATTTTATTTTGTTTTTTCACCACTAGGGGCGCTTTCCTATCTTCGGTTCTACGGGCATGAAAACGACGGGGTATGGCTCATTCGACTCGACATCGAAAGTCTTAACGATTTCAGTTATGATCATATAAACAGATTGCGCCACCTGGTGGCGGAAGGTGGAACTAACGTATACTGCAGCGCGTGCGCAGCACGACTGCTATACCGTGCCGCAGGCAGCGGGGACCCGAGCCGCAGGTTCTTTCAGTTAGAAGTTTATACTATTCCATGTGCAATTTAAGGGATTATCCGGTGCATGCGTAGCACAACCGTCATACGGTGCCGAAGGCAGCGTGAACCAGGGTCGGAACGACTGCTATACGGTGCCGCAGGCAGCGGGAACCCGAGCCGGAGGTTCGTTCAGTTAGAGGTTTATACTATTCTATGTGCAATTTAAGGGATTATCCGGTGCCGAAGGCAGCGGGGACCAGGGTCGGAGGTTCGTTCGGTTAGAGGTTTGTACAATTCAATGTGCTAATTAAGGGATTACCCGGTGCGTGCGTAGCACGACCGGTATACGGTGCCGAAGGCAGCGGGGACCCGTGTCGGCGGTTCGTCCGGTTTGAGGTTTTACAAGATTCGAGATTTTCTACAATTCGAGGCACCGATGTAAATTAGGGGCCCGCTGGCGGGCGAAGCCAGCTAGTTTCTGTAATAAATACAGTCGAATTCGTTTAATACGATCTCGGCTAAAACGAGGACATGATTAAAACAAACAATCCCCACCTTAAGAATGGTTCGTTATTTAAACTATATTAAGATTTCTACGCTTTGTACGATCTACAAAAGGCGGATCACGGTTAATACGAACATAACATCTGTTTAATTCAATGTCATTTTAGGCGAAATATAGGGTAGAATAAGAAAACAATCCCCTTTCTTATCCAACACTATTCTTTCTTAGCGATACTATTTCTACATTACAACTGTCTGACAAAATGTAGTTATTTATCAATTTTATCACACAGCATTTCAAACTGCAAGGCACCCCTCAACACACGCACCCAAAAAATGCAAAGAAATGTTCTAAGATCTTGAAAAAATGAATTAAAAAAGGGGGGAAGCGATAAGAATGTTTCCAAAACCTCCCATTTGTAACGTTTACAGTTGAGACATGGAAAGAAAGGAGCACATAAGAAAACATTTATTTATTTCTTAAAATCCGTAATCTGAACAGTATTAATTAGCCTTTTGTATTTTTTATTGCGTTGTTACAATGAAAAGGATATGTGAAGCCAATAGTTAAAAAAATTATATCAACTAATGTGATGTTAGTCAGGTTTTTGTTGTAAAAAAATTATCAGTTGCATCACTATAAGTCGTCCATGTCCTTTGGAATTACAAGTTCTTTAGAGACTTTCACTTCAGTACTTGGATTTTGTCTAAAGAAAAGACCCGTCTAAAGCAAATTATGCTCAGAAAGGTAAGACTGGGCATTTTAAGTTAACTTGATGATAGGAAGTTAATTTTATCGTTGGGATAATTAGAAAAAATTATAGTAGTAATTCATTTAATTATGTGTGTGTTTATAATATTTTCATTATCTTGACGAATATTACGAGTAACGGCTAATACGAGAACTTTTATAATTTTCTTGCTTCTCGTACTAACCGAGTTCGGCTGTATTTGTTTTCTATTTTATACAGACTTTATTTATACATTTGAAACTAACAATAGAAAAAATACCCAATCGATTCCGTTAATCTTTAGATTATGGGGTTGGGACATATGTCATCCCTGCGACTATTAGGTAGCTTTTCAATACACAAAAGTATAAAGCTACCTATTGCAGCCGTTCGGAGGAAAGCAGTTCCGGAAAGTTTCGATATATGTTCACCGATCATGACCCCCAGACCCCAAAACCACCCTCCGTTCAAATGTTGATTTATATATATAGATATATCCATATATATACACACATATATATATATATATATATATATATATATATACGAGCAGGGAAGACCGAGCTATGCTCGGTCAAAATTAAATTTAAGTTCAAATATCATGACCCATGACCAAAATGACCGACTAATTGAATTTTCTCGAACATGTGACTTAGCCCAACAGTCTTCTCGTGCCCAAAAACCATAGAATGCAAAATTTAGTGTAAATCGTCTGAGCCGTTTTTAGGATAAAATAGCTTGACCCATAATGACCCATGACCAAAATGACCCACTAATCGAAATTTCTCGAACATGTGACCTAGCCTAATAGTCTTTATGTTCCCTAAACCTGTAGGGTGCTAAATTTATTTCAAATCTTCTGAACCGTTTTTAAGATAAAATAGCTTGCCCCATAATGACCCATGACGAAAATGACCCACTAATTGAATTTTCTCGAACATGTGACCTAGCCCAACAGTCTTCTCGTGCTCGAAAACCATTAGATGCAAAATTTAGTGTAAATTGAGCCGCTTTTTAGATCTTGACCCACAATGACCCAGAAATGAAGCACTAATCGAATTTTCTCGAACATGTGATCTAGCCCAATGATTTTCGCGTGCCCGGAACTCGTAGGAAACAAAATTTAATCAAAATCGTTAGAGCCGTTTTATAGATAAAATTAATTTGACCCGCTTTGACCCCAAAATGACCCACTAATCGAAAGTTCTCGAACATGTGACCCAGCCCAATAGTCTTCTCGTGCCCGAAAATAGTCGGATACAAAATTTCGTCAAAATCGTTTGAACCGTTTTTTAGATACAATTAGCTTAACCATGACCCAAAATGACCCAAAATGACCCACTAATTGAATTTTCTCGAACATGTGACCAAGCCCAACAGTCTTCTCGTGCCCGAAAACCATTGGATGCAAAATCTAGTGTAAATTGAGCCGCTTTTTAGATCTTGACCCACAATGACCCAGAAATAACCCACTAATCGAATTTTCTCGGACATGTGACCTAGCCCAGTGATTTTATCGTGCTCGAAACTCGTAGGACACAAAATTTAATCAAAATCGTTAGAGCCGTTTTTTAGATAAAATTAATTTGACCAGCATTGACCCCAAAATGACCCAATAATCGAAAGTTCTCGAACATGTGACCCAGCCCAATAGTCTTCTCGTGCCCGAAAACCATAGGATGCAAAATTTAGTGTAAATCGTCTGAGCCGTTTTTAAGATAAAATAGCTTGACCCATAATGACCCATGACCAAAATGACCCACTAATCGAAATTTCTCGAACATGTGACTTAGCCCAACAGTCTTCTCGTGCCCGAAAACCATAGGATGCAAAATTTAGTGTAAATCGTCTGAGCCGTTTTTAAGATAAAATAGCTTGACCCATAATGACCCATGACCAAAATGACCCACTAATCGAAATTTCTCGAACATGTGACCTAGCCTAATAGTCTTTATGTTCCCTAAACCTGTAGGGTGCTAAATTTATTTCAAATTTTCTGAACCGTTTTTAAGATAAAATAGCTTGCCCCATAATGACCCATGACAAAAATGACCCACTAATTGAATTTTCTCGAACATGTGACCTAGCCCAACAGTCTTCTCGTGCTCGAAAACCATTAGATGCAAAATTTAGTGTAAATTGAGCCGCTTTTTAGATCTTGACCCACAATGACCCAGAAATGACCCACTAATCGAATTTTCTCGAACATGTGATCTAGCCCAATGATTTTCGCGTGCCCGGAACTCGTAGGAAACAAAATTTAATCAAAATCGTTAGAGCCGTTTTATAGATAAAATTAATTTGACCCGCTTTGACCCCAAAATGACCCACTAATCGAAAGTTCTCGAACATGTGACCTAGCCCAATAGTCTTCTCGTGCCCGAAAATAGTCGGATACAAAATTTCGTCAAAATCGTTTGAACCGTTTTTTAGATACAATTAGCTTAACCATGACCCAAAATGACCCACTAATTGAATTTTCTCGAACATGTGACCTAGCCCAACAGTCTTCTCGTGCCCGAAAACCATTGGATGCAAAATCTAGTGTAAATTCAGTCGCTTTTTAGATCTTGACCCACAATGACCCAGAAATAACCCACTAATCGAATTTTCTCGGACATGTGACCTAGACCAGTGATTTTATCGTGCTCGAAACTCGTAGGACACAAAATTTAATCAAAATCGTTAGAGCCGTTTTTTAGATAAAATAATTTGACCCGCATTGACCCCAAAATGACCCAATAATCGAAAGTTCTCGAACATGTGACCCAGCCCAATAGTCTTCTCGTGCCCGAAAATAGTCGGATACAAAATTTCGTCAAAATCGTTTGAACCGTTTTTTAGATACAATTAGCTAGACCATGACCCAAAATGACCCAAAATGACCCACTAATTGAATTTTCTCGAACACGTGACCTAGCCCAATGGTTTTCTGGTGCCCCAAAACGGTAGGAAACAAAATTTCGTCAAAATCGTTAGAGCCGTTTTTAAGATAAATTTTGCATATATATATATATATATATAACCACACACAAGATTTGCTCGTATTAGAATATACAAGATTTGCTCGTATTAGAATATATGATATGATATATATCTGTCCTATGTCATACGATAACGCTCGTATTTATAAATCAATTTTGATGAAACTAATTGTGTGTATTAAGCTCACCAATATCTCGACCGAGTTCGTTGGCCAGTTTGATCCGCCATTTTGTTTCAAGATGGCGGCCACTTAAATATTTGAAACTAAAATAAATATACAAAAAAGTTAAAAATTCAAATTTATTTTTTAATTATGTGTCAGGCCTTCATACGAGGATTCCAGAGCATTTTTTGGTTTACCTCTATCTTAAAAAATGGCTGAGATAGAGCAGTTTGAAATTCTAGGGTGGCTGACATTTTGAAACAAGACCGCACATTACAAAAATTTTCATTGTTGTAACAATTTTCCCAATCATACGCATAAAACTATATATTCATATCCGTTAGCGCCAAATTCTCGCCAAACTTGGCGCATTTGGCGACCAAAATAAGTCTTCATAAATGAAGCCAATTTGGCTATTGCTCAATAATTTGGCGGATTTCTTATTCAAATTCAGTATTAACGAATCGTTTTCTTTGCATTTTAACTTGCTGTTTTCGTGTAACATTAGCTAAAATTTTAAAACGAAGATATAGGAAAAGTTACCTTTTCCTCCCGGTACAGGCCGGAAGGACTTTTTTTTAATTCTATTCGTATCACTTTTTGAAAAATACTATCTGCCATACACTTATACAAGAATATTTTCAAGAGAAGTTTACCACAAATAAATATTTTGGAAATTGTTGTACGACTCCATATAAAAATAGTCGCCATTCATGTCCAGTAATCAAGAGGTTAAACTTAAAATAATCAAAGTTTGGGCTAACTAATCTACCCACTTCCTTTCTTCTTCCTTTCCCCATATGACTGCTTAATGACAGCATCTCCAATCACAAAAACAATTTTGTTCTATACTCATCGTTTATACGTATGGTTACAAATATCAAGCAGTATAATTACTTTTTTCAAAACTGATTCCCGATTAAAGGCTTTTACAATTTTAACAAGTTGGAAATTGTACGTTAAACGATGAGTATAGAACATAGTTTTTAACACTTTCCAACCTAGTTGAAAAGTGTTTATGACTTCTGTTTGTCTGGCCGGATGGCCGTCTGGCCGTCTGGCCGTGCTCTAACTCCCGTAAATATGCTCGGATTGCTCTGCAATTTTTATATGTTATTGTAGTACTCTATAGCATGTTCCCTATTTCAACGGAAGTGTGTAGCACTTATAGTTTTTTTACAGGGACACTCAAAAGAATTTCGTTACATTGCGATCTATGGGGAAAAATCATTTGCGGTTTATTTTAATGATGTTACTCAATTTCAAACACATTGTTATTGATATATATCACTAAGGTGCATTACAAAAAGCTTAATATGGAATAGGGTGTGCATAGCACTTATAGTAACTTTACAGGAACAGTCAAAAGAATTCCGTTACATTACATCTATGGAGAAAAATCGTCTGCGGTTTATTTAAATAATGTTTCATTATTTTAAACGCATTGAAATTTATATATATCACTAAGGTGCATTACAAGAGGCTTACTACAGAATATTGTGTGTATAGCAGTCATCGTTCATTTACAGGGAGACACAAAAGAATTCTCTACTGTCTGTTTACAATAATTTCTGGAAGTGCGTTTTAAGTTACTGAACGCGATTTTAAATTTAACTCACTTTTTGTGTATTTACGTGGTGTGTATAAATTCTGTAGATCATATACAGGGAAGCACAAAAATTCGCGAACACATTTCCATTTATTGACAAACTCCAGAAGGAGAATTTTAAACTGTGCTACGCTTTTCCTAACTGAACTAAAATTTAGCATCCTATGTAGTATATATACAAATTTATAGATCATATACAGGGCTGAATAAAAGTATTCGGATATTTTTCCGAATACTGTATAGGTTGCAAATTCCGTAAATTATGTTTTTAAATATGTTATGCGTTTTCCAAATTATTTACTTAGATGCTATCTTTCAGCATATTAAACGGTATGATTTGTAAAATTATTTTGGAAGCGTTGGAAAGTGTTACATAATCTATGCTTGAAGCATGATTTTTCGTTCTTGTTGTGATTGGAGATGCTATCATTAAGTGGTCATAGAGGGAAAGGAAGAAGAAAGAAAGTGTGTAGATTAGTTAGCCCACAATGTAGTTACTTTAAGTTTAACCTTTTGCTTAATGGTCATGAATAGCGACTATTAGTACTAGTTATTAAACTGTTTATTACTAGTTATAAAACGTTCGTTTTAACATTCGTATAAAACGTTTGTTTTATAACTAGTTTCAAAATGTTTAAAAAAAAAATCCTTGTTATTTTAGTGAAATTAATTATATCGTCTGTAATGAGCGAACTGAGCATACCTTTTTGTTTTATTATTACGTATGCCACGTTTACAAATGCGATTATTTTTCTACACCAGACAGCACAGTAAAATTTACCATGGAGATCTTACTTTGCAAATGATTACGTCCATGGTTTAACATTTCTATGACTCATAAGGAATGAATATCCTGAGTTTATTTGCTCTAATGGATTGAGATATTCGGCTGTTAACGTAATTTCCACTGAAATTATCTCAGAATCGATACATATTTTAATGTAACTCCTCTCTCAAACAAAGAATTTTTTTCAACCATCTTTCTAAAAATGTAACTTTTATGCAATTTTATTTTTTAAACATTTTTTGAATAAAAATGGCCGCCTGGCACATGAAAAAAGAAGTGATTTTGTCGTATTTGTTTTCCTCAGTCACATGACTTGCGCTTTTATTATATAGATTACGTACGATAGTTTTAATAGAATAAAGAAAACTTTTATTTATATATTTAAAAATTTTGATTCGATTTTCATAAAATTTGAAATAACTCGACAAAATTCTACAACGATAAATTGGAAACCTTTCGGTTGGGTAGTTTTTGTGCTGTTATATGCGGACAGACGGACGGACCAGACGATGACTATAGGTGATGCGTATTTATATAATTACGAACGCACCTATAAACTCACATTTGCACACACGAATTTTCGGCATCGCATTTATGGAAAGTAATAATATTACTCGACCTACTAAAAATCTACTATTAACCCTTTGTTTTTCGCTGGTTCTTTTGACGAAAGCCAGCGTCACGATTTACCTATAATGTTATTTTTCAGTGTTTAGTTTTAAAAAAGTACTTATTTTTACCGTATCCAAAGTTTTAAATAATTTCTCGGATAGGTTTGTCTAAAGCAGAAAACATATCTTCTTAAGTATTGCTACAATTTAGCATGTGCAAAGTTTAAAATATGACTACAAATGGTTCTTTTCAAATAAAATAAATTATCTTGCTGTTTGAATCTTTTGAAATGCGTTGAAAATGAAAAATGTATAATATTCAGTTTCCGGATTCTGGAAACGTTCCAATTCAGAAAGATTTAAAGGGTTAAAGAGGATGTCAAGTGTTACAAATGTATGATACAATTATAGTATTATATTTCGATGAATATGTGAAAAATAAAACAAAAGAAAAATAATTGTAATTTTTTTTTAATTTGTCCGCCTTTAATAATAAAAGAGTACTTTTAAAATAATATTAAAATACATTATTTTTTATTAGATTTGTTCATAACGAATTACATTACTATATCTAGAACAGAATTTTGAAAATTCAACTAAATTATTTATCCCTTTTTCATATAAAATTATTTTCTTATTGAAAAACTGAAGTTGAAAAAAGTGAGTTCATGAAACTGTACTTAAATAATTAAACACTTTTATAACGAAGATTTCTTTTTCTTTTTTTTTTTTTTTAATTATTTTGAGAAAGCTTACATTTGATGTTTTATATTTTTTACTGCACTTAAAAGATGTTACAAGTTTCCTTGCATCAACTTGCTAGACCATGATACGTAAAACTGCTCCAATAAATACATACAGATTGTAAAAATATACAGAACCTAGTTAAATTTTGCACGAGGATTTGTAGGATTTTACTTAAATAATTAAACACTTTTATAACGAAGATTTCTTTTTTTTTTTTTTTTTCCAAATTATTTTGAGAAAGCTTACATTTGATGTTTTATATTTTTTACTGCACTTAAAAGATGTTATAAGTTTCCTTGCATCATCTTGCTAGACCATGATACGTAAAACTGCTCCCATAAATACATACAGATTGTAAAAGTATACAGAACCTAGTTAAATTTTGCACGAGGATTTGTAGTACAGGCAGTCGAACGCCTCTTTAGATTAAATCCGATGCTTATATTCAATGACCAGTATCGTAGTTTTGATTTTTGGATGTGTCTTTAATTGCGTGTTTAACTTGAAAATGAATGCAATCAAAATGTGAAAGCAAAATGATTGAAATCAGACTAAATCTTCCATATGTGAACTTTTACAAGATACTAGGGTGATCTCCATGAATTATTTTGTTGCATAAAAAATCTAAATCAGAGACTGCAGATTGTGCTCAATACATTTACAGACTGCAAATTAAATTATATTTTATTACGCATGTTGACTTCTCTTAAAGAAGTATTTCATTCAATAAAGTAATTCTCACTAAAAATATGTCAATCACTGACTTATTAAAAGCAATCTAAAGATTGCAAGTAAGTATTTAAACATTCTGTACATTTTTAACACTTTCCAACCTTGTTCAAAAGTGTTTATGAGTTCGGTTTGTCTGCCTTATGACCGTCTGCCGTCTGCCGTCTGTCCGTGCTCTAACTCCCGTAAATATGCTCGGATTGCCCTGCAATATTTATATGTTATTTTCGTTATCTATAGCGTGTTTCCTATTTCAACTGAAGTGTGTAGCACTTATAGTTTTTTTACAGGGACACTCAAAAGAATTCCGTTACATTACAGTCTATGGGGAAAAATCATTTGCGGTTTATTTTAATAATGTTACACAATTTCAAACACATTGTAATTGATAAATAACATTAAGGTGCATTACAAGAAGCTTAATATGGAATAGGGTGTGCATAGCACTTATAGTTACTTTACAGGGACAGTCAAAAGAATTCCGTTACATTACGTCTATGGAGAAAAATCGTCTGCGGTTTATTTAAATAATGTTTCACTATTTTCAACGCATTGAAATTTATATATATCAGTAAGGTGCGTTGCAAGAGGCTTACTACAGAATTTTGTGTGTATAGCAGTCATCGTTCATTTACAGGGATACACAAAAGAATTCTCTACTATCTGTTAAGAATAATTCCTGGAAGTGCGTTTTAAGTTGCTGAACACGATTTTAAATGTAATTCACTTTTTGTCTATTACTTGGTGTGTATAAATTCTGTAGATCCTATACAGGGCAGCACAAAAGTTCACGAACACATTTCCGTTTATTGACAGAAACTCCAGAAGGAGAATTTTAAACTGTGCGACGCGTTTCCTAACTAAACAAAAATTTAGCATCCTATGTACTATATATACAAATGTATAGATCATATACAGGGCTGAATAAAAATATTCGGTTATTTTTCCGATTATTGTATATGTTGAAAATTTATGCTGGAAATTCCTGAAATTACGTTTTTAAATATGTTATGCGTTTTCCAAATTGTTTACTTAGATGTTATCTTTCAACTTATTAAACGGTAATGATTTGTAAAATTATTTTGGAAGCGTTGGAAAGTGTTACACGCATGATTTTTCGTTCTTGTTAATATTGAACTATTGTTTGTTCTGATATTTTGCATCTGCCAAGACATTTTAAAATAGTGGGATTTGCTATAGGAAAGCATCATGGCGTAAAAGAAAGTGTTCCAATGTTTGCAAATGAATTAAACTAATTTAATCAAAAGTATACTGCTAATTTCGGGTACCTCCCCAATATACCTACCTAATTACAGGCTAATCGGATGCTTTTTTCGGCATTTATTGCGAGATAGATACACAAACACACACACACCAAACACTTTTCAAGTCCCCACAATCAGCTTCACTGAAGTTTCGACAGTGATTTAAAAACAGCTTTTAAAAATGTAAATAAATTACATAGTCATCATTTTTAATACCTGTGCAACATGAAATTTTATTTTAGCGGAAAATATCAGAGAAAAATCGTAGCATTCTGTACATATCATGAGGTATATCCCAAACCTCTGAAGTGTGGAACAAAATTAATTTGTGTATTTTTGGAATAGTTTCAGATGCATAAAGATGGGAGGCGTAAAACTTGTTGTCAGGTTTGATTTACGGTACAACAGACATTAGATATCCAAGAGATGAAAACCGGAATACGAATGGCATTCCTTTTTATCGTTTTCCTTTTAACAAGGACAATAAAATTGACACAATTTCTTCGTTTTGAGCAAGTGATAAAATTCACTGAGAAAACATTTTCAGACATATGTATTTTTTAGATTTAATTCCGAAGTTTTTTTCCTGCTACCGCTCATTACTTCTTGGTGACCAAATTTTTTTTCGTTTTTTTTTTTTTTTTTTTTTTTTTTTTTTTTTAAATTGTATAATGGCTTCTTTTCAATTTAACGGGCCCGCAGAGATCGTCACAAACCGACTTAAAAATTGTAAGACTTACAAAGCATGGTTAGCACAAAAAAATCTTTTTAAAAAAATCTAGTTTTCGTCTATAACAGTTTTAATTGATTATTGAAAATTTGTAAATCTGCAACTTATGTAGTTTTTGAAATGACCGTTTCAATTATTTTAAGTCGATATTACTATCTGTGTACATATAAGCTAATAACTTACTCGTAAACATTAAATTTAAGGATTACAAATATCTAATAGATAGTGTAGATTATGCTTAAGATATTTAATAATTTATTGCCTTTAAAATTTACTCAGTATGCTGATTCTTTTAAAATGTCATCTTGTTATAGAATCACTTTTTATTTACCAATATTGTTTACATAATTTGTCAAATGTATATTTAAATTTGCATATTAATTTCCATATGAATTTCGTTATATATATGTTTGCTTTGTATCAGTGTATTTAACTATTAAATGTAACTTGCTTGTTTTTTATTCAGAAATGGATTGAAATCCAAATATTTAAAGGTTTCAAAGATTTCAAAGCTGTTAAACATAATTAGAATTATATTCCTTAACGATGTGTATACATTTTATAAATTAAGATATCAATAATATAGGGACAATTTATTTTAAACACGTTATATACTAAAGTATTTAAATTTCTTTATTAAAAATCAACTTTTGAAATCCTCTTCTGTTTAATCTTTCATTAATATAATGTTTATTTTCATCTGGAAATTTCCGTAATATCTTTCAAATACATTCTTTGAGAATATTTATCATTAGAAATATTATATATTGTAATTTAAATATCAAAGAAGTAATTTACAATTAAATATTTAATTTGCATGTCAGTAATTAAAGAAAGCCTTTCGTACTTTCCAGTAGACAGCTTGATTTATTTACTTTTGTATTTTAAATAATGCAATAAGATGTACACATGCATACTGAAAAAAAAACTGATAGAAAAAGCCGATTCCAATAAAATATACTGGCTAATGTAATATATGTAAATGTAAGATATTTATTTTACCTTTCTAAGTGATACAAAATTTGTTCAAAAATAAATGAAAAATCGAGTCTTATAAAATCGGAAGTTCAAACTTTAAAGTGAATGGAAGGGAAAGATATTTGCATACATTATGGTAGATTATTTAATAATTATAACGTCATTACATATATATTAAATGCATATAGCCCTGTCTTCAACTATCTATTCATATTTTTATATACTAAGTAAGGTGATAAAGTTGGCTGTTTTTTCTTCATAGGGTGCATACATATGTGTCATGAAACACAGATGCCTAAATATATTCCATTTCATTTCCCTATATGCAAGAGATTAAAATGACCATGTGAATAAATGGTGTAAAAATTAAGTATAGTGTAAAAATAATATCAAATTATGCAGTAAAGGGAAAAAAATTGCCATTAAGAAATACAGTGATAAGGCATGAATATGCACATAATGTATAGAGAAAAGAATAGCTTTGTCAAAAAACAATTTAACGAAATTAATTAGAATAATAATAGGCATTTAATGAGATTATGAATAAATATTTGATTCAGCTTCTTCTTCGTTATACCATATTAAAAGAATAATAAGAAGTGTAATATCTATGTAAAATAGGTATTCATTATGAAGACAAACAGATATCTTTTCAGACTTCCTTGACAAAAGTTAATTACTTCCGAGATAAGTTTAATGGACTTAAATGAAAATTTTCTAATATGGATGTGGTTTTTATCTCAACTTTTTCCTCTCTTCTTTCTTTCTTTTTTTTTTTCTTTCTTTTTTTTAATAAAGAGAAATAAAGTAATAAATAAAATTTAGTAATGCTAAACAAAATTATTTTATTAATGAATATAAAAGCATAATGAATGAAATTTAAAATATTGTTTTTGACACTTTCATAATACAATAAGATATACATATAGAAATAGTTTTTTGAATAGTTTTTAGAATTTAAGTAGTATTAAATGAACTAAGAAATATTACTCAATGTACCGTAAAACAGAATGCTGAATTGCGATTAACTATTTTCTAAAAACTATATATGAAAGCATATTGAAGTCTCTTTTGTATTTTTTAGAAATAAAATTAAATGCAAATAAGGAAATAAATCTCGTCTAGATATAGTTTAATGCATCAAAGAAAGAGTAATTTTAGAAGATTTATTTTTCTAAGATATAGTTAAATTTATTTAATTTTCTTATAGAAAGAGAATGGTTTGATTTATAATAAAAAGTGCAGCTAAAAAGAAATCCAAATAATTCTCCTTGCATTTTATTTTTTGCATATAAAAAAAGTGCATTATAGATAATATTTTGTATATTTACTAAACATAAGGTCATTCGTATATTTTTAACATGTCATAATATTTGTACAATATGTGAGATAAATTATCGTAGAACACAGTTTTAATGGTTAATAACTATGAAGAAAATATAATATTTAAACTCTAATATAATAACAAGAAAATATTTACTTTCAAAACAATCATCAATAACAAAACTATTTAATATTGTTTCCTTAAAATTTACAGTTCCTGTATTAAAGCACCGTTTCTTAACTCATTTGTCAGTGCTAATAAAAAACAGATTTAGTTTGCGTTAGCGTTATGTAAAGTTTAAAATCATTTTTAGATAATACTGCAGATAGAATGAAAAATGAAACTTCTCTAAAACACTACTCCATTTTATTTTAGACGTAGAAAATTAAAAACAATATTATAAAAGAGTATTTTCAAACATGATAATTTATTATTCAATTTGCATCTTTTAAATTGCTTTCACTATGAAACATGCACCTATATTAAACCAATTTTTATTAAAGCGTTTGTCAATGCGAATAAAAAACAGATTTACTTTGCGTTATGTAAAGTTTAAAATCCTTTTGGGGTAAGTTTGAAAAATTAAACTGTTTTTTAAAGCGATGTTTCACTTCATTTTAGTGGTGGAAAATTAAAGATAAAAGGGAATTTTCAAATATGATAATTTATTACTCAATTTGCATCTTTTAAATTGGATTGAAAATGAAAAATATGCAACATTATTTTTCCCATTTTGGGAATTCTCCAACTGAGCGAGATTTAAAAAGGGGAAGTAAAATAGTTGTTGCAGTTGTATGCTACGGATATCTAACTGCATGAATTTGTATTATTATATGATAGCGTATAACAATTTTAAAACGCTTTACTTTTTTTAATTAAAAAAAATTGTTTTATTTTATTTTATTTTATTTTGTGGATCGTTTTATTAGATTTTAGATAACGAATTACAATACATCTGACATTCCTTTTTACACTTTAGTATTTAGTCTTTTTTAATGTCATCTTTTTTTTTTTTCTTCTTTTTTTTTAATAAAAAACAAAACATAATAACGTACTAGTATATTATAAAATTTTACGCCATAAAAATAAAAATGATAAAATATTTTTTAATTAAAAATATTGTTTACTGAATAATGCATACAGCACAATTTAATTGCTTTGAAAAGTTTTTCAAAGTAATAGCTGTTTAAATTTTGTTAATAAAACTATTGGGAGACAATCCAATAGATATTTTTAAACACTTAATTTGTACAGTAAAATTTATGATCCTAAATTTAAAAATAAATACAATATGATGGAATGACGACATTAGGATTGATTAAAAGGTGTATTTGTTTATATTGAGTACTTCAGTAACATGTATATATGTATACATGTATAACATGTTCCTGCAGAAGATTTTTTGATGTTATATGACTACATTGTTAATATTGTTTCAACTAGCTGATTCTATTAAAATGGCTTTTGAAAATCGAGTTCCGAAAACGAATTTGAATATTAAATTGCAGTATAAAATCTGTTATAAAAAATCCATCTATCGTGGAAATCCCGATGCTCTTTCACGTCTTCACGTCTTGAGTCTTTTGTGAAAACGTATCACCACAACTGAACTCAGATGGTGGGATTGATTAATATAATTTTTTTTTCAAATAAATCAACATTCAAAATTTCCGTTTGCTCACAAAACCATTGTCTTAGTCGCAAGATCAGATCTCATACTGCGACAAAACTTAGTTCTGAAATTCCTAATAAAATTGCCCAAAAATGTTAATTTCAAATATTTGATTATTGTATGGACAAAATTTCAAACCTATGAGATTATGTTTTCGTTATATATCCCGAAAACACAACGTCTACAATAAATTATCCAAATAAGCCTTTTCCTTTTAAACAAATGAAAAATATTAAAATCCTTTGAATTCCCATTTAAAAAGTATTATGACATACGAGAAAATGGCTCTATATTTTTCGAAAGAATCAACCAAATTAAACAACAACAGCAGAAACAATAAAACTTAGCTAAATGCGAAAAATTTGCCAACATGTCTACCCAGTTTCAAGCTAATCGGGTTTTTCTTTTCAGTTATTGCCAGACAGATATACAATTACCAAAAACTTTTTGTTTGCTGTAAAGCCTCAACTGACGTTTCGGCAATAAAGAGAATTAGAAATATGATGGATCAATAAACTTCCAAATATAAAAGAGACATTTTACCTAAAATTTACGGGCAGTCCATGATCAATTTTATTTCAGAAACCTTCCTCAAAACAACTGATACACATATTTTCTGAAGTTTCTATTTAACTTTTTTCCAAGATATGTTTGAAGATAATTCTACATAGATAGATTCTATAATCGTATGTAACAATCGTAGAGTACTAAATTTTCATAAAAATGTCTCCTATATGGGAAAAGAAGCATATCAAAATTTTCAGAAAACTTTCTGATGTTTATTTATTTATTGATTTATTTGAGTTCTAAACAATATAATTATTCTACATTTTCTAAATGTCGGACCTAAAAAATACGGATTTGTAAACTTGGTGTACATTTAATTTTCATTTCAAAACTTTGACAGAAAAATGAAATTAAATTTTGAAACTCAGTTTGAAATGCTTCCTTAATATGTTTTATTACCAGCCCAAAACAAGTAAATTGTGACAAATTTGCATTTTGAATAAAATAAAATCATATACAAAGACTTTTATTCTTATTCCTGTTTTCATCTCTTACAGCTCTAATATCTTTATCGTAAATCAAACCTGACAACACGTTTTACCTTTTATAAAACTTTATGCACCTGGAACTGGTCCAAAACACAAAAATAAATTTAGTTATTCACATCTCAGGTTTCGGACATACATCATGAGATGCTTAGAATACAATAGGTAATTTTTCTTCAATACTTTTAGCTAAAGTTTAATGTCCACAACGTGTATGATTTATAACTTGAGAATGGTAGCCATTTAACTTGTTTATATATTTTGTAAATGTTTTAGAATAATTTAGGTTTTCTGAAACTAATTGTTTCATAAAACCGCTATTTAAAATAGGTAAAATTAAGGTCATAGTTTTATTAATGCTTATGTAAGGTTTGCGTGATGTATTCAAAAGAATTTGAATTGCCAAACAGTTGCAATAATATAAGTATACAACATTTTATTAATACATGAAACACATTTTTTAAATGTTATTTTATATTTTAATGCATTTTAAACAATAATGTATATCATTATGTATATTTGGCAATAGTTTATGTACAATATTATTAATTATTTATTTCTATACTAATCCTTCATAAAGCTTTTATCGGAAAAATTTGCAAATGATTTTAGGAAGCGTAGCATTTCAGGAAGAGTCAGAATTATTTTAATAAGTAGTAGTCTATTTTTTTAAGGGGGTGTGGGGTGTTTAAATATACAGTATTTTAAGTACATTTGCGTACTTGCTTTCAAATATTACAAACTAAATGTGTATCTTTTTGAAATAATTGGTTTAAAATACCAAATACTAAATATGTATATATAGAAATATAATAGAATTTTGAAACACGTTGAAGAACTTGATACTTTAGATAAAATCATTAAATGGTTGAACAGTTTTTGTGTGAAAATTTCCTCTATTATTTCCGCGAATTTTACAAATTTTCTTTAATTCCACATTTTTAAAAATGTCGCAATTTTCGCAAAAATGGCTTAAAATTCCATATTTTTTTTTCGAAGGTTTTTTTTGGTCTTTTAGAAATGTAGTTTTTAATATTTTTTATTTGTAAAATGAATTAAAGATGAAAGTCAGACATTTTATAGTTTAGATTTGCAAAGGTTATTGTGATTAAATTGAAATTTATATGATAGTATAAGTAAATATCTTTTTCTTTGAATATTAGAAAAGTAATATCTCCATCAAATACTCCTCCTATTACAGTTTTTTTTTCATTATAATTAACAACTGGAACTATGGGGTTTTCCCACTTATTATTAGTGACAGATTTTATCATATCTTTATCATATAATCTTTTTAATTCGTCAATTACTGCAGCATGTAATGTGTCTCACAGTAAGAAAAAGAATATGATAATAATCAGCTCAACTCAATTAGTACTCTCAAACTGATAATGGACTGTATAATTAATTTAATTCCACAACTCAGATAAACAACTCATACGTCTCCTCGCGTCGTAGACAAAAAACACTCTAAACTTTTACAGTAGTGATGACGAAAGCAAAGGGTTGCCGGTTTTGGCTACATGCCAGCTCCGAACATCCCGACGCGCCTTGCAATGTTTTTTAAACATTAAAGATAGAATGAATTACATAAATTTACAACACTATAATCATAAATGCAACAGTTCCAATATTACATCACACAAATACCAATAAACAATCATTGAAAGAATATAATAATAATAATGTTTTCACTCACTCGATTCTTGAATTGAAGCGTTGACATTTAACGTTGACTATAACTCCTCTTATGCAATAAAAGCCGACGCATTTATTATTTTTTCTCCATAAATAAGTTCCAAACACTCAAACCGTTGAACACAAACAAAAGTTCTTTTTAAAAATCCTCACAAGAGTTTTAAGTACGTGCAGTGCACAGATCGCTCATCTCCAGCTCGACGGACCAAATGTCTCATAGTAGTAGTAGAAGAATGTTCGTTTCAGTCCAGCAGGCGCTATGTGCGTGGTGGAGGTGGGTACCGGAAGTGAGCCTGGCAGTGGAAGCGGAAGTGATGAAAGATAAGACAGGAAGGGATGAAAGATAAGACAGGAAGTGAACCGGAAGTGTTGGAAGATAAGAGAGGAAGTGAAGTAGGGGAGGGCTTAATTTTTTTGAACCGATAAGGGAGAGAGGGGAGGGCTTATTTTTAGGGGGGCTTAATTTTTTTTTGTGAAAAATAAAGGGTTTTAATCAGATTCTTTCTTGTCAGGGAATTTTTTTTTTTTTAAATACGAAGTTTAGATGTAAGATATTTAAGAAATATAAACTGCAACTTGGAGTACTTTTTGAAATTTTCTTATTTTTAGGGGGTCTTCTAGGTAGGTAGGGGAGGGCTTATTTTTAGGGGGGCTTAATTTTTTTTGTGAAAAATAAAGGGTTTTAATCAGATTCTTTCTTGTCAGGGATTTTTTTAAATTGGGGACCCACCATAACCACCCGCTATGAAAACGCCACATTTTTTTTTTTTTTTTTTTTTTTTTTTTACCTATTCTTTTACACTAGTCATCTGCGTGAGACCTGTAACGAAATAAAAGGGTTTAATTATTATTATGCTTCAGCAAAGTCGAGTGGAGTTGAGGGGTAGGAAGCCTGCTATAAAAATAATACCTGTAAAAGAAATATATATGTGCTACCTTTCGCGCTCTTCGACCTAACTGTTCAGAGTTTAACATGAAATTTACTTATAATTCACCTGTAAAATAATTTTTTTGCCTTATTTAAACATTAACTTAAATGTGAATGAGATTAAAATAGATGTGAAGGCTAAATTTTTAGAGAGTTAAAATGAAAATCCACTGAGGGTTGTGTTAAATAAAAGGCGATGATCGACTTTGACAGCATTTTTCTAAAAGTTTATTTATCGAAAAAGGAATCATACGTTTCGATTATATTTGTTAACTATTATAGTTTAACATTAAAAAGCAGGTAGACATTCACATCTTTAGCGCTCGTCGACCTAACTGTTCGGAATTTTCTTCGAACCCATTATTTTTGACTTTATAAAAGTTTCATATAAAAAAATTATTCTTTAAGTATTAACTGAAATGAGATTAAAATAGATGTAATGGCTAAATTTTTAAGGATTTAAAATGAAAATTGTGATAGCCATGTAAATAAAAGTAATGTGATTACTTTATAAAAATCTAACACGAAAAAAGCTGGTAGACGTTTACCTTTCGCACTCGTCGACCTAACCGTTCGGAATTTTGTTTAAACTTCTCTCGAGTTCGTCGACCTAACCATTCAGAGTTTTCGTCGAAATCCGGATATATATTAACTTACAATAGCTAACTTTTTTAAGGGAAGTTTAAATAACATATTTCCCAAAGTGTCTTACAAACATTTAAGAATTTATACACACATAAGAACCTCGCCTACAGGTGCAAGGTTCTGACTTTAAAGCTACTAGATGTTGAAATTTAAACTTCTTGCGCTCGGCGACCTAACCGTTCAGAGTTTTTTTTTCAAACCTTGTGTCAATACGAGTTAGGATCCCTTAGAAAGACCTACATAGAGACACTTATCCCTAATATAGATAATCAACCCTAAACTAACCAGTTACAACATACAAGACATAATCGTTACATTCAGTTAATAAGTGATTTGACATGCAAAATATTAGATATAAAAACATATATGATATATACAACACACAAAACAATTTTAAAGATTTTTTTCCCTTTCATATGAACAATTTTTAGCAATAATTTAACTTGAGAGCAGGTATTTGTTTAGAGTTATACGATTATAATAAATTTTCATTAGATTTGACATTATACAACCAACATTTAAAAAAAGAGAACGACATCTAGTTTTTTAACGTCACATATTTGAATTATTAACCTATTTTAGTTAAAAGTATGATACTTAAGTGATTTTATTTGAAAAATCAATACAACAGTTTAAAAGCAGTCGAAAGATTTTTACTTTTAAAAATAACTAACAGAATTTTTTAAAGCAGTAAGGTAGACACTAACTTTAAATAAAATACATATTTTTTATTATTATTAAAGAAATATAAACTACTCACACATTATTATGCTGCATTTTAACATAACTGAAATACTACAACCTTTCTGCTAACATGTGGTCACGGAGGAAATCTTTTCATATAGAAGGCAAAATAAGATAATGAATTGATAATCATGATTCGTTATGCATATGTTTAAACAGGAAATTATTTAAGACGTGTGATTAAGACCATTTTACATGGTATTACAGAATAAATCTTTTCACAGGATGCAAGATAAGATAATATCACGTAATGATTTAATAAACACGATTCGTTATGCATATTTTAAAACAGGAAATACATCCGTCAGATAACATTACTTTGTTTATATGAAGTGACCAAATACAAATTTTGCTGATAAGATTAATTTAATTTCGAAAATATTATTGTCAGAACATTCAAATTTTACACAATATTTTTAAAAATTTAAATAAGGGAAATCAGAAAATTGTACACGATATTTTAAAAAATAAATAAATAAGGGAAGTTACAAAATGTTGTACACTCTTTTATTTAGAAAAAGAGAGCGGGTATTTTGTTTTGAGTTATACGATTAAAATAAATTTTCATTATATTTGATTTTACACAACCAACATTTTCAAAAAAGAGAATGGAATCTAGTTTTTATAAATTAACGTACTTCAATTTTTCAAATACTTAACACCCCCTCTTTTGCTAGACTTTATACACATAAGACATAAAAGGTGTTTTCGAATACATCATTTAGAAATTAAGCGACTTGATAAGTAAAACATTATTTATAAAAGCAATAGATACGAAAGTAATAAAGATTTTTACTTACAAATGTACGAACTTCTGATAGGTAAGACTTTCTTAATCACTGTGCAAGAATTAAGTGGTGATTAAACTTATAACATTATATGATGAAATAATCACGTGACGTATTTTTAAACCAATAAAATGTCAGTATTTTTAAACTAATACAAAGTTAGTATTTTTACACGAGCGCCCTCTATCATTATATAAATTTCAATGAAACGAGTTCATAACATTTTACTGCGACCTGATATCGTTGTAATAGGTTGTATTTTTCGTTAAGTTAGTTTTCATTTAAATTATTATGGAACGAGTTATGAATTCTTATGTTGGTGATGTAACCAACTTGGAGTGTCAGCACTCATCACCAGAGTTAAATAATCAAGAGATGGATTCTACACTTTTATCTAAACAAGGACCCGTTTCGAATTGTGAAGTGAAACCCACCTCATCAGGACTAAAGAAACAGAAGTTACCTCATGTGTGTAAGATGTGTAACAAGGCATTTCCTCGAAAAGTTAACTTAGTGTTTCATATGAAATGTCATTTAAAGGAAAAGTCTTTTCGTTGTGAGGTGTGTGCTGAAGTTTTTTCGCGAAAGAGTGATTTACGTATGCATCAAAAGATTCACAAATCACCCAAACAATACAAGTGTGGGGATTGCAACGAACTGTTTTCAATAATGTATGATTTATTAATTCACAAGAAGACCCATAAGACTCATAAACAACATTCATGTATAAAGTGTAGCGAAATGTTTGATTGTGAATCAGATTTAGTACAACATTGTGATACTTTTCATAAAGTTGTGAAATCACCCTATTCAAAAGATTTGTTATTTGAAAAAGTGAAGCATTTTAAAAGACAAAATGATGTGCGAAATATTTTTACTAAAACTATCATTGTATCCAATGAGATGAATCAAAAAGACTTTCATTCATTTTTTAACAGTATTCGAACGGATGTTTTAAACGAATTAAATTATCAATTGCAAATGAAAAAGTCAATAAAATGGTATGCAGCCGTTAAAGTGGATGTCTGTCGTGAATCACAGGATGGTAACTTAGAGAGAGCAACCCCCTTTTTCCTTTCCAAAAGTGAACTGGAATTAACAGACCAAAACATACAAGTGCATGTTGAGAATGCCTTTCTAAAGTTGTACAACGGCTTTGAAGATTTTACAGAACGTGTGTTTAATTGGACATTACAAAAAATTTTAAAATTAGAATTGATTACAGCTCAATAAGACAGTCTTATTTGATTTGTATTATTTTAGATGAATAATAAATAGTTTGGTTGTGAAAAAAGTGTTATGTGTTTTCTCAAGCTTACACTGTGTGATGTTTGAACTAATGATGTATATTTCGATTGACTTAGGCAAAATAGGAGTGTGTGTTGACATTTAAAAAGATTTTAATATGAGATAAGAGAGTTATAATTCAAACTGGACTTACCTAAAATTTTTTCAAGATAGTCTCGATATCCTTTCCATTACAATTGTTTTAAGGAAATAGAATTCAATTTTATTGCGAATAACACTTTGTTATTAACATCATGTGGTTTGTCTTATCATAACTATGAGATAGATCACTTCCGATTAACATGATAACAAGAGTATAAAAATGACTAATGCAAACCGATTTTCCTGCCTAAACTTGTTATCAGCTTGCATGAGTGACTCATCTTTACTTGACCTATATCGCCACCAGCTTGTGATATTTCAAAACTTTGAAAATTTATCACATTTTAAGAATAAAACAAACATTTAAAAACTTTAAAAATTTGTGTTAGTGAAATTTGTTAGATTGACACAATTTAAAAATAAAACTTAAAAATAAAACTTAAGCATTTAAAAACTTTAAAATTTCGAGTTAGGGAAATTTGTTGGATTGTCACATTTTCGAAAAAATCTGTTAAACATTTGAAATTGAAAAATCAACATATCATTTTCAAAGCAGTGAATAGATGTATACCTTTAAAAATTCGACTTAGTGGAATTTAGTAGTGAAATTTATTAACCTAACACACATGCTAAAAATAAAACTTTATGAAATTTTCCCATTTTTAAAATAAAACTTATTTAAAAAATAAAAAATAAATAAGCAACTATTAAACATTTTGAATGTCTTAGACAAAGCGTGAATAAATTTGTTGAAATTATATAAAACATGAAAAATTTCATTACTTTTAAAGGAAATTTTATTTTTGGTGAAATAAACTCGAGGTATTTATTATATGTTACTTAAACTACATGAGAATTGATTGAAAATGTGTTACTTTTAATCACTCACAAGATAAGACATGATATTACAACATACACATAGGAATTATAGATGGGTTTTTCTCCCACACATGACGTCACTGATAACATATTTACTGATCAAGTCATAAAATCATCGTTTAGGGTAGGTTTTTAAGCACGAAGTTTAGTTGAGATTTAAGATATTTAAGAAATATAAACTACAACTTTGACTACTTTTTGAAATTTCCCCCTACATAAGAAAAAGAACATAGAAAAATAAAATGAAAAGTCGTATTTGAATGGAATCGAATTATTATCCTTTCACTTAACAGCTGAATGCGTCGGCAATTACATCACAAAGGCACTGATAACAACTGATTGAATATATTGTGTTTCTTTTTTAAGGTTAAATTGATTTAATATTCAAGTTATTTCTTAATGATACACTTAAAAACAATAAACTTAATTAGCATTCAAAAAGCAAACGATCACATTATTGTGTAAAACAATCAAATGTTTTAAAAGTCACGAGTTAAAATGAAATAATAGTTTTTTGTATAGCCCTCTATCGGTGGGTAATAGAATTAAGAGATAATTAAAAGTTTTAACTTGAATTCGAACCCACAACAAAAATTATTTTTCGGTTTTATAATTTAGGGTAGGTTTAACTGAGCAAGCCATGATATAACAGTATTTATAGACGATTTAAGATATTCGATAAAGGAAATCATCTAAATTTCTAATGTAATTGAAGGGTTTACTGCTTAAAGTACTACAAAATGAGTACAACACGATGCATAGTTTTTTAATTAATTATATTTTTCGAAAGGTTAAATTGAATTATTGATAAACTTAGGATTTATGTTTAAAGTGAATAAATTTGATATGTTAGGTTCACTTAATAACAGAGGGTTGAATAAGTTATTTTTAATAAAAATAAAGTTTACTAAAAGTTTTTAAAGTTAAAAAAAATGTAAGTTACGTTAAAAAAGTTAACAAAAATATAGTTTTAAAAAATTTAAAGTTTACAAAAAGTTTAAAAATCTTTAAGTAAATCAAAATTCACTTTTTAATTTTAACTAATGAGAGACTATAATCTAACTGTTTATCCTTGTAACCAACTGGTGCATATCAACTATCTGCACATGTGCAGTAAAAACATACACTAACTTGAGTCCGATTTTAAATTATTTGCTAATTTTTATACAGCTCGATTACCTTTCAGAAACAAAACAGAATGAAATACTTACCATAAAACACGTCAACGTCTTATACTTGCTTTCACTTAACTAATCTTTCTACATTAGCTTTGCTAGGGGGCGCTGCAATCGCCGCTAGAGGCGCTACCAGTTTCCGGTTTGTGACGTAGTTTCCGGTTTGCGATAAGAACAAGGTTAAAATAAAACCCACGTGCATTCAGTTGGTGTTGTTTACCTGTACCTTGTTATAAGCCGTTTGCCTTCTCTTGGTCACTCGCTTGTCCAGACTTGTTTATGTGCTGCACGCCTGTTTTGCTGACGCATCTCTTGCTTTAACTGTTTGAACTTGTCTGATGTCAACTATCTCAGGTCTTTTGTCATAGCTTGAATGTACTTTATGTCGATCACTTTAATATAAAAGTTATGTCCCAACTTACTTAAACTTTGATAAAAATATTATTTATTTATAAATTATATCAAATTCTTGTTTTTCTAACACATTTACTAAGTCACTTTCGTTCAAAAATATGGTAAAGCCCGATTTTAAATTGAAGTTTAGGATAAATTCCCTAAATTTTGTAACATTTTAGCACTAATAAGAAATATTGTAAACACCCTGTACATAAAAAATAATATTAAATTCCCAAATTTTGTAACATTTTAGCACTAATAATAAATATTGTAAACACCCTGTACATACAAGTTTTGTAAAAATAATATTACTTATAGCTAACTCGTTTAGTCGCATGATAAGAACCTTCAATATCGCTAAAATCAGTGTTAAACGAAAATGCAACCATAGGTTTTACCGTCTAATTACATGTCTTTACATATTATTTTAAAATGTAAAGCATTATATCTGAACGAATGATATAAGAAAAAGTTAGAATAGATCACATATTTTTGTTATTAAAAAAACTTATATGCAAACACACACTTACAAGGTTACAAGACTCGACAAACGATTCACCATGTTTTTGAAACTTAGTAAAATATTTTAAATTTATAAATTTAAATTAAAATACTTTAAAAATTCTTAAATATTCTTATTTAAAAATATTTTATTTTAATTTAAATTTATAAATTTAAAATATTTTACTAAGTTTCAAAAACATGGTGAATCGTTTGTCGAGTCTTGTAACCTTGTAAGTGTGTGTTTGCATATAAGTTTTTTTAATAACAAAAATATGTGATCTATTCTAACTTTTTCTTATATCATTCGTTCAGATATAATGCTTTACATTTTAAAATAATATGTAAAGACATGTAATTAGACGGTAAAACCTATGGTTGCATTTTCGTTTAACACTGATTTTAGCGATATTGAAGGTTCTTATCATGCGACTAAACGAGTTAGCTATAAGTAATATTATTTTTACAAAACTTGTATGTACAGGGTGTTTACAATATTTATTATTAGTGCTAAAATGTTACAAAATTTGGGAATTTAATATTATTTTTTATGTACAGGGTGTTTACAATATTTCTTATTAGTGCTAAAATGTTACAAAATTTGGGGAATTTATCCTAAACTTCAATTTAAAATCGGGCTTTACCATATTTTTGAACGAAAGTGACTTAGTAAATGTGTTAGAAAAACAAGAATTTGATATAATTTATAAATAAATAATATTTTTATCAAAGTTTAAGTAAGTTGGGACATAACTTTTATATTAAAGTGATCGACATAAAGTACATTCAAGCTATGACAAAAGACCTGAGATAGTTGACATCAGACAAGTTCAAACAGTTAAAGCAAGAGATGCGTCAGCAAAACAGGCGTGCAGCACATAAACAAGTCTGGACAAGCGAGTGACCAAGAGAAGGCAAACGGCTTATAACAAGGTACAGGTAAACAACACCAACTGAATGCACGTGGGTTTTATTTTAACCTTGTTCTTATCGCAAACCGGAAACTACGTCACAAACCGGAAACTGGTAGCGCCTCTAGCGGCGATTGCAGCGCCCCCTAGCAAAGCTAATGTAGAAAGATTAGTTAAGTGAAAGCAAGTATAAGACGTTGACGTGTTTTATGGTAAGTATTTCATTCTGTTTTGTTTCTGAAAGGTAATCGAGCTGTATAAAAATTAGCAAATAATTTAAAATCGGACTCAAGTTAGTGTATGTTTTTACTGCACATGTGCAGATAGTTGATATGCACCAGTTGGTTACAAGGATAAACAGTTAGATTATAGTCTCTCATTAGTTAAAATTAAAAAGTGAATTTTGATTTACTTAAAGATTTTTAAACTTTTTGTAAACTTTAAATTTTTTAAAACTATATTTTTGTTAACTTTTTTAACGTAACTTACATTTTTTTTAACTTTAAAAACTTTTAGTAAACTTTATTTTTATTAAAAATAACTTATTCAACCCTCTGTTATTAAGTGAACCTAACATATCAAATTTATTCACTTTAAACATAAATCCTAAGTTTATCAATAATTCAATTTAACCTTTCGAAAAATATAATTAATTAAAAAACTATGCATCGTGTTGTACTCATTTTGTAGTACTTTAAGCAGTAAACCCTTCAATTACATTAGAAATTTAGATGATTTCCTTTATCGAATATCTTAAATCGTCTATAAATACTGTTATATCATGGCTTGCTCAGTTAAACCTACCCTAAATTATAAAACCGAAAAATAATTTTTGTTGTGGGTTCGAATTCAAGTTAAAACTTTTAATTATCTCTTAATTCTATTACCCACCGATAGAGGGCTATACAAAAAACTATTATTTCATTTTAACTCGTGACTTTTAAAACATTTGATTGTTTTACACAATAATGTGATCGTTTGCTTTTTGAATGCTAATTAAGTTTATTGTTTTTAAGTGTATCATTAAGAAATAACTTGAATATTAAATCAATTTAACCTTAAAAAAGAAACACAATATATTCAATCAGTTGTTATCAGTGCCTTTGTGATGTAATTGCCGACGCATTCAGCTGTTAAGTGAAAGGATAATAATTCGATTCCATTCAAATACGACTTTTCATTTTATTTTTCTATGTTCTTTTTCTTATGTAGGGGGAAATTTCAAAAAGTAGTCAAAGTTGTAGTTTATATTTCTTAAATATCTTAAATCTCAACTAAACTTCGTGCTTAAAAACCTACCCTAAACGATGATTTTATGACTTGATCAGTAAATATGTTATCAGTGACGTCATGTGTGGGAGAAAAACCCATCTATAATTCCTATGTGTATGTTGTAATATCATGTCTTATCTTGTGAGTGATTAAAAGTAACACATTTTCAATCAATTCTCATGTAGTTTAAGTAACATATAATAAATACCTCGAGTTTATTTCACCAAAAATAAAATTTCCTTTAAAAGTAATGAAATTTTTCATGTTTTATATAATTTCAACAAATTTATTCACGCTTTGTCTAAGACATTCAAAATGTTTAATAGTTGCTTATTTATTTTTTATTTTTTAAATAAGTTTTATTTTAAAAATGGGAAAATTTCATAAAGTTTTATTTTTAGCATGTGTGTTAGGTTAATAAATTTCACTACTAAATTCCACTAAGTCGAATTTTTAAAGGTATACATCTATTCACTGCTTTGAAAATGATATGTTGATTTTTCAATTTCAAATGTTTAACAGATTTTTTCGAAAATGTGACAATCCAACAAATTTCCCTAACTCGAAATTTTAAAGTTTTTAAATGCTTAAGTTTTATTTTTAAGTTTTATTTTTAAATTGTGTCAATCTAACAAATTTCACTAACACAAATTTTTAAAGTTTTTAAATGTTTGTTTTATTCTTAAAATGTGATAAATTTTCAAAGTTTTGAAATATCACAAGCTGGTGGCGATATAGGTCAAGTAAAGATGAGTCACTCATGCAAGCTGATAACAAGTTTAGGCAGGAAAATCGGTTTGCATTAGTCATTTTTATACTCTTGTTATCATGTTAATCGGAAGTGATCTATCTCATAGTTATGATAAGACAAACCACATGATGTTAATAACAAAGTGTTATTCGCAATAAAATTGAATTCTATTTCCTTAAAACAATTGTAATGGAAAGGATATCGAGACTATCTTGAAAAAATTTTAGGTAAGTCCAGTTTGAATTATAACTCTCTTATCTCATATTAAAATCTTTTTAAATGTCAACACACACTCCTATTTTGTCTAAGTCAATCGAAATATACATCATTAGTTCAAACATCACACAGTGTAAGCTTGAGAAAACACATAACACTTTTTTCACAACCAAACTATTTATTATTCATCTAAAATAATACAAATCAAATAAGACTGTCTTATTGAGCTGTAATCAATTCTAATTTTAAAATTTTTTGTAATGTCCAATTAAACACACGTTCTGTAAAATCTTCAAAGCCGTTGTACAACTTTAGAAAGGCATTCTCAACATGCACTTGTATGTTTTGGTCTGTTAATTCCAGTTCACTTTTGGAAAGGAAAAAGGGGGTTGCTCTCTCTAAGTTACCATCCTGTGATTCACGACAGACATCCACTTTAACGGCTGCATACCATTTTATTGACTTTTTCATTTGCAATTGATAATTTAATTCGTTTAAAACATCCGTTCGAATACTGTTAAAAAATGAATGAAAGTCTTTTTGATTCATCTCATTGGATACAATGATAGTTTTAGTAAAAATATTTCGCACATCATTTTGTCTTTTAAAATGCTTCACTTTTTCAAATAACAAATCTTTTGAATAGGGTGATTTCACAACTTTATGAAAAGTATCACAATGTTGTACTAAATCTGATTCACAATCAAACATTTCGCTACACTTTATACATGAATGTTGTTTATGAGTCTTATGGGTCTTCTTGTGAATTAATAAATCATACATTATTGAAAACAGTTCGTTGCAATCCCCACACTTGTATTGTTTGGGTGATTTGTGAATCTTTTGATGCATACGTAAATCACTCTTTCGCGAAAAAACTTCAGCACACACCTCACAACGAAAAGACTTTTCCTTTAAATGACATTTCATATGAAACACTAAGTTAACTTTTCGAGGAAATGCCTTGTTACACATCTTACACACATGAGGTAACTTCTGTTTCTTTAGTCCTGATGAGGTGGGTTTCACTTCACAATTCGAAACGGGTCCTTGTTTAGATAAAAGTGTAGAATCCATCTCTTGATTATTTAACTCTGGTGATGAGTGCTGACACTCCAAGTTGGTTACATCACCAACATAAGAATTCATAACTCGTTCCATAATAATTTAAATGAAAACTAACTTAACGAAAAATACAACCTATTACAACGATATCAGGTCGCAGTAAAATGTTATGAACTCGTTTCATTGAAATTTATATAATGATAGAGGGCGCTCGTGTAAAAATACTAACTTTGTATTAGTTTAAAAATACTGACATTTTATTGGTTTAAAAATACGTCACGTGATTATTTCATCATATAATGTTATAAGTTTAATCACCACTTAATTCTTGCACAGTGATTAAGAAAGTCTTACCTATCAGAAGTTCGTACATTTGTAAGTAAAAATCTTTATTACTTTCGTATCTATTGCTTTTATAAATAATGTTTTACTTATCAAGTCGCTTAATTTCTAAATGATGTATTCGAAAACACCTTTTATGTCTTATGTGTATAAAGTCTAGCAAAAGAGGGGGTGTTAAGTATTTGAAAAATTGAAGTACGTTAATTTATAAAAACTAGATTCCATTCTCTTTTTTGAAAATGTTGGTTGTGTAAAATCAAATATAATGAAAATTTATTTTAATCGTATAACTCAAAACAAAATACCCGCTCTCTTTTTCTAAATAAAAGAGTGTACAACATTTTGTAACTTCCCTTATTTATTTATTTTTTAAAATATCGTGTACAATTTTCTGATTTCCCTTATTTAAATTTTTAAAAATATTGTGTAAAATTTGAATGTTCTGACAATAATATTTTCGAAATTAAATTAATCTTATCAGCAAAATTTGTATTTGGTCACTTCATATAAACAAAGTAATGTTATCTGACGGATGTATTTCCTGTTTTAAAATATGCATAACGAATCGTGTTTATTAAATCATTACGTGATATTATCTTATCTTGCATCCTGTGAAAAGATTTATTCTGTAATACCATGTAAAATGGTCTTAATCACACGTCTTAAATAATTTCCTGTTTAAACATATGCATAACGAATCATGATTATCAATTCATTATCTTATTTTGCCTTCTATATGAAAAGATTTCCTCCGTGACCACATGTTAGCAGAAAGGTTGTAGTATTTCAGTTATGTTAAAATGCAGCATAATAATGTGTGAGTAGTTTATATTTCTTTAATAATAATAAAAAATATGTATTTTATTTAAAGTTAGTGTCATCTACCTTACTGCTTTAAAAAATTCTGTTAGTTATTTTTAAAAGTAAAAATCTTTCGACTGCTTTTAAACTGTTGTATTGATTTTTCAAATAAAATCACTTAAGTATCATACTTTTAACTAAAATAGGTTAATAATTCAAATATGTGACGTTAAAAAACTAGATGTCGTTCTCTTTTTTTAAATGTTGGTTGTATAATGTCAAATCTAATGAAAATTTATTATAATCGTATAACTCTAAACAAATACCTGCTCTCAAGTTAAATTATTGCTAAAAATTGTTCATATGAAAGGGAAAAAAATCTTTAAAATTGTTTTGTGTGTTGTATATATCATATATGTTTTTATATCTAATATTTTGCATGTCAAATCACTTATTAACTGAATGTAACGATTATGTCTTGTATGTTGTAACTGGTTAGTTTAGGGTTGATTATCTATATTAGGGATAAGTGTCTCTATGTAGGTCTTTCTAAGGGATCCTAACTCGTATTGACACAAGGTTTGAAAAAAAAACTCTGAACGGTTAGGTCGCCGAGCGCAAGAAGTTTAAATTTCAACATCTAGTAGCTTTAAAGTCAGAACCTTGCACCTGTAGGCGAGGTTCTTATGTGTGTATAAATTCTTAAATGTTTGTAAGACACTTTGGGAAATATGTTATTTAAACTTCCCTTAAAAAAGTTAGCTATTGTAAGTTAATATATATCCGGATTTCGACGAAAACTCTGAATGGTTAGGTCGACGAACTCGAGAGAAGTTTAAACAAAATTCCGAACGGTTAGGTCGACGAGTGCGAAAGGTAAACGTCTACCAGCTTTTTTCGTGTTAGATTTTTATAAAGTAATCACATTACTTTTATTTACATGGCTATCACAATTTTCATTTTAAATCCTTAAAAATTTAGCCATTACATCTATTTTAATCTCATTTCAGTTAATACTTAAAGAATAATTTTTTTATATGAAACTTTTATAAAGTCAAAAATAATGGGTTCGAAGAAAATTCCGAACAGTTAGGTCGACGAGCGCTAAAGATGTGAATGTCTACCTGCTTTTTAATGTTAAACTATAATAGTTAACAAATATAATCGAAACGTATGATTCCTTTTTCGATAAATAAACTTTTAGAAAAATGCTGTCAAAGTCGATCATCGCCTTTTATTTAACACAACCCTCAGTGGATTTTCATTTTAACTCTCTAAAAATTTAGCCTTCACATCTATTTTAATCTCATTCACATTTAAGTTAATGTTTAAATAAGGCAAAAAAATTATTTTACAGGTGAATTATAAGTAAATTTCATGTTAAACTCTGAACAGTTAGGTCGAAGAGCGCGAAAGGTAGCACATATATATTTCTTTTACAGGTATTATTTTTATAGCAGGCTTCCTACCCCTCAACTCCACTCGACTTTGCTGAAGCATAATAATAATTAAACCCTTTTATTTCGTTACAGGTCTCACGCAGATGACTAGTGTAAAAGAATAGGTAAAAAAAAAAAAAAAAAAAAAAAAAATGTGGCGTTTTCATAGCGGGTGGTTATGGTGGGTCCCCAATTTAAAAAAATCCCTGACAAGAAAGAATCTGATTAAAACCCTTTATTTTTCACAAAAAAAATTAAGCCCCCCTAAAAATAAGCCCTCCCCTACCTACCTAGAAGACCCCCTAAAAATAAGAAAATTTCAAAAAGTACTCCAAGTTGCAGTTTATATTTCTTAAATATCTTACATCTAAACTTCGTATTTAAAAAAAAAAAAATTCCCTGACAAGAAAGAATCTGATTAAAACCCTTTATTTTTCACAAAAAAAAATTAAGCCCCCCTAAAAATAAGCCCTCCCCTCTCTCCCTTATCGGTTCAAAAAAATTAAGCCCTCCCCTACTTCACTTCCTCTCTTATCTTCCAACACTTCCGGTTCACTTCCTGTCTTATCTTTCATCCCTTCCTGTCTTATCTTTCATCACTTCCGCTTCCACTGCCAGGCTCACTTCCGGTACCCACCTCCACCACGCACATAGCGCCTGCTGGACTGAAACGAACATTCTTCTACTACTCATAGTAACAAGAAGAATACGATAATAAGCAGCTCAACTCAATTAATACTCTCAAACTAATAATGGACTGTATAATAAATTTAATTTCACAACTCATACGTCTCCTCTCATCGGAGACAAAAACACTCTAAAGTTTTGCACGAGTGATGACGAAAGCAAAGGGTTGCCGGTTTTGGCTACATGCCAGCTCCGAACATAATGCATAGGTTGAATTCTAGTTTTACAAAACATGTGAGTAGCATCTTTTTCTAGATGGAGTTCTGCATTCATACCATTGATTTCCCCCCACCTTATACTTAAATAAATCAGAATACTCAGTTAATGATAATTCTAACCTGTCAGATGAATTTCGAATTTCATTTATATACACTTACTTAAATTTATGAACAATCTAATTCAGAAATTTAGTCTCTACCGAATAATAATGGAAAATAATCTTCTTTTATCAAATACAATTTAACAATAAATTGCAATTTTTATTTTTATAAACACAAGAGACATCAACAATTATATACCGAGAGGAAAGTTTTCCCCAGTTCCAGTTCCTAACTGGACATGGGTTGGAAATATTTTATGATTGGGAAATACTCTACGAAATCTTTTAATTGGTACTGCTGAAATTGCTGAACCGGTGTCGAATTATATATCATCTCTCGCTTTATTTTCTATTAATACAGGAAATTTTATAAGAGTTGTACGTATATCCTAACTTACAGATACATTTGCAATTGTATTTAATATATTCGTTTGGTTTTAAAATTTAAGACGTGTACTTCTGTAAACTTTACTCCAAAGACCTGCTATTTTACATATATTACAAACTGTTCTAATATATATACAAGAATTTGCTTACTGTGAAGAAATACTACATCGGAAATTTTGCAAGTTCTCTTTATACAATCTGCAGGATTGTTCATATTCCGTTTTGGAAATTTTATTTGGATTATTTTTATATCTTCATTTTTAGTACATACAACTTTGTTGGCATTAATATTATTTTTTTAAATATCGAATTGTGTATTCTGTAATGCCACAGCCTTTTCGATAGCTTTCTCAAAAATTAATTCATCAACCTGAGTGATTAGGTTGGTTGTTTTAATTTATTTATCCTCTAAATAATTGTTCCAAAATGTGTCACTGGAGAAATCGCAGTGAATCAATGAATTGTTTAATCTAGCACGAAAAATCGGAATAGTTACATTTTAAAATTGAAAACGCTTGTGAAAATTTAACCGTTCTCTAATTAAACAACCGAGTTCTAATGTTTTATAGGAATATCAACAATTTAGCATTTCGTTTAGGAGCCGTAAGCAAGCACAGATTGCCTAATAAACAGTTATTACACCATTTTGTCCTCATACATGTAATGATTGTTGCTACTTTTTTTTTCAGAAACATAATGTAAAATAAAATTCTGTTCTAACTTCTTAACATCGGCTGAGGAACTTTCAGCAGAATCATTAAACTATTTTAAATTAGAAAACGTAAGGAACTTGTAAAGAAAAATAATGACATATAAATTACAAATACATAAATTTAGGAAAAGGTAAATCTTCAATTTAAGCAAAAAGCCATATGAGGCATAAAAAAAGCAGAATGCACTCATACACTATATCACAATACTGTGTAGTACAATGTTCAAAAGAATCCATTTCGCAAAAAATATTCCAGTCTGGACTCATAACTTGATGATCTTGTCCATTATAATATTTCAGAAACTTAAATTAATTAAAAATAGTATGGTTTCATTTCAGTTAGCACATTGGTGTAGTTATCAAAACCAACATTTATTTACATGACGTAAACATTCAGACAAAAGCAAAAAATACGGCATTCTAAACCGAAGCAGAGATTATTAAGTAGTCCTGTAGTTTATACCGTCCGCACAGAATTCTTAACCAGTTGTATGATTTTGACATTTATATCTATTAACAAACACTAAACTTCGCAACACTATTTCGTATTAAATAGTGGATGCTGTACAACTTTGTAATTGGCTTTTTCTCCCGTGCCTCGTATCATTTCAAGATGGAAACGCAAACTCCCCAGTTTAACGCTGATTGTCTCTATAATCGATCTCTCGTGTAGTGCATAGCCACTTTACTATACCTATACGCACCATTCATGTCTATATCCGTCGCCTTTTTGAAGTTAATGCGAGTGGACAAGGCTTTAGTGTGCACCCTGTATATTTTTATCATATGAAACTGAAAAGTACCTAATAACCGCATATTATTTTTAAGAAGAATTTTTTCGAGACAAGTTCGTTTAATTACTTAAATGTTTTAATGTTTTAATTTAAATGATTTTTTCTTATTATTGTTCTCATCAGAGTAATTTTAAAAGACACAATTATTCATAACTGAATGTTTTTTCCCCCAAGAACTGTATTTTTAGTATCCAGCGTAATGATTATTTATACATATTTATTGCACACGGCGTGCTAACTAGTTTAAATTTCGAAAAAGTAATAATTTTAATCAACTTTTAAAAAATTATTGAATCAAAGTTTCAGTGTTGTTTGTAAAAATTATTTTCAGTATCATTTTTAAATATAAAAATAAATAAAGCAAAATTTTTATTTTATATTATTGAACTAGACTGTATAGAAACATTATTTTGCTGAAAGATTTTATTAAATATCAATTGTATTTTCTTTTCTATGTAATGGAATTACACTAGTGTGCAAAACTTAAGCAACAAACACAAAATGCTTTTCTGAACACGTGAGTACTCAAAAGGAAATTCTATAAAGAGCAAGTGTAGAAAATAGGTACAACCCTAACAGCACAAACAGTCGATGTGCAGTCTTCTTGACATCACAAATGGTCACAATTGTCACAGTCACTACAATGAACAGAAATGTGATATCTTTCATTCGTCTCATTTTTACTCTCATTTGGTCACTCCACTGAACAATCACCATGACTGCTGTTTTTTGACGAGTCACCAGGTGACTTTACAATGAAGTCATCTTGTGACTCTCATGTGACTGTCATTTTGACACTCCATTGTAAAGTCATCATGATAGCTGTTCTGTGACGAGTTCCCAAGTGACAGAAAATGAAATCATTTAGTTACTTTTCACAAAGTAGTGCAATGATGACTTCACAGTAGAGTGTCGATCACCATGTGACTTCATTGTGACATTATTTGGCTACTCATCATAATGCAATGCTCACAATGACTTCAAAGTTCAGTCTTCAACTGACAGTGACTTGAAAATAACAAGGTGGCTTCATTGTAATGTCACATGGTGACCCATCACAAAGCGACAGTCACAGTGACTTTTTAGTGTTAACAATCATTTGAGAGTAATAATGAGACAGTGAAATATCCCATATTTTGATTCACTTTAGCGATTGTGACACTTCTAACCATGTGTGACGTTAAGGGGACTTCACATCGACTGGTCGTGCTGTTAGGGTAGTACGTCTTTTCTACACTTGCTCTTTATAGAATTTCCTTTTGAGTACTCACGTGTTCAGAAATTAGCATTTTGTGTTTGTTGCTTAAGTTTTGCACACCAGTGTAACATTTTGATGTTTTCTTTTAACGTTCATTTCACCTAAACATAATTTTAACAAAATGTAATATTTTATCGAAATATTTTCTGTATCAATCTATATACTTTATTTCCGGAATGTACAATTTTGTAGTAACAAAAATTACGCATTGTATGAAATTAATAAAAATCTATGTAATCGATGGAAAAACCTTCTTACTGTACACTGTAAAAAATGACGAATGATTCTTAATCTGAAAAAATATAATATAATGACGAATAAATTTATAATATAAACTCATCCTTGTTAACCATAATTTTGAACAGTGTCTCTTTAGAAACCTCAGATATCAATGGCATTTCGAGATTTAAAGAATCATTTAGAAAAACAAAATTTTTCTAGCTGCCCGTAATTTTCGGAAACGTTTACGAGTAGCTTTAAAGTGTATTAATCAGTTTTCTAAGCCCGGAATATAGTTTTTTCCGATGCTATCCATTCTCAAGTAAAGATTTCCATGTTCAACAAATATGTTTAACAGACAAACATGCAAAATTAACAGCGTTAACATTAACATTAAAATTAAGGTTATTTCTTTACTCTTTCATGTATAAATTAACTTATGCAGCTGAAAACGTTTACTTGAGAATGGATGACATTCGATAAATAGGTATTCCAGGCTGAGGAACCTGTTTAATACACTATAAAAACTATTCGGTAACGTTTCTGAAAAATACGGGCAGCTAGAAAAATTTTGTTTTTATAAATAATTCTTTAAATTTAGGAAATGTATTGCTTTTTGGGGATTCAAAAGACAATGGAACATGCTTTTCGGAATATCGGATAACTCAGAAGATTATATTATATTTTCGTTCGTGGTTATAGTATATTTTCATAAAATAAGAAACATTGATCATTTTTTACAGTGTAGGTCTGAAAGAAAATACACAGGTCAACTCTACTCAAATTTTGTACGATAAAATAGAAATCTCTCTATATGTAAATATTAAACGCATTGAAAAGAAGGTTTTACTGTAAACAATATTTCGTTAGAAATTCGAAATGGCTGTTACTTTGTGACGGCGTCTCTTATTGGTTACAATAACTAGAACAAATGTCCTGTTATTTACAATATAAGTACCAGGAGTCTTCATTAACAACTAATATTTTCATATATTTAAAATAAACTTATTAAATTAATTGTATGTATTGAAGTTTTGGATCGGAAAATAGTATGCATTTATGCTATAGGGCGCATGCAATTATAAAAGATGGATTTAAGTATGTATGAAAGATGAAAATAAGCAGTGGTCGGAAGTAGCGAGGTCCATGTTAGGAAACTACGCAAATAGTTGCTATTTGTTATTGTTTGTAGTGCAACCCGTTACTTCATAGAAAAAATGTAAAGTAGCAAAGTACCTCGATATAAATTTATAGTTTGTAGCGAGCATTGACGTTACTTTTAGATACAGATAAAAGCGTCCTCTTGCAAATCATGTGGCCGCCTCTGCTTTAATTGAGGAAAATGTTTTGTTTACGCAAAGCACTGTTATTTCAATATTTTATTTATTTCTTATAAAATACCGCATCACATCTAAAAAGTATAATATATATCTTATACTTATAAATATTACTTTATCACATGCATTTTAATAGATTTAGCTGCGATATTCTACAAACGTGGTTTATTATAACTCAAAAATACCTTCGCTGTCAACTGTTGTGTATTTATAATCTGCTTTAAGGCTTTCTTAAAAGATTGCAATGTATCTGATGAGTACGTGTCATAAAACTTAGTTAAATTAGAACGAATAAAATGACTAAATTTTAAATATATCATACTTTAAAAGATAAGAACTGTCAAATAATATATTTTAAGACATGCTTTTTATTTACGACCTACTTAAAAATATACTTGTTTATTTTGAATTGAAATTTTAAAATGCCAATTTTGTTAAAAATTAACAAACAGATATTTAATTTAACAGTTTCAATTGTTGTGTTTGGTGAGTTTGGTGAGATGATCATACTGATACTAATGAATCATACTAATATCATACTAATATTTACTGTTAGCCGAAGAGTTACAGATGACGTAAATTATCTTCAGTGTTAGAGAAAACATAATTTAACTATTTAAATTTTTTTTAATTAGTAAGGAATATTCAACATAAAAATAATTGTAAAATAAAAAATATTCATAATTTTTTTAAATATAAAAACTTAAATAAAACTTGCATTGTAACGCAGTTATTTTGTTGTTTTTAGCAGTAAAAACTATTGCTTTTTTGATATTTCCTTACTCATTTAAATTATTTAAATGAAAGAAACAATAAATATAAATTTTGTGCACTATGAAATCTCATATTTAAAAGTCACATCGAAGAGAAGGTATTTTAATTTCCAGAACATTCAGAAAAACAAATAGTAGCTTTACAAATTATGAGAAAAATAAAAACTATATTTCGTGAAACCACTTAACATTTCCGGTTCAAATATTCATAATTGAGTTTTATCAGAAAGAAAGCCATTTTATGGTTGAGTACCGCATTAAAAATCTAACAGTGAATTACAATAATAGAATTTCATGCCATAGTGCATTTGTCCTTGTGCGACATAGTTATTGTTTACATTTAGAGAAAATTGCTTTAGATTAATGTGGAATCTACGTTCGCTCTTCGTTAATTCTTTAATCACGGAACAAATAAAGTGTATAAATAGAATGGTGTTTTATTATTTATTAAGTTGGTAACAGAATCCTATCAATATCGTGTTTTATTTATGTTATATTTTGCATAATTATTAAATTTATTATGGCGTAGGATGCAAGAATTATGGGAAGAAAAATAAGTTAAACGTTGTCTTGTTGAAAGGATTTTATTCACGTTTAATCTTAATAAAATAAGAAGAGTGAAAGAATATATGTTTTTGGCGGATTCTATTTAAGCACCTATACCCAGGTTAGACCTATGTAGGTCTTCACCTCCCTCAACTTTTGGTACAGCAAATGCAGATCGGGAAAATCCGACTTAAGACCCAGGACCTGGCTCCCCTTTGGATGTAGAGCTCAGAAGCTGTTGGTGGATTCCGGTTCGTCCACAAGTGTTTTCGTGGTGGTTTCCTCTGATATTGGGATCCACCGCATATCGCAACGACCTATGTCGTCAACTCATGGGTTCACGAGGCTAACGAAAAAAACAGGCTACCGCGGTGCATTCCACTTATCTTTTTTTACAGACCGCTAGAGTGATGTGATGCTCTTTTCGTACACCTGCATTGTCGGATTCGAGCATCACGTGACTCCCGCGGTCAGTAAAAAAATATACGCGTAAAGCACCGCGGTAGCCTTTCTTTTTCGTTAGCCTCGATGGGTTCATAGGAGTGATGTGCAGGTGGCGGTACTCCCACTGGTCGCAGCGCATACGGGGGGCCTCTCCTGTCATGCGCGTTATAAGTCCCTCAGGACTTGGGAGCAACCATTGACATACTCGACGGACGCCACTCTCGCGCCTGACGGCGCAGCTCAGTTTTAGCCATGTTAAACGAAGAATAGGTAATTTTTAATCAGTTGGCTGTGATTCCACATTAACATCTTCGTGAATAGAGTCCAATATTCGATTTTTTTAATCCTTTAGCATCATTAATTCCAAATTGAAAAATTTGCCTTACTTAATCACAGAAGTTTTCAGATGACATAAGGCGAAATGTACTGTTAAAAATTAATAGTAGGTAGAATTGAGGATTGTACGCACATCAGACATCAGGTATACGCACCACTCTTTTGTGAAGAAGTTAATCCCAGACTGATTAAAAATAAAGATGTCTTTATTGATCAGTTTTAGTTAAAAATACTTCAAAGTAACTACTCAGATTTTAAGTAGTTTAATGACGTCGTAGAGAGTAATCCATCTAAATATATAAATAAGACGGTTATATCAGAAGAGTAGTTTCCGGAAGTCCTTCAAGCTATAAAAATTTACATATTATATGTATTACATATTACATGTTGACTGTACTGCAGTTACAGCAAGAATGATGCCAAAAAGATACCTGATCGTTTGGATCCAACCTATTGAAAAAATAACCCTGTGAAATTATTTTTCATCACAACACATGAAATAGAATAAAATAAAATAATTCACTCGAAGAAAGCCAGCTGTTAATCATAGGAACGTTTCTCCGCGAAGGAAATGTTTAATACATAATCATATTTTAAATTACAGATGCTGGATGTAACAAAATCTCAGAGCGTTCCAAAATTTTCGATCATTGAAATCACCTTTAAAAACGATAATTTTTCCGGTAGATTCCTGTAACATCTTCAATAGAAATAAATGTATTACAAAAATGGTTGCTTTAAAATAGTGGTTGCAAAGGTAGAACATTTTAGGAACGCTGCGAACTCTGTATTAAATTACAGATTAAATTCTGAGAACAGAATTAATGCAATGTTTACAATTCATGTTGTGTAACTGTTTGTCTGTTTGTGTAATTCATGTTGTTAACTTTACTTAACATATAGAGAACATACCGCACTTATCAGGTCTCCTGCATCATCTACTTAAAACAAAATTATGCATAAAGAAACTGACCCAGGCAAAAAAATCAGCATGAAACCTTTAAAAATTTAATGATTTTGAAGGTATTTTGAAGGTTTCTACAGGTATTTTGAAGGTAAATGAAAACTGCAGGTTTCCTTCAGGAAATATTACAGGTTTTTTAAAGGTTTTATTCAGGGTTATTTCAGCACGCTTATAACCTTCAAATTACTTTCACTGACTTGGCAGATCTTCTTAAAATGATTACAGGTATTTTGAAGAAAAACGGGAACAGCTTTTCATGCAGGAAATATGAAGGTTTTTTTAAAGGTTTTATACAGGTTTATTTCAGCAAGCTTATGGCCTACAAATTACCTTCAGTGACTTAGAAAATCTGCCCTAAAATCACTACAGGTATTTTGAAGGAAAAGAAAAACTGCTTTTCATGTAGAAAATTTTTCTAAATGTTTTACTAGAGCTTAAATGGTTAAGTATCTAACTCATATTCAAATAGCTTTTTACTGGAAAAGGTCAGGGCCACATAGAGGGGTGGGGGGGGGGGCAGAAGATTGAAAAAAATTTTTTGGTTCTATCCTCTTTCTTTCAGTGTTTAATTATTTTATGTTATTCGAAAAGAATAAATTTTAAAAAGAAAATTAGTTAAAATTTTAATTAATTGTTCATATTTGAAGGGGGGGGGGGGGGCTGAAATCAACACTGCCCTGAAATACCCAATTTTAAGGTAATTTTTTAGCACATAAAAGTAAAAAGAAAAACAGGACAAAAATTAACTGCCATGACTGATTAAGGGGAGTACCCCCCCCCCCCCCACGCACACTACGAAATGAATATTCATAATTTATCTTTCTCCTAATACTTAATTATTTATTTTAAGTTACTCAAAAAAACTAATTTTACTGTCTTTAAAAATTGGAGAAAAAGAAAATTATGTCAATAAAATTACAAAATCTGCGGGGGTGGGGGGGAGCTCCCGCTCTTTTTGACTTCATCACTTCCCTGAGTCTCCGTTTAAGGTACTTTTTAAACACATACTCGAAAAGAATAAATTTCACTCTTTCAAAATCAGCGAAAAAGAAAGTTACATTAATTCAATTTTAAAATCCGGGGGGGGGGGGGCTGGTGCTCCTCTTCCCATCTGGCACTGAATTCAACACTCCCCTGAACCTCTGCTTAAGGTAACTTTTAAAGACAAACATATAAACGAAAATAGAGCTAAAAATTTACTTCCATGGGGGATTTACACGGGGGGGGGGTGTCGAGCCCTCCCTTATCAAAAAATTTTTAGTTCTTCTTTCTCTTAGTGTTTAATTATTTTAAGTTACTCAAAAAAAATTTAAAATGTCTTTCAAAGAAAAAGAAAATTTTGTTTATTAAATTTCAAAATCCTCCGAGGGGAGGGCTAGAATTCCGCGGGCCAGCCCTACCCTAATTCAACACTGCTTTGAACCACCCCTTTCAGATAAATTTTTAACACATAAATATAAAAAATAATAAATAAATAACTTTTATGGGGGATTTAGGGGGAAAGTCCCCCCCTTCCCGAATTCAGGAAGTAGTAATTGACCCCCCCCCCCTCCATACGAAAAATTCTTAGTTCTTCTTTTATTTGAAGTTTGGGGTTATTAACTACAGACATGACTTCCAGTTTTTATGAAAATTACTTCAAAAAAACAAATGAAAAATGTATTATTCTTATTAATTTATTTAAAATTTCCTTTAGAACATTTGATTTTTTTTTTTCGCAATTGACACGGCATTTCCGACTCCACAATGATTTTCCAATGGTAGAAGAAACACTACTTCTCAACTCAACTCGCGTCGCGTGTTTATATTTTGACTCACGTCGTGGTTTTAAGCGGTAAGCGGTAACGTTCGTCTGTTATTTTCTGTAATTCGCTAGCTTTGTCAATATAATAATTAACACCTTAATTATTTTTTTTAATGTTTATACATAGCCATAAGATGGCTAAAAATATCTACCGACAGGTACTTCTATAAAACTAGACTCTCTTTTAAAAAAATAGATACATTCAACGTATTTATAAAAAAATACCACGAGGCCTTACTGAAATAAAATTATTTCGGAGGAGATGTGTAAGTTCAAAGTATCGTTCATATTATCCTATTTTAGACTTTTTTTATACTTTAATAGCGATGGAGTTAATTTAAAGTACATAACTTTATACATTCATATAACTCATATTTATTACAAAATTAAATTTAATATTTGAGCCTTGTATCGTTACAATGGAATTTAAAGTATCGTTTTGGTTGATCTTGATTCTACTTCGCATGTGTGTTAATATTAATTGTCAACCCAATTAATGATTTCTCAAGGTTTTTACATTCATTTTCAATTGCTTTTAATCGAAGTTTATGAATAATATACCAAGATAAAAATAATTTTATGAAAAATATGATTTAAAGTAATACTATTTTAAATATTGCTCACTTGAATGATGGTATGTTACATGAAATGTTATTTATGTCAAATGTATGTTAAAGGGTTGAAGAATCAATTTAAACTTTTTATTGATTAAATTTAGTACTTTTTGTGTAATTTAAAAGAAAATGTATATATATATATATATATATATATGTCACTTTCTAAATATTAATGCAGGTTTTAAACAATGAAAAGTTTTTAACTATTTTACCCCACAGTTTTTTTTCTTGCACTTTTTGCAAATAATTACAGTTTGTGTTTTTTATAAATTTAGTTTTGAAACCTGCCTATTTCACCCTATCAGACCCAGTGTTCAATCTAGAAAAAAAAGAAAAAAAAAAGGGGCACTACTCACCAATAATGTGCTACTGAAGGAAGAAAAAGCTTTTAATAACATTTCATGTAACATACCATCATTCAAGTGGACAATATTTAAAATAGTATTACTTTAAATCATAATTTTTATAAAATTATTTTCTTCCTGGTATATTATTTATAAACTTTGATTAAAAGTAATTGAAAATGCAAATAATAAATATGAGTTATTTGAATTCACAATAACAAACTTTAAATTAACTCCATCACTATTAAAGTATTAAAAAAAAAAGTCTAAAATAAGGTAATATGAACGAAACTTTGACAATACATATATCCTCTGAAATATTTTTTCTACTAAGGCCTCGGTATTTTTTATAAATATGTTGAATCTATCTTATTTTTTAAAAGAGAGAAAAGTTTTGAAGAAGTATATCTGTCGGTACATATTTTTAGCCATCTTTTGGTTATGTATAAACATTTAAAAAATAAATTAAGGTGTTAATTATTATATTGTCAAAGCTAACGAATTACGGAAAATAATAGACACGAATTTAGCTGATAAGGCGCATAAAAATCGCGAATTTAACCGATAAGACATGTAAAAATCGTAAATTTAGCCGATCAGCGGGTGATAAATTGTAAATTTAGCCAATAGAACGAGTAAAAATCATGAATTTAGCCTATCAGGAGTGTAAAAATCGTGAATTTTGTCGAGCAGGCGTGAAAAAATCGTTAATTTCCCCCGATCGGGCATGCAAAAATTGTGAATTTCGCCGATCGGGCATGCAAAAATTGTGAATTTCGCCGATCGGCATGCAAAAATTGCGAATTTAGCTGATAAGGCGTATAAAAATCGCGAATTTAACCGATAAGGCATGTATAAATCGAGAATTTTGTTGAACGAGTCGGATTGTAGACCTTGACAAGCCAGTCATTTTTGTGAGTTGCCCTCCCATCATAAAAGTTGTGCACATCTAGTTTATACAGTAAATAATAACCCACAACATGATATACATTATACATGCACAACCTGTGGCCCGCGAACCAAAAGTGGCCAACATCTTCAGAAATTGTGTATATCGTCAATTAGTCCGGAAAAAAATTGCAAACTTCACTCAATCGGGAGCGTAAAAATCCTGAATTTCCTTCGTTCAGAAGCGTAAAAATGATGAATTTCCGTCAGTCGGGAGCATAAAAATCAGGAATTTCGGCAATCAGCTGCAACAAAATCACGAATTTCGACGATCGGATGTGGAAAAATAATAAATTTCGTCGATCGGATGCGAAAAAATCCTGAATTTCGTTGATCGGACGCAGAGAAACCATAACTTTCTTTGATCGGACATGGAAAAATCATGAATTTCGAAGAACAAGAGCGAAAAAATCATGAATTTCGGCGATCGGGTTTTGTGGTTTTATTTCGCGATCGTCTAACGACAATCTAAGTTGGATTTCGTGATCATCTTACGAAAATTGTGCACTAAGAAATCAGATGTACTGCTACATGAAAAATAGACATCGCCCCCTTGGCAATCAGATGCATAGCATAAAGTCGTCATTTTTTTACATTTAGTCACCCTGTGGCCGGTGGTGACCAGGAATTTTAACATTGCACAAGAAAACATCACAAAAAGTGAGTGTTTCAAACTCCCAGGAAAAAATATTCAAAACCTCTGCTCAGCTTAAACAGCTTAAACAAAGAATATGTGAACCAAAAATTGTAAAACATGTGAGACAATACTTTAGTAATACCCCATCTTTAGAAAAATAATCAAATCAAGAAGATTCCCCACCACCATTGGTGGAAAATATTAAAAACCTCTACTCAGCTTAAACAAAGAATATGTGAACTAAAAATTGTAAAACATATGAGACAATGCTTCAGTAGTAAACTCATTTTGAGCTCTATCCCATCTTTAGAAAGAGAATTAATCAAGAAGATCTCACACCACCATTGGTGGAAAGCTCACTACAAACTCTTTACTGAATGGGTGAGCAAAAATATAAAAGAATTTAAATTTAATAATGAGAAAAGTCTTCTTAATCAGTGGATAACTTTGAAGAAAAAACATTCTAAAAGTTGAATTTAATAAAAAAAAAAAAAATCCTGAATTCTGAAAAGAAACCATCACTTCTGGATCAAGACAGCGGTATTATAAAAGAATCTTTTACCAGTCCTGATTTGTACGCTGATGTACCAGAAATACTCTACCTCCTTGAAAATTTGCAGTGAATGTGTGAATCTGTTGGCTCTATTATTGGAAATCATATTTATAACCGAACCCTAAAATCTGATAATCTCTTTCATGAAGTGTTTATATCATGGAATGGACCTCCAGTGCATAAAGCTACGGAAGTATTAAAAGCATCCTTAAACAGGCATCATTTCCATGGTGGAAATTCTCATTTCACTAGATTTTCTCCAAGAGACGGACTCAAGATCTACAAAACATGAAAAGTGACCACAAAGACAGTGTAAGATTGCAGTTTCTCAATAATTGACAATTTATCAGAAAAGGTAATCAAAAACATTGTATTTGTTGGTTAAAATTGTACATTTATTAATAAATATTAGGCATAAGAATTAGATTAAAGCTTACATGCATTAACATACCTTTCCAATAACTAGACATATTACAAGTTCAGTCTATAGGTTTTTAAAGAGGTGACTTGTATATTGCAAATTTTCTATACCTACCGTAATACAGAATTTATTTTGGGGAAATTTTCATATGGATTGGGGGAAATGTTCAGAGTAAAAACATTTTCTGCACGCCTGTTCATCGGTAAGTAATTTATTTTATTTTTTGAAATGTAATTGATGTATACAAAGCAATTGTTAAAAAGAATTGCTCTGTATATGGGTGAGAATCTTCTACGCTTTAAGCAGATTCATATGTTTTGTTTTGTGTAGAAGTGTCATAAATTTTATTTTCGTGTCAATTTCTGTATTTACATTCTCGCCAGTCAAAAAGTATCACTTTCTCTAGAATAATATTGACTCTAGCATATGGGTAGGGTGCAGTGCCAACATCCTTTTTTAACTTTATGCACCCGGCAGACCTTTTTAAATATTTTATGTGCCTGATGGCCAGAGTTGTTAAATGCCCAGGTTTTTTCAGAAAAAACCCAACCCACTTGGTTTTATCAGGGTTTTTTAAGTTACAGGTGGTTCAGAATGTTTGAAAAAAAAAATGTACTTACTACTAAATACAATTTAAAGTAACTAATTGATTACAAAAATATATAAATCAATGACAATAACCAAAATTATGCTTTGAGATTATTATTTGATTATTAGTAATAGTTTTAACAATGAAATTATCATATGCTGTAATATTTTGTTAAGGATAAAGTATCTTTATTCATTTTAATTGAAGTGATTGCCTATATATAACAAATATTTTCTCTAGAAAAATTTCATTCTGAAACATATTGATTAATGATGGATTGCAAGATTTTTTTTTTTTTGAGTTGTTTGCATTTCAAAATGTGTTGCTATATTCTTTCTTAGGCACAGTAAGTAACATTTCCTCAGCCCGAGGTAAATAGGAAATTTCGGTTTTCCCTTAGCCTTAGTTTATGTTGTTATTGGATTAAGTTGGGTGGTCGTTTATATTTAATTCAGCAAAATTTTTTACAATTGAAACTGAATATAACAAAATTCGCAGAACTGGAAAAAAATATTTGCTGTAAAGTATTTTTTATTATAACTAATTAATAGAATAAACCAAATAATTCTACATGTCTACATCATTAAATTAGGATTCTCAGCATATGTGGTATTTTGTTACGAGTTTCAACTTCAGGATTATATATCAAAGTATTTTTTTTAATGGGAAAAAAAATTAGTTTTTGTGTTTGTGACAGTTACACAAACTTATAGAAAATTAAGTTACAATTATTTGTTTTAAAAATTGTCATTGGAAGAATTAAGACTTTTTTCCCTTTTGGTGGGAGGTGATAAACTTTACGACTGGTGTACTGACATTAAGAAATATATTACCTATGTAATTTAAAGTTGAAATTTTGAAAAAACCCAGTTGGGTTTTTTCCTGGGTTTCTTCAGAAAAAACCCACCCAGGTTTTTTGGGTTGGGGTAAATCATAACAACCCTGCTGATGACTCTTATTGCTCATTTTGACACGACCTCTCATTTTTTTTTTTTCATTGCAAAATATGTTAATCAGTTGAAAGTGAAAAATCATGAAATTTACTGATCAGTACTAGGAAAAAGATTACAAAATTTTTTGATTGGTTGCGGAAAAAAATCTCAAAATTTATCAGTTGACCACCAGAAAAAAACAAAACAAATTTTTCAGTCGTGTGGGGGAAGGGGGAGGGAAAATAAGGAATTGCATTAATTTCCACTGGGTGAAACTGCAAAGTATGTCGATTGTTTGCAAAGAAAAATCTCAAAGTGAATCAGTCTGTTGCAAAAAAAAAAAAACAATGAATATATTCAGTTGTACAAGAGCAATCGGGTATTTTGTCATTTTACCATAGAATGAAATTGCAAAATTTGTCGATCAGTAGTGAAGAAAAATCTTAAATTTTATCCATCAGTTGCAGAAAAAGACAATTTTTTTAGTTTCACAAAGAGGGGGAGAGTCGGGGTCATTTCATCAATTTGTTGTAGAATAAAACTGTAAAAGTCTGATCAGTTGCGAAGAAAAATGTCAAAATTTTTCAACTGGTTGCAGGAAAAAACAATTTTTTCAGTCACACAAGGGAATCTGATATTTTGTCAATTTGTCACAGAATGAAAATGAAATTCGTTGATTGGTGGTGAACAAAAATCTCAAATTTTATCAGTCTGTTCCAGGGAAAAATCAGTTTTTCCGTTGCATGAGGAGGGGGGGGGGATCAGGCATTTCATCAATTTGTTGAAGAATGAAACTGCGAAAGCTGTCAATCGGTTGCGAAGGAAAATGTCAAAATTTATCAATTGGTCGTAGTAAAACCCAATTTTTTTCAGCCGCAAAAGGCGAATCTGATATTTTGTCAATTTGTCACAGAATGAAACTGTGAAATTTGTTGATCAGTTTTCAACAAAAATCTCATTTTATCAGTCAGTTGCAGGAAAAAATGAGCGTTTCCATCGCATGAGGAGGAGCTGGGAAATCGGGCAATTTGTCGCAGTAAGGCACTGCGAAAGTCAACAATCGGTTGTGAAGAAAAATGTTAAACAGACCCAATATACTGTTCAATGTACAGCGTATAATATATGAAAATTGTTTTTATTGGAAAACTCTAGTTGATACTTTATATTTAGTATGTAGTCTTGTCTCGCATGTTTTTTGCATGAGTCTTGTCTCGCATGAGTTTGCAGAACCTGAGGTAATGCAAAAATTGGAAATTTCTGCAATTTTTGGAGTCCACAGAACCCGAAATATCATTGAAATGGAAATCTTTTTCCCTGTTTTTTTGTCTTGTTTTCCCTCAGATTATTCAGGTGTCTTTGGGACCAGGAGTAATGCCAAAATTTTAAATTTTCTCCCTATTTTTTTTCCTGTGTCTGTGGTACCCAAAATAATGATGAAATAGGGAAATTCACAGCACCAAATTATTTCTGAAATAGTAAAATTTTCATCTTTAATTTTCTTCCCTTACATCAGAATTTTTCAGGTCTGTAGGACACAGAATAAGTGCAAAATTACAACTTTTTGCATTTCCTTTCCAAGTCAGCGGGATCTGAAATAATAAATTTCCATTTTATTTACTTCTTTAGATATCAATATTTGAATTTTTCGGGTCTGTAGAACCCAAAATTGTACAATTAATGATGTTGAAAATATAAAATTTTTGCCCTTTTTTATGAAGAAGAACAGAATTAATGCCAAAATAGTAGAATTTTCACTTTTATTTTTCTTGTGTTCCCTCATAATTTTTCAGTTCTGGAGACCCCAAATGATACTTAAACTGTAAAATTTCTGCCTTCTATTTTTGGGGTCTGCAGGAATAGATATACAGCCAAAATTAAACATCCTTTCGCCCATATTTTGGAGTTTGCAGAACCTGAGGTAATGCAAAATATGGTTACTTGTAAGACACTTATCCAATATTTAGTTCTGCAGGCATTTTATACTATTACTATATTTGGCATAAAATATTTTGGTCGACATATCAACATAATATGTTTGGATTCAACTGATAGATTTTTGTGTGTGTTGTTCAAAGTAAATTTTGGAGATTTATTAGATTTCAACTGTTATTTCTATCTAATACCTTCAAATTTAACTTTTCAATTGTAATTTACACAGTCAAAAATATTTTACGTACAGTTGTTGCACAGTTTTGACATAATTAAATTTTAAAAATTTAATGCAAGTTGTGTTTTTGTGTGAGTGTGCATAGAGTATCTGATAAGAGGGGGAGGATGTTCAAAATATTTTCAGTCTTGATCAGTGCCGATTAATGCAGGGACAAAGTTCTGCAGGCATTTTATAAGAGTATTTTTGCCTTATTTAAAATTTAAAAAATCCTGCGTTTAAAAAGGTGACACCTATACAAAAATATTTCTGGAAGTTTGCCACTGCAGTAACTGGGTCCTGGTCTTGACTACCTATTATAGCTTACACCCATATTCAAAGAAATGAAACGAGGGAAAAAAGAAAGAAAAAAAAATCGGTTGATATGTATATCATATGCTTCAAGGTCAAACAGGAATGTGCCAGTAGTTCCAGTGTTGCTAGTTACGGGTTTTTTAATTCCAATTAATTGATTGCTGCCACTTTTTTAAAATAGTAATATTTCCTTTATTTAATAACAAATTTAATAAAGCGACTATTACTATTTCAAAACAAATGACAGCAATGAAGCAATCTGAATAATAATAGGAACCAACAGGCAATACTAGTACTTTCGCCATCCCAGAGTCAATCATTTTTTCCACCAACTCCGCTGCTCTGCTAAAAAGAAGATTTTTTAGAGTGTGTGTGTGTGTGGGGGGGGGGAGTACTTTGAGAAAAGCTGAAATCTAAATTACAATAGATGTTACATAATCAGTGTTGAATTCAGACATCTTTCCCCAGGAAGGATTTCTGCGCTCCAGGGGGGGGGGGGGAATTGCACTTTTTGATCATTGAAAGTATAACATCTCAAATCTTTCGGCAGGGACATTTCAATGCTCCAGGGGAGATTCCCCCCCCCCAGGTCACCCCCTGAATTCAACACTACATAATTATTCCTCTGCAAACATTTGCATAAGAATTAGAACGTTTTAACTTTTATAATTTGCTTTTCTATTTTTGCTTTTTAGCAAAAATTTTGCTAACACATTTTCATAATTTTTTTTAATACTTTAGCAAAATGAAAAAAAAAACCCCTAAAAATTAAGGTTAAATGTTAAATTTTAATTTTAAAACTTTAAAAAAGAAACGTTTGAAAATTACTACTTCTCCCTTTGAAGTTTTTTTTTAAGGAGATTTCTAAAATGTTTAAAATACTTGGAAATGTTCACAAATTGGTTCTTTTCAACTATACCAACAACATAATACTGTATGCTAATGCACTATTTATTTTAACCCTGACCGTGCAAAAGATTGTAAGAGAGTCTTATTAAAAATATATATATTTTCTGCATATAAAAAGTACAGGTTTTTTGTCTAAAGGAAAAGTAAAGGCATTATGGACAAAAAAGTGAAGGAAAAGTACAGGTTTTTTGCTTTAAGGAAAACTGAAGGTATTTCGGACAAAAAAGTGAAGGAATAGTACAGGTTTTTTGCCTTAAGGAAAACTGAAGGTAATTCGGACAAAAAAGTAAAGGGAAAGTACAGGTTTTTGCCTTAAGGAAAACTGAAGGTATTTCGTACAAAAAAGTGAAGGGAAAGTACAGGTCTTTTGCCTTAAGGAAAACTGAAGGTATTTCGGACAAAAAAGTGAAGGGAAAGTACAGGTCTTTTGCCTTAAGGAAAACTGAAGGTATTTCGGACAAAAAAGTGAAGGGAAAGTACAGGTCTTTTGCCTTAAAGAAAACTGAAGGTATTTTTGTCCGAAATACCTTCAGTTTTCCTTAAGGTTTTTTTTAAAGGTTTTTTGCTGACTTTTTTACCTGGGGAGGTAGCTAAATTTTCAAAAAATTCTGCTGAATAAGAAAAAGAATAATGAAAAATATTAAAAGAAATACGAACAAAATTTTTTTTTCATAACATTTCTAGGTTTTGTTCTTTTTTTTATTTTATTTTTTTTGCATAAAGTTGTCAGATTTGCATCAAGAAATTCAGCTGATAATTACTAATTACAGGAATAATTATAATTTCTGGATAGATCTAACTAAATGATTGACAGATTCTAAATGACAAAAATTCTAATAATATAAATATACCATGATCACAAGGATCAATATGATTATGAAGATACCAATAAAATACGAATTATAATATACAATTACAAAAACGATATAGATAAAATTCAATGTTATTTTACGAAAGTAGGTAAAATAATCATAAATTATTTTTCAAGAACGAGAATTGTTTGTTCAGAATGTTTAATATTATTTTAGTTTATCATAAATTAAAGGATCAAACAGGGTTTTATTCAGATTTTGGTTTCAATGTCAGTTTGTTATTGAAAATAAAATAGAATCTAATTAGAGGACAATTTCCATTAATGTAATGTAGAATAGTTCAAGAGATTTCTAGCATATATTTGTTGCAATTGAACATTTTGCTTATTTTATTTTTAAATGATGGGAAGCTTCTGTGCACGCTACCAATGCAGACTAAATCTGATTTACTGCAATTAAAAATCGAATGAACTTTTCGCTGTATACTATGCATCAAAACACATGAGTTACTCAACTCAATATATATATATATATATATATATATATATATATATATATATATATATATATATATATATATATATATATATTAAAAATATGGAATCGGAGAAAAAGAAATTGCATCAAGAAAAACGATGTAAAGAGTTGTACTTTAAGAAGATGTTAGAAGCCAAAAATAATAAAAATAATTAACGAACACAAAAAGGTATGATCATGAAGATGTGGCTATAATACTTATCGTTACTTATTATTATATATAATCGGAAAAAATCTTCTATTTCAATGGGAGCATTTTTCTAAAAAAAAATACAAAATGAAATCGGAGAAATCATCTTGAATATTGCTTAAAATTTCAGTAATGTCATATTTAAGAAGATTTCAACATTTCTAGAACTTTAGGAAAATAAATTCTTTGACAGTTTTTATCATTAGAAATGTAATATATTGCAAATTTAATAATGTAGTTTCAATTATTCTTTTAAACTATGTGTTAACCTATACATACTCCTCAGATGCATTGCGATCTTTTAAGAAAGACTTTAAAGGATGTTATAAAAAACACAGCTGTTTACTGAGAAGGTCTTTTTGTATCAAAATAAACCACATTTGTTAAATAACGAAGCTGAATCTAATCAAATGTATATGCTTAGGAAGACTAATAATTTAAACGGCAAACACATTCTATTTCAATGGGAGCAATTATCTATTAAAAAAAAGAAAAAAGAAAAGAAAAAGAAATTGCCGAAATCATCTTGAATCGTGTTTAAAATTTCAGTAATAGAATATTTACGAAAATTTAAATATTTCTAGAACTTTATGAAAATTATATCTTTTGACAGTTCTTATCATTAGAATTGTGTTATATTTCAAATTTGATAATGTAATTTCATTCATTGTTTTCAACTGTATGGTAAGATATACATACTCCTCAGATGCATTGGGAATTTTTAAGAAAGATTTTAAAGGATGTTATAAAAACACAACAGTTTACTGAAAAGTTCTTTTTGTATCATAATGAACCACATTTGTAAAATAACGAAGCTGAATCTACTAAAATGTATATGCTTAGGAAGACTAAAACGGCAAACACATTCTATTTGAATGGGAGCAATTATCTATTAAAAAAAAGAAAAAAAGAAAAAAAAAAGAAAAAAGAAAAAAAAGAAATCGCAGAAATTATCTTGAATCTTGTTTAAAATTTCAATAATGTAATATTTACGAAGATTTCACTATTTCTAGAACTTTATGAAAAGAAATTATTTGACAGTTCTTATCATTAGAAATGTAATATATTTCAAATTTGATAATGCAATTCATTAACTCTCTTTGACTATACTCCGCAGATGCAGTGCACAGCAGTTTACTTGAAAGGTCTTTTTTGTATCATAATAAACCATATTTGCAAAATAACGAAGCTGAATCTAATAAAATGTATATGCTAATATTATATTTATAAACATTATGTACATAAAATGTAAAATGCACATTCGATATTTCTTGTACTTTTTCAACATGATATAGTCTTTGATAACAAATAAATAAATCAACGAGTACGATAAACCAGGAAGTATACAATTTAATGTAAAAAGAAGGAGAAAAATATTTATCTTCTTTTATGTCTTAACATCAAAGCATGTTTGACATCAAAGCAGAATTATAATATATATCTAATCTGATTACTCGTATTACTTTTATGTCTATCTATATTTTAAATAAGGTTATATGGTTGTCTTTCGTTTCTTCTATACAGGAGGCAAATATTATGCTAAAATGAAAGCCACTAAATATTTGTTGAAATAAAGATATATATCAAATGCTTGTCATATTTTCTGAATAAAAGTGCATTAAAATGATGATACATACTATAAACACAGAGGTGCCAAGCTCTTACTAATCATCCGTAATATGTGGGTTAATTTAAGCCAGGTTTAATACGTTTCGCACCAGAATTTTTTCTAAGAAATGAAATTAAATATATTCCATGTAGAAATATTAAATTAACTAAATGAAGATTCATCAAATAACTTTTCTGGTTCGAAACGTTGTTAAACTCGATCAAATTAATCCACATACTACGGAAGATTAGCGAGAGCTTGGGACCTCTGTGTAAACATATTAATAAATTTCATTTTGCTGTATTTATCATTTTCAAGAACCGTGTTTTAAATTTTTTAACAATGTAAATTTAAGAAAACAACTGACCTATATGTATGAACACAAAATGTATAATAGAAAATTGGAATAATGTAAAATATGGAATATTGGAATAATGTAAATATGTTGATGTCACAGAAATATAAACTAAGCGCTAGAACGGCATTAAAAATTCTTTTGTTTTACAAAAACAATCTGTAAACTGTTTATTTTATGACAAAATCTGTTAAAGTAAGAGAAAGTTCTTAATAAATATAGATTGGTTTTCCTTAATCGAAGAGTTTTATGATTGGCGCCAAAACCCTTTCACCGTTTGAGGGTTTTCCTGTATTTACATAAGTATGTTAGTAAATCCCTGGATATATATATTTTTTTAATCGAAGTTTGATGCTATAATATCTTTTACAGCCCTTCATACTATATACTGTTTAAAAAAGAATTCTGTTAAAAAATATTTTCGTCTACAACCATTTTAACATGACATCTAGAAACGGAAAAACGCGGGCGTAACGGTTAAAGGGTTTATTTTATGTATCTTGAAACTCAACAGAATTTCTTGTAGTACATTTGAAAAACAGTTTGGTTCCGTAGAAAACAATTGAAGTTAATATTTTAAAAAATAAATCTAGCAATGATAAAACTTCAATAATAACCTCAAAAAATCTTTTAAAACGTCTAAGATTTAATTATTTTTTCACGTACTGTTTCCTGACTGACAGATTCTTTTTGTAAAATCAACATTTGTATAGCTTTGGTGTGAACAATACAAAATGGCTGTAGATACAAGTCTGTAAATATAAAAATGACAGCGTCAAATAAAAATACGCTGATGTCCAAAAAATAAGCGACAAACACAAAATGTTAATTTTCAAATACAAAAGTTAATCGTGAATACTCAAATAAAAATAATATAAACAGTAGGTGTAGCAAATAGTTACTTTTTCATGTTCTTCACAGTCATTGCAGCTTAAGAAAAGACCCCGTTAAAAAAGACAGCTCAGATGAATATTGTTTGCCGCTGTTTGTAAAACACATGCAGACTGACATGCTGTTTTAAGGAATTCTTCCGATGAGTTGAACTTAAAATTGTTTAAACAGTATTTAACAACAACGAATTCTTACAGATGAAATATTTTACACTCTTTAAGAAGAAACGTTTATAATATTACAGAAAAATCTCCTGGCAATTGTTTATGAACATTTGTTTACTCCAGGAACCTAGATACCTCTCTTCTAGGTTCATGGTTTACTCTCTACCTTTGTAGGATTACAGACTATTTTACCGTGCACAAGCAAATAGCATGAATTTTAAGTTAGATATCTCTGATAATGTAAAAAAAAAAACATTAGCAGAAGATTTTTTTTTATCATTTTTTTTTACATTGTAGGCTGATTTGAAACGCCTAAATTATTGAAGATACCTGATAATCTCTGTTGTTTAGTGAAACATGTAAGTTTTTAGAACATGTTTCTAGAAAACAGTAAGTTGACCAAATCTGCCTAAATGCATTTTTCTTTCTTCACACAAGTCTTTTGCCTCCTATAATATGCATATTAGGGTGGAGTGAAAAACGCATTTATTTTTATTATTTTATTTTAATATTTCCTGTCTCAACAAATGGTGCTGTTTCGCAAAAAAGACACTGCAAAAAAATCCCAACGCAATCACTCATCGTCTTCAGGTTCAACCCAGGGTGTCAAAGGAATATTAACTCAAAAATTTAAAAAACACAATTTCTTTTATTTAGGTTTAATGTTTACAATAGCTTTATTTTCTTATTTAAAAGTAGTTCTAATTATTAAAACGAAACAAGAAAACATTTTACTTTAATCAGTCTTCAATTTTATTCCACATGAGGGCCAAAAAATTCAACTTTGGTGTCAAACTTTGGAAGTTCCTCTCGTGACTTGATTCCACTGCGAATGTATCCATCCCTGGCTTCTGCTCCACATGTTACCTATGGTGCTTGTGTTCCCAGTCTCACATGCCTTTCTACTGCTTGAGAATGGCAAGGGAACTTCTCTATTTCAAATTGTGAACCGTGTCTGATCATACTTGCCATGTCTTTGTCGCTGCAATTCATGGTAGCTGGTGGTGCCAAAGGATTATCCCAGTGAATCATCTCAAAATATTCCACTGCTTCCAAATTTAAATTTGTAAGATCAAATTGGCGTATTTTTCCGTTCCATTCAGTTTTTTCAGCTTTCAATATTCTTCTGAGGCCCAGTTCTCAAATATGTGATCGTTCATCTAAAAGCATTGCCAAAAGAATATTTTCAGAGTGAGCAAAATAAGAGTTTCTCTGAATAACTTTGTGAACAATTTACTTAAAATCTTTTGGCAAGAATGAACTTCTTTTTATCATTCTGTGCAGATGACGTGCTCCATGAGAAACTCCTAAGATTTTCTTTATTTCAAACCAGGATGACACGTAAACGTTCATGACATATTCTACTAGGCGTTTAAAGTGTTCTGTTGGTTTGGCAGTTGACACATATAGGCGTTGAATTCTGTTGGCAGTAGTGAGCCATCTTGAATGAGGCATCGTTCCGGGACTTTTATTTGCTAAATCTGGATGGCACTCCCCCGAGGATACTGCACTAGAAATATCGAAGAGATATTTTTGGTCTGCACTGATGTCTTTTTTATCAATTTCAGGAAGAGCAACTGGAAAAGAAACAAAACTGGTCAATGCAAGGGTTTCGCACGTTTCCAGAGACTTTCCTATTGTTCCGGAAAACTGATGTGTCCCAAATGTCTTTCCGTCAATCCTCTGGAAAAGGCGACGAAGGGGCAGTTCATTAGTATGCAATAAGCACACAAACCAGTACAATTTATGGCCAACAAAGATTTCAAGCCGTCTGACTGCGCTATCTTTCTTCCCAACGTTGACGTTCGTTCCATCACAGTCAACGGCAACGAGTTCCGAAAGTGTAATTCCTTTCTGTGTAACGAATTTGATGATGCTTCGTATAATATCCGAACTAGAGCCTGAATCTGGAGTCACATGTCCTATATAAGCAGAACCAGGTCCTGACAATAAAAGAATATGTTCTTCCAGAGCTATACTCGTATATAATGAACTTCCCTTCTTTCCTTGCATTATAGTTTTGTCCTTTCTTCCATCGAAGTAGATGGCGTACAAAGACTGTGTTACTTGTGCAGAATTAAGCTTTGATCGTACCTTTCCACGTTCACTCCTTAACTTACTCCTGTCAATAACTTTAGATGGGATTATCTTTGGATACAATCCCTATATCACGAAGCACAGAGGATGCAATGATAGCAGCTGACCTATCCGATACTCCCGTTCTATCACAAGCAGGGTAGTTAGATTTGGTAGTTATATTCTCATTTGGCCTATTTTGGAGGTTGCGGGAGTTTCATCGTCAGTCGTTTTTCGATATTTGGCTTTATGACAAACGTAATCTTCATCATCTTCAGAGATATCTTCCAATTCTGAATCAGATCCTAAGAAGGCGTTTGCTTCTAAATCTGTAATATTTTTAGAAGCATTATCTTTCAATTCCTTTGCTTTAGATTCCAGATTTTCCCTTTTACATTGCCTTTCACTTACACGCTTCAATTTTTCAGTTGCAGAAATGTCAATTGATCCTACTGCCATTTTTCTCTCACGCCGTTGACCTGCTAAAAAGTTTCGTTCCATACATGGAACTTTCACGGAACACTTGAATTCTTCGTAATTTAAACATTTGCATAACATTTAAACATAGGATATAATTATACATAATTTTTCTATAATTGTATCAAGTTGTGGATCTATTTTCTTTGATTTCGGGTTTCGGATCCGGATGAGTGCCGATTAAATTATTTATCAGGTTCGGTCGGGTTGTGAGCCTACATATTTTTTTTTTTTGTTGGGTTAGGGTAAGAATGCGGGTTGAATCGAACGATAATTTCAGACAACCATCATTCACGTTCAAGTAGACATTCAATCATGTTCAAGAAGTTTATAACCGGTTTCGTGCATGACTCTAGATCCGAGCCGACATCAGAAATTGTGTCGTAACACAATTTCTGATAAAATCTGGTTACTCGATCGTATGCAAGATTCTTTTCCGATCAAGACTTACAGTAAAAAATAATACCCGACAGATAAATCGACGAATAAGTCACTCCTTAATTTGTCGTATTACCGTAATTATTTAGTCGTATACCTGACGAATAAGTCAGATCGGGTTCACGAAAATCAGGTCACCCGACCACTAATCCAAATCTATTCTGTAGCCAAACAAATCCAAAAAGATCTACCCGAACTTTCTGGATTGGATTCGGGTAAAATCTGGTCACCCGTCCCAGTGCAGTGTCGTCACAAACGTCACATAGTTGTAGCATAAATAAATGTCGATCCGAAGAACACGGATCAGATTAGGGTAATATCTGGTCACCCTATCCGATGCAGATTCGTCACATTTTTCACATTCAAGTCGCACGGTGACTTCACAAAGTAGTCGCATTGTGAGGTCACAGAAAGCCTTGAAAACGGCCATAACGACTTCACATTTAGGTCACAGTGACTTCACATCTTCGTCACTTGACATCACGACGACGGTCAATAAGTCAGAGTGTAACGTCATTGTGAAGTCACTTTGATGTCACAATGCCTTACAGGCATATATATATATATATATATATATATTAACATTTGAACGGAGGGTGGATTTGGCGTATATACAAAAATTTTCTGGAATTGCTTTCCTTAGAATGGCTGCAATAGCTGTGTAAATTTTTACTTTTTGTATTGAAAGCTACCTTAAATGCGTTTTAACTTTAGTTAAATGTTTGTACAAACTCTAATCTTTTAGGTCACAGAATTCATGCTACTAATTAAAAATATATTTGTGACATCCCGGTGGCTTCACAATAACGTCACACTGTGACTTTGTTACTGTCGATGTGACATCACGTGACGTGCCTGTGAAGTTCCTGTGATGTTAATGTGATGTCGTTATGGACCTTATTTACCCTTTCTGTGACGACACGCGGTGATCACTTTGTGGAATTCCAGTGTGACTTCAATGTGGAAATTTTGACATTTGTGACGATTCTGCATCGGGTCGAATGACCAGATTTTACCCGAATAAGATCAGTTTTGTTCGGGTCGTTTTTTTCTTCTTTCCTACAGGTTTTTGTGACGGCTCTGCATAGGGTCGGGTGACCCGATTTTTCTCGAATTCGATCCGTTTAGTTCGTCTCGACTTTTTTTTTTTTTTTTTTTTTTTTTTGCTATACGTTTGTGACGATTCTACATATGCGGCCGGACGACCAGAGTTAACCGAATTCGATCCGAAAAGTTCTAATCGGTATTTTTTTCTGGCTACAGATTGAATTTAGATTTCAGTTATGGTGACTAGATTTTTGCTAACACGATATGACCTTGCTCGATTGTAATTTCTTTATAATTAAGTCAACTTCGAAATAAAAACCTGCATACGACCGAGTAATCAGATTTCATCAGAAATTTACACGGCGCGTGTCGGTTCGGATCTAGAGTCCTGTATGAGTTCAGTTACGCCCGACTTGAATTTTTAAATTTTATTTCAAGTCAACCCGGATTCCGACCGTAACCCAACTAAAAAAATTGCGTTGATTATAAGTAACAACCTCGTTCTAATCATACTGGTCACAACAATCCTACTTTTAATTTTATGTACTAAAGTATAGATGTTAAATGCATACTTTGAAATTTATCAAAATCATTTAGGAATTAAAATAGTGAGTTGTGTAATTCAGAGCGGAAAATAAAACTTTATATTACAGCTATTCATTTCTTCAAGAACGTGTAACACTAGCTGTTACCCGTGACTTTGTTCACGCAACATTAAAAGAAGAATAAATACATTACTTAAGCAAAATATTTCACTCCCGATAACTAAAAACGTTAATAATTAACTAACTATTCATCACATTTCATAGGAGACTATACGGTATTTTTTGTTATAGGTACATGTTTTGATGTAGGATATAACTCAATCTTAAAAAAGTGAAATTTTGTGCAAATAATCGCGAAAATGAAATTGCAACCAATGCAAAAAGGAGGAATAAAATCGTGGAAATAGACAAATTGGGTAAAAACAAATGTCAATTTTACCTGATAAACAATTTTACTTTTAACGCCTTTGTGAAACGTTTTAACAGCCATCCTTCAAAAAAAAAAAAAAATTAATTGGAAATAGCATATGATTTTTCTTTAATGTATAGGTGAAACAAATCTTGTTCTCTAAATTACAGTATGCTGACAGGCAATTTTTGTTCTCCAGAATAAATTGATTCATGAAGTTTGAATATGTGAAAATATGCTTTTATTTTTAGGATAATTTACTGAAATCAAGATTTTGTTTTCACCATCTATTCAAACTGAAAATAAATTTTGTTTTTCAGTTTTAATGATAAAATTGTGTAAAAAATATACTGATCTGTTTTATTTCTCCTTTCTTATACACAAATATGGAGTAATTTACTTTCCGTTTTTAGAGAAACTTCGTTAAAATTTACAAAAAAATAAATAAATAAATAAATAAAATTAAAAAAAATTTGGTTCTAATTTAATTTTTTTTAATTCTGAGATATGGTGTGACATCCTCGGATCAATAACTGGTATTAAGTAAATCGCGTTGCGTTCGATAGTCTAGGAGTAGTTGCGAAATAAAAACACACGGTCAGATTTAAATAGAATAGATTTGTGTTCATTTTCCTTTTCTTAAAATTATGATGTGATTTTTAGCAGAAAATTCTCATCTGAATATAACGGATACTCATTATTAATAATCAGTATAGATAAAAAACATTTATATTTTTCGTTATAAATATGGCGTGAAATTCATCTACTTTCTATACTTACTGATCCTTGTATTATTAATGTAAGGAATTGATTCACACTCATTTAAAAACATATTGGAAATTTCCCGTTTTATTTAAAATATGACGTCTATTTTTCCCCAGAGAAATCCCTTTTTAATGAAATAATTCTTGTTAATTTTCTTTTCTAGGTAATTAATTTCAATACTGGCATAGAGGAAATTATGTTACTTTAAAGAAATAATATTAAATCTTTAGGTTTTATCAACAAAAATGGAACGATTAACAGTCGTCACTTTTATTTTTAGTTAATCGAGTTATTTCTTTTAGTTTTAAGAATGCAAATAAGTATTTCTCGCTATCCATGAAATCATTTTCGACATGGATAACTTTGCGGAGCATATTATTGACATTTGCTAACCATTTTCTTTTGAAACTTCTTTTTACTTTTTTAAAATTTAAATAAAAAATACGGTATATTAGCTATGCACAGACGGTAAAACGCCATGTATTGTTACCATACAAAAGAAAAAAAAACCCAAGATCATTTTATTTCACCAATCAAAGCATATCCGCTTTATCTTCGATGTATGACGTCATATTCGCCTGTTTCCTATGGTTACGCATATTGAAGCCTTGTATTATTGTCAAAAACTAAAAAAAGCACGTTTTATTTCTAATAATATTATTTAATCTTCTTTTTAATTCTTTAATTTTTGTATTTCATTTTCATTTTTCACGTGAAATTTTTTCAATTGAAACTAAATTGTTGAGTAAAAAATATTATTTCGGGTTTTGAATTAGTTTTGGCAACGATAAAGTATTAGCAACGGTAAAGTAAATTTAACCATTTTAAAATATTATACGAAAAGATGTCCATTTATTCTCTATGAAAATAACGAAATTTTGAATTATTAAGATAATTTTTTGAATAAAATTAACAAAAACCAGTCTAAGTTCATTTTAGGGTTATAATCAACCTGTATGCAACCTGTATGCAACCTGTATGCAACCCTGTATGCAACCTGTATGCAACCTGTAATCGCTCCATTTTGACGCTGGCTTCAGCCTAACATTTTCATACAATCAGATTTATAATATTATTAGGATTATTCTTATTCTGATAATTAAAATATTTTAGCAGGATCATATTTAAATTCTTACTACTATAAATAACAACAAAATAAATTTCAAGCTTTGCTGTTGATGTTCTTTTTACGTTAAATATTTTAATTATGTAGATTGAAAAGATAATATTTTTACATACCTATTTTGAGCGGATGTCATTCTTTATAGCACCATCGATGTAATCCGAGTAATACAAGTATTTTTCAAGAAAATTAAGTACAAACACATTACAAATGCATTGACATATACATATCATAACACGCCAACACTATTGTAATTATTTTCGGACTGATATTTTAATATGAAGTCTTAAATCCAGAACGCAAATCCTTATACAACGGCAGTTTTTTTCTAGAGAACATTCCTTGTCTTTTCCTTTCCAACAATTATTTATTAACGTTTTAGTGTTTAGTGGTCTGCAATGTGCATTTGCACTCAGGAAAAACAACAAAGCCAAACGATCCAGGTGTTTCTCTTCATACTTTACAGCTATTCCTTAAATATTACTATAATTAGGATGTTAATTGCGTAAGATTTTATGGCACTGCTTCTTAATTCGAATTTGAAGGATAATTTTTCACAATGATTTTTATTTTCTGAATAAAAATATCTCTCCTCGGAAAGCACAAAAATGTATCTTTCGACACATAGTTCGTTTACATCCTCCATTTTGGAAGAAGAATAAAATTGAAAATATCAGACGATAAATTAAATTTCAAATAATAAGCTATTACCAATTTTTTTACGCCCAATGTTTACATTTTTTAATTGTTTATCGAACTTGTTCTAAAAATGTGTAACACCCTCTGTTACTAATAAAATAATAATAATAATAATAATAATAAAAACAAAGGAAGAAAGAGAAAAGACTTTTTATGAAGAGAAAGACGGCTTTTTTCGTTGTCAATCTTTAAATGTTTCTATTTTTATTTACTGTGGAATAAGCTTCTTGGATAAAAATAGTTCTTTTCAGAACCGGTTCCAACCGATTTCAAAATTGAAAATGCCCGATTATAAAAAAAACTGCAACAAAAATCGAAAAAGTAAAAACTAACAACGTTGGAAATCCACCTTCCCATAGACTTAACATTAGCTTGAGCGTTTCTTCCCGTGACTAGTGTAGGCTCTTAATGTGAGTGAACGGTTTTCAGTCTTAAAATCACAACAATTTGGAAACATTCAGTAAATGATTTTTTTTTCAATCTGTAATGACTCTTATAATACCAAACAGAAATAAACAATCACAGACAGAAGGCATACAAATCTAATGAAAAATTACATAAAATACAGCAAAATATTAGTTATTAAATGCAAATTTCTTGGCAATCTGTTAATAATTTTCTTCCCATTCATAATGATGCCTGCCTAAAATAGATAAGAATAAATGATTAGAAATCTCATTTAAAAATCATTAAATGGCATGCAGGAATAAGAATAATAAAATAATTTAAAAAAAATAAGAGATTAGAAAACATTTTCAGTACTATAAAAATTTGAATGTCATTTGTTATTTTTGAAATAAAATAAACATTATTTGAATTTTCGTATTCCTAATTAAATGATATTTTTTTCTTATTCATTACGTTATCCCAAACTGGTTTGATGCATGTATCTTTATAAAATTCTTAATACTCTCATAAGCAAATTACATGAAGAATAGACATTATTGGCATAAGATTATGGGAATACGGTTAATGGTTAAATGGTAATACGGTGATCAATATTCCCCTTGAATTATATAATACTGTAATTTAAAATAATTTATGTTTATGAATAACTTAAACTTTCAGGGAAGTTAATCACAATAAATTAAAGTATATCCTATGTATGGCACTTAATTTAAGTAAATGCTTTTAAATTGTAAATGCACAAAACTTTGGAAATACTCAATAAATGACATTCTTCCAATCTGTAATGACTCTTATTATACCAGGCAGAAGTAAACGCTATAACAGACAGAAGGAAATGATTACAAATATAAATAAAAAATACTTAAAATTTAGCAAAAGATAGGTTATTAAATGTAAATTTCTTGGAAATATATTGATCATTTTCTTCTCGTTCATAATGACGCCTGACTTCAATAGATAAGAATAAAAGATTAGAAATATCATTAAAAAATCCTTAAATGAAATGTGGAGATAATAATAATTAAATATATTAAAAACAACTTAAAAAAATATTAATAGACAAACTTATCTAGAAAACACTTCATTGTCATTATTATAAAAATCTCAATGCCATGAATTTTGTTATTTCTTTGAAAATAACAAAAAAGTTCGTACAATCCTATTTAAAAATACTTATTTTTTATCATTCAAATTATCAAGAAGTATTTTGATTTTATTAGACTATGATTAATATAATTAAAAGATTTTCTCTTTGCATAAAAAAATGCTACGGTCATATATCATAAGACAGTAACATAAAATTTTCCTGTAGAATTGCATAATATTTTAATACGGTACAAAAATGTCGTTTATTCAAATTTTGACTGATTTTAGTAATATTTAAATTATCTGTTAACGTATAATTTCTCCTAATGTTAATTGGATCACAAATACAACTTGCCATATTTCAAAATGACCTACTGATCGAATTTTCTCGAACATGTGACCCAGCCCAATGGTCTTCTTGTATCTCAAAACGGTAGGATACAAAATTTAGCCCAAATCACTAGAGCCGTTTTTTAGATAAAATTAGCTTGACCAGTAGTGACCTCCAAATGACTCACTAATCAAATTTTCTGGAACATGTGACATAGCCCAATCGTCTTTTCATAACCCAAAATGGTAGGATGCAAAATTTAGTCACACTCGTTAGAGTCGTTTTTCAGGTAAAACAAAATTCTGAAGTGGCCAACAACTGGTTCAGTGATGACCGAACACTAGATTTTCATGGCCGACTATTAGAGAACTTGCCCTTTTTGAACTTAACTTTGTCTAAAAAAACTATTATCATATTTTTTTTAAATAATTGCTGAAACATAATAATAAAAGTATGTTTTAACATATATCACTATTAAAAATGTTGCGCCGTTTTATAAAATTCTATTTTAAGATATATATATATATATATATATATATATATATATATGGCCAAAAGTGTGGACATTTCTTGAAAGTTTCATGTTTTTCAACTTTGTGTGCTTGTAGAATATATTCATTTTCACTTAAATACAGACGTTTATATATCAAATTGAAGGTAATTTAATGTAGAATTTAATAATAAAAACAGTATTATAATATCTGTATTACAAAAACAGTTATGCTCATTTTAGTAGAACAAACGAACACAAATTGTTTTGAATAAGGACGTGTTTTGTAATAAAAGCGTACAAGCCAATCACAAACACTGTTCTGAAGAACAATCAAATGTCTGTAACTATAGTTTAGGTTACTTGGATGGTAAAAGAGTTATTGTTGTGGAAATATTTTCAAACGTCGCCACAAATTTTCAATTGGATTGAGATCAGGACTGTTTCCTGGCCATGGTAATATATATATGCCTTTATTTTGGAACCATGCTTTGCATACTTTTGCTGTGTGGCATGGAACTGAATCCTGCTGAAAAATAAATGGTGCGTTGTTGGGGAAGAGATCCCTCATGGAAGGTATCAATTTTGGTCCCAGGACAGTTTCGATGTATTTTTTGACATTCAGGATGCCACCAATCACTTGAATTCAGCCCACACCATCTGCAGACATACATGCCCAAATCATGACATTTGTTGGGGGGGTTTGTAGTTGCTTCAATGCAATAAGGATGAAGTGCTTCTCCTACTCTACGTCTCACGTATTTTCTACCATCACTACCAAAGAGCGATATTTTTCTCTCATCGCTCCAGATTACTTGCTTCCATTGTTTCTCTGACCATTTAATGTGTTCTTTGGCCCACGTAACTCGTTTTTCGCGTTGCTTTTGATTTAAATATGGTTTTTTCCTTGGAATTCTAGCTTGTAGTCCAAATCATGATAACCTTCTTCTTATTCTTCTTAAACTTACTGCAATACCCGCTACATTCATTTCACATCTAATGGCATCTGATGAAATTTTTCTATCTTGAAGGCATAGCCGTTTAATTTTTCTATCGGCAGTAGCACTTGTGCATTTGTTTGGTCTGATTTGGCCTTATTTTCCACTGATTTCGTTTTTTCATAACGTAAACAGAACTTTCGTACACCAGAACAAGTCACTGAACCACCAACTTGTCTTGCAATTTCAGCATAAGAAACGCCATTTTCTCTCAATATGACAATTCGGCTTCTTTTTGTAGATGTCCAATTAGTTCTTCTTGTTGATGCCATTGTTTAAAATTAGTTTAATTAAAAAAGGACTTTAAATATTCAAAAACAGCAATACTCTATTTAATTGTACTAGTATGCATCATTCCGCAAAATATTTCCACAACAATAACTCTTTTACCATCCAAATAACCTAAAATATAGTTACAGACATTTGATTGGTCCTCAGAACAGTGTTTGTGATTGGCTAGTACGCTTTTATTACAAAACACGTCCTTATTCAAAACGATTTGTGTTCGTTTATTCTACTAAAATAAGCATAACTGTTTTTGTAATACAGATATTGTAATACTGTTTTTATTATTAAATTCTACATGACATTACCTTCAATTTGATATATAAACGTTTGTATTTAAGTGAAAATTAATATATTCTACAAGCACACAAATGTGAAAAACATGAAACTTTCAAAAAATGTCCAAACTTTTGGCCACCACTGTATATATGTATATAAAAGCACTTAAGTGGCCGACAATTGGTACATTTACCCTAATTCCCTACAGTTTGATTTATATTTATTACGGTAATACATAGAAATTGTCAAATTATTTTTAAAAAATGCTAACAAATTGTTTTTTTAAAATAATCTCCCTTATACGTTTATCAGCAACGTAAGTATAACGTTGTCACTACAAATCGTTTTTCGATCGAAATATATGCATATGTATGTGAGGCAATAACATTTTTCTAAATAACATTTTCATTACATATTAAATATTTTTATATCAGATTTCATTTATTTTACATTCATGGCTCTGATTCAAAATGTAACTTTTATATTTTCAAGCGTGCAACTTTAATCGTCTTTGAGAAATATGTACTTTCGATGTCAACGAAAGCAAATTTTATTTGTTAAGTAAATTCTCGGTATAGTTCTTTTCTGAAAAAATTATAGTTTTATGACGTTGAATATTCTGTTTTCATAGTTGAAATAATGCGTGTGAAAAAATGATGCAAAACAAAAAAGTATAACAGGAAATTAAATATGTTTAAATATAAAGCAGAAAATTTACATTTTAGAAAAAAACTAACATAAGTCCTGAACATGAATATTATAAACTGATAAAAAAAGATACCTTTGTCGGCATTTTTAATAAAACTAATTTAAATTCTTAATAAGCATTTAATGAGATGATGATAAAATAAAAGATTTAGCTGTGTAAAACAGATGTTCGATATGAAGTCAAATAAATAACTCTTTGGTTTAACTTGAAAAAAAGTATTGCAATAAATTTAACTGTCATGGGCATTTTTCCTCATGTCAATACTTTTTTATCGGAGCATGGGCTTCTATTTATTTTTTAAAAAGCATAATTGGGTGATATTAGAATAAGTGTATTTGCCAACTTTATTAAAATGTCCATGAATTACACTACTTTTAATATAACTTAATTTAACTATTTCAAACTAAATAAATATATATATAATATTTCTTTGTGCGTCTGTTACAGAAAATGTAAAAAAAAAAAAAAAAATAAGTGTATGAGAATGATAATCAGTTGATGAATGATATTCAGAGTTATGTTCTTCCAAATACATACACGTACATTGAAAAAGCATATGTCAAAAAATTATTAAAAAATGAAAAGCAGCATAAAAAGGGAACAAAAATGTCTACGCATAAGGAAGAAAATTTGCATTTGTAGAAAGACTATGATAAGGCATGAACATGAATATAATGACGAGATAAGGGAAATCAAAGGGATATTTTTGTGATGTAGAAATTTGTAAGAAAATGAATTTGAATCTTAATAATTATGTAATAAGATTATGATAAAAAGAATGATCCAGCTTTTTCTTCGTGATATAATTTTGAAAGACAAATAAAAGAGTAATATCTATGCAAAACAGATTTATATTATGAAAAAAAGAAAACTTTTGGGAGTTTTTTGAAAGAAAATTGTTTCTGAAATTTATTGATTAGACTTGAACACATTTTTCTCGACCTTATTTTTTTTTCTATTTTCTCAATTCAATGCTATTTCTGCTGCAGCCGTTTTAAGTTATTTTTACTTAAAAAATACTGGGATAAATTTTTTAAATAATACATAAAGCAATTACATCGAAATAATCCATGAATGATACTGCTTGGTATGTAACCTGCATTAATATTTAAGATATTTCGAATGAAATTAATGAAGTAAAGTATCTGATCAAAAATATCCGGACACTTGCGATTTCAGATGTCTTGTAGAATATCTAAACAAATGCTTGACGAAATCTTCTGGAGCTTCAGAACTGTAAAGAACATGTCTGTCCTTATATTTATCTGCAGATATTTAGTCACAAGGACAATCAGGGTACCTACAACAAATTGAATAAAATATAATACATTCGATCCTTCTGTAAAATAAAATTATCTAACTGATCTGTAACTGTAGCAGATGATTATGTGGGGCATGTATAACATTTGTGTTCTTTCGCATCACAAGAGCACGTAAATGCATAGAGATATAAAAGCTTTAAAATGTCACAAAATGTATCAATATGTTTTTTTGTTTATAGCATGCAGTGTTTACAAACCAATTTAACACCACTTTCAGGAAACTTGACAAAGCGCAGTAGAAACAAAATATTGTAATTGGAATATTAACATATTAAATATTTGATGAAATTTGAGCTTTCGTATGAAATATTTTTTAACTGTAAATGCACGAACGATAATAAAATTATTTTATCATAATTAAATAATCAACTGTATCAAGCAACGCACGTAAAAAGAGTAGTCGTGCATCGTGAAAAAAAAAAATTAGTGATAAAGTGAGCTGAATTTAAGTGAGCTCCTTTCTAAAAATAGCTCGATGATTAGGGATTTTCAAAAGCATGTCAATTTCTATTAAGGCTGTTTTCAAATCCAAAAGAGCTAATTTCTGACACAATTTTGAATTCCTTTTTGTTCGGGAACGGTTGAAATTGGAAGGGGTCCTTATTCAGAAACTATGACATCGAAATGAAGTTTAAATTTTTTGGTAAATTCAGATCTTTCAGAAACTAGTGTCAAAGTTCACATTTTGAACCCAATTTCCAAGACTACAAAGCCAGAAAAGGGAAAATCGTATCGTCACGTGACACGAATTACTTATAACTCTATGAGAAATTTATTTATCAAAAATTAGAAAACTCATTTCGATTCCAAATCGCTTCAACAGTCAGGCGTGCCAATTGTATGTTTTGCGTTTGAAAAGAGTAAAAAAATATATTAGTAAGCTTCGCATTGTTCAGAAAGGCCTTTTAGAACTACTTTAACGGATTTCCAACGATGGAGTATGCATTTTGCATATGTCCAGGCGTAGCTTTCGACATTTCTGCTGTCTCCAAAACTTAATAACTCACTTCATAGCCAATAAAACCAGGAATTTTTTTTTGAAATTTAAGATAGCGGCAACGGCCGATTTTTGCTTTTATTACTCTTACACCATTTCTAAACAACGAATAACTTCGATTTTACCTAAACGAATAACGAAAAAAGATGCTTTTGAATGTCGCTTAACAAATCATTTGACAGCCATCATTAAACAGTAACAGATGTCATTTAAAAGTTTGCTTGGAAATTGTAGCTCAGCTGAATGACATTTTATGGCTTTTTAAATACATGTTTTTAAATTCTATCTCAAAAATGAATATTTGTTTGGTACAATAATGTCAAGCAGTTAGTGATAGAAGAGTTGCTACAATTGGCTATTTATTGCCCAGAGCAAATTACAAAAAAAAAAATGTCTTTAATTTTTTTAATTAATTATTCGTAAATGGATCCACGTCCAAGTGTCTCTATTATAGCTGCTACGACCTTCAAACTGGATTTAAAAAACTACTAAAAAATAGGAACAATATTTTTTCGGAAAATCATATTTGCTCTAACACGCCATTTGGCAGTTGGTTTAATTCTATAATATGTGATTAACTATACAATTCGGCTCTTGGGCGCTAAACTAAACTCTGACAATGAAAAAACAGATTTGAATTTCAGAGGTCTTCTTTATTTCTTTTTTTTCTTGCGAATTTATTCCCACATTTTTAATGCAGAATTATCAGATAAAAAAGAATTACTTGTTTTTTGTCGAGCTTGCTCTAATTTTTCTTTCAACTAGAACTTAAACATCTATAAACACAAAAGAAAAATCCTGCGTCAAGCACACATTATTAAACCCTTTCCAACACTTCCAAAATGCTCTAACAGTACTTCACAAGTTAAAAGTGCGAAAGAAGAAATTTAAGTATACAACTTTGAAAACGCATAATACATTTGAAAACAAGATTTCATAAATTACTTTCTATAGCCGTTTAGGAACTCAAATTATTTTATATATCGCTGTGCATGATCTATAGATATGTATATACATTTTATAATGTGCTAAAATTTAGCTTTGTCACAAAACGCATAACGCAGTCATAAATTCACCTGCAGCAATTCCCCACCATTAATCGAAAATGCACTGGAATAATTTTGCACAATACTGTATATGTTCTACAAATTTTATACGTAGTTCATGTTAAACTAAAATTTTATTCAGGAAAATAATTCATAAACAACTAAAAAGGAACTTTCAAAAATTACCATCGATAGGTGGTGATATATCCAGCTCTTTGCGTAACCCTGTAAATGATTTAATTTCTAATTTACAAAAATATATTAGTAGGCCTTAAAGTTATCTACGCTGATACACAGTAATGCATACAAATTATATTGTATAGGATTGCATATGATCATTAAAAATTCTACACATTACGTAATATGAAGTAAGCTTTAGTTACACATGAAAGCTGAAAATGCATTTTCAACTGAAAATGTATTTTCAGCATTTGTCGCTCATAGACAGTACTGCATCCTAAATTTCCTGTGCGTCCATGTAAATGAACGATAGATGTTATATATGCCCGTTTCTACAGTAAGTGTCTTGTGGTGTACCTCAATAATATATATGAAGTTTTATTATTAAGATATACATACATTTTAACATCTGAATTAAATCAATATATAAAATTAACTATGATACATTAGACAGACTTAACTACATTCAAAAACATCTAAATTAAAATAAATACATAAAAACATTAAAAAAATTAAATGAAATATACGTAAATATTCCATTTGAAATTGAACCTGATACATTCAAGGTGTTCGGGTATAATCCATTGAACCAATTTTAAGCATAGCGCTCTATCTTCTCAAAAAGAGTCCATTAGGCATCTCATAGTTGTCTCACAATCTCTCACTATTGATTTCAATTCTAATGTTTATAAGCCCAATCTTAAGAATTCTGATAAAATAACTGAACTGGAGGTTTAAAAACTGTTCACTAAACAGATGTGTCTAATATTCAAGAGTGTCTGTTATGGACTTTTAATATAATTAAATTAGATATATTGTTAATAGGCATCAATATTTTTGAACCGTCTCAACAGCTTCATTCGTTTCGAAAGTTTCAATATATACATTATTTTAAATCCGGGTTTCGTTATAATTTTTTTAAACAGAATGAACAAAACAAATTAGATAAATAAAAAGAATTTATACTAAATATTCTTCATTTCGGTATCTAAATTATGATAAATATAATATATTTAAACGCCCTATTCAAAAGGGTAACAGATATTAAAATAAAATAACAAATCATTTTCAAATTGTTACATATATATCACATTTTCAGAAGATAGTGGGCATTTGTAGCATCCATTTGCAACACTTGATATCTTGTTTCACCTTTCAAAATCTCACCTACTTGGAACTTTTCCAAAATGGAGAAATTTTAATATTACGTATTTTTCATTTTCAACTAAATTAAAAAAATGCAAAAGGAAGAGTAAATTAGTTTATATGAAACGAACCATTTATAGTAATATTATATATAATATATAATATTGCTGAGTTTCCACGTGTTAAATAAAATGCAGCAATTTGAAGTTTTGTTTTTTACACTTTCGAACATAGTTAAAAAATGTTTATGGCATGTAAAAAAATGTTTATGTTATATGTTACGATTTGTCTGTCCGTCTACTGTCCGTGCTCCAACTCGTGTAAATATATTCTGATCGCCATGCAATTTATATATCTTATTGCGGTTTACTGTTACATGTTCAGTATTGAAAATGAGATGTGTAGCATTTAAAGTTCGTTTACAGTGGCACTCAAAAGAAATTAGTTAAATTATGACCTATGGAGAAAAATTGTTTGCAATGTATTTTAATCGTGTTACACTATTTCAAACACATGAAAATTGATATGCATCACTAAGATTCAATACAAGATGCTTACTGTAAGATAAGATGTGCATAGTATTTATCTTTCATGTACAGGGACACACAAAGGTATTCGATTACAGTACTGTCTACGAACATTAAATGCTGTAATGAGTTTTCAGTTTTGGTGTACGTTTATAAATTTAACAAATGTTTTGCATATTATTTGGTGTGTATAAGTACTGCAGATTATATGCTGGGCTGCCCAAAAAAATCGAGTACATTTCAATTTATTGACAGAATTTGCTGAAGGGTATTTTTCAGCCACGTTATGAACCTTCTAACCGAAATAAACTTTAGCATACTAAGTAGTATTTATACAAAATTGTAGATAATATACCGATATAATAATAATATGTTGTAGGTCTGGAACAAAAAATTGTATAGTTTACCGACTTAAGATGCTAACTGCTGAAATTGGGCTTTGAAATACCTTATGTGTTTCCCAAATTGTTTACTTACATAACATCTTTACATTTAATAAACGGTGAAGTTCGTAATAGTATCCAGAATGTGTTGAAACGTGTTTCAAAATCAATGCTCGAAACATGAATTTTCTTTCTTGTATAATTGTCAAAAATGATTAATTGAAACTTTTCATTGGGTTTACACAAACTGTTCTAAAATAGACAGCTTGCTTTTTAATATCCAACAGCAAGTAAACAGTGGTAGTTATTGATGTAGGCTATTAATGAAGGGCATTAATGAGTGAAAACAAAATGTTGTTTATTACGCTTTCTTGCTTTAACTCTAAATATCATTGATACATGGTGCTGCACTATCTCAAACTGTTACAACGTTGAAACTAACCTGTAAAAATGCATCAAATTTCACACAGCTTTTAAGCATTTTTTAATTAAGCTGGTGAAATGCAAAAGAATGGTTTGCGTTTTCGAATTGCAAAATTATTTTAAGTACTAGTAAATCTGCAGATCAGGGGCCTCAACAATAGCTCTACAAGTCATATTTCATTAATCTCACTTTGCATAATATTTAATATTCTGCAATCCGAAATTTATTTATTTTTTAAATTTTATATATATTTATAAGCATAAAAGATTTCTGAAAGCTTATGAAAATTGTTTAAATGTCTCGTTAAACACGGTTTTATGCAATAATATTCTGATGAATTGTTTATTCTTGTAATATTTTAAGAATGAAATGTGCATTTCTTCTGGGCGTCTCTGACCCCCCCCCCCTTCCCTTTGCCACTTTAATTTTATGTTCTCAATTTTCAGTAATTGTGCTATATCAGGATTTGACACTATATATGGATGCGTTTTACTACTCAAATTTCTTTAGATTAGCAACCTTCTTGTACTTCTAACTTTTCAACCATGAAACATCCAAATCTGTTACAGACATTGAATAATATTTCATGTAAGGAATGTATTTATACAAATGTAAAACTCCTACTACGAAACTTGAATCCAAATTACATGTCCAACGTTTTTAAAATTTTCGTTTGGAAAATGTGTTACTGACAATTCTATAATAATTAAAACAGAACTTTTATCCAAATAAATCCTCATCTGTTTCAACAGAATACTAAAATCACCCGAAAATAAGTTATATTGCTAATAAAAAATTTCGGCAAAATCGCGCGTTTTATTAGAATTTTATTATTTTCACAAGCTTTGAAATATAGTTGCTAGGCAACGCTTAAAATAAAGAGGAAAATTAAAACAAATGCATTTATTTTTTTTTTTATGAGAAAATCAAATGTTTTATAATTTTCTGCATAAAATTTATCAATTATTTAAAAAAATATTTTTTTAAATGTAATAAATGTATTGACAAATTTCCAAAGTGATTAGATATAGTTAGACTTTCATGTAGAAAATTTAGCATCTATAAGTTTACGTTTAAATCCATTATTCAAATGTGCCATAGAAAAGCATTATAACGTAAAAGAAAATGTTGTTCTAATTTTTTTGAACAAATGAACAAAATGTAACCAAAAACTATACAGCTAATTCTGGGTACTGCACCAACATACTTATCAAATATCAACCTAATCGGACAATTTTTGTGGTAGTTATCACGGAACACGCAGACAGACTAACAAACAGAAACCAAAAACTTTTCGTGTCTCAACGTAGAGTCTCACTCACGTTTAGGCCACTACAATTTGAGACAGTGCAGTGCCATTTTACTTACCTTTAATACGTAGTATAGTCTTGTAATCGTTGTCTTGTAGTCTTGTAATCATTTTGAAAATCGAAAAAATAATTCTGACGGATTTCCACGCTTCATACACTGGAGATTCCGAAAAACATATTTTTAGAAAAAAAAATTGCCTTCCGTCTCTCTGTGTGTCTGTAAACGCTCTATCTCCGGAACAAATTGAGATAGAGACTTGAAATTTGGTACGTACTTAGTATGTCATAATGGGAAGAAGCTTATTGAATTTCAGTAACCTCGATTATTCAGAACTATTTTTTTCGGACTCTCAAAATTATCGTTCTGATAAAAGGTATATAAAAAATTTTGAAATTCTTTATTTTAAGCAGTGAATATAAAAAAACAATAAAAAACATTAATTTTGCATAAAGAATTAAGTCTATCCGATAATTAGCTGCCAAGATATTTGTAATTATATTTTTTACACTCTTTGATTTTTCATGGCCCTGTATTTCATTCAAATTTCAGTTCAAAGATAAATTTTAATTGGAAATGAGACACTTAAACCGACGCAGTAAACCGTTAGTCAGATTATCCATTTTGTAGTTATAAGGATGTTTCATTTACGCAATTCAGTAATAGAGCATTCAAAGCGAGGCTAACGTAAAAGAAAGACTACCGCGGTGCTTTACGCGTATCATTTTTTACAGAGCGCCGGAGTCACGTGATGCTCGAATGCACCAATGCAGGTGTACGAAAAGAGCATCACGTCACTCTTGCGGTCTGTAAAAAATTATAAGCGGTAGCCTGTCTTTTTCGTTAGCCTCGATTCAAAGTTTATGACGTCATCAAGCCACGATTTTATTCGAATTGCAATGCATGTTATAAATAGTTTTATTTTCATATTTTATATTATGCATATCCATGATGGGTAACCATTACAGTGGCCCCCAACGACTAGTTTAGATAGTACTTGGAATTAAAACAAGGAAAGAGTAGCACTAAAGAAAGTTCTGTATTCTTACATTAATCTCTTACCTGAAGAACTTCAGTAACTGTTCCTGTTTTTGTTATTTAGTTTAAAAAAAATTCAAGTCCATTATATTGAAAACGTAAAACTAAGCAAAGTTCCTACACTGTAAAAAATGACCAATGTTTCTTATTTTATGAAAATATGCTATAAGCACGAACAAAAATATAATATAATCTTCTGAGTTATCCGAAATTTCAAATAGCATGTTACATTGTCTTTTGAATCCCCATAAACGAATATTTTCAAAATTTAAAGAATAATTTATAAAAACAAATTATTTTTAGCTGCCCGATTTTTTCAGAAATGTTTCCGAAGGGTTTTTATAGTGTATTAATTAGTGTCCCCAGCCTGGAATACGTGTTTTTCGAATGCTGTCAATTCTGAAGTAAACATTTTCATGCTAAAAAAATGTTTAACAGACAAACATGCAAAATTAACGGTGTTAACAATAACATTAAAATTAAGATTATTTCTTTACTCTTCCATGTATAAATTAACTTATGCGGCTGAAAACGTGTACTTGAGAATGAATAACATTCGAAAAACAGGTATTCCAGCCTGAGGACACAAATTAATACACTATAAAAACCTTTCGGAAACGTTTCTGAAAAATTCGGGCAGCTAAAAATAATTTCTTTTTATAAATTATTCTTTAAATTTTGAAAATGTACTCGTTTCTGGGGATTCAAAAGACAATGTAACATGCTATTTGAAATTCCGGATAACTCAGAAGATTATATTATATTTTCGGTCGTGGTTATAGCATATTTTCATAAAATAAGAAACATTGGTCATTTTTACAGTGTACGTTCCTACGCAAAATATTTAAAAATAATGAAATGTGAACGAGGATTTTGAAATGAACGCAGCCATTGTTTTAACATTAGTTTTGGATTGCCTTCGCCTGTGTAGGCTCCTTTAAGATTTGAAACTTAATCCTGTATACTGTAAACAAATTTTATAAATTTATGGCTCACATTTAAAAGAAAAATACTTCATTAGTATTAAAAGGAAGAATACCAACGTTAAAAATGCACAAATAATACACAAAAAGCAGCAAACAACTGTTTCGAATTCACAAGCGAGATTCTTCTTCAGTGTGACAAAGAGCCAAGCACAGCGTTCTATAAAAAAGCAAGACTTGTAAAAACGACACAGGGGCGGTGTCAACAAAACGGACATGAAACGGAAACTTTAATATTTCAAACAATTTCACCCCAAAATATTGCATATTAATGTTGTGTAAAACGTCGTATGAATGACGAGACATTTTTATAGGAATATGTTTTAAAACGTCCGGCAATCCTTTAACCGTTGATGTCGGCTGTGGAATGACCTTCTTGGCAGCAATTTCAAACAATTTCTGTAAAAATGTGTCGTCGTCACCTGTCTGACGTTGAACTGCAATGCACTGTAATAACGCTTGACGTCATGTAAATGTTTCTTTCTACTTATCATTGGTCATTTTTATTCCACTCGACGTCACACCCGTCATAACTAATTATACAATTTTCTCCCACTAAACGTGGTTTGCGACCCCGAACTGAATTCCCACTGAACGTGGTTAACTATAATAAGTTTTCATTATCTTTATGTCTTCTATCTTCCCTCTTAATTTGTCGGGAGAATTTTGGAACACCCTGTTTATATATATATATATGTTTCTATTAAAGAATTTTTAATAATCCCATTATTAATTAATAGTTAATGTTAGAAAAACATCCTTATAAAAAATGTGCCTGTGCGTTATGTTTTAGTCTTTACAATGTGTCATATTAAAAACAAGTTGGAAATTGTACGGGGAACACGACAATTGAGGTGCGTTCGTACTATAGCTAGTTATATAAATATTCAGATCTTGATGATTTTTAATTCTGTAAAATGAATTATATCGTCTGGAGATTAATTTCTGTAATAAAATAAGTATTTCGGTCGCTTGACGATTAAAACTCGGAAGCTCCTATAACAAGAAACCACCGTTTTTTTAAATTATTATTCAAATTTCTTAATAAATATTTTTATTAATATCTTCTAAAGTTTTGATCCGATTTTCATAAAACTTGAAATGTCTACAAAGATAATATATCTTAAATTTCAAACCATTTGGTTGGGTAGTTTTTGCACTGTTATATGCGGACAGACGGACGGGCGGATCAGACGACGACTTTAGGTGCTACGTATTTATATAATTACGAACGCAGCTAAAAATGAAATAAATAAATTATCTTTTGAATTCTGTATAAATGAGCAATTTTATCTTTAACATTGATTGGTTCATTTTTCAATAATCTCAATAACTTATCCTTCAAAATTGAGGCCAAATTATACTTCCACCTTTTTGGTATGGGAATCCAGAATATGAAATAAAATTATGGTGTTGTTATTGAACTTTTAAGTATTATGTTCACTTTTAATATCTAGATGACCATTCATAACAAAGAAAAAATCTCAAATATTTATAAAGGACCTTATACGAATTAAAACTGTACTTTTATTTTAGTTTCTCTGTAGTTATGGCCATCGTTCAGATATTTTATGTACTGCATGTACCACGCCTGCAAGCCTTTATTTACTCTATAATTTTTCCTTTTCACATTTTGAAGAAGGTGATTGATTTTGTCACTTTCGGTTTTTATTTCTACTGCTAATTTATAAAATGTTCATAAAAGTTTAGAATAGGGGAGACGTGAGATGGATGGGACAAGAGATGGATGGGACATTCTCAATATTTCAGGCAATAAACTTTTTTTTTTTCGTTGCTTCATAACCTCATAGATTTCACTTCCATAGTGTGCTTCAGAACCAAAAGCAATAGCACATGGCTGTTTTCAGTTTTCGTCAAATTTGCATTTCCTGAAAACTCTGCTTAAAAGTATTTTTTTTTTTTTTTTTTTTACATTTGGAGTTACTTAAATATCTTATGCAATATAAACAATTAAGGTGTGTTGTAGTTTTTTATTTCAAGGTTCAATATTGGTAATTAAAATGATTGCATATTAACCATTATGACAAAATGGCTGACAATTGGATATATGCATCATGGGGATGATTGGGACATTTCAAATGGGATGAATGGAACTTTTTCATTCATTCCTAGAGGATGCTGAAAAATATATTTATTAACTAAATATTATTATATAGGTTGATAAATTAATACTTTATGGTAATTATTCTTTTAACATTTCATCCTCATTGTAACCATCGTCTTCAGCCATTGAATGATTCCGTTTATGGGCCTTTTAAGGCAAAGCTGAGATGAGTCCAAGATGATTGGCTAACAAATAATCCTGGAGATCATATTACAATTTATAATCTCTCAGCTTTTGCCAAGAAGGCATTTTTGTCAGCTTTTAGTCCTTAATATTGAATACGGGGAGGAAAATGTTTGTGTCCCATTCATTCCTGCAGTGGGGATGTTTGGACATAGAAGAACTTTTTTTTTTAATTTCAGTTATATTTCTGTATAATAATAATCTTGAACAAATATTGTGCATAAGATGCAGTCCAACACTTAATGTATGACATGTGATATATAATATTTTCATAATAACTTAAATAAAATATTTAAAATAAATATTTTTGTGAAAATGTCCCACTCATCTTCCATCTCCCCTGTATCCTAAAACTCTATTTTTATTCTCCTTTTTTTAATATTTCACATATTAAATCAAACATAAATGAATATAATGTACGAAATGCATACGAAAATACGCAATAAATATATTAAAAATTTATAATATTTGACATTTTAAATCAAACATTAAGGAAACATACATATGAAATATATGTAAAAGTATGCCATAAAGAATAATTCTGATATTTTACGAAACACTTCACAGCAATTATAAAATACAATTTGGACATTTTTCTGAAAAATGAAGATGGAAATTTAATATAGACATTAAATCATTTTTATTAACATGCAAAATTAATACATAAACTAGTCGTTGGGGGCCACCGTAATACTTACCCAACATGGATATGCATAATGTAAAACATTAAAATAAAATATGTGTAAACTACTTATAAAATGCATTGCAATTCGAATAAAATCGTGGCTTGATGACGTCAAAAACTTTAAAGGCTCGATTACTGAATTGCTTAAAAGAAACATCCTTATAACTCCAAAAACAATAATCCTATTAACTAGCGGTTTATTGCATCTGATTAAGCGTCTCATTTCCAATTAAAATATATCTTTGAACTGAAATTTGGATGAAATGCAGGGTCATAAAAAATCGAAGAGTGCGGAAAATAGGATTACAAATATCTCGGCAACTCATTATCCGATCCACTTCATGCTTCATGCAAAATTTATGTTTTTTTAATGTATTTTATATTCACTCCTTAAAATAAACAATTTCGAAAATTTTTATGTACCTTTTATCAGAACGAATATTTCGAGAGTCCGACAAAAATTGTTCCGGATAATCGAGATTACTGAAATTCAATAAGCTTCTTCCCATTATTACATACTAAGTACATACCAAATTTCAAGTCTCTATCTCGATTTGTTCGGGAAATAGAGCGTTTACAGACACACAGACACACAGACGAACGGCAATTTTGTTTTTCTAAAAATATGTTTTTCGGAATCTCCAGTGTCTGAAACGTGTAAATCCGTCAAATTTTTTATCGATTTTCAAAACGATTACAAGACTTATCCTATACTACGTATGATGGATAAGTAATATGCGTAACAAAATTCATTATTTTTAAAAATAAGTTCAAATAAAACATAACACGTAAAGAAAAATATTATCGTCATTTACACAAAATATTCTATACGAGTTTTCAAAAATCATTTGGGAATTCCTTTTTAAATGCATCACACAAACTTTGCATAATCAATAATGAAATTATTAGGATAATCTATAAGATAAATAACAGTTTTTAAATACAATTAGATTTAAAATTACCTAAATTATTCTAAATCTGTTCCAAAAAATATTTTCAAGTTAAATAAGCATAATATTAAAAGGAATATGATATCAATCATATTCATAGGATATTACACTTTAGCAGAAATAGCCAAGAAAAATTGCATATTGTATTCTAAACATCTCATGATATATGTCTAAAACCTAAACTGCGTATATCAAATTTATTACTGTGTTTTGGAATAGTTCCAGGTATATAAAGATTTATAGGATCAAGCGAGTTAGCAAGTTTGACTTACGATAAAGATATTAGAAATTTGAGAGGTGAAAACTAGAATTTGAATATGAATATTTTTTTTTTTTTATTCTTTTTTGTCAGACTGTGTAATTGTCATCATTCTGCAATGTGGAAAAATTCTTATGAATATTTTAAAAATAATTAATTCATTTACTAATGCAACTAAGAAAAATAAATTAAATAAACGAAACCCATGGAAGTTATTTTTCCTGTTTTACATTTTACATGAAAAAAGTGGAATTCATCATTTCATTTCGAATTTTATGTCACTTTTTAGGTGCGTTCGTAATTATATAAATACGTAGCACCTATAGTCGTCGTTTGGTCCGTCCGTCTGTCCGTCCGTCTGTCTGTCTGTCCGTCCGTCTGTCTGTCCGTCCGCATATAACAACGCAAAAACTACCCAACCAAATGGTTTGCAATTTAAAATATATTATCTTTGCAGAATTTTGTCGAGACATTTCAAATTTTATTAAAATCGAATCAAAACTTTAGGAGATATTAATAAAAATATTTATTAAGAAATTTGATTTTTTTTTTTAAATCGGTGCTTTTTTGTTAGAGGAGCTTCCGATGGATGTTAAATCGTCAAGCGACCGAGATACTTATTTTATTACAGAAATTAATCTGCAGACGATATAATTCATTTCACAGAATTAAAAATCATCAAGATCTGAATATTTATATAACTAGCTGATACATATATATCTGAATATTTATATAACTAGTTAAGATATTTGTATGAACAGTGTCATAAAATATATACTTAACTAGCTGTTTAGCCCGTTCTACGCACGGGATATCATGAATTTAATTCTAAAACGTGCGTACGAACGCACCTCGTTTGTAACGTTTGACGTACAATTTCCAACTTGTTAAATTTTTTTTCTCCTGTCAACAAATAAATGTTTTATAATTTGTTATAATGTATCGAGTACTTCTGTTATAATTCTGTAGAATCTGAATGTTAAACGTTTAAAATCAAACATTGGCGAATCAAACGTGCGAAACATATACAAAAGATTGTCATAAACAAATAAATAAATAAATAATTTTATATGTACATATACAGTGGTGGCCAAAAGTTTGGACATTTTTTGAAAGTTTCATGTTTTTCAACATTGTGTGCTTGTAGAATATACTAATTTTCACTTAAATACAAACGTTTATAAATCACATTGAAAGCAATTTAATGTAGAATTGAATAATAAAACAGTATTACAATATCTGTATTACAAAAAAAGTTATGCTCATTTTAGTAGAACAAACAAACACAAATCGTTTTGAATAAGGACGTGTTTTGTAATAAAAGCGAACTAGCCAATCACAAACACTGTTCTGAGGTCCAATCAAATGTCTGTAACTATAGTTCAGGTTATTTGGATGGTAAAAGAGTTATTGTTGTGGAAATATTTTGCGGAATGATGCATACTAGTACAATTAAATAGAGTATTGCTGTTTTTGAATATTTAAAGTCCTTTTTTTAATTAAACTAATTTTAAACAATGCCATCAACAAGAAGAACTCATTGGATATCTACAAAAATAAGCCGAATTGTCATATTGAGAGAAAATGGCCTCTCTTATGCTGAAATTGCAAGACAAGTTGGTGGTTCAGTGACTTGTTCTGTTGTACGAAAGTTCTGTTTACGTTATGAAAAAACGAAATCAGTGGAAAATAAGGCCAAATCAGGCCGAAAAAAATGCCCAAGTGCTACTGCCGATAGAAAAATTAAACGGCTATGCCTTCAACATAGAAAAATTTCATCAGATGCCATTAGATGTGAAATGAATGCAGCGGGTATTGCAGTAAGTTCAAGAACAATAAGAAGAAGGTTTTCAGGATTTGGACTACAAGCTAGAATTCCAAGGAAAAAACCATATTTAAATCAAAAGCAACGCGAAAAACGAGTTAAGTGGGCAAAAGAACACATTAAATGGTCAGAAAATCAATGGAAGCAAGTAATCTGGAGCGATGAGAGTAAAATATCGCTCTTTGGTAGTGATGGTAGAAAATACTTGAGACGTAGAGTAGGAGAAGCACTTCATCCTGATTGCATTGATGCAACTACAAAAAACCCAACAAATATCATGATTTATGCATGTATGTCTGCAGATGGTGTGGGCCGAATTCAAGTGATTGATGGCATCCTGAATGCCAAAAAATACATCGAAACTGTCCTGGAACCAAAATTGATACTTTCCATCAGGGATCTCTTCCCCAACAACGCACCATTTATTTTTCCGCAGGATTCAGCTCCATGCCACACATCGAAAGTATCCAAAGCATGGTTTCAAAATAAAGGCATAGATATATTACCATGGCCAGGAAACAGCCCTGATCGCAATCCAATTGAAATTTTGTGGTGATGTTTGAAAATTCTTGTACGAAAAAAACGTCCATCCAATAAAAGACAACGTATTGAAGCTATAATTGATTCTTGGCACCATGTGATTACGAAAGATGAACTCCCAACACTCGTTCACTCGATGAAAAGACGCTGTAAAGCTGTCTTTAAAAATAAGGGTTATCCTACTAAGTATTGATTGTGTAAGTATCACTTAAAATAAAATGCAAATCTAAGATTGATCTTACTCTTAGTTGCATACGGTTTTCGTAATACAGATATTGTAATACTGTTTTTATTATTAAATTCCACATTAAATTACCTTTAATTTGATATATAAATGTTTGTATTTAAGTGAAAAGTAATATATTTTACAAGCACACAAAATTGAAAAACATGAAACTTTCAAAAAATGTTCACACTTTTGACCATTTAATATTAGTTCAAATAGGATATAAATTGTTAATACGTAAACATAATACAGAAATGTGCATAACGAAATTCATGATTGTTAAAAATACCTTAAAGTAGGGTGAGAGAAGTAGTAATTGACCAGTGAAACACAAAACTGTAGAAAATAAAATTGAATTCAACGATATATTAATTTGGACTGGTATACCATTCAAAATTAACATATTAGTGCAAAACCGATATTAACATATCCGTGCATTATTTTTGTTCTTTTATACGGTTTTGTTTTTCAGTGCTCAATGACTAATGTTATACCAATTACTGGCGCATTTATCCTCGAAAATAACATTTCAAGAAATATATTTCCAATTTTACACAAATATTGTATACTAGTATTCTCAAAATCATTTGGTAAATTATTTTTAATGCATCATGCATACTTTGCATAAGCAAAATTTAAACTATTACGATAATTTTGTCGGAGATAAATAGCTGTTTTCAAGATAAAATTAGTTTAAATACATTTGAATTATTCTAAAACTGTTCCAAATATTTTAAACAAATTAAATGGCCACAATTATAAAACCATTATTGTATCAATCATATGCATTAAGGAATTACATTTTAGTAAAACTATCGAAGAAAAATTACATATTGTATTCCAAAATTCTCATGATATATGTCTGAAGCCTGAACTGTGCATAGCTAAATTTGTTATTGTATTTTGGAATAGTTCCAGTTGCATAAAGATTTATAGGCCAAACCGTGCTGTCAAATTTGATTTAGAGTACAGATATTAGAGCTCGAAAAGATGAAAATAGGAATTTGAATAAATATATGTCCTTTTTTTTTCTATTCGAAATGCAAAATCAACACCATTTCCTTTTTTTGCCCGTGAAGAACGAAATGCACATGTTTTTGTCAATATTTTAAAACATTTTATTTCCTTTTACAGTTGCTTGCTGTTACATCCTTACTTTTCAGTTCATCTAAAATTTTCTCATACATGATTATTCGTTTTTAATCATATTTCTGCTCATTCTTATTAAGCTTTAACTACTTAAAATAATGATACACTGTGGGATTTCAATTTGTATATGTTCAGTTTTTATCGAATTGTAAGAATTTATTTAACTTCACTATATATCAAAATGATTTCTTATTTATGAATAATTAGTCGTTTTTTATTAAATAATTTATCATTAATTTAATTTATAATTTGTCAGATATTGTAGCTTTTTAAAAATCATGTAGTGAATTTTCATATTCAGGACATGATTCAATATATTATTTCTATCCCCGTTTTTCCTCAATTGTGTACCCTTTCCAGAATCTAATTAGATTAAAACGCTGTATTAAACATAAAATTACTTTCTAAACTAAAGTAATCCGTCAGATTATTACATGTATCTATTTATGAAAGTTTTATAAACATTTTAACAGTACTTTGTTGCTCTTAATATTTTCCGAAATGACTAATTTAACGCAAAACATAATGATGCTGATTAAGTAGTTTTAGAATCGCAAATTCATTGTAGTCCATATGATTTTCATTTTTTTAAAAAGATAAATTTTTCTTGTATATTTCAATTTACGTATTTTAAGTTAGTGGAGAATAAGAATCTGTATGCTCTAAATAAAATTTCTTTGCAAAGCCATTTATTCTGCTAAAACTCTGCTAATATAAGACTTATACATAGTAGTTTCGCGTAAGTTTTTGTTTGTTGCAAAATGTATTGACAAACAGGATAAATTCTAAAACATGTTATTCCGATTATTTTATTTTATTTATTTTTATTTTAAGTGTGTTGTTTCATACGGTACATTTTACACTTTTGCTCGTGTGATAAATAATATTGATTTCAATATTGTAATGAATATTTAAGATTTCTTACGGAGTTAAACAGAAACTTAACTTAATTTGACTCAAAATAACCCACTCGTCCACGAATAGTTTTTGAAAGTCATCCTTAAAATTAGTATAATCAAGCTATTTTAGATTGCGTAGATAAAAATAATTTATACTACATATGAAACCTCGATACTTAATAGGTGTTAGTCAAAATAATATTTAGAAGAAAATCGATTATTAAATACTGAGTTTTATAATTTAATTTATGAGTCTCCTATGCACGTAAATTACTTTTTCACGTTTAATTTATAAAAACAATTATTTTAATTAATGTAAATAAAGGTAGTGTTTATTGTCTAAAAAACAATTTACCACAGATAAAGCCTTGATATTTAATAGTCTTTAGAAAAAATAAAATTTAGTTGAAAAATTATTTTTAAGCAATCATTTTTTAAAACTTAATTTTGGAGACTTGTCTGATGTCCAGATGAAAGAGGAGTTAAATAATTTTATATAAGCGAAGTTGGTATTCATCCTTATAGTAAATAATGTCATAACATAGGAATGCTATTGTTGTTACTTGACGTTAAATAAGAGTAGAATATAAATTACATTGTGATGTCAGTATGTCCCGATTTGGCACCAATCGAAGATTTAAACAACAAAGAAAAATCATGCGTCAAGCATATATTATGAAACACTTTCGAACAGCATATTATAAAACAAGGGAATGTTGTAACAGCGGATCACTGTTTAAAAAAGTGAAAGAAGGTATCTAAGTAATCAACTTAGAAATTACATAGCACATTTTAAAAAAGATTTTAGCAATCTGGTGTTCAAGTAAACACTTGTCATCTATGTTGGAATCTGTGGCTACTAAGTAATGTTATCTCGTCAATCGTCATGAATATATTATGACAGAGACTTCATATTGTGACGCTTTAGAGTCAACAACTCCTCCCAACCGCATAATCTATCTCACATACCTCTGAAGTTGTAACTGGGACTCTTGTGTTTATTTGTGACGTTTGTGTGATTCACATGGATTGGCAGTAATATTATGTAAGACACACAAATGAAAACAACAACAATCTGGCTGTATGATTTTCCATTATTAAAATTAATTAGGGTATAGATAAAAAATCGATTGGGCAAACTTTAACGTTCTCTATCAAATAACACCTTTTAAAAAATTACGATTTATGGTTATTTTATTTGCAATTTTTAAGTTAAAACATTCACAAATATTTTTTAAATGCATTTCAGACTTATTTTTATACTTAGTAGCTTTAACATTTACAAGTACAGTAAACATACATCAAAACATTAAAATGTGTCGTTTGCTACCGATAGAAATAATGTTACGAAATGGTACCAACAAACGATTTTTATTTAGAGAAATATAGTCACATTCCATTTATTGCAGTCAAATATTTTTGGTGTTTCATTCAAATCGAAATCCGTATCTCTGTTTATAATTTTTACAGTAATCAATATATCTCAACAATCTTTGAAATGAATTTAACTTTATTTATGTGAAATGTAAGGATATTTCGAGAAATGGCAAAAGTAGTTACCATCTAAGTAGTGCTGAAGTAACTCCATAGCTGGGAATGTAATTATTTGTTCATACGATTTCGCTTTACATATTCATACCTTTTCCTCGTTGAAATTCATACACAATTTGCAATTCTGTTGCAATCATTGCAATTCTGTTAAAAATTGTTTTGAAACATCTTTATTTTAAAGTTATAAACAATAGTTTTGTTCGTATTGTTGAGATACTCTGTGTTTCTAGCACTTTCCTAAGTGTCTTAGATTTTAGATAATCAAATGCACAAAATGAAAGAAATTATTTTACTAAGGATATATGTGTGTCTATAGGACAAAGTTTATTTATTTATTTATTTTATTTATTTATTTATTTTCACATCTCAATACAGTTGAAAAGTGTGTGTTTTCTCTGTTTGTCTCTCTGTCTGCCGTCTGCCCGTGCTACAACTTTCGTAAATATACTCGGATTTTCGTGTAATTTTTCGTGTAATGTTATTGATGTTTATTATAGCTTGTTCGCTATTGAAAATGAAGTATGCAGCATTTATAGTTCCTTTACATAACCATAAAAAATAATTCAGTTCATTGTGGAATAAAATCCTTTGAGTTGCATTTGTAAGATGTTACGATTTTGTATGGGTATGGAATAGCCTTTAGGCGAGATACTGACTACATTAAGAAAACAAGTCTTAATTGTCTCTAATTATAATATTAATAAAGGTGTTTTTTCAGTAATATTACATATTTGAAGGACCCTGCATGTAATAACTCTAAAATTTGCAATTTTGTGTTCTAATTAACTGAATATAATTAACTGTGTGTTAATTCGGAACAAATTTTACGAAAAATTTATACGAAATGCTGTAAAATACGTAATAATCTGTTTTAAATGTCATACAATGATACTCAGCTATCTAAGATGCATCAAACATGTTTTAGTTAAGAGGCTACTTCACTCAGACGAAAACACAAGCTCACTAATGTTAATCCTGTGGAGGAAATATTTTAAGATACCTAGTTCGCATTTCAATAATTTTGAATGATTTTTTTTCATTGGATAGCTGAGGTCAATCTCTATGATTGCTCCTTTTTACTATTTCGATTTTGATTACAAGTTTTTTTTTATTAAGATACTTTCACTTTTGGAACTGGTTTTGGAAGTGAAAGTATCTTCAATAAAAAAAACTGCAACAAAAATAAAAAAAAAATAGAAAGGAGCAATCATACAGATTGACTTCAGCTATCCAATGAAAAAAAAATCATTTAAAAATATTGAAACGCGAACGAGATATCTTAAAATATTTCCTCCATAGGATTAACATTAGCGAGCGGGTGTTTTCGTCTGAGTGAAGTAGCCTCTTAATAGGTACAAACATTTAAAAGGTTTCCAGCTCTTCTTCGGCCGACCCTGTTTATACAGAAGGTCGTTCAAACTTTATGGAGACGATTTTAAAAGTGAATTTCTACGCATAAATGATATATTCTTTGTAACAATTTGACTTTCTTGGATAGCCTTGATTATTGGCTATATCTCTGGCTGGAAATTTCTATGATAATAGAATTTCCTTGTTACAATCATGCCAGTTTTTCCCAATACCTCTTGTAAAAACTTTCCAAAGTCTTTTCAATGTCCGTGAATTCATTTAAACAATCCAATTTCAGAAAAAGGCCATTGATGAGGGGAGAGGAGTGCATCAGATAATTTTACATGAATTTCTTCAATTTATACAAAATTTATTTCCGCTTGTGATTCTTTCTTTGCTAAATATGCGTCAGTTGCGTTCTGGAGGAACGGCTGGAGACTTCGTTCAGATGACGCTCAATTAATGTCTTTTACATATAAAGCTGAAATTTTTTCTCCAAAAATGGGTTCTAAAATATTTTAGTGATAATAAAGTGAAATCACTTTAGCTTTACTGCATTTTTTCCTTTAATTTAATTTCATAACAAAATCCAGGCAAATGAATCCTTTGGATTTTTTTTTTTTTTTTTTTTTTTTTTTTTTTTTTTTTTTTTACATTCACAAACATATTTTTTTTTCTATTAATTGATTAGAATTGCTTTTCTTTTGATACACTCACTTAAATAAAGCCATGTTTTATCCAGTGTTACGATAATTTTTATTTATCACCACTTATGTGTTTGTTAAAACATGCGTCAGAAAGCGCTATCTACAAGAGGTGTGGGAGAAAATTTATATGATTATACTAAGAGAAAAATCGACTCTGATAGAAATTTGGATCCAGAGTTATAATCAAGAGTCAGGGATATACAGTAGAGTAAAATTTTTGCAATGATTATGGCATATATGTTCTGAAATCAATTGTGAAAATCGTTTCGATAAAGTGCGAACGACCCTCTGTATAGATGTCTGATAACCTTTTATGAGAAAATTAAATTTCTTCAAAATATGCTTATAGTGTTTAAAAGTTTTTCAGAATCTATTCCTGATGCATGACTTTTTGTTTTTGTTTAATTAAAAAATGGATTGCTATTCTGGTTTCCTATACAAAAAATTTTCTTTTTGATGTGCATTACCACCTCTTAAACGTAACCCATTTTTTTTATATCACCCTCTATTTTTAATCGTTTTCTTAATCATTCTAAAATTGTTTTAACGTATATGTTAACTTACATTCAGCTTAATGTTTTCTATTCATTTATCTTTGCAGTTTTGTGAAATACATTTGTTTTTAGAAATTAATTGCACACTGGCTTCCAAAAGTTAAGGTGCAATATGTTTTTCGAAGCTCACCAGACAAAAAATGTCAGTCATATTAAATTTCATAGTTTACATGAATGAAAATAATAAGCTTTAAAAAAAAGTACGCAAAAATTACAGCTACAACTTTTATTTTATAGAAAAGAATAGGTATTTGTGAATGAGAGAAAAACGTAAAATCGTAATTTCGCGTGTACGTTTTGTTGTATTCGAACTATTGTTGTCAGTTTTGTTCACAACAGCCAGTAGAGCCTAGAAATGGCTAGAAGAAGTCGTTTGCCCGATTCATTAAGGTGACGGGCTGTAGGATGGATGGAAATGGGGTTGTCACAGGCCGATACTTCTAGACGGCTCAATGTGTCTCGCAGTGTAGTCCAACGACTCTGGGATCAGTATGAATCCGCGGATTCTGTATCCAGAAGACATGTTCTAGGCCGCCCACGTGTGCCTGCAGAAGACCGGTTTCTAGCTCTTTCGGCCCAAAGGAGAAGACGCACTACTGTGCCGCAACTCATTGCAGACCACTTTGAAGCATCAGGGAGAAGAATCTCCGCTACTACGGTACGAAGACTTCTTCACAATGCAGGTCTCTATATAAGGCGACCAGTTGTGTGTGCCCCCTCAACAGACGACAGAGAAGGGCCCGCTTATGTAGGGCAAGATAACATGTTTCCTGGACCAGACAACAGTGGGCTTCTGTACGCTTCACAGACGAGTCCAGATTCACACTGGAGAGCGATTCAGGACGTCTTCTGATCTGGAGAGAACAATTCACTCGATACCATCAATCAAATACTGTCGAAACACACAGGTACAGAAACGGTGGAATCATGGTTTGGCCAGGGATCTCACTCGGAGGCCTGCATGTGTTCCATGGAGGAACTGTGACTGGTGCGAGATATCGGGATGAGATCCTTGATTCATATGCCGATGCTATTGGCAATGGTTTCATTCTAATGGATGATAATGCGAGACCACACAGAGCTGTGGTTGTTGAGGATTATCTTGAGGATCACGGTTTGGAGAGAATGGAATGGCCACCTCCCTCTCCAGCCTTAATCCGATAGAACATCTTTGGGACTATCTAGGAGGTTTAGCAGGTTGAGGCTTTAAGTCCTCCGCCAAGGTCATTAAATGAGCTGGAACAAGGCTCACTCCAAGTCTGCTCGGTGTTACCTATTTCGGTGTCCGACAATTTAATTGAGAGCATGGAAAGTCGATGCTGCCAATGCATTCAAGTCCGGGGTGGACATATTCCGTATTAGAACCAGTTTTTTAATGTTTCTGTCACATTTTACTGCATAATACTGCGATGTACTGATTTCTCCAAAAATGGAATTTTCCACCATGAGTGCTTTTTTGTTGTAATTTCATTTATACGTTTAACTTAAGTAAATTTCTATGTCGCATTTAATAAATAACAGTTTAGCGCATATTTCCTCCAAATTTGTTGTTTCTATATTCATTCATTTTCAAATTAGACGCAAAAAACCGGTTGTACATTAACTTTTGGAGGCCAGTGTAATTCAGGATAAACAAATAGGAAATATTAATCATGATAAAAGAGTTATAGTTAAAACATATTCTTGGAAGTTGAAAACTCCTAGTCAGTGAAATTGAATAGATGTAAGTCTAAATTGTAGTAACACTTTAATGAAAGCAATGAAACAGTAGGGGACGAAAACAGAACAAAACCCGCATTCAAAAAAATCCTATTGTGGTCAAGAAACGGATGAGAAAAATGCCAAAATAATGCTATGAATATTATTTATAAATTCAATATTCATCTTTTTTCCGCTGCTATACAGCTTAGTTTGCTCACCTGATAAAACAGGTTAATTTTATACGTTGCTGAAAAAAAATTATATAGAGCTAGCCTCGTAAATTATCTAATACGAAGAAGCTAAGCAAAAGCAATCGGATCAATTTTTCTGTTTTTTTAACTGGCACTTTTCTTATATATAACGATCGACAACGCGATATAGAGAGATGCTTAATATTATATATATATATATATATATATATATATATATATATATATATATATATATATATATATATATATATATATATATATATATATATATATATATATATATATTAAATATAAATAGAAAAAGAAAAAATATATTATGTAATTTCGAAATTGTAGTTTTGTTTCGTTGTATTTATCGAAGAAAATGTTGTAGACTTTAGAATTTAAATGACCACATATGGATACGTTGTGATATTCTATTTCATTCACTAGGAATCACAAATTCTTTCTGCAGACACAACACAATGTTTCTTTCTGTCCTTAAAATTAAAAAAAAAATTCTATAGATAATTTTTTTAAGATTATGTAACATATTATTGAAGAAAACAATATGTTTACTGTTGATACTTTTTAAAGTAATAGATTTCTCATAAACGAATATCTAGTATGTTATTTTAAACCTGAAGTAATAGTATTTGAAAATTATATTATACTAAATAAGTTTAAAATTTAAATTTCATTGACATATGGGAGGTGGATTAATTATTTCTTTCAGTACGAATTACGAAATATTATCTTCATATTGTGCGCCACTATAGGTTATAATTTCTTAAAAGTCTATTTAAGTGAGTAATAATTCTCTCTATTTCTTTGTTTCATCATCATAATCATTATCAACCGTTTTCAATCCACTGCTGGCTTATTATGTAGGTCTCCCACAGATTTTTCCATTGTTTCCTGTCTAGTCATTCAATTGACACCGGCCACTTTTCTGATTTCGTCTTTTCATCTTACTTGAGGTCTTTTTCTTGGTCGCTTTACATCTTACTTGAGGTCTTTTTCTTGGTCGCTTTACATCTCTAGGATACCACTGTAGGGTGTTTGTATACACAGTGAATTTCCATGAAGACGGCCCCGTTTAATATGGATTTCTCGTTATTACGTACAAAATCAAAATTCCCGGTTAAGGTCTATAGGAAGGGCATGTCACAGACATCGTTTAATACGTACGGTTTAAGAGTTCATTCTTTAAGATAGACTAATATTTCTCAGCACAACGAAATCCCAAACATTTTTCTATTCAATTTTTAAAATGAAAGGAGTAGAAACTTCGCTTCTGACGTCAGGAACAGTCGTGACACCGCCCCCTGAATACAAGGCCTGAGCGCTGACACAAAAATGGCGGCGCTCGTTGGCGGGATTTGTAAAACCTTTGTACGGTCCCCTAATTTTACACCCCAGTATTTTCTAAAAGTTTTCTTTCACTTATTGAAAACTAAGAAAAATAAGGCGGAGAAAACTTTTAGAAATTATTGGTATTGAATTTCAAGGGACCGTACACACGCTAAAAAAATTCCGCCTACGACTGACGTAATTTTTGTGTCAGCGCTCAGGCCTAGTATTCAGTGGGCGGTGAGTCGTGATGTCGCCGCTTGCTCTCTGATAGCGCGCGCTGATTGGCTAATAAGGAGGGGAATGAAAGGGTTTTAGTTCACGTTTTCTCCCTCTCGCGCAGTTCTAAATCTCGTGATCGGGCGTGTGACATTACCAACGGTCAGAAGGTTTCAAATGTGGTCTACAGTGCCTAATGTGGAAAGAAAAAATTTCTAGTCTCACAGTTTATTCTTCACTTTAAACCAGTACGACATTTTCTTTTTGTGTTTCTGTAATGGCTGCAGCTTCGAGTAAAAAACTGCATTAACTATATCGGATAAAGTAAAAATCATCCAAATCTTTGAAAAGGGATCTAAAAAAAACTGATGTGGTGAAAGAGCTTAGACTTAAACGTTCAACTGTGAACTCAGTATGGCTGTGAATCTGGAGGTGTCATGGATTCTCGACAGAAAATTCGAGAATCAGGCCACCCAGACCTGGAATCTGCATTGTTGAAATGGTTTATACAAATGTGTTCTGAAAACTTTGCAATTAATGGTCCACTTCTTAAAGCAAACGCATTGGAAATGGTCAAATTGCTGAATATTGATTCCTTCATTGCAAGTGATGGATGGCTGACGCGATTCAAGAATCGACATGGTCTAGTTTTTAAAACGGTGAGCTGTGAAGCTGGAAATGTACCAGAAGAAAAAATAAAAGAGTGGAAAGCGAATTTGCCATGCTTTCTCAAGGGCTACAATGCTAAAAATGTATTCAACATTGATGAAACCGGACTGTTTTATAAAGTCAGCCTTCTCAAAGTTTATACTTCAGATGAGAAAAGAGAGTTTTCCATGTGGAAAACATTCAAGATTACGCATTACTGTTCTAGTAGGGGCTAACATGGATGGATCTGAAAAACTGCCTCTCCTTTTTATCGGAAATTCTAAAAATCCCCGATGTTTTAAGGGGTTAAAATTATACTACAAAATATGAAGCCAATTCTAAGTCATGGAGGACCATGCAATTCTTTGAAAACTTTATAAGAGAGTTAGAGAGGCGTTTCTCTAAAGAAAAAAGACAAGTTCTGATATTTATAGATAAATGCCTGGCTTATCCTACAGAAATACATGCACTGAAATCCATAAAAATTCTTTTTTTCCTAGCGAATTGTACCAGCGTGTTGCAACCAAGGGCGTCATAAAATTATTAAAGTGCACTATCGTCGAATGCTCTTGGCACATTTGGTGAGCTCCATTAAAACATCGACAAATTCTGATGTCAATGAGCTAAAATGCATGGAGTGGATTCAATGAGCCTGGACTCTTGTTTCATCGACTACAATTTCAAATTACTTCTGTCATGCAGGCTTTGTGAACGGAGCTGAAATTTCAGAATCGTCAGATGAGATTACTCATGATATCGACGTACGTCAGACATTGCTTAATGATGCAGCTTCTGTGGAATGTGATATTCCGACAGAAATAGGCGCTGACGGTTTTGCAAATTTGGATAACGATGTCAGAATTGTTGAAAAATTGACCGATTAGTAAATAATCGATGAAGTAAAAGAAATCCATGAAGAAGAAATCTCTCCTCCAAAAGTGCAAGATGTTCGTGATATGCTGGTGACAATTAAGAAATTTTATCAATCTACGGAAAATGTTTCTGAGAGTACATTTGAACATTTGGCTAAACTTGAGAATGATATCGAAAGAAGACCCCTTACCAGGAAAAAACAAATGAAAATTACTTCTTATTTTGGATAGCCTTTTAAGTACTCTCGACCGTATTCTTTCATGTACTAACATTTTGTACCTTCAAGTAACAATGTAAGTATGCTTCAATATTATCTCAAGTTTCAAATATATATATATATATATTTTCATTTTGAAGTTGTTCTCGCACATTCTTTTTTTTTTAAGTACTTTTAGTAAAGTAGCATAAAATGGTCTGCGAGATCAAATTTTTGGTCATATTACAATATACATGTACATAATAAGTATTTTTTACTGTACTATAAAACGTTAAATTTGTGAACTCCTATTATAATGGGCTCTCGTTAATACGGACAAAAAACGCTTGCCCTTGACTATCCGTCTTAACGAGAGTTCACTGTATATATATACACACACACATATATATATATATATATATATATATATATATATATATATATATATATATGTGTGTGTGTGTGTGTGTGTGTGTGTGCAAGGAACTATAATTACAAATTTCTGCTAACAGCAGATTAATTCTTTCAGAAAAGTACAAAGAACACCGATATATCGAAATACAAATGTTCTTAAACTATAAAAATTTAGACATTTTGATCTTTCCAATATTTTGGAGATTGTTCATTTTCTTTAAATTGATACCGATTAAATTCCCTAATCTACTTATAGTTCGGTATGAAGCGTCAATTTTTTTTAACTAATTTTAGCGCCGGTGATTTTAGTGTATAAAAAGTGGATTAGATGTTGCAGATAACATTTGCCAGTCAGTTGTCGCACAAGCGGGGGAGGTAGAACTGTTGCCATAGCAACATCGCTCACTCCGTTGCTATGTTAAATGAATGGCAAGCCGGTTACTGGTGATGCTTTCGAACCATGGTAACACCAGTAATTGGGTTGCCATTCATTTAACATAGCAACGGAGTGAGCGATGTTGCTATGACACCCCGCCTGCTGATGCGCCATGTCACTGGAAGTTTCGTCATCGGCACAAATTAATCTATCATATATACTAAATGAATCGATGCTAAAATCGGTTGCAAAAATGTGACGCTCTGGAGAATTGCTTCCTTTCAATGGCAGTACATTCACCATAACAATGTATTTTCTGCAGTAACAAGAAGAAAACATTCTAACTAACACCAGAAAAAAATAAAATATTTTTTTATAATATATTTTTTCAAACTATTTTAAATATTTTTAATACTAATCTAATATATTAACTCAAAAATATTCTATATAACAAGTCATTGTCTATAGATAACTTTTGAATAAAGCTTTCCTCTCGTATTAAAAGGAATATATCTACAGTAATATGATTAGGTAACAAAAGTTTTCTTATTCGGAAATCTAAACTAACGACTTCGATATTGATCTGGATTAATGTCTATTACCGAAATACGGCGGATTTCTTCTTCTTTCAATTTTTTGGGGTCATCTTAGAAACAACGCAGATTAACTTTTTATATAAATTAGTTATATTTTCTCATAGCTGTTAAAATAAATGCTGAAAAATATTAAGCAAAATTTATTTAAATGTTCAACTATTTAAAAGGGTAAAAAATCCATGAAATATTTGAAGATGATTTCAACGTAATATATAATGTCTAATGAAATTTTTAATTAATTTTAATTTAATGATGAAACAATTTTAAATGATATATTTAAAAATGCGAGTTAATTTACACCTAGGTTTCAAGAATTGTAAAGCACTAAAATAAAACAATTTCTGTATCTCTTTAAATGGCCCATAAAGAAAGCATTAACAAACAGAATCATGTGATACTCTTGAAGCCCGCTCTTGCGTTATTCATACACATTTAATTTACCTGTTTGCAGGAAAATATCTTAATCCCACCTGCATTATGGGTTAGGTATGTCGATGACATACTGATCATATGGAATCACGGTATTTCTACATTAAATGATTTTCTGGCGCACGCTAAGAGTATAGATAGAAATATACAATTTACTTGTGAAATTGAAGAAAATAGTTATTGCAATTTTTTGATATAGAACTTATCAAAAATATTTCAACACATAGCATCGATAGGAAAATTTATAGAAATCCTTGCAGGTCTACTAACACAATATCCTAAAATAGTAATGTTCCGTTTAATTACAAAGCAGCAGAATATTGCTTTTATATCAAAAGGGCGTTTGAGGTTTGTTCAGAAGATTATTCAAACGAAGAGTTGAATCAAATTAAAGTGATTGCAAATGAAAATGGTCTTTCCAACAAATTTATCAATAAGTTAATTTATGAGTATAGAAATAAACAATCTACAATAGTTAAAAAAGATATGCAATCTTCAAAATTCCACAGTATTGATTATATCCCACAACTTTTTGAGCGAATTAAATACGCATTAAAGAAATATAATGTAATTCTCATCGCAAAGCCCCCAATAAAGCTAAAATATCTGGTACATAGAATGATTGGCCCCATTAATAACGGAGATAAATCTGGCATTTATATTATTCCTTTTAAAGTTGATGGCAGTTCTAAAACATATTCATATATAGGCATGACAACTCGCGAATTAAAGGAAAGGATTAAAGAACATACAGCTGACATAAAAAAGGATAAATTATCCACCGCTTTATCCAGATTAAATCAAGCTAAGGAAATTGATGTATTTGTCAGTAAGGCTAAAATAATTGCACATGGTTCACAGTATAATAGTTGCATAATCAGAGAGTGTCTATAAATTTTGAAAAGAGGTGATAATACATGTAATGATGTATTGTCTTAACAGATCCCACGTATTTGGTATAATGTACTTGGTGTCACTGAGGTTTTTGGTTTTTGCTGATCCCCCCCCCCCTCCCCCCGGCTGTTAGTGGCATCGTCGCATCTTTCTTCACAGCCTCCATTTCATAGTTTATTGATTTCGCCCGTTTTCGACCTGTCCAGTGCACTTCGAAACTGTGTCTTTCGATTGTTTTTTTATCATCTGATGAAGACTAATGTTTTGCCGAAAGCACTTATGTAATTTGACATATGATTTTACATCATAAATAGTTTTAATGTTTAAAAACTGTCTTTTTAATTATTGCACCTATTTTAGTAACAAACAAATTTTTATCAATGTGTTTGCATTGTGTTTTTTACACGTATGAGATGGGGAATTTGATGTTCCTAATATATGGGATTTTCTATATATTTTTAATTGTATCTTAATTTGGTATAAAGACGAATTTCGAAATTTTTTCAAACATAATGCTCATTGGATTAAACAGTTAGAGGCTCACGATTTGATAATACATAAAGTTATGTCCAAGCCTCCTCATTGGAAAAGAATGGGTCCTATAGACGTTGAAGAACTTATCTCCCTGATCTGAACCCTGACCTGTTGTAAATTTGGTACATTCACCTTTCGGGTCCGTAGTAGCCAGAGCCGGACTTGTCTGTCTAGATAACCAAAAAATAAATATTTATTTACATGTAAGTAAGTAAGAAAAATAACAGAATGATAGAATTAATTGAAATAGATACGAATTATAAAATCTGTAGAAATAAATATCACCATTAATCTAATACAAAATTTGTCTTTCTATAGTAAATTGTTGATGAATAAATTGTCTCTGAAGTCTTAATTGCGCTCATTTTGCGCTCACGTTATTTATATTTTTTTTCCGTGAATAAGGATGAAAAATTATTGCAGCACTGATGTAGCAGAGCCCGGCCGAACCAACCTCCCTTTTCATATTTTTAAAGGGGCAGATATAGAGCCGTATCGCCCGGCAGATTCACCATTCTAATCTCATTTGTTTTAGAGAATCTGGTGTAGAGTCATAACGCCGACCTATCTAGCCCATTTTCTGATTCGTTTATGGCAGGAGTTGTAGAGTCGTATCCTCTGGTCGATCCAACCTTCTTTTATATTTTTTATTGGAACTTGTGTAAAGCCGTATCGTTCGGCCGAACAAGCCCCCCTTTTTTATATTTAAGGGGCTGATGCAGAGAAAGCCGCATTTCCCGGCCGATCTTTTCTGATTTATTTAGTCGGGCTGGTTTAGAGCCGTATATGGCCAGTTCCCATCCATTCTGCTTTTTGGATTTTTTTAGGATGGGAGGCTGGTTTAAAGCCGTACAAGCCGGCAGATCCAGCCTCCTTTCTGATTATTTTAGAAGGCTGGTGTAGAGCCGTTATCACTTGGCCGATCCAACCTCCTTTTCTGTTATTTTAGGGAGATAGTGCAGAGTCGTATTGCCTCTTGCTTCTCCTTCCTCAAGGATTCGTAAACAATACTCCGCCAGGAATTTATAGAATGTAGGGTATATACAAGGTGAATCTAAACTCTTGGGCAAAACTGTAAGAGGTGATATTACACATCAAGACAAACAATATTAAATAGGAAGATAAGGGTCTTAAAAGTCTTCCGAAGGAGATAGGCGCCATTAAAGTTTAGGGTCCAAAATTTCAAATGATTATAAAAAACGAAAAAATTGGTCGATTCGTTTGCGGTTTTCGCTAAAACAATTCTTTATGTCATTATTTTTTTGCAAATAAATTTTAAAGATAAAGTTAAAAAAATGCCGATAGAGGGAACTTTAAACTTTGGAGTAACGAACAACCATTTTTTACCGTTATTTTTTATATCTCATTAAATGCTTTCAAAAGCTTAGACTTAAATTTTGAGCTCGAAATCTGAATCGTTGGGCGTGGTTAAGTAGCGCAAACTGAACTGTGTTCAGGAGTTTAAATTTGAAACAACTCCCACCTCTGAACATAGTTCAGTTATTCCCGATCTTCGAGTCGTAGACCAGGCATAAACTGCTACTCCCCTACACGTAAAATAAACGATAGAGGGATGACAAAATTAAATAAAAAAATTATTCATAACAGACATGAGCAATTTTACCGTGCAAAATAAAAAGAAACAATTTGATGTACGCAGGTAGTGCGCAATATGAATAAAGGTTGACACGTAAATAATGGTACTCGCATGATGTTCGTGCGGAATCACAAAAACTGCTCGAAAGAGTGCCCACCATCAACGATGCAGGCCTGACACCGCCGGCGGTGGGGTTGCGAACATTAGCGAATACCCGGGGCATTTCCCGGATATTGTCTGCTACGACGACAATCCTCGCAACCAGGTCGTCGTCGGAGTCGACGGGGCTTGCGTAAAAATACTCTTCATATGACCCCAGAGGAAGTAGTCTATGCAGGAGAGGCCAGGCATTCGTGCCGGCCAATTTATCGGACCACCTCGTCCAAACCATCGCCCTGGATATGCTGTATAAAATGCATTTCGCACATCCGCGCTCACATGTGCAGGCGTTCCGTCATGTTGGAATTGGAACCACATACCAGCCTTTACGTTGGCTGGAACACTTTGCAGTAGAACTGAAAGCACCTCTCGCAGGAATACCAGATACGTACCGCCGTCCAGGCACCTTAGCAGAAGATATGGCCCGATCAAAAGATGGATAATTCCGGCCTACACATTGACGCTGAAACGCCGTTGATATGAATGACGATGGGTGGCGTGTGGGTTCATGTACGCCCAGTTGTGTGCATTGCGCGCATTGAAAATACCTTCCTGACTGAAACTGCATTCATCTGTGAATAGCACGTGTGCGGCAAAGTCTGGTTGCGCAGCCAACTGTTGGAGGAACCATCGCGAAAAATCGACACGTGGTTGATGGTCGGTTGCTTTCAATGCGTGCACACGTTGTGCATGATAGGGTAGAAGGCCTTCGGCTCCTAATAATCACCAAAGCGTCATCTGGCTCACATTTGCGGCTGTGGATACCGACCGCATGCTCGTCTCGGGTTACACCTCGAATTCACGCAACACATGCTCTTCAAGTTGCTGTGTCCTCGCACTCCTGGTACACTCAGTGTTGTGCATCACGCTGGCAAACGTACCGGTGTCTCCGAGACGCCGATGCAAGCTTTCGAATTTTTTTCGGTCCGGCATGCGTATCGAAGGAAATCGCTCCCCGTACAATCTCCGGGCCTCCAGAGCATTCCCATCTGCAGCGCCGTAAATAAAATGCACATCGGTCATTTCCTAATTAGTGTAGCAGGTCATCTCTACAGCCGTTAAAGACGAAAACATGACGAATGCGTACAACCAGTGCTTTTATAGCACTTTAGATCACAGCGCCATCTGGAGGTTACATCCTTCTGTACGACACATTGCCGGCCAATCTGGTGACACGGACCGTTACAAGTAACTGTAAATTATTTTTTGTTATTTTGCACGGAGAAATTGCTCTTGTTTGTTATGAATAAATTTTTTATGTAATTTTGTCATCCCTCTATCGTTTATTTTACGTGTAGGGGGTTGTAGTTTCTGCCTGGTCTACTACACCAAGCTCGGGAATGACTGAACTGTGTTCAAGGGGGGGAGGGGGTTCAAATTTCAGTTTGCGCTACTTAACCACTCCCAACGATTCATATTTTGAGCTCAAAATTTAAGTTTAAGTCTAAGCTTTTGAAGGCATTTAATGAGATATAAAAAATAACGGTAAAAAATAGTTGTTCGTTACGCCAAAGTCTAAAGTGCCATCTATCGGCATTTTTTGAACTTTAGCTTTAAAATTTATTTTCAAGAAAATACTGACATAAAGAATAGTTTTAGCGAAAACCGCAAACGAATCGACCAATTTTTCCGTTTTCTATAATCTTTTATAATTTTGGACCCTAAACTTTAATAGCGGCTATCTCCTTCGGAAAACGTTTGGGACCCTTAGTTTCCTATCTAATATTGTTTTTCTTGATGTGTACTATCACCCCTTAAAAGTTTGCCCAAGAGTTTAGATTCACCCTGTATAGTTTGTATGATAGCGAATTTCAGAACACAAGTATGTTGAAATGAGACCTTGATGAAACGTTTGAAATCTGCTTTCTGATCCGGGACTAAATCTTTTATCGGGATGTATCAGGGCTTTTTAGATGCAATGTAAATTTTTGATGGTAAATTTGAATGGTAAATTTTTAAACTTAGAATTATTTTTCAAAGATAAAAAAAAAGAGTCCTCGTGTTATATGGGCCCTACTCTGTAATCATGTGAATGACAAACATAATATTAACACTAAAATAATTTTAACTTAATTTTCAACAGTTCCAATATTTACGTGCAGGTTGGGCCCACTGCCTAATTTTAAAAAGGAAAATAACTGTAATTGATTTCTGAAATGTTTTTTCACGTTTTTTCTGCAGTCCTGTTGTGGGAGTCCCATCACAAAATTGTTAACCCGACTACCCCTGTAATGTGATTCTAAAATAATTCCTACACCTATATTAAATTTCCAACACTACAAGTAGACAGTACTTACATGGGGTACATGTAAATGTAAAATGATAATTTTATTCGGTCATTAGTCATTGATTTTCCTAAAATAATTTTCTGCAGTCCTGTTGTGGGAGTCCCATTGCAAAATCGTTAACCCGACAACCTCTGTAATATGATTCTAAAATAATTCCTACACCTATATTAAATTTCCAACTCTACCAGTAGACAGTACTTACATGGGGTACATGTAAAATGTTAAATTAGAATTTTATTCTGCCATTAGTCAATTAGTTATTTATCAAGTAATTATATTAATTAATACTCATTTAACATAATAGGCGGGATTTCGTTCCAAAAATGGTATTTTAACAGGTTTTACAGTTTTGTTGAATAACAAATATTATTATTAAAATTACTCAATCAGTATTTCAATAATTATATTAATATATTTCAATAATTTTTCATTTTAGTTATGACCATCTATACCAATAAAATAATTTTTTTCTCCTTGTGTGTGTGTGTGTGTGTGTGTCTGACTGCGGTGGCTCGCCAAATCTACCGCATCTAGTAATCTGAAAATTTTAATTTAGGTAGAAAAGGCATTTCCTGATGCACCTGATGATCGGTATTTAATATATTTTTTTTATAATCAGCCGAGATATAAATTAAAAAGTCCTTCCGGCCTGTACCGGGAGGAAAAGGTAGCTTTCCTATATCTTCGTTTAAAAATTTTAGCTAATGTTACACGAAAACAGCAAGTTAAAATGCAAAGAAAACGTTTACAAAAGATTCGTTAATACTGAATTTGAATAAGAAATTCGCCAAATTATTGAGCAATAGCCAAATTGGCTTCATTTATGAAGACTTATTTTGGTCGCCAAATTTGGCGATATTTCGCAAAATGTCGCCAAGTTTGGCGAGAATTTGGCGCTAACGGATATTAATATATAGTTTTATGCGTATGATTGGAAAAATTATTACAACAATGAAAATATTTGTAATGTGCTGTCTTGTTTCAAAATGTCAGCCACCCTAGAATTTCAAACTGCTCTATCTCAGCCATTTTTTAAGATAGAGGTAAACCAAAAAATGCTCTGGAATCCTCGTATCAAGGCCTAACACTTAATTAAAAAATAAATTTGAATTTTTATTTTTTTGTATATTTATTTTAGTTTTAAATTTTTAAATGGCCGCCATCTTGAAACAAAATGGCGGACCAAGCTGGCCAACGAACTCGGTCGAGACATTGGTGAGCTTAATACACACAATTAGTTTAATCAAAATTGATTTATAAATACGAGCGTTATCGTATGACATAGGTCATATATATATATATATATATATATAAATCAACATTTGAACGGAGGGTGGTTTTCGGGTCTGGGGGTCATCATTGGTGAAAATATATCGAAATTTTCCGGAACTGTTTTCCTCCGAACGGCTGCAATAGGTAGCTTTATACTTTTTTGTATTGAAAGCTACCTAAAACTCATAAAATGGGATATTTGTAGCATTTAACAATCTCTATTTTTCAAAAGATACTGAAACTGAAGTCCTGACTATATCGTGACCTGCTTTTCCAGGCTAGCTCTGACGCAGAAACGACCAATAGGATCGCTTCAAAAGCTTGCTGCTAGATTGGCACTTTGCGGCTTGGATCACTTTCAAGATAGAATTTCATGCGGAAACAAATGGCAGTTGAAAGAAATAAAAACCGCAACTCTGTTATTAAAGGATTTATTAATACTAAAATATTAATGATGCAAAAACGTATACCATATTACGCAGATTAATTTTCTCATTCAGGAAATCCAATGCTCGTAAAAAATCGGTTCACAATTTTCTGAGATATTAATTAAAAACTCATTAAATTTCGCATGGAAAATACAATATTTTTGCCTCACAAGAACACCTGCTTCATAAAACCACGATGGAAAAAAATTTTGGAAGGAAGGGGGAAAGAATAGCTATGCCAGATAAAACCACAAGTGATATATTATAGGAATTAATAAAATTATTGAAACTATTTATTTTAGCGTTTTGAAACTATGCATATATACGAAGAAAAAAATTTTGCGTCCGAAATTCGATTTTTATTTAAATCGGCCGGTAACATTTCTTTATTTTAGCAAAAAACTAATTCATTTATGGAAAAATAAATTTATTCCACATTGAATAGTATCTTCAAATCACAGAAATTAAGACTGCACGAGCAGGGAAGACCGAGCTATGCTCGGTCAAAATTAAATTTGAGTTCAAATATCATGACCCATGACCAAAATGTCCCATTAATTGAATTTTCTCGAACATGCGACTTAGCCCAAGAGTCTTCTTGTGCCCGAAAACCATAGGATGCAAAATTTAGTGTAAATTGAGCCACTTTTTTATCTTGACCCACAATGACCCAGAAATGACCCACTAATCGAATTTTCTCGGACATGTGACCTAGTCCAATGATTTTATCGTGCTCGAAACTCGTAGGACACAAAATTTAATCAAAATCATTAGATCCGTTTTTTAGATAAAATTAATTTGACCCGCTTTGACCCAAAAATGACACTCTAATCGAAAGTTTTCGAACATGTGACCCAGCACAATAGTCTTCTCGTGCCCGAAAACCATGGGATGCAAAATTTAGTGTAATTTGAGCCGCTTTTTAGATCTTGACCCACAATGACCCAGAAATGACCCACTAATCAAATTTTCTCGGACATGTGACCTAGCCCAATGATTTTATCCTGCTCGAAACTCGTAGGACACAAAATGTTATCAAAATCGTTAGAGCCGTTTTTTAGATAAAATTAATTTGACCCGCGCTGACTCAAAAATGACCCTCTAATCGAAAGTTCTCGAACATGTGACCCAGCCCAATAGACTTCTCGTGCCCGAAAATGGTGGGATACAAAATTTCGTCAAAATCGTTTTAACCGTTTTTTAGGTACAATTAGCTTGACCATGACCCAAAATGACCCAAAATGACCCACTAATTGAATTTTCTCGCACATGTGACCTAGCCCAACAGTTTTCTCGTGCCCGAAAACCATTGGATGCAATATTTAGTGTAAATTGAGCCACTTTTTATATCTTGACCCACAATGACCCAGAAATGACCCACTAATCGAATTTTCTCGGACATGTGACCTAGCCCAATGATTTTATCCTGCTAGAAACTCGTAGGACACAAAATTTAATCAAAATCGTTAGAGCCGTTTTTTAGATAAAATTAATTTGACCCGCGTTGACCCAAAAATGACCCACTAATCGAAAGTTCTCGAACATGTAACCCAGCCCAATAGTCTTCTCGTGCCCGAAAATGGTCGGATACAAAATTTCGTCAAACTCGTTTGAACCGTTTTTTAGATACAGTTAGCTAGACCATGACCCAAAATTACCCAAAATGACCCACTAATCAAATTTTCTCGGACATATGACCTAGCCCAATGGTTTTCTGGTGCCCCAAAACGGCAGAAAACGAAATTTCGTCAAAATCGTTAGAGCCGTTTTTAAGATAAAATTTGCATATATATATATATATCCACACACAAGATTTGCTCGTATTAGAATATATGATATCCCTACATTTATTTTACGAAACTAAAGAAAAAAAGCAATATCACAATTGATGGTATTAATAAAGAAACTTAATTTTACAAATTATTTGTTATGTTTGCGAGGATGAAGAAGATGGGTTAAACTTAAAATTAAATATCAGGTTAATATTAAAAACTTGTCCCACCCCCTTTTATTCTGATCTTCTTCCTTTTTTGAAAGCTTTTCTTTATTTATTCCCCCCCCCCATTTCTCCATTTCACTTTAGACACTGGCCCAGCTGGGCCCAGACCGGGGACCCTAGAAGTTTTAATGCGCTATGCCTTTTCACTTCAACTTTAATTGCGTCGCACCTCACCTTATATTTGAGTATTGGACTCAATTCTCCGGGCTACTGCACTCATATTTTTATTGGGTCGCAGGACTCTTTTTAAAGCATTTTACGCAATTTTTTATGCTTTTCTTCAAAATTTTATTCTAATCATTCCTTATTTTTCTATGATTGCTTTTGACTAATTGGAGATGCAAGTAGCTTAGTACAAGTGGCCATGGAGCAAGTTTTCATCATAGGGCTCAGCTCTTGAACCATTTTTTAAGCTTTTATTTAAAATATAATTCTAATCATTACTTATTTCTCTATGTTTAATTTTGACTTATCTTCAATATTGACTAATTGAAGATATAAAGCGGACCTTTTAACATTCGTTTTATAACTTAGTAACTCTACATCACTATTTGCGATTAATTCATATTTAAAGATATCTCATATCTAATTCATATTTGAAGATATACCGATTTCTTGACACCTAATGGTTCGTTTTCTGTAACTCTTTTTTTGACGCATAGGGATTTTTGAAAATGTTTTCACCAGTTAATTCAAAAAATATATATATTTGGCATTTCCAGGCAGTGGAAGGTGGAACTAAAATATATTCCGGTGCACGCCTACTACACAGTGCAGCAGGGACTTGTGCCGAAGTTTTTTTTGAAAAGAGGTTTGTTCAGAACAGAATGCAACCCCCTGGCAGTGGAAGGTGGAACTAAAAGATTTTCTGGAGCGTACGCAGCACGCACGGTATACGGTGCCGAAGGCAGCAGCGAACCGGATCAGAATTTTTTAAAAAGAGATTTAAGGTTGTGAGTCAGCAGTTGTTATATAAAAATTTGTTTTAGGGAAGTTATCGTGATCTGATTTTTACCAGTTGTTCAGTTATGGTAACCGGTTAAAACAATGTTTTAAATTTAATTTCATAAACACATACATAATAGGTAAGAATGTGGCACGAAAAAAAAGAAATACCAAACGGATCAAAACAAACACATAACAACTCTTGAAGAGAAAGAGCAGAAAGGCTTACAGTATTTTAAAGGATTCATAAAATAAGGTTGTCATACTTTTGGAAAAATCGACGCCACACAATAAATTGCCAAAAAAAAAAAGAAGTAAAAAAGTGAGCATGCTCCGTATATGTTCAGTTAGAGATTTTAATTTCTACTTAACTTTTACTGTATTTAAATAGATATGTAAATAAAATATAAATACGTAAAATTTATTAAATATTCTGGTAGTCGTAATATATTTTCAAACTCGATTCGAATAAATAAGTATAAGTATACAACATTCAAAATTATTTGGATACTTCTACAAAAGATAAATAAAATGGGGCAATAGAAAAACAGACATTTTAAAAACTAAAATCTTTTCAATACTTTTATTATCTAGAATTCTAGTACTATACAAAATATTTGCTCATGAAAACAATCAAAATATTGTTTGCCAAAAATGTAAATAGTAACTAATGTTTCCAAATCTAAAACTGTTTATAGCACAATGAAATTTTAGAGTATGATTATTTACGATTTCAAATGAAATAAATTGAATTTAACCAGTATTATATAATGGAATATCAATGTTGTGGTTTTATGGGAATCAAAATCTGCATTAAATTGAGAAACTTTTTTATTTACTGTGAAAAGAAGATTACAAGAGTGTATTTCCCAAAATGTAGAAAAAATTACACGATATAAGATTATAAGTTTTATAAATTAAAGTGTTTTGAACATAATAATGTTACAATAAATGTTACAATTTGAATTCCTAATATAGTTATGTTTATATATTTGTGAAATTTTTTGCTCTCTTATATTGTTACGTAAAACATATGATACTACTGTAAAGATACTTTTGAATAGTAAATATACTGTGCATTCACTCGAACTGTTAATATGAATTTCAGCAGAATAAAAATATTTTAAAGAAATTTAAATAACACGAGATCTTACGGTGAATTAAAGATATTAAAAACTAAACTTATAAACTGATTTGAAATGCATTCTAAAATTAAAGAAACGATATAAAATTTTCTCTGAATACAGTAAAATACATAATTTAAAAATTCACTCATTAACAACTTCAAGAAATAACATAGTATACCCCAGACTAAACAAAGATATGATATGAAGTATTTAAAACGATTCGAATTGAAGTTTTTTACGGAGCAATAATTATATTTTCGTGTTCAAGGAAATCCGTTGAAGTTATTTAAAGAATCAACACTGGTGATTTGTTAATGAACATAACAATTAGTTCGAAATAAAGCCTATTTCACTCTTTCGGCAAAATGTCTCATAGTTAAAACTCAGATATTTATTTTGTCATTAATTTAATTTTCTCCGAGATTTAGAAGATTTTGATTTTAACATATTTTACGTCAAATTTTATTAGACAATTTCGCTGAATTATGCATTTTAAGTAATTTTAAAAAGTTATAAACGAATGTTTAAAAATGACTAATTTATTACTCGCAATATCAAGGATAAAATTAAATAACATTTAATGTTTTACAAAAAATTTTTAGTAGTATTTTTTGGCTTTTTATAAACTAATTCAACGAATCAAAACTTATTAGTTTAAAATTATATTATTTTTAAGTGAACAATTACCTATTGTTTTTAATCAAAGTTACAAATTTCAGAATGCAATAAATAATTTTCGATTAGTTTTTTTTTTTTTTTTCGAAAATCTACCGTTTTATAATTGTATAACTTTCCTTTAATACTTTGTATGTGCACCACAATTTTGTAAAACAATACAAATAACATCTGTGAATGAGTGAAAAAAATTTCAAGTACAGATTCGCTAAAATGTCTCATTAAAAAACTATAAAAGAGCATATTTTGGTTACAGTGAGTATTATTTTTCATTGATGTACATTGAGCGAACTAATAAACTAAACTGGTTCGAATTTAACTGAACTGACAAACTGTACATTCACATGAATCCCACAAACCATTATTTACACCCAGGTACAATTAGTTGTATGGATTGAAGCATTATCTTGTTGAAACAACCAACATAACCTTCCTATATTTTCAGTAAATAACAATCAGGTATATTTCAAAATGGATGGATATTCCGCACAATTCATCCGGATTCTTGTTATTACTGTAAACGTATTATTATTATTATTATTATTACACTAAAACCCCGCCCACATCATCACAGAACAGCCACCGCTTTGCCTTTTGTGAAAAAACATTTAGGTTTGTTTCATTGATCATGACTCCTGTCAACCGGATCTACAAAATTAAAAATTTTTCATGAGAGAAAATAATTCATATTTAAAAATAGTTAAAAATTTCAGGATTTAAAAATTGTGACGTAGGGTTCATGAAATCTTTGAAGTTTTAGTCTCTCAGTCATTGTAGTCTTGACTTACATCTTAATTATTTAAAATTACCGGAAATTCTAATTGTTCAATGTATTGTTACTGACGAAATATTGAAACCTTATTTAACAGGGTAATTGCTAAATTGTATTTTTTTCTTAATTGAGAAATGTACGTTAGAAAATTTTGTTTCTGTCTTGGGATGCGTTTTTGAGGTTGGCGAAGTTCAAAGACTTATAACTCAAGTTTATAACGCTCAAACTTATAACTGAAATATTTATTCTGTATTAGATTCATTTTTTCCTTTGAAAAATTAAAATCCAATGGTAAAAAGCAAACTTATACTACCCGTTTTTGTATTATACTATTTTTTTAAATGCCTTAAAAAATTGCGGATAACTTTTTGAAGTTTGTGAGTTGTTTAGATTTTTTGTAACATTTTTATGTACTTAATTATTCTTCAGGGATCTCTGTAGGAAAATTTTGTGAAATGTTCTTTACATTTTTTTTTCTTTTTAAAACAGGCCCTTCACAAAATTTTTCATCTTAAAACAGGACTTTCACAAAGCTTTTCACCTTAAAACATGACCCCTTCTCAAAATTCTTTGTCTTAAAAATAGGTCTTTCACAAAATGTTTCCATCTCTAAACTGAATTTTTTTACAAATTTAATCAATTAAAATTAAAATGTGACTTGTCGTTTTTTCATATACATTGGAAATATATGTATTTTACATACATGTATCTTAACAATGTATAAACAGGAACCTGAATATGACGATCTTTTCAAATTTACAAAATTATGACTAGATTTTTCACAAATGTAAAAAAGCTTTTCATAAAAACAGGACCTCGGGAAAAATGTTTGGACAGACTCCTGCTCTTGATAATGTAATACCCACAAATTTTATTACAAGAATAAAAGAAATCTGATATGTCAAGCACGTTATCCAAATTGTGAACAGATGTTGTATTTCGTATCATAATCTATGACGCCACGAGACCGGTGTAGGAAAAGTAGCGTTTAGTATCACGGCAAATAGTACGATATAGAAATTTTTAGAAATTAATAATTATATCGCAAAATAAGAAAACAAATGTACTGTTCTTATTTTTGGTTTTCTATTATATAAACTAAAATCAGAAAACGTGAAAATTTCTTATTGTTCTAATTATGATCAATGCACTTCCAGCAATTATCCTTAGCGGACAGTAGTGAATTCTTTTGTGTGTCCCTGTAAATGAACGATAAATTTCATTCACACAATATTCTATAGTAAGACTTTTGTAATGCACCTTAGTGATATATATCAATTTCAATAGGTTTGAAGTAGTGAAACATTAATAATCAAATTTCAATTCCTTAATAGGCGTATATCCAACATAGTGAAACATTATTAAAATAAACAGCAAACTATTTTTTTCCACATACCGTAATGTAAGATAATTCTTTTGAGTGTCCCTGTAACGGAACTACAATTGCTATGCACACCATATTCCATAATAAGCCTCTTGTAGTGCACCTCAGTGATATATATCAAATTCAATGTGTTTGAAATTGTGTAACATCATTAAAATAAACCGAAAATAATATTTCTCCATACACCGTAATGTAACGGAATTCTTTTGAGTGACCCTGTAAAAAATCACTATAAGTATTATACACTTCATTTTCAACCAAACATTCATACCAAACATTCCAAAATAAACGTCATTAACATATATTAATTGCACGTCAATCCGAATATATTTACGCGAGTTAGAGCGCGGACAGACAGACAAACCGAATTCATAAACACTTTTCAACTTTGTTGGAAAGTGTTAAAAAACAAATAATAAAAAAACCGTCTTGAAAAGTAAATAGATCATGATTTATTTTAATCAATTGGTAATTATTTTCAGAAAAAAATTATCATTTAAAAACAAATTATTGTATCATTACAGTTATTTTCTTCATATCTTTCACCCTGAATAACATTGGATTTAACTAGGTGATCCAACACGGGATTCCCGGGTTACAGAACATAGGTGAAAACCTTTTTTTTTTTTAACTCTAATGGAATTTTTACATTTAATATATATTTTTTTTTCGATTGTAAGCTAACATTACCAAAAATCATTTTTATATTTAAAAAAATAGCAGTATATTAAAATAAAGCTTTGTAATTTATTAAAAACATAACTTGCTGACCTCGTACCAGGAGTTAACAGCTGAAGAAATCGCCTGAGATTGCTTTTGATTTTGCTAATTTTAGTGATTTAAGCGTGTAGTTCGATTACAAGTTTTCAATTTTTATTGTATTTATTATTTTATTCATTTATTCATGATGTTATTATTTTGTTATGGAATATAAGCAGAACAAATTCTGAACTTTTTATATTAATTTAAGTGCAAACGGATTTACTTTTGCAATCGTCTGCATGCAATAGAGACATACAGTGTCTCACAAAAGTGATGGGACACTTGTGCTTTATAAAAAGAAACTGCAATAAAATAAATAAACAAACATGTGCAAAAATTTTTTGGGTGTGTTTCATATTTAAAGTTAGTAACAATTATTACATAACATACATTTTGTCAAAATATTAAAATATTAATTTAGTAAAAATACAATTGTTCAGAACGGAGCAAAAAATGGCTCACATAAGTGATGGGACACTTACTTTTCCATCAAATATTTATCCACAAATTTTACTTTTTAAAAGGTTTTAATATTTTGTTGGATTTCCTTTTACTTTTAAAACATGATTTAATCTTTTTGGGATGGATTCGACTATTTTTTTTGTGATTTCTGGAGTGATTTTACCCCATTCTTCTTGAAGCACCGATTTTAGTTGTTGTTTTGAAGAAATGGTGTGTTTGCGAATTCTTGATTCCAATTCTTGCCAAATATTCTCTATGGGATTTAAGTCTGGAGATTGTGGTGGTGTTTTTATTATTTCAGGACAGTTATATAGCAGCCAGAGTCTAACGTTCAGAGCAGTGTGCTTGGGGTCATTGTCCTGGTAGAATTTAAAATCGTTATGAAGGTTCAATTTTCGTGCTGAAGATTTCAAATTTTGCTTTAAAATATCAATATACTTGTACTGATCCATTATACTGTCAATAAAAACAAAATTACCAACTCCAGCGGACGACATACACCCCCATACCATAACTCCTCCTCCACCATGTTTTACTGTTGGTACCAAGTTCTGTTTGCGAAGTTCTTCCCTGGGTTTTCTCCACACCAAGATTCTACCGTCAGAACCAAATATATTAAATTTACTCTCATCAGCAAATATAACTTTATTCCAGTAATCAGAATTCTTATTTATGTTGGATTTTGCGAAAGCTAGTCTGAGTTTTCTATTCTTTTCACTTACGAAGAATTTTTTCCTGGCTACTCTACCGTGATATCCAGCAGATCGAATTACCCTTCTAATAGTTTCAGGATTAACAATTATTCCATATAATGCTTGTAAATCAGCAGCAACTTTTGAAGCACTAATTCTTGGATTTTTTTTAATATTTCGAACGATAATTCGCTTTATTCCATTGGATAGCTTTGATGGTCAGCCAGGTCTTCTTTTATCCTGAATCATATGATTCTTTTTATATCGTTTAATGATATTGAAAACTGTTGAACGACTCAAGTTAACTGTTTCAGCAGTTTTTCTAATAGATTTTCCACGTTCAATATGCAAATTAATAACTAATTTTCGAATTTCAGGCGAAGTTTCTTTTCGTTTAGCATTCATGACTACACAGAGCTAAAAAACACAAAAATTCCAAAACAAACTGGAGAGAAATACTGCAGACGATTTTATAAATTATTGCCAATTGCTTTTAAGTAAAAATAAAACCCCAAAAAATATTTTTATTGCTTATTTCAGGCGATTTTTGTTGCATATATAATGGTGTCCCATCACTTATGTGAGCTATTTTTTGCTCCGTTCTAAACATTTGTATTTTTATTAAATTAATATTTTAATATTTTGACAAAATGTATGTTATGTAATAATCTTTACTAAATTTAAGTATGAAACACACCCACAAAAAAAATGTGTACATGTTTTTTTAATTTATTTGATTAGTTTCCTTTTGTAAAGCACAAGTGTCCCATCACTTATGTGAGACACTGTATATTTTAAAAATCGTTCTTGAAAAGAATTTTTAAAACCATAAAAAATGAGTGAATTATGACAAAGGTTTCAAGCAAACTGCAATACAGTTTTTAAACAAATTGCATTTGAAAGTACATTTTGTTTCCTATTTGACGGTGTAAAAATTGAAAATGCGCGATGTTTACAAATTCAAAAAAATGTAGTAAAAACAAAATTTAATCGTCTGGTATTGCCAAATTCAAAATGACGTCAGTATTACGCAAGGACACGTTTGTCTTTGATGATATAGATATAACCTTCCCTATAAATTCGACCCCTTTCACGTTCATTGCTTTATGAAGAGATTGTGCAAATGTTATTAATTTTCCATTTTAATTATTGGGTCATTCCATGGTAACTTACGTTACATTTAGAATAATTTTCTTTAGTAATTTTCATAATATAACACCAAAAATTATTGAAAATAAAATGTTGATATGATTTGTTAATTAAACCTATCCAAAAAGAAATTTGGATAAAAATTACCTACCTTTAGTGTTATTTTTTTAACACTTGCCATTATATTTATTATGGTAACTTACGTTCTTGTTGTCAGAAACGTAAGATACCATAGTAAATATAAATATTAGCGTTCAAGAAATAGTACTAAATTTAAGTAATTTTTATCCAAAATTTAGCTTTGTATAGGTTTAATTAATCAATCATATAAACATTACATTTTGAGTATGTGGGGGGTAAGAGATGATCACATTATAGTAAAAAAAATGGTTTTTTAACTTACAAAAATACTCTTTCTTATTTGTTATTTTGTTTTTACCGCACGCGCTCAGAAAAGTAATGTTTCTGACAGTGGACGATGAAACATTCTGTATTCTCTAACAAAATGGGAACACATAAATGCATAAAAAAAGTACTTTAATTTTTCATGTGGCCCCGATTATTGAAATATACTCGCTTTGAATTACGCTTAAAACAAAGCGTGAACTATTGAATTTTGTAAAAAAAAATATAATTTACATCCTGGTTCATTTTAAATATTTGTCACATTTTGGCAAGCGTGGTTTCGCGTATAATTAACTCCATTCTTTTGGTAACTCGTAGATAGTTGTATCCATAGAAGTAATTTGGCGAATTATCACATGTAGCCAGTAAAAGGAGAAAATACCTTAAATTAAATTTATTAATTTATAATTAACTTCTAAAAGTATTGAAATGTTGTATTGTTATCAGAACCACCTTTGTGTACATAATTTTTTTAATTCCAGAATATCAGGAAGTGATTAAAAAATTTATTATAAAACTCCATCTTTAGATACAAAAAAAGTTAAGTTAAATAAAAGAATGAAAAAAAAATAAGAAAAATTCGATAGGAAATCGTACGGTTCTAAACGTTAAAATAATTTCATTATATTATAATAATGGGATCTTTGGTCTTCTCATTTTTTTGTTTCCCTTGAATTCGAAGTAATTGGTTTATTGTCATGTGTGATTCCTCAAGTTATAGAAAGTATGAAGAATTTTGTTGCATCAGATGAAATGTATATCACATTAGATTAATTAAATTTCCTTAAATATCCAATCCATAACAACACAATTTGTTTCAAAACCTTTTGTATGCAATTTTATTTTCAGTATATTTTCAGAAATTATTTAGCAGTTGAGTTTTTTATTTCAAGAAATATTCCTGCTTCTTACATATAACTTTATCGACAATAGATTTTAACAAATATTTAAATTAAGAAATCGCAATCTGTTTTTAAATTCGAAAGAAAAATGGTGGCATAAATTTTATTTCTGGCAATCTGCCTTATCGATTTTGTAAATACGCTGTTATCTTCTTTTTTGCGTGCATCGCAATATTTGTATATGTTGTATATCGCTATGCTTTAAATACACCAAGGATCTAAACAAAAAATTTATATTTCAATAGATATATTCAAGAAAAAAAAATGTATAAGCATGTTGAAAAATTTAATAAAAATGTATTCTTGTAAAATCTTTTATTTTGCTTTTCAAAATGTCCATTTTAATAATAATAATATTATTAGAACGTTTTTCTTATTACATTTTTCTAAAAATCGCTTATAAAAGGTACCTGGTCAGAAGAAAGTCAGTGGAATGGATATTCAAGCTCAGAATGTAAAAATATCGTAAGTTAAACGAAAAATTATATTATTTAATTTCCGCCAATTGCATTAAAAATTAAATTAACTCTATGCCATTACCATTCCTTCTTCATCATGGTTTACAATGTTCAACAAGTTTTCTTTATCATGGTCCCCTGGTTGCTATACAGCCTACACTGTAAAAAAAATTAGTCTACATATACGGTACATATACTGGCAATTTTGTGACCAGTATATATACCATAATTTAACTGGACGGTATATGTACCATAAAATATTTAAAGTATATGTACCGGCTGCACTCCCCCCTCTCGTCAGGCCTGCACATATTACGTAACAAGAGCAAGAGCATCACTTCAGGGGTTGCCGTACACCGAGACGGGGCTACCAGCTTTTTCCTTAGCGAAAAATAATTATTTTACGTTATAAATAGCGATTTTTAACTGAAAAAGGATCATTTTACGGTATAAATACCGTTTATATTCGAGATGTCACACATACGTTTTTTTTACGCTTAGTATACCTTAGAAGTACGGTACTCATACCGTAAAGAGTGAAAACGGTACAAGTACCGATAATTTATGGTACATCTACTGAAATTTTACGAAATTTTATTACATTGTAAATTCCGGGCTCGTTGTGAACATAACGCGGGACTCCAGTGTTTAGGTCACAAGCAAGTTTGGTACTGTGACGCATTGTGAAGAGATGTCAGTATACCGATAGTCCTTTAAAAGTTTTTATTTTATTTTATGATCACAGTGACATAACAAACAGATACAGATTTTGAATTATTACAAAACTTAAGGTAGCTTGTCAGCAGCTTAGGGCTGCTCGTGGGTCACGCGATTAAATGAGGGACTTCGGAATACAGTTTTTGTACTCAACCAGACTTAACCAAGTCAAAAGGATCCAGAATCTTAAACTCTAACAGACAAAAGTCCTATTTGTACCGGGCTGTCCTTCGCTTCAAGCAGCGAAGCAGATAAGTTCACAGCAGCAGATCAGAAGTTAAAATCCCCGAAATTGCTAATGTCAGAAGTATTCAAGCGCCGCTGCTTTTGAGAGGATTTTGAACCTGGACTTCGAGTACTCTAAGAGTTATTGAACATAACTGCCGGATATAATGACAAAAATTGAAGGGCTCAGAGAATTTTGATTTCTGTAATGTCAGATTCAAAAATTTTGCAGTACAATTAATAGATTTTATGAGAGTGATAGTAATTTTACGAGCTGGTAGGCTCTCTCAGAGCGGTGAAAGTTCAGACGATCCTGAGAACATTATAAAATTTCTTAAATATGGAAAAATAAAGCAAAAATAATTCAATTATTTACAGTTCTCATTTTACTGACCCCAAAGGGAAGAAAGGTTGGGCGAAGCTTGCGCAGCTTGGAGTCCAACTCACTAAGCTACTGGGCTTCACAGCTTATTGCATTAAATATCTACAAAAACAACTTTTCAAAAGTAAAAAAAAGCCAAGCGTAAAAAAAAAAAGTTGTGGCTAAAAAATGGTGTGATACCAAATTTCCAAGCTATTATATTACTTTTTTAACTTTTTTCCATTAAATAAGTTATCATATATATAAATCGAGTGCCTACGTATATGTTAATAGAAATCGTTTTCTCCTGTACTAAATACAACCTAACGAGTTTCTGAAAATTCAATTTTTTTCAAATTATGCATGATGGGCTTGGCGGCCATCTTTGCATATTATTCACAAAATTCTAAGCATCCAAATCCGTAGTTAAAATCCGAAGCTCAAAATTGTTATTTAAGCAAATATTTTAAGCGTTTCATTTATAGATTTGTATGATCTGAAAATTGTGTCTTAAGATAATGATGACTTATCTTAAAGATTCATCTTATGATTTATTTTTTACAGTAATTAATAATTTTAAACTAGTAAAAATCAATTTCTCAAAATATCAGTCTTATCTAATTTATCTGTACATAGTTAAAATCTGAAGTTCGAAATTGTTATAAACATATTACGCTTTTACTTTAGAAATTTGGGTGCTTAGAAATATGAAAAGATGGCCGCCAAGCCCATCATGCATAATTTGAAAAAAATTGAATTTTCAGAAACTCGTTACGATGTATTTAGTACAGGAGAAAACGATTTCTATTAACATATACGTAGGCACTCGACTTATATATATGATAACTTATTTAATGGAAAAAAGTTAAAAAAGTAATATAATAGCTTGGAAATTTGATATCACACCATTTTTTAGCCACAACTTTTTTTTTTTTTACGCTTGGCTTTTTTTTACTTTTGAAAAGTTGTTTTTGTAGATATCATTTCTTTTTTTAAAACAGAATAAACATAATTTAAATAATCTAAACATGAGAAATAATTTAAAATTACATTTTACTTTCAGTCATTGTTTAAAAGGTTAACTAGAAATACCAGTAGATTTTTAAATTAAACTAATAACAACATACTAAATGTGGCTTGTTATAATACTTGTTATCCCCCGTTAAAAAATATCACTGACTTATCGATGAAATGAATAAAAATGCAATACGTACATAGCGTGTCAGCGCTGCATTTGAAATCAAACGTGATATCACGCTCTTTTATTATTAGCACTAGCTGGCTTCGCCCGCTAGCGGACCCCTAATTTATATTTGGGCCTCGAATCTTGTAAAACCTCGAATAAGATAAACCTCGAACAGAACGAACCTCCGACCTGGTTCTCCGCTGCCTTCGGCACCGGATAATCCCTTAATTTGCACATCGAATAGTATAAACCTCTAACCAAACTAACTTCCGACACGGGTCCCCGCTGCCTTCGGCACCGTATAGCAGTCGTGCTGCGCACGCTCAAGTTCCATCTTCCACCACCAGGTAGCGCAATCTGTTCTGTATGAACCTCGGGCACTGAAATCGTTAAGGCTATAGATGTCGAGTCGAATGAGCTATACCCCGTCGTGATCTAGCCCATAGAACCAGAGATAGAACAGTGCCCCCTGGTGGTGATAAAACGAACTAAAATCGGAAAGCTCTATTGATGCCGAGTCGAATGAGCCATACCCCGTCGTGATCCGACTCGTAGGAACAGATATAGGAAAGCGTCCCCTGGTGGTGAAAGCTAATCGCGCTTGGGGGGGGCAAAAGGGGGGATGAACACCGGAGATGCATAATAGGATTAAGCGGTCACAGACCTTTCCAACGATGTATCACATGAGGGGTATGTGCAAAATTTAGAAAATACCTCCCCCCCCCTGCATATTATGATTAAGCGTTCACAGACTTTTCCAACGATATATCACATGAGAGGTGTCGGCAAAATTTAGAAAAGTGCCCCCTTTGGGTGGGAGGGCTGAAAGTGGGAGGATGGACCCCGAAGATACATAATATGAATAGCGGAACAATTTTTAGAATTTCTGAAAGCTGATTTTTATTTATTTATTTATTTATTTATCTATTTTTTATTTTTTGTTTATTATTATTTTATTTTATTGCGTCGCCCTGTGCATGTTTGGTATTTCTTAGCAATTTCTTAGATTTACCTTATTTTATTCAATTAAACATTGTACTGTTACAATAAATTTAAATGGAAACTTCACTTCTAAAACAAAAATAATTTAACAACTGGATTTCATTAATTTATAGGAAAACTAGCAAGCTACGCCCGCTGCGCTGGTCGGTTTCTACAAATGAACCCTGAATCAAACGAAATATATCGTTTAATTTGACCTTGTATTTGAAAGCAATCTGTATATTTACGTGGAATATCCTTCCACATTACTGAAAAATGACGTGATTGCGCTATTATATTTTCTAATGTGCAGTCAAAATTTTAGCTGTTAAAGACCAACTCTTTTATTTGGTCATTTACAGTTAGGGTTTGCTAAAGAATGATAAAACTATATACAATATACTAAAACCATCACTAAAAATTATCGAAATAACAATGCAAACAAATTAACTAACAAAATCCATTCAGAAGAAGTTTTTATAAAGGCTAATCTTTGATAATCTGATTATTGAACTTTTCCACATAATTCTAAAACAACAAAACGATATAAAATATACTAAAACAATCCTTACAAATTATCTACTTAACAATGCAAGTCGCAAAAAATACGCCCAGTAAAAACTATCAAAAAGGCTAATATTTCGGAATCGGGTTCACTTGACTATATAACCTTCACACATAACTGTTGGACTAAGCAACGTAGGACAATATATAGTACATTAAAACCATTTCTGAAATAGCATCTAACTAACAATTTAATTCTCATCAAAATCCGTTCAGTAGAACATTTTTAGAAGGCTAATCTTTCATAATCGGAATCAAATATTGAAAAGGCTAATATTTGATAAAAAAAAATGGTCACCCGATATTCGATTTTCCCCCTATAATTCTAGAACTAAGCAACGTTATATAATAAAACGTTCCCTAGAAAATTATGTAACAGTATAGGTTCCATCGAAATACATTCGGCAAAATCTTTTAAAAAGGCTAATCTTTCATAATCGGATTGATCTGATTATAGAACTTCCCAGAATAATTATATAACTAAGCTACGTAGAACGATATGTTATACAATAAAACCTTCCCTTAAAAATTATCTTAGTTTAAGTTCTACGAAAATGCATTCAGCAGAACTCGAGTTATAAGCAGCCGGAACGAAATTTCATATATGTAGAAGTAAATAGAAGTATATTGCCATTAATACAGTTTGCATTTGAATAAAAAAAGGTACTTTTCGGTTAGCCGGGCGCCAGTGATATATGAACACACACACACACACACATATATATACATATATATTCATACATATAAGTATATATATATATATGTATGTATATACATGTATTTGTGTAGATATATGTGTATATATGTGTGTGTATATATATACATGTATATATATATATATATATCACTGGCGCCCAGCTAACCAAAAAGTACCAAAAAAAAATACTGCGAAAATGCAGTCGTACACTTGAAAAAAAAAAAAAAAAACACCTTTTGGCCTAAAATCTCTCATCAAAACTGTTTTTCTTTTCTTTCTTTTTTAAAAAAATAAAATTAGTAACAGTTTTTTCTTTTATTTTTCCAGATGTATAGCCATTTCAATTCTTTCTGCAACAAAAAAAGACACTTTTTGGCTTAAAATCAAATTGTTTGGGGTCAAAAGTAAAATCAAAATCGCCAAAAACAAAAGATAAATCGCCAAATTTGTTTCAATAGAAATCTTGCCCCTTGAATAATTTTTTAAGCATTATGAACATTTCTAATCATGTTTAAATTAAATATTTTCGTTTTATAATATTCTCTCATCAAAACTCTTTTTTTTTCTTTTTTTATTTCTTTTTTAAAAAAAATAAAATTAGTAACAGTTTTTCTTTTATTTTTCGAGATGTATAGCCTTTTCATTTCTTTCTGCAACAGTAATGATCGCCAAAAAATTAGCAATGGTAACCTTTTCGGCCAAAATAACAGAACTTTCTATCATAATTCGATAGCTAATATACGTAGAACGTTGTGTTACATACTAAAACCTTCCCTGAAAAAATATCTCTCGAACAGTGTAAGTTCCATCAAATTCCATTCAGCAGATCTCGAGTTATAAAGGAACGGGACGAAATTTCCGTTTGTGTTTTATATATATAGCGAGGCTAACGAAAAAGACCACTTATCTTTTTTTACAGACCACTAGAGTGACGTGATGCTCTTTTCGTACACCTGCATTGGTGGATTCGAGCCTCACGTGATTCCCGCGGTCTGTAAAAAAAGATACGCGTAAAGCACCGCGGTAGCCTTTCTTTTTCGCTAGCCTCGTATATATAGTAGATGACGTGAAAGGTATTCCTGCGAACGAAATGCCTGTCCTTTACCGTGTTTTTTTATTTTTAGAAATAAATGAATCACATTTAATTCATTTCAAAATTTTTGTTTACGTTTGGAAAGAAATTTTAAATGGCGATAACTCTTAATGTATACATTTTAGAAGGTACATCTTCCCTCAAAAACTAATTTATTTTTAAAGATCTTTCTAAAAACGTAAATTATATATTTAAAATATTTTTAAAGCGTAAACACTACGTCTGATTGCTTTATTTTACAATATTTATAAGAACACGCATTATATCAGACAATTAAATACACTAAACAAACATGAGTGAAAGATTGACCTGGGCTCGAACCTGGGACCTTATGCGTACCATGCCGACGCTCTGCGACAGAGCTACCCAGATCCATATCCGTAACCGGCAATTTCTCATACTTATTCATGTTAGAAACAATCATCTGCCACAGTTTGCAGGCATATTTAATTATTTGATAAAATATGTGTTCTTATAATTGTGAAGTTTTATTTTTTTTTAAAATATCTTCAGAAGAAAATGGCTGACTTGCAGATGAAATTTGATGTGGTTATATTATAACCTGTAACTGATTTGTGCTATTTTAATACAGATGGTACATGGTCGTTGGCTGGTTTTATCTCTGTTTTGGCATAATTTTTTAATCGCCAATTTAATTAACAGTTTTTTGCTAATTAAGGATAGAAAATATTTTTTTTACACTGAATTTTATAAAAGCACATAGATTACGTAATTACTTGTCCAAAAATGCAATCCTTTTTTTATTCTGCCCAATATTAAGGCCTGTAGCTTGTTTGAAAAAAAAAAGTTTGACGAAGAAAATAGTGATCATTTTAAGTAACTCGACGTTTTTTTAAAAAAGCTATATCTCTGTTTATAAATCACTTATGAAGATGAGTTTGGTCTTAAATTGAAGAAATTCTTCCTTAGATTCTTCTAGTTTTCGTTTTTTTTCTACGACGCTTGGTTTGTTTGATATCTGATATTTTAATCTGGCATGTTTTGTCGATTTAACATTGCGAAGTTGCTTTCTGTATATAAGCATTAGCGGTCTTTATTCCAGTTCTTGGCGTTGTTTGTGTGGCGTTTTTTTTTAAGCTTGGCTTGGCAGAGCGACCGCCCTGCTTGATATAAAATTTGCCGATTAAAGAAAACAACCTGAGTAATTTTGCCTTATGAATTTACTTAAATAGTGTTTCCAAACGTTTCTTGGAATACAGTACATGTTGCGTACGGCCCTTACCATTAAACACCAGTATGTTTGAATACTTAATCTTTGTCTTATTGAAACGTCAACTTTACACGATTTTTCCGATTAAAGAAAGTGATGATTTTTATTATGAAATATGGAACTAAATTGACAATTATTTCAAACAAAAAATAATTAATTAAAAAATAATAATTAATTTAAACTACCTTTCATACATTTAAAAATTAATTAAATAATAAAAAATCTAAATTATTCTCACTAATCCGATGTATTAAAATCTAAAATAAATTGAATAATTAGTAATATAAATTTATTAATAATCAAACAGATTCAAGCCTAATTTATATACAGGGTGTTTCACAAAGGACCCCTAACTTTAAAAATCAATAACCCTGAAACGGTGATAGATAGAAACATGAAACCAGTGGTATGTTTATTAAAAAAAAATTTAGAATCTTATACGTAAATCTCAAAATTTAGTTAAAAATAGCGCCGATAGATGGCGCTGCGATAAATAGGCGCATCGCATAAAAAGTTATTCAATATGTGCAGTGCACCTTTTACACAACAGACATGTCGCAAACGCAGAATGAAATTGTCAGTGACTCTGTGTAGTGTGTCACCGGATATCGACACACAAGCTTGACAAATAGTCTCTTCGAGCTCGCCGATCAGATTTCAATAGCAAAATCTTGGACGGCTACTCGTTCTATGCTTCTGACCTCGCTTTAGAAGGATTCTTAACGCTCTCAGCGTCATCTATTGGTGCTATTTTTAACTAAATTTTGAGATTTATGTATAAGATTCTTAGGATTTTTTTAATAAACATACCACTGGTTTTAGGTTTCTATCTATCACCGTTTCTGGGTTACTGATTTTTAAAGTTAGGGGTTTTTTGTGAAACACCCTGTATATAAACCTATTAAGTCATTAAATAACCTATTTAGGTCCGCGGGAATCTCATCCTAGGAGGTCACATAGTAAGACTTATCCAGGAGTTTAATCCGCAGGAAAACCTTATACCCGTTTTCTCAGGATGTACTATCATGTCATTTTAGTATCAGGAGAAATTTGGGATGATGTGGGTTTCACTCGAGAAAATTTTCTTGAGCTCTGGTGCCATATCGTATGATTAATTAAAGCTTATAATTATTGAAACTTGAATAATAAAGAATATGATAACGCTTTAAAATAAATTAGTTCAATATTTGTAACAAAAATAATCAGAAACAAGCGGGAAAAATTCTACCTTACGACAGAATATAGATTGGCCACCCACGGCTGTTATCGTTGAGATTTTTTCAGCCAAGTCTAACTCGTCAAAAAAAAAAAAAGTGTTTGTTATCATAAGCCAGCTTTAGTTAGCGCTCTAAGATTTTTTGTGAGGCTGGCGGAACATATTAGGCACGAACACACCAAGTTTTAAAAAGATTCGGTGACTAGAAGTATTTTTAATAAATATAATAGTAAAAAGATGTGGCTCCAATGGGCTGAGACGTGGCGAGGTAGTTGTTGTTTACAAATGTGCTAGCTTAATGACACCCTTTAAACTGTTTTTAATGATTCAAGGCATTTTAGCACTTAATAGATAACCTAAAAAAGGTAATGAAAAGTTCTATGATAGAAGCTTTTATGATGGATACAGCTAAGAGAAGTTGTTTAACAAATGATGAGTTAGCATTAATTGACGGGATCTTGGAAAGCGGTGGGGAGAAGGGAGGGAGAGCTATACAAAACACAAGTGCTCTACGAGACCCGATTTAAAATAAATCCTCACTTGCAATTGAGAGATGAGACTTTAAAAGGGATCCCCCTTTTCGCCCCTCTGACGGTCTCCCCAAGAGAGATACGTAAAAACCGAGAGCGCCAAAAGAAGCGGGGGGGGGAATACCTTTAGGCGGTTTACAGCTAATTTTTCTGAAATTTTGGAGCTGTCCGGCCCATAGGAACAGCGAAAAATGGGAAAAACTAAAATAAATATGAGAAATTGAAAAAAATAAATAAGAAAAGTGCTCCTGACAGGAGACGGGAGAGAAGGAGGGGGAGAGTAGAACCAGACAAAAGTGCTTGATGAGATCAAACTTTTGATATGGTACATGACGGGGTTTGAACACCTTGAATGTCTTCCCCGTGGGGGGGGGGGAACTCCGGTCCTATGGGAGATAGGGCCTCGGGACCCTCTTAGAAATGTCGGCCTCGACGATTTTAACTTCGTTGGAACCTTTAGCCTACGTACTCTGTGGGGCTTAAAGGGGCTGAGAAAGATGGGAAAAACTAAAATTTAAAAAGAGTTGAAACAGAAAACTATGTTTCTTAAGGGAGGGGGGAGTGAGAGGCGGAGAGTAGGACCAGACCATAGTGCTTGACGAGATCTATCTATTGATATGTTACATGAAGGGGTTTACATGGGGTTTACTTTTGGAGGAAGCACCAAAAAGGTCTTACTGAACCTTTCCCATGATTATGCCAAGGTTGCAGTTATGATTTCGCCAAGATCATCGCAAAGTGTATATAGACATCCTATATACGCATATATATATATTCCAAACACTCCTATATGTGCCATATACGTCATTATACACATATTATTTATGTTTTATATGTCGTATATACATCATATACACATGTCATATATATACATCATACATGGCTATAACGTGGCCCCATACGTACAGAAATGTTATATATATTATTATTATAATGTCATACATGCTTTATAATTTGGCGATAAATCTTGGTCGCTTGGCAGTTCATCCTTGGAATCCGCTATCACACGAAGGTACCAAATTTACAATATATTAATGAAAACAGAAACAAACTTATTTCATGCTTGGTGGCTGCTATAACACGAAAGTACCAAATTTCTTTTTTATTTTTCATATCTGATAATTTGCATCTATCCTTTTTTGTAATTTTCACATTTTTGTAACGATTTTATGCATTTCTATTGCCTATTCAAAGAAAAATCCTTCTAAAGTTACAGAATTTAGTTAAAAACGGCTAAAATAGTAAAATGTGGACATCGTTTGGTCCATTCTCGACGGAAAGCAACAACCGTTATCATTATCTTTTTACGCGTGAAGGTTTCGTTATGATACTTCATTGTGAAGTTTGGTAATTTTTTAAATTCATTATTTGAAAAACGGCATAATAATTCGATTTAAAATTTATATCAAGAAAAAAACAATTTTTTTCCTTTCTAACGCAGTTTGTCTAACAATTTTGTGACAAATACTTTTTGAGCTATTAATTTTTTTAGTAACTTCAAATGTTTCATTTTCCGAGATTAACCTGTGGCAACGATGGATTGCTGTGACTTTTCATAAACATGAAAAATGATAGAGATTGAAAGAATAAGCCTCCCTGTGGGTGGCTAATAAGATCGTAAATAAATATAAGTAAACAAGATCATAAATAAATATAAATAAAGATTTAAAATATGTACAATAACTCTATAATAATGCTTTTATATATGAACACAAATATACTCAAAAATATTTATGCATATGAAATATTAATATGCAATCTTTAAAGGTACTATAATAACTAAAGTAATCATAAGACAGTTCATTATAGAATAGTAAAATATTGTGTTTCCTATCTATATGCTAAATTTTATTCCATATAATTTTATTCCATATAATGTATTTCGTTTTCCGTAAGATACCATAAACTTGTGAGTTTAACTTAATTACAGACTTGACTGCAGAAAGTTCGAGAAATTCTTTAATCTTGAGAAAAGTTATTTCCGTTTTAGAATAAATGGATAAATAACTCTCCTCGATGTTGTCAAAATGTTTTCAAATTTAAAATTACTTAGGGTTGACGAGTACATGAAAATTGTGGAGTTACTGAATATCTGAAGCGTAAATCTTTTGGGGGGAAAATTTCGCTTATGCGAATGATATTTAATGCAGGTGTAAAGAAGCCATGATCAAATAAAATTTTAAAATGAAACTTGCTTAATAAATTGGATTGATATAAAATTAATTTCATAATATGTTAGATATTTTAACACATTTAGAATGGAGTAGTCTGTTATTCGTAAAACATTATTACATTCATAAATAAATGTAACTCAATGATTTAAAAATGTAAAGTATCTCTATAAAAATATTTTTAACAAAAACATACATACCAGAAAAAATTTACAGTATGTTTATCAAGATGTTAAATTAATTTTTTTTAACGCTGTATTTTTAAATAAAGTAAAACTAAGCGTAATACTGACTGTTTTAAATACATAAGTATATAAAAAAAAATTCATTTATTTAAAAAATTAGTTTTATGCGATTTCTTTATAATTTTTTTATATTTTAAGGAAAAATAATGCAATATTTGACACTAATAAAGAACGTCCTCACGATAAAAATTTTGATAGGTTACTAATTTCTTCCAATTACAATTTGTATTTTTCAGAATGTAATAAACTACGTTCTAATTCATAAAATAAAATCTTCTGAACACTCACAAAAAATACTTCGTCGAAAAATTTTAAAAGTATAGGCAACAAGTTGCCGAAATCTCTTCCAATCACAATTGGAAGAGATTTTTCTGCTATTTCAATTAAAAAAGAAATGTCTTTTAACGGTATAATTTCAGGAAATTTTAAGCTTAGAATTGTGAGTTTTTCGTGTTTTGGAGGGAAAAGGACATACATAAAAATTCCCTTTCTAATACGAAAAAGTACTAATTTGCACAGATGCCAGAACACCCTAGTGATTTGAATAAAATGCAGCTTTAGATTGAAGGATTTCAGGAATTTTTTACGTTAGATTGGGTAATTTTCTGTATTTTCGAGTAAAAAGGACAAAACAAAGGGGAACTTTTCGTGGTTTAACGAAATATAATCAACAGAAGAATTCGTCCAACTGTCGGATTTTTTTAAGGTCTAGATATACTTTACCAAATTTTCACTTTAATGGTTTTTCATAAATTTCCGGAATGTCAATTTAAAAAAGTAATTGCAAAATTTCAGGAAATGTTCAGATGTTTAGACCGATAGTCCGTTACATTCGCAACATTGCACAAATTGTAGGCTAAAAGTTATATATAAAGATAACAATATCATTTGGAAATATTAAAAGTCAGAAAACTAGCATTAAAAATGCACAAAAAATACACAAAAAGCAGCAAACAGCTGTTTCGAATCCACAAGCGAGATTCTTCTTCAGTGCGACAAAGGAAGTAGGTATACTGGGCAAAACGACGAAGAGGCGGTCACTTATATACCCGATGCGGATAGAGAAAGCCCAAAAAGCAGCCAATGAGAAGAAAGCAGCATGAAACAACTGAATGGACAAGAAGAGTCAACTACCTGAGAACGAAAGAAACAAAAGAAAACCAAAAAAGGGGAAATTAAATTAATGCTTTTCAAATACTTGGAAAATCAGGAGTACTAGATAAGTCATTTACTAAGGAGTGGGAATTTTGAATGATGTGATAAGTTCCTAAAAATCCAGATTGTTAGAAGAACATTTTTGAATAATGGTGGCTAAGGAAAAGTTGAACCTATGTTGAAAAGATCATTTGGAAATAGTTTCGTTTAACCGTAAATGATTTTTCATGGAAAAGGTGTTTCTTTTCATAAAAGCATTTAATTTTTTTTCAATCTATTAGAAATATGTCCCTCAATTCCTCATAGTTCTCCAGTTTTATATGTTCTACCGACTTATTATCAAATATTGGAAGGATCATAGCAATCCTCAAACTAATTAAACACGCTTCAGGTTTGTGATCTGTAACAAAACAGTCATAATTACATTTTGATTGATCGTACAAAGAAAACGATACCTGTTTTAGATAACTAATCGTACAATCTTTAAAATAAACGAATAAATGAAAATTGTGATATATAGTCCGAAATTGGCTATTTAAACTCAGTGGGATAATATATACCTTTAAATTACCTTAATAATACTTTTTAAATTGGCAGAATAACTAAGTGTTATTTTGTAAAAATGAAATTATGTGTGATTTCTATTAATTTAAGAAAATCAGAAGTAGAGTTTACACCCGTTTGACGCACATCATAGCGGTGGAAATTGATTTATATGCTGACAGTCTTTTCTAGTTTTTCTATATTATTCATTATAAATTATTAAAATTGTATACATTATACATGATGTTTTTAACACTCTTTAAGAGTAATTAAAAGTAAGCCGCCTTTATTTATAAAATTTTCTTCAATTCTATATTTCATTGACAAAAAATAGTTTAAAATTGTCAGATAAATATTTTTGCAGTTTTTACTCTTTAATGCCTCCAATTCTTCAAGCGATGCGTACTGCTTCCCATTTCCATAAATCGCTTGAAAAGTTTGTCCACAATTATTTTGACCTGGGAAAGATCTGGACAATTTGCAGATTGATCTAAAAGAACGACATTCTATCCATCAAAATAGCGTTTAATTTCATTTAAAGTATGAATACATACATTGTATCCAAACTGGAAGCAGCAAATATTCCAGAAGTAATATGTGACTTAATGATCTTTGAAAAATTTCTAAAACGATCTTAGATCAGTCATCATAAGATATTGGCGTCCAATCCACTGCACTTCAATCACCAACATTTGTACTGAATATGGATTTTGGTTCTTTATGACGATCCGTCCAATAATAATCTAAACCATCGGGACGCTCCAAATGAATTCCTTTTTTGTCGTCAGTAAACTGTTATTTACTCTGGTACAAATCATCGCATACAAGTGTGACACAGACCAACTGATTAGTAAATAACGTATATAATTTAATACTATGTTTAGTTTTTTTAGGAGTCGTCTACATGTAGAAAGTGCACCAAAATAGAAATAAATAAAAAATAACCGTCATATAGATTAGAAATGATGCTGGTTTAAAATTTGGAATTTCTAACGTAAAAATAATCTTTAATCGTTGCAAAACAGATTGCAACGCACATAGTTTTTAGGTATAACTCAAAACTTTTTTGGCGAATAAGGTATAAGTTTAGATTCTTATATTTGAAACATCTAGAAATCGATTTCTGTTAACCCTTTCAGGGGCAAGCACTTGTGCTCCTGTAACGTTGAATTCCCACCGGAATTTAGGAAAGAATTTAATTCAAAATAATAATAAGCAATTTTTCAAATTTTTCTCGTCAAAGTTAAAAAAGTAAAATTTAATTAAAAGTTTCTGGTTTTAATCGGATTAAAATTAGGTGGTATATAATATATACCATCAAAGCGTTAAAAATTTCTAAGATTACGATTCATATTTATTTCGAAAAATAATTTCAAAATACGAGTATATATAATTTCAAATTTAATTTTCGAAAAAATATGATTATCAATATAACGTTTTAAACTAGAAGTTGGGAAATATAAATCATGTGCAGAGTAAAATTCAGTTGATCATATGATACATATTTTTTACTTTTTACATTATGTAAATGTGTGAATTTTCTTGTAAATATATTAATGATTTTCCCAATTCAATAATTCAATTGTATATCTCCTCCATATAGTATTTTACGAAATTTAATATGGAATCGTTATCGAAATATTTGTATGAGCGAATATAAGCTTACATTAGAAAGTTTGTGTATGTTGCATAAACTTTAAAGACCACTAAATGTCTTTTTTATTGACCATATGACTGCAAATAATTTATAAAAAAGAATCATCGAAACTTTTAATATAGTATCAGAAAATATTATGCTTTTACAGTTATAGTATGATGCATAGAACTTTTAAAAAGCATGCACAGACACACACAGACACAGATATATATATATATATATATATATATATATGTAATAAATATTTTTTCGATAAAATGATTAGATCATCATAAGATGAAATCGACCGAACAAAAAAATGAGAATAATATATAATTAGAAAATGTGTAGATATACATACAAACACACACACACATATATATATATATGATAAATCCTTTTTATACAAAATGATTATGAAGTCATAGGATGAAATCGACATACAAAAAATGATAATATATTTTAATAATAGATTATGTCTGTATCTATCTGTCTATCTATCAATCTATCTATCTATCTATCTGTCTATATATATATACAGTAGAATCTCGTTACAACGAACCTCAACGAATTTTTCAATTTAACGAATATAGTTTGGATTGTAAAAAATAGTCATATTATTCTATTTCATTATAAAAATATTTTCACTTTAACGAATATTTCATTATAGCGAATTTAATCAGTGCTCTCCAGAGATTCGTTGTAACGAGATTTTACTGTATATATATATATATGCGTGTGTGTCTTGTATATATCATAGGACGTTTTAAAACTGTTTCTTAAATTAATAGCAGAATTTAGTATTGGATGTTCATGAAACTCTTTCATTCGTCATTTCCACTTCAAAATAAGTTGAGAAATAACTCTTTAAATAGACATCAAAATGTTTTCAAACGTAAAATTACTTAGGGTTGACAAGTACATGGAAATAATGAAGCTACTGTGGATATTTCAAGCATAAAAATTCCATTTTCAAGTATTATGTTCAACACACTTGTGACGGAGCCATGATCAGATTTATGTTTTAATCAAAACGTGTATAATAAAGATTAGGATAGATATAAAATTAACAACGTCGTGTGAAAGGTATTTTTACATTTTTAAAGTGAAGCAGATCGTAGGAAGTTCTGATCATATATATATATATATATATATATATGGCGTTTTAACGAAGATGAGATACAACGAGATGTAATACTCCACTAGAAAATGGCAGTCCGTTAAAGATCTAGAATGTTGCTGTCGATATCAATAATCCTGGCGAAGTGGTGAGGCAATAATGAGATTCCACAAGCGTTTCTTCAATAAATACCAGCCAATTACCAGACAAATCGTTTATTTAGAATGAGAGCGATACAGTAATAGTTCCCACAGGTATAAACTTATAGCCCTCAGGCTTCACGATGGCTCACTACCTCATTTAAAAGATGTTAAAGAGCTGTATGAAAATTCTACGAGAGTACAACACCAGATACATATTTGTTTACACTTCCAAACACGTCAAAAATCCTAACCTCCGAAGCATGCCAGCGAGTTTTGTTCACTGAGCGTAGACATACAGAAAAACGACGTCACGTGCGCACAAACCAATGAGTGAGAGGCGAGCTCCAGCCCAGCGAATGAGGCGAGAGGGAGAAGCTAAAACACGAAAGAGTTCCACCCCTGGCCGCGCATTAATTTTGAAGTGAAAAATACCCAGCGCGCGAAACCGAGCATGGACTAAAAATAATAAAAATAAAATGTCTTTTTAAAAACATTCGAAATGAGATAGCGTCTCTCGGAATTTTATAGATTGGGGAGCTGATAAAAGCTACGAATGAACTTAAAATTTAAGATTAAGATTTGGAAAAAGGAAATTATTAATATACGGGTATTTACTTTTAAAAGGACATTAAATAGGAATAAATATTATTAAGAGTTAAGGAAATACTGACTATGTCAGAAGTTAGATTAATTTAAAGGACTAATGCGAAATAAATGTGAAGGATTTGCGAAGGAAATAAATTTTTTATATAACACACACACACATATATATATATATATATATATATATATATATATATATATATTATAAGTATATAGCTTATAAGCGTATTGATCATTAGTATATAATAAATCAATGATATAAACACTTTTTTCCATGTTGCTCAATATGATAATGATCTTGTGGAAAATATAACATTTATTTTTTCAAATGAATAGTACACAATTCATTCGTTTTGTTAGCTCGCATAGAAATAATCTAAAATAAACAACTAACTGTCAAGTAATTAATATTCTGTTCAACTAATTGCTTTGATTATTTTTAAAAGTATGTTACATGAGTTACCTTTATTTTTATTTTTTTATCTCATAACTAAACTTCATAGCCTGAGAAGGTTTGCTCAAACGAGGAAACCATGTCTGTAGAGCATAATAACTAACTTCGTAACTAAAATTGTACATTACCTATTTTGTAGAGCAAATAATATCTCTTTCTATTTTAAATATTAAAAATATCTTCTTCTTTCTCACTCAAGTGAATTTTTGTAAGATAAATACCGTATTTTTTCTTTCAGAATTTGTTTACAAATCTGGGTGTGCAGCTTACATCAGCATTTAAAAATTTAACGACGCTCTTGGTCATATATAAAGACGCTGATAGACAATTTTTAGTTTAAATTTTCAAAACCATGAGAAAATACTTTGTGAATAATGTACAATTATAGTATTAAATGTTTAATAATATAAAATTTATTTTAAACGTTTTTATCCTATATTATAAATATTTTGTATGAATGAACAACAACAACAACAAAAAAAACCCATAAATTTCTATATACGAGCTATTTCAACATTATTTGCAATATCGCCTCAAATTATCTGTACTAATAATTTTGACGTACTCTGTATATTATTACATTAGTTTTAAAAAGAAAGAAAAACAGTTATTTTCCAAATAGCACAATGATAGTAAATTGATCTATTTGTTACTATCAAACATTTTAGAACATTTTATAAAAGAACAAATCCTTTAACCACTACGTGACAAGCATTGCGTATGCTGGATGTACGTATAAGGTACTCAGAATCCTTCGTGATTCCCACCACTAATTTGTAACTACAAATTTTTCGTTATTAAATCACAGAAATGTCAAATTAATTCTAAGCGTGTAATGAAATATCAGTCTAAATCTAATAAAATGTGTTTATGATTTTAATTTTTATATTTTATTTACATCAAAATGTGATTTAATGTTTGATATAACGGTCAATATTTTTATAATATTAAACAGAAAATATACCGTCTATATTTTAAATGTTTCCATAATGTAAATCTTTTACAACACTTATTTTAAAATATATACAGGGTGACTTTTAATTAACCTACAACTTTTAACTGAAATAACTCTTGAGTCGTTGCAGGTATCACTACAAATATTTATTTATTGAAAAAAAAACGTGGAAAAGGTATTTAATGGATAAGATTTTCAAAGTGAGAACCTTCAGAGGTGATACAATAGTGCAACTTAGTTATGAAGTTGTCAGTAATAAAATCGAGTGTTTCTTTTTTATGCTTAAAAACGAGTCGGTTATGGAACTTTTGAGGTTAATAAGGTCTGTCGGCTTCTTCTTGTAAACCAAATCTTTCATATGACCCCAAACATAGAAATCGTACGGATTCATATCTGGTGAATAAGGCGGCTAATTTTCTGATCAGATCTCTTACCACTGTCCTAGAAGGTTTATGCCAGTTTCTGAATGTTGAAGACCACTTCAGTAGAAATAGTGTTGCATTTTCACCATATAAATACCAATTTTCAACAATAAAAATACGATTTTCAGTTGAATATGACGCTTTGGGAGATATTTTCAAAATTACTTTGAAATACCACTAAACAAATTCCTTTTATGCCCTCTCTCACTGCACGCATTCATGCCGTCATCTAATGTGGCTCTGAGAAGTTATTTCAGTTTAAAGTTGTGGGTTAATTAAAAGTCACCCTGTACTTATATTTTCATTAATTAAATAATTTAACTACATATAGAAAACATGGCATAGCGTACATTTTATAACTTTAATACTTAACAGCAAAATCGTGTTAACTTCTGTCAATATTTTTTCGTTATACTATTGAAAATGGCAGTAGAAGACAGTTTAAAAGGTTGTTGTTCACATGCATAATCGAATTTCATATTATTGAAATACTTATTTTTATTAACATATTCAATTCATCAATATCTGCGTTTTTTTTTTTTTACATTTGCAATTTCACTTGTTTAACTCTACATTAGCTGGTTTCCCTAACAGATGTAAAATTCTATTTGAAATCTGAGTTACATCAAGAAACATTATAGCCGATCGGACACGGGTCATATTCAGATTTGATGAAATCTTGCTATCCCTCTCTATCCGAAATTCTAATCTATATCTGACAGTAGTAGAAAATTTACAGCCGATCCGGCGGTGTCGGGTTCCAGTAAAATCTGGTTACCCGGAATTTGGAATGAAAAAATGTCAACTCGACTACTGTCCTACATCGCATCGGATAAACTTACCCGCACCCGACCTGATACAATTTGTGTTACGTCTGAATGGTGATAGTTGTTTTTGTTGTCGCGTGGTTTGAATCTGGTTGACTATAATGTTTTTTGATTGAAAATTGATTCTTGCATCTCGGGTTCGTTTTACCATGATATTTTTTTAAAGACAAGAATATTGTTTCAGATGAAAAACTTATATTTTATTATGAATGAGTCTTGATATGTGTTAATTTTTCTATATGAGCGACAAAATTAATATTAAAGATATGATTATACAGAATTTTGCTATAATTGTATCAAGTTGTAGATCTATTTTCTTTGATTTCGGTTTTCGGGTGCCGATTAAATCATGAGTGCCGATTAAATCATTTATCAGGTTCGGTCGGGCTGCAAACCAGCAGATTTTTTTGTCAGGTTAGGGTAAGAAAGCGGGTTGAATTGAAACATATTTTCAGTCAACCATCATTCATGTTCAAGTAGACATTTAATCATGTTCAAGAAGTTTATAACCAGATTCGTGCATGATTCTAGATCCGACCCGCACGTGTCGTGACACGATTTCTGATAAAATTTGGTTACTCGGTCGTGTGCAGGATTCTATTCCGTCTATTAGTGATTTACAGTAAAAACCTTATACCCAACTCGGGTCAGATCGGGTTCCCGGAAATCTGGTTACCCGACAGCTAATCCAAATCTAATCTGTTACCAAAAAAATCCAAAAAGATCGATCCGAACTTTCTAGATTAGATTCGGGTAAAATCAAGTCACCCGACCTGGTGCAGCGTCATCACAAATGTCACAAACCGGTAGCAAAAGAAAAAAAAAGTGTCTATCCAAAGAAGCCGAATTGGATTCGGCTAAATTCTAATCACATTTTCCGATGCAGATTCGTCACAAATGTCACATTTTTTCACATTGAAGTCGCACGGTGACTTCACAAACTAGCCACATTGTAAGGTCACAGAAAGGCTTAAAAACGGCCATAACGACTTCACATTCAGGCCACAGTGGTTTCACATCGACGGTCACGAAGTCCCAGTGTGACGTCAACGTGACGTCACAATGCGTTTCGGGTATCTATTTATCATAGAATATCGTAAAATTGTAAGCTTAAGCATGTAGTGTTTGTATTTCTTGTCTCTCAAATACTGCTGGTGTCCCCCTCTCCCACTAAACCAGCTGACTCTGATATGATTCTTCCAGTTCCAAAACCTATGATTCCAACTAGCACATTTGATAATGTTGTAGATAATTTAAATACGAATTCTTATTCTTCCTCATCACAGGTACCTAGACGTTCTACATGATTTCGAAGAACTCATACTCGACTGCAACACTAAGTTGGGGAGAACTGTATTGTTTGTATTTCAGATAATAACTGTAGATAGCTGCACTACAAATTGTAAGGTCTGTGCGCAAGCGCTGCCTATTTCGTTTAATGATTGTACTGCAGTAGCCACTGAATGATGTTGTAGTTATGTATTGAGGTCATGTTGTTAAGTTCTGTGTTGTGAATTTTAATTAAATGTTTAAAATTGATTTAATTTGACCACATTTATAACTTATGTGTGCTTACTTACTTTAAGTAAGTATTCAATAAAGAATACTAAACTTAAAGCAATTACAAAATTCACTGAGAATTGCTCAAAAAACTTTTAGTCTCGAAAACAGTCATTTCCGCTTCAGAATAAATGGAGAAATTACTCTCCAACTGACTGTCAAAAATGTTTCTAAATTTAAAATTACTTAGGACTGGCAAGTACATGAAAATAGCAGAGCTACTAAATATTTCAAACGTAAAAGTGGAGTTAGATAAAAATCGACTCTCGCGTATCATATTCTACACATGTATAATTAAGCCATGAATAATAAAAGAAATAAACAAAACTTTCATAATAAATAATGTGATAGCTATAAATTTAAGTGTATCACATTAAAAAATATATTTTTATATTTTTAAAAGAAGCAGTTCAAACTGTGTGAATATTTTTCAGATGATATTATTAAGTATATATACCAATGTTTGAAATACTTTATTTTATGCTGCTCAATATGATAATGATCTTGTGAAAATTATACCATTTATTTTTTCATATTAATAGTACACATTTCATTCAAATCGCACAATGAGAGTAAATTGATGTATATGTTACTAACTAACAATTTATAAAAAATTATAAAATAACAAATCCTTTAACCAGTACGCGACGAGCCTTGCGTATGCATGATATATAAGGTGCTGAGAATCCTTCATTATTCCTACCAGTATTTTTTTTAATAATATTTTGTCTTATTGAATCAGAGATTATTCGCCAGAAAAATATTCTCATTTAAAATTTTGTCAATAAATTTGATGATAATTCAGTAAAGGACACTTGTCACGAGGGATAATTAAATCATATACCATGCGTCTATTTTCATAGAACATCGTAAAATTGTAAGCTTGGATTAAATCAATTACAAACTTAACTACGACATGCTCAAGAAACTTTTAATCTCGAAAACAGCTATTTCCACTTCAGAATAAATTGAGAAATAACTCTCCGACTTGATGTCAAAAATGTTTCTAAATTTAAAATTACTTAGGACTGACAAGTACATGAAAATAGCAGAGCTACTGAATATTTCAAGCGGAAAAGTGGAATTTGATAAAATTTGACTTTCGCGTATGAATTTGACACATGCGTAAGGAAGTCACGATTAATAAAAGAACTTAAACAAAACTTTCGTACTAAAGTATCTGATAGTTATAAAATTAAGTGCATCACATAAAAAAAATATTTTTAAAGTTTTAAAAGAAGCAGCTCAAACTAATGGAATATTTTCAGACGATTTTCTTTTAAGTTCAGATAAATTGATGATTCAAATATTTTTTTCTATGTTGCTAAATTTGATGAAGGGTTTAAAAAAATAAAATGCTTATTAATATTTGGTTTGGTAGCCTAAGAGGAACTGCTCAGACTAGTAAACAAGTGTGCAGAGAATAGTGTCCTTCCCGGTTCCCTTTATTAACCCATTTTAGGCCAAGCATAGAAATTTTATAAATAGTGGTATTATTTGCATTAAAATTTGCTTAAATTACATTCATTAAGATACCAAAAAAGTTTCGTGTTTGAAAAATAATATTTTATTTAATTTGACGTTACCATTATTAATTTACCATTATTAATTTACCTTAATAATTTACCATTAAATTTAAATATATTTTAAGTTTTCTTATGGCATTTGTTTTATTTTTATTTCATTTACAGAACTTGCAACTTTACTCCATTATAAAAACATATGATTAATCTCAAGTGGAATAACTATACATTTTCAAAAAGTCGAATTTGTCAATAACCGTTTTAAGTAAAAAACCAGCGTATTTTGAAAATTTCTCAACAGAAAGTGATTACTTCAATTGAATTACTAATATTTTACAGACGTCTCCAGAACCCTTAAAAATAGCAGAAAAATAAAATTAGTGAAAAATATACTCCACAATGTTAGTAAAAATATATTTATTGAAATGGTGCATTTACGCACCTTTGCCCGAAAATGGGTTAAGGTCTTAAAAAATATACAAACTTCAGCCGGAGTTCGACCGCCGTTAAATGCTACAAAGGGGCGGACTGAAAATAAGTGAAGACCAGATTGCATATAAGCTTACACTGACAGGAAAGGACACTCTAGGCAGGGACAGACTAGAAGTTGTGGATTGGGAGTGGCAGCTGATGACTACTAGGCAACGTTTAGAAGATCTGTCAGAAAATTGTATATTTTGTGTAGTTTTTGTTTAGAGTGAAGCTATTTAGAATATGGGGAAGCCATTCCTTGGAAGAGATGGCATGTTTCTTAATATGCCAATGTGCTATTAGCGGGCAGGTGAAATAATAATTGCGAGCCGACGCTTCTGCGCCACACTCGCAAAGGAATGTGCACATTTAAATTTGTAGAGGTATATTCGAAAGGAACTTTGCCCCGTGAGAAATGCTGTTGTGTGTGCGGAGAGGTTATAGTGTGCTATTGAGACTTTCGATATTAGATTATATGCGTCTCGGCCTTTGTCGGAGTTATACCAGTTTGATTGCCATTCCGCGATTGTTTTTGCTTTTGGTATACGTTTTATGTATGTGGCCGGAATTGGGAGATGAATGTCAATACGTGGTTTAGTGTTTATTAATATTATCATAATGGTACATTTTTTATGTTGATACAAGAAAATTAATTCAAATTTACAGGCGTATATTATATGCAGTATATAAAAATGAAAGATTTAAAATTGAAATTATGAACATAGGAATAGTTCGGAGAGCAATTAATAAGCTCGAGGCCGCCGCATTCGTTTGATATATTAGATGATAAGTTCCTATTGTTACCGCTGATCGATGTCATAAGGGGGCAATAGATATTCAAAATCACAAAATCTGACTAAAAACATCTCTATTATTTATTTTTTCGTTATTTATTTATTTATTTATCTGAGAATTATGAAACTAGATAGTCAAATTTACAATGATGCAAAAATTCAGTTCCTACGCTTCTTTACAGCGATATCAGCTCTATTGGTAAAAACTCTATATATTTATACTTTTTTTTTCTTTTTTTCCCCAATTCCTACTATTAGCTCTCACTCTCTATCTATTTATATATCTTGTTCAAATTTTCAATCGTTAATAAAATAATTTCTATTTATCCACTCAAGTTCAAATACATTTTTTAAAACTTGTAGTGGATGACACTGGATGTTAATAATTTTTTTCAAATATTAATTCATTAATTAAATGTAATTAATTAATTTTAGTTTTATATGGAGAAAAAAAATTCTCCCATTGTTTTCATAAATGAAATGAAAGATTTTCCTCAAGTTAGTGACGCCACAAAAATAAAATACCGCAACGATGATTATAAAAAAATGTTCAATAAATATAACGTGGGACATTAATGCTGCACGGGTTTATTTTACATATTTATGATTAAAAAGTGGAAATTGACTTAAAAAATGTTTTTATATTACTTGTTTTATTTAAAAGGATGTTTTCTCAAAATTGTAATTTTCAAACATTTCTAACTTTTGAAACGTGCCATGCGCATTAGTAATTATCAGATTCTTTTTTAATTTATACAGTATATCCGCTAGATATACTGTATATCCTCTAGATAGAATAATAAATAAATGTTAGCATAAAATAGTTGAATTTCAGAGGCATTTTAGTATTGAGATATTTAGCCGTATATATAAATATAAAGCTACTTTTTCAGAAAAAACAAAACAGAATTATGAAACAGAAAACATTTCTGCTTATACATACAGCGAACTTTTACAATACATCCCAGCTTCCATTCTAACATAAAAGAAAGTATCTCGTAAATAAATCATATATTCTAATACGAGCAAATCTTGTGGGTGGTTATATATATATATATATATATATATATATATATATATATATATATATGCAAAAATTATCTTAAAAACGGCTCTAACGATTTTGACAAAATTTCGTATCCTACTGCTTTGGGGCACCAGAAAACCATTGGGCTAGGTCACATGCTCGAGAAAATTCGATTAGTGGGTCATTTTGGGTCATTTTGGGTCATGGTCTAACTAATTGTATCTAAAAAAATGTTCAAACGATTTTGACGAAATTTTGTATCCAACCATTTTCGGGCATGAGAAGTCAATTGGGCTGGGTCACATGTTCGAGAACTTTCGATTAGTGGGTCATTTTTGGGTCAACGCGGGTCAAATTAATTTTATCTAAAGAACGGCTCTAACGATTTTGATTAAATTTTGTGTCCTACGAGTTTCGAGCACGATAAAAGCATTGGGCTAGGTCGCATGTCCGAGAAAATTCGATTAGTGGGTCATTTCTGGGTCATTGTGGGTCAAGATCTAAAAAGCGGCTCAATTTACACTAAATTTTGCATCCAATGGTTTCCGGGCACGAGAAGACTGTTGGGCTAGGTCACATGTTCGAGAAAATTCAATTAGTGGGTCATTTTGGGTCATTTTGGGTCATGGTCAAGCTAATTGTATCTAAAAAACGGTCCAAACGATTTTGACGAAATTTTGTATCCGACTATTTTCGGGCACGAGAAGACTATTGAGCTGGGTCACATGTTCGAGAACTTTCGATTAGGGGGTCATTTTTGGGTCAAAGCGGATCAAATTAATTTTATCTAAAAGACGGCTCTAACGATTTTGATTAAATTTTGTATTTTACGAGTTTCGGGCACGCGAAAATCATTAGACTAGGTCACATGTTCGAGAAATTCGATTCGTGGGTCATTTCTGGGTCATTGTGGGTCAATATCTAAAAAGCGGCTCAATTTACACTAAATTTTGCATCCTATGGTTTTCCGGCACGAGAAGACTGTTGGGCTAAGTCACATCTTCGAGAAAATTTAATTAGTGGGTCCTTTTGGTCATGGGTCATGATATTTGAACTCAAATTTAATTTTGACCGAGCATAGCTCGGTCTTCCCTGCTCGTATTGCCATATTGTATGCAAAAGAAATTGGCATGGAACATTTTAAAATAAGACAAGTATTCGTTACTTTAAAAAAAAATAAAAATTTAAAAACTTTTTATTATTTTAATACCAAATTTTGAATATATCTATTTTAGCTTACCATTAACAAGTTTATCAATTTTGAAAATAATCCATTGAAATTTGTAGGATTTAATGTCCACAGTCACCATAAACTTATTAAATTTAGCTTATAAAATTTTCTGGTCGTATATTCCGTGATCGGGTCTGCTACCCTACCGACCAGCCTAGAAGGGTCCACGGTTCCGTCTGTTCCACTTGGAGCATTGGTCACAATCTATATTAATGTACATTGTATGTACATAGTACGTTCTTCCTGTACATTTGTTAATTTTTATTACGTTCGTAATAGTTACCGTACTTTTCAATGAACTTTATTATACAGGGTGTCCGACAATTATTGGACACATTACAGAATTATATGAAACAAAACTAAATGGTACAGAAACAAATATCTTTACTAACTTACAATAGATGTAAGAAAGTTAATAATCTTCATGTGAGATCGCTTGGACACATTACGAATTAATGAAAAAAATATTAAGAACTTTGATGTTTATCGATGTCACGTATTATTAAAACGTCTCCGAAATTATTTTCGCAGATATTGAAGTTGTTGATTAATCGAATATTTTTGATTAATGGAATATTGGGTATTTTCATTCCTGGAATTTTACACAGCAGATGGATTGGTCGTGGCGGTCCGATTCTTTGGCCTCCTCGTTCTTCAGATTTAACTACGTTGGATTTCTTCATGTGGGTTTTTGTGAGGAATCATGTTTGTGTGTATCAGACACCTTTTATTAATTTGCGGGAACTGAAGCAGCGTACCACAGCTGCTATTCAATTCATAACTCATCAGATGCTTGCAAATACATGGAATGATATCGAGGCTCGCTTGGATCAACTACGGCGATCAACCAAGAGACTTCACATGGAGATTATTAACTTTTCTACTTCTATTGTAAGTAAGTAAATATATTTTGTTTATATACAATCTAGTTTTTGTTTTACATAATTTTGTAATGTGCCCAATAATTCTCGGACACCCTGTATTTTTATACTATGTATCTTATTATTAATATTATTAATATTATTATTATTATTATATTTTTTTGCGAAAAAAGGAGTACGTAAACTACACCCAGAAAAAGGAATTGATTAAAACTACAAAACAGGTTTTGTTGAGTACATTTTGGTTGTTTTAGCAAAATTCAAGTAAAATTGAACCGTTTTACTTGAATTAACAAAACATTTTTTTTTTGCTGACGATACAAATTTGTTTTTTGGAATTGAAAAAAAAAAATGTTGATTCAAACAAAATTTCCATTGACCTATATTTAAACAAAAAGTTTTGTTGGGGTCAACCAATTTTTTGTTGATTCAACAAAACTTTTTTCTGGGTGTACAGCGAATATGCCAAAAATAAAAAAAATACGCTCACACTTCAGGTGCGTATAATACGCCTGAGTGGTTAGGCACCGGAATATACGATATTTATTTCTTAATTGCTAATTTTGTTTTTCAAGAACCATTTCACTTTTTTCTTTGCTTGCATTTCTCAATAATGTTGATGATCTTCTGCTAGCTTTTAATTATTTTATGGGAATTATTTTTATTTTTAAATTGCTCTTAAGTAAAACGAAAATAAAATGGTGTTTACAGAACATTTTAAATAGCGCTACAAGATATTTTATATCTTTATCGTTTACGAAGACATAATTTTCGTCTTAAATAAGAAATATTTTCTTCCAAAATTAAAAGTACTCTCAGGTGAATGATAGTAGATAAGGCAAAATTTATGTTTTCTGTAAAATTTATCGGTATTGGAAAATATTTATAACCTCTCAGAAAGAAATAATGTAACAATTAGATATTTACATGTTAAACTTCTTTTACATAAAACAAATACTCAGTCATTTAAAAATCTTTGGGTGATTCTCTATTATTGTCTACAAGAAATAAGTGATATCACTCCCAATTTAGATAGGGATGTCTGATATGACGGACATTATATTATAGTCTATCAATGTAAATTAAAATTTTTATTAAACATAAATTTGTATGGGTCTCCATTCAGTAATTTTTAAGTTTCCAACATAGTTCACAAGTGAGTTGTAATGTTCCAACTAGACGAAAAATGTCCGGGCCAGGATTCGAACCCTTGGCAGAAGCTGCCAACTGAGCCATCCCGGTCGGATCTGGAGGACCTAATTCATCCAGTTAACCTTATGGATCATATAATCTGGTCTGATATCTGAATCAGCTCAACAGAATAAATCGCAGGTAATTTGTGTTAAAATTAATATAGTTGAAAAGTGTTAACGGCTTCGGTTTATCAGTCTGTCATGTATCTGTTGTGCTTCATCTCTCGTAAATATGTTATGGTTGTCGTCTAAATTTTTATATGTCATTAAAGTTTAATTTAGAACTATTTCTATTGAAATTAAACTGTGTAACGTTTATACTTTGTTTACAGATAAAAAAGAAAACAAAACAATTACGTTGCATTACGGTTTATAGGGAAAAACCATATGCTGTGTATTTTAATGATGTTACGCTGTCTGAAACATAAAGAATTTAATATGCATACCTGAGTTGAAGCTACAAAATGCTTTCTGTGGAGTATGCATTAAGTAGCACTATAGTTTGTTTACAGGGACGTAGAAACGAATTAAATAAATTCTAATCTATGTGGTTGTAAATCGCTTGCAATGCATTTCAATGATGTTACGATACTTCAAATATTATGAAATTCATACTGAATACTGAGGTTCACTACAACATGTTTTCTATGGATTATGGAATGCATACAATTTTTTGTGTATTTTCAGAAACACACATAAATTTTGATTAAATGAATGACTACGATAGATAATTGCTGGAATTGCATTTTCAACTGTGGTGTACGTTTTTAAACTTAGCTATTTTTTTTCTGTATTACGTTGTGCGTATACATTATATATACCATATACAGGGTTGCAAGAAAGAATTCCCCAACATTATGGGATATGAAAAGTGATTGATGAAAATTCATTTTTACTGTGTTATATACTTTTTAAAACTATTTATTTAACTATCTCATTTCATTGTATGGAAAAATGAAATTGCCTAACAATATATGTTAGCGTTGGAATATATTCCATAATGTATGCATGATGCATGATTTTTCGTTCTGGTTATACCTAAGTGCAAATTCCACTATATATGTCACTCTCACACACAAAATAATATCATCTGATTCGTTATCTCTGTGTTTTAAAGTAAAAATTGAATCAGTAAACTGAACATTCAACATTTTGTGGGAAAAGAGATTTATGTATATTGTACTTTCCTCATTATTATAATTATTTTCAACATTTTTGTTGATATGTTTTTTGTTTTTTGTTTTTCGTTTTTTTGTTTTTTTCATACGGATTCTGGTAAGCTCAACTAACATTAATTTTTAATACTGCTTGTGTGGATCTTCCATTTATCAATATATGCACCATTTTTACATTATCGAAACTTAGCACTTGATATGGATTTACAGTGCCCCTAACTGCAAATGTTTTTCAGCTGTTTACATGCTAAAAAATCATAAAGTTTGGATAACTAAAACAGGAAAAGAAAATTTCATGAAATAGTGGAAAGTAAAATTATTAGATATTAAATATGTGTAGTTATTAAATATTTATAGCATTCTAATATTAAAAATTGCAGCTCTTTTAAAGTAAAAGATAATTTGAAATTTTTAAAAAAAGTCTTAAAATAATTTCATACGAAAGCAATACCGTCTTCTGAGAATGTCTGTCTAAATAATAATAAATTGAATTGATATAGAAAACTTATCCTTTCTTCTAAACTATATTTACCAATGTAATATTTTTCAAACGTAAAAGATTTGTTTTATCCATCTAACGGATATAGCGTTTCAAAAAAAAAAATAAATGAAATATTGAGTTTAATAAACTTCGAAGTGTAATATTTAATATGAAAGAAATAAGAAAATATCTATCTACTTTTATTGCCGATAATCCAATATTTTTCAAATGAAAACTCCTCCCATAACTTATATAATTCCTGTCTTGGGTGCATTCTATTTATATTAAATAATATGATATGATTATATTTTTTCTTTACAAGACGGATATTATGTTAATGGATCAGCCATTACATCACTGAAGAGGTATATCAGGGTGGATACCGATAAGAGAATTTTATATGAAAAATATCAATATTTTCTTATTAAAAAAAATCTCATTATTTAATCTTGCGTTTAAAAAGTTTATAGGCGAATTTTACTAAAAGAAAACACTGGCATTTTCCCTGAAAAATGCCCTGATTTGTTGTCAGAGTGTAAATCAAAGGATTCTCATGTGTCCTATAAGTAAATTGTATTCTAACAGAGATATATTATATTAACATTCATAAAATTTAATATTGCTCTATAACATGTATTGTATTACAGTTGAATAATACTATAAATGTACATTTTCCAGAGTTCCAATTTGCATTCAGGACAGCCATGGAAAAAAATATAAGGACAAGCGAAAAGTCGCCAAATGTAGGAGTCGCTTAGCTAGAAAATTATGCAAATATTTGTAGGATAAAAATGCTTTGAAAAGGAACATTTCTAAACAAACTTTAAGGTGAAAATTTGGAAAGTCATTCCAAGGCATGAATTTAAAAGTTTTTAATAGCTTGCTACTCGGGAAACATTATAAGGGCACGCATTTCTTTTGAAATCGCAAACAAAATTGTTCATACTTGGTAATATCATAGGATTGCTTAAAGTAGCCTAAAACTGTTGCGCAGTAAGATTGTTCAGTTTCTCTCGTTCTTCTTCATGCCAAAGAGCACACAACTATCTGAATTTGAAAAGAGATAAATTATTGCTTACAGAAAATGTTGAATGAGTGGATGTGAAATAGCAAAGAATATAAACAGATCTAAACAGTAATTTATAATTTTCAAGAAGAAGTACATGGGTAGGCCTGTTTCTCTGACTATTATTCGCCAGAAACGTGGAATTGCGCATCGAGCATGCTTTAAAAGCAGAGTTCTACTCAAATTAAAACAGAAATGAATCTACAATGCACTTTCTGAACAGTGCGTAATGTTCTGCAAAAGAATTCCAATGTTAGATATGCTAAACTATGGTGACGTCCTCCATTTACAAAACTACATAAGAAGCTTAGATTGGAATTTGCTAAGAAATATGTTTCTTTTGGATCTCGCTGGAAAGATGTGGTATTTTCGGACAAAAAAAAAATCTGTATGGACCAGATGGTTTTCGTCATTATTGGTAAGACTGGCGAAAAGATAAACCTGTTTTTTTCAAACGCCAATTCGAAAGCGGTTCTGTGATGGTGCGGGCAGGTTTTACAGCCTTTGAAACACCACCAATCGTGTCCATTCGGGGTCGCATGAATTCAGAATCATATATGGACATGATAGCTGAAATTATTACCTGAAGCACTCCTTATCACAGGTAGTGATTATTTGTTTCAACAAGACAATACAAGTTGTCATGTGTCTCGTTCATCACATTCATAAATCGAGGCTAAGTATGTACAGCTTTTGAATTGGCCGTTAAGAAGCCCTGATCTAAACCCCACCGGGAATTTTTGGGGCATTTTAGTTAGAGAAGTATATAAGCATGTACACAATATGCAAATACAGACTATATGGCATCATCCATCGAATTAGCGTGGAAAAACATTTCTAAACAAACTTTAACTGGAGTTTCTGAGCCTATTACTGCACGATTAATAAGGGTCATTGAAACAAAACAATGATTTTGTAGAATATTAATTTATTTCCAGACACATTTCATTAGTCCTTATAATTTTTTCCATGTTTCGCGTCATATATATCTATTAATATATGATTTATAAATTTTATTGTAATTTAATTTGGCATTAATAGGTTCCTAATGTTTCCTAATTACGAGTAGTAAATTATGTTTGATTTTGTTTTCAGTTGATGATTTCTTTAATGCATATTACTCATTTTTCAACGTGTCCTTGTAATTTTTTCCATGGCTGTATACGACTTAGAATAACACAATTCAGATTATGCTTCAAATATTCCATAATTAATAGAATTATATTTAAATTTGCTTTTTTAAGAAAATCAGTTGTTTATGAATTAAATACTAAAGGCAAATTCCAGATAATCGTCTCCAGCTTTCCTCATTCTATAATTCGTATATGGTATGCGTTTTAAATGAAAGTATTTTTTTGTACATATTCTTTGGTGTATATAAATTATATAGATCATATACAGGGCTGCAGAAAAGAATTCGAATACATTTCCGTTTATTTACGGAAATTGATAAAGAGGAATTTTCAACTGTTGGTTGCTGAAATTAGGTTTTTAAATATGTTATGAGTTTTCCAAAATTTTTAATTAGCTATCATCTTTCACCTTATTAAACACGGAAGTTTTGCTACAGTAATCTGAATTTCTTGGAAAGTGATTCATAATCTATGCTTGACGGATTATTTGTATTTCTTTTTTTAAGAATAAAGCAAGTAATGAGACTTTAATAATTCAACAGAGCGTATATACAACCCGCTTTCGGTCTTATAATCAAGGCATTTATGTCAATTTTGCCTACACTATTTAACCCTTTCAGGGGCAGTGGTATGTTTATGAAACCACTTAATTTTAATTCCCAAACGCCGCAATGGCACCAGAATTTTTTCTAAAATCTTTTCTATTTAATATGTATGTGAAATAAAGCACTTTTATGCATTCTTTTAATTTTTTTTGTTACTTTAAATTGTTATACACTTTCTTTCGTGCAATAGACTGTAATTTATCGCATTTTATGCTTTCTTTTACATATTTTGTTACTTTAAAGTATTTTAAACTTTATTCACATGGCTCTCCTAAGATGTGTTATACTATTATTCATATACAGGGAGTGGAGTTATTTTTAACTGAGAATCCCATTGAAGCACTCAACTGTTTCACAGTTTCAGTCTTTTTTTTTTTCAAATAATTTCTTTCGTAAATTCCGGTGCCAGTCCTTTATTTCAATATTTTAGTACTGAAAACACTTTAACCCTGAAAGGGTTAACTGACTTGTGAGTGGCTCGAAAATTTTTGTGTCCCGTCAGCGTTACAGATTGAAGATCCCTATCATAAAGATATGCATAGCCATAAAAGAAAATTCATGTACTATAGGCTTTGTTTTTTCTTTCGTTGTTATTTAATATTCCTGCCAATAACAATGCAAAAAACTTATTTAATGGAAAAAAAATGTCGTCTGTCTTTAAAATATATAAAATCTTTTATCCGAAGGGTCATTAATATACATTTTTCTGCGTGGAATATTTGTGTCGCAGCAGTTTGTATGTATATATATTTTTTTGTTTTACTATTTCAAGAAAAATCTAAAATGCAATTTTCTGGCTATGTTCAGAAACAATTCAGTCTATACAAAGAAAAGCCCAGGTGTGAAAACGACCAATTGTTTTATACTTAATATTTTTCACTAATTTGATAATTTTCAAAAGTGGAAGCATACTATAATCAGAGTTCACGTATTTCTGATTAAACTTAACCGACCAATTGTAACATTGGTGAAAATGTGTGTCAAGCATTAGGCAGTTTAATGGGTTAAAGTGTTTTGTTTTATGTGCCTTCTTTCTTTCTTTCTTTTGTCTCTGTGTTATACGCAACCTCATTCAATTTGAACAACATTCCTAACGAAATTTCTTGTGTTTGTAAATTAATAAAACAAATATCGATGTTTTAGTGTGAGTATTAAATATAGTGATTATAAAGTAATTGTACAACTCAAAAACATGCTTGATTTTTTTTTTAAAGTGGGGTTAAATCGATTAACCCATTAGCGACGGGAGTCTTTTACAAAGATTTAATCTTTTATCATTGGTTTATTAAGATAGAAATTTTTGTCTAATTTAATCACGGAAATGCTTTATACTTATTTAACCCTCGCTAGCCAGATCTCATCTCCCACGTCAGCGAAACTGTTCGCAGATTTCTCCCCCCCTCCCCTCTACACACACACACACACACATACACACCATTCAACTCGTTATTTTTTTATATTGTTAAAAAACTTAACAAACATAAGGCTCCTGAGTACGATAAAATCTCTAATACTGCTCTAAAAAATCTTCCTCCTAACTGTATAATCTATATCACTAATCTTACAAACTCTATCTTAAAATTCTGCTATTTCCCAAAGCCATGGAACATTTCCATAAACTCTCATGTTCCTAAACCCGATACCAATCTCTCTGAAACTACTGATTATCGACCTAATTCTTTACTTCCTTCTCTCAGAAAATTGGTCGAGCATGTGATCAGTACACAATTACAGAATCACATTCCGGAAAACAACATTGTTATGCCCGAACAATCTGGTTTCCTACCAAAGCACTCAACTTCCTGTTGTAGAATTTCTTAGCGAAAAGTTAAAATAAAAATTCTAGTTGCAGCCATATTTTTAGACATTGAGGCATTCGATAAAATCTGGCATGAAGGCCTTATATACAAAATAATTCGACTTAAATTTTCTGCTGGACTTATATATTTAATGTACTCCTACCTTTGCGACCGTACATTTCGTATCCACATAAAAAAATCTATTATAAGCGGTATATTTCAGGGCTGTGTCCAAGATCTCCTGCTATTTGTACTGTTTTTAATGACATACTACGTTTATTACACACGTATTATTCACTCTATGCAGACATCTAATTACGCATCCGCGCACCACAATATACACTCAAGTACCTACAGATTCATATCGACGCATTCATGAACTGGTGTAACCTGTGGCGCATCAGAATTAATAAAAACAAAACTTTCACTGTCTACTTCTCCAGAAAACTCACCTATCCTAACAGAATTACTATTAATATGACTACTTATCTTCAGGTTTGATAATTTTAAGTACCTGTGGGTCAGTCTTGTCCGTGGAATAAACATATTCGTACCATCAGGAGGAAAGTTGGCGGAGCTTCCGTTGCACACAAACCTCTGTTAAATAACCTTGACCTTGAAATTTATAATACACTTCTTCTTTATAACTCCTGCATTTTACCTATCGTGACCTATGTTTGTCCTATCTGCGGCTTCATCTGCAGTGCGAGATTACCAGAATTGCTGAGTTGAACGTGGAAAAGGCAAATAAACAAAGTTGAGTCAGATTAGTAAGACAATGGGCGTAAAGCTGAGGGTCAGCTCAGTAAAGACCATCAAAGCTGCTTATACTGATTAGATCTAATTAAATTATGATGATTTTACCGTTAATTGTTCCAATAACAAATAATTGTGTTTCTGTTATGTTGAGTTCACACCAGAATTTTCCAAAAGTTTTATTTGAAAAAAAGAAAATTCACTTTTAAGCTTTTTTTTTTTTTGTCACCTATGTTATAAAAGTAAAAGTTGGGTTAGAAATCTGACAAATATTAATTCAAATAAAAAGGGTATAAAAATCCCACCGACCTTAAAACGGTTAAATATTACTGATAGGAATAGACAAGGATTCTGATTACGTCGTGAGTCAGGTATACGCGACGCTCTTCTCGCGAAGGGGTTAAGAGGTAAAAACATTGTGTATAATACCTTATAGTTCAGATGTGCATGTTAACTCTAAGTTTTTTCAAACAAACAAAGAAGTAAAAAACTCTTACTTCTAAAAACTGAATAAAACTTACGACCTCCATTACGTGCAAGCTACATTAACACGGTATTTTAAATACTAATTATCAATGTTAATAATTTATTTTTTTCGCAAATACGTAAATTATTAGAATATAATGGTTATGTACATTTTTAGGTATGTACATATATTTAGATAAAACATATACAGTTTTACTAAAATAATAAAACTACACTATAAGGAAAATAAATTTTGTAACCATAGTATATTTGATTGCACTTTTGTGCCATATATTTAATGTCGAATTTTCTTTTATTAAAATTCTATAGAGGATTTTAAAACTCTCTTCTTTAAAAGAATGAAAAACAAGTTTGGAAATAAATTTATTACTGAAAGAAATTCGCATGTTATTTTGTTAATGTTATAGCTTTTTATTTATTTCAAAACATTGTGTTAAGCAAAGTACCATTCATCAAAAGATAGTTAACAAAAGTTTTGATTTACTTCTTTAAAAGAAATAAATCTGAGTACATGTGAAAAATTATCTGAGAAAACGGCAGAAAGGGAAATATTTTAAACAAGGATATAACTCACAAAAAGAGCAGCATTTCATTATCTTATGTCATCACACCCCTCTGCGTGTAATGTAATATTTAATTATTTTGAAAATTACTGAAAAATGACTTTTTCAGAAAAACATAAACGAAAGATACTAGCATTAAAAAAATAGTTTTCATAATTAGGTATCTAAAATTTTACAAAAGCTAATTTCAATGAAAATTTTTAAATAATTTTGTTGCTTGAATCACAATAAAAGAGATAAATAAAAGTGTGTATTTTTATTTTTTGTAAAATATTACTATTTAATTATTTTTTTAATTAATTTCTTTCTTCCCAATTAATAAATTATTATTTCTTTTTTAGAATACTACGGCGTAGAAATAAAAATATTACATTTTCAACCACATTCATAATGGTCAGTCACTAGAGACTGTAGAACTCTAGCTATCAGGTTATTACAAAAAAACTAACGTTAGCGACGTTATTGTTATAGGACTACACCAGAAGAGTCAATTTACTTATTTAAAATTTTAAACATAATGCAAAAATGATTTACTGAATATCAAAATGTTACAGTACACAGGAGCGTATGACATGCATGTTACGATGCAGATAAATTTCCATATTTATAGTGTGTGAGATGAGTATGATCTAACATCGAAATATCATACTCTTTACCAATTACAATATGTGAATATGATACACATAATAATAATATTAAAATTCTTAACATAAGGTCTTCTATATAATAACGAACAAAATGAGTGCCAAAAGTAATTTGACAAATAAACAAAAAAATATATATTTAAGAAAAAAGAACAAACATAAAAAACAACAACTGTGAAGAAAAATGTCAAGAGTTGAAATTGCAATGATAAACTGCTGAAATTGCCTGTAATTATGCAATAAATAGTATAAGCTGATTAGACAATCTTTATGTGTGCTCTGATTGTGCTTTATTGTCTTTTGCCACGCAAAGCAATAGCAATTTTTGCCTGCCCCACCCGGGGAGAGGAAGATAACCGAAGGCAATAATTTTATATTTACAAAATATCTAGCAGAGGGTATGTAGTTACCCAGTATATTCGAAGGCTAAGTGGTTACGATACTTGACCATACATGTTTACAGAACATCTTAAAAATAACTACATTTACTTACACACACAAAGATATTACCATGAATAGCTTTATTCCATGTCTGGTATATTTATAGGTTTTCTGTATTTTTCTGCAGTATAAAGTTTAGATCTCATTCACATTTCCCTTTTTATTTTCAAAGGCACATCTTAAAAGTTTCCTTTGACAAATTGAGTTTATATAGCAGTGATAGTGAATTTTATTTGAAAAGTATATTTTCTGTACATTCTCTTTGGAAAATTTATATTTTTAAAACATATTTTCTCGAGTGGTTTAGTAGAAACAATGTCCAGTAAAGAATACGCTGTCTCAAAAATTAAATTACTGATTTTAGAAGGAATAATTTTTGTTTTCTTATTTCTGGTTCTTCTCAAATCTTTCACAAAATTTTTTGTTTAAGCCATAATTTTAACGTCATACTCTTTTGTTTTTTATTTTGAGTGTTACCCTTATTTTATTTCATAAAGGTTTTTTTCTTAATCCTTTAGTACCTGAGCACATTATTAAAACTCCACTTTTACACAATGGAAAGCAAAAGGTACAGCAATATATTTTAATCATTTAAAATAATCATGTAAACTATTGAAAGTATATTATTTGTTTATAATAAATAAAACGCGTTTATATGCAGTACTTATGAACGTATAAGAAGTACTTACAAAATGAATTATATTTTTCTACTCATTTTAAACTATAGAGTTGTTAGTTTAAATATTTATGAAAACGACAATACGTGCTTTTAGTACACGAAAGTGTAGAATTTTCCTGAAATTCAAAGTTTCAAAACTCAGTTAGGTTTGATAGCAGGATAATGGAATTCTTACTGTTTTATTAGTCAGAACATGGGGAATGTTTTACTAAGTATAACTTATAGGAACCAGGAACCATATAAAAGTTTCAGTTTCGTAACATTTTCAAAAAATTATTATTGTGACGTAAAATGATTTTCATATGATGATAAAACAATCGAAACATATTTGCAATTGCAACTGTATTTTTCAAATTAACAGTTTAAAATTTAGTTATTGGTCAATGATAAAAAGATACATAACAATATATACTTGTATATACATATATATGCATAATAAAATTAAATTACAGTGTCCAAATAAGGGCTTATATAAATGGTAAATAAGTGTATCAATTGCATGGTGATTTATTTCAATATGATTTGTTTTATTAAATTTAATTTTATTATATTTTTTTATTTTATTTTAATTTAATTATTTTTCATTCTTTACATTTGTTGCGCTCCTATTAATTATTTTTTCAGTTCTCCCTAATTATTCATTGTTTTAAATCATTAAAAAAATCTATTTTATTAGTTTATCTTTCAACAGTTTGTTTTAATTAGCAGGGCTTGACAAATGCGGTCACCCGGTCGCTGCTGGCGGCCAAGTTTTTTTCATCTGTCAATTAAGTTATTTAATCTATTTTTTTCCAATAATTTACCTATGAAATGAACATAAACCGAGTTACCCACCCCGCTCTCCCACCCTTACTCGTGCACGGCAAGCAGTGATTTTCGTCTTCTATCGTAATTTCAATGGGAGAGCCACTGTTTAAAAGGCATTTCCCATCTCACACAGAGAAAAGTAATTTGTTTCTGGCATGACCATACCACGTGATTAGAATGTGGAAGGCCGGGGAAGGTTTCAATAAAATAATAAGAAATTGTGTCAATCTAGTCTCTGTGGAGGCAACTTAAATTTGATTCATCGCTAAAAATTGCTCAAGTTTTTTTGTATGTTTCAAATCAGATTTTTGTGTTTAGACTTAAACTGGTTAATCTATCACGTTCATTTTAAAGAATACTAATATATAAGTGATTATAAGTAATATATTTGAAGAAAATCTGAAAATTTAATTAAAATTTCACGAATAATTAATTTTGATAAAATTAAATAATATCTGTTTTTTAAATATTTTTTCCTCGCTTAAAATGCTGGGCGCCTTTATTATTATGGCTCCCAGTGTGCTACGCACACATTTCAAAATTGTTTGGCGCCACCCTAGTTTGGAGACGATTCTCTAGTCTATATGACGCGAAAGATTAAGTGTACTTCTGCTTTGCGCAGACTTTCTTCTTTAAAAAAGAAGAAACTAATTGAAAAAAAAAAAACTCTTAAGTGTTCCTTTTTCGTTGCATTTAAATCTTTGTGTTTTTAGTTCATCAGATATAGTTTTTGTAGCACTCATGATTACAAAATGTTAAATTAAGTGTATTAATAAATAATAATAAATTAACTTTGCTTTATTGCTTATTGATATTTACAAATAGCGTAGATTATATAAATTAAGTAAATTAATGTAATACAATATAAATATATTACAGAGTCCAGACGTTTGAAGCATTCGACAACCAGTATTTCCCGAATGGGTAATACTGTCTTTACAGTGTCTCTTTTTTTTCAGAGATACATAATTTTGTTAAGTTTTATTAGAAAACTTATTGAACTAAACTGTGTAACTAATAATTTAAAACTCTACTTGTTATTTTTTTTTCAATTAATTCAAAGAAAAAAAAACTGCTTTTTGAAAATCAATGACGAGAAGGGAGGGGGGGGGGGGTAATGAATATGTCTTACTAGAATTATTTTTTCTCGCTACCAGATTTATCAAATTCGTAAAGCCCTGTTAATTAGTATTAAGTATTTCTATTTGTTCGTAATGTGAAAATAAGTTTTTTAAAAATACTATTTCATGTAAAATACAATTTAATTTTACCGTTTGAAGGGTTATTATTAAAGTATATTATTTCTAGCATCGCGCTTAATTCCATAATTAATTTTAATTACATAATTCACAACTGTCTAACGACACCTAAAATTTCTTAATAACATTTTGCTTTATAATATATACGCTAAAAAAGAAAAATAATAAATTATTTTTTTCTATTTCATTTTTACTGCTATCGAATATATTAATTTTTCCTTACTTATTTCAGTACATCATTTCGGGCAGCAAACGCCAGCACTTCTGTATTATTTTACCGTAAAATATTTCAGTTAAAATGTAGAAGAATATTTTTCCCCTCTAATAATGATTGCCTATTTTCTATGTGTGTGTGTGCGTGTGTGTTTTAAATAGACAAAACAATTGTATTAATTGTATAATTTCTTAATTATTTAATATATATTCTTTTATCTTTAGGTAATTTGTTTACATTTATGATTATTTCATAGTTAACTGAAGTCTATTAATCTTAAAAGTAATTTTAACATGTGATTGCAACACTCATTATTCCAGAGCTGTTGCAAAGTAAATGTGGGTATGAGGAAAAATAATTGTTTTCTTTGTTGTTGTTTATGTCATATTAGAATTAAGTTTAAGGATTTTTGCTACAATTATCATTTGAAAATATTTCAGTTATATGAATGTTTTCATCTTACAATTGAATTTCATTTTTTTTCCTTACATGTAATTATTGTTTTATCAAACTTTATTTCTATTATTTTAATATGCTTTTTCGCATTCGATCGACAATGTTAATCAGACAATTTTGCTTAAACGTAATTTATTTTTCACAGAAATCATTGCAACTTACTTATATTGCGGCATATTCCAAATGATAACGTTTTTCACAATATAAGTTTCCTTTATCTTATTGCATTGTTCTTTCCTTTTGTTTTAGGATTTTCATCGATACAGTGCATTTAGCACTTTTTGATTTGAATTATGTCTATCGTAATTTAATAGTTCGTTATATTTCCTTGCGCCGATTGTATCATTTAATAGTATATTTATGTACAAATAGTTTTATAACATATATATACTTGTTTATATCTCGCGGTTTCATATAATGTAAGAAACAAACAAACAAAAAAAAATGCTCCTCAAGACCTACAAAATGAAGAGGATGTATATAAATATGTCTGCTGAAACTTAAAATCATTTAAATTGCATGCGTTCTTTTGATTACTGTGGAAAGTGGGGGAGGGGGGGGGGCATAAAATTTCATTTTATATTTAGAAAACAATTTATATATTAATTTTATATTAAATACTAATTTAAAAGTAAGAAATTGTATTTCACTATAGTTTAAATGATTTCTTAACAAAAATACAGATTTTCATGTATGAAGACGTAATCTGATTTTTTATTTTAGCTCTGCATGAATGAAAATAGTGTCATTTTGACGAAACTTTAAAAAGTGTTTTAGTTTTATGAAATACAATAAGCGCTTTTTTAAGTATAGCTCAAGAACTACTAGGCGATTGAGCTGTAAATTTGGATTCGAAAATCTGAAGATTCTAGAAATAGATTTCAGTTAAAAAATGTATAGCTTACAACTCATAACTCTTTCGAAAATTTATTTCGAAAATATGTATGTCTTTAAACTAATTTACAGAAAATTATCAATTGCAACGCATATACAATTTTCAACAGAAATCGAATTCTAGAAGCGTCAAATATTGCAATTCAAAGTTGCAGCTAATTTCACCAAGTAGTTCTTCAGTGCTTATTAATATGCTTAAAAAACTACCCGCACTGATATCAGTTTTGAAACGATCACCAGCAAATAAAACATTAGGAATTCCATTAGAAGTTCTTTAAAAAATTCATAAATCCTCAACTACTTGATCGACTGACTTCGCGTTTTGGTCCTACAGTACAATTTGCCAAACAAGCCAAATATGATACCGAAATTCAATGTCCGTGTTGGAAATTTCCGAGTTTGGTACCATTTCCATATGAAGACGGATTCCAAAGCTTATTTCTTAGAAATAAGTTACATAATTTCCAGTCGAATGGCTATTTCCGTTTTTTCTGGGTCAATTTGGTGATTGAACTGTATGAGTCCTCTTTTTTTTTCTTTGACCGACTGTACATAAATTACCCCCAAAAAGTTTAATTTTTTAATCTGTGCATAAGAATTTTTTTTCGAAAGCGTCAAGAAATCTCAGGGCCGAATATTCAAATGTTAATAACTAAAATAATTGTTAACAAATCATCAAACTAACCCTTTTTTGAAGATTGCTTTAAAAAAATATTGGCATTTTATTATGTATTTTTGATAAACGCAACAAAACAAAACAAAAAAATCTATCAATTAGGTTTATAGAAAATAAGTGGTAAAAACCCCGAGTTTTCTACTTGAAATAGAGATGGAGATTATTTAGCGTATTAGCATAAATAATAATGTAATTATTTTATAGCTTTTTATATAGTAATAGATTAACTGAAAGTCCCTGTTAATTTTTAAACGCATTACCTGCAAAGTGCTAAACGAATGTTAAAAAAATAGTATTTTAAAAATGCATATTTAAATTACAATACAAATAAAATTACCGAAAATTGCTTTCTACTTCAATACAGATTAAAAAGAAATCTATTTTCGCAGAAAACAAGTTCTATTTTATACGTTTATGAAAGTGTTAAAGCAAAAAATGAACAAACAAAACCATAAACAAACGAATCTATAACCAAAATTCACGTTTTCAAGTCAGTGTTCGGCTAGAAAGTTGTATCAGCTGTCACTCAAGTTCACGACACAGGGAGAGAGAATTAGAGAGATGAGTGCTTTTAATTCCTCATTCAATCGCGAAAATATTCATTTTCGCAGTTTCACAGCTAGTTGGCCTATTTTAAAGAGCACTTTTTTTTTCTTATTTAGTACCATAGCTACTGTAACTCCTATACAATTGTAACAATCCTAATAATATTATAAATCTGATTGTGTGCAAATGTTAGGCTGAAGCCAGCGTCAAAATGGAGCATTTAATGATCCTGTATCTTTGCATATAGGTTGATTATAACCCTCAAATGAACATAGGCTGGTTTTGGTTATCTTATTCAAATATTTTTCTTAATAATTCAAAATTTCGTTATTTTCATAGAGAATAAATGGACATTTTTTCGTATAATATTTTAAAATCGTTAAATTTACTTAACCGTTGCTAATACTTTATCGTTGCCAATGTAAATCAAAACAAGGAATATTAAATTTTACTCAACATTTTAGTTTCAATTGAAAAACTTTTACGTGAAAAATGAAAATGAAATAAATATATATATAACCATTAATTAAACATTGTCAAAATATATATATTAAATTTTTAATTAAGTTCTAAAAATATTAAATTGTTGTATTGCCGTTGTTAACATACCTGTGCCCATAACTTTTATAATTCTAGCGGGTCAGGAATGGATTGCAAAATTTGCAAAATAATAATAATAATAATAATAATAATAATAATAATTTTTAATTCAGCTCTAAAAGCTGTATTGTCGTAGTTAACACACATCTCATTCAATAGTCATGTCAATCGCGAAAATATTTCACTTTTGCTGTTTAACAACCAGTTGGCATATTTTAAAAAGCATTTTTTTTTTGTTGTTGTTAATTTAACTCCACTACTGTTGTAACTTGTATACAGTTGTAACAATAAAGCACATTTGGCGAAACCTTACCTGCGCTCCTCCAACGAAAATATGCATGTTAAAAATAATTTATTTATAATTTTTTAATTTATTATAAATTATTTTAATTCATGTTTTCATAATTTATTTATAATTTTATTATTTATGATTTTTTTTAAACTTTTTAATTAAGTTCTAAAAGTATTAAAATGTTGTATTGTCGTAGTGAACACATCTGTGCACATAATTGTTATAATTCTAGCGCTTCAGGAAGTGATTGAAAAGCGATTTCAAAATTTCATATTTGTATGCATGAATCGAGTTAAGTTAAATAAAACTGTGCAAAAAACTTTTGGATACGTCTTCCCGATTATTCAATGATTTCAAGATTTCGATTTACCGCTTGTCCTAGTGTCGGATAGTCGTTAGTCTACTGTAATTATTCATTTAAAAAAATTAAAGATATTAGTATATCGAAAGAAGATATTTCACTTTTAGAAGTGGTTGATAAAATGACAAAAAAATATTATAGATTCCTATAAGTCAGATTAAGTGAACGCTGGATCTACAAAAATATATTAAATTCAAAGTTAAGGAAAATTACAGAAGCATTAAAAGCAGCAAGAAAATTCTTACTTTGGCTGATTTTCATATTTTGAAAAATAATTCCGTAATTAAAAACTATATAAAACGGAACTATCATTATAAAACGGACCAATAATTACTCTGTCTACATAACTTATTATTTTTTTAATCAAAAGAGCTTACTTGATTTTTGATGTAGCCCGCGATTTTTAAATGGAAGTGTTTCTAGATTATACTTACTAAAGAATGTATCTTTTTCATCTTTATAATTTGAAAATTTTGAAATAATTTCGAGATAATTTTTCAAATGCATTGAATATCTAGCAATTTCTATAATTATTCCACAAATTTTTTTAGAACATATTCTAGTAGAAATCTTATTTTAAAATGCAATAAAAATATCTTATTCCTCCATTTTGATATTTTTTAAAAGACATTGGAAAGAAAAATACTTAATATTCATATTTCACATTTTGGAAGCTTTCCAGTATTCCAGACGAGTGAGATTTAAAAGGTGAAACAAGTTGTCAAGTGTGATTTATGTTACAAATATCTTACTATCTTTCGATGAATATATGACAGCATGTAACAATTTGGAAATGCTTTCTTGGATATATATATATATATATATATATATATATTAGTTTATATTAATAAAAAGAGGTATTCGAAAAATTTGTTTAAGCACATTATATGAATGGAAACTAGATAACAGATTACATATACTTAAAGATATATTAAATTTATTAAAATGCTTAAGTGATAAAAGTAGATCACAAAAAGGCTTATAAAAACCTTTTAATATAATGATCGATATGTTTCGAACGCACAAATGGCGCCATTATCAAGATCTACACGATAAACGAACTGTTCTCTCAAATTTTTTTGAAAATAAACTTGAAAACATAAATTACGAAATCATGTGTGTAATAGAAGCAGGTGATTAAAAATAATCATTAGATTTATTATTATACATACGATCTCGTAATTTTTGTTTTTCAAGTTTATTATAAATTTTTTTGCAAGAATAGTTTGTTTATCGTGTAGATTTTGATAATGGCGCCGTTTGTGCGTTTGAAACATGTCGATCATTATACTAAAAGGTTTTTATAAGCATTTTTTGTTTTTTACTTTTATCGCTTAAGTATTTAAATATGGATTTTAATGTTAATTAGTGATTTTATTATATCATTATGTAAGATATTTTTAATTAAAATAGTTAATTACAAGTATGATTACAAAAACTTACGTGTTCAAAAAAGTATATTGTATAAATAAAATACATTCTTTCCACGATTCCAACAATTTGCAATTATTTTTATTACATAAAGTGGCAGTAGAATTAAATTACATATGTATTAAACGGTAGAATTATTACTTTATGATTATGAAGTAGGGGAAGTTCCAAACTCATTATTTGAGGTGAATATACAAAATTTAAGTGATAAATGTTAGATCTCATCTCTTTTTTTTAGAATTTTCGTGAAGATATTATTAAGAAGTCACATTGTCACAAGTTAATGAATATATTTCTGAAATATATATATGCTATTATTAACACTAGCAACGCACAGCGCTTTCAAAACGTTGAAAATTTTCATACATTGATTTATTAGTTTCACTTAATATATATCATACTAGTATATAACCCCATCAAAAATGACGGATTGTTGATCTGCGTTTCATTTTCATAAGACTTCAAACAAACAAACAGCATGGAGATTTACTATTGAAAGGTTTGTATTGTAGAAAAATACATTTTAAAAAGGACAAATGATTTCTACAAATAAAAATAATAAGGATATATATATATATATTACTTAGTATTAAATTTCTGAAATAGATCAACGATTTGACAAAATTAAATATTAACAAATAATCCATGTGCGAAAGTTTTTGTAAAAAAGTGTTATCAACAGTTTATCAACGAGTTTTTAAACAGCTTGACTTACCATATAACACATTGTTTGATTACATAAGCAAAATTAAATGGAAATTACGCTGTACTATGCATTTCTTATATTTTAATTACGTTTGATAAGAAAAAATCATTTTACAGTATATGACCCATTATCCGAAAATCCAAAAATCCGTTAAGACCCGAAGTCCGGAAAGAAAACTTCGAAAACTTTCTAAATTTGTAAATTTTTACTAAAATTTTAGATTTTCTGAAATTTTTCGAAAATTTTACCGATTTCTATTTTTTTTTTCAGTCCATTGTGTTTCAATGTTTAATCACTAAAATATTGTTACTTCAGTGGTGGGAGAACACGGTCCCCCCCCCCCCCCCCTTCTCTTCCCGAAATTAAAAAAAAAAATCATTTTTCTCTCAAACATTAGTTTAAAATTTATTTATATTACGATCCGTTAGAAACAAAAAATAGTTATGTATTTATTTCATCAGGGGTGATTCTGTTCAAATTTTCCTAAAAATTTAAGGCATTCGATTTCGAAAATTTAAGTCTTCAGTCCAAAATTTCGAATATAAATATCTCGAATTTTGAACGATAGTCGCCGAAAAAAATCAATCATGTCTATCGTTCGCAGAAAAAATAGAAAATTTCTTCAAAGGATTGTGGAAACAACGTGAATTTCGTCAAAGGACCGAAAATAAAAACGCAAAATTCGTTGCAGGATAGCAAAAAAAACAAAAAAAACGCTAATTTTGTTAACAAATTGCAGAAAAACGCGATTTCCGTCAAAGGCTTACGAAGAAGACGCGAATTTCTTCCAAGGACTCCGAAAAAATGTAAAATTTCATCAAGGGATCACAAAAAAAAAGGTTAAAGGACCGCAAAAAAAAAAAAACCGACGAATTTCGTCAAATAATCGCGGAAAGACATGAATTTCTTCAAAGGGTCTAAAAAAAAAACACAAATTTCTTCAAAGCACTGCGAAAAATGTCTAATTTCGTTAAGGGATCGCGAAAAAGGTGAAATTTCGTCAAAGGATCGAAAAAACAACCGCTAATTTCGTCAATCTCAGAAAAAACTCGAATTTAATTTCGTCAAAGAACAGCAAAAAACGCAAATTTCCTCAAAGGATCGCAAAAAGAAAACGCAAATTTCTTCAAAGGACTACGAAAAAATGAAATTTCGTCAAAGGATCGTAGAAGAAAAACGCAATATTTGTCAAAAAACAGCAGAAATAATCCAAATTTTGTCAAAGAATCTCGAAAAAAAACATGAATTTTGTCAAATAATCGTGAACTTCGGGAGGACCCGAAATCCGGAACGATGGAAGCAAATTTCAAAATCCGCCAGTAGATGGCGACACTATACTGAATCAACCTCAAATCTCTCCCTACGAAATAAATCACCGCTGCTTCTGAAAAAAGAAAGTGCTTACAGAATTTTTTTTTTACAGAAATGTTAATATACATTTTTTTATGAAATAGTTTTTTAAGGTTTTAAACAAAATTAAAAGATTTAAAAGCTTTAATATGCTTTTACAAATATTTAAACGACGAAAGTAGATAATATAACTTTAACTTTTAAAAGTATTCATCAAATTAAAACCTGATTTTGTCTTATTTGAAAAATATGCCTGAAAAAACCAAAATAAATTCATTATTAAATTCATTATTAAATGCATTAGTATGACTGGAAAGTCCTGGTAAGTACTGGAAAGTCAGACTCCGCAAAAAGTTAATTAAATTATGTCAAAGTCACTGCCGTATCATCGCAAACATTATCTGCGAAAAAAGTACTTACAGAAAAAAAATGCTTTCAGATATAAATTAAAGAAATCCTTTAAATTATTTAAAGATTTTAATATGCTTTTACAAATATTTTAAGAGCATAATCGGATATTTTAATGAAACGTTCAAAGAGTCATTCATTTGGAATTTGCATTTTTGAATGGCAACATTATTTGTTTGTTTACATCAGGTAATCGGATGTTTAATCTGTTAATTTAAATTTAAAACTTAAAACATTATAACTGGATATGATATACATGTTTTATACAAAATATGCTGAACAGACATTATTTCAAGTAGAAGAAATTATCATTTAGTGGTTATGTGTTAGTATATCTTTTTCAGTAAGCCTAACATGGCGTTTAACTACGGTCGACTCACAGACCAGAGTGGTACAGTCCGGTACCGTTACAGACACTTTCTCGCCTTTGGATTTTATTATAAGTAAGATATTCTAATACGAGCAAATCTTGTGTGTGTGTGTGGTTATGCAAATTTTATATTAAAAACGACGCTAACGATTTTGACGAAATTTTGCATCCTACCGTTTTGAGGCACCAGAAAACGATTGGGCTAGGTCACATGTTCGAGAAAATTCGATTAGTGGGTCATTTTGGGAAAAAAATGATTAATTAGAAAAAAATTAATTATAAAAAATTAATTAAATAAATTAGTATTCTAAAAGCTAATTGTATCTAAAAAACGGTTCAAACGATTTTGACGAAATTTTGTATCCGACCCTTTTCGGGAACGAGAAGACTATTGGGTTGGGTCACATGTTCGATAACTTTCGATTAGTGGGTCATTTTTGGGTCAAAGCGGGTCAAATTAATTTTATCTAAAAAACGGCTCTAACGATTTTGATTAAATTTTGTATCCTACGAGTTTCGGGCACGATAAAATCATTGGGCTAGGTCACATGTCCGAGAAAATTCGATTAGTGGGTCATTTTGGTTATGGGTCATTATGGGTCAAGCTATTTTCTCTTAAAAACTGCTCAGACTATTTACACTAAGTTTTGCATCCTATGGTTTTCGGGCACGAGAAGACTGTTGGGCTAGGTCACATGTTCGAGAAAATTCAATTAGTGGGTCATTTTGGTCATGGGTCATTAGGGGTCAAGCTATTTTATCTTAAAAACTGCTCAGACTATTTACACTAAGTTTTGCAGCCTATGGTTCTTGGGCACGAGAAGACTGTTGGGCTAGGTTACATGTTCGAGAAAATTCAATTAGTGGGTCATTTTGGTCATGGGTCATTAGGGGTCAAGCTATTTTATCTTAAAATAGCTCATTTTAAAATAGGTCATTTTGGTCATGGGTCATGATATTTGAACTCAAATTTAATTTTGACCGAGCATAGCTCGGTCTTCCTTGCTCGTTTTAAAGTAATATTTAAAATAAACATAATATGACAAAATCTGAAATATTTCTCTATTTTTTTTCTTTATTATACATCTAATCCACATGCGCGCTAAACCACCGATTAATGTACAATATGTTTTACATTGTTTAAATAATATAAAATTAATGTAGAATTAGTATCAGAAATATACTTTCCTTGTCGAAGTTAAAAAAAAAAAAAAAAAAAAAAAAAGAATAAGAAGAATTGTGCATGAAATTCTTTTCGCTGAAACTTAGAGGATGTCTTTATCAACTTCAAAGATAATAAGTAAAAATTCTAAATTCTAGAATGAAATTAATCTTATCCAAATTATATTCTAGATTAGTTTTATCAAAACTGAGTTCTTGAATAGATTAATATTTTTTCTTTTTTCTTTCTCATTTTCAGCGTTGTCTGGTGTTTGATTCCAATGTACGGTTTTAAAAGATATAATTTTGTATTGTTATCATTGTTCTTTTTATCTATTAAAATCGATTTGCTGAATATTAAAGAAGATATATTTTAAACTACATACTTAAAGTCTCAATACCATATTTTAGAAATAATATTACAAAGAAATACATGAAATATGTTTATACATTGTATGTTGTGTTATTAACACTGGCAACACACAGCGCTTCCAAAACGTTGACAACTTTTATACATTGATTTAATAGTTTTGCTTAATATAGTATAATTTAAAGTGATATCATATAAAACAACATAATATGAAAAATGCTGAAATATTTCTCTCATTTTTTTGTAATAATAAAACTAATCATCGCAATTTAAATGACCTGTATACATATAAACATTTTTTTTAAAATAATAAAACAAGAAAGAAAAATCATGCTTCATGCATAGATTTTGAAATACTTTCTGATATTCGAATGATATTGTAATGTAATCTCTTCTTTTGAAAAAGTGAAGGAAGATATCTAAAGAAGCAATAAACGTATAATAATGTATAATGTAGTATTATAAGGCAAATATATATTTACAAATAAAACTAACGAATGCAAACAGAGGATAATTTATTTTAAGAAGAAAATCAAGTTAGGTATGCTGAAGGTTGCCACATCTGCAGCAATGCATACACATGCCGATCGTATTCATGCCGATCGTAAACACCTTGATTATACTTAACTTAATTTTCTTTATTTAAGTAAATTGTACATTGATTACATATGTGTTCTTCTTTTTTTTTTTAGTATTCTACTGTTTTAAAATGTCTCACTTCTACAAGCAATTAGTCACGTATATAAGCAGGTTATTGGTTATCGAAAAATTAATATTTCATGACTACATTTCATTTATACATGAAGGACGTCATTTCATATTAAATTGAGGAGGTTTACAATCGACATTTTTTTAATTAACATTATTCGGCTACCACTCATAGTTTTGTAGATAGTATTGAGAACTTCCAAATTTCGCTTCTAGGAGCGCTGGAGTCGCACTCTCATACGGTAGTGCATAGTCATTTTAATATAGGTAGACATTTATCCAACAATTCTAGTTTTATCCGTTCAGGAGTTATTTGTGTGTTTCCTGACTTCAGTTTGAACTCGGAGTTGAGCAAGGATGTCCATAATACTCAGTGAGTTGAAGTACATTTAGCTTTAGTTTAATTTTCATTCCTTATTTTTAATTTTAGTTGGCTTTGCTGTTCCAGATTCTACTACTTTTATGCCAGAATGTTTAAATAATATAAGGTGAAACCTCCAGTAACTTACACTTTAAGGATTTTTTTTTTTGTTCAAATTACTATAACAAAGTTTTAACTATATTTTTTACTTATCTCTGATTTTGAAAGTATAGTAAAGATACATTAAAAAACTACTGTTAACGAAATTTTGAAAAATTATACTTTTTATTACTAAAAATTAATTTTTGTCATAAATATTGTCAATATCTCCAGTAACTGACACAATCCCTTTTTTTAAAAAACCAATAGCTGAAAAATAAGTCATAACTGTTAAGACAAATAAGTTACCACTAGATGACATTACTTTGCAGAATTTTACAAGAAAATGCTTATTTGAGTTAGATTTCTGATGCAGTGTCAGTTACTAGTTACGTACCAATAACTGGGGGTTTCACCCTATTAAGTATTCTCGAATAATAGCAAATGTGTTCTTAATTTTTAAAAGTATCTAATTTTTTTTAAATACCCCCATAGTGTACTTTAAACCATTATAAATAACATTTGGATAAAATTATTAAATTTGCAGCAATTAACTAAAATGTATTTAATTAAAGATTCGTATATTTTGTTCTGTTGCATATGTTTTGGCTCATTGCGAAACATTTTAGCCTAAAAATTCCTCAGCTTTAACATAACCCTTTGCTTTATAACTGTTTGATGATTAGTAGGCCTCTTTACTTCCGAAATAGACCATTACATTTTTTTTAATATTTTTCAAATTATCTTATTTTAATGTAATAATATCTTTTTAAAGCAGTGGTCTAAATTTTTTCGGTTGGTTGATTGTATGTGCTTTAATGGCACAAGGTCCCATTACGGACAAGCTGCGCCAAATTACAAGTTAAAAGAAAAAATCTAAATATCCACAAAATGTAATGCTAAAAGATTCATTTTTTTGGACCACTAAATTCTCACTTAAAAATCCTAAAGCCATTCATATGAATTTTCTAAATTCATAAATACATTTGTACAATATTTATCATCGAACTCCAATGTATTAACATGAAATGCCTGTGCTCCATATAACAAATTATAAATGCTATTTTAATGATAAAAATTTTAAGATTGTTTAATTGCAACAAAATAAGTAAAGTAAGTTTAAATATTACAAAGTTTAATTAACTATCCCTCACTTTTTTGTGTGGTATATTTTCCGGAATGTTTGAAATGTGTTCATGGATTTCTGGATCCGATGACTGTGAGACGGAAAGCAATTTTAATTTTTACCCGAGACCAGTATCAAGTTTTAATTGGTGTGACATATAAATATTTGTTTTTGCAAAAATATGTTAGTAAAAAATTCAATCAATTTTTTTTTTTTTTTTTACTCATCAAAAGGTATTCACGTTTTATGGGGGGGAAGCAAGAAATGAGGTCCTGATAGGGATGATTAGACCTGAGCTTTGAGATTATAGTATGATGGTAGATCGAAAACCTTCCTCTTTCATTCATGCTTAATCTTACACTGTACGGATTTTCTTTTCGTAGTATATTTTTATACTCTTTTTTAGAATTAGATACCATAATTTTTAAACAGTAATTTTTGGTGTTATTCAATCCCAGACTTCTTAGATTACACAAGGCAAATATACTTAAAAAAGTGGTGGTCTGGAACTGAGTAGATTTATTAAAGGATAAATTTTAATTGATTTGTAGATACATCACTGCAGTGTAGCGTTAAATTGCTATTTTCAATGTTTGGTATTTTTCAAAAACTGTCCAAAATTTTCTCGCGAACCACCGGTTGGCGAAGTCTGTTTTAAAGTACTTCACAGCAATTACATTCCAGAAATATTTTTATTAACTTCATAGCATTTTCTAAAATGATTTTATTTAATGATTCGTATTATTTGATCTATTCAGTACTTGGCAAATCATGTGTTAAGTGCCTGATATACCGTTACTCAAAGCCTATAAAATGAAAAATTAAATATTAATTTGCATTATTATTTGAAACAAATTCGTGAATTTTATTTCTTATTCACAAAGGGGAAATGATTTTGAAACAAATTTCACAAACGCGCACCGGTTTTAGCGCGATTTTATTATTTTTTCTTTTTGCGCCATTTTGGTGAGAAAATTCCGTTTCGAATACCTGTTAGACTTAGCGTAACAAAACAGCATGCAAGTTTATTTTATTATAAAAACGCACAATTTTTATATAAGACACACTCACGCAATTATTTTATTATAAAACATGCATAATTTTTATTATAAACACAAACAAATTATTAAAGCACATAAACAATACGTCTTGTTACTTTTAAGTACAATTTAAGAACATATTAATTCAGACACAATTATATACAATGAACCTAAAATAAAACTAAAATAAAACCATGAAAGCTTCACCTGAGCCAGGACTCGAATCTGGGACATTCAGCGCAACTTGTGGTTGCTCTGAGCACTGAGCTACCCAAGTCGATATCCTCGCCCGGCAATTTCTCACATTGATACATGTTGGAAAGAGTCACCGGCCAGCATATCATGCAGCATGAGATGACAATAGCAACGATGTATTAATGAATATTCATCGGTCAATAATTATACATTAAAGCACATAAAGAATATGTCTGATTGCTTTTAAGTACAGTTTAAAAACATATTATTTCAGACATTATTAAATACAATAAACCAAATATGAGTGAAAAAATGATCTGGGCTCGGACTCGAACCTAGGACCTTCAGCGTAACGTGCTGTTGCGAACAATCTGTTGTCTTGTTACAAAATATCAGCCACCCTAGAATTTCAAACTGATATATCTCAACCCCTTTTAACGCTTTCCAACCTAGTTGGAAAGTGTTTATGACTTCGGATTGTCTGCCGTCTAACCGTATGGCCATGCTCTAACTCGCGTAAATATACTCGGATCGCCCAGAAATTTTTGCATGTTATTGTCGTTTACTATAGCATGCTCCCTATTGCAACTAAAGCGTGTAGCAATTATAGTTTTTTACAGGGACCGTCAAAAGTATTCCATTACATTACAGTCAAACGGAAATAATCGTGTCAAGTGCATTTTGACGATGCTACGTCATTGGAAACTTAAAGAAATTGATATATAATTAGGAAGCGCATTAAGACATGCTTTTTTTAAAATATGGGGTGCAAAGCATTTATTATTCACTTACAGGATCAAACAAAGGAATTCTGTTACACATTGTTCAATGGGGAAAAATTGTTTGCAGTGTAATTTAATAAAGTTTTACTATTTGAAAAATAATGAAAATTATATACATTACTAAGGCGCACTATAAATTGCTCGCTTAAAAGTAAGGTGTGCATTGCGTTTATCGTTAATTTACAGGGACACACAAAATATATCGGTTACAGTACATGTGCGATAATTACAGTCTATGTGTGATAAGTGTGTTTTAAACTTTGGTTTGCGTTTTTAAGTTTAACTAATTTTTTCATAGTATGTGAGTGTGTATAAACTCAAGGGAATTCGTAAGTGTTACAGACTATGGGAGTGAATTACTTAAGGGAAGTTATTAATTGTGTTACGCATTTTACTGCTGAACTATATTTAGTATAATATAAGTTTGTGGAATATAAATAAAATCATATACAGGGATACACAAAATAAAAATACATTGTCATTTACGGTTGGTAATTGCTGGAAGTGAGTTTAAAATTGACTTTTGCGTTTTTTTACCTAAATGCGGTTTTTAACTTTTAGCTTAACATGTGCTGTGTACAGAAGTCTTCAGATAATATACGGAGCTGTACAAGAGATTTCGAGTAAATTTCCATCGATTGCAGAAAATTACTAAATTTGGATAGTCTAACTGAACTAAACTTTATCATGCAATATATCCAAATCTTTTGATCATATACAGGGCTGCACAAAATAATTCGATTACTTTTTTGACAATGAACGGTAATTTCGAAAACTGCATTTTTCAATGTGTTACATGTTTTCTAAACTGTTTACTCACATATCTTCTTTCACCTTATTTAGCGGTGAAGTTTCGTTAGAGTTTTCTGGATGTGTTGGATTTTTCATACTCTATGCTTGATGCATGATTTTTCGGTCTTGTTTAAGATATAGGCGATGAAAAATGCGACAGAATTCTTGTATCAAATCCGAATATATAAAGGAGAAACTTTTTGCAATTCAAATATTTTTGTACAGGTTTCTTGAATTTTGACTTATTTAAGCGACCGCCATTATGAATCAAGATGGCGTATCAAACTGGCTAATGAAGTTGGTGTAAACCGTGTTCTGTGCACATGCTCAGACACATCAAAATCGATCCATACATAGATGAAAAATACCGAAATTTTCCGAAATTGCTTTCTTTCAGACAGATGCATTAGGTATCTTTTTACTTTTTGTAATGGAAGCTACTGTGAATTGCGCTTTTTATTTTTTGTAATGGAAGCTACCTAAAACTATCACAGTATAAACCTTTTGCTATCAATATTATATGTAAGTCTATCATTTTACCAGTTTTCAGCCTGAGTAGGGAAAAAGAAAACATTACATATTTTGAGTAAGTTATAAAGAGTGAAAGATACTGCAATAATTCTTATGATTATAGAAGAAATCTGTACGACAATCTGTTTGTAAAACCTTAATTTCAAAATTTAAAATGCATGATATTTTACAGACTGATTAAATTAAAAGACAGGCAACTATTCATATCAAAATTTATGTTGTTAATTAAGGAACACATATTTGGAAGTTTAAAAACATGTATGTGCACATTTTTAGAAAACTCAGCATATATCAGAGTTAAAATGGGCGTTTACACATATCTCTTTTGTTATAATTATTTGTCAAAGAACATACTAATTAAATGACACTTACAATCTAGAAATATATTTCCTATGACATATATAACGTTGGAATTCAGAAAAAAAACAGTTTTATCGTTTGAAAAGACAAGTATATGTCACAGAAAGTATTACCCAAACAATATTTCTTATTTGCAATTTCTAGAAAGTGTTCTCGAAAAGATATTTGAAACGCGGCGAGCGAGGTTTGACATATTTCAATATATTTTAGATGATAAATTTCAGTTACACTTTCTATTCATTTTTTAATATATTTATTTTGAATAGTTTACTTCCAAAACTATATTTATACAGAAATAACGTACTATATGTATGTTTTGAATTTTAAGTTGAAAGGGATTTACTCAATAAAATGTTTATGAGGCTGCGTAATCGTATAATACTCGAAAAAGAACATTTTCACTAGTAAAATTTCAATTACCTTTTATAATTACACTGGGTGTGTTTTCAAACGAATTCTCTTTCAAATTTTAACCCTTTAGGGAGATACACATTCCAGTGGACCTTTTTTTTATTCTATTCATACACTTTTTAAAAAAATAATATTTGCCGTACGCTTATACTAACAAGGGGACCGCCAAACATGATACGCACAGATTTTGATGATTTTAAAGTATGTTGTATGGATCATACCCCTAACTATCCAGGTCAAAGCTTTCCTTCAAATGCGCTTTAGTTTTCGAGAAATTTCGGGTTAAAGTTCAGCATACGTTTCAAATACCCATTAGTTCACGATCTTGTGCGAGGTCTCCGTGGTGCAGAGCTAGTGTTCGCGATTTGAGTGCCAGGGGTGAGAGTTCTGTTTTCTCATGCGACTTTTTACCTTTTTTAATAAATTTTATATATTTGTCACATTACAAGTTTTATGCAGAATTATGAATTCTGCTTCTTTGACTTTTTTGATATATTCCTAATAAATTCCATTTACATTTTCGAATTTTTCGTAAAAATTTACTTTTTTTTTGTGTGTGCAGTTTTGAAATTAATATTTCTATTGACGAAATTTCAAACTAATTTATGTCTAGATTTAGTTAATTTTTTTTATTATTATTTACCCTTTATATTTTAATAAACGTTCTAAAATAATACTTTTTTTTAACTTTATGAAATTTTAAATGAAAATTTATATTTTTTTATAATTTATACAAAATATTTTTATCTCAAATCTTCGAAAGGTATGTATGATTAGGTAATTCCAACAACATACCTTGAAATGAGTAATAAAATATTAAAGCAATAACGCATATATCCAAGTTTTATCCAGTTATATATGTACTTTTTATGTTATTTAAATACATTTAACTGTAAAGTTCAAACTCAACATCATTTTTGATTTGCACAAAAAAAAAAAAATAATAATATATTACAATTAATTTTTTTTCATTCTAACAAGTCGATTCCATACAGAAAAATTCAACTAGAAATGAAAAATCGTTTGTAAATTACAATACATATAAAAAATACCTGAAAAAAATCGTCTACAATGACTTTTACGGTAATATCAGAATAAATAAAATTTTCTTTTTATCCATTTCGTTTAGCTTCCTTTGCAGACAATTACCACGTTTGAAATAATTTCTTTTTCAATTTTAATGCATTTTTTAATATATTTATCACAATTTAAGTATTTAAAGAATATATAATATGCTAATTTATACATTCTTCTAATATTGTTAAAACAATTTACGTAAAGAAAATACTTAAAGGCGACTTTTAATGCGGAATTTCTTTAGAATATTTTTGCGATATGTATCACACAATTAGTTCCATCTACTATATATATAAAACACAAACGGAAATTTCGTTCCGTTCCTTTATAACTCGAGTTTCACTGAATGGATTGCGTTGTTCGATAGATAATTTTTCAAGGAAAGTTTTAGTATATAACATATTGTTCTTCGTACATTAGTTACAGAATTATGATAGAAAGTTCTGTTATTTTGGCCGAAAAGGTTACCACTGCTAATTTTTTGGCGACCATTATTGTTGCAGAAAGAAATGAAAAGGCTATACATCTCGAAAAATAAAAGAAAAACTGTTACTTATTTTATTTTTTTTTTAAAAAGAAAAGAAAAGAAAAAAGAAAGAGAAAAGAAAAAAAAGAAAAATAGTTTTGATGAGAGATAATATTATAAAACGAAAACATTTAATTTAAACATGATTAGGAATGTCCGTAATGCTTAAAAAAATATTCAAGGGGCAAGATTGCTATTGAAACAAAATTTGGCGATTTATCTTTTGTTTTTGGCGATTTTGATTTTACTTTTTACCCCAAACAATTTGATTTTAAGCCAAAAGGTGTTTTTTTTTTGTTTTTTTTTTTTAGAAAGAACTGAAATGGCTATACATTTGGAAAAGTAAAAGAAAAACTGTTACTAATTTTATTTAAAAAAAAAGAAAGAAAAGAAAAAAAAAGAAAAACAGTTTTGATGAGAGATTTTAAGCCAAAAGGTGTTTTTTCAAGTGTACGACAGCATTTTTGCAGTATTTTTTTGGTACTTTTCGGTTAACCGGGCGTCAGTGATACATATATACATGAATTTGTACACACACATATATCTACACAAATACATATGTATACACTTATGTGTATGAATATATACAATATATATGTATATACATATATACCCAACCAACGTTAAGATGGAAAGAAAGTACCATTTAAAAAATGAAAGGATATATTGTCAAAGTTATAGACTGAATCTGAAATAAATTTATCTAAAATTGGTAGAAATTTTGGTTTTTAAAAAAAAGTTTGCCATGTACGAGAAAAAGAAGCACACTATTCTGAACAATCTTATGCCTTATTTAAAAAACATTTTTAACTTGTTTAGATTCTCTTTATCAGATTTTTTTTCTTTTGTGACAGATTGAATTTTATTTCCTTCATTCCCCGATTGATAGGCAAATTTCGCTTTATGTTTCAAATGAATTTCACTGTTTTTTTTCCCTCATGATTGGTGATTTTTGTGATTTTTCCCGCCTACGACCAATTGACAAATTTCACAATATTTGAAAGCAACTTGCTGGTAAATTTCATGATTTTTTTTTTATGACTAAATGAGAATTTTTGTAAATTTTCGATCCGTAACCAACTGATAAATTTTGCGATATTTTATTTCCAGTGATTAGTGAATTTTCATTTTTTTAAATGTTATGAATTGGCAAAACTATTTCATACGATCGATTGATAAATTTGGAGATTTTTCCTGTGGACAATAAACAAACTTTGATTTTTTTCCCATGATTTGCTGCTGAAACTAGTGAGTCTTTTCAATGTAATCCATGGGTGACTATCGTGATTTTTTCCCACAACTGACTGACAAATTTTTGATTGTTTTCCACATGTTAAAGTGACAAATTTTGCGATATTTCTCACAACCAAATGATGAAATTTACAATCTTGTTTCCTTTGATCAATAAACATACTTCATGAGTTTTTTCCTGCAACAAGAAAACAAAATTCTGAAAAAATGCAAGAAGTTCCAGCGGGTACATAAAATCAAAGGGCTGCCAAGCATTTATTTTCCCAAAAGGGGCACTCTTGTGAATTGTTAAATATTTTGAACTGGTTTCAAGTCTCCCTTTATCAGGAAAATTTTGATTTTTCAATCGAATACTACAATTATCTTTATCTCCCCCACCCCCCTCTGATTGACTGGCAAATTTTGTTTTATTTTTCAGAAGAATTTCATATTTTTTCCTGCAAATGACCAGAAATTCACTATTTTTTCTCGTGATTGACTGGTGAATTTTATAATTTTTTACAACAACTGATTGACAAATTTTGCAATTTTTTAAAGCAGAATATTCCTGATTTCCCTGAGGCCTACTCCTTCACAATTTTTCAAACGACTGAATCGGCATTTTCATAATTTTGTCCCCCATAAGCAAATGACGAATTTTGTAATATTTTATTTGTATTGATATGGTGGATTTTTCTTTTTATTGCAACCAATTGGCATTTTTTTAGACGATCAACAGACAAATTTTACAGATTTTTCCGCAGCCAATCAACAATTTTTATGATTTTCTTTAATTTCCAGTTTCTTTTCTCCATCACTTACTGTCGAAACTTGCTATTTTTTTCAATACGATCAATGGATGAATTTCAAGTTGTTGTTTTTTTTTCATCACTGACAAGTTTTTTGATTGTCTTGCAGATGACTGATTAATGCATTTTGCAATATTTCTCTCAACCAAATGATGAAATTTGTGATTTTATTTCCTATGATCAACGTATTGCATGACATTTTTTCTTTTGCAACCAGATAAATTATTCGAAGAGGTGTGTCAAAAATGACAGTATGGGGCACCAAGCACATAAAGTATGTAGTTTAAAAAAGGACCACTGGGCGCTGTGCCCTACCAAAATATGCCTAGAGTTGAAGCTAGTTTTATTTTATTGTAAAATATAAAGTATTTGTGTTTGACACGTGTAGCTAGTGTATGCTGCCGAAGGCAATCAGTCTTCTCAGTCCAGGTCTACGCTGCTAAACTGCCAATATGAAATTTGTTCGGTAAAACTGACTTTTGGACGATCAGTTGTGCAATATGTTGGGATCAGTGAGAATATTCTTGATTAGGGTTTGCTACATTGTAGCAATTTAATGATACGTACAGACTTCCAAAATAAATTCAATGAATGTAAAACACAGCTTTAATATTTTTCTCTAAACACATCTTGTCATTCTACTAGGTGTTGCAGATTTTGATCGGCAAATTCAGGAGAATGATAGTAAGCATCAAGAGGATGAAATATTGTAATAGAACATGGAATCACCCACAATGTTTAGTGTGAGAAATTTGCAAAGATACTTGTATAAGGGGTGTGACGTCAAATGGAATAAAAGGAGTCAAGTAGGGCTATGTAGAGAAACTAGAGATTGTAGTAGGGGCTAAGTAGAGAAACATTTTATGGGAAGTAGGAATACGATGCATTTCAATTCAACACAGAGGGCTGTGGAGTCAGAGGTGAAATGAGATTCCAGAAATTTTAACTCTAGGCTGACTAATATACTATTGTTGCCTTTTGGTTAAAATTTCCAGGTGAAGACCTTTGAAAGTTCGGCGCCGTCTATTTATACTTTTGCAGTTCACGCCCCAGCCCATGTAAAAATCAATAAAATCTGGCACAGTCTGACTCTACACCTAATATGCAATTAGTATTTTTAAAAAAGAATGCTGCATACATAATTATGGTAAAGTCTTACCTTATGTTTCAGATTACGATGAGTTTACAAGCCATAGAATACAGAATAGCAAAATTAGTCTTTACTTAGATTCATTGTTTATATTTAAAATTACATATAATCGGTTTAATTTCAAACTATTTAAGAAGAAAAAAGCTGGAGTCTGAGTGCTTGTTTTTTAGCAACTCTGAAACTTTTTAGCTCAAAAAAGCGCCTGACTCAGACTCCGAGCCCTGGTTCAATATCAGTGTCAAAAATGAGATAATGGGATATTCTTATAGGAATTATTCTAAGTTGCGTCCACCAAACACACCCTACACAGACATGTTCAAACATATTTCCTATGCTTGTGATGCCTGCTGAAACTATGATGATCCATGCTGTCAGATTCTCCATTGTATCCACAGCTGTCTGATAAACAACAGATTTCAGATGGCCCTATTTGAAAAATCCAATGGATTTACTGAAGACTTTTTTCGCGATTTTCAAGTGCTAAACTTGGATTGCGATTCCATATTCTTTGGTATATTTTCATCCTCCTGATGCCTACTATCGTCCCTTTGAACTTGTCTGTCAAATTTGGCAGTGGTCTGTATATCATAAATGTTAAACTGGAATATTATATAATAATTTTAAGTATAATTGGAATTTAATCTTGTATTTCCTTTTCCCTCCCCCTAGATGTTGTTACGTTATTCTTCCCGACTACCACTAATGAGGACCTTACGGAACCCATACAGACAGGGCTACGACATTGCAAAGAAAGCCTGCCGAAGAGGAGTGTTGACTAAAATTAATGTACACTTTTCTTTTGATAATTTTTGTAAATTTAATTTGCTTAGCACTTAGTTATTTTTCAGATTTTGTTAATATAGCTTGGTTTAAAAAACTGTTTATTAATGTACGAAAATTGATTGATTCCCCTTACATAAAAATGTTAGACAAAATATGCAACTAAGATATAACTTTTTTAAGATATAACTTTATAACTTTTTTTTTCTTTTCTCCATGTAAATGAAGAAAAAACTTCAGTAAGTTTTTAAAATACACAGAGAAAATCTCAGCAAAATAAAATCTCATTTTGATGATATTAGCATTTAAATATTTACAATTTATGCAGATTTTTGTCCAAAATTTTATGAAAATATGATGTAACAAATAACAGATTAGCCCTAATGACGAACTTTTATATGCAACACATAGAAAAAACTGCACCAAAAAAAACTGAAAGGAAATTTTATTTTCTAATTATAACTGAACCAAAACTGCATCTCTACACATAAAAGTATTCACTTATGCATGTTTCTGTTATATATTTCAAATTAAACTAAAATTGTCCATATAAATACTAGTTTAATAGCTTTTTCTGTTTCTTACATCCAAATTGTATTTTTGCCTTATTCCATCACAAAAATTTCATAAAGGAAGAATTACTACTCAGAAATAGTAGGCAACCATGTTTCTATTTCAAAATTTTTGAGAACACGCAAAGTGTTGATATATTTTTTCTTTGTCATACCACATGAATAAAATTAAAAATGTATGCAATGTAGACTCTATGAACTGCAGTAGGGTTGCTACATCACCTGGAAAAGTCTTGGAATAAAGAAATTTGCTGATGTTGAATTCCAGTATTTTATTCAAAATCTGTGACATATGGGGAATTTAACATAAAAAATGTTCAAGCTTTTACCTGTGATATTTCATTTAATTTGCCCTCATCCAGGAATTCCTACTTGTGCCATACCCATCTCTACACAGTTTTAAAATTCTAAAACTAATGTATTACATTATTATTTTTGAGTGATGCAATATTTATTTTACATTAACTTTTTATTTATTTTTTAATAAATTGAAAAATTATAAATTTATTCCATATGGTTAGCAGTTCTGCTATTCCTGCTACAACCAAAGGAAAGAAAGTGGGACGTGGGGGTAGGTAATGGTGGCAAGAAAAGTAAGATCTTAAGCGGCTACTTCAGTCATTTGAAGGCCTGCTTGCTAATGCTAATCCTGTAGAAGAAGCAATGAGTGTTTTATGCCTTCTATGTGTGTGCTTAATTCGATATTTTTGGCTAATATTTAGTGTTTCGAGTTACTTTATGTTAAAATCATATTGTGGTTTAAATGGATAAGTGGTTGAAAACTGGAATCGTAAAGAGAACTTCATATAACTATGGTAACTAGTATAATAACATTACTGACGAAGGAAAAGAAAAAAAAAATATTTGTGACGGGTTTTGCGAGAAGGTGTACGCATAAATAAAAAGGCGAGACAAGGGGTACGGGCGAGAGAAGAGCTTGGGAACCACTGCTTTAGATAAATGCAATTAAGTACAACTTGCACAAACTATACGTAAGTGTTGCTCTACACTCACTGCTGGACTATAAAGGCTGGAAAGATCAATGTTTCCTCTCAGTGTTGCCAATGTCCCTAACAGTAATCTTTTTTTTTTGTAAAAACTCTGTATTATTAAAATGAAATAACACTTATTTTTACATTATTTCATTTTATTATTTTAATAACACTTTTAACATACTGAAAATTATATCTTTAAAAATTATTATTTGTAAAATTATATATCTGTATTGTATTAAAAACAATTTATGTTATACACCTACGTAAAGAAAAAAATATATTGAAGAACATTATATCTGAAAATTTTAAATGATAAAACATTTAAAAACTTTACTTGAAGAAAAAAAAAGTTGTAGTCAGAAAAATGTAACATTGGACAAATCTTGAAATATTACTACAGGAAAATAAATACAATATGCCACTTTTTTTTCAACCCAAATCTTTTCTTTTTTATATATATATGCTAGGGTATCTATAACATTTATCCATGAGACTAACCAAAATATAGTCTATCGAAGAAAAAAAATGAAGAATTGAAAATAAAAGGTTTCCTGATGTTTACGAGAGTATAGTACACATCATTGGAGTTTGATTGTTTAGGATTTCAAATAAAACACGCTATATATATTTCTCTTTCTATTTAAAAAAAATTCTGTTAGCTTTAAAATATTTGTTTCTTTTCTAAAAATGTTACAAAAATATTTAGTTATTAAAATATTATTTCATATATTAGTGTTGTACATAAATAAGTAAATAAATATAAATATGCATACAAATATATATTGCCAGACATATTTTAAGGAGACAAATAATCAGATAATCACAGATCTGTTTGGTTCACCTGTTTGATCTCCTGTTTCGTTTTTCTACGAAGTTCTGATTATTTTAATATAATTTAGAATCTATGTTTACTGTTTGTTTAATTGATTCGTGTTTAAATATTGGTTGAATATATCAAACAACATGATTTTTTTTTCTTTTTTTGCCTATTTAATGTATTTTAAATATACCAACTTTATTTTTTTAACAAAAAGCGTTTATAACATTATTGTAGTTCTTACACGTGTTTTTAATTTATTTTTAATTATTTTTTCACTTATTAACATATGTAAATTTATGATGATGTTAGGTGTCATTGATGTCATTTAGGTAAATTTTGTAATTAAACCTATGATCCTGTTTTTTTATAGAACATTTAACCCTTTATATCCTGAATTAATTTTCCAGCTACTTTTTAGATGCTCAGAATCCTCGATTATTCCCACCAGTTATTTTTTTTTTTTGTAAAGTTTTCCTTATCTAATCATAGCATTTTTGCGATTCAATTAGGTGAAAATTTCTCATTTGAAAAACCGGTGGTAACAGATTAAAAAATCTGTAAAAGACGCTCGTCGCGAAGGGGTTAAAGTGGTACTTATAAGTACCGTCAGGATAAAAAGGGTTAAACAAACATCTATCAAACAGGAAATTAAACATATATCTTAAATTAATTTAAAACAATCAAAACATCTTAAAAAAACGAAACAACAATCTATTGGATGGCTAAAAATTCATGCTTATATAGTTCCTTTGTGCTAATTAATAGTTTTAAAAGCTCTATTGTTAACATTTTATTTTGCTGATCCATATAGTTTAGCTGATTTATATAGTTTAGCTGATTCATATCATTTAGCTGATTCCCTTCTAGTTACTATGTTAATATAATATTTCTAAATTTTATATATATATTTTTTTAGTTTAATGTTCTCATTATTCAGATCATTTTTAGCGGACAAAGTATGCATTCATTCATTTTCTAAATAAATTACAAACCTAATGAGTTGTTAAATATACTCAGATGCATATAAATTATGTGTTAAGCATACAGTGAGTCACAGGTGTTATTATTAGGTACAAATCATGTAAACTTGATCACGTTTCAATATCTTTCATGTTTTAACCTAATCTTTCATAAGTCATCAGTGAAACACGAGAACGATTTTAAAAATGACAGACATAAATGTTTTATAGATATTTGGAATAAACATCACAAATAAAAATGCATTTAAACAATCATATGCAGAACCTATCAGTATTATTTTTAGAAAAATTGTACCGACCATCGGTAATTTTTAAGGCCATTCGATCTCAAATTCAAATTGCTAGAGCTATAAAATTAAAAACATTCCAGAAATTGTTTCGTGACTTTTATAATTCCTTTTACCTATAACAAAAATATTGTGTTTAGATTATAGGGTAATTACTCGATAAAATAATACGACTCTCAATAATTCGTACTCTGATAATTTAAAACATTTGATTAATTCGGACAAATCGTGAAGTTTTGGAATATTTGCTTTAGAAGTAATGCTAAATCTAATGTGTTAATTATTATTTGTTTTCACATCGGTTAATTTAAACTAAAAATTTAATAATTAAAAAAAAATGCTAGTGCGTATATCACTTGTTTTCTTACCTACAAAAATGAATATTATAATGTGACACTGCTATATGCCATTACGGCTGATCTGAAACCCAAAGGAGTTACTTTCAGACACATTTCTGAATTCATTTTTGTTCGGAAACTCATTTAATTGACAGGTGTTCTTATTTAGAAACTATGTTATAGAATGGTGTTTCCTATTGTTTTGTAAAAGCATACTATCTCATAGAAAATATCGTCATATTTGGCACTTTAAACCGAATTCCCAGGCGCCACAACGCGAGAAAGGAGAAAAACCTGTCGTCACGGAACCATAATCGCTTATAACTCGATAAGTAATTGATATATCAAAAAATGAAAAACACCATTCGAATGCAAATAGTTACGACAAACAGGACTGCAAGTGCTATGCTTTTGCGTTTAAAAATGAATCCGTAAAAGTGTCTGAAAATTTCGCGTTACTGAGGTGGTATATATGGGAAAATATATTTTTTTTTAGAACCGCCTTAACAATCTGTATGCTAAGTGGAATGCTTTGAAACGGGCTAGATAATACGAGGGTGGTTGATAAATTGCCAGCCTGACAGTAAAATCACAAGATTTTTGACATAATTTCATATTATTTTTCAATGTAGTCCCATTGCAACTTAACACATTTAAGACACATTCTTGTAGGCGAGTTCTTTAGTGCATCCCTGTACGAGGGTGGTTCGAAAAATTCTCGACCTGACAAAAAAAATACAAGATTTTTGACAGTATTTCATTTTATTTTTCCGCTTGCAACACAATACAGAAGACTCTTGAGAAATGTTTATTCTTTGTCGTTTTTGTTCGACGTTCAACAAACGCGGCACGCATCGAGAGGATAGCTTTTTCATACCCAAAACATCGTGTAAAATGTAGTGAATACGGTCTATCGAGATGTTTGCAACGTCAGCAAGTTCACGTATCTTCAATCGGCGATCATTCAATACGGCATTCGGAATTTTTCAGACGATTTCGTCGGTCATAAAGGTTTTTGGGCGTCTCGAGCGTTCATCATCGGGAATTGATTTCCTACCATGTTTAAATTCTACAGCCCATTTTTTTTATCGTCAACTATGAAGAACAAGAATCTTTTAAGGTGGAATGTAACTCTTTTTGTATGTCCGTGGGGGGTTAATCCTTTTTTAAAAAACTATTTTATGACAGCTCAAACTTATTTTTTTTCTATTTTTAGAAAATTTCAAAACTTGTTTACTTTACTTTATCGCCCAGCAATAACAAATAAACTCATGCATCATACTTTACAAACATAATTTTCATTTCGTAATACTTGTTCTTTCTCTGTTTCAGGCCGAGAACTTATCAAACTACCCTCATAAACTACTTCCATTTGAGATTAACAGATGAAGTAGAAACGCATCGCGCAGAAGTTTGTAACAACATGCTGCCAGAATTTTTCATTTTCAAAGAAAATTAATTTGTGAAAATGTAATTTTTTCTACATATGTAGCAGTAGATAACGATTTCGAAATTTGTGTGAAATAACAAGAATAAATTATTAAAACTATTCCAGGAAAAGAGCCAGAAAAGATAACTGATTCAGAATATGACTCTGGGTCATGTGATGGAATTTCCATTCCTTAAACACCCTAATGAAAGATCAGTGATGGATGCAATTCATGCTTAATTTTGGGAAGTCTTCAACAGAAAAAGAATTGAATCACATATTTGAAGATTACATATTATTAAGAATTGAATCACATATTTGAAGATTACATATTATTAAGAATTGAATCACATATCACATATTTGTTTCCCATAAGACATTTTCGTTCAATATGTATTTAAATTTCTAATTTTCTTTTTAATAGCGCATTACGTTTTTAATTGATTATTTTCCATATTTTTGTCTGAATTGTTTGATAACAATGCATTCAGTATATAAAATGCAGATGCATAACCTATTAGTATTACATTTAAAGTATGTTTGTCCCCAATAGGTAAAATTTTTCAGTTCATTTGATCACATATAAAATTTACCGCAGCTATCAAAATGTAAAACTTCAGAAACACATTCTTCTTCTGTTTTTGTTTATCTTTGATACTAAAAATTTTTCATCAATCTCTAACTATACAACTATACTTCTATATAATACTATACTTCATTTCTGCATACATAAATAGCTTCGCATGGAATACAGCCAAATAAATTTTACAAACAAAATGCGAACAAATTACAAACAAATACAAACAAACAAAACATTACAAACAAATTTTACGTGCAATAAATCAGTGAAATTTTGGGCTTTACAGATTTAACTTTTAGGTAGCTTTCAATACTAAAAAGTATAAAGCTACCTATTGCAGCCGTTCGGAGGAAAGCAGTTCCGGAAAATTTCGATATATTTTCACCGATCATGACCCCCAGACCCCAAAACCAACCTCCGCTCAAATGTTGATTTATATATATATATATATATATATATATCTGACCTATGTCATACGATAACGCTCGTATTTATAAATCGATTTTGATGAAACTAATTGTGTGTATTCAGCTCACCAATGTCTCGACCGAGTTCGTTGGCCAGCTTGGTCCGCCATTTTGTTTCAAGATGGCGGCCATTTAAAAATTAATTAAAATAAATATACAAAAAAATTACAAATTCAAATTTATTTTTTAATTACGTGTTAGGCCTTGATACAAGGATTCCAGAGCATTTTTTGGTTTACCTCTAACTTAAAAGATGGCTGAGATAGAGCAGTTTGAAATTCTAGGGTGGCTGATAATAGGTAGCTTTCAATACAAAAAAGTATAAAGCTACCTATTGCAGCCGTTCGGAGGAAAGCAGTTCCGGAAAATTTTGATATATTTTCACCGATCATGACCCTCAGACCCCAAAACCACCCTCCGTTCAAATGTTGATTTATATATATATATATATGTATATATCTCCATATATATATATATATATATATGACCTATGTCATACGATAACGCCCGTATTTATGAATCGATTTTGATGAAACTAATTGTGTGTATTAAGGTCACAAATGTCTCGACCGAGTTCGTTAGCCAGCTTGGTCCGCCATCTTGTTTCAAGATGGCGGCCATTTAAAGATTTAAATTAACTTAAAATCTGAAATAAATAAACAAAAAATTTAAAAATTCAAATTTATTTTTTAATTACGTGTTAGGCCTTGATACAAGGATTCCAGAGCATTTTTTGTTTTACCTCTATCTTAAAAAATGGCTGAGATACAGCAGTTTGAAATTCTAGGGTGGCTGACATTTTGAAACAAGACAGCACATTGCAAAACTTTTCATTGTTGTAATCATTTTCCCAATCACACGCATAAAACTATATATTCATATCCGTTAGCGCCAAATTCTTGCCAAACTTGGCGACATTTGGCGAAATATCGCCAAATTTGGCGACCAAAATAAGTTTTCATAAATGAAGCCAATTTGGCTATAGCTCAATAATTTGGCGAATTTCTTATTCAAATTCAGTATTAACGAATCTTTTGTAAATGTTTTCTTTGCATTTTAGCTTGCTGTTTTCGTGTAACATTAGCTAAAATTTTAAAACGAAGACATAGGAAAGCTACCTTTTCCTCCCGGTACAGGCCGGAAGGACTTTTTTGAAACAAAACAGCACATTAACGCCATTACTTGCAAATTATTTTCTTTCATTGTTGTAATAATTTTCCCAATCATACGCATAAAACTATATATTCATATCCGTTAGCGCCAAAATTGGCGACATTTGGCGAAATATCGCCACATTTGGCGACCAAAATAAGTCTTCATAAATGAAGCCAATTTGGTTATTGCTCAATAATTTGGCGAATTTCTTATTCAAATTCAGTATTAACGAATCTTTTGTAAACGTTTCTTTGCATTTTAACTTGCTGTTTTCGTGTAACATTAGCTAAAATTTTAAAACGAAGATATAAGAAAGCTACCTTTTCCTCCCGGTACAGGCCGGAAGGACTTTTTTTTTCTATTTAGAGTAAAAAATTCTTTTGGGTTTAATAATATTAAAAGCAGTTGCCTAAATTGCAAAAGATTACATTAACTGTAATCAAACATATCACAATAGGCTTATGGAAAATTTTTACGACAGATAGATAATGTCATATTACAACAGGATTACAACATACGTACCAACTTTTTATAGTATTATTTATGTTTTATCACAAATTATTCATTCGGAAATGTCACACCTGTTTTAAATTTAAAAAGTGAAACATTTGCTGGAAGAAAAAGAATCGCTAACAGTGTAAAGAGAATTAAGTTAACTTTTATTATTATTATTATTGTTATTATTACTAAATGCTGAAACCTAAATGAAGTCATAATAATAACTGTATAGACATAAACTACCATTATTACATACGTATAATGATAAATATATGTGCTAAGACTAAAAAATGTTAAATAAAAGACATGTCTTACTAATAGGACGTCATACCCAAAAGGGTAAATTCTTTTAATATAAATACATATTTATGTTACAAAATAATGATAAATATATGGAAATAAGTTTGTATAGAAGGCTTATTTCATCTTGAGAAATATAAGCGATAAGCATGTGTATTTGTTTAAAAAATTGTTAGAAAAAGCCTTTTTTCTGTTAAAAACGTAGGACTTTTAAACCTTCAAAAAATTCAATCTTTGCAAAATATTAAAAATCAGTTCCGAACACTTTAAAACAAAATGAATGATACTCTTAATAGTTCTTAAATATGAATATCATTAAAGAAAGAACTTTAAAGTCATTTTTCTCAAAATGTGATTTGTGGGCATTTCGCGCAGGGTAGTTAAAAAACTTTTAACTATTTTTTCATGAAATTCTTAGTGTATGTAGGCTCTATAAAGTGTGCCTAAATTTTCCTCTTTCTGTCATGGAATATTTTTTTTTTTTGTTCTTGGTGTTATATCGTTAAAATTTTAAATATTTTACATAAACTAGATACAGTTTTGTTTCTCAAGCATGAAAAAGAAATAAATGAACATTTTGTTAGGTTCAATGTAAGCACAAGACTCTCAAGTACAATTATATGCACAAAGTATTGTTTTACATGCAGACATTCTTTTGTAATCATGCGCAACTACTGATTCCAATTTTTTGCTCGACAAGTTTAATAACTCCTGTTTTAACTAATTTTACCCAATATGATCTGAAAAAAAATATATGAAACGAAAGAAGAAACATGTAACTATTAACCACCTTCAAAAATTGTGTTTTTGTAATGCATACTTTTTAAGATATAAAATGACAAAAATGTTTTTTCTTCACTTTTTGACATTTTAAAAGTTCTGTAACCCCCCTTAACAGGGCACAAATGTGTAGAAAACGTTTATGGTTTTATGGTTTTATGATAATTATGGTGTTTAATGAATTATTTATGAACAACTATGTAACGATTCCTGTAAAGCACGAACAAGCCAAATACACACTCATATATATATATATATATATATATATATATATATATATATATATATATATATATATATATATATATATTACTAGCACTAATATATTCTTCTAAAAATTAACTTGTTTTCTTTTACTATTAGACTAGACTTTTTGCACTTTTACCTTTTTCATTTTCTTGCCTGAATCGTATTTATTCCATATTTAACTCGCCATTGGATTTTTTGCCGCCTATATGAATTATCATCTGCTAACCAATCTCCCCTTGCAAATAAAATGGGAAAATTCCATGTAACTAGCCTTAAATGTTTCTCCACCACCATAGTTGAGTAACAATATGTCTCATTTTATTATTATTATTATTATTATTATTATTATTATTATTATTATTATTATTATTAGGTACATTTTTATAAACAAAGTTGAAATTCGTGGAAAAGTCTACGAAACGATTACTAATATCAGTTCATTTTAAACCTTTCTGTATTTGGCGATGTTCGTGAGAAAAATGCATAATTTCAGTAAACTGTAATCCTCATTAAAAAGTAATATTTGAATATTAAATGAAAATTGTTTCTTGCTTTCCATTTCCTGTATGCTGGGACCGGCAGAAAAAGGCTGAACGTGACCAATAGCGTTCGGAAGAAAGGCGCGACTACTCTCGGGTTAATCTATGTGAGCTAAAAAAAATGAAGCTATTTAAGGAATATATTAAATTAATTCATTAATTTAAACAAAACAGAAAAAGTTTTCTTTTTGCTTCATTAAATCATATAAGATTTTTTTATTAATAGAAAAAAATCAAACATTTTTATTATATATATATATATATATTACCTAAACGTTTTTCTGCAAAAAATGCACCTGGAAAATTCATTATTTGCATTAAAAAAGGCAAATTTACAATATTTGTCACAGCTCGAACAGCAAACGATTGCCAATAATCTAACTCCAAGTAGAAACGATGAAATATATATATATATATATAAATTCCTGCCAAACTTTTTGCCATTACCTGCATAAGATTCATAGTCAATAAATTTGAAATAAGAAGACATTTTCCAAATAGTCAAGAATTTTTATCCCAGATTATTAAATCAATATAAAAACGAAATTTAAATAAAATTCTTTGATTCTGAAATTGCATTCTTTCAATTAATAACAGTATAGCTGCATTTGTGACAGCTGCAATTTATTATCCTTTGTAAGATAAGATGAAAATTATTTAAATATTTTTAACGTATCGGCCTTTTATATCCATTCATTTCAAAAGAATTTTTCAGATAAGTTGCAGGAATCATTTATTCCAAAATGCAAAAGTTACAGACATGATAACTGAAAAAAAAAATAGATGGTTTAACTTATCATATTACAAACGTCATATACGTCTTACTAATAAATTATTTAAATTATGAGTGTTTTTTTTTTTCATTTTTGTATTACGTTCGAAAATGTCAGGAAAAATACGTAATAATTGAAAAAATTTCCAATGGAAAGCAGGGTCTCAAAAATGCAGAATGCCGTATTCTAGGATACAAAGTTTTCCTTAATAACCTTAACAAGTAAAAATATATTTAAATGAAATTTTCAACAATCTTACATTAATTTGTGTTAAATGATATAAAAGCCTGACATTTGCTGTAGGTTAGCAGCATCCTCATCCAAAACAACACTGTGCTAGACTCTCCATATTTTGAAATTGTTCGAAAGTCCGTAATATGTCCGCAACTAAATTCAAGTGCATTCCTACATCTTTTAATGATGATAATCATATATTTCTTTTAAATGCTAAAAGGTGTAAATTAACAACATAATAAATACACGCTAAAATAACTTTTATTAGGTTGTTTGACATGTTTCGGCTCACTCCGAGCCATTTTCAAAAACAAATGAGAATATTCCATAATTGCACGGCCTTTGAAGTTATTATTTAAAATGCTATTATTTAATTTTCATGTACTTTTTAAAAATTACGCACGTTATCTTTTATTTTTACTTGGTTGTTTATTTTCATATCTGTAACCATAGAGTAACTCGAGCCACAATTTCGGTAAGTCAAAAGATGCTGCATCGTTACATATTGTATTTTTGCGTGCTAGTATCTCTATGGTTTTTCTTATTATGGATGAATAGTATAGACTTGTGGGAAAAGATATTTTACTTTCATTGAAATTTATTTGGATGGTTTCTGCTTGAAATAATCTTGCCAGGGCTGTGGTTTTTGTATTATTCTTAATATCAGCTATATGCTCCTTTTTTCTGTAATTAAGTATATATTTTTCTGTAATTTATTATATTGATGATGATCACTTTCTGCTTAAAGCAAGGTAATGCCATTACAATAATGTTCCTCGTTGTTTGCGTTATTAACGAAAACCCACGTACGACTTGAAGCGAAACACCCTGTAATTTTGACTAAATATTTGAATTGCCATCCTGAGTTTCATAGCAAATTTTGTTTATCTCGACTTGAACTATAAGCCTTTCGAGCTTGTTTCCGGAATAACTGAAACCCTGTATATTTACTTTTTAAAAGCTATGCTGAAAAACAAACTTGCTAATTACTGTCTCAACCAGAAAATACTTCATAACAAGGTGTAAAATTTTAAGATATTTTTAAAGTTCCGAAATATTTTTTCCTATAAAACTAATGTAGGTTTCAGAAAATACTTTCAAATATCAAGTTTTAAATAATATTTTATGGAATTTTAAGCAAATTGAAAATAGATTACATCAAAGATAAGATTTATTTACCATATCACTGTATTCGGAAAAAAAGTAACTAACCCTGCTATCGCTGTCGCTGATATAATTGAATTTATTGCGACCAGCACTCTTTCTGGGTCTATATTAAAAATAGTATTGCATATAAAATATGAAAACTCTTAGTTTCATAAAGACATGTATGGTAAACACGCTACAGAAGACAGTTTTTAAATCAATAAATTATTTTAAGCGCTATTTAATGTTGAAATCTGTCAAAATAGTTCAGTTAAAAATGTTTTGTAGGATCAAACACTATGCGTAGCAGGTTAACCATCTATTGCAGGCACATACGGGACCTCATGGTGGTGTGCAGTGACCATTCATTTTTAAAATTTGTTTTTTTTTCTTAAATTTTTTATTTAAATTGTCATCATCTAAATAAAGATTTTTGTAACGTTTCAAAAAAATAATTTTTTTAACTGGTATTGCCATATTTAAAAAAAAGCGCATATAATAATGTTTCCAAACATTTTAAAATTGAAAAATATATTTAAACGTCAATATTAAAAGAGAATGAATAATTTAAAATAATTAATCTATTACGTACTAAAAGTACATTTAATGGTGAAAATTATATAATTAAAAATTTGAAATAATAAAATTTCTAAACACTTTTTAATTCACAAAATATTTACACGCGTGAAAATTAATATTTAAAGAAAACTTTAAAATAAGTAAATTAATACGCGCAAAAAGCATTAAATTGGGAAAATAACGTGATACCTAAAGCAATATTTTTTAAAAGTCATATTCAAAACAATTTTCTTATATCGTCTAAAATTACCGCATTAAAATTATTTGAACTGTTACTTTATGTTATGGTATTTAATGTTAATGTATCACGGAGATTGATTTTTGTAGTGCTCGTAACATTTTCTATAAGAAATGGGGAACCTCAATAACTTGAGCACAAAATATCTGGACATTCTCGGAAACTATGGTTATTCTGAAAACTTCCTTTATCTTTATCTTTAAGTTTTATTTCAATAAAATGAAAAGTCAGAAAACTATTAAACTATATATGCTTGTATGCACTAAAAAGTCTCTTTTCTTCAGTTTCGAGAAACTTTACGATAGTTAGGTTAGCAACAAATATGCAAAACCGTTAGTTTGATTATATACGGAAATTTACAGTTTTTCTCCTTCTTAAATTGTTATCTATATCTTTATAAATTGATCTATCAAAAAAATATTAAATTTAACAATTTTAGCTAATTGTAAATTTTATTTCTAATCTGAACTTCAAATTTATTTATCTTGTTTATTAAAAAAGTAAAACAAATGATTTTTTAAACTTATTTTCGATAAATTATATCATACATTATATGAAAGTAGAACAATTATTTTGCAAGTACTTTGTAACACACACAAAAAAACCAGATTTGTTTTCACATAAATAAAAAAAATATATCAACCCAGAAAAAAAAGTAAAATACGGACATTTGACATTGGGAAGAATGAGATGTATATGATAGCGATTTGTAATGTTTACAAAAGTTATAAATTTAAATAATTATTTTAAATTAGTTAAGCTGGTAAGAATGTTTTTTATTTTTTTCTACAGGACAATGCAGAATTTTCGACATAAGTTTGAAGATAAATTTTAACATGTATAAAAAGGAGTTTCTTTTCCTTTTTTTAAAAAATTAGATCCTAATAGCTTTGCTCTCCAAACCCCGTCCAGACCCCGGAAGCTCAAAAACACATTAATTTTAATTTGTCATTTAAAAGATTACCGGTAATTGTAATTAACTTTTAAGACAGTTTGAACGACATAATCACAAAAAAGTAAACTTTTATTCTAGAAGTTATTATAAAAGTACAGGAGGCAGCGATATTTATTACTTACAAAGTTTGTACTTCCTGATTTTCAAATGTGTGGAAGTTGTTACTTAATCGATCACGAAAAGAGCCATCAGCTGTCACGCCAACATTGGTTGCGGCTTAGGGAACCGACAAATTCACCCAGTCAAAGGAATATAAATGGCAATCCGATTACAAAAGATTGCGACTGGTTGTGATTATGTTGTTCAAACTTTCTTAAAGGGTAATTACAACTACCGGTAATCTTTTAAATAACAAATTAAAATTAATGTGTTTTTGAGCATTCGGGATCTGGACGGGATTTGGAGAGCAAAGCTGTTAGGGTCTAATTTAAAAAAATGAAACTCCTTTTTATGCATGTTAAAAATTTTCTTCTAATTTCTGTCGAAAATTCCGCATTGTCCTGCAGAAAAAAATAAAATAATTTAAAACACTCTTACCAGCTGAACTAGTTTTAAAACAATGATTTAAATTTATAACTTTTGTAAACATTACAAATTTGTATCATAAATCTTATTATTCCCAATATAAAATGTCCGTATTTTAGTTTTTTTTTTTTTCCGGGATGATACTTTTTTTACTTATGAGATTACAAACCTGGTCTTTATTTGTGTGTCACAAAGTACTTGTAAAGTAATTGTTCTGCTCTCATATAATATAGGACATAATTTAACGAAAATAAGTTGAAAAAAATCATTTGTTTTACGTTTTTAATAAAACAAAATAAATAAATTTGAAGTTCACTTTAGAAATAAAATTTTACAATTAACTAAAATTGTGAAATTTAATAATTTTTTGATAGATCAATTTATAGATATCTCTATATCAAGATATAGATAACTATTTTAATAAGGAGAAAAACTGTAAATTTTCGTATGTAATCAAACTCACGGTTTTGCATATTTGTTGCTAATCTAATTCTCGTAAAGTTTCTCGAAACTGAAGAAAAGAGACTTTTTAGTGCATACAGGCATATCTAGTTTGTTTTTTAACTTTTTATTTTATTAAAATAAAACGAAAGATAAAGATAAAGGGAGCTTTCAGAATAACCATACTTTATGAGAATGCCCAGATATTTTTGCCCAAGATATTCAGGTTCTCCATTTCTTTTAGAAAATGTTACAAGCACTGCATAAATCAATCTCGGGGATACATTAACATCTAATACCATAACATAAAGTAACAACTTAAGCAATTTTAATGTGATAAGTTAGTAAGTTAACTTTTGTAATTAGTGAAAACTATTTATTCTAAATGATAAACATACTCGTATTGAATATTAAGTGTTAAGAATTTAGACTACACTTTTGTTTTGTTTATTAATATATCTATTTATGAAAAAAACTCTTTTTTTATAAACAAACAAACATCTGTAAGAAGATCCTCCTATAATAATTGCCGTGCTTTCATATATGTTATTACAAACCTAAAAAATAATGAAAATTATTGAAATCTGAGTCGAGAAGACGTGTGTGAGAGATACGTACAGGGATGACGAAGATGCCAACCGACAACAAGGTCCAGAAAAGCAGGTGCGATAATGCAGTGGAAACGCATTTTTAGGGAGGAGAAAGAGCGGAGAGCAAAGTTGTGCGCATTATATATTTATTTACACAAGAACGGAATGTGATGGCGTACCGTTTCTGCTAACCCTCCGAAAACGGAAAAACTCATGTAGTTACTGTCAGAGTCCAAGTTTCATAGTTATGGTCTTGTAATAGGCTTACGTGAGAGAAAAATAAGATAATATTCCGTCCCCGATATATTTTAATAAACTCAGATTGTTCAAGAAAGCTGTTGAAGTTCTAACAGAAACACAAAATTGATTCCTGATTCAAGAAACTGAGCAATGTATGGTAATAATGAAAACTCGTATAATTTGGAAAGATTTTATACTGAAAATATTTACCGGAAAAAATATTTTGTAAAGTGTAAAATTTAAATTATTAAATATTTTAAAGTTGTTGAGACATATGTGACTTGATGAGTCAAGCTGTTTAACTGCTCTTTTGGGGCGGTTAGAAAGGTCAAATTTTAAAAATAAAACGCACGCATTGTTGATTAACATCCATAATGTTCTTGATGCTGATATTTTAATTTATCCTGTAGTCACTAATTTCCAAAATTAGGAAGGCAGTCACTTTGTGGGCCTGGACATCAGAATACTCATATGCCGTCGATAGTTGAAAGAATCCACTTTTATTTCATTTGTGGTTTCAGATTTTGTTGAAGAAAAAAGAAAAATATAATAATGTGAAATCACCTTTTGTATGTTTTCCTAAATTTCATATATAAGAACGTCTTGAGAGAACAAGTTTATAAACATTAGAATGAAATTACGAATTATATAAAATAATGGAAATGTAAGCGACTGTATATTTTTATTCTTATTTCTTTGCGGTTTCCTCGCATGAATAATGTACACAGAAGATTTTTTTCTTCGAAATGAAGAAAAGAAGTTTCAGTCGCATTCAGCATCATCTTCTTTCCCGTTTTCTTATATTTATTCTTATTTAAAACAAAAGAATGTATTAAAAATTTAAACTGTTTCGGAGCACTGAGACAAAAATAAGTAAACACAATTTGGTAAAGTGAAATTTTCTTTCGAAAGTATTCAAATATTTTGTCTGTCAAATATGCTGTTTGGTTATAGCTTTAGAAAGTTTTAAAACCACTTCTAATATCATCCACATTTTAGATAGATGGTATGTTCGAAGTTATATAATTATTTCTCTGATTCGGCTCTATTTTGAAAAAAAAAACATGTGTCTAACTTCGTTTTAAAATGTTAAATACATATTATAAAAGGACTCAGAAACAGTGATAATCAGGCGTCCTATTACTTTTCATTTGACTTATTTTAATAGAATTAACATAAAGCACCTTTCTGTAGTTGTTCTTTCAGCTTTTTCCGCCAGTGTACTATAAGAAATTACAAATTATCCATGCTTGCGTAAACATATTGTTTTTAAATACTGTTTTGTCCTTGTATGAGTTCATATGTGTCAGATACAGGTCATTAACTATTTTTCTCCTAGATGGAATTAACGCTATATAGCATGTATTCACAGGTGCGCTACACAGAGAGTGTAGGACTAAAAGAACGAACGCAAAAATTTGCACATAACAGTGTAGTAAAGGTCAGTCACATTGGACTACATGATAACCTATAGCTATCAATTTATTACTTTTCATTAAATTTATTTTAATAGAATTAACATAAAGCACCTTTCTGTAGTTGTTCTTTCAGCTTTTTCCGCCAGTGTACTATAAGAAATTACAAATTATCCATGCTTGCGTAAACATATTGTTTTTAAATACTGTTTTGTCCTTTTATGAGTTCATATGTGTCAGATACAGGTCATTAACTATTTTTCTCCTAGATGGAATTAACGCTATATAGCATGTATTCACAGGTGCGCTACACAGAGAGTGTAGGGCTAAAAGGACGAACGCAAAAATTTGCACATAAAAATGTAGTAAAGGTCAGTCACATTGGACTACATGATAACCTAAAGCTATCAATCTATTACTTTTCATTAAATTTATTTTAATAGATTTAACATAAAGCACCTTTCTGTAGTTCTTCATTCAGTTTTTCCTTGCCAGTGTACTAAGATAAATTACAAACGATCCATACTTCCGTAAACGTACTTTGTCTAAATGCTGTTATTTCCTTGTATGAATTCACTTGTGCAAGACTACGAAGATACGTGGAAAACCATTATACAACAGTTCTTGCTATGATAATGTCATTACGGGGTATCCTTATAACAGCTTTGTATCATACTTACAGAAAATGAAAATGAAACATACAATCTCATTAATTCTAATTTTCCTTTTTCTATTGGTCATTTATTTCAAGAAAATTGATTGACGTATTATATTATTTTCAAATTGAATGAGCTGTTTTCATTTAAATGATAATTTTGTTAAATATTATCTTTATATGTATTAGATATATAATTATACCGCTAGTCTAACTAGACTGTTAGGTGAGAAAACAAAATATGAAAAATCTATTTTTCTAAAAAAAATTAAATTGCGGTAGTTTTAGGTCATGCGTTGGTAATGGTCAATATTTAGAAAATTATTATATTCACCCTTTAACATATTATACTACTAATCTGACTAGTCTGTTAGGTCAGAAAACATAAAAGATAAAAAAATTAATTTTCTTAAAAAAAAAAAAAAAAAAAAAAAAAAAAAAATATATATATATATATATATATATATATATATATATATATATATATATATATATATATATATATATATATATATATATATATATATATATATATATATATACTTTTTTTTAGGTCATTAGTTGGTGATGATAAATATTTAGAAAATTATTATCTTCACTGTTTTCAAGTCAGACGCTAAGAATGTATGTATTGAAAAATTGAAGAAATAAGTATCAGTAGATTAAAATTGTAAATAGCTCCATTTTAAGCAAATTTCTGTACAATAGTTTAATGCCTTATATACAATCGCTCAAAACTTCCAAAATAAATACATTCAGTAATTATAAAAAATACAGTAAAAGGTTTTATATTATTTTCTTAATATTTCGCATTAAAATACAAAATAGTAAACACAGTTAAGTATAAATCTCCATTCTTATACCTTTGCTTTGTGAGTACAAAAGAAATCCCACCATTATTTAAAGGTAAAATTCTAGACTTTTTAAAGCTACCTTTTCAATTCTATATGTTGTGCGTGTCTCTAATGACGTCCGTTTCGAGAGAGATTGAAATACAATAAGCGTTTTCAAAATACTTAAGAGGATATAAAAAGAACGCATCGAATAAATGTCATTGTATGCCACATTACTTTTAACGATACAGAAATAAATATATTTTTCTATGGTTATAAAACTGAAATAAATTGTATAAGTTCTTATGTATTTTGAAGTTACTGTAATAAAAAACAGTTCTAATTTATATGATATATGAGAAAGAGACAATATATGTTTTTCATTTAGAAGGAATTTATATTTTTCATGAAGTTTTTATTTTACATTAACTTTTTGAACTACGAATTTTGTTAGCATACTGGATTATATGCCTGTCATGTCTTTTAACTTTTGCTTACTAATATTTTCGAATAGAAACATTACCCTTATTTAATGACATTTTAGAAAAATCAACATATTATACTACTAGTCTAACTAGTAAGTTAGATCATAAAACATAAAATATGAAAAGATTATTTTTCGAAAACAAACAAACAAATTATGATACTTTGTTTTAGGTCATGAGTTGGTGATGGTAAATATTTAGAAAATTATTATCTTCACTGTTTTCAAGTCATATGCTAAAATCGTATGTTTTGAGAGATTGTTATTTTAGGGTTTTATAGTGAAGTGTGCTTTTGCGAAAGCTGTATCAGTAGATTATGATTGTAAATAGCGCTCCATTTTAAGCAAATTTCAGCACAATAGTTTAATGTCTTATATATAACAATCGCTCAAAATTTCCAAAATAAATACAATCAGTAATTAGAAAAAAATACAGTAAAAGGTTTTATGTTATTTTTTAAATATTTCGTATTAAAATATAAAAAAAAAGTAAACAGTTGAGTATAACTCTCCATTCTTCTACATTTATTTTTGTTTGTGAGTACAAAAGAAAACCCACCATTATTTAAAGGTAAAATTCTAGACTTTTTAAAGCTATCTTTTCAATTTTATATGTTGTGCGTGTCTCTAATGACGTCCGTTTCGAGAGAGTTTGAAATACAATAAGCGATTTCAAAATGCTTAAGAGGATATAAAAAGAACGCATCGAATAAATGCCATTGTATGCCACATTACTTTTAACGATACAGAAATAAATACATTTTTCTATGGTTATAAAACTGAAATAAATTGTGTAAGTTCTTATGTATTTTGAAGTTACTGTAATAAAAAACACTTTTAATTTATATGATATATGAGAAAGAGACAATATATGTTTTTCATTTAGAAGGAATTTATATTTTTCATACTGTTTACATTTTACATTAACTTTTTGAACTACGAAATTTGTTAGCATACTGGATTATATACCGGCCATGTCTCTTAACTTTTGCTTGTTAATATTTTCGAATCGAAACATTACCTTTATTTAATAACAAAATTTTTTAAGAAATCAACATATTATACTACTAGTCTGACTGGTATGTTAGGTAAGAAAACATAAAATATGAAAAGATTATTTTTCTAAAACAAACAAACAAATTATGATACTTTGCTTTAGGTCATGAGTTGGTGATGGTAAACATATAGAAAACTATTATATTCACTGTTTTCAAGTCATACGTTAAAAATGTATGTTTTGAGAGATTGTTATTTTAGGATTTTAAAGTGAAATGTGCTTTTGCGAAAGCTGTATCAGTAGATTGTGATTGTAAATAGCTCCAAAAGCATTTTAAGTAAATGTCTGCATTATAGTTTAATGCCTTATATATTACAATCACTCAAAATCACCAAATTATATACATTCAGTAATTAGAAAAAAATACAATAATGGTTTTATATTATTTTAAATATTTGTCTATAAAAATATAAAAATAGTAAACACAGTTAAGTATAACTCTCCATTCTTATACATTTGATTTGTGAGTACAAAAGAAATCCCACCATTATCTAAAGGTAAAATTCTAGACTTTTTAAAGCTACCTTTTCAATTTTATATGTTGTGCGTGTCTCTAATGACGTCCGTTTCGAGAGAGTTTGAAATACAATAAGCGATTTCAAAATGCTTAAGAGGATATAAAAAGAAGATATCGAATAAATGCCATCGTACGCCACGTTACTTTTAACGATACGGTAATAAATATATTTTTGGATGGTTTTGAAACGAAAATAAATTTTATAAGGTCTTATGTATTTTCAAGTTACAGTAATAAAAAACACTTTGAATTTATGTAATAAGAAATGAGAAAGAAGTAATATATATATTTTTTTTCATTAAGGCAGAACTTATATATTTATAATGTTATCATTTTACATTAATCTTTTGAACTACGAATTTTGTTAGTATACGGGGTTATATGGCTGTCATGTCTCTTACCTTTTGCGAACCAGTATTTTTAAATCGAAATATTACCTTTATTTGATAATTTTTTTTTAATAAATTCAAAGTATTATACTATTGTTCTGAATAGCCTGTCAGGACAGAAAACATAAAATAAGAAAAGATTATTTTTCTAAAACAAACATAAAAAAAATGTGATACTTTGTTTTATGCCATGCGTTGGTGATGGTAAATATTTAAAAATTTATTATCTTCACTGATATCAGTAGAGTTTGATTGCAATTAGCTGCATTTTAAGCAAATTTCTGTATAATAATTTAAAACCTTTTAAATATCAATCACTCAAAACGTCGAAAATAGAAACATTGAGCAAGTAGAAGAAATTACAATAAAAGCTTATATTATTGTTAATTATACGTATATTATTGTTTAAATATTTCGTATTAAAAAATAGAAAGTATGAATACAGTTAAGTATATAACTATCTATTCTTATACATTTTTTTTTGTTTTCCTTTGTGAGTACAAAAGAAATCCCACCGTTATTTAAAGATAACATTCCAGACTTTTTAAAGCTACCTTTTGAATTTTATATTTTATTTTTGTGCGAGTCTCTAATGACGACCGTTTCGAGAGAGTTTGAAATACAATAAGCGATTTCAAATGCTTAAGAGGATATAAAAAGAAAGCATCGAATAAATGCTATCGAACGCCACATTACTTTTAACGATACAGAAATAAATATATTTTTGGATGGTTATGAAACTGCAATAAATTATATAGCTTGATATGTATTTTGAAGTTACTCTAATAAAAACACTTTAAATTTATTTTATAAGACATGAGAAAGAAGCAATATATATATATATTTTTCATTTAGGCAGAACTGATATTTTTATATTGTTTCCATTTTAAATTAACCCTTTGAACTCTGAAGTTTGTTAGTATACGGGGTTACATGTCTGTCACGTTTCTCAACTGTTATGTACCACTATTTTCTAATAGAAATGTTAGCTTTATTTAATGACAAAAATTTAAAAAAATCAACAGAATGATAAAAGTTTACGATCAAATAAATATAACGATTCTATTCAGAAATAGCGATATTCAACGTGGTTTTTTTGTGATAAAAACGTTATATTTGAAAAAGAAGTTAAAAAAATTAAAACATTGCTTTAATGAGACTGGAAATGAAATGAAATGTTATTTTTCTCATTAATAAAAGTACACAAACATTCTATGTTGTATATTGTATTCGTAATCTGAAAACGTTTTCTTCTAGAAGGATTATATACAAGGTGTAACTGAATTGAAGGTGAGAATTTTAAGGGGTAATAATACGTGTCAAGACAAGCAAATTATTTATAGGAAACAGTGACCGCATTTCACTTAATAAATCAACAATTCAGGGTGTCTCACACCAAAGCCTAATCCACATTTCCATTCATAACTGTAACAATAATGAAAATATTTTAACGAAATATTCAACAAAATAACTTTTTCTTCTGTGAAATGACGTGACATCCAGGAAAGTTCAATGTAATTGTTGCTGGAATTTCGCTGCAATTCGACCAATGACATCATATGCATTATCAGTTACCTTCCGAGTTTTGAAGCGTTTATCTCTGTGTTACTTATACATGGAGGATTGCTGTTTCTATTACTTTATGAGTTTTTATCATTGTTGTAACACATCATGCAAGCAAAGTAACTATGCTGAAGATATCTATAAACTATTTTCATTATTGTGAGAGTTAACAACAAAAATGTGGATTGGGCTTGGTGTGACACCCTGTATTATTAAATTTAATAAGTGGATTGAGGGCTTTGTTTGTCTTGGCATGTATTAGCACAACTTACATTTCTGACCATCAATTCAGTTACATCTCTGTTTAATGCTTTTAAAGGAAAGGAAGAAAGGTTTTTACCATGTCATATCAGTATTTATTGATAAACTAGTATAGATGATAGCAATTTTAATATAGAATGAATGAGTATTATATTTTTAAAGTAGCTTTTGTATTTCCAACATTATAAATTTTTTTTTTATAAAACGGGAAATTCTTATACCTGTTCTAATGCAAGATTTATTAAATAATTTAACGTTACTGGGCATTTAATATTTGTAATATTAAAAAAAAATGTATTTACTTGCTAAACCAGAATAGCTGATATCACTTTTAATACATAGTACGTATACATAAATACTGTATCTTTACCGCGCTCGATAATTTATAATATATAAAAAAGTTATTTATTTTTCTGGTACATGTTAAATCATTAACTAAACAAAATTGTCTGAAAGTTAATGTATATTTTATTTATTTATTTATTTTCAACGATTGAATTTACACTACCAATATCGTTGCAGCAATGGAGTTTAATTTATTATAAATATAGTTTATGTTACATGCGATACATTATTTATCATCGTTCAAATAAATTCTAAATTTACAAATCCTATTTTATAATTTATATTAAATTTTAAAAAAGCTTTAAAGTTGAAATTCTTAATAGAAAACTGCACTAACGGTGCTTTTTTAGTACGTTACAACTTAAGAAGCTATTACAACAATTGGTCAAAATATCCTTAATCAGCACTTATTTTTCTTTTGTAATCTCAGAATGAAATGTTTTTAAACAGTAGCCTTAAAAAATCAATTACTAAAATCATATAGAAAGTTTAAACAATTCGTTTGAAATTGATATATTTTGTTAGAACTCAATCAGACGTGCCATTAGAAAAATTAAACGTGCAGCACTTATAGTTTGTTTAAAAGGCTTAATTATCTTTATGCACTTTTCAGATTACATTTTAGAACACTTATTTTGTCATCCATTTTAGTACACTTTGAAGCGCACTTTTTGGAAGAGTTTTTAGAATACTTTTGAGAACACTTCTTTTGTTCAAGCACACTTTCTAACGCATTTTTTGAAAGCGATGATTTCACAAGTGTGCCCAAATGTGCACCCAATCTGTTCTCAAATGTGTTTCCATGTTCAGATTTAACAAATATCCTAATCAGAACACTTTCGGTACACTTTCTTTATAGCGGAGCATATTAGGAAAACATTTAAGTACACATTAAGGTAACTGGAACACTTTTATTGAATCAAAGTGTTTCATATGTGTTCCCAATGTGTGTTGGGAATTTGCAGTGTACAGGAAGTAGCTGAAATATACTAATGCGTAGCGGGGTAATTTATAAAGTTCGTTTTAAAGTTCGATACTCTAAGAAAATTATACATTTGTATTTATCCACATTTATGTATGTGAATGTGACGTGTTCAGGAATTTTCCTTATTTAAACTGTACTTTTAATCCCAATGCAGCACCTAATAGAAATATTACGATAGGCTATTGTCTTTCGGCAGTTATTTTTTTCTGTGTATCTTCATGTATATTATGTGTTTTAAAGATTAACTAAATTGTATTATACTTTGTAGTACGTAGTTTATCCGTACTTCCTATATATTTTTCCAACCGTAATTCTGGGCTTTTATTCCAAAAAATTTGTTTCAAATGTTGCATGTTATAAAACACTTATGTTACTGTTTTTAAATATCAAAATGCGCGTAAACACTTACTCATCATTGTTGCTGTACAAGCAGTTTTGAAGTCATTTATGAATAATTAGTGAGGTCAGTACAAATGACGATCTCTGCGATATTTTAATTTTGCGAAAAAGTTGGACTACATACACGTATTCCGAAAATTTTAGAAGTCAAGCCTCTTTGACCAATATTTTCCTAAATAAATATTCCAAGGTAACAATATTTTACAAAATAAATATTTCAAGTAAACAATAATTTACTAAATAAATATCAAGTTTTAAATTTAATCCTTGTAAGTGTCATTGTTTTAAGGCATCTTGTAATCTTTGAATGCTTATTAGGAGAAAAAATAAAATATATGCTTTTAAAGTCCATATAAAATATTATCATAAATCTTTTTTCTGTAAACTGCCCATGTATTTGCCGTATCGAGAAATCTTGTTTTATAAGGAGTATAAAAATTCGAATACTATTTTCTGCTCTATTGGCTTGTGTGTGTGCATTTGTGTTTCTCTATATATGTTTTCATATACAAATTACTAGACGAACAATTTCATAGCTTTTATACTTTCTTCTAAATGAAACATAAGATACAACACATAGATTATTCTTGTAATACTTCCAAGATTAGTAATAATGTGATAGTAATAATCTCATAGCAATAGTCTGATAACATCATGTCAAATATAGTCATACATTTATATTTATATCATTTTTAAATAAATTAGTGCATTTCGGGTTTAGAAGAATAAATTGAATTACTGTAATTTTATAAAAATTTAATTAACTGATAATTAAATTGATAAAGGAAACAAAAATGCGAATTGCACGTAATAAGTGCATATGTGTAATTTAAAGTACTAAGCATGAAGGTATTTAAAAAATTAAATGTATTTTCTTTATTAAATTATTTTTTTGTCACGTAAACAAAACCTTTCAACATAGTATTTTTTTTTTTTTAAGGACCGGATGAGCTTGCAAATTTGGAAATGCTTGTGTTTAAAAAAATTATTAAACGTCATAATCATAACAATAAAAAATTAAATATTCATATATTTTTTATATATTTTCCTAAATAAATGAATGTTAACACATTATTAAATGTTTAGCAATTTACAGGACATATCTGTTGTATCTGATTAAATATGTCAAATATATATGACTTATTGTTAAGAAATAAATTAATTATAACGTTGAATCATATGTGTACTAGTCTTATATATAATTACTTTACTGAATTTGAATGCTAAAGATACAAGCTAGAAAAACTAAGCTGAATCATTGCCTCACTTGAATAATAAAATATCTGAACTCTGAACTTTTTGTAGTAATTTTTCCTCAGAGAATTTGACAACAAAAGTGCCAGAAAAGTGCGTTAAATCAGGTTAAAATAGAACCAGTGTGTTGCATGGAATCCTACCAAAAATGGGGAAATATCATTATTTCGAAAAAAAAAACAAGAAAGAAAAAAAATATTGTACAATTTCAATAAACTGTATAACTGCTAAGACGTATACGTTTCTCAAACGAAATTTTCCACGACTCCAATGACATTTCTATTAGTAGGTTTTATTGGTTTGCGCTATTTCGCACTACGTATAACTAATATTACAGATATTTTCTTAACAATATAATAAATTATAACACCTTGTAATAATATATTCCTTTTAAATGCTAAAGGTGTAAATTAACAACATAATATAAATTAAAATAACTTTTATTAGTTGTTTTACATGTTTCGACTCTTTCCGAGTCATTTTCAAAAACAAAATGAGAATATTCCAAGATTGCACGGGTTTGAAGTTATTATTTTCACGTACTTTTATACTTACTTTTGTACTTAACAAAAAGTACATGAAAATAATAACTTCAAAGCCGTGCAATTTTGGAATATTCTCATTTTGTTTTTGAAAATGACTCGGAAAGAGTCGAAACATGTAAAACAACTAATAAAGGTTATTTTAATTTATATTATGTTGTTAATTTACACCTTTTAGCATTTAAATGGAATACATATTTTCTTATTAAAAAGTTACTGAACTCTATTCTTAATTATGCGGAATATTAGAAATGCAAATTTATAACTAGTATAATTTTTTAATAAGTTCGATTTCTATTGAGGATAAATTAGCTGTATTATCTTAATGGTATTAAATTCATTTTTTTTTTCATTTTGTTAAAAATTTTTGTTTTTTTTTACTTAACTGTTATACATAAAAGTTATTTTCTTAGAGGAATTCACAACATTTTTAGCTCTTACAAAAATTATGCATGTCACGTATATTACAAGAGATTTTTGATAAAATAATTATGTGAGTTTTTCGGAATATTTCAGATATTCCGAATAACAAATATTTTTTTTTTATTTTAGCACTTGTAAATATATTGAACTACTTACACGCACTTGTAATTTCTAGATTTATTTTTTCATTTCAATTTTTAGATGTAATTATCTATACAGTTCCAGTTCCAAATATTTCGTCTAGACAAAGATGTTTTAAAAAATCAATTTTTTCTATTGTTCAAAGATAAATGTACCAGTTATGTGCCAATTTAAAACATTCAGTCTGTTAAAATAAAATATGTTCAAAAAAATCTGTCAAAACAATATATATTTTTACTATTGTCTGCGCCCTCGTGTATCATATGCTCAGTGATGTGGGAAGGGTAAATACCCAGCGGGTAGGTATTTATTTTTTGGGTATATATCTGGGTATTTACCCGAGCCTGTAGTAAATACCCAAAAATTGGGTATTTTAATACTTCACTGTAAAAATTCATAATCTTGAAAAAATTCTTGAATTCATTGTTCAAAGAGAATAGCAGATTTCAACTTAGTTAAATAAAAATACCCGCATGTCGTCCGATTAAGGAGTCTTGACGATATTTTACATTTACTATGTTCTGATATTTTACTATGTTAGTCAATTAAGCATTTAAAAAAGAAAAAGGTAATTGATATAGTAAGAATCATCAAACGAAGTAACCGTTTACATGCAAATTTGAGTCGAATTCAAGAGGAAGAAGATAAAAAAAAACTGTTTCCTTCAAATTGCCAATAAAAACAAATGGGGAAGTTATTTGCATTGTCTTAAACCTTTACCGCTCAAGCTATTTTATTGTTTGTTATCAATCGAAAATTTTTTCTAAATGTTTACAGTGTCTGTATATAAATTGATTCTAGCTTTATTTAATCTGCAATTGTTCATGCGCGCTTAATTTTTTATCAGATGTATATACAAATTGACAATTTGTAATTTTGTATTGTAATTGTCTAACCAGTCCAATGATAATTGTAAGAAATAGGTCAAATACATCATTTTCTTTTATAAAAAATATTTGTTATTGATCTAATTTCTACCCACCAATATTTTACCTGTAATATTTTGAAAATATGTAACAATTTATTTATGCCTATTCTGTGATTGTAATCGTTTTTATTGGAATATCTGATCTGCAACAAGTACTTGTTATGGATAGCATAGATTCTATTGATTATATATTGTATTAAATCCACGAATTATTGTACCACGAGTTATATTCCAAGAACCTGAAGAAAACATTTTCTGCATCTGTATATCTTCGTGATTCATCTGGAAGTTTGCTACATCATGCTTACAAATAGTTTTCCAAAATTAGAAAAGAGGTAGTATAATATTTGTTTATTGTTGAAAACTGAGAATTGATAAGTCCCGCGAGAGGGCGTCGCGAACTCCCCTCGATTGAAAATGAAATCGAACTGAACTGAAGTTATGTTTTGTTGTTCTGCCAAAAGGGCACGCTACGCATTGTTTCATTTAGTGAAATAAATTAATTTAAAGTGTTTACAGTCCGCTAATTATGATTATTTATATGAGTTATAAATACGAAAGCAACAAATTCCTACATTTTATGGTCATGTCGAGCCGCAGAGAGAAGGTAAAATATTTTTTAATTGTATTTCTTCGCAAATGTTCAAACTAGAATCGAATGTTCGAATAAAAAACTTGTATATAGACTTCTACAAATATAAACTGCTGACTGTCTTTCCCTATTTTTCTTCGCAAACATTTTTTATCAAATGATGATTTTATTCTGTTCCTTGCAAGTAATTTAATGTTTATTCGAAATGACGATTACGCAATAATGGAAAAGCAGGCAAGTGATTAAAAAGAGAAAGTTGAAGACAGACGATATTTTTACTCTTGTGGAATAACTGAAGTTCGGTGAGTAAAAAAAAAAAAAAAACTTTTTATTTTCATTGCATCATTTTTTGTCAATATGTCTGATATTCGATCAGCAAAAACTAATAAAAAAAGCTTAAAGTCAAATGTTACAAAATTTAAGGACAAAGTTAATTCGACTTTAGAAAACGCAGATATAGTCCTTTTAGAGCTTTATAATGCAAAAATACTGTCCTTCGAAAAGGAATTGAATTCAGTATTCGATGCAATATTTGCACATTGCGATGACAAGGATATAGATGAATTCATAAGTGAAAAGGAAGGCATTATTGAAACCATAGATGACATTAATTTAGCGATAAAGCGAAAATTATTAGATGTAAATTCTGTAAAAAATAATAGGAATTCAAAGAGCAATGAATCCCTTTCTAAAAATAACCCTTTTTCTGAAATTAAGCTACCAAAAATAACACTTCCTACATTTTTCGGTAAATTGGATGAATGGATTGAGTTTAAAGATCTATTTTCTGCCGCTGTACATAATAATACAAATCTTACAAGTGCACATAAGCTACAGTATTTAAAAAGTTCATGTAAGGGCGATGCACTTAAAATTATTCAATCCATTCCCATTTCTGACCAAAATTATGACATTGCTTGGAATTTATTAGTAGAGCGCTATTCAAATAAGAGAGATTTAATTAATGCAGTAATTAAAAAGTTACTTTCATTACAACAGACACACGATACCGCCCAATCTATCTTAAAATTTGTTGACATCATAAATGAATGTATAAGATCCTTAAAGGTATTAGATCAGGATGTAAATAACTTTGGTGAAACATTAACTGTGTATTTATTAGTGGAGAAGTTGGATAGCAATACACGCTGTTGGTGGGAAAGGTCCCTTAAAAAAGATGAATTGGGCACTGTTGAGCAATTAATTTCCTTTCTGAAGGAACACGCTCGTACCCTTCAAAATAGCAAACCTCCCTATAAAGATGCAAAACGTGTGTATAATTCTAAGACTCTAACTTCACTTTCTGAAGTTCCATACAATTGTTTATTGTGTAAAGGCGATCACATTTTAATGAAGTGCCCACAGTTTATAAATTTGTCTGCAAAAAAGAGATTTAACATGGTTAAAATGAAAAAATTATGCTACAATTGTTTATCAGGTTTTCATAACATTAGTCAATGTAAGAGTTCAAATACATGTAAAAGATGTAGTAAGCGCCATCACAAATTGATTCACCTAGAACGAGGTGATGAAAGCTTTGATTCTAGTCAGTCATCAAATCAAAATAGTTGTACTCCCAATCTTAACAGTAATTTGTCGCCAACCGCAAACGCATTTACTCCTAATAATTACCCAGATAGCCAGATGTCTGCCACCACTTTGGGTGCGAATACACAGTCATCTAGCTCCACGCATTCAACTATCAACAATACTGTTATGAGTATGACATCTTTTAATAAACAAATACTTCTTTCAACTGCAATAATACATGTGAAAAATGCTAGAGGAGAGTTTGTTCCTCTTAGAGCGTTACTAGATTCAGGTTCGCAAAATAACTTCATAACTAAGGAATGTACTGAGTTATTGTGCTTGAAAGGAAAAAAAATAAATGCTTCGGTTTCAGGGCTGAATGATTCAGTTACGAATATAAAAGAAAATGTCATAACCACTATCGCTAATGCAAACAAAAGTTTTAGTGACACTTTGCAATTTTTTATTGTTCCAAAAATAACCAACTTTATTCCAGGACATTACTTTAGAGTTCCATTTTCTCAGCTGCCTCAAGATGTAAGATTGGCAGATCCAAAATTTAATGAACCAAATAAAATTGACATTTTATTCGGTAATGAGTGTTTTTACGATTCATTACGAAATGGTCAAATCCGTTTAAAGAATTCTAACGTCATTTTACAGCGTACCATATTTGGGTATGTGGTGGGAGGTTCTTTCTACGATTCGAACCATGCTAATCATAATGTATATTGTGGTCTAACTTGCAATGTAGAAGAACAATTGAGTAATTTTTTTGATTTAGAATCAATTGGGATTAGAGATGACCCTTATTGTAATGATGAAGATAAGGCATTAGAAATTTTTACCGAAACAATTTCTTGTAAAGATAATCGATACGAAGTAGCTCTGCCGTGGAAAAAAGACTGGATTAATTTGAGTGATAACTATAAGATTTCTGAGAAACGATTCAAATATTTAATTAATAAAATGCGTAATGATGATAATTTGTTTTCTCAGTACAAAGAAATTTTGAAAGAATATCTTAATTTTGATATTATTGAAAGGGTGTCAGATCCAACTAAGCCAAAGGACAGACCAATATTCTATTTGCCACATCGAGCGGTCTTTAGAAAAGATAGTGTTACAACGAAAACGCGTATTGTATTCGATGCCAGTTTCACGATGTAGGACAACTCTCTCTAAATGATTGTTTGTGGCCTGGTATCAATTTAAACCCTGGTATTTTCCAATTGCTCGTTAATTTTAGATTAAATAAAATAGGAATTTTGGCAGATGTGGAGAAAGCATTTCTCCAAATTTCATTATCAGAAAAGGACAGAGACGCTGTCAGATTTCTATTTGTGGAAGTTATCGAAAATCCGAAAGATGAAGTGTTTGATAATTTGAATATCCAAATATATCGTTTTAAGCGTTTACTTTTTGGATTAAATTCTAGTCCATTTCTTCTAGCTGCCACAATAAAGGAACATATAAAAAAATTTAAAGATCAATATCCTGAAACTTTTCGAATTCTTGATACGTGCCTTTATGTCGACGATTTAGTGAGTGGTACTGATAGTATTGAAGAAGCTCTGAAGATCTCACATGAGGCTAAGATGATTATGAGTCAAGCCAGTTTGAATTTGAGAAAGTGGTTAACAAATGACCAGTCGTTACTAGAACGGTGGATAGAAGAAGGTTTCGAAATTTATCCATTTGATCAAAATCATAAGGTTATGAATTCATTGAAGGTATTGGGCATATCATGGGACATTAAACAAGATTCTATTAGCATAGACATTTCAAGCTTAATAGAATTTTTGAAGACTAGGAAAAATACAAAACGGTTTGTTTTACAGACTTCCGGCAGAATTTACGATCCAACTGGTATCCTTACTCCATTCACTATAAGACTTAAATGCCTATTCCAAGAATTATGGATTCGTAAGCTGTCCTGGGATGCTGAGCTCCCCATTGACATTTGTGAAAAGTGGACTCAGTGGTGTTCAGAACTTCCTCTATTAACGCAAATTAAAGTGCCTAGATTTGTATTCCTGTCATCTGATACAAACAATGTTGAAATTCATTGCTTTTCCGATGCAAGTCAGAAGGCTTATGGTGCTGTTGTTTATTTAAGAGTGCAAGATTGCGACCAAGTGTCAGTTAATTTAATAGCATCTAAAACCAGAGTTGCCCCACTAAAGAAAATAACTCTTCCGCGACTAGAGTTGCTTGGTGCTTTACTTGCATCTCGCTTAGGATCACAAATTAAAAAGGTAATCGATGTAAAAAATACTTCTAAAATCTACTACTGGACAGATTCAAAAATTACTTTATGCTGGATAAAGGGATCTAGCAAGAAATGGAAGTCCTTTATTGCCAATCGTGTTGATGAAATCCGAAGTTTGACGGAACCAGAGACATGGTTTCATTGTGCTGGTAAAGACAATCCTGCAGATCTTCTTTCGCGAGGAATAAGTGCTGACTCTCTTGTGAACAATTCCAAGTGGTTTACAGGCCCTGAATTTTTGATGGATCCAGAACTTTCACGTTATTTGCAGTCGGTTTCTTCTGAAAGTGACTTACTAAGTGAGAGTGAAAATGAGAACTATTTAAGTGAAATTAAATCTTCCGAAAAGGCAAATAACTGTACAATGACTTCATTTTTTATCAACGAGAACTTTAGTTTTTTTGACAAACTTTTTGAACTGACTAATGACTATTTTAAACTGTTACATGTTTTTTCTTTTATTCGCAGATTTATATTTAACTGCAGATCTCCTCTTAAAAGAAGAGGTCATTTGACCTTAGAAGAAATCAGGGAAACTGAAAATGTTTTAATTAGAGCGTCACAAAAAAATTTAGGTGGTAAGAAGGCTCTGACAGGTAATATTAATTTTTTAAATCCATTTATAGATGACCAGGGTATAATGCGAGTTGGCGGAAGACTTAACAAAGCTTCCGTATCTTATGAGCAGAAACATCCTGCTATATTGCCTAAAAATTCAAAATTAAGTGAAATTTATTTTCTTACTATGCACAAGCGTCTGTTTCATGTTGGTCCTCAAGGACTCTTGAATTCTGTGAGGTTAAAATTTTGGCCTATAGGGGGTAGAAATTTGGCAAGAAAAACGGTACATTCTTGTGTTATTTGTTTTAAGGTAAAACCAACTCCATGCTCGCAGTTAATGGGTGAATTGCCTTATGAGAGAATTAATGAGTCACCGGCATTTAATTGCACCGGTTTGGATCTTTGTGGGCCGTTTTTAGTAACTTATAAAAATCAGCGCAAAGGTTCTTTGAACAAAATATTTATCTGTGTTTGTATATGTTTCGTGACTCGAGCAATCCATCTTGAACTTCTTTCAGATTTAACTTCTGATGCTCTGATTGCTACTCTAAAACGGTTTATGGCTAGGCGTGGAAAATGTTCTAGGATATTTACGGATAACGCTAGGAATTTCGTTGGGGCAAATTCCAAACTGAAGGTGTTTTATAAAATGATAAATTTTCCAAATGAGATTTTGGTGAATTATTTAATATCTGAAAATATCGACTGGAAATTCATACCTCCCAAGTCTCCTCATTTCGGAGGACTTTGGGAGGCTGGAGTAAAATCTGTGAAGCATCACCTTAAAAGAGCGATGGGTGACTTGCGATTTAATTATGAAGAGTTCGAAACTATTGTTATTCAGGTAGAAGGTATTTTGAACTCTCGACCTCTTACTCCCCTGTCAAATGATTTCGACGATTTTGAGGTCTTGACTCCCGGTCATTTTTTGATCGGGAGACCTATCAATGCTATACCCGAACCGTCGTTAATTGATGTTAATATTAATCGTTTAGGCCGTTGGCAAAAAACTACGAGGGTCGTCCAGAAAATTTGGGAAAAATGGCGATTAGACTATTTAAATACGTTACAACAGAGATCTAAATGGATTGTGGAAAAGGATAATTTAACTACAGGTTTAATGGTATTAGTGAAGGAAGACTTTTTGCCTGTATGTAAATGGGCCTTAGGCCGCATAAGTAAAATTTATACAGGAGCGGATGGCAAGGTCAGGGTAGTAAAGGTTCGCACTAAATCAGGTGAATTAAAGCGTTCAATTACGAAAATAGCTGTCCTTCCTATTGATACCTAAGAAAGAATATAGTGATTAATTATTGTTAATTTTACATTTTTATTATTATGCTGTGTATATCTATTTGTTGTGTAATAATTTTTGCTGTAATTGTGCTATGTAAATTTATATGATTGTAAGGATTCTAAGTTATTGAAATTTGTAAATTTCAATCCGGGGGAGAATGTTTATTGTTGAAAACTGAGAATTGATAAGTCCCGCGAGAGGGCGTCGCGAACTCCCCTCGATTGAAAATGAAATCGAACTGAACTGAAGTTATGTTTTGTTGTTCTGCCAAAAGGGCACGCTACGCATTGTTTCATTTAGTGAAATAAATTAATTTAAAGTGTTTACAGTCCGCTAATTATGATTATTTATATGAGTTATAAATACGCAAGCAACAAATTCCTACAATATTTATTTTATAAATGTTATTTACATGTAAATTATGGTTGGGGATGACGTTCCATGACAGTTCTTGTTGTTAATAATACAATTAAGTTAAATTTTCACTTTTCCAGGCAGCTGTATCTATTATATATATATATATATATATATATATATATATATATATATAGTTCAAATATTATAGATTGGGTACTTTGATTGGGTTTTTTCTTCTTCCATTAAATCCGTTTTTGTATATTTCATAATGTTCCGTAATCAGTGTTTTTCCCCTACTATGTATAGTTATTCAATATCTGTCTATTTTTATTCAATTTGCTTTACATGGGGCCTCGGGGTTTATCGGGAAATTTGAGTAAAGTAAATTCGGCTCAGGACTATTTACTCAAACAGAAATCAATTACGATTTATTTATATTTGTGAAATATTGACCTTGATAACGTATTTTTACAATATAAGTTTCCTTTTGCTTCATGTATTATTTTCACATTTTTCACATTGGATTTTTTTTCCATTTATCTTTATTTATTCTTTTCCACATATTTGATTTTCAGAATCTTATTTTTGGATGTATGTCTTTGTATTGTATTGTAATTATCGGTTCATATATTGTCGATTTTTATGTGAGTTAATGGTTATTGTACACGAAAGTTTTATTATTATATACTAGCAAGCTACGCCCGCTGCGCTGGTCAATTTCTACAAATGAACCTTGAAGCAAATAAAATATATCGTTTAATTTGACCTTGTATTTGAAAGCAATCTGTATATTTACCTGGAATATCCTTCCACATTACTGAAAAATGACGTGATTGCGCTATTATATTTTCTAATGTGCAGTCAAAATTTTAGCTGTTAAGGACCAACTCTTTTATTTGGTCATTTACAGTTAAGGTTTGCTAAAGAATGATAAAACTATATGCAATATACTAAAACCATCACTAAAAATTATCGAACTAACAATGCAAACTAATTAACAAAATCCATTCAGTAGAAGTTTTTATAAAGGCTAATCTTTTATAATCGGGTTCATCTGATTATAGAACTTTTCCACGTAATTCTAAAACAGAACAATATAAAATATACTAAAACCATCCTTACAAATTATCTACTTAACAATGCAAGTCGCAAAAAATACGCCCAGTAAAAACTTTCAAAAAGGCTAATCTTTCGGAATCGGGTTCTCCTGACTGTATAACCTTCACACAACTGTTTGACTAAGCAGCGTAGAACAATATGTAGTACATTAAAACCATTCCTGAAATAGCATCTGACTAACAATACAATTATCATCAAATCCGTCCAGTAGAACTTTTTCAGAAGGCTAATCTTTCAAAATCCGAATCAAATACTGAAAAAGCTAATATTTGATTAAAAAAATATCACCTGATTTTCGAATTTCCCCCTATAATTCTAGAACTAAGCAACGTAGAATGATATGTTATATAATAAAACTTTCCGTAGAAAGTTATCTAACAGTGTAGGTTTCATCGAAATCCATTCGGCAAAATCTTTTAAAAAGGCTAATATTTCATAAACGGATTGATCTGATTATAGAACTTCCCAGAATAATTCTATAACTAAGCTACGCAGAACGGTATGTTATACAATAAAACCTTCCCTGAAAAATTATCTTATACAGTTTAAGCTCTACGAAAATCCATTCAGCAGAACACGATTTATAAGCAGCCGGAACGAAATTTCATATATGTAGAAGTAAATAGAAGTATATTGCCATTAATATAGTTTGCATTTGAATTTAAAAAAAGGTACTTTTCGGTTAGCCGGGCGCCAGTGATCGTACACTTGAAAAAAAAAAAGCACCTTTTGGCTTAAAATCTCTCATCAAAACTGTTTTTCTTTTCTTTCTTTTTTTTTAAATAAAATTAATAACAGCTTTTTCTTTTATTTTTCCAGCTGTATAGCCAATTCAATTCTTTCTGCATCAAAAAAAAAAAAAAAAGACACCTTTTGGCTTAAAATCAAATTGTTTAGGATCAAAAGTAAAATCAAAATCGCCAAAAACAAAAGATAAATCGCGAAATGTTGTTTCGATAGCAATCTTGCCCCTTGAATAATTTTTTAAGCATTGCGAACATTCCCAATCATGTTTAAATTAAATATTTTCGTTTTATAATAATCTTTCATCAAAACTCTTTTTTCTTTCTTTTTCTTTTTTTTTTTTAAATTAATTTAACACAGTTTTTCTTTTATTTTTGGAGATGTATAGCCTTTTCATTTCTTTCTGCAACAATAATGATCGCCAAAAAAATAGCAATGGTAACCTTTTCGGCCAAAATAACAAATGTAAAAAATGAAATTATTTACGACATCACATTAAAAACCTCAAAAATAACAGTATTTTTCCACTGTTTAATGGATGTCATTATACATATAAACCTTCCTCTTGAATCACTCTATCTATTAAAAAAAACCGCATCAAAATCCGTTGCGTAGTTTTAAAGATTTAAGCATACATAGGGATATAGGGACAGAAAAAGCGACTTTGTTTTATACTATGTAGTGATATATGTGTGTTTTGGTCCCATTTTAGCAAGAACATTTCTTGGTATATAATTAAAAAAGTCAGTTATTCACAACCAAACACACATTTACGATTATTTACAATTTCGATGATTTTGTAAATTATGAGCTAATGCTCCACTTATCATTTCAAAAACCTCTTACCACAACCACTTTCAATATTTTGTTATAACACATTAAGTGTGGGTGGTAATATTTTCACTTCGTAATATAATAATACCTTTAAAAAAATCTTCATAACATTTAAACAAGTTGGAAATTGTACGTCAAACGTGACAAACGAGGTGCGTTCGTACTATATCTAGTTATATAAATATTCAGATCTTGATGGTTTTTAATTCTGTGAAATGAATTATATCGTCTGCGAATTAATTTCTGTCATAAAATTAGTATCTCGGTTGCTTGACGATTAAACTTCGAAAGCTCCTATAAAAAACAAGTTGGAAATTGTACGTTAAACGTTACAAACGAGGTGCGTTCGTACTATAGCTAGTTATATAAATTTTCAAATCTTGATGATTTTTAATTCTGTGAAATGAATTATATCGTCTGCAGATTAATTTCTGTAATAAAATAAGTATCACGGTCGCTGGACGATTAAACTTCGAAAGCTCCTATAAAAAGAAAGCACCGATTAAAAGAAAAAAAAAATCAAATTTCTTAATAAATGTTTTTATTAATATTTTCTAAAATTTTGATTCCATTTTTAAAAAAATTTGAAATGTCTCGACAAAATTCTGCAAAGATAATATATCTTAAATTTCAAACCATTCGGTTGCGTAGTTTTTGCGTTGTTATATGCGGACGGACGGACAGACAGACGGACAGACAGACGGACGGACCAGACGACGACAATAGGTGCTACGTATTTATATAATTACGAACGCACCTAAAAAAAAGATTTTCTCCGGAAAAAGCAAGGTCACATCCTTTTGCTAATTGCAGCATACTTTACAACAAAGCACAGTTTCTTTTTTTATATGAAAGCAACATTTGTGATAGTTTTTATTCATGAAATAATGGTATTTATTTCTTCTACAAAAAAATATTGGTTTTGGACACTTTTTTGCATCGAAATTTGATTCATCTCTTTTTTGCTTTCTTTGTAAGGTTGTACATGGAATTTCAGTCAAATTAGCTACATTATGAATGTTGATTACTTTCTCATCATTTTTAGGGTTTCGTTCATGTCACGAAACCCTATTACTCCCGCTCCGTTGTCTGTCCGTCACAGAGCCATTCTCAAAAACTATATAACTTATAGAGTTGAAGCTTTGTGTATATAGATGAAAACCAGCTGTGAAGAACTCAAAATATTAAAATTTGAAAAATTCGTATTATTTTAATAAATAGAGATGAAAAATCAAAATTCTAACAGCTTTCTCCTATTAAATTTAAACATTTTTCGTTATAGCAGATGCCAAAAAATTAAAATTCACAATGAAATTCTTTCTACAATAATTAATTTTCTATCAGACGATTTCCACGTGAGAAATGAAATTGAAATAAAAAGTTTCACCAATTGAAAAAAAAAGATAAATATGAAATAAAATTGATTGACGTCATAGTGGTAATAAAACGGAAAATGTCTAAGATTTCTCAATAATAATACAAGGAGTATGAGTATTTGTATGTACACAAAGCAGATTAATATCACGTCATTAGAGAATTAAATAGAAAATCTGACGTCCTATTGGAAGTTTAACGAATTTTTCAAATGTTTGAGAATAATACAAAGCGAGTATCAATAGGAGTAATAGAGAATAGTAAATATATGAGTTTGAGAAACATATTTAATCGTGATAAAAATCCGATTATGGAAATATTCGCATATTTTAACATTTTGAAAGTGTACTATTTGTTTAATTTTGAAATTATCTTTTTAAATATTGCATTTAGTCCGTATGACGGGTATTATTATTACAGAATATAATATCGGGCTTCGCCCGCTATCCGGCTGATTTAGATATTCGAAAAAACGAAAAAATAGACCGGTAAATTTTTACTTTATAAAAAACAGAACTTTTTTTTGTTGTTGTTGCTGCTAAATGATGTTTATTTGAATTTATTAAAGAAAGGATAAAGTGTTTTGAAAGGAATATTAAACAAAACCCTTTGAGCGATCTTCGATCACACTTACCCACTTGTTAATAATTTTTCTTGCTTGTTATTAAAAATAATTTTGCTGTTTCTTGTCATTCACAATTCTATAAAATAACAGAATAAAATAAAGTTAATAATTCGTAAAACTTTAAATCATGTGTTAGGTATCGATTTACAATACTACATCGCAAAATTTTAATTTTTAAATTACAGGAACTACAGACATAGTCGTTGGCAACTTGTGAAACTAAATAATCTCAAGGATTAATATTACACATCAAAGTAATTGAAACTAAACTCTATAACTTGGCGTAAATAATTTAAATCTACTCAATTAATCAATTTTAAAATTACTTAACTTTAACAAGTACATGAAAACAGTTGAGTAACTGAAAATTTCTATTATAAATTTTCACTTTAACAAAATTGCTGTTTCGTAATTAATGTTAAACACAGCTGTGAAGAAACCACGTCCATTTAATGTGTTTAACAGAAACATGTAGAGATTGAAATTTTAGAAGGAGTAATATAGATATAAAATTAAGTGTTTCACAAAAAATAAATACCTTTATTTAAACGAAGCTGTTTTAAACGTATGAATTTCTTGAGATGAACTTTCTTAACTTTGGGTGATAAATACAGACTGCCCCCAAAATATTGAAACACGCATTGTTTATCTTTTGGAGATATTACGCAATGTAAAATAAAAAGTTGTTAAAAATAATATACTAAACAACACTATGTTAGTCGAATAGTCTTGCCATTAATTTTCAAATGGATACACTTTTACATTTTTTTTATGGTCTCTGTAGACAAAATCTACAGTTAGATTTTTTTCTTTTGCTGTAAAAAGAACATGACCAAAAATTATAATCTGTTACCTTTAAAATTAAATGAATTAGGCTTAATTGAAAATTGACCATAGTGAATTGAGACCATATATAAATTAGAACTGTTATCTATGAGATGCTGTAAGAAAGTAAGAAAGTGATAAAAACGACTAGTATACATATGCAGTTATCATTAAATAAAGATAATTGATGCTTACAACACAATCATTTGCCCAAGAACTCTATTATATTTACAGACGTACAATGCAAAAAAGAAAAAAAAAGGAAAAAAAAAAGGTTTTATGATATACAAAAATAAAATTTAAACTCAAACGAAAATATACAATGACCCCTTCCCAGTTGCCCACAATTCCAAAAAACTTTCTTTATCTTTAGAAACCTCAGAAACCAATATATTTTTGAGATTTACAGCATTTATAATAGAATGTTTCTTTCGCTGCCACTGATTTTTGGAAACCTTTCCGAGTATTTTTTAATATTTTTTAATAATTTTTCCCATTGCGAAATATCAGTTTATAGTATGCTATCGGTTCTCAATTAAACATTTTAGCTGCATAACTGAATTTTCTTGAATAATGGTCTTCAGCCCTTTTCAAAATAACCGATTCAATTTAAAATTTTCTTTTAAAATATCGTAATTTGATTTTCTTCAAAACATTATAACTTTTCTAAACATTCTTATACTAGTTTCATTTGTTTAAGTTGCACACACAACAAATAAAAATATTTAATTAATTGCACTTTTAATTAATCAGCTAATATAAAAATATCTGTTGATCTTATAACATATATCATAGGTAACTTTACAAATACCAAAATTGTAATTTCTTAAGATAAAAAATATGATCGAGAAATATTTCACAATAAATATGATTATAACAAGACGATTTAAATTTAAATAAAAGCAGACTTAATGACAAACAAAAGTTAAAATAAAGAATAACTTTCGAAGTATGCTTTCTAAATATAAAATTATATTTTTCTAAAAATCTTAATTATATGTATATGTCTTAACTTGTATCTTTTATATTACATGTTTCCTTCTTAATTTAAATCTTCTTATATATTTTTGAAACAACATTGATTGGGGATTAGAAATGATAATTCCCATTCATTTTTTAAAGCATCACTCGCTTTATTCTAGTTTTGAAGAAAAAAAAAATTAGAAACTGTAATCATTTCTCTAAAAATAGATTTATCATTTTTATGCGCTTTGGAAAAGATGATAATCCATTTCAAATACTTAGTATCTCACGAAAAAAAAAATCCACAAAGGGTATCCGTGAGCTCATGCGCCAGACTTTAAAGGCTGGTACAGGACACTGTAACAAATAATTTTGGTATAGAAAACCATGATAAGAAATCCATTTATATAGTCAAAAATACAGGGTGTATCCCCCAAAACGAAGTCGCGTTTTCGTTCATAACTGTAACAGTAGTGAAGATATTTTAACAAAATCCTTACAATATGCTTACAATTCATACAAAGATGAGTCTGTTGTGAATTTTGTTAAATATCTTCACTACTGTTAAAGTTATGAACGAAAACGCGACTTCAGATTGGAGGCAGACGCCCTGTATTTTTGATTATATCAATGGATTTCTGTCCCAGGTTTCCTATACAAAAATTGTTTGTTACAGTGTCCTGTACTAACCCTTCAAGTTTGGCCCATGAATTCAAGGACACCCTGTATAATAGGTATATAACAGGTAAATAATAACAGTATTATAGCGGGACTAGAAATATTTGTCATTGCACCATAGAATTTGTAACACGCAAAACTACAATATGTAACGATGCAGCATCATTTCACATACCAAAATTGTGGCTCGAGTTACTCCATGGTTCCAAATATGGAAATAAACAACCAAGTAAAAATAAAAAATAACGTGCATAATTTTAAAAAGTACTTGAAAGATTAAATGATAGCGTTTCGAATAATAACTGTAAAGACCGTGCATTTACATAATATTCTTATTTGTTTTGATTGTAGCTCAGATAGAGCCGAAACATGTCAACAGACTAATACAATTTATTTTACTATTTATAATGTTTTTATTTAATACCTTTTAGCAATTAAAAAAAGTATCTTATGGTTATATTATGAAAAGTACTCTGTAACATTTCTGATAATTATTGAAAATATATTGGTTTCTGAGGTTTCTAATGATAAAGATTGCTTTTCGAAATCATGGGTAGCTCGGAAGTGGTTATTATATATTTTCATTCTTGGTTATATTATATTTCCAGAGATTGGGAAATATATGTGGTTTTTCACAGTATTGTTAAAAAAAAGTATTTAAAATAACGATCACAACTAATTGAAACAAATTATAAAATAGAGTTTTTTTGTGTATGACTTAAGCAGTTTTCTAACTAATTAAAAATCGATAATTAACGAAATCATTAAGAGTCTGTTAAAGTTGTTTTTTTTTATATTAACTATTTCATTCTCAATTCAATATTCTGCATAGATTTCTAATTAAAAATATTGTTCTGGTATTAGCAATGGTAATTCCAATTTATTTTTCTCATTAATGAATAAGTAATATTTGCTTTATTCCAGTTTGGACAAAAAAGTTAGAAATGGCTATAATTTCCATTAAAAAAATCAAAAATAATAATAATAATAATAATAATAATTTTGTATGTTTTGGAACAGATGATGATCGATTTCAAATACTCAAGTTTTTGTAAACAAAATCCTCAATAAAACTGATGAATTCAATTCTTATAAATTATTGAAAACGTTTTTGCTAAATATATTATTGAATTTTATTGAACGAAGAAGCATTTTAAAATTAGATCCTCTTGTTTAAATATTTAAATAAAAGGTAATTTAAATTCCCGTTCGGAAAGTCATAATTTTATTTGGTGTAAAACAGAATAACTTTTTAAAAAACATTCTTTATATATCATTTTTATATATTTTATTTGCATGGTCAACAAACAATATTTTAATTTCATTTTCAACAAATAGTATTTGAAAGTTTCATTTAAAAGCCTTCTTTATAAATAATTGTTTTATATTTTATTTGCATGGTCAACAAACACTATTTAAATTTCATTTTCAACAAATAATACTTGAATGTTTCATTTAAAAACATTCTTTATATATCATTTTTATATATTTTATCTGCATGGTCAACAAACAATATTTAAATTTCATCTGTTAGTCCAGAAATATAAAGAAATCTTCTAATTTTTAAACTCATATTATTTTACAGGTACCAAACTTTTACTTTACAGATACCAAACATTTTATTTCTTAATAGAACTAGTCGGATGTGCCAATCCCAAAACTTTCTTCTATCTCAATCATGTAAATACTTCTAATTTCGTCCTCACATCGCCAATAAAATCAATATTTTTCGTCATTCTGTTGTACGTCAGCTGATTGGGAATCATCGGGTTACCGGGATGCAATCAACTGATGTATACTAAACTACGAAAAGTTCTTTTGGCCTGTACCGACCGGAACAGATAGCCTCCCTATGCCTTGGTTTTACGATTTTAGCTAATTTTACTGGAAAACACGAAGCTAAAATGCCTTGAACCCAATTAAAGAAGATTCATTCCCAGTTCTCGTCAACATTGAATTTGAATGAGAATATCGCCAAATTAGTCTTCTACAGCCAAGTTGGCTTCATTTGTGGCAACCTATTTTTGTCGCCAAATTTGGCGATATTTCGTCAATTGCCGCCAAGCTTGGCGAGAATTTGATGTTGGCGAATATAAATATATAGTGTTAAGCATTTAAAAATAGGAAAAATGGTTACAACAATGAAAGAAAATTTGCTGAAACCCTGTTAACTAAAACTCATAAATTAAACCCGTTTATGGATGAATTCTGCTGTCTTATTTGAAAATGTCAACCACCCTAAAATTTCAAACCGCTATATCTCCGCCATTTTTTAATATAGAGACAAAACAAAAACTGCTCCGGATTCTCCGGATCAAGGACAAACATTTAACGGAAAAAACTTTTAGGATTTCTAATTTTTTTACACATCTTTTTGAATTTGAAATCTTTAAATGGCTATCACAGCGCCCCCTTCCGGCGGAATATCCCCACATTCTAGTAGGACCTGCTGGCTACAGCCAAAAGCATATTAAAAAATTTTGGTTTAATTATCTGCATAACATCATACACTTTTTGATAATACAATAGTGAAAATCGAACAAAAATCGCGATGGCAGCGCCCCCTTTCGTCGAAATATCCCCGAATTCAACCTGGACCTGCAGGCTATGGTCAAAAACACAGAAAAAAAAATTGGTTCAATTATCTGCATAACTTCATACACTTTTCGATGATACAATAGTGAAAATGGAACAAAAATATCGATCACAGCGCCCCCTTTCGTCGAAATATCCCCAAATTCTAATAGAAAACCTGCTTGTCATAGCCAAAAACTTAGAAAAAATATTAGGTTCAATTTGAAGCATAACTTCATACAGTTTTAGATGGTACAATAGTGAAAATGAAACAAAAATATCGATCACAGCGCCCTCTTTCGTCGAAATATCCCCAAATTCTGTTAGAATCTGCTTGTCATAGCCAAAAACATAGAAAAAAAATTAGGTTCAATTTGAAGCATAACTTCATACACTTTTAGATGATACAATAGTGAAAATGGAACAAAAATATCGATCACAGCGCCCCCTTTCGTCGAAATATCCCCAAATTCTGATAGAGTCTGCTTGCCATAGCCAAAAACATAGAAAAAAAAATTGGTTCAATTTGAAGCATAACTTCATACACTTTTAGATGGTACAATAATGAAAATGGAACAAAAATATCGATCACAGCGCCCACTTTCGTCGAAATATCCTCAAATTCTAATAGAACCTGCTTGCCATAGCCAAAAACATAGAAAAAAAATTAGGTTCAATTTGAAGCATAACTTCATACACTTTTTGATGATATAATGAAGACGGACAGACGGACAGACAGACATTTTGTAAAAACGTGTTTTTCGGAATCTCTGACCCCTAAAACGTTTAAATCCGTCGAAAACCGGAAGTCGAAAAAAATTTCGATTACAATACTTTCTTCTATTATAGATAGAAGAAAGTAAAAAATATGTACGACAAATATTTGACTATAAGTTGACTTTTAACCCAAATATTTAAAACACGACAGATATATCATGCGTCACGGATAGATTACGAAACGTTTTCCAACTCATTTAGAATAGTATAAAAAACTTCACCATTGAATAAGGTGAAAAATGATATAAACAAAGTCAAAGTCAAACCGCGCGGAGAGGCCTACCGTTCGGCTTAAGCTCAACTAGCCCCGTCCAAGATGATATAAACAATTTCAAAAACGCGTAACACATTTCAAAGCCCAATTTCAGTAATTACCATCAATAGTCGAAAAAGTAATCTTTTTTGTGTGTGTGTGTGTGTGTGTGAAGCCCTCTACATGATCTACACATTTTTCAATATATAATACATAATATGCTAAAATTTAGTTCAGTTAGAAAAATATATATTTCGTGCATAATACTTTTGAAATTTCACCTTCCGCAATTTCCGCCAATAAAAGAAAATGTAATCGATTATTTTTTTTGTGCAGCCCTGTATGTATACACAATATGTAATATGAACACAATTAATTAAATTTTAGAACGCATTCTGCAACTGAAAACACACTTGTAGCAATTACCGCTCATACACAGAAATGTATCAGTATTACTATGTGTGTGCCTTTAAATAAACGACAAATCTTTTGCACACAATGTTCTACAATAAGAATCTTGTGGTGCACCTCAACGTTGTATATTAGTTTCAATATATTTGAAATATTATTAAAATACATTACAAATGATTTTTCCCCATTGACCGTAGTTTAGAGGAATTCTTCAAGTGTCCCTGTAAATGAACTATAAATGCTATATGTTTAATTTTTAAAAACAAATATGCCATAGTAAACCTCAATAACATATATAAATTACATAGCTTCGAGTATATTTACTGGCGTTACAGAACGGACAGGCAGACAGGCTGCCAAACAGACGGCAAGACAAACCAAAGATATAAACACTTTTCAGCTATGTTTCAAAGGGTAAAGAAGTTGGAAATTGCACGTCAAACGTGAGAAATTATGTGCATTCTTACTATAACTAGTTTTCTAAATATTCAGAACTTGGTGCAATAGCTGTTGCACTCTTATGCAAAAAAGGCATGAATGCAAAATGTATTTTATGAGCAGATTTTCATATTATATAGGTATTAAATTTATTTTATGAAAATATGTTTCAATATACTTTTACAAACAATTAATTAGAATTCTGTTACATTAAAATTATACTATGCGCAAATATCCAATACAAGACACATGTAAAAAATCATCGTTGTTATTTCACTGAAAAAATGAATTATATCGTCTGTTATTATGATATGAATAATTTCCGTAATAAAATAAGTACATTTTAAGTTGGCAACATTTTACCTTTTGTTGACAAATACTGAAAATTCCAGTTGGAAACTTAAGCCTATCTTTGAAATTTTTGGAACTTGAAATCACTATTTAGACTCTTTTTCCATTTAATATCTATTTCTCCGGAAATATATAAACAAACAACTGTCGGTAAATTATATGATCGCTATAATTAAACAATTTCAGTATACAAATTTGGATTTTATATTCAGTAATAGGGAAATAATATAATTTCATCTCAAATATGACGTAAACCCTATGCAGTCTGGAATAATTACCTATCATGGGATATCATTGAAATAATTACGTATGAGAGAATTTAATATAATGAAGAAAACTTTTATTAATATATTTTTATTCGATTTACATAAAATTTGAGACTCAAGAAAGTTCTGCAACGATTATATATATTAAATTTCAAACCATTCGGTTGGGTAGCGCTGTTATATGTGGACAACGGATGGACCAGCCGAAGACTATAGTTGATACGTATTTATATAATTACGAACGCGCTTAAAAAGAAGCAGAATCAATTATATAAATATGTAAAAAGTCTGCAACGTAAATAAAATAAAAATATTTCGGAAAATATTAATAACAAGTAGGTATGTTTCAACTGCCTTTCTTTATACCATCTATATCATTTCTTAATTCCAAATTTCGTATAAGATTTCTCATTAACAATTTTGATTGCGGATAAGCAATAATTCTCATATATTTTTAAATCAGTATTCGTTTATTCCAGTTTTGAAAAGAAACTAAGAACGTTTATTATTTTTTCTAAAAATACATTTATCATTTTATACGCATTGGAAAAGATGATCAATTTGAAATAGTTAAATTACTACTCAGAAAGCTTTCAGTGAAACTGATAAATTTAATGTAATGTCTTATAAAGTATTGAAAAAGTTTGTGTTATACATTACTTTATTTCATTGAAGGAAGTAACTTTCTGAAATTGTATGCTTGTATTAAAATTGTTAAAGAAAAATGAAAAATTAAATGAAAATTCCTGTTTAGAAGTTTCGAAATTTTCTGTTTCTTTTTTAATATTAGGCGTTAGTTTTATTTTGGTTTGTTTGTATATATAAGAAGGAAAATTTTTAAATATTGTGATCTGCCACTAATTAGAAAATATAAATATATCTGTTAATTTTAAATACATTCTTCATTAGTTACTTTAATGATAACAAAATGCAACTTGTGCAAACAAAATGCAGCTGTTATCATTTCAAAAATGATATATTAAAAATTTAATCAAAACGGATGTTTAAATTACAAGAGTTAATATCACTTGCAACTTTGAAAGAAGTAACTTTCTCAATTTGTATGCTTGTATTAAAACTGCTAAAAAAAAAAAATTAATTAAGAATGCTTGTTCAGATATACATCATTAGTTTTTCTTTTGATTCCTATACTACTTTAATTGTTAGCCTTATATTGTTTCGTTTGTATACACAATAAAAAATCGAATAATTTGTCCTTTAATTAATGAGAAAACAGAAATAGATCTACTAATTCCAAATACAATATCCATTAGTTACTTTAATGATAACAAAATATAACTTTAGCAGTTTTTACCATTGCAAAAGCGATATATTATACACTTAAACAATACGGATGTTTAAATTACAAGTGTTAATCCACTTACAACTTTGAAAGAAGTAACTTTTTCAAATTGTATGCTTGTATTGAAACTGCTAAAAAAATGTAATTAAAAATGCCTGTTCAGATATACATCATCTGTTTTCCTTTTGATTCCTTTACTACTTTTAATTGTTAGTCTTATATTGTTTCGTTTGTGTACACAGTAAAAAAATTCAAATAATTTGTCATTTAATTAATCGGAAAACAGAAATAGATTTAACAATTCTAAATGTATCTTCATTCGTTTCTTTAATGATAACAAAAAAAAAAAAAAAAAAAAAAACTGACTGCACCCAGAAAAAAGTTTTGTTGAATCAACAAAAATGTGTTTGACCCAACAATACTTATTGTTTAAATATAGGTTAATAAAAATTTTGTTTGAATCAACAATTTTTTTTTTTTTTTTTTTTTTTTTTTGCAATTCCAAAAAAAAAATAAATTTTTGTATCATCAGCAAAAATTGTTTTTTTAATTCAAGTAAAATAGTTCAATTTTACTTGAATTTAAATAAACAACCAAAATGTACTCAACAAAACTAGTTTTGTAGTTTTAATCAATTCCTTTTTCTGGGTGTGAAACAAATTATGAACGAACAGGGTGCCATTAAATGGTATATGGTAGAAAAATATAACTTGAGCTCTTGAGCACATGACAAAGAAAGAGGAGATAGAAGAAATTGAATCTTTTTTTCGAGTTCATGTATGATCGAACTTATTGAAAATACTATCTCACAGCATATTGGACAAAGATTCTCTAAAATAACAAAATCCTTTGATGAATTTCTACAAAGAGGATCTGGATGGAAACTTAGGAAAATTGATCATTTAGAACTAAAGATTGCTAAATATCATCATCTCGCTGCAAGTTCATACATCTAAAAAACTGGATCATAAAAAAACAGTGCTTAATATAAACAAGAACGAAAAATCATGCGTCAAGCATAGATTATGTAACACTTTCAAACGCTTCCAAAATAATTTTACAAATCATTACTGTTTATTAAGCTGAAACATAACATCTAAGTAAACAATTTGGAAAACGCATAACATATTTAAAAACGCAATTTCAGGATTTTCCAGAATATATTTCCAGCATATACAATATTCGTAAAAATATCCGAATACTTTTATTCAGCCCTGTATATGAACTATAGATTTGTATATATACTACATAGGATGCTAAATTTTAGTTTAGTTAGGAAACGCGTAGCACAGTTTAAAATTCCCTTCTGGAGTTTCTGTCAATAAACGGAAATGTGTTCGCGAACTTTTCTGCTGCCCTGTATATGATCTACAGAATTTACACACACCAAGTAATAGACAAAAAGTGAGTTAAATTTAAAATCGCGTTCAGCAACTTAAAACGCACTTCCAGGAATTATTGTTAACAGACAGTAGATAATTATTTTGTGTGTCCCTGTAAATGAACGATGACTGCTATACACACAATATTCTGTAGTAAGCTTCTTGTAATGCACCTTAGTGATATATATAAATTTCAATGCGTTTAAAATAGTGAAACATTATTTAATTAAACCGCAAACGATTTTTCTTCATAGACGTAATGTAACGGAATTCTTTTGACTGTCCCTGTAAAGTAACTATAAGTGCTATGCACACAATATTAGATATTAAGCTTCTTGTAATGCACCTTAGTAATATTTATCAATTACAATGTGTTTGAAATTGTGTAACATCATTAAAATAAACCACAAATGATTTTTCCCCATAGACCGTAATGTAACAGAATTCTTTTGATTGTCTCTGTATTATAAGTGCTGCACACTTCAGTTGAAATAGGAAATATGCTATAGATAACAACAATAACATATAAAAATTGCAGGGCTATCCGAGCACATTTACGGGAGTTAGAGCACGGACAGACGGCCATACGGCAGACAAATCGAAGTCATAAACACGTGTTAACTAGGTTGGAAAGTGTTAATAACTATGTTGGAAAGTGTTAAAAACGAAGACAGTAAATGTTTGGTGTAGTGCCTTCTAGCATTTAAACTAAACTTAGATTTTTAAAAATGCTTGAGCGAGTCAACCATTAAAGGCCTTATGAACATATTAAATTATGTCAAGTGGAATACCCTGTTTCTCTTCAGGAGGTACCTGTTATTAAGAAGTTTAATTATTTATGCATTGAACAATAATATATGGCATTATTTCCAGTGTGTCCATTTCCACTATTTCCAGTGTATTCCATTAAGTCCAGTTATTTTTTCTATTTTGAATAAATATGCCATATTAAAATAAATTAACAGCAGGCAAGAATTCTATAGGGATTTTAAATTTTATCACATTTTTACTCGCATATTCCAACAGTATTTATGTAGACATTTCAGGAATACAGTGTGTTTATCTTTCACAGTCACATGATGCTTTGATATAATGTTTACAATAGTCTTTAAATGTTTACAAGTTTTTATAAATAGCTTTAGGAGCTTTTAGCATATCAATAGGGATATATTATAAACTGAAATAATACAGATGTTTAAAATACAAGTGTTAATAATACTTAAAACTTACATTGGCATCTTTAAAAACACTTTTAAAATATTTCCAGAAAAGGCATAAAAGAATAAATGTACATATAAGACTTTATAACAAACTGAATTCTTAAAATTTAACAAGATATTTACTATAAAGAATGTATGCAATGCAATCTTTACAAACATAAATCACCTATTTTGCTTTTTTGAATCTATGTAATTTGATAAGAAATACTTGAAACATTCAGTTTGAAGATAAACATAGAAGTACATATTAACGTGAAAGAAAGGAGTGAAATATTCATAAAGGAGTGAAATATTTATATTCATATATGGTAAAGAAATATTTTTTACTTCAACTTTGCCATATAACATTTATATATTTTGCTACTTGGGAAACATTCTATTTATGTTTATATATAGATATATATGTTAAATAAGATAATAAGATTATCTATATTTTCTTTAATATGACGCTTATATTACGTTAGCAGAAATGTCATCAATATCAAGTAATGATATATCAAGTGCCTGTCATACTCTATATATCAAGTTGCATTCAAGCAAAGATATTATGATAACATAAATAAATTTCATTTTTTTATATTCTTCACTATCATGTGTTGGGTTGAATACATAAAAACCGATTTATATATAAATATTTTTAAAAGAACGAAGAATTTATAAAAGTAATCCAGTGAAGCGGTCGAAATTTTGTTGTGAAATTTAAGAGAAAATAAATAACGTAAAATTTAATTTTAAAATGTTCATACTTTATACAGGATAGTTTAAGAGATATGGGAAAGAAGTATTTATGTATTAATATATTTTTTATATTTTTAAAGCAAATCATAGTATATTAACTGTAAAACGTGGCACGTTACATATGCCTAAAAAATATATGACTTGCTTAACTTTATACTAGAAAATACTTTTATTAACTTTTTTTTAGTATTTCTAAGTTGACATTGTAGAACACTGTTAAATAAAAAATCGGATACTGATGTCAAATGTAAAACTAGTCGTTGGGGGCCACCGTAATACTTACCCATCATGGATATGCATAATGCAAAATATTAAATTAAAAAATGTGTAAACTACTTAAAAATGCATTGCAATTCGAATAAAATCGGGTCGTGTTGATGACTTCATAAAATTTAAAGGCTCGATTACGGAATTGCTTAAAAGAAACATACTTGTAACTCCAAAAACAATAATCCTATTAACTAGCGGTTTATTGCATCTTATTAAGCGTCTCATTTCCAATTAAAATAGATCTTTGAATTGAAATTTGGATGAAATACAGGGTCATGAAAAATCGAAGAGTGTGGAAAATAGGATTACGAATATCTCGGCAACTAATTATCCGATTGACCTCATGTTTTACGCAAAATTTATGTTTTTTTATTGTCTTTTATATTCACTCCTTAAAATAAACAATTTCGAAAAATTTTATATACTTTTTATCAGAACTAATATTTTGAGAGTCCGAAAAAAAATAGTTCCGGATAATCGAGGTTACTGAAATTCAATAAGCTTCTTCCAATTATTACATACTAAGTATATTCCAAATTTCAAGTTTCTATCTGAATTTTTTCGGGAGATAGAGCGTTTACAGACACACAGACGGACGGCAATTTTTTTTTTCTAAAAATATGTTTTTCGGAATCTCCAGTGTCTGAAACGTGTAAATCCGTCAATTTTTTTTTTTAGATTTTCAAAACGATTACAAGACTTACCCTATACTACGTATAATGGGTAAGTAAAACGTATCAACTCTGAGTATATCAGACCCTGCGCTACTATTCCAAGGTAAATAAAGTCGAACTCGGTTAATATGAAAAGCAAAGGAATTATAACAGTCCTTTGACTGGTACTGGTCCGTTACTGGTAATATCCATGAAGATAATAAAAATATTCAACACACACACATAATCAAGTTAATTATTACACCCTATTGCGTTAAATATTGGTAATTCCAAATGACATAGTACTACGTGCAGTAATGCAACTGATTACTTCCCTTTTCCAGGAAAAACTCGTTTAACATCCCAATAGTCATTGCAGTTTTCGAACTATTGATTTCATATATCCTTTTCATATTAACAGTGCAATAAGAGATATGAAAAGACAGTTAAACATGGTTCAGAGTCCATATTTTAAAAAATAATAATAAAGGTTTCCTTCTTTTGTCCTACTTTTTATGGCTAAATTGTAAATCTTACGGAAGTGCGGTATTTTTAATGCCCTTACATTCCGCTTCTTTCTTTCATTCATTCAAGACCTCAGGACATTCTTTTGCATCTTCTGCGGTGTGTGGCACATTCAAAGTTGAAATTCTACTTATAAAACACATAAATTACTACATTTTGACAGACAGTTATAATCTAGAACTATTATTGGTGAGAGGTAATAATGTTCAGTAGGAAAGCGATTTATTTCTTATTCTACCCTACTTTTCACCTAAAATTAAATTGATATGTTGAAATGAAGACATATTTTGTTCATATGAACTGTGATCCTGTTTTCGTAGCTCGTAAAAAGCATGAAAATATTAATATCATTATAATAATTTTAATTTCTTAATTAGACATTCAGATTGGTTGTTCTCAGCCAGTTCGCATAAATAGATCATTCCTATTTCCATACTCATATCGTCTTCTATCTCACTGATCTGAGGACTTTTCTCTATCTTTAACTTTTATTTTAGTAAATTTATACTACGGATAGACTTTTTGCATGGCTCCTCTAAGATGTGTTACACAGTTAATCATCTACAGGACGGGAGGTTGCATTGTAACTGGGAAGTCACTGAACTCATACAATATTCACTGTAGTTTGATAGATTGTATTTATACTTCTTCTCTCTTATGTCTACCTAAATTTTAGAAATAGAGCTCCTCTTAGACACGATGCAAAGTTGGTGCCAACTAACATGCCCTTGGAATGCTTAAACTTGTCAATAGTGGGGAAAGGAAAAGCTCTTATCACTGTTGAAATATTTTTAAACGTAATGGACTTGTATTTGTGGTTTCCTGAACCTTGCAATAATTTATTTTCCAGAAGATTCTTGGCGAGGCTAACGAAAAAGAAAGGCTACCGCGGTGCTTTATTCATATCTTTTTTTATAGACCGCGGGAGTCACGTGATGCTCGAATGCACCAATGAAGGTGCACGAAAAGAGCATCACGTCACTCTAGCGGTCTGTAAAAAAAGATAAGTGGAATGTACCGCGGTAGCCTGTCTTTTTCGTTAGCCTCGATTCTTGGATGAACGGAAGCACACATTGGCGTCTGTCAATATCTGTAAGACAGACATATATGATAGTGTAAACTAGGATAGTAGTATAAGATTTTTTTATTTCTTAATGTGAAATATCGAATTTGTTAGTCTGTCCAGATGATCCAAACCAATGGTCTATGAAATGAAATCTCCGAATGATACACTTCTTATTTTTTTTTTCTCCAAACGTGAAAAACAATGAATAACTAAACTAGTCGTTGGGGGCCACCGTAATACTTACCCATCATGGATATGCATAATGTAAAATATTAAAATAAAAATGTGTAAACTACTTATAAAATGCATTGCAATTCAAATAAAATCGTGGCTTGATGACGTCATAAACTTTAAAGGCTCGGTTACTGAATTGCTTGAAAGAGGTTTTTCCTTATAACTCCAAAAATAATAATCCTATTAACTAGCGGTTTATTGCATCTGATTAAGCGTCAAATTTCCAATTAAAATATATCTTTAAAGTGAAATTTGGATGAAATACAGGGTCATGAAAAATCGAAGAGTGTGGGAAATAGGATTCCAAATATCTCGGCAACTAATTATCCGATCGACTTCATGCTTTATGTAAAATTTATGTTTTTTTATTGTCTTTTATATTCATTTCTTAAACTAAACAATTTCGAAAATTTTTATATACCTTTTATCAGAACGATTATTTCAAGAGTCCGAAAAAAAATAGTTCCGGTTAATCGAGGTTATTGAAATGAAATAGACTTCTTCCCATTATTACATACTAAGTACATACCAAATTGCAAGTCTCTATCTCAATTGTTTCGGGAGATAGAGCGTTTACAGACACACACACAGACACACAGACGGACGGCAAACATTTTTTCTAAAAATATGTTTTTCGGAATCTCCAGTGTCTAAAACGTGTAAATCCGTCAAAAAAATTTTTTTTCGATTTTCAAACGATTACAAGACTTACCCTATACTACGTATGATGGGTAAGTAAAATGATGCAACTACATGTGTGCGGAAGCTATTTTAGACATGTATCATATTACATTGAATACGTTTATATATTTTTCAAATACAAAACATTTGCATATAGATAATATAAAATTTGTATAACAAATTTGCAATTGCCAAGAGAAAAAAATATATTTGCTAACAAATTTATAACATTAAATCTGATGTTTTATGTATTTATTTTAACATTAATTTCTGAAACGAGATGGTCTGGATGCATACCTGCATTTTGAAAAATATAATTGGGTTGCGATGCGTGAAATGGTTTTATGATAAAGGATTTTGGAATGAATTCACTAGACATTCCGTACTCTCTTTACTGCTCGTTCAAATTTATTAATATTTAGAGTAGATCGATATTTACGTTATGTATGTAGCAACATATTCTGCGAATATTCATATGTTAAAGCGATTTTCAGAGGTGCTATTTTATAAGGTTTTGTACTCATTATAAATTCGGATTTTTTAAATACGTTCTGGGGCAGTACAAGAATCCTAAATTTAGTATCCGTTGCAATGAAAAAGTATTCATCTTCAATCACGTTTTCGTCGTTATCTTCCGTAGTAAAACTGTACCAATCAGTTAACTTGGGTCACAAAATGGTTTTAAAACGGTATTGATACAAAACCTTTCAGCCGATTCGTCCAAATATCGGTCCAATTCTTGTGACAGTTGCCTATAACATACCTGCTATAATAGAGCTCAGTATTAAACACCTTTAGGAGTATATTGTTTTTATAATCGAACCCACCTGAATACATTCTAAAAATATCAAAAGCGGTTTCAGTGCCGAAGTCCTGTTCTTTCAGACGATTTGGCTGGCTAATATTTCATCGCGCCCGGCTTTGCTTTCAAAGCTTAAAAACATCTTTAACTTTCTATATGGCATTTCTTTATTAATTCATTACTAAACCAGGGACTCGGTTTCCCCCTTATTCACTGCCTCTTGTCGGGTCGGAGCATTGTATTATCCGGCAATTATATTATTTGGTATTTTTATCTTTTCATAAATATTGTTTCCATTATATTGATATATTCATATCTATCGTTCATTACCCCGCCCTCTGTTGCGTTTACCGGAGAGATGTTATAATTTTTTTTAAATCTGAATGAAAGGAACCGGGAGGGACATCTATGCTTTACAGACGGGGCTCCTAGTCTGAGCAGTCCTTCTCAAGCAATAAAGTAAAGGACCTGAAAACGAAAGAAAACACCAACATACAAACGTATATACGCACATTAAAGTGATTCTAAGGAATCTCAAAATGTTAAGATGTACCAAATTTCATGCTCAATTTCTGAAAATCATTTATATTACAATACTTTACACACACTATATGTGTGCGGAAGATAAAAAATAGCTGAGAACTATTGCACACTTTAAAGTTAACATTAAAAAAAATCATGTAAGTGACTTTTTGTTCTCAGACAATAATTATATTCTGAAAGACGTGATTCAAATCTTATTTTATTGATTTTATTTCTGAATAATTCGCAATTAAGGACATCTCTTTTTTTTGTAATCAAAACTGTATCACATAAAAACCACAACATTTCAAGAAAGTTAAATTAAATTCCACTTAAATATTTGTTCTTTCAGCTTAGAATTCGTTCTGTTTGTCAGTCGCTCTTGTAAAGAAATCTGCTCACGTAAACTTGCTATGTGCGCTGCTAAGTCTTATGTGTGCAGAACTCTCTCAGAAGAAGAGGCTTTCCGAAGAAATTTAGTGCACAAAAATTTTTTACTCAACAAATGTAAGAATCGTGAGTTGAAACATCAAAAGAAGGATATCTTCCTCCTTTAAAAAGTGAAATATTTTAGAACTAAATGGATATATGTGTTTCAAATGTGAACATAATATTTTTTGTCAAGTAGAATATGCACTTATGATTTTCTTTGAAAATAAATAATTAACATTGGTTTTGAAAAAAAATATTAATATAAACAAAGATTTAAAAATCAACTTCGTATGTTATTATTATTGGTTATTTTAGAATTAATATAAGTTTCTTTAATGTATTAAACAGAAATAAGGATTGAAGGATTTTGCATTTACTTTGGAATTTTAATGCGCATTTTGTAACACGTCATGCCTGTATTATAGAATATTTTAATTTAATTTTTAGGCTTGAGCGGAAATATTTTGAAATACAGAAATTAATTATGAATTAAAAATAATATTCAATTTGTTTGCTAATTAATTTACCAGTTTACGTTTATGAATTTTTATGATGATTTAATTTGCTTACAAAGCAATTTCCTTTTTTAAAAAAAATTATATACTCGTATTAAGCTGCAAACAGCTCAAAATGTGTAATGAGCCGAAAAACATTTAAAATGATTTTTATAAGTCTAGTCAAAAGTTGTGTCAATGCGCTGTGAAACCTTACAACTGACTGTTTTTTATTGTGATAAGATTGCTAGATTTATATATATTTATGAAGGTTTTATTAATCGAAATTATGCATTATCTTCAGTTTTTTTTTTAATTCAAAATAGAAAAGTGCCTTTAAACTAAATAAACTAAAAAAATAAATGCAAAATTTCAAAACATGCTTTCATTAAAATTCACAGAAAATTCAACTTATATTATAAAGCACAAATGTGAACGTTGCTCAATGCTGACGTCATACTGATGTGGGATGTTATTAAAATGGATGAATGTTGCAAAAATGGAGCTATTTTATTTCAATTTGTATTAAACAATTGCAACGTTATTTCTATGGGTAGAAATGCAAGTATTGGGACAACGTAGCCTCCTTAGGGGATCGAATTAAAAAAAATCAATGTCCAATTCATGTATTGCCTTCAGAAATACATATATATTCCAAATGTCATAGCTCTATGTCAACAGGAAGTGGATGAAAAATTAGTAACAAGATTTTACTGCCACATACATACAGAAATATAAGTTAAAAGAACGCATGTAAAAAGGACTGATGAAATCTCGTTAAAAATGCATTAATTTGTCCCGTTAAATAAAAAGCACGGGTCAAGCGTGCATACACAAATTGCAACTTAAATTTCTTTGGGATGGCTGTTTATTAAAAATTAAATTTAGCCAAGTGAAAAAATCTTTTTAAGAACTGTTTAAATAATGCTTACACCAATTTATATTCGATTTGGAATAAAACTGCGTTTATTATACAACGTTAAACTTAAACTATAGATTTTCCCGTGCGCCCTTACCCCGGTTTATCTTACATATATCTATTCCGTTATTTCTGTTGCAAAAAAATTGTAAGAACTGTCGTAAATAAAGCATTACCAGTGGATCTGTGTGCGTCTTTCGCATTACAATATTTGAGATTTCGTTTTCATACATTTTTCTACTTTTTTTTAACATTCTTGCTGTTCTAGACCTCATAAGAAGCTCTAAGTTTAAGTCATACTTACGGCGGTTTGAAAGCTTCTTCCACCTAACATTTACTTTGAGTAACATGTCTTAAGATTTCAGTTTTAATGTGTGACTTGAAATTTGTTTTACTATTTAATAACAAATCGCAGCTCAAGATTAAAAGATTTGATGGTCTACAGATTCATTGAAGACGTGAATACAAAAACAACTGTTTTTGGTTTATTACGATAGTGTAGGGGAACTGGGGGATGGATGGGATATTCTCAATATTTCAGGCAATAAACATTTTCTTTAATTGCTTCCTATTCTCATGGATGACACTATCATAGTGTGCTTCAGAACCAAAAGCAAGACCACATGGGGCTGTTTTCAATTTCCTTCAAAGTTGCATTTCCTGAAAGTTTTGCTTAAAAGTAATTTTTTTCATATTTGAAGTTGTTTACATATTTTATGCATTATAAACAATTAAGATATGTTATAGTTTCTTATTTAAAGGCTCAATATTGGTAATTAAAATGAATGAATATTAACCATTGTGACAAAAAAATTTCTGAGACAAAATGGCTGACAATTGAATATATGAATCGTGGGGATGATTGGGACATTTCAAATGGGGATGAATGGGACTTCTTCATTCATCCCTAGAGGATTTTGAAAATTGTTTTTATTAACTAAATAATATTATATAAGCTGATAAATTAATAATTTATGTTAATTATTCTTTTAACATTTCCTCCTCATTGTCACCAACGTCGTCTTCAGCCATTGGATGTTTCTCCCAGCAAACACAGAATTGTCAGAAACGTCACGAATTGATATAAGAAATATCATTATTGTCAGGTACATCGATTTTCATGTAACAATCCGATATATTTTTCATGGCAAAATACAGTTTTATCATATAAGTGGTGTCCGTACTGTAAAAGAATGGCGATAATCTTACGCAGCACAAAACCCGTATCAAATACTAGGTATCCATTAGCTATACCTACATAGGACGACATGTCGTCGTGTTAACATTACGTCGAATGCACAGTTTCCATTTGACACCAAGGATATGATAATTTTTTAACACCCATCGATACATCGCCGATACACTATCATCGGCTGGCATTTATCTAAACCGGAGTGGCAACACATTTGACCTTCAATTCAATGGCCGCTGTGTTGTGAGTGTTTCGTAGCGGCGATAAAAATTCTTCTATAGAACATCTCAGCTAAAGTAAGTTATTTGTCTAATATATTGACTGTTTAAGTTGTAAATGTTATCTAAGTTTTCTTTTTTTTTTTAATGAATTAAGTATTTAATTCTTTTCATGCATTTTAAATTATGTGCTAGTGTACGTATATAAACAAACACGTGTAGTGTTTAGCGTTTGCATTAAATATTGAAAACAAAATTTGTACCTTTTTACGATTGGCTTTCAAATTACTTAATTCATGTTTTTTTATCTGACTAATAAGTATTGTTTAATGGGGAAATAGGAAATATAAAAGTATAACTTGCTTATTTATTATTATTATTATTTTTGTTTGTGTAAGGTTGGAAGATCTTTTTTTTTTTTTTTTAGTAGTTTACTAGTCTGCAAGATGCAATATAGGGCAGATGTGCCAGTAATGGACATCTTTCAAAGTGGAAAAAAAAAATCAATAAAATTTTAACTTGCATTATTTTTTTCTTCATAAATTGCATGTTTTATTTATAATCTATGTTACTGTTGACACTTTTAAACAAAGCAATCTGAGGCAAAAAATGTTTCACAGTTCCATTGTTTTTGAGTGAAAATCTAAATTAACATGCTAAGAGCTGGCTTGAATTAAATTAATTAAATCTTTTTAATTTTCTTGCAAAAATTGTATGGTTTTGTTTTGATAATAATATAAAACTTTGAATTTTATATATTAATGGCCAATGGCCATTTAGAAAATCGTATTTATTTTTTTAATTTTTAGGACCCATGCCCATTACTGGAATACTTAATTAGTCGATTTCTAGTAATGTTCATAGTGTTTAAAATCTTTTAATTTAACTGAACAGCTAAGTACTCTAATTTAATTTTTAAATTGTACTTACCAGAATGTTTGTAATAACCTTTTTCTATATATATATAAATAGACGCTTGTAAATAATTTCATGTAATTAATAAAATTTGGTACTGTTTGGTTAGCCGGGCGGCAGTGATATATATATGCAGAGGTAGTACTTGTCCTGAAATTCCTGATATTCCTGAAAAAAATAAAAACGTAATGAAATGTCCTGAAATATGGTAGTCTGTCCTAATATTCCTGAAATTTTGCAAGTTTTGTGCTATGTCGGTATTTGAAATCATCAAATTGGGGGTAGGTGTACTTTTTTACTGATGCAAAACGATCACGAAAGTTGCAATTTTCTTTAGTCTATCATTAAAAATAATTTTCATCGATTTGCAAAAAAAAAAAAAAAAATCGCAATTTTTGGTGATAAATTACCAAAAATCATTTTTTATAGATTAGTCATTAAAAAAAGTTTGCTATTTTCATCTGTCAGTCACAAAAAATCCCAATTTTTACCAGTCAGTTATAAAAAAAGAAACCTTTTGCAATTTTCGTCGATCAGTGAAGAAAAAAAAATTGAGATTTTTGTCTTTCAGTAATGCAAAAATTGCAGTTTTTTAGCAGTTTGGTCAAAGAGTTCTGGTAAAATTACTTTTCTTTTAAATGTATACTTTTACAACAAAAAAATTGTGTATATAGTGTATTATTTATGATAATAAAATGTATTGAACAGGGAGTTAAGGGTTTTTTTTGGTTTGGTTTTCAATCAAATGTGTCCTGAAATTGTCCTGAAATATCGTAAAAAGTATGTCCTGAAATATTTTCTGGGCTAGTACTACCCCTGTATATGTGTATGTACATATATCACTGGCGCGCCCGGCTAACTGAAAAGTACCTAAAGTTTTTATCATGCAATGAAATTAAAGTTTTTTAAAAACGGTGACTTGCATATTTTATAATTTGTATTTAAAGTTTTTTTATATCATGTTTGAAATTTCATGTATCTTTAACACATTTTAACCCCCCCCCCCAAAAAAAAAAAAAAATAAATAAATAAATAGGTACTTTTCCATTATACGGACACCATGCCAAAATGTAAGCTAATGCATAATGTATGTATGTGTATGTATCAGGGTTAGAAATAAGCAGTCGTTAGTCGCCAAATGCAACTAAATTATTGCATTTGACGACCACAAAATTATACCTAATCGTCAAATTTAACACCTAGCTTTTCTTTTTTCTTTCTTCTTTTTTTTTTTTTTTTTTTTTTTTACACAAATGCTTTTATTCCTATTTTAGTATAAGTTTGCATCCACACCCCTTCCGCTGCCTGCACTTGAAACACCTGTTTTAATATACTGTATAAAGAATGTTTTAAAATTTCAGTGTTTTTCCTCAAAAAAAAAAAAAAAAAAGTATTTATATAGAAATCAATATCTTTAAATGCCATACAAATATACATTAATTGGTATCCAAAAGTTCATTTATTTGCTTCTTTTTTCATTTTCTGATGTACTTTCAATCATAAGATTTTTTTAAAAATTAATACCTGGTTGTATCTAAAAGTTCAAATTTTCTTTCTATGGATATAAATGCTTGATAATCTGTTTTGTATGTATATTAGCTTTATAAAAAGAATTATTTAAACATTTTTCTAGAATCCAAATATTGTAGTTTAATGCTGTTTTAAAATTTTATCGAAAGCCAATTTTTATTTTGTTTTAGTGATTAACGCAGGGATAAAATGTTTAATATGTACAGCCCCCTTGCCCTTAACACATAAAGGTAATTACAATATTATTGTTAACCTGGGTTCGAAAAGAAATGAAAAAATATCATATAACATGAAATGCAGTTTGACACCTAGGAAAAAAATTGCAGGTGTCATTTGACGCCTTACTTAGAATTCCCAATTTCTAACCCTGATATGTATGCTTGGCGACAATGGCGCCTGTATAACAAAGAAGTACCATAAAAAAAAACTTTCCCAAGTTTTATATTTGAAGCTGAATTTTTAAATGTAGAATCAATAATTATGTTGGACAATATTTACTTAGAAAAGCTATTGAAAGATAAACTTGCAGCTTCATTAGAAATATTTTTTTCTCGTTTTCGTTTTGTTCAGTTAAGAAGACCAAGCTTACTATATTTATGTTAATTTTTTTTAATAAAAACAAATTATTTTGTTGTGTAAAACAAAATTTTCTTGAAACTTGTTTACTAAATCTTAATAGTTTGTTTTTTGTGAGTGTAAAAAAGCAAATTGTGTCTGTTTTCAATTAGTTGATCTTAAATTTTGTTAAGAAAAATAGAAAAATAGAAAAAGACATTTTCTATTAGTTACATTATCTATCTATAGCATTTTCATGCTAAATGACGTGTTTTAATGTCTAATTTATATTAACTCTGAAAATATTTATAATCATCAATAAGTTAACTATTTTGAAAATATGGGACCCAGAAGCAGAAAATTCTCCAAGTGTCTGCGACGGATATTTCAGCGGTAGAAAATAATCTGCAGGTAAACTATGTTACAATTCAGGATTGGCAGGTCTTTGACATGTGTCCGTTTTTGAGTTTTAACTGTTATGTCCAAAACCATCTTATGTCAAAAACCTCAAATACTGCATTGATATGTAAAATTTTACATTAAATAGTACTTATATTAGATGAAACAGTACAACATTATACGTAATAAATAAGTCATTTACTGTATATCATCAATAATTAATATCTAGTAAAGTATTACTGTTGCATGCAATTTTTTAACTTGATTTCTCTCTATTTACCAGCAACCTATTGGTGAATTGAGCTGTTTTTTTCCCGCGAGATATTGAAGAATTTCACGTTTATTTTTTGTAACCAACTGATGAATTTCGCGATTGTTTTCCTGTGATCGATTGAAGAAGTTTGTGATATTTTCCTGCTACCAATTGACAATTTTTTTTTTTTTTTTTTTGCCAACCGATAAGCGAATTTCACGCTTGTTTTCCCGCGTCTTACAGGTGAAACTCGCGTGTTTTTTTTTTTTTTTTTTTTTTTTTTAACACATAATTGGACAAATTTCACAATTGTTTTCATGACCGATCGGCGAATTTGGCTATTTACATGCAATAGCTTGACAAAATTTACAATTTTTCCTTGCGACTGACTGACGCATTTCGCAATATTTTCCGCTATCTATAGATGAATTTTGCAATGTTCTTCCGCAGCAGATGGAAGAATTTTGGGGTTTTTTTCTGCAACTGACTGAAGAGATTCACTATTTTTTCCCGTAACAGACAGATAAATTTCTAGATAGTTTTCTAACGACTGATTGACTAAACTCATGATATTTTCCTGCAACTGATTGATGCTTTTTTCGGATTTTTTTCCACGTCTTGCTGGCAAAACTCGCAGGGTTTTTTTCACATGATCGTAGACGAATTTTGCTATTTCCCCCCTGTTATCGACTGGGGAATTTCGCAATTTTTCCCACAACAGATTGGCAAATTTTTCGATTTTTTCTTCACACGATCGATTAACAAATTTCGCAATATTTTCACATGACTGTTTAACGAATTTTGCGAAATTTTGCTGTGCCCGATTGACAAATTTTTTGGTTTTTTTCCGCAACCTATTGGTGAAATATGCAGACGGAGATTTTTTTTCGCAAACCCAAAATGCTATGCAGCTATTAACAAAAAAAACAGGCAGAGTGCATTTGCAGCTCTAAAAGAAAATATAGGGTCTGCTTTTTGCTGATTTCTTCAACCGCTTTTCACAGATTTTCTCTTTTGAACTTTCTGCCGAGATGCAAGCACGGTATATGAGCAAACGCTGTTGGTCCATTGAGCAAGGATGTCGGAGGGAAAAAAATGATATTTAGCTTGCAAAGAATGAGACAATGCACAGAAGATCATAGCGCTCTGCCAGATGCGAAGCGAAAGTGTGGCTGCGGCACCGCACTCACTGACAAAGTAAAAAAATGTGCAGAAGGAGGGAGAAAAAATCTGAGCCGAAGAAAATTCCATGGAAAAAAATCTGCTGAAGAGGGGAAAAAATCTGCGACATACGTCGCCAGTCTCTATCTTTCTGCTACTGGGATATAGTATATTAAAAAAATATTGTATATTTTTGAAAATGCCATGATATTTACGAACCCTGATTTTTGTTAGAACCATTTATCCGGAATGGTTGGGGTCAGATGTATTCCGGATAACTGGTTTTTCTGGATAACTGGTTGGACATTAAAGCACCATCCATTTGATGAGGTTTGTAGAATATATATGGCTGTAAAAGTGTTACTGATTTCAAATTATTAGATTACTCTGATTAAGGCTCAGATGCTATCAATATCAAAGATTAATCAGAGTTTGAAAGAAGGCAATGCCTTGGAAACAATAATTCTGCATAAAACTTAAAATGCTCAATATCTAACTAAAAATGCTTTCATTTCAAATCCTAGATATTGATCAAATTGTACAATGCATGTAGCATAGTAATGTATCAAGCAATGCACATGTCAAACTGGCACTGCATGACACTTTTTTCTGAAAAGATTCTGAAATCAGTCAATTGGAAATATCATTCTGGATAACTGGTTTTCCGGTTAACTGGATTCCGGATAAATGGTTCCATACTGTATATAAAATAAGACAAAATGCCTTCAGTATGAAATAAAATGTTTCTAGTTGGTTATATATCGGTACTTTTGGGTTAGCCGGGCACCAGTAATATCTATACACATATATATCTACACAGATACATATATACATATGTATATATATACACATATATGTATGAATATATATACATATGTTTATACACAGTTTCCCCCAGGTTAAAAAAAGGGCAGGGTGCTGATGATGAGAAAAGGGCACTTTTCAGATTCTTATTGGCACTTTTTTTAATTTTTAAAGTTATTATTTTGGTGTTTAAAGCCACTTTTAATATTTAAAAGTCAGGGCATTCTTTTTAAGACAACATTGAGTCAGTTTTTACTCTGGAAGGAAATTTTTTAATGCAAAAAGGACACTTTTTCTACTGAGGGGCAAGAAGTGTGCTAATTATTTTTGTGAAGGGCAAGAAGGGTGCTATTTTGTAAACCAAAGGGCAGGCAGGGTTCAGCACCCTTCTGAAACCGTCTGGGGGAAACTGATATACATATATATATGTACATATATCACTGGCACCCGGCTAATCGAAAAACACCCAAAATTTTTATCATGCAATGAAATGAAAAGTTTTTAAAAAACCGTGACTTGCATATTTTATAATCTATGTATAAAGTTTTTTATATGATGTTTGAAATTTCATGTTTTGTTAGCATTGTACCCCCCCCCCCCCCAAAAAAAAAAAAAAATAAAAATAAAATAAAAAGGTACTTTTCTGTTATACGGACACCATGCCAAAATGTATGCTAATGTATGTATGTATATGTATGCTTGGTGACAATGGTGTCTGTATAACAGAAAAGTACCCTAAAAAAAACTTTACTAAGTTTTATATTTGAAGCTGAATTTCTAAATCTAGAATCAATAATTATGTCAGACAGTATTTACTTAGAAAAGCTACTGAAAGATAAAATATCTCATTTAGATAAACTTGCAACTTCATTAGAAATAATTTTTTTCTCGTTTTCGTTTACTTAAGAAGACCAAGCTTACTATATTTATGTTAAAATTTTTTAATAAAAACAAATTTTGTTGTGTAAAACATAAAATTTTCTCAAAACTTGTTTACTAAATCTTAATAGTTTGTTTTTTGTGAGTGTAAAAAGCCAATTGTCTGTTTTCAATTAGTTGATCTTAAATTTTGCTAAGTAAAAAAAAAAAAAAAAAAGACATTTAGAATATTGTTTTATATAAGTTTTCATGCTAAATGACATATATGTTTTAATGTCTAATTTATATTAACTTTAAAAATATTTATAATCATCAATAAATTAACTATTTTGAAAATATGGGATATAGTACATAAAAAAAATTCTATATTTTTGAAATCATGATATTTACAAATCCTGATTTTTGTGTGTATAAGATAAAAATGCCTTCAGTATAAAATAAAATTTTCTAGTTTATTATATCAGTACTTTTCAGTTAGCTGGGTGCCAATGAAATATATACACACACCCATATATATGTGTATATATATTTTACTGCCCTCCCCCCCCTGGCTAACCGAAAAGTACCGTTATATCTTACCATTTTTATAATGGGCTTAAGTCTAATTTTTAATAGACCCAATTACATGCGATTTTTTTTTTTTATTGATATGTTTATTTTTACATGTAAGTTTTTAAAGATACTATATTGCAATGTTAAAATATTGGCTATTTGTTTCTAGCTCATGTTGAATTATTGGCAAGATTAAAATTAAAAAATATGGCTATCACTGGTCAAAGTATATCTTCATAAGCAGTCTACTAGTGTGGACAAAATGGGAGAAATAAAAGTAAGTTAATTTTTGTTTATTTATTTGATAAGTATTGTGTTATGTGCTTAAATTATAAGCACGGCGGGATTCGCGGTGAAAATTTTGAAATACCGCCCAAAAAAGATTGTGGGCGGGAGCCTCCCGCCCAAAAAATTTCACAATTTTAGGAAAAATTTGCATTATTTTATTTACCTGCAACTGAACGATAAATTTCGTGATTTTTTTTTTTCCCGCAACCGATCGACGAACTTTGCGTTTCTTTCGCGACAGATCGACAAACTTTGCTGTTTTTTCCGTGACAGATCGGCGAACTTTGTGGTTTTTTCTAGATTGACGAACTTGGCGTTTTTTCCACAACAGATCCACGAACTTTTAGTTTTTTAAGCGACTGGTCGACGAATTTTTCCTTTTTTAAGCGACTGATTGACGAACTTTGTTTTTTGGTGACAGATCGACGAACTTTGTGTTTTTTCCGCGATCGATTGACGAAATTTGCTTTTTTCCCACGACTGATCGGCGAACTTTGTGGTTTTTTTTGGCGACAGATTGACAAACAGCGTTTTTTCCACGACAGATCGACGAACTTTGTTTTTTCCATGACAGATTGACGAAATTTGCGTTTTTTCCGAGATCGATCGGCGAAATTTGTGTTTTTCCCGCGGTCTATCGACAAAATTCGTGTTTTCTTTTTCACAATCGACCGACGAAATTTGCGTTTTTTCGCGATCGATCTACGAAAATCACGTAACTTTCCAAACACTTCACAGAATACTGTGGGCTCAAATAAATGGCAATAACAAAAATGAAAATCCTAATTATGAATATATATGAATTAATAAAATGAATTTCATCAAAGTATCGCAAAAAAAAAATCCGAGAAATTAGTCAAATGATCGTGGGAAAAATTGCGAAATCTGTCAAATGAACTCTGGGGAAAATCATGAAATTAGTCAAACAATGATTTCAGTAAAAAAATCACAAAATCCATCAAGTGATTTCGGGGAAAAATCGCGAAAATAATCAAACGATCGCAGAAAAAATCATGAAATTCATTAAACGAATGAGAAAAAAAATCGCTAATTTTACGATCGTAAAAATCATGAATTTTATCGACCGAGCGTGTAAAAATCATGAATTTTCTAATGCATAAGTGCAATTTTTTCTTATTTTCTGTTCAGTTGTTCCAAAAATGCAAAATATTTATTCAAGGGAATTTATTTCTGTTTCTGCACTTGATAAATTTTAGGAATGTGTGTGTGTGGGGGGGGGGGGACTGAAACTTTGCACAGGGCACAAATTTTCTTTTGCATGATCCTCTTTTTTTTTCCTCTCCAGTCGCTCCCCCTCTCCCACACACTTTCCTCCCATAAAATGGACTTTTGAAAACAGAAATTCTGTTGTTCTGATTGACTTACGTGTTGTGAGTTCTAAATAAATGTAAAAAAAAAAAAAAAAAACAGATGCATCAACTGCATAATTGCAATATGCATTTTCCATTTACGGCACGTTTCTATAAGTGGAACATTAAAAAAGTGAAGTTATTTTAATCAGATTATTATGAGATTCTTAAAAGTACAGCACGATTTCAGCTTACCTTGATAATGTGCACTAGTGAATCCAGAGTGTGGCGTTCTGGGGAGGGGGGTAATTTCCCCCCCCCCCCCTTAGTTTAGATAAAATGGAGTTTTCATGCAGAATTATCAGATTTCTTCCAAATTTTGTATATAGACTCATTGTGGTACGGAGCTTCCCTGATTAGTTTTGGGGGTTCATCGGAAAAGTTTAAAGGGGAACAAAGGCTAACCCCCCCTCCCTCCCCTTAATTTAGATAAATTGGTTTTTCATGCAGAATTATCAGATTTGCTCCAGAGTTTGTATAGAGGTTCATTGTTATAAGGTGCTACACTGATTAGTTTTGGGGGTACATTGTAAAGGTGAAAATAAGCAGTCTCCACTCGTCGATTAAACTTTAAAAACTGGCGATTAAAAATATGGAAAGAACCAACCAAATTCAGGATTTCCTGATTACCATTTTCCCCTAAATTTCACGATTTTTCCGCGTCCGTTCGACGTAATTCGTAATTTGTACGCACCGTTGGAAGAAATTTATGATTTTCTGTACATAATCGACGAAATTCATGATCTTTACGCGTCCGATTGATAAAATTCATGATTTTTATGCGCATAATCGACGAAATTCATGATTTTTACATGCCCAGTTGATAAAATTCATGACTTTTACACGTTTGATAGACGAAATTCAAGATTTTTACTCTCCCGAATGACAAAAATCAAGATTTGTATTTAGCTGTTCAATGAAATTTAAGATTTATACGTAGCCGATCGACGAAATTCAAGATATTTATGTAGCCGATCGACAAAATTCAAGATATTTACATAGCCGATCGACGAAATTGAAGATTTTTCTGCACCTGATTGACAAGATTGAAGATTTTTCTGCACCTGATCGACGAAATTGGAGATTTTTGTGCACATCGACGAAATTGAAGATTTTTATGCACCCATGCGACGAAATTCATGACTTTTATGCACTCTGTCAATAAAATTCATGATTTTCATTCTCCCGATCTACGAAATTCATGATTTTTACGTTGAATGATGAAATTTATTATTTTTACGTAGCTGATCGACAAAATTCATGATATTTTTTTGCACCTGATCGACGAAATTTAAGATTTTTCCTCATCCGAAAGACGAAATTCATTATTTTTATGCACACTATCGACAAAATTCATGATTTTTATGCGCTTGATCGACAAAATTCATGATTTTCCATGCAATATTGACGAAATTCATGAATTTTACGCTCTCGAATGACGAAATTTGCAATTTTTTCTGAAACTAATTGCCGAAATACACACAATTCCTGAATTTGTGGAGATTTTGGTCTGCTGGCCACAAGTTGTGCATGTGTAATGCATTCATGATTCATATCATGTTGTGGGTTATTATTTAGTACATAAACATACCTATTTATTATTGTCAGACCTTCATTCTATACAAATAATTTTTTTTGAAAAGTACTTATGTAGTTAGTTAAAAAGTACCTAAGCTAGTGTGACTTATGTAGTTAGCTACATAAGCATGTTGTGTAGAACTTTACTGTTAACTTATTTTAAAATTTAAAATAGATTGGAAATTAATATCTGAAGTTTATTCAAAACAATATAAATTAAAACATTTTTATTTAGTACATAAATTACTTTTTTACTGTAAAGTCATTGTATTTAAAAAAAATAAATATTCAGTGACATACGTGTATTTACTGACTACTAAAGAAATTATTCTCATTAGCCAGTAACTGGCTACTAAAACAAATCAACCTACCGGCCAGTGGCTACTAAACGAAATTCCTTATTTTCTCCTTTAGTTCATTGGTTACAAAGGGGGAACGAGGGGCTAATCCCTCCCCCTTAATATAGTAATACCCTTTGAGCTCAATGCCATCAGTTTAACTGGACGCTTTTCTTTTTATTTTAATGGTACTATCAAGTTGTTTGCCGTCAAATTTTGGTGGGTTTCATCTAGTTTTCTTTTATTTATTAGGGTTGAGTGCGCCAGGTTTTGTTTTAATGAAAATGTTTGTCTGATTCAGGTTGATGATTTTTAAGTTAATAATTTTTTTTTGTCTGGTTCAGTTAGAGTTGTAGGTTTACTTGATATAATGTTTAGCAGGCTTATTTTCAGGTTGGTTTGTTGTCTGGCTTAGTTCATTGTGGTCACTTATGGGTTTTGCGGGGCTGATTGCAACTGTCTTGATCCAGTGCAGTATTCTATTTTATGTGCATTAATTCCAGGGAAATAATCAAATAAAAGTATGGTGTCATTTAAAAAAAAAAGAAAATCCAATCATTGTTAACAACAGATTATGCAATCTGATGCAGAATTTCACCTAAAAGTGTTAAAAGGAAATTATAACTACAATCATCAAAACTTACTCAAACCAGGGTTGGCAGGTTTCTGACAGTTTAAACTGTCACTTCAAAAACCTAATCAGAAACCTCGAATACTACATTGATATGTAAAATTTCACATTAAATGTCATATATATACAACATTAGATGTAATGTTTAAAATGTTACTATTACTGTAAATCAATAATTAATATCTAGTAAAGTGTTATTGTTAAGTGTAATTTTTTAACTGGCTAAAATTGTTTTTAAGTAATTGAAACTGCTCACATGAGCTGCACATTTTTTCCCTTACTTAAAATATCTTAAATGTGCCCGTAATTTAAAACAATGATATCATCTTCCTGCAGCATGGCTTAAAGAGTGTAAAGAATCATAGAATCCCAGCTGCCAAGTGATACCTGCTGGAATAGTCAACTGAACATTTTATGGAGCCCTGAAACATTTTATGGAATCGGAATATTTCAGAAAATTATGGAAGAGCATAAGGAGGATGCAAGGAATATTAGAATTTCCCAACTAGTTAATGATTTTAATTTATGCAGTGCAAATATCTTATTCTTCAGTTAAAACCCATAGGTGTTTCATTGCATTAGATATTCTTAAACGAGATACTGCTACAATTGTTAATGCATGTCATGTTTGATCAAGTCTTCAGAAAAAAAGTTCACTTAAGCCCCATATGGAAAATGTGCATAATAAGAATGGATCAAATCATGAAACTTTGAATTTTTTTTGTTTGATTTTGCATCTCAACCATAACGGTGAAGGGTTGACTGATGCAGAAATTTATTCAGCTTGCACATGGACTACGGAAAGCAAGGGTCGATGCAGGTTTTTTTTCTTGGGGCCCATTTTGTGAAAATTAAAGGTTATTTTTGTGAAAAATATTTTTTAACGAAAGTTGAAATCCAGTTAATAAAATTTGAACCAAGCATTTATAAACAAAAACCTTTTAAAATCCTTTTGCTGAAGTTTTCCTCTCTGGTGAACTTGTTTGTTTACAAATTACACATTTTAAAACATCACAAAATAATAAATAGATAATAAATAGTAATTTTTTATGGAATAGAATTTTGTGAAGGGAACCTATTTTATTAAATTGATTTCTGTAAAGGGGCCCATTTTATTAGATTTTTGTGAAAATAGGCCCCAAATTTTTCCTGGATCGACCCCTGGAAAGAATAGATAAATGTTTACCTGTATGCTGGTAACATAAATCACATTTCTTAATAAGGGTGTATAATTTTAAATTAAAAATTAAATTTAATTACAACTATTGCAATTTAAACTTAAATTATTTACACTAGTTTGTATCTGAAATAGCAAAAACTTTCTTCTGGTCTTTGATAAAAATGCATTTGTAACTTTTTTTTTTTTTCAGATTCTCCTTTTTTCAGCCTATGGTGGCAAAGATGCACATAGTGCAACCAGGAAAATGATGTCCTAATATCCAGTATCTTCGCAGAAGCAGAAAATTCTCCAAGTGTCTGCGACGGATATTTCAGCGTCAGAAAATAATCTGCAGGTAAACTATGTTACAATTCAGGTTACAATTCAATAAGTATGAACCCTGAGGGGGTAGTTGAACTGTTTGGAAGGGAGAAAAATAATCTATCCCACTATTTTATATGATATTTGAAGAATTACATTAATACAGACATGACAAAAAGTTTGAAAAAAAATTAAATCTAGAACCGAGAACTCAGAATGATTATATGCAAAGTGTTTATTTTTAAAAAAAGGAAGAACATCAAGCTCTATATATACACAACATCTCTACGTTTTTCAACTTTCACCAATGTTATGGACCTTTAACAATTGGGTTGCTAAATGAATTTCTGATTTTTTTTTTCGATTTTGTGCACTGGAGATGAGTTTCAGAACCTTTACAAAATCAGATGTCTTTATTTTTAACTACTTGCATGAAAAATACATATTTAGGATGATGGCATCAATATCCATTTCTGAATAAAATTGTTTTATTATATCCTTAATGAAGTATAGGTAAAACTTGAATCCCTGGTATTTTCTTAGGTTCTATGTGCATTGAAATTTTAAACTGATGTCCAAAGTTTGAAAGGGAAACAGTCAATTCATTTTTTCTGTTAGATGAGAAATGTTTGTTGACTTTAAAGCTCTTCTGAAATCCAAAAGAACTACTTTCTGACTTCTAAATTCATTTTTCTTCGCAAATACATGAAATTGCCAGGTGTTCTTATTCAGAAACTATGTATTCAAAAGACATTTTCCTTTTTTTTTTTTGGTAAAGGCAGAAGTTTTTTCAGAAAAAACAATCAAAGTCAGCAACCTAATTCTGATGCACAAGAAAGGAAAAAAACATTCTCACGTAACAAGATTCGCTGACAAGTTGATAAGTAATTTATTTATCAAAAAACACTATTTGATTCCAAATTGCTTTAATAGTCATGCCTGCCAATTGGGTACCTTTTATGTTTAAAAATGAGTAAGAAAATTTAGCGTTGTTGAGCAGGGAATTTGAGAATTACTTTAAATTGTCAAGTCCTAATTTCTGTAAATTGCAAGGATCAACTAGTTTGTTGTTTCTAAATGTTTCCTTGGAGTTCAGGAAAAATAAAATTCCATGTGCACTACAAGTTCTGCACAGTTCTAATCTCATTTCTGCTTAGTGCTGACTAGGCGAATTTGGTGGGGCGCAGCACACGGTGGACCTTACTGTCCTTTTGGTTCTTTTCCTTTTTGGTAGCAAAAAAAAAAAAAATCTTGAAATACATCTGTCTGTCATCGGAATGTCAGTAGGTCGAGGAAAAAAATTGCAAAATTTCTTGATCAGTTGTGGGGGAAAAAATACAAAATTTGTTGATTGATTTCATGGAAAAAATTATGTATTTCGCCAATCTGTTGCGGGAAAAGTTTTTAACTACTTGCCTCTGTTGTGAGAAAAAAACCACACCATTCGATAATCGGTCAAGGGAAAATATCAGTAAATTCGTCAATTGGCCACGGGAAAAATATCGTGAAATTTGTTGATCTGTCGGGGGGGGAGGGGGGGGTTGTAAAATTCACTGTTTTGTCACTGAAAAATATCGCAATGTTTGTCAATTGGTCTCGGGAAGAAAGTTGTGAAAATTTTCGATCAGTTGCGGGGAGAGGGATGGTAAATCATGAAAATTTTCAGTCTTAACGCAAGGAAAATCACGAATCTTGTCACTCTCGCAAGAAGAAACCATGCAATCAGTCGAGCAAAATATCACAAAAATTGCCCATCTATCACGGAAAAAAATTGCAAATTTGTCAATTGGATGCATAAAAATATTTCTAAATTCGTGAGCAGGTTGTGAAGAAAAATCCCAAAAATTTTCATTCAGATGCAGCGAAAAAAAAGTGTTCATTTTGTCAATCTATCGGTCAGAAAAAACCATGAAATTCACCAATCGGTCGTGGGGGAAAAATCGTGAATTTCTTCAATCTATCTCAAGGAAAAAATCATAAATGTTGTTGGTTGGTTGCTGGAAAACATCGCAAAATTGTCAATCAGTCGCTTGAGGAGGAAAAAATTACAAATATTTTCAGTTGAACACTGGAAAAAAAAAATCATAAAATTTGTAAATCATGTTGGAAAAAAAAAAGCATGCAAATCACCGATCACTCACGGAAAATATCGCAAAATTTGTCAATTGCTCATGAAAAAATATCGCAAAATTTGTTGATATGTTGTGGGAAAAAATTGCAAAATTTGTCAATATGTCGTGGGATCCTATCGTGTCAATCCCCACAAAATTTTTTGATCGGCATGAGAAAATATTCATCAGTTGGTTGCGGGACTTGATCTTCGCTTTAAAAAACAAATTTCTTCGGAAAATGGTAATTCTTTTTTGGGCCGGAGCCTTCCGTCCTCAACATTCTTTTGGGTGGGATTTCAAAATTTTGGGCATGAATCCCATCATCCGACCCTGAAATTCAAGCCTTGTATAGATTTATTATTTAAAGTGGTTTTTCTGTAATTTTCTACGTTATGAAATGAGACAACTCAATGTAATTAACTCTTAACAAAACTCAATACAATTAAATATTGAGAGTGTGCTATTGGAGGGTTTAGAAACAAATCTATTGGTAAATACTGTTTGATATTAATTTATATCCGAACGGAATAGCTGCTGCAATAATAGTAAATATTTATGCACTGTATGATTGTGCATAAATGTTATATACAGTGTTGTTATAACTAAAGTTACCCTGCTTAGACCTGGTTGACAGATATCGATGAAACTTGGAATATAAGTTATATGAGGGGGCGGAGGAGAGTTGCAAAATTCACTGGTCCATCACTGAAAAATATTGCGAAATTTCTGAAAAGAAGCCGACTCAGACTCCGGCTGTTTTTTTGTTTGTTTGTTTGTTTGTTAGACTGTTTGAAGTGAAATTAAACCAATTCTCAATATGCTGCCTGGTGTACATTGTAGATGAAAACTGTAGTTATTTCTGAACTAATAAAATTTTAATCTTTATTTTATTTTATTTTTCCTTTCCATCAAAAATTTTTCTGCTCTGGGGAACCTTATTAATCTACTTTCCCCTTTTCAAGTCCACAAATCCGAAATAGTAAAATTTCTGTTTTCTTTTCTTCTTTAGATTTCGATAGTTGGAATTTTTCGGGTTTGTGGGATATGAAATTGAAAAATTAGTAAATCATTTGAGAATTTCTAGCTGAGCAAGTTTATTGGCAGGCATGCCCAAAAAGCTGTTGGCAATATTGGAAACTTCATCATTTGATTGCGAAAAATAATTGTGAATTTCATCCATAGATTGAAAATAAATCGTGATTTTCGTCAATGTATCTCAGAAGAAAAAAATATGAATTTCGTCTATCGGTCATTGAAAAAGTTGCCAATTTTGTTAATCGATGGCTGATAAAAAAACGTGATCTTAGTCTATGAAGTGGTTATAAAAAGAAAGAAAAATTCTCCAGTCAATTGCATTAAAAAATTGTTGATTTTGTCAGTCATTGTAATATATCTGGAAATTTGTCGATCAGTTGATAAAAATCGTAAATTTCGGCATTCACTTTTCGAAATATCGTTTTTTGTCATTCATCTGTCTAAGAAAAAAAAATCTAATTTCTTCAGTCTCATCAATCAGTCCCTGAAATGAATCTCAAAATTTGTCGACCATTGGTTGATAAAAAAAAATCTCGAAATTTCAACAGTCACTCGCTGTGAAAAAAAAACATTTTGATTTTGCCAGTAAGCCATAACATATAATTGCGAATTTCTTCTGTGTCTTCAATTTCGTCAGTCAAGCAAAAAATCACAAATTCCTTCAGTTAGTCGTGGTGAAATATCATGCATTTCTTCAATCAGTCTCTGCAAATATTACTGATTTTGTCAATCTGTCATTGAAATATATCATCAAATGTGTCGATTGTTCATTGATTAAAATCTTATTTTTCAGTCACTTATGGCTTAAAAATATCGCTGATTTCGTTAGTTGGTCATTGAAATGAATCAGGAAAATGTGTCGATTGTTCGTTATTAAAAAATGCATATTTCGGCAATAGTGGAAAAAAATCTTTTGTCAGTCGATCATCGAAATATATTACGAAATTTGTCAATCATTTTTGTCAATAAAAATAGTAATTTATGGCAATCAGTCACGGTAAAACAAAAATCTCAGATTTCTTTCTGTAGCTTTCCGATATTTTTTAAATTTAAACCCTATCTTACCAAAACTAATTTGTCTTGTTAATTTATATGCAAATAATGTACTAATATTGTATTCTTAAATATTTTCTAGCTTCAGTGAGACACGACCAACTGTTTGAAGATGCTGCTGTTAGTGACATTCAAAGCTGGATAGCCAAGTGGCTGCGATATGCAACAGATAGAGAGTTGGGCTGTCGAAAAAAACAACCTAATGTATCAGAAAATTTTGATTTTAATAAATAAATAAATACATTACCGTGTATTAGTATTGTCATTTCTTTTTTTTTCCAAATCTTAATATCAAAATTTTTATTACATACAATTTCAAAGGTTTTGAAATATCAATATTTGTATGGAGTTAAATAAAATTTGTTCCAAAGTTAATTTTTTTTTTTCTTTTTTTTTTTTTTTTTTTTTTTTTTTTTATCATTGCAGAGGATGAAGTCAAAAAAGGATCTTTCAAAGTTTATTATACTTTAGCCAAAAATCTAAAATACTTTATAAAAATTATCTCATGTTTCTTTTAAGTATATCAACAGTTTTAAATTATCTGCACAAACTAAAAAAGTCAGTTTTTATAAATAGCCTTGACTTGACAATAGCTTTTGTAAGGTAGTTTATCAGTGAAGCTAATCTAAAAAATAAAAATCAAAGTACAACCAATATTATTGCAGTTTGACGACAAATTTAAACTTTTAAAGTATTGTTAAGTATGTAAACAATGCCATTTTTGAAAAACAAATTTTATTTTTGGCATAAATACTATTTTCAAATCTTCAATTATTACTAATTTGATACTGTGCATTTTGTTTTGGAGCAGCTTTTCAGTGTTCTTAAGGTCGAAATATGAAGCAGCAGAGATGTTACTATAGTACATTTTATGATGAATGTGATCAAGTTATTCATGTGAAATATAAATAACATACACAGACAGGTGTGGGAGAATTAACAGAAAATTTTATCAGACAATGATTTACTTCACTAGCCAACAAGATGCAAGATACAGTTGAACATTGTTATGACAAGATGTAAGTAACTGAAAAAGAAATAGTTTCATAATCTTTTGAATAAAAATATTGAAAAAAAAAACTTAGTTTACTGAAGATAATTGAGGTGGTCAGGGCAAGAAAGAGATAAGCCACATTTGTAAACTTCTGAGATATCAGTTTGAAAGTTATATCAAAAACTCAAATCAAGATATATAACCTAAAGTTTTTTCGCCAATGTCTTAGTAACATTTGAGATACTGAGCCACAATATGGCATTACTTTAATTATATTAATATTACGTTTTTTGTAAATTAGCTATCTTTATTGGGGTAAAAAACGAAACTTGTCACATAGGCTGCCACCAAGTGACATTAGAAACAAATTATATGTTTTATATTATAATTTACAATATTGAGCAACAGATTACAGTACTATATTTATTTCACTAAAAATGTGGCTTGGGACTTTCTTGCCCCGACCCCCTCAATTGTTGGGTAAAGCCAGATCAACTATTTAAAGTGTAGTACATTGGGAAAATTGTAAAGTTTTCTGAATAAACATGTTAGGAAGTCTGCCATTATAATTTTAGAAAAATTTAGTGTCTAGTGGCTAATTAAGCAAACATCACATTTTGCATAGTTTGTTCAAAATATCAACTTTTATCACAGATAAATAAAATGTTTAACTGTTTTATTGCATTTTAAAAGTACAACTAAACTTAATGTAGAAATTTTTCTTTTAAAAAAAATGGTGGTATGTTCATTTAATACTAGTGATGTGAGAAATATAAGTCAATTTTTTTACAGTAAACTTGTAAATAGAAAAGACCGGCTAGAAAGGTAAAAGGGAGATGTATCATTTATTGTGTTGTCCTCTAAATGTTTCTTAATAAAAACCCACGACCCGTACTGCATCAAATATTTCACTAAAGTCAATTTTTTTTGTTTTGTTCTCTTTTTCTGCACCATTTATAATAATAAAAATACCTAAGAAGTCTTATTTAGTTTTAAAATGATTTAAATTAACAATTGCAGAATTCTGGCTAAGCATGAACTTATAAATTTTCTTGTAATAGAATTTTAGAATGATCTACATAATTTTTTTTTTTTTTTTACGTTAAACCATTAATATGTAACAAAATGCTCCATATTCTGCTGATTATGTGTGTGTTTTTTCAGGTAACAAAGATTATATATATATATTTTAATTCTTTATTAGATTTTATACAGAAACAATTTCAAAAGTTTTTTTTTTTTTTTTTTTTTTTTAGATGACAGCAAAATATATAATAATAATATTTAAAAAAAATCAAAGCATTAAATATCTTTTCTGAATAGCTTGAAATTTGATTTGCCTTAAAACCTTTTTTAAAAAAAATTCTGTTATGTATGTCAACTAGGAGTGATAAATGACAATAACGGAATAAAATAATTTTTTTTTTTTTTTTGGGGGGGGGGGGTCTGAAAACTTTAAATGCATTTTTAGAAGAACTTTGATTTCACTGATTTTAGTATGCGGTAAATTAGGTTACTTGGAAATTTTACAGATATTCTTAAGAAATGTTTTTTTTACATTGATTTGCACATAATGTAGTTATGCCATGAAAGTGGAAGTATCTGTCGTAAATTTTTAATTTTGAATCATTTATATTGAAAAATAGATTTTTTTAATTTAAAATTGGTCTTTTTGCTAAAAATTTCAAATTTCTAGTTCATTGCACAGAACAAGAACAAAAGAATGTGGCAATGAAAAAATTTTTAAATGAATAAAGACATTTATATAAAAGATTTAAAGAAATCGAAGAAACAAAACTTGGTATCTGTATTTAGTTAAAGAATTGAAGTTAAGTACAACACCATAAAATGATAAATTGAGCATGTGAGTGGAAAAAGCATAACATTAGAGCTGATGTAAATGTTGAGGAAACTCCAAAAAAAAAAAACCGTGCATTTCAAAGTAAAAAACTGATTAATTTTATTTATCAATGAAACTATTTCATTTCATTTTTTGTTTTTAGAATGTTATTCTTTTTCCACACACCTGTTCAGTTAACTGCAAAATGTGAAAAGGAAAAAAAAAATCTTCAGTTAGCTTTTGACAATAAAAGTTTAATTATTTTTATTTATAGAACTAGGATAAATTAACTTGCGTATTTTCCATTTGTTCCTTTCTTTATATAACAGTAGAGGAGAATAAGCTACTATAAATAAACTTGATTTTATAAGCTGAGAAATTTTTTTTTTAGTTTTCAATACTATGAAATTCAATATATTCTTTACTGTTCAATATTAATTAAATCACAAATATTCGCCGACATGCGTATAAATGTCGATAAATTGTCACAAAATCGATATTGATCATAAATATACGTCGAATATAAGGCACAAGAACGATATTCATCGCATATACGTCGAAAATAAAAGGCGAAATGATAACAATTAGATATAAGCAATACCAAAGTAGTGTCATTTTGTTTACGTTCTTGTGTCGGTCAAATCTGAATTCAAGCATATTTGTATCGAATACGTATCGGATATATCGCCGGTGGCCGTCGTTGTGTCAGATTTTTGGCGGCAAATCGATAACCAGTCCACGTATCGCTAAAGATACCAGAAAAGTTGACAAAATCGAAACAGTTCTGTTAAGATTTGCTGTTATCGGTATAGCACCTCTAGTATTTGATGATAGGTATCTTTCTTGTATCAATCTGTCAGCTCTGTGTTTGCTGGGCTGTTTATGGGCCTTTAAAGGCAAAGCTGAGATCAGTCCAAGATGATGGGCTTGTCAGCTTTTAGTACTAGCAACATAAACACAACCAGTGGTTATAGGAAAACTGCCATTTTCCTTTTTAACAGCAATACATTCACTGAAACTTATTTTACACCAGTTTATGGAACTAACAGACCACATTTAGAACATTTTAGAGATACCACATTTATTGTGTTACTGATATTTGCGCATCCGTGCAACTTTAACTTTGTAATTCATTAAAATTTCAGTTAAAATATATAATTTTATTTTCCGGTTTTTAATGAATAATTAACTGTGTTTTCACTTCTTAAATTACTAACACTGATATATAACAACCATATAAGATAATATATTATAAATATAATTACATATAAGTTTATAATTATAAATTTTAATTTGGTATCATTGAGTATAACAGAGAAGGAAATATTTGTGTCTCATCCATCCCTGCTGTGGGGATGATTGGGGCAGAAAGGAACTTTTTTTAAATTTCATAATATATTTTTGTATAATAATAATCTTGAATAAATATTGCGCATAAGATGTACACAAACACCTAATGTATGAAATGCAATATATTCATTCCCATTCATCCCCTATCTCCCCTACTTTTAAAAGGGATGATTATTATTTTTTAATAAATATATGTATTATACTAACACATAAAAAATTTTAATACTAAAAATATCCTTTTTTAATAATATCTAAAATATGAAACCTCATATGAGGTTTAAAGTGAAAATAGTTTGAAAAAAGTAGTCTCCTTAAAATACTATTAAAAAGAAATTTTTGTAAAATAAATTTAAAACATTATTTTTGTATTTTGATTTTAAACGTAAAATATATGCATAAAAAACACAAGCAGCGTCGTGATTGCTTCTTCACATTCTGCGTGTCCCTGCCAATATTTTCGAAAATATTCATTGTCTTATTTAAATGGCAGAAACCCAGACATAAAAAATATGCACCATTAATCCGAAAATAGTGGTAGGAATGTGTACAAATTAAAGCAGTAATCACATCACTGATCTTCATTTAAGCTGAAAACAACGAATAAAAGGAAACGGAAACCTGGGTATTTTTCTCCATTTCCGCAAAAGGAGAATATGTAACAGTGACATAATTAGGGATAGTAGCAAAATATCGATATATCGGGCCAAAAAATATCGATTTTTCACATAAATTTCAGATTTTATAATTGCCGTATGCACACGCATATTTCTCGTTTTGGTAACCGTTTTTTTTTTTCATCACTTTTAGGGTTATAAAAGTAGTCGGTTTGAGAAATACGCAATTTGTTTTTAAACATTATTTTTTCTCGAAGGGCAAGTTAGAATAACACGAGGAATGACCTTCTACAAGAAGAAAATAACATGGGATGTGCCTATATTCTTTAATTGCTCGAAATCTGGACATATTTGAAACCTTCAGTAAAATAAGCTTCTCGAATTTTTCTTCTTGGGTTCATGTTAAACAAATAAATATCCTTCTACACACTCTAGAACATCATTTCATGTATATTAGAAAACATAATGTTTTTTCTCTTCTATGTTTTCATAATTCATGAACAATATGGTAAACAACTGCAATTTTTAATCAAAAAACGTGTTTTCACAAAGTTTGTGCGTACTATGCCAAATCCTTTTCAAAATCATTTCGTATGATACATCACTCATCGTTGTGCGTTTTGTATGTTTATTGAAGAAGGGTTGTTTACATCAAAATTATTACGCATGATGTTATTATTTATTGCTATTATTTTTAACCGGACAATTTATTTTGTACTGTCGAATAATAAGCTTAAGCAAATTAATACAATTATCTATAAAATTGTACATATATATATATATATACAGGGTGTTCCGTTAAAGGGGTCCAATATTAATAGGGGTAATAGAGGAGATCACACGGAGCATAAATCAGTATATAATGCCTGGCCGTATCTCAATAATTTTCAAGTTACAGCAAATAGAATGAAAAATCGGAAATTTGTAAAAAAACCCTCATTGCTAAACTATCGATAATGCTACATAAAAACGAAGCACATATTTAGAAAGAGCAGAAAAAATCCTACGAAATGACATAAGTTGTTTTAGAATATTGAGAATTAATGGCGAGTTACAAGCTCTGAAACAGTGAAAAAATACAAAATCAAATATTTAGCAAAATAGTTAATCGTTAATTCCAAAAATGCAACTCTACCTACATCAAGGAAAATGTTATAAAATTTGGTCCATTCCGAAAGCTTTCGAAGAAGCTGACAATAAACCATATCAGTTTAATTGTATGGGAGAAATCAAGCAGTTCCCTAGTTACAACTCTGTACTGTTGCACGCTCGGAAAGAGCGAAACTCCACCCATGACGATTGTAAACACCCCGTTTTAATATCTTTCAATTATACATTTCTGATCAACCTCTATCAATACCCTTTCATTATTCAGTCTGGTCAAGTGAATGACATATTGTGCAGCTCTCGCCTTGTCTTAAAGCAAACTCCGTGACTGCTGCGTTTCCTCCATGAACTTTCAGGATGATGAAGAAGAAGTACTTTTTATGCAAATTTTCTATGTGTATAGGAAGAAAAGTGTAATAAAACAGCAGTCATCAGTGGGCGTTATGTTAAAGGGAGGCTGTTGTAAGTGGGATTGTAGTAAGTTGATGTATAATAATTATGCCGGAATACTCTAACGAAGAATATGCGGACATGCATCTGATGTACGGGCAAGCTCATGGAAATGCATGTCTAGCACAGCGCATGTACCGTGAGCAATTTCCAAGGAGACGTTGCCCAAGTTCGAAACTCTTCATAAAAATCGATAGACGATTACGGGAGACTGGATCGTTTAATACAGCAAGCATTGATGCAGGGAAACCTCGACATGTACGAACACCTGCAATGGAAGAAGATGTACTGAATATTTTTAAAGATAACCCCTCCACGAGTACACGAGCTGCTGCGTCTGAAGTCGGTGTTTCTCACCAAAGTGTGTGGCGTGTTCTGCGTGCAGAAAACATGCACCCCTTTCATGTGCAGCGGGTACAACTGTTATCAGTAACAGATTGTGCTCAGCGGACAGAATTCGTACGCTGGTTGCTTAATGTAACAGAAAATAATCCACAATTTCTGGAAAATATTTTATTTACTGATGAAGCAACATTTACGAGAGAGGGCGTGGTAAACACGCACAATATGCACACATGGTCATATACAAATCCGCACACTGTTTTCCCGTCGAACGCACAACAAAAGTTCAGTGTGAACATATGGGCAGGTGTCCTCGGCGATTATCTCATAGGACCATATTTACTCCCAGATGTACTCAATAGCAGTACGTACTTGGTTTTCCTACGGGATATCTTACCGCAGTTACTGCAAAATGTGCCAGCAACATTGCGCCACAATATGTGGTTTATGCACGATGGCGCACCGGCACATTTTTTCATAGGTGTTCGCAATCACCTCAATTCAACATATCCTGGGAAATGGATTGGACGCAGTGGACCTGTTGCTTGGCCTGCACGCTCTCCAGACTTTTTTGTTTGGGGACACCTTAAATCGCTGGTGCATGAAACGCCTGTGGATACACCGGAGGATTTACTAGCGCGAATCGTTGTCGCTGCAGGAGACATTCCCAGCTCCGTCGGAGTTTTTCGGCGTGTTCGCCAATCTTTACGACGTCGCTGTCGGCTGTGCGATTCTGTTAATGGGCGCAACTTCGAACACCTATTATAATAATGTCCGTTCGTCTGCCTTCCGACATTGAACTGTTCAGCGCAGGCCAGAAGACTATGCTTCACATATGTCATAAAGTACGTGGAATGTAATTCTTTATTTGTCATTTTTCTTTTATTTTCAACACTTTTTGGCACAGTATTTTGTAAGTCACAGACTGTGGTGTACTCAAATTGTAAATTACAAAGTTTGTATGAATTAATTTAAAATTTAGTGTCTTTTTTAAATTTATAATTAATAAAATTATTATGCTATTTGTTATTATTATTTCCTATCATAAATTATGATGCACATATACATACAATAATTGTCCATGTAAAACATGTACTGAAACTTCTTGCATAGTTACAAATCGCAATATTTTTAATTATTTCCGAATTTTCACCACCAGTTTAATTATAAGGAATTTAACTTAAGCTTTATATCAATAAAAGACCACTTTAAAATGTAGACTATTATTGTAAAGTTATTTTGGTTCATTCAACTCTTGAATAATTAAAAATGTTGCATCTCAGAAGAAGCATGATCGAAAATGTATAGTTGAGAGTAATTAAAAAGGCGGTGTTTCAAATCGTGATGGGCGGAGTTTAACCTTTGCTAGTGTCAAAGAAAGCGGAGTTGTAACTAAGAAACTGATTAATTTCTCTCACACAATTAAACCGATTTGGTTCATTGTAAGCTTTTTCGAAAGTTTTCGGAATGGACCAAATTTTACTACATTTTCCTTGTTGTAGCTGGAGTTGTCTTTTTGGAATTAACGATTAACTATTTTGATGTATATTGGATTTCGTACTTTTTTCACTGTTTCAGGGCTTGTAACTCGTCAATAAATATTGCTATTTTAATACAATTGATGTCATTTTGTAGGTTTTTTTCTGCTCTTTCTAAATATGTGCTTCGTTTTTATGTAGCATTATCGATAGTTTAGCAATGAGGGTTCTTTTACAATTTTCCGAATTTTCATTCTATTTGCTGTAACTTGAAAACTATTGAGATCCGACCAGGCTTTATATACTGATTTATGCTCCATGTGATCTCCTCTATTACCCCTATTAATATTGGACCCCTTTAACGGAACACCCTGTATATATATATATATATGTGTGTGTGTGTGTGTGTGTGTGTGTGTGTTATTTTGTAATTTTGTATCAATTTATAAAACATTAAATACTTCCTTTATGCATTCCTCTCTGCTTCGTTTTCATATTTAAAATTGATTTTAATCTGATGTATTATTTACATTTATGTATGCTTTCTCAATACAATTAATATGGAAATGCTTTCTAATTCCGAAAGAGTAGACAACAGTAATAAATTCTCTAATAAAAATGTATAGTACAAAAAATGAAAAGGTAGAATTCCTTTTAAAATTGAATTATAATATGTATGAATTTTGTCGTCTAAAATTCGACATTTTCTTTTTAATTTAATACAATTTTGCAATCAAATGTGTATTTCGTATTTAAATTAGCTATAAATATTTATTAGTACCAATATAGTTTTCCTCTGTGAATTAACTGTAGCATATATAGATGAAATTAATATCATATGATATCTACTTCTGTTTCGTTAATACTATTTTACTTCATACGTAATAAAGTGTTTTCCTGTTCTGAGTTCTGTATTGGAATGCAATAATATATACCTTCTATTTGTTTCAGTTTTACCTATGTCGATATTCACATCGAATATTAATAAAATAATAATGTGTTAAAGTTCGATGAATAATTCAGGACTTCTTAATTTGCTGCATATTTTAACTCAATTATGAAACGTACATCAATTAAAGCACCAGCTGTTACTGTTTTATATATCATTTTTGAATAATGAATTTTTAAAAATCAATAAAGAAACTCGTATCATTTAAATAATTATAACATGGAAAAAAGTAAACTATTCGAATTATACGTCGCTTCAATTTTATTAGGTGTTTTTATTGTAATTTAATTCTAATTCCAGATATTCATGAGTTTTACACTTGAATTAAAGAATAATTTATTATTATTTTTTAAATATTTAAAACTGAACTCTCTTTATCTAGAGACAAGATAGAATTATTTCAAACTTAATTATAACTTATTTTATTATCTTCAAACTTCGTATTTAAACGTCACTAAAAATCAGATTTTTTTTAATATAAATCTACCAGACTATTATGTTATACAAATTCGTCAAAAAAATTTATTTTTCAGAAATACAGTAATAGCTAGCGAAATTTCAAGATTTTACTTCCAATTTTATCGACTTACAAATGATTCATAAAAAATAGATTACGAATTGTCAGCATACGTCTCTGTGGGCAGTTTATAAATTTTTAGAGTCAACAAACGTTTTGAAATCAAGAAACAAATTTCACTTTCCACAAATTAATTTAAATTCATTTTTTGCAACTTTAATTTTACGCAATGGTCAGAAGTAGCGCGCAACAATTAGTGTAACTACAGTAGTCGCTATTTTTTTCTATTAATTTGCTATGTAACGCGCTATATTTTGAAAAAATGTAATGTAGTTCGATACAAAATAGCACTGACGCTGCTTTTAAAGTTACTTAAGGTGAAAAACCTATGCTATTCTACAAATCGATCACAACACCCTTCTTTTGTACAAAATATATTCTGCGTTTCGTTAACAAAACGATCAGAAGATAATACATAAATAATACTTTTACGTCCAATAAACTTATTACTGTAAAAATAATAAATAAGTATTATGTAATGTTTGATTATTTCTAAATATATTATATACAGTAATTGAAAAAAAAACAGATAACCCTTACTAACACTGCTACAAATCCTCTTTGTGTAAAAATGTAAATGGTACCAGAAGATTACTAATAAGTCTACTAACTAATACTATATTTAATTTCTGCTTAGGAAGGCATTTATTTAGAAACTTTACAACAATCTTTAAAATTTTCGAAACATCCAATTTTAGCAATTTGAACAATAGGATTCTGCGGATAATTGTACTTTCGAATACCAAACAGGAACTAATTCTGTCAAGCAGTATACTAATTAAGAAAGTAAAAGTTTTGAAATTCTTATTGTTGAATTATATTTTAAATCTTAGCATTACAAATTGTATTAAGGGATGTCTTTAAGGCATATCTCGAAAAACTACTCGACGGAATGAGCCGTAATTTTGCATTCCCATATTTAAAGCTTTTAGAAATCAATTGCTGTAATAATAATTGTAATTGCAATTATAAAATCTGAACGTTAACTATAACTTACGTTTAATGTAATATACAAAACTTACCGTCACTAAAAATCGAAAATTTTTATTAGTACAAAGTTTTTGTAATTGTTAATAATTATTTCCAAGGCGTCATCTACAAAAATATTCTAGACCAACACAATGATTTTAGTATATAATTAATTTTCCCAAGTGACAAAACGTGAAACTAGAAATTTTCGTTATTCTTGAACGATTGGTTAGAGAGTATAACGTATTGAAAAATGAACCAATTAATATTTAAGAAAGACTTTCAAAATAAATCAAACAGTAGTTTAAATACACTTGGGAAACAATAGACACTTTGGAAAAACCTAAACATAACGTTTGGATTAAAAAGTTATTTAAATATTTATTATTGAATAATGTGATTATATATATTATTAATTTGTAATTAGAAACTTCTTTTTTTCTTCAGTTTTAAAATCTTATGTTTCAATCCATCCACCCCTAAAAAAATACATTTTTATGTATTTATTTCCAATTAAACTTCTAACCATTAGTTTACAAGTTATAACGAAATATGTAAAATCGTTAAATTTAGGTAATTATATGTGTGATAGGAGATTAAAATTTATGTTATCACTTTTTAGGTGCGTTCGTAATTCTATAAATACGTAGCACCTATAGTCGTCATCTGGTCAATCCGTCTGTCCGCATATAACGGCACAAAACTACGCAACCAAATGGTTTGAAATTTAATATATACAATCGTTGCAGAATTTTGTCGAGTCATATAAAATTTTATGAAATCGAATCAAAGCTTTAAAATATATTAATAAAAATATTTATTTTCTTTGTTCTATTAAATCCTATCATATGTAATCTATACGTATAATAAAAGCGCAAGTCATGTGATTGGGGGAAAACAAATACAGGCTATACACTTATTTTTTCATATGCCAAGCGGCCATTTTTATTCAAATTATTTTTTCGAATAGTATTGCATAAAAGTTACCTTTTTAGAAAGATTGTTCAAAAAAAATTGTTTGTTTGAGATATGAGTTACAATTGATTACAATTGAATAAATATATATATTCTGAGATAACTTGATTGGAAATTAGGTTAACAGTCGAATATCTCAATCCATTAAAGTAAATAAACACAGAAACAGAAACAGAAACCTCCCACTCGTGGACAGCCAACCTCTCGGCATAGGACCTATGAGACCACGAGGGGAAAACCTATATCTACCAGGAACCCCAGTGTCCAAAGATCCGGAATCCCCAGCAAGTTAAAAAAAAATCACACGAGCTACCCAATATTGCTTATTGCTGGGTGAGCCCAAAGTTATTACATGTATATAAGTTCTGTATGAATATACTGATAAGATTACATAATAATAATAAAGATAAATATTTACAGATATTTACAATAATAATATTGTACTTAAAATTTTCAATTGTATTATGCACTAGTCTATTAAGTCTTTTAAAACATAGTTTTGAAAATCTATAGATCTAGAATTTTATATAGGTTATAATAATTATTTGATATATGAAAAGTTTTTATTTAGGACATTATAGTTTTTATCTAACTTTTCGTAATTGGAAGGGTCTAATAGCACACGTTGTAGGTTCCTCTTTAATGTTTTATTTTTATTGAAGTTAAAATGGTATTCCATAAGAGGGCAGTTACCGCAGTTACCGTAGTAGTATAGGAGTTCCAGAGTTTTTGTCACAAGGACATCTATCCGTGGTTCTTTTACCAATTTTATATAAAAAGCTTGGGAAGCTTCCATGGCCGCTAAGATAATATGCTGCTGATTTCTGAACACATAAAAATTTAACATCTACCTTATTAAGAATTTTATACGTTTCTCTTCCTTTCTTTGAGTTGGTCCAATCATTTTGCCAATCTGTGATGATTTTGTTTTTAAAATAGCTCTTTAGAATGAATTCTGGAAATGGTAAGACAGAGATGAATTTTTATTTATTGTGAGATCTCTCTGGTAATATATATTTTGAAAAACTTGACAATATGAGGAGCTAGTTGCGTGATTGTTCTCATAAGGGCGGCCATTTTGATGGTAAGAGTTTAAGCAATCAATACAAGTGTGTTTAGAAATTTCATCTTTTAATTGGCAAACCTCCGATGCATGTTTCTTTGCACATTATGCGCAAATAGTATTTTTTCTGCATGTATCTGCAGAGTGTCCATAATATTGGCAATTATTACAGCGTATGATAAGGGAGTATGGCTTAATTGGGCAAGAAATAAAGCCCACTAGTAGCCTTCCCTGTCTTAGGAGCTTTATCGCCAATGAATCTTCTAGGTCTAACATTAGCTGGTATGATTGTAATTTATCTCTCTTTAATTCCTTATGTTGGTTATCTGTTATATCTTCGTTAAAGTTTTCACTTATTTTTTGTTTGACTTCCAATATTGTGACTGATTTTGGAATACCTAATATTATGATATTTTTCCTTTTCTCTGCTGCATATTTTAGTGTAACTAACGATGTTATTTTCTCATTTGCTTGAAGGAGATCCGATAAGGTGTCTATGTCTTCCTCTGTTTCGGATTTTACTATTATTGTGTTTTTGTCTTTTGACAATGTACTGAATATTTTTATCTTATTTGTTTTTATATTTACGGCTTTGTTAAGCTCTTCCCTGATCCCAAACATTGTGAGCTTTGTATTTAATTTTCGGGTCAATAGAAGAGCTGATTTGGAGTAAAGCGGTGCAGGTGCTGAGACTACCGATGCATATGTAAAATTATTTGGGAGATATTTCTCTCTTCCTAATTTCGGTTCATTTTGAGTGGTCATTTCAAATTGTTCTTGATTTCTGCATAGTAATCCTAATTTTTTTGTTTAAATCTTCATATAAGTTTGCCATTGTGTTTAGTGTTTGGTTGTTTTGTTCTAATACTTTATTTTTAATTTCTATTTCCATTTGAAGTTTTTGATTAGATAGCCTTAGCTGGTGGCATTGAGTTTTTATTTCTTCCATGCTCATATCTTCTAGATCCTTTTCTTGATGAGCCTTAGAATTAAATTGTAATTTGCTGTCTTTTTCTTGTACCAGGCGCTTTAATTTTTCATTTTCTGTAATTAAATTATTCATTTCATCATTAATTGCTTTCAAAATCTCTTCATGAATTTGTTTTTGGTTCTCTATTTGAGTTTATAGATTCTCATGTTCTAGCTGTTGTTTTTCTATTAGAGTTTGTAGATTTGCTATTTTGCCACAATGGTTATTTTGAGGATCTTCTTTTTGAGTTGTTCTTGTGCATTTAAGGATTTGTATTTCTTCTATTAGTTTGTTATAATATTTCTTTGCTTCTTGAGCATGATTTAATTCATGTCTTCGTAAATGGCGATACATCATATCCAATTGGCCTTCTAAGCTCATATTTTGCTCCATTGCCGTTTCAAAGTCTATCAGATTTTTCTCTTGTAATGGTGGTTGACGTTTTGGTTTTTTAATTGTATTTTCAGTTATATTTTGAGTTGGTATCAACAAGTTCAAATCTTCCACCGATGAGGTATTGCATGATTTTGACATACGGTCATATGTTATTCTTTTTCGACGTTTTTTTGATGAGGAGAAAGTTTCTATTTTACTTTCTGTTAAAGAAGCCATTATTTAAAGATAAAGTCTTAATCAGTGATTTTAGTGTCTATATCAGTATATATGGTAATCAGTTTGTTGTGAGATAACTTTTCTTTAAAGGTTAACAATATTTATAACTAGGTTTTCAATGACTTAAGCTCTTGTGACACTTAGTTAAAGTTCTAATAATCAATAAACGAACTTAGTGAATTATACTAGATATACAACTTCTGATAAACAGGCATCACCAGAGCACATTTTCATTATCTACTAAATCGTAGCTAAATTTCAATTAAATAACTAATAAAACTGTAGTTGGAGCATCACTAGCCCCCCGCCATACATCAGTGAAGGAAAGGGATATAGAAAGAGTATAGCAAAAATCAACAGCCTAGGCTGTTGGAAATGACTAAGATAAAATAAATTTGGAAGGGAAAAATTGACTAATATTTTATCTGAAAAATTAAAACAAAAAATTACAAAATAGCGATAGGAAAAGAAAATTTAGAGCCGAACAAAGATAGGAAAGGGGGAGGGAGGAAAGAGGATATTTCATGTGCTAAGATGATCATACACTTAAAAAACTTATAGCGCCAGTAATAAATAATGAAAATAATTACAAAAGTATGAGTAAAATAACACAAACAGTATTAAATAAATAGATGAAATACCTTAAAACACTATATTATAGAACCTCAAATAAGATGTTGCAAACTATGTACAATATTTACAATATTCATGCTATGAAGGCCATAATAATTTATAGAATATAGGTACAAAATACTAAACGAGTGGTATGATTTACCTTAACACACAAATATATTTGAAAATGTTGCAATATCTACCAGGACATTAATAAATAATATATATACTTTAGTACCGAATCGGACTAAACATGAAAATGACTTTTGGCGTATTTCAAATCAAAGACGTACAAAACGCGAAATAAAAATTCAGAGGTAAAAAAATATATAAAACATAATTGATAAAAAAATATATAAAACATAATTGATTAAAAAATTTATCAACTATACACGTTAAAAATTTACAAAATTTAATGAAACAAATTAACTGAAGTCCAAATCAAGGACATAAGGCTACTATTAGAAAATAAAGAACAAGAAAAAGGAGACCTTACCAATCGATGTCCAAAATCCTGGCTGCACTTGAACTTAAGTACTAAATAGTAGGGGGGAAAGGGGGGAGACTAAGGGAAGAAGAAAAAGAAAAAAAATGACCCAAACACAATAATAGAATTTTGAAAAGTATTAAAAAAGACGAATGCGAAGATATAATACATAAAATGGACGAAATAGTGCTAAAAAGCGGCCTCTAAGGGCGGAAAATAAACAATTTAGACAAGGAATAAAAAGAGCAGGTCAGTAACTATACAACGATATATTACATGAAGAAATGAAAAAAAACGTTAAAAAGCCCCCTAGGGGCTAAAAATGAACTAAAATACAATTGCTAGTCAGCAATAAATAGAGTGGGTCAAGACCTATCTAACGATGTGTCACATGACCCACCTAGGATGAAGTAAAATTAAATGTGTTAAAAAGCGCCCTCTATGGGTTAAAAATAAACTTTTAAGATAAGGAATAAAAAGAGCAGGTCAGTACCTAAACAACGATGTATTACAATATAGAATGAAAAATTAAAGCGAAAAAATACATAGAAAAAAAACCCTATAAGCAAAAAAAAAGAACTAAAATTTAATTGATGGTCAGCAATAAATAGAGTGGGTCACCTATCTAACGATGTGTCACATGACCCAACTAGGATAAAGTAAATAAAAAAAATTGCCCCAGCCCCTATGTGCTGCTAGGGCAAAATGGGCAACACCATTTGATTGCCCGAACCTGTAAACTTCTTGAAAACAGAAAGTTCCGACCCTCTCAGATCTATGGTTCTCGAGATATTTAGGGTCGAAACTTAAAATTTTAGTAAAAACCGGAATGAAGAAAGAAATTACATACCTGACGCTAATGAACGTAAAAGACCCTGAAAGGGTTAAATTAAGTGAGCACTAACAATATAGTATGAATTCAAAAGGATAAATATGTAGAAGCTACTATGTGCATAAAACGGAATTATACGCAATGGACACCTTAAACATAGATAACCTGTAGAAATCAGAAAGAAACAACCACAAATCCCATAATGCACTAGAAAATGTTGACAAAATTACGATGAACGTCATTGGCCAATTTTAATCAACAATCAAACTATAATACTTAATTACATAAAATTAAACCATCCCACTCCATGTAAATCCACAAATAACACAAAATAATTATTGAGATAAGTACCACTCCATAGAGTAGAAACTCCAATCAAAGCCACACTGGATTAACAATAAAATATAATCGTACTCAAATGTGAATTAATCCATCAATCCTTTTTGGGGAAGGAAAAAAAAATTCTTAGAATTTCAAATTCAAATTAAATTTAAAAATACTTAGCATAAACATATTTTTATATAAAATAAGTCATCAGAAAATTTAGGAAATTTACGTTATAAACATGTAATAATCTAACAGTTAAAAATTTAAGAAGTATTTTTAAATAATTATTTAAAAAACTCCACTCTTAATGTTAACCAATGGGAAAAATTTGTTCCCAAGAAACAAGAAGTGAATTTTTATGAATTTTTTAAACATATCAAAAATTGATACTTAACTTTAAAAATTGATGCATATCAAAGAATATAATATATATGAATATAATTAGGCGAAATGGAATCAAAAATAATTAAATACGCTATTAAATAAGCTAAATTCTAAACGTAAACAAACTGTGATTTCCCATGTTAAAGGGATAGGGCAAAGGCGAAAATGTAAAGAGTACAATATTTAAAATACATATTAATAATACTAAACTTTGATAAAATTCAATTTTAATGGTATTCACAGCAAGCAGACATTACAAATGACCCAAATATAACATTAGATTTACAATAAATAATTATTTTAATATATTACTAGAATTTGTTTGTTTACACCATGTTTTCCTATAGGGAAAACACAAGAACCGGACATTAAAACAGAACAATTTGAAACACTCAATACACAACTAAAACTTAGAGATAACTTAAAACACGTTGTGCCAACATGATCTACATACTCTAAAATATGGTTAATGAGTGAAAATTAAAAGATTTCATTTAAGTAATACTTTTAAAGAAGTATTTCAGAAGCATAAGATTATGAAAATGGCGCTATAAAAAGGAAAAGTGTATGAACTTAAATGGTTAATAACAACAAAAATAAAGTATGTAAATAAGAAAAGTCCTTCCGGCCTGTACCGGGAGGAAAAGGTAGCTTTCCTATATCTTCGTTTTAAAATTTTAGCTAATGTTACACGATCTTACTCCACAAAATCAAGCAAGAAAACGCAAGATCGAAAACGCAAGATCGAAAACAGCAAGTTGAAATGCAAAGAAACGTTTACAAAAGATTCGTTAATACTGAATTTGAATAAGAAATTCGCCAAATTATTGAGCAGTAGCCAAATTGGCTTCATTTATGAAGACTTATTTTGCTCGCCAAATTTGGCGATATTTCGCCAAATGTCGCCAATTTGGCGAGAATTTGGCGCTAACGGATATGAATATATAGTTTTATGCGTATGATTGGGAAAATTATTACAACAATGAAAGAAAATAATTTGCGAGTAATCGCGTTAATGTGCTGTTTTGTTTCAAAATGTCAGCCACCCTAGAATTTCAAACTGCTCTATCTCAGCCATTTTTTAAGATAGAGGTAAACCAAAAAATACTCTGGAATCCTTGTATCAAGGCCTAACACGTAATTAAAAAATAAATTTGAATTTTTAACTTTTTTGTATATTTATTTTAGTTTTAAATTTTTAAATGGCCGCCATCTTGAAACAAAATGGCGGACCAAGCTGGCCAACGAACTCGGTCAAGACATTGGTGAGCTTAATACACACAATTAGTTTAATCAAAATTGAATTATAAATACGAGCGTTATCGTATGACATAGGTCATATATATATATATATATACGTATATAGGTCAGATATATATATATATATATCAACATTTGAACGGAGGGTGGTTTTGGGGTCTGGGGGTCATGATCGGTGAAAATACATCGAAATTTTCCGGAACTGCTTTCCTCCGAACGGCTGCAATAGGTAGCTTTATACTTTTTTGTATTGAAAGCTACCTAAAACTGCACTTAAAGGGTAGCTAAGTGTCCAAAGTGTCCTAAATAAATGAATATTTACAGTAATATGTACAAAAAATAGCACAGGAAACCACGGAGTAAGTGGCATAAGCCTAGTTCATTGGAGGTAGGAAAACAAAAGTAAGAGAAAGTTTAAACAAACATATCTCCTGAACCCCTACTCCGATTATCACAAAACACATATCAAAATGCTCGTTATAAAACTAGAAAAAGACTAATGTATGACAGAGAATGCTAGCTTACCCCATTTCTGAGTTATTTAACCCAACATACGGAGCTTCGCACAGACGATGGTTATGGCAGACGGCATATACAGATGATAGTAAATAAACACAACAGAATCATTCATTGTGAGTCATAGAAATAATAAACCATGGAGGTTATCATTCGCAAAGCAAGATCGCCATGGGGAACTTTGCAGCGCTGTCTGGTGTCGAAAAAAATTCACATCTTTAAACATGGCATATGTGATAATAAGAAAATAGGGCATGATCATTTCGCTCATAACAGACGATATAACATTGTTATTATTTCATTGAAAGAATAACGATGATTTTTTTACATTGTAAAACTAGTTATAGTACGAAAGCACCGCTTTTGTCACGTTGAATGTACAATTTCCAACTTGTTATATATGTTAAATGCAGCACACAAACAATATACAATGAACTCTCGTAAATGCGTTTTTGCTTAATACATAACTCCGGTTAATGAGGAAAATTTCGTTTTCCAAATCCTTTTCTATTACCAGTTAATGTTAAGGACATTGCTTAGTGAGTATACCGGATAGTACGGACAGTTGCATCGGATACTTACGGATGGTTATCGGATAATTTAGGGGCAGTTACATCGGATAATACGCATAGTTTTTTTCACAAACTGACCGGATTTTTTATCGTATCAAAACAGATTGCAATGCAGGTAGTCTTTAAGCATAACTCAATGCTTACTTTACGAAATGAGATGTCATTTTTTAATCGCATATATCAAGCTTATAAAAATGGATTTCCGTTGAAAAATTCAGAGAATACATTTCATATTTGTTACGAAAATTTAACTCGAAATATATATCTTTCGAAAATAATAATAATAATAATAATAAATGACAACTTATACATTTTTTTACTAGTAATCGATTTTTAAAAACATCATTTGTGCGAATCCAAATTTACTGCTTGTTCCGCTATGCATGTTTTGTGTTATACTCAAAAAACTACCTGCATTACATTCTGTTTTGCAATGGATGAATTGAGATTTAACATTGCTCCGTTCCAAACTTTAAACCTTCAGAATTTCTAATATACCGGGTGATTATAATTAAAGTTACGATTTCAAAAATCGATAATTTTAAAACTACTGGTCAGAATGACTTGATATTTTAGCAGAACAATCGTGAGGCAATGGAATTTTGTTTGGCGAAGGAAAAAAAATAGTTCCAAATTGTGCCGATAGATGGCGTTGTCAGGGTAATGTCAGGGGAAAGACCAAAAATGTATTCTTGAACCCTTTCCGGCGCGGAGTAAATTTGTTTGCAAAATGATGAAATAATAGACTGACACCGGAATTTACAAACGAATCCATTAGTAAAAAAAAACTTGCTTATTTTTCTGGTTCTTAATGAAAGGAAAATTTTAATTAAATACCGGGTGATTATAATTAAAGTTACAATTTCAAAAATCGATAATTTTAATTAAAACTACTGGTCAAATTGACTTGATATTTTAGCAGAACAATCGTGAGGCAATGGAATTTTGTTTGGCGAAGGAAAAAAAAAGTTTCAAAATGTGCCCATAGATGGCGCTGTCTGGGTTCACATTGTCTGAAGATATGCAAATTACTAATACGTGACATGCGCACCGCAGACATAGCAACCATAAAAATGCAGAGCAGCAGCTCTTTGCCTGAATGCTTCATCATGACTCTGACTATGAAGGATCGCGCTCTGCTCTTGAAGCTTTTTTATAAGAACGATGACTGTGCACTTACAGCTATTAGGAAGTTTCGGACATTAAAATCCATAAAAAAAGGTCCAATAACAACAAATGGTCTGCAAAAAATGATTGCTAAATTCGAAGAGACCGGTTCATTTGACGTTAAACGGGGTAGAGGAAGGAAAGCAGTTTCAGCTGCGGCAGTGGAAGATGTGGCTACAGCATTACAGGAACATACTGACAGTGATGCTGGAATCAGCAGTGAAAGGGGGATTGGCCGAATGCTGGATATGCCGAACAGCACGGTGCGTAAAGTCCTACGGAACGTCTTACGCTGTTATCCGTACAAGATAACTCATGTGCAGGAGTTGCTACCTGCTGACCTGGAAGCACGTCAATCTTTTGCACTACAATTTCTTGCCCGGATGGAAGTGGACAACGGATGGCCATAGAACATTCTGTAGTCTGACGAAGCCCACTTTCATTTGCAAGGTTCTGTAAATATTGCAGGATATAGGCGACCGAGAATCCGTCCCAGCTACAGCCATTACCTCTTCAGTCTGAAAAGGTCACTGTGTGGTGCGGAATACCGCAGCGTTTATCGTCGGTCCATTTTTCTTCGAGGAGATCACACCTGCGGGTCCCGTTACCTGCACAGTTACTGGCAAGCGGTATGAAGCACTTTTGCGTAACCATGTTCTTCCGGCACTTCAACAGCGTCAGTGTGTGGATCCCATAACATTCATGCAAGATGGCGCTCCTCCGCACATTGCTACTACTGTGAAGCAGCTACTGAGTGATAATTTCGGAGATGATAGGATCATAAGCCGCCATTTTCCAACAACGTGGGCGCCACGTTCCCCCGACTTAAACCCGTGTGATTTCTGGCTTTGGGGGTACCTGAAGAATGTTGTTTATAGCAGGCGGATTCAGAATCTAGCCGACTTGAAGGCAAGCATCACACAACACACCCATTGCATTAGTACAGATACCCTCCGATTTGTTGTGGAGCATGCCGTTTTGCGCTTCCAATTAGTAGCGGAACAAGGCGGAGGGCATATTGAGCAACTTATGCCTTAATAATCAGTAAGGTGTTTGTTCCATGAAGCTCTTTTGTTTTTTCATTTTTTGTCATTATCGCTGTCGTCGCTGTAAACACGTAGTCTTGTCTTTTCGCTAATAAATTTTTAGTAAATCTCTGAACTGTATTTTTTTCCTTTTGGCAACATCATTCCTATGTTTAACCTTTTAACGGGCGGTGGTCACAAAAAAGGACACCCAATTTTAATTCTAAAACTGTCAAACGGCACCAAAAACATTTAATTAAAATTTTCCTTTCATTAAGAACCAGAAAATAAGCAAGTTTCTTTTTTCTAATGGATTCGTTTATAAATTCCGGTGTCAGTCTATTATTTCATCATTTTGCAAACAAATTTACACCGCGCCGGAAGGGTTCAAGAATACATTTTTTGTCTTTCCCCTGACATTACCCTGACAACGCCATCTATCGGCACAATTTGGAACTATTTTTTTCCTTCGCCAAACAAAATTCCATTGCCTCACGATTGTTCTGCTAAAATATCAAGTCATTCTGACCAGTAGTTTTAAAATTATCGATTTTTGAAATCGTAACTTTAATTATAATCACCCGGTATTTGACCGGATGACTTCTCGTTTGGTATCCAATGGTAAACGATCACTGAGAAAATATGCTTTCAAAATTCGGTGTTAGAGAAAGAGAGAAATAGTTCTTCTATCATCAGTGAGTTTGTTTCTAAAAATAAACAGTAAAAAAAAATAAGGATTATTGATATTTCATATTTGATACTTCATAATTGAAACCACTGGAATCAGGATTTCATGAACAATGATGATTGGCAATTACTGGAAATCACCAATCATTAAATAAATAATTTTTTGTTGTGATAATATCACTCACTCTATGTCCATTGTGACACAGACAGTTTCTTCCCAGCAATTTTATGACCGCAACTGAAGTTAGTAACATTACTCTCCAATAAACTGTCATCTACGATTTACAACTGGACAATTATCCATAATGCCTTTTGACAGCAGTTTTATGAGGGTACATTATGGATAAGCTGTTCTTGACCTTATGTGAGCAGGGACAATTTCATCTCCTAGACTCAAGAGGAGACAGGTGACGAATTACGCAAGAAAATTCTTTGTCACAAGACAGCCTATAAATGCAGAATAAGAGTGTCCGAAATAAGGACATCAACGAATGTTAGACATTAAAATACGAGGCGGTAATTGAATATGCAAATTTAATGCACTATCCATTGTAAAACGATTTTTTATGTGTATTTTATGTAAATCTGAAATCATTTTCTTTTCCCGTGATCATATTTAGAAATCTTTTTAGTCAGTTCACAAAACGTTATCCTGAGAGCAAGTACTCTTGTTTTTGTTTTCTTCCAACAACCGTCAAACGTTAAAAATGGAGAAAGCATTTTAGAATAATTTATAAGTTTTATTTTTCGTTCATTTTTTTTAAGGAAGCTGCACAAGCTTTCAGCATTTTAATGCTTTTCGTTTGACTAATATAGGACTTGATATTCGTGCCTTTATTTTGATGTCTACTTATTTTCAAAGATGATGTGCCAGCTCCGAGAATCAAGGTAAAAAACATTTTCTAATTCCATTGTTCTTGTATTTTATATTATTCTTGAATGTATTAGAGAGCTGAGTGTTTATGGTAGACTTAATTTATTGTGGGGAAAGTATTATTACTATGAATTATTGTCTAATGACATTCAATGCAGATTTAAATTTGCAAATTCTTGTGAATAAAATTAAGATGTTCTGCGTAAAATCAATAAAACCTAATTACTTAATTTTAATATTTAATTCGTTTATTATCATTTTTATTCTGAGTAAATAATTGTATATAAATGTTCTTTATTATATTATTTTAATTTGTATTTCTTTCATTAGCCTAAGTGTGTTTATTCATTTTCGGAAGAATGTTTTGCAATCTAGGTTTTTAATTATGCCTTGTTCTTGTCAAATTTCAATTTTGTAATTTCAATTCCTCGGGGTAACTTTAGATGATTACATGTGACTTTAAATGGGAAATGATCCTTGAAAATCACACAACGCGAAGTAAATAATATTTTTTTTGGCAATCTAATTATTAATTGCAATGAGCCATTGGTGCTTCTTATCTTACACTATTCATCTCGGATAAATACTAATTTTAATTTCCTTTTCCTAAAATCTCAAATAAAATGCTATATTCTATGTTGTAATACTAATTTTATATCAGATTAACTAAGCAGGTATGTAGCATTCCAGCAGTTATAATTCACACCTTCATACGGAATTTTTTCAAAGATTTGTACAATTTCTGTATGAAGAAAGCATATCCCTGAGCTTATTTTTTAAACATAAAGAAGGCATAATTTCCATTCGAATGGATATATATATATATATATATATTTTTTTTTAATCAAGCTTACATAACATATACTTTTTTTTATTTTTTAAGTCAGAGGAAATTTTGAATAATTGTGTAAAAATAACAGATTTTCCTTAAAACACGACATGCATGTGTTGAATATGCATATTTATCATTTGCAGGTAAAAGTGTGAAATTTTTCATTATATTCCCTGTTTCAAAACGAAACCTAACTTAAGAAAGCATATTTATAGTCTTTTGATATTGAAAATAAGAATATGCTTAAATATTCATTTTATTTAAATGTTGATGCAATAAACATGTTATAATAAATAAAAATACCTTTTATTAAGGAAATATTATATAAATTAAAAAAATATTAGATTACAAAATAACCAAGAGGTTATTAAGTATAACATATGTATGTTTATATAAAATCTTCTAAATTTAAAAGAAATTATTTAATAGAAAAATATGAGCGTTGTTTACCGAGTTATGATATTTAATTATTTATCAATAACAACTTACCGAGTTGACTAATTTGAATTTTGCATAATTCAGACTTTTCCTGCATGAAAAAAGTGTTCCTAAATGGAAATTAGGGATCGAGTTGAAGTGAAATATCATGTATTTTTGAAAATAAATGTGCCCTACTCCAATGGTTTTCTATACAAAACATGTCTATCTAGTTGGGTAATATCTCTTATTTTGTAAAATAATAATAATAATAATAATAATAATAATAATAACACTCTGTATTCCTTCATAATTGTCGATAAACTTATATGCTGTTGAATGAAAATGTGTATAAGATATTGTAGATAAAAATATTCTGAAATTTTGATTTGGAACTAGAAGTAATCAGTATTTGTTTATAAAGTCTATACATTTTTGAGAAATAGATTATAATTAATTTTTTTGTGCAGGTGATCTGGTAGAAAGTTTTCAATAAAAGAATGAATAACCATTGTTTGTTCTCGTATACTTCAATTAACATACAGACGCTGTTTGCATATTTTTTATGAAGAGTTTATTTCGGTGTAAAAAAAAATCGTCGACATAGAGAAATTATTTTTCATCACTAATATGTTTTTGAAAATATAAATTCTAGTCTGGTAGCTGAAATTTTTGTTTACGTACAAAATGGCACTTTTAAAAAATCAATGATGGAAGGCTATATTTCTGGCCTTTCCGAAGAAAATTATTCGTATTCGGTTATTAAAAAACAGTGTAAAGGAATGGTTTTTCTATATCTAAAACAACAATAGGTAATATTGTCGATAATATGAATGTCGTGCTTCAAGTGAAAACAAATGTTTCAAATATGTACGAATATTGCAAAGATAAGGTCTTTTATTGTAAAAGAAAATCTTCTAACTCAAAAGACTGTTACTAAATTGTTAAAAGACTTAGTTCCAAATGTTAACAAAATCATTAACACTGATTAGGATTTGAAAAAGGCCAAAAAAACATAATGTTCATTATCTTTCTACACTTCACATCCGAATGTAGAACACGATGCAGAATTCTTTATGAGAAGCATTTATCCGGAAATTTTTTTTGGTTATAATAGATGAAACTGGTGTCTATTTAAATTATTGTAATAAAAAGAGATCCATTTATTATCATCAAAGAAGAGAGAAAAATCTTAAAACATTGTTCAATGTATCTAAAGAAAGATTTAGCATATAATTTGATTGTTTCTGGCTTTGCATATAACGGCAAATTAAAAATAACGAGAGTAGGGAGAAATGTTAAAATCAACTCCATATACTATCAGAAACCTAATATTTAAACATGAAATGCCTTCTCTTCACCCCCAGTGCCATCAATCTGTCGAACTGCATCAAGATAAAGCAAGCAGCCACACATCAGAATCCACTATAAATTTCCTGAGAAAATGGAACGAGAAACAGGTATCAGGGTCATACGCTTCCCGTATATACCTGCAAAACCTCCTGATGTATCTATCACCCATGGAATTTTGTTGTTTTGGACTTTTAAAAAGCGCATTATCCAGATTTCGACCTACAACCCTTCATGTCCAAAAAAAAATTCTTCCAAAATTACAAAAGGCATTATTGTCATAGATATTACAGTGTAGAAATAAAGTTCGAATAAGGGTTACCAAAATTGAGCATTTAAAACACAAATATTTTATGTAAAATAGTTTTTTAAATACCTGGAAAATCGTTTAAAAATGTGTTAACATCTTCTATATAAACAAATGTAGGAGAAATTACCTTCACTAAGTTATCATATGTACAGTTTACAGAAAATCGTGACAGATAGATTGCCGAGCTGCACATACCTCAGTTTTAAGCTTATGTACAGTTTGGGCGTGAATGGAAATTTTGTTTAAATGATGACGTTTTTCAGGCAGTAAAATGTGCAATAGCTCCAGGCTTGATCATTACGTGGAAGACTAGAGTTGCACGTAAACGCTTATTGTACTCTTTTAGATATGCTAATATTGAATGTCTTCCTAAACAATCTTGATCTTTAAAGTGACCATTTCCCTTAAAGTTGCATATCACGTTTGTCAGGTTTCTCTCACAGCGGCAAAAGTTGAAAGCTATTCTTAAGGGATTAGCGTATTGTATCTGTATCTATTGTGTACCGTTAGAGGCTGGTTTAAGAAGAATCTTAATCGGAAGGGAAGCGACTCAGAATATGAGTGGAAGGAAGGTGGAACAGAATGAAAGAAGTGTTTCCATTGCAATGTGGTTTTTCATAGATAAGAAAGCTATTGCACTCTTTTATTTTAGGAAGACAGATCCGTCAAGAGGGAGGAAGGGTTGTCAAGGACTCTTGGAAACAGAGGAGAAACCCCGTAGAAAGGAGGGTGCTCTGCAGTTTACGAGGGAGAGAAGGTTAGTTCGAACGTGGTAGTGAAGGTGTATGGTCGTTGAGAGTGGACGATCTGAGCCACGTGTGTTTAACGGTATCTCTCGAAAGAAAGATAGAGCGGGTGTGAAATGAATAGAAATCTGATTGCGGAATGAATTGACGTAGTCTAACGGTACACGTAGAGCGTTTTCTGTAATTGTTTTGATTTAGTGTTAAACCGGATAATTTACATCCGAGTGTAAGTGTAAATATTGTTAATAAATTGTTACTTTAACTTTAATTGAAAGAGTTAGGTTTTTCTTGAATATACATCAAGTATCGTGCCCGATATCACGTATTCATATCGGTGGTGGCAGCAGATCAAAAGACCGGGTTTATTTCGAAGTTGTGTGGACGGAGAAGTGGAATCCGACAATGTTGGCAGCGACGGGATCTGAATCACCGAAGACCAGTGCCAGTTAGCCGTGTTACAGAGAGTTTGTGCCGGATCGCCCAGCGGAAGTGTTCGTGCCCTATCGTCGTAGACAACCAGTGCCAGTTAGCCGTGTTACAGTCAGTTTATGCCGGATCGTCTAGCGGAAGTGTGTGTGCCCTATCATCGTAAACCAGTGACAGCTAGCCTTGTTACAGAGTGCCTTGCCGGATCGTCCAGTGGAAGTGTTGGTGCTGTGTGTAGCGTTAGTTCCAGTGTTTGTGTGTAGTGTTTGTGTACACAGTGAACCAAGTTACAGTGATTGTTGCCCGAGAGTGCAAGATTTACCCTGTGGAAAAGTGAGCAGAGAATTGCCCCAGCGAATGAAGTACGAGGTAAGGTGTTTTGATCATTTTACTCTACTGACATTCTCGAACCTACTTTTTTTTATTGTGTATAATTGATGGTAATTTAAGTTAATGTTGTGGTTAATTTATGTGCAATATAATAATTTGTCTAAATCAAATGAGATATTAACAACCATTTTACACTATTGTTTTAAGAAAAGGATCTTATATTGATTACTAGAAGTGATTTTCTAATTGTTTTAAACGGATAAGATTAATGATTAAAATTAATGCATTGTGTTAATAGTTGGAAGGAATAATTGAAATTTCTTAAATTTAAATTATTATTAAAGTACTATTTAAATTAAGTGATATTGTTTGCTTTAAGTTTGAAATATTGATAGTAAATGAGGAAAGCAAATTTGTGTAGAATTTAAATTAAATTGAAATAACCTTCAAGGAAGAACTGGAGGCCCAAAGAAAAAAAAAGTGCTGTGATTTACTTTTTAATGTGAGAACTAATTTTGAAATTGAAATATTTTATTGAGATTAAATTTAGGTATTTATGTGTATTTCATGCAAATTTTTGTTAGGTGGATATTTTTATGTAGTGATTGGCATCAGTGTTTTATTCAAATTTCAACGTATCAGTATTATTGTGTAAATTGTATTTTATTATTTAATGGTATAAATTTAAAATCTGTATTGCATAATAGACAAATTGAGATTATTGTTACTTTGTTATTGGAAACAAATTGTGGGGTATCATTGTTTAAGGAAATTTATTATTGTATTATTACTTATTTGAAATATGTTAAATAGTATAATATGTGGAGGTAACTTATGAGGGTAGGATTTAAGGAAGTATTAATTTGATATTGTGATTAAGTATTGTTGTAGGGTGGTAATAATTATCAGTAGAAGGTATGGCTTTCTTACTAAAAATAAAAAGGGTGGATCTTCAGGCGATATGTGAAGAGTTAGGGATTGAAGTCTCGGAAGATGATACCAGGTTTAAGCTTAAGAAAAAGATAGTGCAGAGCGACGAATATGAAGAGGGGGCCGTTATGGAATTATCTAGCACTATTGTTACGGAACGGTTAGAACAAGAAAAGTTACAATGGGAAAAGTTAGAAAAGGAGGAAAAGTTACAACGGGAAAAGTTAGAAAGGGTGTTAGACCGTGAAAAGTTAGATAGAGAAGAAAGGGTTGAAAAATTGAGATTGGAACATGAGTTAGAGTTGGAAAGGATAAAGATTCAAAGTTCGGCTAATAACGCTAATGGGACTAGAGAATCTAATCATGAGAGTAGCCTAGAGAAATTGATTAAAAGTGTTAAAACTTTGTCTATCAAGGTTCCCGAAGGGACTGAGGGATGGAATCTGTTTTTTAGCAGTTTAGAACGAGCATTCCAAAGAAAAAATTTACCGGAAACCCAGCAGGCCGAAATTTTACTAAATATGCTACGGGATAAGGCCGATAATTTGCTAATATACACGACTAGGGAACAAATTGAGAGTTATGAGAAGTTAAAGGAATTAGTTCTAAGGGAACATGAGCCGACACCGAAGGCGTGTTTGGAAAATTTCAAGAAGGCTAGAAGGAATCAAAATGAAACTCATGTATTATTTGTGTCACGTTTAATAGCAACGTGGGAAAATTACTGTAAGATTAGAGGTGCAGATACGTATGAGAAGGTTAATCAGTTAATTGTCACGGATAAGTTGTTAACTACTCTAGATGAGGAAACCGCGACGCATGTTGGATTAACTCAGCACAGTAATTGGTTAGAAGTTTCTAAGATTGCTAGGGAATGTGATAATTTCTTTGATGCTAAACAAAAATCTTATAAGGTAACTTATAAGGGTTATAAAGGTAAAGAAAGGTATGTTAATAATGAAGATTCTAGAAGGGCAAAAGATGAGGGATTTAGTAGTTATTGGAGACAAAATGGGAATAATGAAGTTAGTCCATTTTTGGGTAGAAAACCGGAATATAAGAAACCTAATGATACGACGCCTATCTGTTTCAAGTGTGGTCAACGAGGACATGTTCAGTGATTTTGTACAAAAGGAAATAATGAGGGAAGTAATCAAATTAATAACCGACAAGAACCAAGGGCTAGTATCAATAATGTCTCAGTGCGAGGAATTAAAGAATTACCAAGGGGAGCGAGTATGGCAAGAATCGGAGCAACAGGGAATTGGAGAGCCAAAGTTATTGGAGAGAAGTTAAATAAACTCGAGAAAGTGGAAGTTAGTGTAAATGGGAAGATAACAAAAGGATTAGTGGATTCTGGTTGCGAAATTAGCGTCGTTCATAAAGATTTAGTACCAGCAGAGAAACTAAGAGGGGCTGGTAGCATCTATTTACAAGGGATATTTGGTAAGGCAGTCAAATCGCCGTTAATTCAATTACCTTTAGCTATTCCAAAACGCGGTCAAACTAATGTAATTCATCAGGATGTACTTTGTGCGATAATTGATAATAGTAAGGAACAGGTAATTTTACATCCTGACGTGGCTAATGAATTGTCAGGGTTAAACAACGAGAAATCATTAAGAGAATCGGTAGAAAGGGAATGTAAGGAAGATAGTAGGAACAAAGTGAAGGAAGGAGAAAGGATTAGAAATGATAATAATAACCGTTATGTCGTAGAAACGAGATCGGTAAATTTACAAAGTCATAAGAAGGAAAAAGACGAGATAGAGAAAAGTAAGATTAATCAAGTTACGGAAAGTAGTTCAAATGTATTTCAGAAATCCCAAATGAATTGTAAAGATTTAGAGAAAGCTTGGGAATTAGCTGAAAATGATAGAGGGTCTTACTATCTAGTTAATGGGTTATTGTACCATAAAGAGAAATTAGTAGATGAAACTGTAGCTCAATTAGTAATACCTAAAATTAGAAGGGAGGAAATTCTAAAACTAGCGCATACCTCCTTATATGGAGAACATCACGCGGTTAAGAAAATGTTAGAAAGAATCAAGCATTCATTTTATTGGGAAAATATGGCCGAGGAATCTAAAACGTTTTGCGAATCATGTGTAGAATGTCGTTTAACGAGGGAAATGAATGTGAGTAATAAGGAGAAAGAGGAAATATGTCGACCTGCAGTTATAGTTGAGTTAGGGGACGGAAGTAAGAAACTGGTGTATCAAGATGAAATGAGAGCATTTATGGCTAAAAATAAAGTAGTCGATATTGTCTTGGATAGTGACGGGGAGTTTGAAGACTGTAGGAAAGATCTGTTGTCAGACCGAGAACAACCGGAAAATAAAGACAGGAAGGGATTTGAAATAAAAGGGTTAACAAATATTCAAGTTGGGGACATAAAATCAATCTTAAGGAAAAATAAGGAATTATTTATGGGTCCTATCCAACTGGTAGAAGTGGAGAAAAATCGGATTGGTCATAAACCAGAGAGGGGTAAGACAAGGCAGAAATTGTACAATGTTAACATCACGTACAAAGAGGACCTGGAAAGGAAAGTGCCTGATTGGTTAGAGGAAAATTTAATTGGGACATCAGAGGCAGAAGTTAGCCATTCAAGCGGGTGCATTACGAAAAGGGATGTACCAATTAAGTTAACGAGGAAGGACTGGAGGGAAAAGGTAGTACCGCCTCCAGCAATCTCAGCCTAAGGACTGGCATTGAAATGACATAATACTAGGGTAATTTTATTTTTTTTTGTGTATTTATAATTGTATGTGCATCCTGTGTTTATAAAAGTGTATTAGCATATTGTGTATTTTTTTCTGTAGTTATCACATTAGTATATGGTTCATTAGAGATGTCAGTAGTTAAATTTTCAGACACCTTGAAATATTTATGTAATTGTAGTAATGAAGAAACCTATCAAGGAACTGTTGAACTCTTCTCAGACATTACATAGTTTGAGGAAAATTAGCCCCTAAAAGGCATATTTTCCGCTAAGGTGGGGGGTGTCAGGTTTCTCTCACAGCGGCAAGAGTTGAAAGCTATTCTTAAGGGATTAGCGTATTGTATCTGTATCTATTGTGTACCGTTAGAGGCTGGTTTAAGAAGAATCTTAATCCGAAGGGGAGCGACTCAGAATATGAGTGGAAGGAAGGTGGAACAGAATGAAAGAAGTGTTTCCATTGCAATATGGTTTTTCAAAGATAAGAAAGCTATTGCACTCTTTTATTTTAGGAAGACAGATCCGTCAAGAGGGAGGAAGGGTTGTCAAGGACTCTTGGAAACAGAGGAGAAACCCCGTAGAAAGGAGGGTGCTCTGCAGTTTACGAGAGAGAGGAGGTTATTTCGAACGTGGTAGTGAAGGTGTATGGTCGTTGAGAGTGGACGATCTGAGCCACGTGTGTTTAACGGTATATCGCGAAAGAAAGAGAGAGCGGGTGTGAGATGAATAGAAATCTGAGTGCAGAATGAATTGACGTAGTCTAACGGTACACGTAGAGCGTTTTCTGTAATTGTTTTGATTTAGTGTTAAAACGGATAATTTACATCCGAGTGTAAATGTAAATATTGTTAATAAATTGTTACTTTAACTTTAATTGAAAGAGTTAGGTTTTTCTTGAATATACATCAAGTATCGTGCCCGATATCACGTATTCATATCGGTGGTGGCAGCATATCAAAAGACCGGGTTTATTTCGAAGTTGTGTGGACGGAGAAGTGGAATCCGACAAAGTTTTCAGCAGCTACTTTTGTATAGACAGGATATTCTGAGTTTGTGAATGAAGTGTCCTGCATCTGTTCACACATGAGTCTATGAAACGAATACAAACAATCACTATTCGTTCTTTTGCTGAAAGCATACTATCAGGTCAACAGCAAAGAAAATCGATTAAAAACTTATTTCCTAAAAGTGTATAGAGATTTTATTTAACACTCCATATATAACTGAATGTATTTTGAAATACTACTGCAGAAAAATAAATAAAATGTCACACAAAAAGAATATCTTGTAAAGAAAAAATCTTTCCAATGCATTTTATTCTGAGATATCGAAAACGTTTTTTTCCATAAAAATAACCCAAATTCTGTCGTGTAAAAATATCGAAAAACAAACAATGTTTCCAAATCTGAATGAGGCTATATTACGCATCATTAGGATTTGATTGTTTACGATTCGGAACACAACACTTTTTATTTGTTTTCTTCTTTCTGTTTTTCGCAAATAAAATATATGTTCTAAAACACTTCTTCTTTTAACTATAAGATAGAAAGGATAATTTTAATTTGCATCATTTTAAAAATGTTTAAAGGAATTGCCTAATAAGGAAATACGAACTGGTTATTGTTTTCGAATTAGGCATACCAGCGAAATTAATATGAGAGAATTCGTGTGTTAAAATTAATATCCGAATTAATTTATCTTTACAAAAATATTTTCCTATTGTATCGAAAACAATATATCTACGTGTACCAACATAACTGGAGGTTCGGACACTCCTTGGAATCTCCAAGGAGTCTGACATCGCTATTTTTGATCAGAAAATATCTATTTCTGTTTAAATAGCACAATTTATAGACTCTTAGTTTGTTTATTTATTTATTTATTTATTTAGAATTCGTAACATTTTTCTGCAATTAAATAAGGCGAAAAAAAGTTATTTAAAATAGTGGTAACACTCTATTCACCCTAATAACAATATACAGGTGCTTCAAACAGAATCACTTGATTTGAAATGCATATATTATGAAAATTATATAAAACATAGATACTTAAGATTAATTTTATATTAAATGCAAATCATAAACTTTACAAACGAAATTAAAAGTTCTTAATATTTCCATTTTTGGATGCACTTTTGGTATTATAAATTAGTCAAATTCGTCCGAAACTTTTGCGAGCATGTTTGCGTCCACTGGTTCCACTGCTGCTGGTATTCGTATGTTCAGTTCGGCTAATGTCGCTTTAAGGGTAGACACATAAACGTGGTCTTTTATAAATCTCCAAAAGAAGAAATTACACAGTGAGACGTCCGGTGATCTTGGAGGCCAGACAAACACTGAAGTGGCGGACGAAGGAAGAGTGTTAGCACTACCTGTCGGAAACTGCGTGAATCTCGAAATTTTCCCCTTTTTACCTTACATTATTTAATCAAAAGGGATTAAAAGCGGAAGTTATGATTTTCTAAAATCGGATGATTCTTTTTGAAACACCCTGTATAATAGGATCACGTACTACAACACTTTATTGAATTTGCTATAGTTACTACAGTTTATTTAATTACACCCTACTTACAATTTTCGATTGCGGTTTATTGAATTTATGTATATAAAAATTCTTGTAGATACAAATGTTTGAAAATCTTGATAACTGAAAGGATAAAATTGAAAGGATAAGTAACCAGAATTTAAAAAAAAAAAAAAAAAAAAAAAAAAAAAAGTTGGAAATTGTACGTTAACCGTGACATATGAGGTGCGTTTGTTTTATAACAATTGTCACAATGTACAAAAAATCATCCTCATTATTTCAGTGAAATGAATTATGTCGTCTGCTACGAGCGAAATGATCATGTCTTTTTTTTCTTATTATTAAGCATGCCACGTTTACAAATGCGAATTTTTTTTTCACCATGGAGATCTTGCTTTGCGAATGATTACCTCCATGGTTTAATATTTTTATGACTCATAACGAACGAATATCCTGTGTTTATTTACTCTAATGGATTGAGATATTCGGTTAACCTAATTTCCACTGAAGTTATCTCAGAATCTATACATTGTTGAATGTAACTCATCTCTCATGCAAACAATTTTTGAACGATCTTTCTAGAATGTGCCTTTTATGCAATTTTATTCGAAAAAATAATTTTGATTAATTAAAAATGGCCGCTTGGCATATAAAAAAATGTGGTTAGCCCGTATTTGTTTTCCTCAGTCACATGACTTGCGCCTTTATTATATAGACGTATTTAACAGAATAAAGAAAACTTCCATTAATAACTTTTTAAGTTTTGATTCTATTTTCGTAAAATTTGAGATGACTCGGAAAAATTCTGCAACGATTATATATATTAAATTTCAAATCATTCAGTTGGATAGTTTTTGCGCTGTTATATGCGGACAGACGGACAGACGGACGGATGGACTGACCAGACGACGAGTATAGGTGCTACGTTTTTATATAATTACGAACGCCCCTAAAAAGCAATTTAAAAAAAACATTGGGCTTGTCCCCCTTCAAGCACTACTACAGAGAAATAAATAAAAAATGAAAAGCAGGAAACTTTTAAAAGGAAAAATATATTCAATATATTTTATTCTATATTTAAAATGTTTTTCAAGAAAATTAATCCAATGAATACTGGTATGGAATATCAAGAAGAGAGAAAAAATATATCAGTATCTGAATGAGGCTGTATTACGCATTATTAGAATTTCACTATTTAAAATTTAAAACGAAACAAATTATATTTAGTTTTTTTTTTCTGGTAAAATACCAGTTAGTTATGAATTATTTATTACTATTTTTCTGTAACTGTTGTTTGATTTTTCAAAATACAGTCTGGTAAATTACTTTTTTAATAAAGGAATATTTTTAAAACTATAATCTTTTCAATATATTTTAATTTTACATATCATAAATGTTTATTTAAATATATATATATATGTACATATTTAATCTCGCAAAGCAAAGAAATTTTTTTTTACAAATCTGAATAAATTTTGTAATATGCATCAAAGTGCTAGATTGTTTACGATTTGGAGCGAGACACATGTTATTTATTTTCTGTTCTTTTGTCAAATTAAATACCTGTTTGATCTAATGTATTGTCTATTTTTATGTTACTGTTTGAAAACACTTTTTGAGGTTGCAAAGCATTTGTTGTACTATTCCGTATATTTTGTTGTGTACTATATAAAAACTTAGATAGTATTAAATATAAATATCTAAAATTTCCTGTAGATACAAATATTTGAAAATATGAACTTCTAAAAAAATAATCAGTATCATACAAGATTGAACATATCTTGAAGTATTACTATAGAAAAGTATGTAAGGAGACCCACAGAAAAAAAAAATATTTTTTTTTACCTAAAATCTTTTCAATAAATGTTATTTTTAGATATATATATATGTTTTCTCTCAAAGAAGTAACAAGAAAAGAACCGTATGGCAAACAGAATCAATGAATCAAAAATTTGATTAAATATCTCAATAACAAATACGCATGAATGAAAATAGATTGTTTACGATTTTAAAATAAATATAATTTCCTTTTATCTTTGTTTTATTTTTTGAGAATAAATTGCTTGTTAGTTTTGAAGATTTTTTTTTTAGATATACACTGCTTTATAAAAATAGTTGTATATCTTGAACATTTTTGTAGTATGTATCAAAAAATGAATTTATTTCAAGAATTTCGAAATTTGAAATTATTTTCGAAAACAGTATGAACCTATATTTTTGTTAACAGAAATTAAATTTTAGAAACTTTAAATATGTGAATCAAAAATACCGTTAATTCCACTCAGTAGTTTCTATGTAATTTCTTAAGTAGTATACTTAAAAAACTACCCGCATTGAAATCTGTTTTGGAATGATTAAAATTAAATTTAATGGTACACTTATAACAATTTGCAACAAAATGTCCCACCCTTCGACTTTTTTTTGTAGAAAACGGTTACATAACCCTAAATTAACTTTATTCTGATACAAACATGTGCAAGAATATGGTCAGAATACAGTTAAATTCCGGTTATGTAACTCTTTTCCATAAAAACAGTCGAATGACTAGACAGTTTGTGAAAATTTTCAGCAGTGAAAAAATTAATTAAAAAAATTAATCCTGCTTAATTCCGAATCTACTTGTTGGAATGACTTTCGGTTCGGTATCAAAAGACACAATTTATTGAATAATACAAATATGATACCGAAAATTAAGTTCTTGTATTGAAAATTTAAAAATTTGTTACAGTTTCTATAAAGTCCCCTTAAGTAAAACTTAAGTATAACATCCATTAGTAGACGTTATTACTAATCGATTTCTACCAGCTACATTTCTATACAATATTTTGCGACAAAGGTAGTAGGGCTGTAAAGATCTACTACTTTCTTTTTTGAGAGAAGAAATGTTGCATTACTATAAATTTGATTTTAAGAATTGTGTATAGACAGAAATGTGGTACGAGATAACTCAGAGATGGATGTTTATCTTCTAAACACATGGTTTGCTAATATATTTAAGCGAACATCGTACATTAAAAATTGAAATTACAGTTAAATTTTAACCTTTCAGAAACTGAATATATTTTTAATAGAAAAAGGTATTTCAATTATCTAATCTAATATTATCTAATATGTCATGACAATCTTGAAAATGTTCGTATTTTCATATTAAATGATTGGAGATACATAGTTAAGGTTTATTCCAAAAGAGCGAAAAATGGCCGGACGAGGACTCGAACCTTGGTACCTTGGCTTGCCGTGCGAGTGCTCTTCTTACTGAGCTACCCGAACGATATCCTTACTGGCATAATTCATTTTTATTCATTGGACACGGCTGCGAGCTGCAGCACTAATTTCATTCTTCCGAGCTATAACTAGAGCATAAATGTGGCATAAATATAGCAAAACCATAGCATAACTATAGCCTAACTATAGAATTTATGCTATAGTTGTAGCTCGGACGTATGAGGAGTGTTCAAATGAAAGTGATTCGAGGTGTGTATCCATGAGATGCGTAGGGACAAAAATGAGACAGATACATAGATAGAAACAACAATATTTAATGAGTGAAATGCACACAAAATTTGTTTTAAAAAAGCATCCATGGCGTTTAGGCAGGCGTCCCATTGCTTAGGAAGGTTACGCATTCCGTCCGCGAAGAACGATGTCGGTTGATCATGGAACCAGTTCAGAACTGCAGCCCTTACGTCCTCGCCGGAGTGAAATCGTTGTTTCTATAGGCTTTTCTACAGCGGTCCTGAGATGTGCTACCAATATTTGAAGGCGACAGATGTGAATGCGACAGATCTAGAGTGTAAGATGGATGTTCCAGAACTTCCCACTTTTTATGGACCAATGCCTCGGCACACAGCTTGGCGACACAGCCAGCATTCTGCGATGAATATCTACCTGCTTACACACTTCCAGTGTTAAAAACTTATTTACAGCTCGCTGATCCGTTTTGGATCCAGTTGCATCCACACCAGCCATTTTTAACTGAATGCCACGTCCTTACGAAGGAAGTTATCACAAATCTGCTTGCGCATGCGCACACGTGGTACATACAACTTCACTACTGCGTTTGTTTCACGAAAATACATTGAAATTACATTAAAATTGATACATGCGACGCTCCAAATCGCTTTCATTTGTACACGTCTTATAGTTATAGCTCGGCTTTCGCTCTGTTGGTATAAACCGCAACTAATGATACTCTAACATTGAATATGATTTACCTGATTGAAAAAACTTTCCTCTCTTCATTAAGTTCGTCTTTTTTTCTATCCTAAATGTTAAATTTTACTGGTAATTGTTTAATCACTCATCATCAGTATTGTATTTATGTGAACAGTGAACTTGGATGTGTAGCTTTTAAATTTATTTCTTATTCTGTGTTATTCGGAATCATAATATAACCGCTACATAATTAGGATGAAATTTCTCGGAAACGATACGACAATTTTACGTACTGATGTTTGTGGACCACCATATGAAAAACGAGGTTCATCTGCCATAAACTATTCATATTCACATTCTGTGCCATTCGGAATCATATAACCGCTACATAATGTGGATGAAATTTCTCGAAAACGATACGACATTTTTAAACTGATGTTTGTAGACCACCGTATAAAGAAACGAAATTCATCTGCCATAAACTATTCATAAATATGCTGATAAATCTGAATCATATCACAGTCATTGAGACAAAAACTTTTCAACGACTTTATATTTAAAAAAATGTGTAACAATAAATAATTCCTTGCTACTTATTTGTAAATATGATGTTTGTGTGGAGAACGAGGAGGGAGTTAATTCGCACTCATAAGCTGTTTTGGCCTCTTTAAAATTATTCTGATAAAAAAAAAAATACAACAGCAACGGTCAATATCTTTTTATAATCAACTAGCAAGCTACGCTAGTCAATTTCTCTTAACGAACTTTTAATCAAACAAAATATTGAAATTTCATAATTCACTTTTATATTTTAACAGAATAATAAGGCTACTATAATTTGTGATTCGTGCTATAGCCAATATACACGTCAGGACACGTCGCCCTTATCATTATCTTTTTACGCATGAAAGATTCACTATGGTACTCCATTGTGAAATTTCGTAATTTTTGAAATTCAATATTTAATAAACGGCATAATCATTAGATTTGAAATTTATATCAAGAAAAATACATTTTTTTACCTTTCAAATGCAGTTTGTCTAACAATTTTTTGACAAATAATTTCCGAGCTATTCCTTTTTTTCAGTAACTTGAAATGTTACATTTTCCGAGATTAATCTGCGGCAACAATTAGCAAAAAACCCAGTCGTCACCAACGCATAGCTTTTTATTAAAGAGGCTGTTGGAGCAGGGATTGTCACCATCAATTTGCCACCATCACTTTTGAAATCGGTTCTGTAGTTCCAGAGATTCCATATAAATTGTAATTTAAAATGATTTTAAAACACTTTTCGCTCATTTCACCCTTTTAAATTTCGATTTTTTTTTTTTTATTCTGAGAGAGCATTTACATCTTATAAGTAACTACAATGCCTAATTTCAAATTTCTAGTTCCTTCAGTATGAAAAAAAATTGCAATTTTAGAACGTTTTTCGCTCCTGCACCCCCGTCTGGGGTTAGTGGCACCGACATAAAATATAGCCTGTGTGGGAGCAGGGGTTGTCACCATCAATTTGCCACCATCACTTTTGAAATCGGTTCTATAGTTCCAGAGATTCCACAGAAATTGTAATTTAGAATGATTTTAGAATGCTTTTCGCTCATTTCACCCTTTTAAATTTATTATTATTTTTTTTAATTTGTCCTTAGAGAGCATTTACATCTTATAAGTAGCTACAATACCAAATTTCAAATTTCTAGCTCTTTCAGTATAAAAAAATCGCAATATAGACCGTTTTTCGCTCCTGCAACCCCCCCTGGGGTTAGTGGCACCGACATAAAATATAGCCTATGTTGGAGAAGGGGTTGTCACCATCAATTTGCCACCATCACTTTTGAAATCGGTTCTATAGTACCGGAGATTCCACAGAAATTGTAATTTAGAAAGAATTTAGAACGCTTTTCGCTCATTTCACCCTTTTAAATTTATTTTTTTTCAAAATTTGTTCTTAGAGAGCATTTACATCTTATAAGTAGCTACAATACCAAAGTTCAAATTTCTAGCTCCTTCAGTATACAAAAAATCGCAATTTTAGTATGTTTTTCGCTCCTGCACCTCCCTGGGGTTGGTGGCACCGACATAAAATATAGCCTATGTTGGATCAGGGGTTATCCCCATCAATTTGCCACCATCACTTTTGAAATCGGTTCCGTAGTTCCAGAGATTACCCCCTACAAATAAACAAACAAACAAACAAACAAACAAAAATCTTTCCTCCTTTATAATATTAGTATAGATTATAATGCAAAATAGCACAACTAATTTCAATGAAATATATCTGCTAATGCAATATTTATAAACGTAAGATATTTATTTTATACTTCAAAATGATATAGTGTTTGATAAGAGGAAAGGAAATATTGAGTCTAAGAAAATGAACTCGGAAACATAAAAGTTTAATGTGAAAGTAAGAAAGAAATATTTATCTCAATCTTTAGCAGATTATCCAATATTTTTCACATCAAAGTTGCTTTGTAACACATATATATTCCTATCTTTGACACATTTTATATATACCGGGTGTCCCAAAAATGACTGATGGATTTTAAAATTCAATAACTAACAAACGGTGACAGATATTTAAAAAATTCTTGCAGCAGGGTTATGTATGATGTCGGGAGTTTTTTTACTGTGATTCTTGATTTTAGTTCGAATTTTAAACAATAGATGGCGCTGACAGCAGTTGTCGCTCATTCGAGGCCGAAACTGACGTCACTCAGCATTGATGCGAAGAAAGGAGATTAAGGCTATGGAGTAAGTCTCATTCGCCAGTACAATCTTGCTCTTAGGCCCCGATTCTGAACTCATTCAATATGATTTCAATGGAATGCGTTCCTGCCATGGAAACAACAAATTCTTCGATAGTGGAATACATCGTTCAGATCAGGGCATGAATTTAACAAGCATTATTCGAGTTTGCTGGTGATTTTACATTTATGAGTATTTATAGGAATTTTATCTAACCAATATGAAAATTTAGTTTCGCGAGATGACGGCAATGCAGGTATGTGAGAGCTGCACAAAAATCGAATCCGTCACATCTTTATTCATTATTTTGCTACGCAACCTGCTAGTGAGTACTTTTAAAAGAGTGTACTCTATTTATCGAAAATGGTTTATTTCATCTAGTAGTTTTAAAATACGATGAATAAAACATTCTTTAAATCAGGCCATAAAAAGTAATTAAACCGGGAAAATAAAAGTTCATAAATGCAAAATCTCCTGCAACCCGAATACTGCTTGATAAATTCATGCCCTGATCAGAACGCTGTATTCCACTATCGAAGTATTTGTTGTTTCCATAGCAACAACGCATTCCATTGAAATCATGTCGAATGAGTTCAGAATCGGGGCTAAGAGCAAGATTGTACTGGCGAATGAGACACACTCCATAGCCTTAATCTCCTTTCTTCGCATCAATGCTGAGTGACGTCAGTTTCGGCCTCGAATGAGCGCCAACCGCTGTCAGCGCCATCTATTGTTTGAAATTCGAACTAAAATCAAGAATCACAGGAAAAAAAAAACTCCCGACATCATACATAACCCTCCTGCAAGAAATTTTTAAATATCTGTCACCGTTTGCTAGTTATTGAATTTTAAAATCCATCAGTCATTTTTGGGACACCCGGTAGTTATTAATATTAAATATAATAACATTGTTCTTCTTTTTTTACTGGGAGAGAGATATTACGTTACCAGTAAAGAAATGCATCAATGAACATGTAGAGATATATCAAGTGCTCTTCATAATTCCTACATAAATTTATATTCATCCTGGGAATTAATGTTATATTAACATTAATAAATTTCAGCGTATTATATTCATCATTACCGTACATCACATCATAGTATATATAAATGATTTTAATGCGTGAAAGTAGAATATACGTTATGGCTAGTTAAACAGTGTTACATATACCTATTAACTAAATTTATAAGAAAACACTATAGTGGAGATTTGTAATAAATGTTTTACAGCCTAAAAGGAACAGCTCAAACGAAGAGACCAAGTCTTTAGAACATAGATGTCCCTCCCAGTACCTATGTAAAACTTCCAGAATACGTATACAAGATGCGTCTGGAATTTTCGGCGAATCGTCCGATATTTAAACAACGCGGGATAGGAACGTGCGCGAGTGCATGCGTATTGAGAGACATGTGAAAAATTACCTCTTGTCTTCGAAATCACTATTTCCAAACAGAATTACCCGATGATACAATTCCAATGCGATCCCGGGTGTGGCATTAACGCTCAACGGCCTGGCTTCGCCGGATAGAATGGCCTCACTCAGGCTTTCAATCCAATACGATCACTGTGACACATCGTGTCTAATGCAATATAGAAACGCATAAACGTCAAATTTTGCTATAAAATAGGAGGGTACGGCAACGGAAAGCAATGTGAAAGTATAGGAATCAGAAGCAGTGAGCCAAAAATTACTTTTTTTTTATTCAATTTGCTTCATAACTCTCCTTCTGCCCTCATCTTGTCGTGATTGGATGATTCTTTCTGATTTGCATATTGGCTGTTTTCTTTTCTTGTGCCTTTCCGTCCCATTTCCTTTCAGTCTTGTTCCTGCTTTGAAAATAGCAGCACGTGCTCTTTGCGATTGAATATGAAAGACAACGTTCTTTCGAAATGCCTTGCTCATTTACTTATTTTTATGGTGTTATTATGAAAGTTTATTTTGCTCTTACTGTAAAAAAATATATTTATGACTAATTTAAATGTTTCCGCAACGGAAAGAAATTTGTTGATGATGAGTGTTCGGGTCTACCATCAAGACGTACAATCCCAGACAATATCAAACGAGTGCAGCAAATGATTGCTACACTTTGCAGATGTACCAGAAATTCAGCCACGTGTGAAATCGATACTTCTACCGCTTCTGAACGAAGTTTTCGCTGACAGTTTCCAGCAGGTTTAAAACGTTTTCAAAAGTCTGCTCTAGATAATGGAGATTAATTTGAAAGATAATAAATACTTTTTGGTTGTATCTTTTATTTTCTTTATTTTATTAGATTATTCACTGAACATTTTACACGCAACGTGAAGTTTATAAATAAAAAAAGTTGTATAAAATATGAAAATGCTGATTATAAATGCTGATTATAATTGAAGACGATTAAGTAGTCAGATGTTTAAGTCATTTTGTTAAGCAAATCATATGAAACTAACTTCAAACATTATTGTATTGTTTTAAGGATAAGATGAAATACATTATTCTAAAATATCATTTTTAATAGAATTTTTTCTATTTTGTTTCACTGAACCAGTAGATAATTATTAAAAGATCCATGGAAACAACTCTGTGTTCAATTGAAAACAGGTGTAGCAGACTGTGTAGAAATTAAACCATTGTTTCCTAATTGACACAGAACAGTTTTTCCTAAATTATGTACTCCTATGAGAATTCTGATGCATGTTCTAGAATATAAATCTGTTTTAGTTGAAAGGAAGTCATCTCGCATCGATTGGGATTCATTTACGTTATTCATTTATGTAAATTAATCCTGCAATAAAAGACCGGGATACACGAGGATTTCTCATTCGCTTTTAGAATGTTATCATTACCCGATCGTCCGTTCTATCGAGATTCTATCTATCGTGAGGATTCCGCAATTCATTCCGGCATGTTGCATTCAGCTGTAACGGACAAAGTGAGTCGCCCTAGTTGTGTCGTATAATGTTTTGGTGGTCATGTTGAACAATTGTTATTGAAAGAATAAATGGATGAAGCATACTGTTGTGCTGTTCATTGTGTTTCGGGTCGTCAGCGCCCTCTACCAGTGACATTTTTAACTAAATTTTTTTTTACTGCTAAAAAAATCCGACTACCTTGTGAACCCTTTCTTGCAAACCGCACTTCTTTATCACAATTTTTTCCTTTTTTATGAATTTTTAAAGTTTTAACGAACTTTTGGTTCACCCGGTATATCAGAGTAACGTAGCAGTATAGAGTATCCTCATATATCAGAAAAGCACGATATCGTATCTGACTGTCGATAGACAAAAAAAACCTTCGTAAATATACTGCGATATTTCGTAAGACAACTGCCACATTTCATAATTCAGTTACAAAACTTCTCAACATGCATACCTCACAACTATGTGACTACGGTGTGACAACGTGCACACTGAACGGCTAAACTGTCGGCAGATGCACATAGAGTAGCGCCTCGATAATCCTTCGTGAACAACACTCTGCATTTGCTGTCGTTTTTTCCATTTGAGAAATTATGCATATTATGATAACTATCTTATTAAGACTGGATACCCATTTCCAACTAAACTCTAGAAAATCTTGAAACAAATAAACATACCACTCGTGTACTATTGACATGTCATTCTGTCAACACTTACCATTTACCTCTCTATGATATTATTTATTTGACACTTACTCAATAAATACAGAAATACAAAATTATGGTAATTTAACTATCTATTATTTTTTGTATTATTTATACCAATTCAGTGGAATATAACTAAAATTATTTTGTATAAGTGATTACTCTAAGAAGAAAACATTTATCAAAAAACTATTTTTTGTTGAATTTAATTTATGATTGCTTGTGGAAATAATAGTAGTTTTTATTATTTATATCAATACTTGTATTTAAAAGAGCTTAATACAGGGTGTTTCACAAAGGATCCCTAACTTTAACAATCAATAACCCGGAAACGGTGATACATAGAAACATGAAACCAATGCGAAGATTTCGCCATTGAAATCTGACCGCTATTAGGGTATCGTGAAAATAATTCCGAAAGTGATGTATACCGTGGAGGAACGTGTGTTTAGTGTTGGAGTATCACAGATTAAATCATAGTCCTACTGCCACAAGGAGAAGATTTCAAAGACGATGTCAAGTCGCAAAAGGCCCAGATGGGAAAACAATTCGTGAGCTTTTCAAAAAATTTCAACAGACAGCAACGTGGCCGATACGAATATTAATTATACACTAATAGCGGTCAGATTTCAATGGCGAAATCTTCGACGGCTAGTCTTTCTATGTTTCTGAACTAACTTTATTTAGAAGGATTCTTAACGCTCTCAGCGCCATCTATCGGTGCTATTTTTAATTAAATTTTGATATTTATGTATAAGATTCTTACGATTTGTTTAATAAACATACCGCTGGTTTCATTCATTTATCTATCACCGTTTCCTGGTTATTGATTTTTAAAGTTAGGGGTACTTTGTGAAACACCCTGTATAAGCCATTCTAAAAACATGTAGATACAAACTAATTATAATATTGCATTATTATTAAAATATGTATGTGGTTAAGATAAGAAGTTGAATGCGAAAAGTTTTCTTAAGCAATATAAATAAATAAATATGAAAATCAATGTCAATTCATAAACTTCGATTGTCTTTAAAAAGAGAAGATTTTTTTTAAATATAAAATAATAGGACATACTGATAATCCAAGGTTTTTCTATGAAACATAACATACTCATACAACATGATATAACACATAACTTCTGATGCTATTAAAAATGTATCTATTCTAAACATTATTATCTAAAATTTTATATTACGAGCAAGTTTTAATGGTTTGTTTTTGAAGTAATAAAAAAAATAAACAAACAAACAAAAAATAAATAAAAATGAATGCAATCCAGCTTTTTATTCTTATTTGATATTCTACTAATACTGGGATATATAATCTTTATTTCTTAAAAAATACAAGAAAAACGTTTTTTCTTTTAAACATACAAAATCTTTCTTTTATCGTAAATGTCATGGATACAATTTTTTATGAAACATTTATCTCCCAACAGTTTTTAGAATACTTTGTAAAAACTTAAAAGACAAAATCATTTATAATGAAAAACATTTCATTCAATATATATATATATATATATTTATTTTGCCTCAAAAAACATTTTGGAATTAAACAACATATTTTTGAAATCATATTATTATATTTTTTATATAAGGCTATAAGTCAAAACTTTTTAAAGAAATCCAAGGTTAATATTTTTAAAGGTACTGTAGCGTAAACGTAAATCAATAAACAGTTTTTGGCAAACACAGATTTAATTACGTCACAATCACTCAGTACACTTATCACAATTACATAGATTTTTAGTTGTGGGCGGTGTTTCAGGGATTTTTATCAGGATGAACGAATAGTTCCACCGGCACTAGGCGGCCGTAACAAATAGTCTCTCAAGAAGGAGAATTTTACCAGAGCAGGGCGCTCTCTCACGCACAAGTACGCGGAGTACTTCTTAAATAACCGGCAAGGTTCTTGCCTTAACCATCGGCACATGGACCGAAGACGTAGGCCTTCTCACCAGAGAAGCCTAGGAAGCTGTTGCTTGGCTGCAACTCAAAACAGACTCTGTCTCTGGCCTCTGCCTGTTTCGTATATATGATCGGCAAGATCTCAAGTGTTCATGAGTGTTTTTTCTCACCGGGGAGCACAGATGGCGGTTTCTGTAGTACTCTGAAAGATGGAGCAATCTGGATTCAAGTGGCCAGAATATACGAGATCATAACTGTTCTTATAACGTCACTTCTTAGCAAGCGACACGAATTTATAACTGCTATAATTCTAAGTTTATTAGGAAGCACACATGCTCGAGATCGAGAAGTAATCTGGCGGTATGCACAGACGAAATTTTAATGCCTAACATGTGGATGCGGCACTTTCTGAAGTTGAAGGGCCTACATCTGGTTTACACTTCAGATCTCCATGTGTGAGTAGATTAAAGAAGAGAAGATTTAATTAGACTTATTAAATCTGGAAGGGGGGAATCGTCACAGTACTAAAAATTGCGTGGTTTTGATTGATGGTTATATGATAAGCAGAGTTTTTTCCTGAAATTAACTATTAGAAATTCCCTAATTCCAAAATAAATATTTTTGACTTACATTATATCTATATAAGGTAAGCTACATTGATGAAAAAAAAAGAATAGTTGATTACATATTAAATCATTGGCATAAATGTATTTTAGATAAAATATATATATATATATATTTAGTGTAACATATATACTTTAGTGTACTGTAAAAAACTACTTTTTTATATAAAAATTTAAATTGAAGCATTTTGTTTGCTGTACAGAATATGAAAAAGGTTCAAAATCTAATAATTCATTCATGTAGGAGGCTTTTTGAGATAGTTATGTGCTACAGTTTTCTCTAATTAAGAAATGTAGAGAAAAAGGACCAAGCAAAAGTGGTCGTAAATTAAAGTTTGTAGAAATATCAAAACAGTTGTCTACCGACATATAAGGTAGGTGAATCAAAGGTGGCTAGTGTTACAAAGGTAGCTCATCCCGCAAATGTAGAATTAATTTAATTTTTAATCTCAAGTTGAAGCTACTGCATTGTAAATCATGTATCTGCAGTGCACGCAGCTGAATTTGAAGAGATCAACTTGATCGTCCGCTATAGTATTCAATTATTTCAGTTTTGAGGAGCAGTCGTACTAATTTTCAAGTAAGAAGGTATTTTAATTCACATATGTTTAAATTCTCAGACCTTTAAGTTATGATACGTTATCTGAAAGACTATTTCTTTCTTTTTAATCACATTTACTTCAATTCTAATAATTTTATTAGATTAATAGTTTTACGTAGTGTAAATGGGAACCATATCTATGATCCCAAGGTGGCCCGATGTTGGACCATCTTAGGAAATAAATATGGAAATGAATGTAGTAAGAATAATTTAAAAAAAAGAATGTTAAAGACATGAACAATTACTATATTATTGCAATTACCAGAGACCTCCCGATGAAGTCAGTAACTTTCAGAAGAGAAGCCCTAAACTACCGTGCACAAAAACTGGTTCAAAGGCTTTTCACGTCAGAAGATCAGAAGAAGAAAAATTTGAAAGATATCAAAAGAAAGAAAAAATCATTATAGCATAATAGTAAGCAACATAATAAGAAAATCAAAAAACAATACGGTACACTGACAAAAGGAACTCTCAAACAAATTGATAATGCTATGCCTGGCACAAGTGCAATCGCCCGTAAAAAGTAAGCTGCTTTTGCTATTTGTGCAAGAAAGATAAAATAATAATACAAAAGGAACTCTCAAACAAATTGATAATGCTATGCCTGGCACAAGTGCAATCGCCCGTAAACAGTAAGCTGCTTTTGCTATTTGTGCAAGAAAGATAAAATAATAATACAAAAGGAACTCTCAAACAAATTGATAATGCTATGCCTGGCACAAGTGCAATCGCCCGTAAAAAGTAAGCTGCTTTTGCTATTTGTGCAAGAAAGATAAAATAATAATACAAAAGGAACTCTCAAACAAATTGATAATGCTATGCCTGGCACAAGTGCAATCGCCCGTAAACAGTAAGCTGCTTTTGCTATTTGTGCAAGAAAGATAAAATAATAATACAAAAGGAACTCTCAAACAAATTGATAATGCTATGCCTGGCACAAGTGCAATCGCCCGTAAAAAGTAAGCTGCTTTTGCTATTTGTGCAAGAAAGATAAAATAATGGATATGTGATTGTATAATCAATGCTTGAAATAGGTGAATCAAGAGGGTCAAGGAATTACTAAACAACGACAAAATCGAAAATTTCATCTGCACTTTTTCCGCATGGAATCCGATTATTTTGAAAAATGTTTATCATATTTTTTTCTTTGTAAATTGTAATACTCTTCTTGAAGTAAAAATAGCTTGACAAGTATTTGCTTCATACTTTAAAAATGATTTTCATATATGGGCCGTCATTTGTACATTCTTCCTAAGGTGGCCCACAAGCTACAATTTTAAATTGTATTGTTAAAAAAAAAAATTCATTTTACAAAGAAATGTATACTTGATATGTATTACAGACAAGTGTAAAATGTTACAAAAAAAATTCAGCCACACCTAAACAGAAAATTATGAAACATTCTCAAAGCTTAATTATGGCCACCTTAAGAGGTTCTCAAATCCAAAAGAAGACTTTTCTGAGTACAGAGTGTTAAGGTTTCTGGAATCGAATAATTGTACCGAAGTTCTAATATCACAGTCTATTTGTCTTGTTCCAACCACCTACCTACCAGATTACGTTTGTGGGATAATGACTACGTTATTGAATATATTGGGTCATGCTTAATGTTGTTAGCATGATATGTCATTAATGTTTTGTGGTTTTTCAAAACGAGGGGCGGTTTCGTCTAGTTGTTTTGCTACTGCTGATAAGGCGAAACCTTGAATGACCCAGACATGTGAATTCAGTCTCTTCTGCTTGCGCTGCAAAACTCTCATTTGTGTCGTGGCCTAAGGTTTGTTTCGGTGTAGTACTAAAAATGGAAAACCACAAAATTCCGTTTCGTCATATTATGCTCTTTTAATCCAAGGAAGGTGAAAATGCTTGTAAGACTGCTCATGAATTTTGGGCTGTATATGGACAAAGTGCTGTTTTATATGACATAGTTCGAAGGTGGTTTCAGAAGCTTAAATGCTTAAATTTCAGTCCCGAAAATGATGCCCGCTCTGGACGACTACAATCTGTAAAGGAGGACCTCTTAAAAAAAGCTATCGCTGAAAATCCATGTTACACAGTTCAGGAGCTATCACACTGACTAAATATACCAAAAAGTACAGTGCAGGATAATTTAATAGCTACTTTTAACAGGCCCTCTTGTACTCTCCTTTATGGTCATCAACAGCGGGCACACTGTAAACTAAACTGTCTGAAAATCAGACATTTTAGTGTCTGAAACGAATGGTTAAAAAAGAGACACTTTAAAATGTTTTAAAACCTTAAGACACTAGGGGGCTCTGCCCCCTGCTTGCTACGCTCATCAACCCCCGTTCTGATTTCACAGCCTCTTAAATCCTGGTAATGTATCCTGTTTTAAAAAGATGATGATGATGATATCACGAACGGCGACTTTCTTCTGTAATCAGGTTATAATGCTTTTTCATTTAACTGGTTATAATTCTGTTTCATTTAATTCATCTTTTTTATTTTTAATATTCATGTGTAAACACAATTTTTATGACGTAATTTTCTTTATTTCCTGCTTTCAACACGTGATCATTTAATTATTATTTTAAACTTTCATTATTGTTTTTAATAGTCTCGCGCAAATACATTTTTTATTTGAGATAAAACATAATCCTTTGCGCTTATTTAGAAATTGGCAACAATATAAAAAAAATACTTTTTCAATAAAAGATTTTTTACTCGATTTTTAAGGATTTTTTGAGTTTTTATTGTCCGACCGTGATAATTTTTTTAATTTCTGAAAGCTTGTTATATTTCGCGTCTGATGGTATGATTTTCGAATCCGTAGGATGGCTAGAAACAAATTAATAGCTCCTCAAAAAAGTCCCTAGTAAAAAAGCGATGAGAATAACCCGGAATATCTACGCAGAATTTGATTGGTCCGTTTCTAAATAGTTTTTGGCTCAGTTCCAGATTACTTTTTTTTAATATAGAAGGATTTGTAAGTATCTTATTTTCAGACATTTGAAGTGTCTGTAATAGCGCCATTTTTTTTACCCGGGCAAACAGCTAGTAAAAAAAATTGCAAAAAAAGCGAAGTGCTGCCATCTATTGAATTACTTTTAATTTAGATTACGGGAGGATAATCTGAAATTACCGTTCTACCCACGCTGGGCTCGATCTTGGGTCTTTTTGCTTACGAGACCCAAACCTTAACCAATTGAGCCGTCAAGACATGTAAAGGGTGTTTTTAAATTGAAGTAATGGGATGAGGCGGTAGCGTGTTGTTATTTTTATAGAAATGATTCATTTGTTGCTGAGAAAATTGGAAATTTTGGAAATATTTGGTCAGTTTGAGATAGTGGTTAAAATTATTATTTGTGTGGGGGAAAAGATATGAATTATTCATATTTTCAATTCAAATAATATAAATTAAGTGATTAAAAATATAACAAGTTTTAACACCTTGCGATTATATACATCTTTTAATTGATAAAATGCGTAAAATAAAAATATTATAAACAGTTAATTAAGTTTTTCAGAAAAAAAGAGCATATAGCTGATATTAAGAATAATAGAAAAACTACAGCCCTGGCAAGCTTATATCAAGAAAAACGCATCCAAATAAATTTCAATGAAAGTAAAATAATTTTTCCCCTGCAATCTATACTATCAATCCATTATAAGTAGAGTTGCAAAGGCTAGAAAAAACCCGGTTTAAACCCGGGAATAAACCGGGTTTTTTGGGAATATATCAGGTCTTTTGGGAATGAACCTGGGAATAAACCGGGTCTATTGGATATAAACCCGGGAATAAACCGGTTCTTTGCAGCTCTAATTATAAGGGAAACCGTAGAGGTTGTAACACGTAAAAATAGAATATGTAATGATGCAACATCTTAACTTACCAAATTTGCGTTTAACGTTATCATTTTAACGTCATCGCTTAACTTACCAAAATTATGACTCGAGTTACCCTATGGTTACAAATATGGAAATAAACATCCAAGTAAAAAATTAAAAATAAATAACGTGCATAAAGTAAAAAGTACGTGAAATATTAAATGATAGCGTTACAAATAACTTCATAGATCCTGCAATTATAGAATATTCTTATTTGTTTGATAAAGGCTCAGGTTGAGCTGAAACCTGTCAAGTCTAATAAAATTTATTTTACTGTTTATAATATTTTTATTTTACACCTTTAAGCAATTGAAATAAGTATTAAATGTGATTATTAAAAAGATAGTGGGGGGGGGGTACTTTTTTCTGCGTACGCCTATGAGTGCAAATAATTTTAGAAGAACTTTATATTTTCTGAAAAGTGATTGTTTTCTTACTTACTGCACCAAAAATAAATTACTTATGAAGGTTCTCAAATTCCCTGCTCAACAACGCGAAACTTTCTGACGCATTTTCTGACTCATTTTTAAACGCAAAGGCATGAGATTAGCAGGCATGACTGTTGAAGCGATTTAGGATCGGAATGAGTATGCCATTTTTGTAATAAATAAATTACTTTTCGAGTTATAAAGAGATTGATTTTTCTGTATTCTCGCTCCGAAACGCCAACCTTGACAGTATTTTCTGAAATATCTTTGTATTTACCAAAAAATGAAAAACACTATTCGCGATTACATAGTTTCTGAATAAGAAAACCGGCCCTTTTCATGTTTTTCCGAACAGAAATGAATTAAAAAATTTCTCAAGCAATTATCTCCTCTGGATATTTGAACAAGAACAGGGGTCGCCTTGAATAGTGGTGCTATCTGTTATCAATTTTTTTAATCTGTCCCAATTAAGATCAACTTTATTTCTTACTGCCAAAGCTGATAAAATTGTAAGGAAATGTAATGTATAGATCTGAGGATCCTTAAGGTAAATTTAAACGCTAAAAATAAATATTTAAAATATTCTAAAGGATACAATATTTTTAGAAATGAAAAATTGTTATACACATTACACACGAAATAAATTACACGCTTTTTTCATACACTTTATTCTCTAATATTATATCCCTCTATGTTATATGTCTATATTATCTATGATATATACAAATTTTAAAGAGGATTTTTATTAGTCGAATATTGCAGTCACAGACGTTCGGCCACGCTAAGTGATTTGCCAGGTCCACGCACAAAATTTAGTGGTTGGAAAAGTATTTTAAACAACATTCATCTGTTCCGAAACATGCTATGATATTGCTGGCATATACAGGGTCAAGATTGTATCACAGTCACCACGCATATCACACAATTACTGAATGTACATTCAGGATTCAGACACGTAAGTGTCTGAATTCAAAATGTCTTATTTTCAGACATATCGCAATTATTCAGACATTTTTCTCAGTTCTTTTATACCCTGGTCACAGTAATACATTTATAGATGTCTGAATTGTCACATTCAGACACTTAAGTGTCTAAATTGCTTTTTCAGACACATATGTGTCTGAATTTAAGACGCCTCTATTTGCAGTGCGTCATCTTCGAGTCTGAAATTTCCGCTCTTAAACTTCTCGACCCATCTTCGAACTATGCAATCTTAAAAAGCACTTTGTACATATAAAGCACAAATTTTACGAGCAGTCTGACTAACAATTTTACCTTTCTTGAAATAAAAGAGCATAAACAGACGAAAATGAATTTCGTCTTCCATTCTTTGCACTGCACAGAAATAAAAGTCATGCCACAACACAAGCGAGAATTATGCATCGTGATCCGGAAATACCGAATGCACATACCTGGGTTATTCAGGGTCATTCCTTATCAGCAGTAATATAATAACTAGACGAAACCACGTTTCGCTTTTTAAAAAACCGCAGAACTTTCCGGATAACCCTATGCAAGTACACACTCATTCGTTATTTGTCCTGAACTTACAACATATATTTTCACATTTTTAATATGTAATCATTTTCTGGGCAGCGAGAGGAGGACAGGAATTCTTTCCCAAAAAATAGGTCCCTTCTAGAAGGGAGGACAAATTTGCGGGTTTGCACGTTTTCTATATTTTAATGCCAATATTTCAATGTAGTAATCTTCGGCTTATGTATTCAGAAATTCAGCGATTAAAAAAGGAGAAATTATTTTCGAAGATACTGGTATTAAAATGTGGGAACCGTACAAGCCCTTCGTATTGTTCTCATCATTGTACTAGGGATAGAGCGTGAAGACTATGACAGCGTAATTTATGCGTTCACAGTAAAAAAAAAAAAAATAATAATAATAATGTTTCTAATCTGTGAAATTATAATGTAACCACGAACGAAATTCTACAATAATCTCTTCCAAGTTAACCACGCGGAGTTACACGCGAGAACGGAAGATTTTTATTTTAAATATACATATTAAAACAAAACTTAAAACTATTATTTTATCTGACGAGAAAAAACACGTCTCTGTATCTAGTGTACTGGGGTCAGTGGAAAATATGATGGCCCCTTATTTCTAAATATTTAATTGTGAAATACAGAAAAACCATAAAACGAATCTTTACTTGCTAGCTTAAAAAGCAATGCAAAAGGTAGGCAAGTTTTTTTTTTTTTTGTAGTTGGTTTATTGCTTTATTTATAATATATGATTATTGAGGTTGAGTTTGCGCACATTTTAATAGGATGTCATATCTCTAAAAATCCTAAATCCGGCACGTGATCGGTGCGTAGGATATTGGATTTTTGATCCTGAACTGTAAGTTTAATGAAACTTCAGCATGACTTAACATTTCAGTCATCTGACACAATTATACAGGGTGTCTCAAAAGGTCGTTTACAAACTTAACATGCTGATCTGTCATATCATGATAAACAAGATTTACATAGGAACATGTGTTCGAAAATGCAACCTGCGACCGCTAGAGGGCGATGAGTGCAGACTTACGGGAGAGTGGAAAGCGCAATTATTTCAGGCGAAGACGTTGCAGGAAAAGGATGAATCGGTTTAGTAACGCAGAATTGGCCGATATGCATTACGTATATGGCGCCGCGGATGGAAATGCCTGAGCCATGGTATGGATGTACCTTCAGCGCTTCCCAAGCAGACGTCAGCCAAGTCATGTTTTGTTTGGACAATTGCACCGCAGATTGCATGAAGCGAGCTTTCCAAGTACGTAGCTACATCGGTCAAAAAGGCATTACACTCACGCCTGTCGTAGAGGAAACCGTGCTACGGGAATTTGACAGGAACCCGCAAACAAGACTCCGAGCAAGCGAACGCGTCTTGGATGTACGTCGTTCCAGCATTATGCGCATACTGCATGAGGACAGGAACCACCTCTACCACTTACAAAGAGTACAGACATTGTGCGTTGACGATTACCCCCAACGCGTTGAATTAGCGCGCTGGTATTTGTAACAATGGGTCGCACAGCCGATTTTCCCATTTTGTACGGGTTCGTGAATTCATGCGTCGACGTTGTGACGCATGCATTGCGGCGAATGGAATAAATTTTGAACATCTTGTGTAAATTAAACCATGTTCTTTAATAAAAGTCATATTAATACCTCTTTCGATATACTTTCTTTCTCCCCTCCACACCTGCGATCGTAGCGATCCCTCTAGCGGTCGTAGTTTGCATTTTCGAACACAAGTTCCTATGTAAATCTTGTTCATCATGATATGACAGACCTGCATGTTAAGTTTGTAAACGACCTTTTGAGACACCTTGTATTAGTAGAATATATGTTATTTTAGAAAACATTTCAAATAACTTTTCTTAACGTTACTCATATAACAAAACGATGTTTTTTATTGTTCTTTTTAATGTTTATGCAAAGGGATAGCAAAATTAAACATAGATGTCTTCAAGGAAACAAGCATCACAGCGTGCGTTACGCTTTAGAAACATTGTTTCACTATGTTTGAGATTCTCATCTACAACATGAACATCCACTTTTTTTCAAATCTAATTAAAATAAAATGCGGAAGAAAAGAATTCCAGAAATAGAGAGGAGACAATTGACTGCGTTGTTTAAGGATCACATTTTTGAGATTATCATGTTTGATGAGATTCACATGTTTGAGATTCTCATCTACAAGATGAACATCCACTTTTTTTCAAATCTAATTAAAATAAAATGCGGAAGAAAAGAATTCCAGAAATAGAGAGGAGACAATTGACTGCATTGTTTAAGGATCACATTTTTGAGATTCTCATGTTTGATGAGATTCACATGAGATTCACATGTTTCAGATTCTCATCTACAACATGAACATCCACTTTTTTTCAAATCTAATAAAAATAAAATGCGGAAGAAAAGAATTCCAGAAATAGGGAGGAGACAATTGACTGCATTGTTTAAGGACCACATTTTTTTTCTATAAGGATGTAAACCAAAAAGTATTTTCTTCTAAAAATTATATAGGATGATTTAGAACTCTCATGGACAAAAACTAAAATGTGGTAGAATATGCCAGAACAAGAATTTTTTGCATAGAAAAAACAGAGTTACAGTCTAATTACTCACTTAAAAATTTAAGGTGACCCATATCAAACAAAATATAATATTTTCTTCTGCAAACTATACAGGGTGATTTAGAACAAACGGACAAAGAAATTAAAGTGTGCTACAGAACGCTACCTCGAGCATTTTTTGTATAGCAAAACAGAGTCGCCGGCTTACTGACTTGAAAATTCAAGGTGAATTCCTCCAACCCATATCTAAGAAAATGTACTTTCTTCCGCATACTATACAGGGTGATTTAAAACGTATGGGTAAAAAATAAAAATATGCTAGAGACTTTTTTGTATAGCAAAAAAGAGTCACAGGCTAATTACTCACTTTAAAATTCAGAGTAATTGCCTCCATTCCATGTCTAACGAAATGTAATTTCTTTTGAAAAATATACAGGATGACTAAGAAACCAAGGGCAAAAACATAAAATTTGGTAAAGTACCCTAGGTCAAGCATTTTTTGTATAGCAAAACAGAGTCGCAGTCTGATTACTCGCTCAAAAATACAGTATGAGTTCCTCCTACCTATCTCTAGAAAAATCTACTTTCTTCTGCAAATCTACAATATGATTTAGAAAAAACAAACAAACATATTTTAAGTAAACTAAGAGATATAGGGCATTATTCAGTGATAATATTTTTAATTCTAAGGCAAATAAAAGTAATTTATTTATCAGTTATACCATGAAAAGTATGTAACATTATTGAATATGATAATATACATCTATATAATATTACGTTTTGTTTTCAAATGTAGCTTGATATTCGAAAAACTTAAGATATTTATCGCTAGTTAAAATATAGTAATTTTATTTCAAAATAATTAGTTTATCGACCATGTAAACGTAACTTTATAGTGCTTCCAATACTTTTTTTGTGTTGTTTAAATCGATACAAATATGTGTGGTAAATACTACTATCCTTTTGAGATACAATTTTTAAGCTTTATGAAGTTTGTTATAGATTTTTCTTCCCGTTGTAATTCGCATTTTCCACTATATTTTCAAGAGTATAGCTTAAGAAAATATTTTACAGCACTGTAGTTTTCATGTTAGAGAAGAAAATTTTACTTGTCAAATAAATTTTCTGTACACTCTCTTTTCTGGAAAATTTATATCTCTACGACATCTTTTCTGAAACAACTTAGCGAAAATAATGAAAAGTCAAACATATTTTGTCTCAAAAATAAAATTACTGATTTTTGTAACAATATTTCAGATTTCCTTCTGGAATTTCTCAAAGCTCTCCAAAGATGTGTTGTTTGATGCCAAAATTTTAATGTCAGAATACTTTTCTTTATAAGCTTTAATTTTTTCCTAGGGGTGCTTAATATTAAACTAAGTCAAGTGGCCGGTTCACTGAAACTCCTCGATCGCGATATCCCGTGTTATCATATGGGAAAGATTAAAAGCGCGATTACTCATTATCTAATACTAGGGCATCCAACCCGGGTTTCCCGGGATACAGAATATATGTGAAATTCATTTATATTTTTTTTATTGAAAACTTTAATAGATTTTTTTACAATTAATATATATTTTTTAGATTGCCACTAACAACACCAAAGAGCATTTTTATATGAAATATGCCAATTATATATTCAAATAAAGTTTCAAAATTTATTAAAAGCGGTAATTTCGTATTGTCCTCGTGACAGAAGTTATTAGCCAAAGAAATCGTTAAAAATTTCGTTATCCACCACAGTTTTTTTTTAGGTAGCTTTCAATACAAAAAAGTATAAAGCTACGTATTGCAGCCGTTCGGAGGAAAGCAGTTCCGGAAAATTTCGATATATTTTCACCGATCATGACCCCCAGACCCCAAAACCACCCTCCGTTCAAATGTTGATTTATATATATAGATATATCTATATATATATATATATATATATATATCTGACCTATGTCATACGATAACGCTCGTATTTATAAATCGATTTAGATGAAACTAATTGTGTGTATTAAGGTCCCCAATGTCTCGACCGAGTTCATTGGCCAGCTTGGTCCGCCATTTTGTTTCAAGATGGCGGCCACTTAAAAATTTGAAACTAAAATAAATATACAAAAAAAATTAAAAATTCAAATTTATTTTTTAATTACGTGTTAGGCCTTGATACAAGGATTCCAGAGCATTTTTTGGTTTACCTCTATCTTAAAAAATGGCTGAGATAGAGCAGTTTGAATTTCTAGGGTGGCTGACATTTTGAAACAAAACATCACATTAACGCGATTACTCGCAAATTATTTTCTTTCATTGTTGTAATAATTTTCCCAATCATACGCATAAAACTATATATTCATATACGTTAGCGACAAAATTAGCAACATTTGTGACATTTGGCGAAATATCGCCAAATTTGGCGACCAAAATAAGTCTTTATAAATGAAGCCAATTTGGCTATTGCTCAATAATTTGGCGAATTTCTTATTCAAATTCAGTATTAACGAATCTTTTGTAAACTTTTCTTTGCATTTTAACTTGCTGTTTTCGTGTAACATTAGCTAAAATTTTAAAACGAAGATATAGGAAAGTTACCTTTTCCTCCCGGTACAGGCCGGAAGGACTTTTTTGTAATCGTCTGCAAGCGATAGAGATAAATTAAAAAAAATCTTACTTGAAATTTAATTTAAATGTTATAATAAATGAGTAAACTGCGATACAGTTTTCAAATAAATTGTATTTGAAACTGTATTTTTTTCCCTATATAACGGTGTAAAAATTGAAAATGTGCGATATTTAGAGATGTAAAAAAATGCAGTAGCAAAAATCGCAAAACCAGAATTTCATCGTCAAGTGTTGCCATTCGCAAAATGACGTCAGAGTTACGCACGGACACATTTGTCCTTTATAATATAGATAGATAGTTATTAAATTATGCTTTCCATCATCAGAAAGTGTACGTCAGATGTCCACGATGTACGCTTTTAAAAATTATCTCCTTAAATTTTAAGTATGTAAAAAATCCCTATAAACTTTGACATTTATACTTGATGAAATTTTATCATCTTCTTAAAAATACTTAAAATTTACGGAAGGAACTTTTAAAAACGCACATCGTTAACATCGGACGTCTGTTTTCTGATGATGTAAATCATAATTTAATAATTCTATCAGGTAATGCGTAATCGCACTTAAAAGTTTCCCCTTGATTAACATGGGATTTCGCGTTGGGGAGTTTCAATAAAGTGACCCCTTTACATCAATTTTTCGGCCGATATCAAGGATTATATTCTCAATCGATAACTAAGTGCGTCGAAGAATTGAAAAATTTATAGTATGTATACAAAGTTGTTATAATTAAAGAACAGGTATTTGAGTCTAATAAAAAAATCAACTGTGGATAATATAACCACATTTTGTGGAAATACGTTTTACAGCACCGGAATTTGAATAAATTAAAAAATCCCGAAAGTACACAACTGGATGACGACGTCGATTTGTTTATAAAGAAAATAACTTGATATAAATTATTTTTCTGTATTAGCTGTATTAGCTACTCACAAAAATCTTAACTCTCATTTTTTTTCTTATGAAATAAACAGGAATAGAAAAAAACGTGTGTAAAAAAAAAGTGTGATACTGATGCTGAAAATACTATATTTTAATATTCATTAAATTAGTGCATGTGATATTAAAAAAAAAAAAAAAAACATATATTAAAAAAATAATGGAAATATCTAGTTTAGATGAAAAGATCAAATTATTAGAAATTATTAGCAGATAATGTTCATTTTTCAGAATGATATGTTAAGTCATGAACATGCATGTAATATTCAGATAAGGATGCCAAAAGGAACTATTTAATGTATAATATTTTAACCTCTGACTATGTCACCACAGATGCCTTCGCAACGTAATTCGAACATTCATCATATAATTACTCTCATTATATATGTTGATTTTTACTATTGATAAACAATGGTACTAAATTAATAATTCTTCGAACTACCTGTTATTTCAGACATTATTTTAATCTTTAACACATATAGACAGGCACTGTACATTCTTAAAAACATATTTAAAAACACATAAAACCAGTCCACACGCTAAAAGTTTCGTAAAAGTAGAATATTTTTGCCCGTTTGCCCAGGCATCTTCAATACTGATGTCTCGTATTTCTGCTCTGTCAGTCCGATTTTTCTGAAACTCTCCTTCTGTCCCTTTCTAACAGCATCTGGCGCCATCTGGTGTCAATCTTGGCGTGAGTTACGTCGTTGCAAGTTTTTGTAACTGATGTGTATATCTCTATCGCCTCTCTCTGCAATGCATAGTTTAGATTATTGTAATTAGCTAACTTTTCAACATTATTAAAGTCTATTTTAATTAGGGATGTATTGTTTAATCGGGCTATTGCGGTGGTTGATTTACCTAAATTTATGTATCTTCTGTGTTCTTTAGTTCTCTCCTGGATTTTCCTTTTTGTCATGCCTATATATGAATTATCTTTTCCTTCGTTATCTTTGAAATTAATTTTGTATATCCCTGATGTCTGTTGATAATTTAGCTTTTCCGTATCTGATCTGATTAATTTAAAAATGGATGCATCTGGAGTGATAGGAGTATTTATTCCAAGTTTTTTGAATTATCTTTTTAATTTTAGGGAAATGCCTTTTATAAACGGAATTGGGTTCGTAAATTTTATTTCTTTTTGAGCTGGTTGTATTCTATTATATCTTGATGCCGCTTTTTCGATTAACTTCTGTATAGTTTTCTATAGTATAGTTCTCTTTTATATAGAAATACGAGACATCAGTATTGAAGATGCCTGGGCAAACGGACGAAAATATTCTACTTTTATGAAACTTTTAGCGTGTGTACTGGTTTTATGTGTTTTTAAATATGTTTTTAAGAATGTACAGTGCCTGTTTATATGTGTTAAAGATTAAAATATTATCTGAAATAACAGGTAGTTCGAAGAATTATTAATTAAAAAAAAATGACATTAGAAAAGATCATAGATTGAAATAATGGTACTATAATTAAAAAACCTTTCGAACCATGTGTAGATTCAAACATTTATGCATAGAACGTAAGAGTAGTTAAGTGGTTGATACGCGTTATTGAAGTTTAGATTAAATAAACATCTATGCTTTTTGTTTGTGGTAAAAAAATATTACAGAAAAGAATTAAGAAATATCTTATATATAAACGTTGCGTAATATAAAAAGTAAAATATATAATTATTTCGTAGTGAATTGAGATAAGTTTACTGTAGTTATCATATATTCTAATACGAGCAAATCTTGTGTGTGGTTATATATATATGCCAATTTTATCATTAAAATGGCTCTAACGATTTTGACGAAATTTTGTATCCTACCGTTTTGGGGCACCAGAAAACCATTGGGCTAGGTCACATACTCGAGAAAATTAAATTAGTGGGTCATTTTGGGTCACCATGGGTCAGGGTAAAGTTAATTGTATCTATAAAACTGTTTAAACGATTTTGACTAAATTTTGTATCCTACCATTTTCGGGAACGAGAAGACTATTGAGCTGGATCACATGTTCGAGAACTTTCGATTAGTGGGTCATTTTTAATTCAACGCGGGTCAAGTTAATTTTATCAAAAAAAACGGTTCTATCAATTTTGATTGAATTTTGTATCCTACGAGTTTCGATCACGAGAAAATCATTGGGCTAGGTCACATATCCGAGAAAATTCGATTAGTGGGTCATTTTTGGGTCACTTTGGGCCAAGCTAATTTTATCTAAAAACGGCTCAGACTATTTAGAGTAAATTTTGCATCCTACAGTTTTCGGGCACGAGAAGAAATTTAGGCTAGGTCAATGTCCGAGAAAATTCGATTAGTGGGTCATTTTGGTCATGGGTCATTATGGGTAAAGCTATTTTTATCTTAAAAGCGCCTCAGACGATTTGAACTAAATTTTGTATCCTACGGTTTTTGGGCACAGGAAAATCATTGGGCTAGGTCACGTTCTCGAGAAAATCGAATTAATGAGTCACTTTTGGGTCACTGTGGGTCAAGCTAATTTTATCTAAAAAACGACTCAAACTATTTTGACTAAATTTTATATCCTACAGGTTTTGGGCACGAGGAGACAATTCGGCTTTGTCACATTTTGGAGAAAATTGATTAGTGGATCATTTTGGTCATGGGTCATGATATTTGGACTCAAAGCTAATTTTGACCGAGCATAGCTCGGTCTTTCCTGCTCGTAACTGTATTAATGGAGTTGAACTCTTTTTAATAAATATCAATAAAGATATCTTTTTTGCCTAATATTTCCTACAGTTTTACCAAATAACAGATTGCTTGATGATGTGCGCTACGGTAATATTTTAAAAACGAGCGCCAAACAGAGAAGGACCTCCGTTTAAACTAGAAACTGACCCACTACAAATATCCATGCCTGAGTTGGGATTTGTACAAGGCACCTCTTGTCCCGCCCAAATATCAGAATAGACACCATATTTAAATAGAAATTTAGTTTATTAAATTATATCTGTAAACATATGAAAATATATAAGTGTTATAATTTTGAAGAAAACAAAACGGATTACTATGGAATTTATATTTTTCAACAGAATCAAAGAAAAAGGGCTACCATTGCTACTCTTTTTTCTTTCAAAAGTATAACATGTCTTTTTGGCGGGATGAACGAGAAACATAACGTTTTTCGAAACGCTCTTTACCATTTATAATGTATGCAAGAATTTTCATTCAATGCCATAATTCTTTAAAAGCTCTTTTTCTACATTTTATGAGGACTTTTTTTAGAAAAATACACTAAATATTGTCAGATACACAAAACAATATATAAATGCTTTATTATACTCATAGGAAAATGAACAGCAATATTAGTTGACATATTTAATAAGTAACATAAGTTTCACCAAGAGCAAGTTTTTAAACAAGTCAAATATTAAACATAAAAATAAATGCGAAATTTTAATTCTAGATATTAACGTACAATATATTGAATATTGTCATAATTACCAATAATTACCTTGAATTGTACCATTAATTAACATTAATTACCATCATAATTACCATTATCTACATAATTTTATATTTAATAAAATTTTATTACAATATAGTTAATTCCCCTCTTTTTTCCATTTCATTTTTTAATTTCTATGAACATAAGTTATCAGATTCAGGTTAAAGCCTATTTTCCAATCGATTAGGGTCGTGATAAAGGGAAAACAACAGTCAGAACATCTTTTTTATATAATTTTATGTCATGCACATATACATGTCACTTTAAGTAATAATTCTCGAATAAAAGAGATCTTATCAAAGTTAGATTAAGTCATAATTTTATCTAACTGGGTGATTTAATGGGTTAATCATTTTGTGGCCCTTTAATCTGATTTCTAACACTGCCCAGTGTTATCTTTTATTTCATTGTTAAAAAGTATTTAGTTTTCAATTGTGTTTTCTGTTATCATTCATGTAGTTACCATTATTCATTACCAGTGTTATATTTGTTAATATAGATTTGAAAAATTAATATGTATGTATTTTAATATATCTTCTTTATGTATGAAGATTAGTATTTTCAAATTACAATATTTTGCGCGCTAAACGATAAAGAAATATATTTAAAATTGAAATTTAATAATTCCCACTTTTGAAACTTGGATAAAAAATGCTCACTCAAATATCTCTAAACTCTTTTAGAGTCAAAAAAACACTGTCTTTTTTCATTTATATTATTACCACTCAATCATACTTATTAGTAAAAAAAAATCATACGAATAATAATAAAAATTGTAATTACATATCCATTGTTATTTGGACTTCCTTTACCTGCGGCTTATTCTTTTGAGCATTTTCAGGTAGCAGACCATATGCCCTGTCTGTGTGAATAGTGTAATCTGGGGTGTCGTCCAGGTAGCTCAGATGGCAAAGCATTGGTAGTTTAAACCAGAAATATAATGAGTTCTACTTCCAGCGTGGACACTTTTTGATTTAATTGAAAACATTACTACTCACACAATCCATTACAATGTTTAAGAAATGTTAACGTACTTGAAATTTGATTTTATTCCGTTTGCACATAATCTAGGCTAGTGAATTTCAGTTTGGGGTACGAGAACTCCTAGTGTATACGCAAAGAAATTTTCAGAGGACCACCGCGAAATATTGTTAACAATCAACATTATAGTGTGGCGCATCTAAATAGGTCAGTGATACATAAAAAAATTTAATATAAAATACCTAACACAAAAATCTCTAAATAATGATGAGTACTCAACAAATTCACACCCAAAAGTTAAAAAGCATGCATGTGTACCCACCTTTACAAAATACTTGATACCTGTAAAGATTACAGTAAACTTATTTGTGATTTTTATTAATTTGTATCTATTTGTCGTTTTCTTTTTTATATTCATGACATGAGACAAAAATGGGAGTTACGCCGAATACACGTATTTTTTCAAGTGGTACACGAAGCATAAGAGTTTGCGAATACTGGTACTTCTTTATAATTTTTTACAGATATAAGGTAAGATAACCATACAAAACACACTATTAAGGGAAGATTTTGTTTCTTATCTTGAATAAAACAAACGATGAAAGCTGATAGAGTATGATAAAATTTCAATTAACATTGGATGTTTATATAAAAAAAAACATGAGGTTTAATTTAAATAACGTGTTTCAATGAAAATTTGGCTAAATTCGGTAACGGTAGTGGGGTTGTCCTTGTTTAAGGAAATTCATTTTTACCGACAAATTTTGCAATATTTCACCAAATATCGCTAAATAGACAATAATATGACTTATGCGTGTATGTAAGTATATGTCTACATATCCACAAATATTATAAAACGTAAGTGTACCTACATCGAAATTATTTATTGCATTTCTCCAATTTTTTGGCTTATATATCATGACATTATCGTACATTGGCGTAACATCATTGCGTCATTGTTACTGACAGATCGACAGAGTATTAATTATTAAAATTCATGGAGAGGATTTTTAAAAACGCACATAGTCGACATCGGACGTATGTTTTCTGATGATGAATATCCTAATTTAATAACTCTATTATGTAATGTGTTTAATAATTTAATTAATAAATATTATAATTTTTGAAAAGCTAATAATACACTGAATATCACTGATATTATGCGAAAATTTTCCTTAGACATTACGAAACTTGGTATGAGCAAATATATAAATATTGAAAAGCAACTATTAACAGTAATTTAGTTTATGAAAAATGGCGTTTTAAAATTACAATTAATATCAGAAAGCATTAATTATTCAGGAACGGCAGCGAGGATTATACACGCGTTCTCACCGCCGTGAACTGATATATCCATTCACTATGTTGTAGGTTTCACTGCAATATTAGTATTATTTAAATTAATATAATTCTACAAATACAATGTAGTTTTAAAACTTTAAGTAAAGATTAATAGTCTCAGGGATTATATTCATATATGTTATTAATTTTTTTTTTTACATCATGTTTGAAATATGACACAGAGAAGTCAAAATGTTCTATATATTGTAAGTGATAACTCGAAAATATAAAGGATATGTTGAAAAACTGACACCTTATTTTCATAAGCATGTTTTATGCTTCTTTGTGGATGCATTCTACCGAAAATTGTCTCAAGGATATTACTTTATTATTTATTAAATAAAACTTCAAATGCTATAGAGTGCAAAGAGTAGAATCTTTTATGTGTTATAAATCTACATAAAAGAATATAATTTAAATATGATTCATCTGTATGAAAAGAGAAAGACATGTCTCATTTTCAAAAAGTTTTCTTCAACTTTTTTTGGTTGAAAACTGGAATTGTTGTGGTAAAATCTTAATAACAGATTGGAAACCATAACGAGATAATAAGTTTAACTTGTAAATTACTGGTTACAAATATTATTCATAAAAAGTGAGTGTGGATTAATTAGCAAAAATATATACTATTAAATTTATTATAATATATTTTAAAGTTATAATTTAATTTTATGTCATGCAGTTTATACTTATTTCAACATAGATAATAATAATGTATAAGATTTCCGTTTGCTACAATAAAACATAAATGTAGGAAAACACATCATTATATTTTTATTTTTCCAGAATGCTTTGTTTATTAATGATACTTTTTATGTGTAGAAATATATTTTAATTTCATGTAAGGATTTTAATTTCATATTAGGAGTTTAAAATATGTTAGTTATTTTGTTTGAGCATGTAGCTAATGCTGATTTTGGCTTTGCTATGAACATTTAAAAGAATGAGTGTTTATATCACATTTCTGAGGAATTGGATAAAAGAATTTAACGGCCAAATTCATATGTACTTTCTTCTATTACATAGTCATTTATAAAAAACAGAATTTATGCAAGTTTTTTCAGTATTAGTATATTAAATTCTGAACTTTAATCAGTAATAAAAGTATATTTCCATTTCGATTTACTGTGACTTCTTAGGAAAATCAATAGTTAGCAAAAAATTTCGATTAAGTAGCCAAAATATTTTTATATTTTTATTTGTAGTAAATCCTTTCGTGATTTATCAACGACATACTTACATGGAATTTATTGTTAATAAATTCAACACTTACTATATATAAATCGTTTGGATTAATAGCTGTGTCTCGACGGAGTGTTAGCTATAAAAACCTATTGATTATATACTCGTTATGTTTTAATTTATTTCATATAAAATAGCGAAAATAATTTTCTTCAAGAGTAATTGTTAACAGTAATCGTCAAGTAACTACGTTTTAATTTAGTTTAAACGTTTTAAACATATTAAATTCTGACATATGCCATTCGTACGCTCAAATATTAATTTTATTAAAATATTTCAGAATATGTTATTTTAATTGTGTGGTTTATAATTATATCTTTATATATGAAAATTAATAATTATATTAGCTGCACACAAAACATATGAAATAAATAAAAAATGTATAAAAGTATGTAATATTAGTTTTACAAACCTTTAAATGTGAAATAATGCTCAACTAAATATTTTATTTCTTAGATTACTTGAAACATTTTGAATATCGCTGATATTATGCGCAATATTTTTTTAGGCATTACCGAACTCTGTATGACAAATATAAAAATATTGAAAAGCAAATATTAACAGTAATTTGGATTATGAAAAATGGCGTTTTAAAACTACAATTAATATCGGTAAACATTAATTATTCAGGAACGTTAGCGTGGATTATACACGCGTTCTCACAGCCGTGAATTGATATATCCGTTCACTATGCTGTAGGTTTCACTGCAATAATAGTGTTATTTAAATTAATATAATTCTACAAATATAATGTAGTTTTAAAACATTAAGCAATGATTAATAGTCTGAAGGATTATATCCATATATGTAATTAACTTTTCTACATCATGTTTGAAATATCATGTTTTTTTATGATTTAAATATATATATATATATAAATTACAATTTTGCCCTTTTGCTAGGCGGTCACAGAGTTAAATGGTCGCTAGTTTCAGAGACTATATTTAAAATTCCTTGCACGAGGGCATTATATTATCTAAAAATATTAAAGAAAAGTTATATATTGTATTCCAGAAATATTTCATTAAATGTTCCCGAAACCTAAGCTGTGTATGATTAAATTTATTTTAGCATTTTGGAACAGTTCTATGTGCGTAGAGATTTAAAAGATAAAACGTGTTTCCGAATGTGATTTCCAAAAAGATATTATAGCTTCAAAACTGAAAACAGAGATATGAATAAGAGACTTTTTATTTATTTACGTTTTATTTATTTATTTTTTTTTTCTAAAAATGACATTTCCCTATTTTGTGCGTAGAATAAAATGTATAATGGGCAATTTTTATGCCTAATTCTTTTATCACTCTAAAAGTCTAAGGACGTCCCTGCATTTTTATGAAAATTTTTAGCACAGGTTAAATTAAATTTGCATCCGCTGTTTTAAACTACACTGTAAAAAATTGCTGCAGTAAAATTAGTGCAGCAGAGATTCCAGTTAATGCCCATAAGAAAACGGGTTTTGTCCCTAGATAAACCAACTTTGTTCTTACATAAAGGGTTTTTGCCCGTAAAAACATGAAATTTACGAAAATTGGCCGTTTACCTTGAAAAAGGGACATTTCCCGTAAAATTGCGGCAGCAACTCACGGACAAATGCCCGTGAATTTATAATATTTTTGTTACAGTGTATAATAACTTTCATATTATTCCGTCTTAGATATTTCTTTAAACATCATGTTAACAATATGTTATTTACAGATAGTTTAGGATGTTTTTTAAATTAGAAAAATACGGACAAAACACTTAGAGTTCATTAATCAATGTTGCCGGATTGGAGAATTTTGGTTTTCAAAATATCTACCACTTTTTCGAATTAGATTTTTTGCTTTATTTAATCACCTAATTTTTGTCTTTAAATAAGATTACTATTCGGAAATAAAGATATATCTTTTAAACAAAAAATTCCTAATCTGGCAACGCTGCTAAGAATTCATTTTACTCATGTAGGCGAGAGGGGGGCACGTTTGAACATTTTTTTAGAAAATCAACATATTTCTTACTTGAATTATATTTATTGCATTTTAAATATTACATGAGAAAAACAAAGTATTTCTTTATTATATGAGCCGAAAATTTAAAGTTTTCCAAATACATAAAATATGTTGTGAGACTTTAAAAAGCTTAGAGATTTTTGTTCAAACCTGCCCCATGTAGGGGTACCTTTGAACAAGCTGGGGCACCTTTGAACAAATAAACAAAATTTGAAAATATTAAGAGTTTTTATGTAAAACTGCATATCTTTAAGAAATATAAAGTATTCAGAATAAAATTAACAACATTTTACTGAAATTACTAATCTTTTGTTGTTTAATTATTAGCTTTTTTATGAAATACATTAAAATATCTCACAACATAAAGAAAAAGTTCATTAATAAAAATATAAAACCCTTATACAACTATACAAATCTTCAAAATTGATTTTTTCATATTTAAACCTATAATCAACTTTTAATCTTGTAGGGTGAACAGACATTTTTAATTAAAATAGGCTACATGAAAAGATAAAAATTTGACTAAAACCAAAATTAAATCGAATATTTTTATTTAAAATATTTCATGCAGTATACAAAGCCCTGCACAATAAATATACATTTTAAATCATAATAAAATTTATATATGTTTAAGAAATGAAAAAGAATCCAAATATATGACAAGACAAGAGTCTTTCATGTTAAAAAACCACTTGACATAAAAAGTGTTGTTTCTACATCTAATGTGTAGTAGTTGGCAACCCTGCATCTCAGTACAACTTTCATATTAAGTATAATAATTCTTAATTAATCTCTCAACTTTCACATTTTCTAAAAAAAATCCAAAAATCATAATATTTAGATACATTAATAACTCTTTACTTCATAGTTTTAATTATTCAATGGTGCCCCAACTTTTTGGTTCAATGGTGCCCCATCACATGATGTTTAGCATTACAACTATTTACTCAGTTAGGATTAAGAATTTGAATAAAACAAAGCTTATAAGCTAAAGCTAACATCTTTATTTAAATATTGAAAAATCAATTAAAATTTTAAGGATAGAAGATTGTCAATAAAAAGCTTACAACTTTATTTTGTTAAGTTTAGATTGAATAAAGAGAAAAATACATACCTTGCATAGACAGTAGTGTGCGTGCAAAATGATAAAGCTTTGTATCCTTAATGCATTGAAGCAGCAGTAATGTCCCGCCATCTATATTTCAAAAATATAATTTATTTTAAGGAAAATATTTACCGTGTTCAAAGGTGCCTCCAGTTCAAACGTGCCCCCCTTCTCCCCTATATATGAAATTAAAATCGACACATAATATGAAGCCTAAGCCTGTGTTATTTGAAAGGAAACTTAACAATTGTTATTAATTATTAACAATTAATTTTGTCTTGTTTCTATCATTTAATTGAAACAAAGGCTAAAAAATAGACGAATCACAAACTTAAAGATAATTTCGATCCAATAATAATATTCCAAGCTAAAATAAAACCAATGCATAAACTTGGCATTTGGGGTATAGTAATCTGCTTCTTTACCACTGAACAAGCAGTGGCCACTTTTGGTGGGTTAAGTGCATGAAGATTAAATTGGTAGGACGTGTTGTCACACTTGATTTACGTTAAAATTGTTAAACTTCAGGAAATGAAAACGGTTATAATCTTTCTGTGCCTTTTTTATTTTTGTCGTTGATCCGAGTTTCTAATTTTGCACTCAAAATAAAACTATTGAAGACATTTTTACACATAAATTTTAAAACATTAACTCATTCTATTGTTGCATGTATAAAATGTAAATACCCCGCATTCTACGAAGAGTAGATCCATATTTTATTTCTAAAACGTAGCATTGTAAGCTTTAAAAATTAGGCTGTTACTTGATTTTGTGTCACTTCTATAATTTTATGCATACAGTGGCTAGTAAGGTCATCAATTGCAAAATAAATCCCTAGCGACTAAATGGATCTAATGGAATTAATTTAAACATATTCTGGTATTAATTGGAAAATGCAGTGTAAGAGACTTCTTCTAAATCACTGAACAAGATGTTGAGTAGTTTAAGAAATCAAGAAAAAATATGTTTAATTTGTGTGCATAATTCCAAGATGAATGCCTAGTAATAGGAGATCAATCATGTCTTCACATTATTTTACTGTTAATATCTATGTTATTTTTATTTTTCGAGTAAAAACCTTTAAAATCCTATGTACATATTTACAGAAGTAAATTTTTTAAAGGGTAGGGATGCAACTTACCGTTCAAATTTCGTAACAGATTAGTTATTACGTAAAAGCTCATTCTCGATGAGTGTCTCGTATATGTGAAATTTAGAATACCCAGAATTATTGATTATTCCCACTGGTATTATAGTAAATGGTACCTTATTTATTCATAGCATTTTAATGATTAAGTTAGACCAACCTTTTTGTTTTGGCTTACCTGCGATAAAACATTAAAAATTCTGCAAAGGATGCTCGACACCAAGCGTTAAATGGCAAAATTCTCCTCTAAAAAATTTGTAGCAAAGATCTGGGAATATATCAAACAAGAACGAAAAATCGTGCGTCAAGCATAGATTATGTAACACTTTCCAACGCTTCCATAATAATTTTACAAATCATTACCGTTTAATAAGCTGAAAGATAACATCTAAGTATACAATTTGAAAAACTCATAACCTATTTAAAAACGTAATTTCAGGAAATTACAACATATACACGGTATGTAACGGAATTATTTTGAGTATCCCTGTATAGGAACTATAAGTACTATGCACACCACATTCCATAATTAGTCTCTTGTAGTACACCTCAGTGATATAAATCAATTACAATGTATTTGAAATTGTGTAACATCATTAAAATAAATCGCAAACGATTTTTCCCCATAGACCGTAATGTAACGGAATTGTTTTGAGTGTCCGTGTAAAAAAACTATAAGTGCTACACACTTCAGTTGAAATAGGGAACATGCTATAGATAACGACGATAACATATAAAAATTGCAGGGCAATCCGAGCATACTTACGGGAGTTAAAGCACGGACAGACGGCAGACGATCAGACAAACCGAAGTCATAAACACTTTTCAACTAGGATGGAAAGTGTTAAAAATGGCATTTTGGAAACAAATTACATTAAAGATTAAAACACATACTACGACATACTATGTTTATTTACAAGTCAATATCCTCCGGAATATATTCATACGTATGTTAAGTTTAAAACTAATAAAAGTTTTAAATCGCAGTTTTGTAAGTTTGGTCAAACATCGCCGTCATTTCACCTCACTCTAATCCCAAGTGGTACGCAAAATTAATAAATATAATAAAAGAATGAGAATTTTTTATTCCACTCTTTCAAAATGGAATTACAATCAAGTAGTTTTGTTTTTAAAGAATGCAAAATCCATGTTTGTTTCTGGTATTACATGATAAGGTAAAATTATGATGCGATATACTAATTTTTTTTTTGTTTTAACCAAATTAAAAGTCAATTTGTACATTTAAAGACAATGTGCTGAATTGTAATTTCATTTTTTTTACTAATTTTCAAAAGTCCCATTCCAACTCATTTGAATTTTTTTCGGGGTTTACTTTTTTACAAATCTCACTCTTAAGTGTTACTTATTCTACCACCACTGGCAAAATAATTCGTTGCGAGGCTAGAATTTAGTGAAATTCTATAATGAATCTATTTGTTACTGAAATAAATAATTTTCCATCGCTTTGAATACAGTGATATACGGACTGGAATAGGTATATTTAATTACCATTATATAACATTCAAGATAATTTAGCTACTCCGTTTTAGACTATCCCATCTGTGCCTTCGCAAATGCCATTATTACAATGACATATGGATTGTAATGGAAATGTTTTATTCTAATATTATCGCATACAAGGTATACTATTGAACATCCCCCGTGTTTTGACTGTCTCATATGTGTGCATGCAAATCATTTTATTTTCCAATGATATTTCTAGTATTCCTCTATTACAATGCATCAACCTATTTCTTGAAGCGTTATAGTATGCTACTAAATACCTCTATATAGTACTGTTAAAATAGTTTTTTTTAAAAACAACTGATGGTCATTCATCAAAATTTGGGAAGAACTTTGTTTTGGCACTATAATTGGCGATCCGATGAACCCCCCTCCCCCCCCCCCCCCCCCAAAAAAAAAAGTTGTTTTACCCTGTTTATTTTTTAGGGGAAATAGGGAAAACTTTAACTGATGGAGGGGAGGGGGACAATTTTTTTAAAGTAGGTCAAGTGGGGTATAGTTAGTTGTGCATTGTTTAATTCTGGATCGAACGACACCATCCGCAAATCGATACAATTATTCGCTACAAAGTTACACCAGGTTTTACAAACACAAAGTCGTCCATTTACCTCAGTAAAGTTAATATAGTTTTAAAAAAGAAAAACAGATGTCCAATCACGAAAATTTAGTAAGAACTTTATTTTGGACCTAGAAAATAAGATCCGATGAGTCCCCAAAAAATAAAGTTGTTTTACGGTGTTTAGGGGGGAGGCAAAGGAGGCATTTAAAATCAGGATGGAATAATTAATTTATTTTTAAATAAGTAAAGTGGGATGTCGTTTACCATGTATCTTGTTTACTATGTAAAATTTTACTTCAGTGCAGGTAAAATATACTTTGACTCCTCTCCCCCTCCCCCCCTAAACAACGTAAAACAACTTTATTTTTTGAGGACTCATCGGATATTCTTTTCTAGTGCCAAAACAAAGTTCTTCCCAAATTTTTGTGAATGCCCATCAGTTGATTTTTGTAAAAACCTATATTAACTACATTGAAATAAAATTTTCGACTTTGTATTCCTAAAACTGGGCGAAACTTTTCAATAAAAGATCGTATCGACATGCGGATGGTGTTGTTCGATTCAGAATTAAAGAATACATAGTAAATGATACTCCACTTTCCTTATTTAAAAAGATCGAATTATCCCCCACTGAGTTAAAATACCCCCTTTGTCCCCCCCTCCAAAAAAACAGGGTAAAACAACATTATATTTTGGAGACTCATCTGATCTACTTTTCTAGTGTCAAAATAAAGTTGCTCCCAAATTTTCGTGAATGGCCATGTGTTGTTTCTGTAAAAACCTAAATTAACTGCACTGAGGTAAATCGTCGACTTTGTATTTGTAAAACACCTGTTTAACTTTGTAACGAATCATCGTATTGACTTGCGAATGGTGGCATTCGATTCAGAATTAAAAAATGCATAACTAACGATACCCCACTTGACCTACTTAAAAAAACATTCTTCCCCCCTCCATGAGTTAAAAATTTCACCCTTCCCCCCCCCCAAAAAAAAACAGCGTAAAACAACTTTATTTTTTGGGGACTCATTGGATTCTAATGACAAAACGACGTTCTTTCCAAATTTTCATGAATGACCATGATTTGTTGTATTTTACTCAATTTTTGATCTATTTTACTTGTACTATTATATGAAAATAGTTTTATTTACACAATTAAAAGCTTTCAAGAAACAGGGATTATTCCTATTTTAATATTACCGAGCTATATATAATTTAAAATTTTAAACAAATGATATATATCTCCTTGTTTATTTTATTGAGAACATACATCTGACTTGTGTGCGACTTCTTATTCACATGAAGGAAGTGTTCAATTTGTTAGCTTACCAAACAGGTAAAACTTTGTTAAAACTATGTTTTTAACGTAACACTATAAATCCTACGAAATCATACATCTTCACTTTTCATATCTAGAAGAGTTTTGATGTTCTTTGCCAACTTGGCTGGGAGCGAAAGGAAAGAGTTATAAAACGTGTTATATAATTACACATGGGCGACTGGGCGTACGCATTTTCTTTCTTTTCGAGTGTAGCCTATTGGGATTATACAGAAGTCTTTCTTTATAAATGGAAACTGTACAACTTACCTTTTTCTCTCTGTGTGTCTGGTTTTCGCCATTAATAATAAGAATTGCACGTACGAACCAATGCAATGCATGAACCAGAAAGGGTTACCATTTTGATCTTTAATCCCGAGTTCATACTGGAAATCCCGAAAAAATACTTTTTATTTTAAAAATGGATGTCATTAACCCCTTAACAGTATTGCTTGAACATCGCTCGGGTAAGAAGAGTTTGTTTTCTTCTTTACTAAAAGCTTTCAGAAACCACAAATTTTTAACTATAATTTTTGCTGTATATAGTGGACATATCTCGATTATACAAGGCAGATATTTTAATAAAAAAAATTGGTTTTTAGTTTTTATTTTTAATTTATTGTGTCAAGTAATAGAAGTTTTAAATAAAACTGTTAAAAGTTTCAATAATAGAAAATTTGATTTTCAAAATTTCTAGTATGAATTTAAAATTTCTGTATCAAGAAAAGGGCCAAACAGAGAACATTGACCCCATGTTGGAAACTACTGGTTCGGACTTTTATCCAGCAGATCTTTCTCTGGTCCATAGGCATACAAAAACATTAATTTGTAAGCCATAGAGTACCGCTACGCGATCCCAAAAGTCTGCGAACCACTGCTGTACTGTATTAATCATAGCATATGTAGTTACTCAAAAAGAAGTATGTAAGATTTTTTCTATAAAACATTTTTCATCTAAAAAAACTTGTACTGAAATACATTTTAAAATGTTGACATAAGCTAAATGTAATACAAAATATTCAGGAGTGAATAAATGTTTGAACACTTCCACAGAAACTAAATAAAAAGAGAACACACAAACATAGTTTTCAAAATGAAAACATATCTTCTCAATGTACTTCATCCAAAGATATTAAAAGTATTTATCAATGAAAGTAACCAAAATGCATTCTAAAAGAAAAAAATCAAGAATTGAAAAAAAAATGTTTCAAAATTTCATTGAGTTTATAAAACGCATAATAGGAGTTTGATTGTTTTGGATTTGAAATCAAACACGATATATTACTTATCTTTGTTTTTTTTTTTACAAAAAATAAAATATTTTTTAGCTTTAAAGTATTTGTTATCTTTTGAAAACCCTTTTTGTTGTTCAGATTTTAGTATTGTATGTTTAAAGAAATTATTTATCTTCTGTAATATATATTGAATTTTCTAGCATATAGTTTTCGAGTTTTAGATTCAAAATTGTATTACGATATATGTACAGGCATTTTCATTAATCCAATTTACACGTTGAAAATAAATTTTATTCATTTATCTGTATTCATTATTCTGTAGTTTAAAAACCTTGCAACGAGTTCAAAGCGTTTTTAATGCCTTTTTTGGAAGATTATCTTCCCAGGAGTAATTGTAGAATTTCTAAATGTTTCAACACATCTCAAAGGGTAACGTTATTATTCAAATATAAATTATAGGTTATGTGCACTGACAATATAGTAATAAGTATATAATAATACATTGAAATTAATAATGAGAATAGATTATCTAACATTAGTTATTACTAATGTTAGTAATTTTACTCTATTATTGGAAATGCAATTAACCTATGATATTAATTCTAATAGCACTGGTACCTTACAGCGCGTACACACCTTACAAGAAGTTCTATCACTCGACATAGGAAGATAATTAAAAAGAAACACATTAAAAAATACGGAATTTCATCTAAGACCACAATGGAATCCAGTAATATAATAATAGTATTTTTCGATGTTTCAGATTTAATTACTAAAGATGACATTATATATTTGGCTTTCAATGACAACATTGGATACATTTTTATAAATGTATAAAAATATCTTCTCACCTAATGTTAACACAATTTTTTACAAGAAATAATATAGCATTTTCTATGATCGTTATTGATTCTAGTAATATTCGAATATGTATGGTGGTAAGCTCCCTTCGTGTTTTAAGATCCTTTCATATCACAAGATTCTAGCCTGAAATCAGAAACCAGATACTTCCTCAAAATACTTTATTCATTTATCAATGCGTAAAAAAAAACGATTGGATCATACTGATCCGTTTTCAAATATTGCCAGAATCAACAGGACTTATACCAAATACCAAATAGTATATAGTATAATAAGTAGTAACATACCAAATAGTATGTTATTTCTTACTAGAAATTTCGTTAACATTAGGTCATGGAAATTGTACATTTATAACATTTGTCCAATATTTTGTCAAATCAAATGTGATGTTCTATAATAGTAAACAAATATTGAATATATGGATATGTGGCACAAGAATTTTCTTGAGTCATAGAAAAACAAATAATATAAAATGTTATCATTAGGAATTAAATAATAATACATTCACAAATTATCTTATTATATAGCTGAATTCCATTGTGGATATAGCTGAGTTGAAAGCATTTTTAATGCATTTGGTAAATTTGTGATCATTTTCCCAGATGTAATTATAGAACTTCTAGTAAGTTTTAAACATATAGAAAGTTTTTCGCACATAAAGGTACAGAAAAGGTTAAGTTGCAGTTTTATTTTAAACAAAATAATTTTTGAAAAAACATTAAAATATTTTGTGATTTCAAGTTAAAAGCTTGAGACACGAAGGGATCATATTCAAATATTACCCGAATCAATATCGCTCATAGCAAATATTATATTATTTCTTGTAAGAAATTCGGTTAACATTTCGAAAGAAAAACTATTTATACATTTTTTAAATTTATATATTGTTGCGGAAAAATCAAATGTGAATTGCTATAAAAGAAAAAGACAGATAATATATATTGATTTGTATAGGACGTATTGAATTGTTTATCATCATTCAAAGGGAAATATATAATTTCATCTTTAGTAATTAAATCTGAAACATCCAAAAATACTATTATTAAATAGCTGGATTCCATTGTGGTATTACCTGAAATTCAATTCGTTTTTAATATGTTTCTGGGTGATTACCTCCCCACAAGCTCAATTATAAAACTTCTGGTGAGTGGTATACGCCTTGAAACGTATACAACGAAAGATCATTGAAATAAACATCATAGGTTAATTGCATTTCTAATAATAAAGTAAAATTTCTAACATTAATAATAACTAATATTAGACATGCATAAAATACAAATGGATCATACTAGTCTATATATTATCAGAATCAGTTAACAAAATTTTTTACAAGAAATAATATAGCATATGCTATGAACGATATTGATTCTAGTAATATTCGAATATGTATGGTTCGTAAGGTCCCTTCGTGTTTTCAGATCCTTTCATATTAATATTTTAGCATGAAATCACAAACCTAATGCTTTCTCAAAAATACTTTGTTTATTTATCAATGCGTAAAAAACGATTGGATCATACTAATCCATAATACAAATATAACCAGAATCAACAGGACTTATATCAAATATGATGTTATTTCTTTTTGGAAATTTGGTTAATATTAGGTGATGAAAATTATCCTTATATATTATTTCTCCTGTCAACATCCCTTTTTCTAAGAATATATTAAACGCAGAACAACGAATGAGATACCATATGAAAGGTTTTAGAACCGGCTTCTGACATAGCCCACCTAACAATTTGTTAAAACAGGTTTTTGATTAAAATTTGCTGAAAATCAAAAATTAAATCGGCATTGATTTCATAAAAGAAATGAAAGGTTTTCCTGAAATTATTGTTGCCAAAAAAATAAAATACCACATTATATGATGCTCATAGCAATTATTATAAAAAACACCGCACGGGTTTATTTTATACTTATGATTAAAAAGCGAAATTGAAATTGAAATGTTTAGATTTATATTTCTAAGTCCCATGGTTTTCCCGAAGCGGATGACGTCACCCTCTAATGCAGTCAAAATACGATTGTTAATTTTTTTTTTCTCGCGCGTGCCTTTAGGAATCTTGGATCAGTTTTTAGTCTAACTTTGATGGAATAAATTAGATGATATTCTGGCTTGACTAGCAACTAAATGTTGTTTGCAGATATTTTTATCCTTGCTTTTTCTTTAGAAGTTTAAACCTGCATCTAATAAATATTACATATTGATAAAAAATGATACTTCTCTATTATCCCGTCGACCACTTTTCATAACAAAAATCTATCGCCAAATAAACGGGAGAACGTTGCCATTGGAATATCAAAAAATAAATAAATAAATAAAATATAAGAATTTAAGGACACAATTGTTATTTTAATTAATAAAATAACTACTAAATCAGTAAAACATAATGAAAAATACACGCAAATGTCAAATGTAAAACCACTAGATGACGTAACAAACACGCATAATGATTCTGACATCAAGTCAATAGGACTGCATTTTTGGCGTTTAATCTTACAGTTTGGCGGTAGTTTTTGTTATGAAAAGTGGTCGACGGGATAATAGAGAAGTACCTAAAAATATTAGATTTCAGTGCGAAATCTTCGCACGGGCCCTCTGGTCCTTATATATTATTTCTCCTGTGAACATCCCTTTTTCTAAGAAAATATGAAACCCAGAACAACGAATGAGATACCATATGAAAGGTTTTTGAACCGGCTTCTGACATAGCCCCCTTAACAATTCGTTAAAACATGTTTTTGATTAAAATTTGCTGAAAATTAAAAATTAAATCGGCATTGTTTTCATTAAAAAAATGAAAGGTTTTCCTGAAATTATTGTTGCCACAAAAATAAAATACCACATTATATGATGCTCAGCAATTATTATAAAAAACACCGCACGGGTTTATTTTATACTTATGATTAAAAAGCGAAACTGAAATTGAAATGTTTAGATTTATATTTCCAAGTCCCATGTTTTTCCCGAAGCGGATGAGGTCATCCTCTAATGCAGTTAAAATACGATTGTTAATTTTTTTTTTCTCGCGCGTGCCTTTAGCAATCTTGGATCAGTTTTTAGTCTTTGATGGAATAAATTAGATGATATTCTGGCTTGACTAACAACTAAATGTTGTTTGCAGATATTTTTATCCTTGCTTTTTCTTTAGAAGTTTAAACCTCTATCTAATAACTATTACATATTGATAAAAAATGATACTTCTCTATTATCCCGTCGACCACTTTTCATAACAAAAAACTATCGCCAAATAAACGGAAGAACGTTGACATTGGAATAACAAAAATTAAATAAATAAATAAAATATAAGAATTTAAGAACACAATTGTTATTTTAATTAATAAAATAACTACTTTATCAGTAAAACATAATGAAAAATACACGCAAATGTCGAATGTAAAACCACTAGATGACGTAACAAATACGCATAATGATTCTGACATCAAGTAAATGGGACTGCATTTTTGGCGTTCAATCTTATAGTTTGGCGGTAGTTTTTTGTTATGAAAAGTGGTCGACGGGATAATAGAGAAGTACCTAAAAAATATTAGATTTCAGTGCGAAATCCTCGCACGGACCCTCTGGTATATATTATTTCTCCTGTCAACATCCCTTTTTTTCTGAAAATACGAAACGCAGAACGACGAATGAGATAGCATATGAAAGGATTTTGAAAACGCTTCTGACATAGCACACTTAACATTTCATTAAAACATGTTTTCGGTTAAAAATTGCTGATAATTAAAAATGAAATCGGCATTGTTTTCCTAAATGAAATGAAAGGTTTTCCTCAAAACATTGTTGCCAAAAAAATAAAATACCACATTATATGATGCTCAGCAATTATTATAAAAAAACACCGCACGGGTTTATTTTATATTTATGTTTAAAAAACGAAATTTAAATTGAAATGTTTAGATTTATATTTCTATGTCCCATGTTTTTCCCGAAGCGGATGACGTCATCCTCTAATGCAGTTAAAATACGATTGTTAATTTTTTCCCCGCGCGTGCCTTTAGCAATCTTGGATCAGTTTTTACTCTAACTTTGATGGAATAAATTAGATGATATTCTGGATTGACTAACAACTAAATGTTGTTTACAGATATTTTTATCCTTGCTTTTTCTTTAGAAGTTTAAACCTGCATCTAATAACTATTACATATTGATAAAAAAATGGTACTTCTCTTTTATCCCGTCAACCACTTTTCATAACGAAAAACTATCGCCAAATAAACGTGAAAACGTTGCCATTGGAATATCAAAATAAATAAATAAAATATAAGAATTTAAGGACACAATTGTTATTTTAATTAATGAAATAACTAATAAACCAGTAAAACATAATGAAAAATGCACGCAAATGTTGAATTAAAAACCACTTGGTGATTTAACAAACACGTATAATGCTTCTGACATCAAGTAAATGGGACTGCATTTTTGGCGTTTAATCTTACAATTTGGCGATAGTTTTTTGTTATGAAAAGTGGTCGACAGTATAATTGAGAAGTACCTAAAAAATATTAGATTTCAGTGCGAAATCCTCGCACGGGCCCTCTGGTACATTTACAACATTCGTCCAATATTTTGGCAAATGAAATGTGATGTTGTATAATGGTAAAGGAATTGGCGATTATATTGATTTGTGGCACTACTGTTATATGATTTTATTTTAGAGAATTAATATGCGGTGTATACTGCTGAAAGTGCTTACTTAACTTTCCTCAAGATCGAATTTTTATTTATTAAAATTTATCTCGTGTTGTCTGTGATGTACAGATTAATAATTTGTGTCACAATTGTTCAAAGGTGTTAAAATGCTATCAAAGGTGTATCAAGGTGTGTGAACATATTAGAATTTTAAAGTCGCATACACCACTATTTCAGGTTAGAAATATTTGCCCAGTATTTTTTCTTCAGATTAGAAACTCTCGGCGAATAATGGCAGAATTTGTAACATTTTTCTATGTTTAATTAAAGCGAAAAATTGTATTCAAAAATTGTGGTACAACTGCATAGCCATCCTGATTCTATGTACCTATTTTCTAAATTAGGTCTCAATTTTAGAATATACATTTTTAATAAGTTTGTCTGAAGAACGCAGCATAGAATAATGATATTCATGCAGTCAATGTATCTATTGTGTAAAAAATGTTACTGTTATATGATTTGATTTTAGAGCATTAATATGCTGTATTCTGCTGAAGGTGCTTACTTAACTTTCTTCAAGATGGAATTTTTATTTATTAAAATTTATCTTGTGTTGCCTGTGATATATAGATTAATAACTTGTGTCACAATTATTCAAAAATGTTGAAATGCTATCAAAAATATAATAAAAGAAGATAAACGATAAAAATACATCGCATTAACGTAAAAAAATCGTTATCCAATAATCAATACTTTCAAGAAAGAAAGCAAAATATAATATCCTTCAATCAAGAAAATGATAATGTCTTATCGTTTACAGTGAGTAGAAACTGAAGTTGTTGGAATTGCAGTAATTATAATTAGACTTTCTAGGAAATCTTTTGAAGTTACTTAAATAACCTAGACTGGTGATTCTTTAATCAATAAGTAGAATTAATTCGAGTGAGAGCCTAATTTGCTCTATCAATTATGTTATTTTGTAATTGAAACGTATAGTATAGGGAACATATATATTAAAACATTTTCCCAACATTGGAATAAAACCGCATGGATATATTCTTCTTCTAGGAAATGAAGAAGTTTGATATTCTTTTAAAAAAGAACAATATTTTACTTTTCAATTTTAAAAAAGGAATTAAACTAAAAATATTTCAATTATAAGTCCAATTATTTAATATTTAAACACGGAAGGTTAATTAACTTCATTATAATTTGAAAAATTGTAGAAAAAAGTACGCCACTTTGACAACTTTATAAAAATTATAATAATTCATGTCCATTTAGTTCTGACTGTCTTTTCTTCAAACATTGTTTACGGGATCTTCAAAAATTATTTAGTAATATCTTTTTTCTCCCCAAGATAATGTGGATAGGTAAGTAAGTATATGGGGATGTAATTAACAAATCATAATTAACAAAATAAACCATTAATTATCCCACAATCAAAATAAAAATATTCCTTTTACAAATTTATTTAATTAAAACTTTCTTCATTTAAAAATATATTATTCACTTCAGCTCTTTTGCAGCTAATAAATATCATTATTTAATGATTTCCAGATGTCAGCCATTAATAAAATAAAGAAATAAATCAAAAGCATATCAACAGTTAGTTTTATTGGTCATTTGTCAGTTATAATATATGTTTAATTTCTAAAACATATTTAATTTATTTATTAACATGCATTACTAAATATTCATTGCATTTTACTCGTAAATTATAAAATATCATGTGATTAAAAAAACAACATTTATTATACGTCTAAATTCATTTCATGCGTATTATGCAGTTTTCTACAGTGGCAGGTATCCTAACTGTTAAAATAAAAGAAAATTATAGGTATATTTATTACGCTTTATATTTAACGTTTTTGAAACTGTTAATGTATTTATATTAGTATAAAAATTAATATTAATTGCAATTCAACAAATGATAAAAAGATAATCCTTCAAATATTTCTGTATAAATTTCTTTTTGTTTTAAACATTCCATATATATTTGATTCGACAAAAAATATAATGCTATTTAAATACATTTTAGATTGATTTATATCAGATGAAATCCTGAAAGTTATTATAGGTATATTTATTACGCTTTATATTTAACGTTTTTGAAACTATTAATGTATTTATATTAGTATAAAAATTAATATTAATTGCAATTCAACAAATGATAAAAAGATAATCCTTCAAATATTTCTGTATAAATTTCTTTTTGTTTTAAACATTCCATATATATTTGATTCGACAAAAAATATAATGCTATTTAAATACATTTTAGATTGATTTATATCAGATGAAATCCTGAAAGTTATTATAGGTATATTTATTACGCTTTATATTTAACGTTTTTGAAACTATTAATGTATTTATATTAGTATAAAAATTAATATTAATTGCAATTCAACAAATGAAAAAAAGATAATCCTTCAAATATTTCTGTATAAATTTCTTTTTGTTTTAAACATTCCATATATATTTGATTCGACAAAAAATATAATGCTATTTAAATACATTTTAGATTGATTTATATCAGATGAAATCCTGAAAGTTTCATTTTAAAAGAGACATATATCCTCTTTTGATATTTCAACTCACGATTCTTACGTTTGTTGAAAAAAAAATCTTCATGCACTGAAGAAAATTTCTTTCAGAAACTTCTTCTGAGAGACTTCTTCATACATGAGAGTTAACATAGCGGTTTTACGTGAGCAGATTTCTTTACAAAAGCGGTTGATAAACAAAATGAATTTTAAGTTAGAAGAACAAATTCTTTTAAGTAGAATAAAATTTAGTTTTCTTTAAACATTGTTTTGCTTTAATATATATTTTATTATTATGATAATTTTCTAATTTATCTTCAATAATCCCCATTTTAAAACTTTAACAGATATTCAGCCTAACAATTAGAGAAACCGGAATATTAACAAAACTACTTTAAAAGATATACACACTGTAAAAAAAAAAAACAAGAACTAAAATTCATGCGCCAAGCATAGATTAAGTAACACTTTCCAACTCTTCCAAAATAATTTTACAAATCAATATCGTTTAATAAGATGAAAGATAATATCTAAGTAAACAATTTGGAAAACGCATAACATATTTAAAACCCAATTTCAAAAATTATTAACGATATTCAGAAAAATATACGAATTCTTTTGTGCAACCCTGTATATGATCTATAGATTTGTATATATGTTACATAGAACGCTAAATTTTTGTTCAGATAGGAAACGCGTAGCACAGTTTAAAATTTCACTTTTGGATTTTCCCTCAGTAAACGTAAATGTACTCCAGAACTTTTGTGCTGCCCTGTAAATGATTTAAAGAATATATACACACCAAGTAATAGAAAAAAAAAAGTTAAATTTAAAAACGCGTTAAGCAACTGAAAAAGCACTTCCAGCATTTATTGTTAACAGACAGTAGAGAATTCTTTTATGTGTCCCTGTAAGTGAACGATAAATGCTATACTCTAAATATTCTATAGTAAGTCTCTTGTAATGCACCTTAGTCACATATATAAATTGCAATTTGTTTGAAATATTTAAACATTCTTTAAATAAACCGCAAATGATTTTTCTCCATAGACCGTAATGCAACGGAATTCTTTTGAGTGTCCCTGTAAAACAAATTTAAGTGCTATACATACCATATTCTATAGAAAGCCTCTTGTAGTGCACCTCAGCGACATATATAAATTTCAATATGTTTGAAATTGTATAACATTATAAAATAAACCGCAAATGATTTTTTCCCCACAGACCGTAATGTAACGGAATTCTTTTGAGTATCCCTGTAAAAAAACTATAAGTGCTACACACTTCTTATTCAACACCGAACATACCATAGTAAACCTCAATAGCATATATCAATTGAATTACTATACATATATATTTAAGCGAGTTAGAGCACGGACAGGAAGACAGACAAACCGAATTCATAAACACTTTTCAACAATGTTGGAAAGTGTTAAAAAGACAGATGTTTCTTAATATAAGAAATTATAATATAACCAACCACGAATGAAAAATATACAATAAACTCTTATGAGTTATCCACGATTCCGAAAAGCGTCTTTTATCTTTATAAACGTCAGAACTCAATATACTTTCGAAATTTCAAGAAGCATTTATAAAAACCGCCACTTTCCTTTTGCTGCCACTGATTTTCAGAAACTTATGCGAGTAGTTTGCATGGTGTATTAATATGTTTTCTCAACCGGGAATATTGGTTTTTCTGATGCTATTAATTCTCAAGTAAACATTTTAACGTTCAACAAACATGTTTTACAGACACAAATGGTACATTAATAGAATTAACATTAATAGTTTATTTAATATTATTTTGTTATATAGTATTTATTGTAATTAATATTGTAATATAGTTTATTTAATATTATTCTTGCATATATAAATACAATTATGCAGCTGAAAATGTTAAATTGAAAATTAATAGCATCCTGAAACCAGACACTGCGGTTTGAGAAAATTGATTAATACACTATAAAAACTACTCGGATTTGATTCCGAAAATCGGTGGCAGCAAAAGAGACTGTGTTATGGTAAAAGATTTTACGTTGTGTTATTTTAGGTCTGGTAAATATATTGGTTTCTGAGGTTTCTAATACTATAGAAAGCTTTTCGTAATCATGAGTAACTCGAAAGATATTTTCGTTCAAGATTTGGTTAATGAGTATGTTAGTTTTTCGCATATTATGAAACATTTGTCTTTTTTCCCAGTGTAGGCATTCCTCGCTTAATGCGGTTTCAGTTAGTGAAATTTTCAGCCAGTGCTGTTATGTTTTTCTCAGTCGATCCGTATAATTAGTGATACAATTTTACTAGCCAAACTGCGACGAATTGCTGAGAAAATGAATCCAAAATCGGATAAGAAATGTGACCAATGGTATAACAATAGGCCAAAAGTCCTTAATATGCAGAATTGAACATAAAAACGCAGTATTTTTAATGTTTCCTGATTGTCACTTAATAAATTGGCACGCACGTTAAAGTTAATAGAAAATCATATAACTTTAATCAGCGCCTTTTATTCTGTAGTCACAGCCCTGAACAGGCGTCGGGAAATCCAAGGGGTCACCGACGCTTGTTCAGAGAGTCCTCGAATGTCTAGCATTCAATTTTATTTTTATTTATCTAGAGTCTAAGAGGTATATGCTAGTAAAATGAAAAGAAAAACTAAGAGTAGTGCTTAAAAATGCAGTTTATTAGTTTATATACAACAAAATAAGTGAAAAGTACAGTAGAACCTGTCTATAATGGGATCCTGTTTTAAATGGAAACATCTCATCGAGTCCGTGATAGTAATATTGTACAACTGTTTCTGCTAAGAAAGAAACCTGGCTAAAACGGAAATTTTTAAGGTTCTTAATGATTCCCTCTTAGCTGAGTTAATTGTTTCACTATATCATAAAAAATAAGTACTGGAGTACTCTAAAAAAACATCCGTAATTTATGTCTTAAAATCTTGGGTGTCCGCAAAAATAATAGAAATATGAAAACGGTTCCATGGTAACTAAGTAAAAGTTTTAGATTCGCTGATTTAGATAAAACTTATTTAAAAATTTCAAATCAAGCTGATGTCACAGCCCTGAACATGCATCGGGAAATCCAAGAGTCACCGACGCATGTTCAGAAGGTCCTTGAATGTTTAGCATTCAATTTTATTTTTATTTATCTAGAATCTGAGAGAGATCTTCGAGTAAAAGGAAAGGAAAAACTGACAGTACTGTTTAAGAATGCAGTTTTATTAGTTTATATACAACGAAACCAGTGAGGAGTACAGTAGAACCTGTCTGTAATGGAGTCCTGCTTTAAATGGAAAATATCGCATCGAATCGGTGAATGAAATATTGTACAACTATTTCTGTTAAGAGATAAACCTGTCTAAACCGATAAATTATCTAGTTCTTAACGATTCTGTATTAGCACAATTAATTGTTCGCTATATTATAAAAAAATAATTCCAGAGTACTCTAAAAAACATCACTAATTTAAGTCTGGTCCCCATCAGGAAATATTCAAAATATTCAAAAACAAATATCCAAAAGTAATTTTGTTTATGAAAAATAACGTTTTAAAAATACAATTAGTATTAGAAAAATATTGTTCTGGTAAGGTAAAACGAATAATATAAACAAGTTAAAGTGCAAATCTTTTTAAAGGTTATATTATAAATCTTATGCCTGAGGGTATTGGATTTTAGTTAGAAATATCGAAGAAAATTATATACTGCCATCTCTTGAAAATGCCTAAAATTTGAACTCTGTATGACTAAATTTATTTTTCTGTGTTAGAATAGTTCCAGGTGCAAGAAGATTTAAAAGGTAAAACGTGTTGTCAGATTTGATTTACGATAAGATATTTGAGTTTCAAGAACTTAAAACAGGAATATGTATAACAGTCTTTTACTGATTTTCCCTTTTTTCGAGTGTAAAATTGGCATTTTTCTTTTATTTTTGTGCATGGAATAAAATGTATCAAGAAAATATTAATGCTTAATTTCTGAAAAATGATTTTATTTTACTATTGATTATATGAAAAATAAATTCCCAAGCATATTAATACTACTTCTACTAGTGATTCCGACTCGATACATATTTCAGTTGTACGTTTAATCGATATACCTATTCTAATACGCTGGTTTGAAATACGTATACATTAAACGATATGTTTAAATGTATTCTGACACGTATAAGCGTATACCGGTTAAACGTATAATTAATGTATATGTATTTTTGAATTATACGTTGTTACTTTTAATACGAACAGATCTCATCAGTCCGATGTCACTGAACGGTGAAAATGCTGAAAATCAGTGGTATTACTATAGCAATCTGCATAATATGTTTCATACATAGGATCTTGTTATTTTCTTTATAGGATCTTTCTATTTAATTAATTTATGTTACTTCTAATTTTTATTTAATTAAGTGATAAAATCTTATGTAAAGTTAAACAATTTAAATGGTTTATATTTTATAAATTTGCCATTATGGTTGTTATATGCCATTGTAAATGCAGGACTCTAGCGGTTGTTTTTCATTGTCTCTGATCCGAAGACCAGCAGGAAAAAAACATCATTTTTAAGCAATGAACGAAAACCGTTCAATCGTTTATACGTTTAACCACCGGGGTAAATTCCGTATATACTGTTTCGTATAATACGTATAATCGCCTTAGCCATATCATACGTATCCAAAATGTGTATCCTGTATAATACATATTATACGTATACTCGTATAAACGTTTAATAGGGAACACTAATTTCTAACAATATCAAATGACACCTTCAAAAATATTTCAATTTATGGTTATTCTAGTTGTAATTTTTAGATTAAAATACTGAAGAGTTTTTTAATGCTTATTAGCTTTAATGAAATTAAAATGAAAATGAAAATATATAAAAATATTTAACTATGTCATTTGTAACCGTTATAAATAGTGATAAGAAGGGGAAATCCGTATTTTTACAAGCAAATTTGACATTCTGGAACTTTCAAACTGAAATTGGTTGTAATCTGTTTTTAAAGTTATTTTCCTACAATAAATTTAATAGTAATATTAAAACCTCAAGCTTAAAGAGCAAGGCAGTAATGCAAAGAGTGTTTGGATGAGAGTTTAACCACACAAAAATTTCCATATATTAAGTACTGAGCTTCTTGTACGTATTGAATAAAACACCACAAAAAAAAAAAAAAAAAAAAAAAAAAAAAAAAAAAAAAAGCAATCCTGCTGAAACGAAATTTTGAGAAACAGGAATAAATTCCGTTTTCGACAGGTTTCCGCATTATCAGGTACATTTTGTTATGGTATTTTATTCATCGGGATCATGAAAATTTTCGTTTAAGGCAAGTTTTAGTTTTCACAAATTTTGACAGTGAAACGTTTTAATATGCTCTTTAGGAGGACCGTCAAAGCAGGTGCAACCTCTTGTAACGTTAAGTAATAGAAAATTCATAATAATAATTGTACAATACAACTAAATAAAATTTTATCTATAAAATCCTTTCGTATCATACTCATACTTGCACACTCGCTTGTTTTAAATGGAAGAAACACATTTAATAAACATATTAGAAAAATATATTTTATTTAATTAATGAAATAAAATGGAATCCATAAATTTAAATTTTAACAAGTAACATTATATACTATTTTAACTTTTGTATATTTTACAAATATAACTGTCGATTTATTTTGTGTTGCTTTTAAAGAAGTAAGTTTACGAAATAAAAATTAATTGATCGAATAATTTATATCTAACACACAATTTTAGATAATTATTTTGTAATAAATTATAAATTAATTATACGTTACTAAGAGAAATAAATTTTTCAAACCTTATTTTCATATTGGTATCCAAAAGTGAAACTTTTGAGTTTTTTTTTAATTATTATTATGTGTAATGCTTGTCCTGTATTTTCTTTACGGTATAAAAATACTGTATATCTGAAACGTTTATACAATAAATCCCTCGAATACATACGTGCAACTATCTAAAGGTAGAAATTCTTCAGTATTTACATTATCAAAAATTTTATTTCATAGAGTAACGCTATTTTTTAAATACACTTATTTTATTTTAGTTCATTATTTGCGTTCAAAATTTATTTTGTGTTAAAATTTGTGATATATTTTTTTCATGTATCATTTCCATTTTAGGATGTTAGAAAATATACACACATAGATTTATTGTGTCTACATAAATGGTCTTTAATTTTATTTTTAACCCATTTTTTGTAATTAATTACTTTTCTTTATTGGAGTAATTAATTATTTTAATTATGGCTGCAATTTACTTCATTTTATAACGATGCTGATGTATATATAAGCACTTAAATAAAATAATGAAACGCTAATATTCAAGGAATAACTAATGATTTATTAATTTGCTGCATATTTTTACTTAATAATGAAACATACATCAATTAAAACAGCAGCTGTTACTCTTTCGCGTGTGACTTTTAGATAATGAATATTTTAAAAACATTGTAGAAACTATCTTTTTAAGAGTCATGACATTATATTCTGGAAGAAATTTAAATTATTAAATTTATTATCAGTTCGTTTTTATTACAATTTTCCCTTATTTAAATTTTATATTCATCACAAACTCATAAGTACAAATTTTATTATTGGAAACAACGGAACAGGAAGGTAATTTAGTATTACAGTATCTTCATCTATTTGCGAATTTCTATTTTTGGTAGATTTTGTTATAACATCGCTTATCATTTTCTAATTACAAAGTAATCCAAAATAGTTCACGAAATGCATGTATCTGCAGACGGGTGGATTTAAACACATAAATTGCCGGTACAAAGCGCCTATAGTTGGCCGTGATAACTATTATTTGACGTTAGAAATGTGGCATAGGTGCGTTTTTCTACACTGTTAAAAATTCAAAAATAACTGTCCAGTCATTCGACCGTGTTTATAGAAAACGGTTACATGACCGTAATTTAACTCTATTCTGACCATAATTGTTTTTATTAGAAATTTCTCTTACTTAAATTTTATATTCATCATAAGTGCTAATAACTCATTTTATGATTAGAAACAAATGAATAGGAAGAGAATTTAGTATTAAAGTATCTTCATCTATTTGCGGCTTTCTATTTTTGGCAAATCTTGCTATAACATTGCTTATCATTTTCTAACTATACAAAAGGATCCAAAAGTTCACGTAATGGATGTATCTGCAAAAGGGTAGATTTGGTTACATAAATTGCGGGTAGAAAGCGCCTATAGTTGGTTGTGATAACTATTATTTGGCTTTTGAAAGACGGCACAGGTGTTTTCCTAGTTATAGCGCTTATTTAAGCTTTGCTTGTAACTGCAGTTGGTCGTTTATGAAAATACGTTATTTGAAAGAAGAAGGAGTTCTCAGGAAATGAAATCATGAAATGGTGAAACATAGATAAAATAATTAATAAAATTTCTGAAAAGATGCAATATTTTTTTGAAAATAAGACATATGTAAAATATGTTATTACATACTTTAACTCAGAGATCTCTCAATCACACATGTGATCTTTTTAAGGGGCATACTTTGACTGAACTGAATTGTGGCAAATGCAAAAACATTTATCCTACATAGGCATGACTACACGTAAGTTTAAAGAAAGTTTGAAAGAACACATTTCTGATATCAAATTCAACCGACCATCTACAGCATTATCAAGGTTACGTGAACGGCAGAATATAAAAATAGATTTCGAAAACGCAAAAATTATAATACCTACTACGAATTATTATACTTCTAAAATCAGAGAATCATTAGTCATTTTGAGTAAAGGAAATAGTGCATGTAATGATGGTTTATCTTACAACATACCTGAGATATGGTTCAATATTTTGAAAATATCAAAGACTCCAGCGCCTGAACGCACGGACTTTATATACACCCCTACAGATTAATAGACTGGCCCTTGTTCAAAGCCATTATGTAACAGCACAGTAGAAGCGACAGTTCAGTTCAATCAACGTATACCCTTGAAAACGGTCATGTGTGTGATCGAAAGATCTCGGGGTTAAAGTATGCAATAACATATTTTACTTATGTCTTATTTTCAATAAATTTTTGTACTTTTTGTGTCATTCCACTTTAAAATCTTTTTGAGATTTTCTATTATGTTTGTTTCTGAAGACTAAACAGTGGATCTATAAGTTCGCAATAACACCAAGTCAATGTTTTTCAAATGAAAGGGTATTATCCACCATAATTTTACAGTTGAGAGAATACAGCTACTCCAATAGACAATGTCATGAACTCGAAAATTCTTTGCTATGATCTATCACTGAAACAGAGCCACGTTATTTCAATTATTTGAAAATTAAAAGAATTTTTGTGATATTTTGTAATAAACCTACTGTATTTTACGAATATTAAAACTATATTCCAAACATACATTCAAATAGACACAATTCTACGTATAGCAAAATTCTTATCTGTTAGTATTTAATCAAAAAGCGTACTGAAAAAATTAAACATAAATGGAAGTGTTAAAGAGATTTAGTATATTTTTTATTTGATTCATGTAAATTCAATTATTTATCTTCATCTTTTTTTGCTGTCATTGGAGGAAAATATGTTATTTACGCGAATGTACAATATATGAAGCGTAACGTTCTCTCCACTCGATAGTTGTTTTGGAAACAAATTGTAAAATACAGTATTTTTCTTTCTACAACTTGTACCGATAAATGGCTAGTAATAATATAATAAATATTATTAAATAACAAACAGAACTTTGCGAGGAAAAAGTCACATATATCTATCTATAACTGAAACATATAAATTACACATATAATCTAACACATATTCGTTAATTTTATTGTAATTTCAACGTATCTCATGTCTTATGCAGTAACATTCGTCATAGGTCTAATGCCATTCAGAATAATGCAATAACTGGTATTTGTTCCAATTTGCGAAATCAAACCACACTGTACGCCTGGATCGGTGTTAATTTTCTTATGAATATATATATATATATATATATAATAGTCACCGAAGTATGTTGTTATTATTAAAAAAGATGATTCCCAAGAGACATGAATCCAGTGAAAAAATGTTCAGTTCAATAATGGTAGAATATTTTGTTCACTATTTTTACAATATAGACATTTTTAAGGCCAGTATATATGTTATAAAATTATCGTATATCGTTGTTAATAACACACACAACGAGGATCCCCAAGAGACACCACACCTGATATAAAATGTTCAGTTCAATAAAGGGAGAATATTTTATTCCTTAATTTTGCAATATAGAAATTTTTACGGCCGTACCTACGTTAAAAAAATTGTATATCTTTATTATAGAACACACAACGAGGGTTCCCAAGAGACATCACTCCATAAAAAAATTATTCAGTTGAATAATGGTAGAATATTTTATTCATTCTTTTTACAATAAATACATTTTACGTCCATACCTGTGTTACAAAATTTTCCTTTCAGTCTAGTACTTGTAAATTTATTCGAATTATTTGAAAACCAAATACCTTTTTCTGCGATATCTTGCAATGATCCTATAGTATTTTGCGAATATTAAAACCATATTCCAAAAATGCATTCAAATAGACACAAAATGTCCCTAAAACATAATTCTACTGTATTAGTATTTAATCAAACAGCGTATTAAGAACTTTAAATATAAATGGAAGTCTTTAAGAGCTTTATATATTTTCTCTTTGATTCATGTAAATTTAATCATTTATCTTCCTTTTTTATCGCTTTCACTGGATGAAAATATAAATAGAATGAAATTTACATTCTAGGAATTTATTTCCTGTGACATATTTAAAATTTCAAGTTAGAAGAAAAAGATTATCTGTTGAAAAGGCAAGTATTTGTCATAGAAATCCTTGGTTGAACAGTTTATTTTATTTGCAATTTCTAATATGTATTCTTGAACAAATATCTGAAAGACGGGAAAGTGAAACGATGTAGTATTTTTTGAAAAAGACTGAGCTTTGTGACAGTTTCAATTTGATTTTTAAAGACAAATACAAATTGGGAAATTAATATAAGAAAATTGTATAAATAACTATAAAACAATATGCAGGCATTTTCGGGTACACGCTGAATTTTCATACGGTAATTGTATGTCCTGCATACTCATCTAAAACTTTTTTATTGTTATCTATCAATAGAAATTTGAATAAAATGTACAGTCCATAAATTTATTTCTCCATGATGTAAGACTAAAGTTTAAAATTCGAAAAAATATTATTATCAGTTATTATGAGTTAGAATAGCAATACTTTGTTACAGAAAATCTTGTTTTATGAAATTAACTATTTCAAAAAATTGTTCTTCAAAAAACATTTAGGAATAGATATATTTTCTATTACCCCTCTAATCTTATATTTTATATTTTTGTAGTTGGTGGTCAATGGGGAAATAAATACAGTACAAGTACCTTTACTTATAGTGAAAAACTTGCTTTCAATGACATTACATAACACTAAAAAAAGATCATCTATCGAAAAGGCAAGTATTTGTCACATAAAATCTTGTTTGAATAGTTTCTGTTATCTGCAATTTATAAAATGTGTTTTTGAAAAGCTATTTGATATAGATGGCGGGTAAAAATATTAAGCATTTCAATGTATTTTAAAAGAATAACTCCGTTACATGTTATCTACGTTTTTAAAACCATATAAAGTTAATTTAAAAATAAAAACCATTTAGCAGTTAAAATAAGTACGTGCGCATTTTTGAGAACTATCTAAATCATTATTAGTTCAGTTCTAGTTTGGTTTGCCAAGAATTTTCACTAATGTGTTAAGTTTATTCTCATATGTTAATTTTTCCGGTTTCTATAGATATAAATCTTAATATGGTGAAACATTTCATATAACTTTTTACGCGATTGTCAAAAAAATTATTTAGACTTGTACTCAAGGATGTTGATCTCTGACAGACGGATTTCATTTTTGCTAGTTAAAATAGCATAATGCTTGTAACAAAAATTTGTTTTCCATTTCTGAAACTGATATGTCTAGAGCTTCTGTGTAAAGTTCTCTCATATTTCATACAGCCAGTATTGATATGAAGGTTAACAAGAACGAAAAATCATGCGTCAAGCATAGATTATGTAGCACTTTCCAACGCTTCTAAAATAATTTTACAAATCATTACCGTTTAATAAGCTGAAAGATGACATCTAAGTAAACAATTTGGAAAACGCATAACATATTTAAAAACGTAATTTCCGGAATTTTCAATATATACAGTATTCGGAAAAATATCCGAATACTTTTATGTAGCCCTGTATATGACCTATAGATTTGTATATATACATAGGATGCTAAATTTTAGTTTAGTTAGGAAACGCGTAGCACAGTTTAAATTCTCCTTCTGGAGTTTCTGTCAATAAACGGAAATGTGTTCGCGAACTTTTGTGCTGCCCTGTATAGGATCTACAGAATTTATACACACCACGTAATAGACAAATAGCTAGTTAAGATTAAAATCGCGTTCAGTAACTTAAACACACTTCCAGGAATTATTGTTAACAGACAGTAGATAATTCTTTTGTGTGTCCCTGTAAATGAACGATGACTGCTATACACACACTATTCTGTAGTAAGTCTCTTGTAATGCACCTTAGTAATATATATAAACTTCAATGCGTTTAAAATAGTGGAACATTATTTAAATAAGCCGCAGACGATTTTTCTCCATAGACGTAATGTAACGGAATTATTTTGACTGTCCCTGTAAAGTAACTCTAAGTGCTATGCACACCCTATTCCATATTAAGCTTCTTCTAATGCATCGTAGTGATCTATATAAATTTCAATGCGTTTACAATAGTGAAACATTTTTAAAATAAACCGCAAATGATTTTTCCCCATAGACCGCAATGTAACGGAATTCTTTTGAGTGTCCCTGTGAGAAAACTATAAGTGCTACACACTTCAGTTGAAATAGGGAACGTGCCATAGATAACGACAATAACATATAAAAATTGCAGAGCAATCCGAGCATATTTACGGGAGTTAGAGCACGGACAGACGGCCATCCGGCCATACGGCCAGACAAACCGAAGTCATAAGCACTTTTCAACTAGGTTGGAAAGTGCTAAAAATGAGTAAATTCCTAAACTAATTTCAGGAACTAGCGTTACTATTTTTTTTAATATAGACTAACAAAAAGTTCTAATCTAATAACTTACAAAAAGTATATGCCAGTGACATTGAAGACATACCCAAAAGAAAACGTGCATACAACGTTTATTCCTGCATATATGAACATATGCGCAACGTATATGCATTGTATACTCATACATAATATATTTATGCAAAAGCAACATTTTATCAAAACAATGTAATTTGCATCATCATCAAAAAACATCAAAACAATGTAATTTCCTCAACAATGTAATTTGCAACGTGATAATCAAAGAATTTGTAAACATTAATTTGTAAACATCAATACAAGGTAATTTGCTTTATTGCGTCACATCTTATGAACACTAATTGATATTTAGAAAATAAATCTATGAAAAATGTCATTTCTCTTAGCAGCTCCATCGTTTAAAAATAGTTTAACAGATAGTATTGTTTTGAAAAGAAGTGTATGAAAACTTTATGTTTTTTTCTTCTCGAGTTCCGCACAGTATTGCCATAAATATTGCCTTTCTTAAGTTAGATGCTAAGCTCCCTTTTAGGAAAAATCCCATTATAATATATTTAGTAGTTTAAGTGTAATTTTCATAGAAACGAAGATATTATTTTTTTATATAATAACGAAGTATGACCGTATTCAAATAGCATTTCTACTGATAAATGGATAATTAATCTTAAGCTTCTATTACATTGAAACTGGATATGTTGAACTCGACTCCTTTAAAATTCTTTCAGCAGCTCAAGAGTGAAATGTAAGCAGTTCATGCATTAATATGTTTGCTCATAAAATCAAATATATTAATTTTATTGCACTGTGTGGCATCGAAACACATAACTAAAAAAAAAAAAAAATTTTTTTTTAAATGGTACTTATGTGTAACTGAAAATTTTGCTTCAAAATAAAAATTTTTCTTCAGGAAACTTTGGGAAGTATAGAGTCAATCATTCATCTAATACAATCTTAAGTATTCTATTTTTGTAGTTACCTGTTAATGGAAAAATAGATATAAGGAATCTTATAGTGAAAGAACTTATTTTCAGTGACGTACTTAACGATAGAAAAGAAGATCATCTGTTGAAAAGGTAAATAGTAATTGCAACAGAAATATTTCTTTGAAAAGTTTATTTTATCTGCAATTTTTAAAAAGTGTTCGTGAAAAGGTATTTCAAAAATAGCAAGGGAAAATATTACACATTTCAGTATCTGTTGAAGAATTTCGTTACATTTTGTCTTCGTTTGTAAAATTATAATATTAATTAAAATACAAATATATTTAGAAGTTTAAAAAGTGCTTGCGAATTTTTGCATTCGCATAATATTTTTACATATACCTGAATAATCAAAGTTAATCTCATATTACGTTAAAACTTAACATACTTTGAAATGTATTGCATTAAAATACAATCAGCGCACAATGGGGAGTTTTGAGGATCTAGGTTGACAAAATTACTGTGTTGAAATTTAATTAGGTTTTGCTGGGTTTTCGAATGTATCAGTAATAACATAATCAAACAGTGATAAATATTTGGCTTATTTAATTATTTATATTATTATTAGTATTATTTATATTATTATTATTATTATTTATATTATTATTATTATTATTATTTATATTATTATTATTATTATTATTTATATTATTATTATTTATTTGAATGATTATATTGTATTGTCATTGAAACTACACATGTATTCAAAGCTTCAACTCAATCGGATCATTAAAAGTGGTTTAAAATTGACTTGCAAGATTTGAACTAAACATACATACATCCGCTTCAAGTTAATATAACTTAATGATTCGCAAACTGTCGCAGGAGCTTTCTTAAGTTTCCAATGCTATAGGAATGGTACTTTGATTTTTAAAAAATGCTTAATTCTTAATAATGCTTAATACTGTATTAAAACTCAAGATGAAGTTTGAAAACAAGATGGCGCTTATTTTCAAACAACAATAGCTTAAATCATGTGACAAACATGTGACATATGTCCAGTAATCTCCTACTTTCAAATAAAACAGAAAAGTCGCGACTTCCTTTCGAACTTACAGAAAAATAGTGCAACTGTTGAAAATCCCTCAAACCAACTTTCTTCTTTATGGTCGTAGTTAATCGACACATCGGATTTTTTCGACAAAACTCGTACGGATCTCGACAAAAGAGATATTCAGCTACCAGTATACGCGATCTTGTTAAATTCCGGGATAATCGAAAAAATGAATTTTGTCCACCTAGATCATCAAAACGCCCCACTGTGCAGCGGTTTGGAACATTATGATCGTAGAAGGAAACATTTTATTCTACAGTGTGCCCATAAAATGCCGTCGGGGTTTCTTTACCTCATAACTTTTGATTTAAACATGACGAAAAGTATTATTACATATTCGTAAAGTAGAAATCAAAAAGTTTCTAATAACACGAACAAAGTTACATAAGCGTAAATTTTCAACTCAAAACGTTATTAATCACATAACGATTATAATCAAATGACAATTGATATTAAAATTTTATCAAATTTGTCAAAAAGTTATTATAGAATTATGAGTACAGAATTAGAAGGGTACATAAGTAATTAATAACATTTTGATAAATTTGATAAAATTATATTATTAACTAACTACCGGCCCGGCGTTGCCCGGGCCCGAGATAATAACTATCTAAGAGCAAGGCGTTACCTCCCTCCCTCCCCAGACCCGCAAATATAACGAATAATTTGTTCTAGAGAACCACCGTTACCTACATTAACGTGATCAATAAAAACAGAATTACATTTTTCTGATAATTAGAACATAACGAAGACGCTACGCTAAAATAGCCGGCAGATGACAACACTTCCCATCCTCAATTTCAGTTCTATATCTTAATTAGTTATCTAAATTTTTGTTCAGTAGTAAAATTTGCCAATTATTTCCTTTCATTTTCGCAAACTAAATGGAGGGATCGACCACAGAAGCAGATCTCTTTGCAGTCCAGTTTTTAATGAAAGCAGATCCCTGTCGGAAACTTTCTCGGTTTTTTTTTTTTTTTCACTGGCACCGGCAGATTTTCGGCATAAATTAAGAAAAATTACCGGCCGAATTTTTCAAAAATTACATAGTCGGATGCAGATTCTTTTTTTTTTACATATGCTCAGATTCTTTTTTTTTACATATGCTCAGGAATTTTCAAATTGATATCTTAATTAGTTTTCTTAAAATTCGCTAATTAGTAAAATAATTTTGAATTCGTTCATTTCCGTTTGCAAATCCACAACAGCAGTTCTTTTCTTTAGTCATTTTGATTTAAAAGACGGCATTTTCGATGCGATGTTTAATGATATTCTAATTAATATCTTGAGTAATTATCAAATTATTCAAATTATGAGACTCAGGTGCACTTAGTCAGACCTTGGACTATCCACACCTAAATTTTCAGACTTCTAGGTGGGCTAGATTTTGCAAGCCACTGCCAACAGACACACACACAGAGGGAAACTTTATTTTATTAGTATAGATTACTATTACAGTATAATCTTCATTCGATTAATAACGTTTTGATTTGCAACCTTAAGCATATGTAACTTTGTTTGTGTTATTTAAATAACCTTTTTGACTTTTACTTTACGAATATGTAATAATATTTTTCGCCCTGTTCATAAATCAAAAGTTATGAGGTAAGGAAACACCGACAATAATTTTTGAACACTCTGTATATAATGCTAAAAGTGGTATGAATACTAGGAAATAATATGTTTACACATACCCTAATAATTAAGCTTAAGTTTATGCTAAATTAAAACTGGATAGCAAAATATTCTGTTACAAGGTGCGTACACTCCTTGGAATTTCCAAGCAGTCTGGCACCACTTTTTTTATTAAAAAAATTCTTTTTAATATTTAAACAGCCTAAATTAGAGACGCCTCGTTTAGTTTTAGGTAGCATTCATTACAAAAAGCTACCTATTGCAGCCGTTCGGAGGAAAGCAATTTCAAAAAATTTTGGTATATTTTTACCGATCATGACCCCCAGACCACCCTCCGTTCAAATGTTCATTTATATATATATACAGTGGTGGCCAAAAGTATGGACATTTTTTGAAAGTTTCATGTTTTTTAACTTTGTGTGCTTGTAGAATATATTAATTTTCACTTAAATAGAAACGTTTATATATCAAATTGAAGGTAATTTAATGTACAATTTAATATTAAAAACAGTATTACAATATCTGTATTACAAAAAAAATTATGCAACTAATAGTACGATCTATCGTAGATTTGCGTTTTTTTAAAGTGATACTTACACAATCAATACTTAAGTAGGATAACCATTATTTTTTAAGACAGCTTCACAGCGTCTTTTCATCGAGTGAACTAGTGTTTGGAGTTCATCTTTCGTAATCACATGGTGCCAAGAATCAATTATAGCTTCAATAAGTTGTCTTTCATTGGATGGACTTTTTTCGTACAAGAATTTTCAAACGTCGCCACAAATTTTCAATTGGATTGAGATCAGGGCTGTTTCCTGCCATGGTAATATATCTGTGCCTTTATTTTGAAACCATGCTTTGCATACTTTTGCTGTGTGGCATGAAGCTGAATCCTGCTGAAAAATAAATGGTGCGTTGTTGGGGAAGAGATTCCTGATGGAAGGTATCAATTTTGGTTCCAGGACAGTTTCGATGTATTTTTTGGCATTCAGGATGCCATCAATCACTTGCATTTGGCCCACACCATCTGCAGACATACATGCCCATGTCATTACATTTCTTGGGTTTTTTGTAGTTGTTTCAATGCAATCAGGATGAAATGCTTCTCCTACTCTACGTCTCACGTATTTCCTACCATCACTACCAAAGAGCGATATTTTACTCTCATCGCTCCAGATTACTTGCTTCCATTGATTTTCTGACCATTTAATGTGTTATTTTTGTAGAAATCTAATCCATTCATTTCAATCAACTTAATATTTTCCACTCAAAGTAAAATAAAGAAAGAAAGAAAATGATGAAGCACACAGATAAAAACCCAACGATAATTTTTCTCTCATCTCTTCAAAACAAGTGACCTAATTTATGACTCTCAAGTTTCAAGTTTATCAAGCAATAGATATTTATTACCTCGTTATAATCATCTCTTCTAATAATGTGAAATATGTTTATAATTCGTGATTTGTTATTTGTGATTATGCTATTGTAAACTTATTACAAAACTAAAACATTTAAAAGGACAATTATTCATCATTAAATATATCTTGTGAACTTACAGTTGTGCAACAAAATTCTTCAGAAAAAACCCTTAATTATTTGTGAAATATATATGTTAGTGACGTCAATTTATTTCAAAGAAATGATGCAATATCACTTGTAACTTTCCAAACTTTGTGAAAATGAGTCAGTGTATTACTATCCTTCATTCTGTAAAGTCACAGAAAAAAATGTTTCCTGATGTTAAAATCAATCCAAACGTGAACCTATTTATTCAGTGTGAATTGTGCATTAATATTATTTTTTACAAGTTTTATTTCAGCGGTGGTGCATCTAAATAGAATTATTCAAGAAGTGATTATAATAAGTTATCAATTATTGGAAGTATATAAATCAGTGGATACTACTAAAATTGGATAAACCATAGAAAAGGTAAGCAATTCCTTTTCTTTCTGTATGTTGAAAACCAGAGTTAATTTTAATTCGAAGATTTTAATATTCTGATGTTTAGCGCTTACCTAGTTGGCCTCGCCCCTTCAACAGTGATCATGAGCCTGATGAATATATGAACTCAGAATTTATTCTTAAGGATTAATAATTGATTCTAATTAATAAAAATAATACTCAGCTCTTATGCTAGATTAAAAATTCAAGAAAACATAATTGAATTTAATAAACTATTTAAACTAATAAAACTTTAAAAACTGTATAAACAAGTTCTCCGAGATGGCGACAATAAAGGAAATGCAATTAGTAGATAAATTAAACAATAATAATTATTCTATATGGAAGTTTAAAATTAATATGTTGTTAATTAAGAAAGATTTGTACGAACTCGTAACTCAGGAACCCCCTACACTAATTAACGAAGATTGGAGAAAAAAGGATGCAAAAGCTCGTGCTTTAATAAACCTGAGTATAGACGATACGCAAATAGTTCATGTAAAACATTTAGGAACAGCAAAACAGACATGGGATAGTTTAAAAAATATTCACGAGAGAGCCAATTTGTCCAGTAAATTGTATTTGTTAAGAAAATTGTATAGTGCAAAACTTCCCGAAAATGGGAACATGCACAAACACATTACTAATATACTGGAAATAAAAGATAAGCTCTCCGCAATAGGAGAGAACATAACCGACTCGCATTTATCTGCACTTCTATTGTGCTCGTTACCTGCCAGTTATAATACACTAATAACAGCTCTCGAAGCCCGAAATGAAATTGAATTAACTCCCGAATTCATCAAGAGCAAACTTACTGATGAATATAATAAACGGGTAGAAAATAGTGAGCAAGTTGAAAACTGACAAAAGGTGTTTAAAACACAAAAGAAATACACTCAAGATTATAAAGGGCAAAACAAATATTGTACCTACTGTAAACAATCAAATCACACTTACAAACAATGCTGGCATCTCAAGAACAGAAACACACAGACCACTACACCTAAAATACAATACAAATACAAAAAGTACACATCGTTGTGTTTTGAAAATACAAAAGGTGATAGTAAAAATAAAATGAATGAATCAAAAACAGATGAACAGGTACAAATAAATAAAAGTGAACATAAAGATGCAGCATTCATAATTGTAAATCCCGCTAATAAAACCTGGTTAATTGACTCAGGAGCGTCGTCGCATATTGCGAACGATAGGGATATATTTACAAAATTCAACGATACTGATAAAACTACAGTAACAATTGCTAATGGGAATACATTAAATTCTTACGGTACCGGCGAAACACAAATAATGACAAAAACATCTGATGGATGTATAAATAGAATTACACTTAAAAATGTGTTATTTGTTCCACAATTGGAATCAAATTTAATTTCCGTAAGTAAAGCCAGAGAACATGGCTACAAAGTATTTTTCGAAAATGAAAAATGTATACTATCGTGCAATGGAAAAATATACATAGAAGCATTAAAGAAACATAACTTATATCAAGTTGAAACACTACAAGAAAGTTCTCAAAATAAAATAAACATTGCACATGATTGCAGAAATAAAGATTGCCTCGAAATTTGGCATAAACGCCTTGGCCACAGAAATAATGAAAGTATAAAAGAATTAGTCAAAAATGACTTGGCCAGTGGGATAAGAATAAATAACTGTAATCATAAAACAAACTGTGAAACCTGTATAAAAACAAAGTCAACAAATGCGCCGTACTCTAAATCTATCGAAAATAAAACAACAAAAGTATTAGATTTAGTACATACTGATTTATGTGGGCCTTTTAAAACACCCACAATAGGAGGAAAAAATTACTTCCTTACATTCATAGATGACAGTTCTAGATTCACAGTTATATACTTATTAAAAGGTAAAGATGAAGTTTATGAAAAAATAAAAGACTATGTATAAATGGTCAAAACCAGACAAGGGAAATATCCGACGGCGATTAGATCGGATAACGGTGGGGAATACATAGGAAATAATACAGAAGCCTTTCTAAGGGAACATGGTATAAAACATGAGTACACAGTTCCATTTTGTCCCAGCCAGAATGGCATTGCTGAGAGAAAAAACAGAAGCTTAATTGAAATGACACGAAGCCTATTATCCGAAGCAAATTTACCTCATAGGTTCTGGGGTGAAGCGATAAATACTGCTAATCACCTCCAAAATAGGCTCCCCACTAAATTGACAAATAAAACGCCATATGAAATTTGGTTCAAAAGAAAACCAAATCTCTATTATTTACGTGTATTTGGCTGTAAAGCATACACTTACATAAACAAACACAAAAGATCTAAACTAGATGACACAGCAGAAGAGGGTATCTTCATGGGCTATGATAATAATACAAAGGGATACCGCGTATTCACTAAAAATGGTGAAATAATAATTTCCAGATATGTAACATTTCTGGAAGAAAAACTGAACAATTTAAACGAGAAAATTAATGAACACGAACAATTAATTGAAGATAAAAAAATACATTGAAATAGAAATAGGTGACACACCCTGTACACCTGACACGCCCAAACAATCAGAAACACATCAACCTCGTAGATCTGAAAGACAAAACAGAGGAGTACCACCTCAAAGATATACTTCCGACAATTTTATTGCTTTAGCAAATGATTGCGATACAACAGAACCTGAAAACTGGAAACAGCTTATCGAAATAAACAATCCACTAGAAAAGAAAAACTGGCTTAAAGCCACTGAAAACGAAATACAATCGTTAATGAAAAATAATACATGGGATCTAGTCGATCCTTCTCTTAATAAAAGAATCATAGGAAGTAGACGGATTTTCAAACGAAAAATTGATAGTTCAGGAAATACACAAAAATATAAAGCACGTTTTGTTGCCAAAGGTTTCAGTCAAAAATATGGGGAAGATTATCAAGAAACATTTTCACCAGTAGCACAACATTGTACCATCAAAACACTTATTTTAGCAGTAGCTTATAATAATTTGAATGTGCGACATGTAGATATTGATACCGCTTTTCTTCATGGTAACTTAAATGAAGAAATATATATAAATCAACCTGAAGGCTATGTAAACGAACAATTTCCTGAAAAAGTTTGCAAGCTCAAAAAGGCGATCTATGGCCTCAAACAGGCCGCCAGAGCTTGGCATATTAAAATCGCTGAAACACTAGACAACTTGAACTTTATCCAAAGTACAGCAGACACATGTCTTTTCACTAGAAAAGAAAAAGATCATACATCGTACATAATAATATATGTTGATGATATACTCATTGCCAGCAAAGATGAAATAATAGAAGAAATCGTAAATTCTCTAAAACAAGAATACGAATTAAAGGATCTAGGCAATATTAGTAACTATTTAGGTACTCAAATTCAGAAATTACCTAACGGTTATTCTCTTGATCAAAAAATTAAGATTGAAAATTTAGCGAAAAAGTTCAATCTTGAAAACTCCAAACCGTGCAAAACTCCAATGGAACCAGTATATAACAAACTAAATGATGATGATAATTTAATGCCAAATAATATTAAATATCGCCAGGCACTTGGTTCATTGCTTTATATAACAACCATAATGAGACCTGACATTTCAGAAGCAGTAAACATTTTAAGTAGACGAAATGAGAATCCTCGCGAAAAAGACTGGCAAGCCGTAAAAAGAATAATAAGATATCTATATCATACTAAAGAACTAAAATTAATAATTAACACTAATGAAGAACCAATATTAAAAGTATTCGCTGATGCCGATTGGGCAGGTGATACCAAAACCCGCAGATCAACATCGGGAATATTTTATAAGTTGGGCAACAACCCAATTCAGTGGACGACGAAAAGGCAAAGTTGCATTGCCTTATCTTCAGCAGAGGCTGAATATGTGTCCGCAGCACATGCTAGCCAAGAAATAATTTGGTTATTGAAGTTACTTGACGATCTAGGTTTTCCACAGCAAAAACCAATCACTTTATATGAAGACAATCAAAGTACCATAAAAATGTTTGAATCAGAAAAATTCACGAAAAGATCAAAGCACATCGACGTCAAATTTAATGCCATTAAACAATATAGCGAAGAAGGCATAATTGAGTTAAGATATCTTCCAACAGAAAAAATGATAGCCGATGCACTTACCAAACCTTTACCCAAGCCTTGATTCATCAAACACAGAAATTCAATGAAAATATTAGTTAATCCCCATGAACGGATTAAGGGGGAAATTGTAGAAAACTAATCCATTCATTTCAATCAACTTAATATTTTCCACTCAAAGTAAAATAAAGAAAGAAAGAAAATGATGAAGCACACAGCTAAAAACCCAACGATAATTTGTCTCTCATCTCTTCAAAACAAGTGACCTAATTTATGACTCTTAAGTTTCAAGTTTATCAAGCAATAGATATTTATTACCTCGTTATAATCATCTCTTCTAATAATGTGTAGTATGTTTATAATTCGTGATTTGTTATTTGTGATTATGCTATTATAAACTTATTACAGAACTAAAACATTTAAAAGGACAATTATTCATCATTAAATATATCTTGTGAACTTACAGTTGTGCAACAAAATTCTTCAGAAAAAAACCCTTAATTATTTGAGAAATATATATGTTAGTGACGTCAATTTATTTCAAAGAAATGATGCAATATCACTTGTAACTTTCCAAACTTTGTGAAAATGAGTCAGTGTATTACTATCCTTCATTCTGTAAAGTCACAGAAAAAAAATGTTTCCTGATGTTAAAATCAATCCAAACGTGAACCTATTTATTCAGTGTGAATTGTGCATTAATATTATTTTTTACAAGTTTTATTTCAGCGGTGGTGCATCTAAATAGAATTATTCAAGAAGTGATTATAATAAGTTATCAATTATTGGAAGTATATAAATCAGTGGATACTACTAAAATTGGATAAACCATAGAAAAGGTAAGCAATTCCTTTTCTTTCTGTATGTTGAAAACCAGAGTTAATTTTAATTCGAAGATTTTAATATTCTGATGTTTAGCGCTTACCTAGTAGGCCTCGCCCCTTCAACAATTTTGGCCACTTAACTCGTTTTTCGCGTTGCTTTTGATTTAAATATGTTTTTTTCCTTGGAATTCTAGCTTGTAGTCCAAATCCTGATAACCTTCTTCTTATTGTTCTTGAACTTACTGAAATACCCGCTGCATTCATTTCACATCTAATGGCATCTGATGTAACTTTTCTATCTTGAAGGCATAGCCGTTTAATTTTTCTATCGACAGTGGCACTTGTGCATTTTTTCGGCCTGATTTTCCACTGATTTCGTTTTTTCATAACGTAAACAGAACTTTCGTACACCAGAACAAGTCACTGAACCACCAACTTGTCTTGCAATTTCAGCATAAGAGAGGCCATTTTCTCTCAATATGACAATTCGGCTTCTTTTTGTAGATGTCCAATTAGTTCTTCTTGTTGATGCCATTGTTTAAATTAGTTTAATTAAAAAAGAACTTTAAATATTCAAAAACAGCAATACTCTATTTAATTGTACTAGTATGCATCATTCCACAAAATATTTCCACAACAATAACTCTTTTACCATCCAAATAACCTAATCTATAGTTACAGACATTTGATTGGTCCTCAGAACAGTGTTTGTGATTGGCTAGTACTCTTTTATTACAAAACACGTCCTTATTCAAAACGATTTGTGTTTGTTTGTTCTACTAAAATGAGCATAACATTTTTGTAATACAGATATTGCAATACTGTTTTTATTATTAAATTCTACATTAAATTACCTTCAATTTGATATATAAACGTTTGTATTTAAGTGAAAATTTATATATTCTACAAGCACACAAATTTGAAAAACATGAAACTTTCAAAAAATGTCCAAAAATTTGGCCACCACTGTATATATATATAGCTGACGTATGTCATGCTGTAACTCTCTTATTTATAAACCGATTCGTATGTGACTGAAAGTGTGTATAGGTCATACCAAGGTCTCTACCGAGTTCGTTGAACAGCTTCATCCGCCATCTTGCTTCAAAATGGCGGTCATTTAAAAAAATTTAAATTTTTAAAAATTCAAAAAGATGTTCAAAAAAATTATAAACTGAAAACATTGTTTCTACCACGTGTTAGAACGTGTTACAGGGATTCTTGGATATTTTTTGTTTTGGCTATATCCTAAAAAATGGCTTTGATATGACAGTTTGAATTTCTAGGGTGGCTGAGATGTGGAAACAATCTGATATTTGTTATGCTGTAACTCTCGTATTTATGAACCGATATGAATATGACTGATCATTTGTACAGAACATACCAAAGTCATGACCGAGATCGTTGGCCATCTTAATGTGCCATCTTGTTTCAAAATGGCGGCAAGATAATTTTTTTCAATTTTTAAAAAAATTCAAAAAGATGTATACAAAATTTTAAATTTAAGATGTTGCTTCCATTAAGTGTTAGACAGTGATACAAGGATTCTGTAACATTTTTTTGTTTTAGCTTTATCTTAAAAAATGGCTGAGACATGGCAGTTTGAAATTCTAGGTTGGCTGACATTTTAAATAATCTGATTTTTGTTATGCTGTAACTCCAATGCCAAAATTCGCACTCAAATTCAGTATTAACGAAAACAGGGATATAATTTTCTATGGTTCCAAGCATTTTACCTTCGGGTGTTTCAGTAAAATGAGTTGAATTTTCAAAAACATGAACTATGAAAGCTACCTATTCCTCCCGGTACAAGCCGGGTGGACTGTTAGAATTTGCAATACTTTTCTGCATGTAAATAAGGAGAAAAATTCTATTACAAAATTGTGGTACACACTGGATAAAAATATTTGAAAAGTTTGCCTCGTAAACAATGTAATCAGGCAGTATTAAAGATTTGTTGAACATTATTTGAAGAAATTTTTAGTACTACCACATAAAACGAAATAAAAGGGGCCGCATAAATATTTTTTTTAAACTTATCTTCGAAACTTATATCTTTACAATATTTATTATCCATCGATATCCGAAATGGTTATCGTGAAAACAACCAAAATGTATTCTAGTCTGAAAAAAAAACATCAAGAATTGAAAAAAAAAAATGTTTCCAAATCAAAATGAGTTTGTAGTACGCACCATTAGAGTTTGGTTGTTTAGAATTTGAAACGAAACACTATACGTTTCTTATCTTTATTTTACGTTTCAAAAATAGAATATATTTTAGATTGGAAGTATTTGTAGCATTTTTTTATGTTTCGGAAATATTTATTTATTACTTTCTTCTATCTTTACAAGAAGAAAGTATTGGATTCATGAAAATTTTTGACTTCCGGTATTCGACGGATTTTACGTTATAGAAGGTCCTGAACACGATTCAACTGTTTTTAGAAAATGTCTGTCTGTGAGTCTGTGACAAAAAATTTTGTGAGCGCTCTATCTCAAGAACTAATGCACGAAATTTAATAAAAGTTTATATTCAGTTAGTCCCTGATATACATTAGTGCTGATTAGTGTTTGGTGAAAATCGTCCAATAGCTGGCGCTGCTATGCTGCATTTTTCGCGATTTCCGCAATAGCTATATCTTAAGAACTAATGCACTTATTTTTATCAAACTTCAGATTCATTTAGACATTGGCATAAATAGACGCTGATTACGTTTTGGTGTATATATACCAGCAGGTGGCGCTGCTATACCACTGTTTTCATGATTTTTACGATAGCTATATTTCAAGAACTAATGCATGGAATTTCATCAAACTTCAGATTCTGTTAGACCTTGTCATAAATAGATGTTGCTTACCTTTTGGTGTAAATAGCCCAAGATTTGGTGCTGCTATGCTACTTTTTTCATTATTATTACGATAACTATATCTCAAGAACTAATGAACGGATTTTCATCAAACTTCAGATTCAGTTAGACGGTGACATAAGTTGTTGTTGACGAGGTTTTGGTCTAAATCTCCCAACAGGTGGTGCTGCTATGCTACATTTTGCAGGATTTACACGATTTTAGCAATAATCATATCTCAGGAACTAATGCATGGAATTTAATAAAACTTTAAATTCAGTTAGACGTTAATATAAATTAGTGCTGATTCTTTTTTAGTGTATGCGAAACCTGTGTGAGATAGAAAAAAGTTTTGGGATTCACATCTGACTAGTTTATTTATTGTACTTCAAATTTTAAGATTTTTTTTTTAAATATAAAGAATTCTTTGAAAAAAATATCGTCAAATTTTACCGTGAGATTTTTTCGGGACTATATTTTTCGTGTGTTTAACTCTAATATACTGCTGATTACAGAACGTAGATGAAAATCGCATTTAATTGAATACGCTAATATATTCTTCACGTTTAATTAATTTTCTTAGATTGCGCACCAACGGCACGAGAAAGCATTTTTGATACTTTCGTTTCGCCGCATGTCAGCAGATAATCGCTGCAGATTTAACAATTTATAGCAACTTTTTTTATTCTCATTATTTGAGTGTTTATGTGCGTAGTTCGATTACATATGTGTTAAATTCGTGTTTTATTTATTTATTTTAGAAGTTTTAATTTCATTTGTCAATTTACTTATACAATATTACCCGGCAACAAACAAATGCTGGATTATTTACGTTGTTTTAAGTGCAAACGTATTAATCTTCCATATTTGGGATTTAAGCCATTTTTTGCCGAACAGATTTATTTTTAAAAATTCCTGTTTGAAAATTATTTTATAAAACCATGAACTATCAGTAAATTAAGATACAGTTTTCAAACAAACTCGAAATAACTTTTTAATTTCTGTAATTAAAGCATTAATTTATTGAAAATGTTAATTGATTAGCGAAATAATTCTTTATGTTAATAAAATTGTCAAATAACCGAAAGAAGCTCAACACTGAAATGTCACATTAAAGTATTGAACAAAATGGTGTGATACCATAAAAACATAAAAACTCCTTAATAACACCACAAAATAAGGATTGCGCAACGCCTTTCGAAAGAATTTTGGCTTTCTATGTCGGGCGCAAAGAAGATGTGCAATCACTTTGAATGCAGGAGCAAGACTGAAAGGAAATGGGAGGGAAGGAGGGACAAGTTAAATGACCAGCCAATAGGAAAACAGAAGGCATCAGACAATATGAAAGCCGAAAGGCAACAGCTAATCATAGAAAAGAATAACCTAAAATGCAGAAAATAAGGAAAAATAGGAAGAAAATTGAAAAAAAAAAAATAAAGTGAAAAAAATAAAAATCAAAATAAAATAAATAAAAATAAATAAATAAATAAATAAAAATTAATTAAAATAAAATATAAATAAATAAAATAAAATAAAAATTAATTAAAATAAAATATAAATAAATAAAATAAAATAAAAATTAATTAAAATAAAATAAAAGTTAAATAAATAAATAAAAATAAAATGCATAAAAAATGGAAGTAAAATACTTTACTTCCATTTTTTATATTTTATTTTTATTTCTTTATTTATCTTTTAGATTTATTTTTACTTTTATTTTATTTTTAATTATTTTTTTATTTATTTTTCACTCTGTTTTTTTCCCAATTCCCTTCATAATTTTCCTTCTTTTCTGTATTCCAGGTTATTCTCTTCTGTGATTGGCTGTTGCCTTTCAGCTTTCCTATTGGCTGTTCCCTTAACTTGTTCCCATTTCCCTCCCTTTTCTTTTCAGTCTTGCTCCTAACTTCAAAGTGGTTGCAAGTCTTCTCTGCGCTTGACGAAGAAAGGCAAAGTTCTTTCGAAAGGACTTGCGCATTCCTTATTTTATGGTGTTATTAAGAAGTATTTTTGCTTTTATGACAACCTTTGTGTTTATTTAAATTCTCTCGTAATTTCGAATGAACTTTTATTATAATTGGTCCCCGGTGTAGCATTTTTTAAATTTTTTTATTTAGTAACTTTTACAATTACAACTCTATAGACAAATATGTCTTTTAACATTATGGGGAACAACATTTGACACATTTGTACAACTAGAAATATACCTCTAAAAACAATGGTTTAGGAAAGACAAAAAAAAAGTTAAAGCAAAATTTGTTCTTAATTTGCAGAAAAAAGGTACTGGAAAGCAAGTTCCGACTATATTTCGTGGTGATTTTCTCAGTTCCATGTATTAGAGTCTTATGTATATTAGATATATCTTAGATCCAACACTCCATGAAAGAATGTATTGTGTCCAATTTAGAACTTTCTAAAAAATAATTTAAAGGTAAATTTAATTTTCTTTTAATTTGAAGAAAGCGAATTTCTAAGTAGTTTTAAATTTAAAATGAGATCAATACTGTAAAAGTTGTTTAAAAGAAAGTTGAATGAAACTAGAAAGCAAATATAAAAAATGATTCCTTTACATTATTCTTATAAACGATAAGTAATGGCTAAATTATAAAACGTCTAATAAGTTGAAATTACAAAAGTAATTTTTAAACAAAAAAATTAAACCAACTTTAAGAGACAATTTCATAATCCAAGATTTACTTTTAACTGTTCAAAATCATTTATGTTAATAACGTTGTCTATCTTTTATTTATTTTCTGTGTGTCATTTATTGTATTATAACCGCGTGGTTTGGCACAGCAGAGGACATTCTTCAACAAAACTTTAAAGTTAGCTTTTAACTTCTAAAACCAATAGATTTCTGAGATGTAAAGAAGAGTTTCTTAAACAACAGCTTCTTTTACTGTCCGTAAATTTCAGAAATGTTACGCTGTAGTTTGTACAGTGTATTTATCGTTTTTCTCAATCATGTATTATGTTTCGAATGCTATCAATAATGAACGCTATCATTCGAGTGTTATCAATATTTAAATATTTTTCTGTTTTACAATCGTGTTAAACAGACAAACATACAAAATTAACGGATTAAAATAAACATTATTGTGTTACATTGCATTATAGTGCACGTATAAATTATTTTATACAGCAAGAAACCATTTTTTGTTTCAGAACTGCTTCTTTTAATGTCGGAAATTTACTGGTTTTCGAGCTTTCAGAAGATAAAGGAATCGAAAAATGTTACATTATTAACCTAAATGGTAGATAAAAAAAAATTTCACTTTTTTAGAGTGTACTCGATTGGTCAAGTTCGATTAGACGAGAGAGACTAGTCAAGTAATTTTTTAGATTGATGATAAATACAGGCTCGCCAATTTTTTGTCCTATTTTCTCTCGAGAAATCGAATTTTATTGAATTTATGCTATTATCTCTTTTTTATAAAGGTACTCTAAACATTGAATACGCAGTAGATAGTCATATATTTAAATATTTGAATCCCCCTGTAAATAATAATAATAATAATAATAATAATAATAATAATAATAATAATAATAATCTAGGCATCATACGATGAATATTTTTAGCCTAAAACATTCCTTATTGTACTATAAATGTTGTGCAAAATGTTACATTCAAGCCTTTTTTCATTCAAGCCTACCCTTTTTTGAATCATAGATAACTCGAAAGAGGTTATATTATTTTTCCGTAAACCTGCATGGTAGATCAAAAAACATTTTTTACAGTGTACTCGATTCGTTAAGTTCGATTTGACGAGAAAGACTAGTCAAGTAATTTTAGATTGATGATAAATACAGGTTCGTCAGTTTTTTGTCCTGTGTTCTCTCGAGCAATCGAATTTTATAGAATTTATGTTATTTTCTCTTTTTTATAAAGGTACTCTAAACATTGAAAACGCAGTAGATAGTCATATATTTAAATATTTGAATCCCCCTGTAAAAAAAAAAAAAAAAAGTCTAGGCATGATACGATGAATTAGCCTAAAACATTCCTTATTGTACTATAAATGTTGTGCAAAATGTTACATTCAAGCCTTTTTTCATTCAAGCCTACCTTTTTTTTAAATCATAGATAACTCGAAAGTGGTTATATTATTTTTCCGTAAACCTGCATGGTAGATCAAAAAACATTTCACTTTTTTAAAGTGTACTCGATTCGTTAAGTTCGATTTGACGAGAGAGACTAGTCAAGTAATTTTAGATTGATGATAAATACAGGCTCGTCAATTTTTTGTCCTGTGTTCTCTCGAGCAATCGAATTTTATAGAATTTATGTTATTTTCTCTTTTTTATAAAGGAACTCTAAACATTGAAAACGCAGTAGATAATCATATATTTAAATATTTGAATCCCCCTGTAAAAAAAAAATAAAAAATAAATAAAATAATAATAATAATAATAATAATAATAATAATAATAATAATAATAATAATAATAATAATAATCTAGGCATCATACGATGAATATTTTTAGCCTAAAACATCCTTTATTGTACTATAAATGTTGTGCAAAATGTTACATTCAAGCCTACCCTTTTTTGAATCATAGATAACTCGAAAGAGGTTATATTATTTTTCCGTAAACCTGCATGGTAGATCAAAAAACATTTTTTTACAGTGTACTCGATTCGTTCAGTTCGATTTGACGAGAGAGACTAGTCAAGTAATTTTAGATTGATGATAAATACAGGCTCGTCAATTTTTTGTCCTGTGTTCTCTCGAGCAATCGAATTTTATTGAATTTATGTTATTTTCTCTTTTTTATAAAGGTGCTCTAAACATTCAAAACGCAGTTGATAGTCATATATTTAAATATTTAAATCCCCCTGTAAAAAAAAGAAAAAAAAAAAGGCTAGGCATGATACGTTGAACTAGCCTAAAACATTCCTTATTGTACTACAAATGTTGTGCAAAATGTTACATTCAAGCCTTCCTTTTTTTAATCATAGATAACTCGAAAGTGGTTATATTATTTTTCCGTAAACCTGCATGGTAGATCAAAAAACATTTCACTTTTTTAAAGTGTACTCGATTCGTTAAGTTCGATTTGACGAGAGAGACTAGTCAAGTAATTTTAGATTGATGATAAATACAGGCTCGTCAATTTTTTGTCCTGTGTTCTCTCGAGCAATCGAAATTTATTGAATTCATGTTATTTTTTCTTTTTTATAGAGGTACTCTAAACATTGAAAACGCAGTAGATAATCATATATTTAAATATTTGAATCCCCTGTAAATATATATATATATATATATATATATATATATATATATATATAATATCTATGAATTTCAAAATACATATCAAGTTCTAATATCATTTTACATTAATCTACAAAGAGATAAATAATGATATTGTGTAAACAGAATACCACATATCTAATAATTAACATGTGCAATCATAATTTTACCATAGCATGTGCTTCAATGGTAATTGGCCAAATTTACTCATACCTGAATAATATTTAAAAAAGAAAGAGAGAGAAAGGGAAAAAAATATATAGATTGGAGTTGCTATTAAGTAAACACAAATGGATTAATAAGTCAAATATGAACATTATACAATGGAAAACTGGACCACAAGAGAACAAACAAGAATTGGATATGAAAAAACACATGTAGATGTACTCGTCAGCTTGGTTGCACCCACATGTGTTTTAAAAATAATTCAGTATTTCATAATTCTACTGGCATGATGCTAAGAACAGTAGAATCAACCAAGTATACTGAATTATTACCAGATAACAATTGGAAAAAATAAGATTGGAAATATTTAAATTGGAAATAAAAAACCATTAAGAATATATAATATAATTCACTTACATCTATGATCCCAAAAACATTATAAATCACCTCACCAAATTACCACTAGATATCATTTTTGAAATAATATTGGAAATTAGAACCTTTAAATTGTAGATAAAATATTTTTACTCACAATAATTATCCTGTATGCACAAAATATAGAAACTTCTGTATAATATCCACGTCCACATGGCACGCACATAATTTTGACAATCGAGTTGAGAGAAATGATTTGAAAGACAAGTTGAGAGCACATTTTTTTTAAACACAACTCCATCGATGACACACCAACACAAAATGATTCAAAAACACACAAAATTATTCTGGTGATATTGCACTTATAACAATATTATATCCGTGAATATATAATTACTCCATCTAATTTTAATTCCTGAAAGTAAAATTAATATACAAGCAATAGCTCCCTCTATAGTTAAATTAAAAATAATATTAATAATATTATCATATCTACCTGACACGTAAAGTTCGCCATCTGTTGGTGTTATAATTATTCATAATTAATATCTATTTGCATATCCACTTTATTAGTTACATATACATTTCATTAGATTTAATTATATAAATAATTTTTTTTTAAAACAATACTACCTAATAGTTCTACATTAAATTCGAATAAAATCTTACAATATGAATAAATCTACACAGAATTTATTCATCCTGCACAGCATTTCATATATACTTAATAAGAGTATATTATGTAAAATAGATATTATTTAAAAAAAATGTGTTTTGCTGCCAGCTGTATTAATCTACTGATATATATTATAGACTTATAATTAAATAATTAATGTTATTGTTACTGCTACTTAAATATATTTTAGACTTTATATTAAATAATTAATGTATTATTTAACTAATACTTAATTATATTTTAGATTTCATAGATTAATTTTAATATCAAATTAAATAATTCATAAACAATTCAAATTATCTCAAAATTTATAAAATTGATAATTATATGTAATACTACTGTGTTACAATCAAATTAATGTAATGCAGTAATTAAAATACATGTTAATACATATATATCTAGGCATCATTCGATGAAAAGTTTTCGTTACTGTACTATAAATGTTGTGCAAAATGTTACATTCAATCCCTGTGAGTCTTTTGTCCCTGTTAGAAAATGTACGGAGATTCATACACGCATACATACCTGTAAATTCATCTAATAAAGCAAAAACATGCCCGTGAGTAACACTGAGATCATGTCGACAGGTGGGAACGATGTTAGCCATCCATTCATTTCCCTTTATCGCAAATTTAATTATTTCTACACATAGCATAATTAAAATATTTACACCATTGAATAGGGGGGAGGGGGGGGGAGTTACTTCTAAATGCAGTTTGTTTAAAAAAATTATCTCAATTTATGTATTTTTTATAGTTTTTGTAAATAATTTTCAAGCATAATTTTTAAAAAATCTATGTCTGTACCATGCAGCTCGATTAAGGAATATTAATCCTTTTACACTTAACACAATATAAATAATTCAGCGTTTGTTTCCAGCTAATTTAACACTGCACCTGTAAATAAATACATAAATAAAATATAAACACTAATATAATAAAATAATATAAATGAAACACCAAATTAACATATATGTAATCCAACTACTACGAGCTTAAACACTGAAATAATTACAATTTAAAAGGCTGTGGTAAATAGCAAAATCTTTGACGATTTCTTCGGCATGCGGCATGGGGCTAACACGAAAATATAAATTTTAATAAATTTAAAACTTCTTTTGAATACATAATTGATATTTTTTCATATAAAAATGATTTTTGATGCTGTTAATGGGAAATTTAAGTGTATATATATATATATTACATGTAAAGAAACTATTAAAGTTTTAAAAAATATGTGTTTTATACCCATGTACTGTAACCCCGGAATCCCGGGTTGGATTCTCAGGTATATATAAAACTGCAAAACTTAAGAGGAGTTGGTAGAATTGCCACATTCGGTTAATGATCGCTCATGCTTATTGTGATGTTCTACTTCATCTTCCTATCATAACCAGAAAAAAAATGATTTTAGTAAAATAGAAAAAATGTCTGAACTATTTCATCTCAAACTTTGTGCATAGATAGATTATAAAAAAGATTAGGGCACCCGTAGTTTTTAACTTTAACATTTCGTTACATAAATATGATGAATGTGCTTGTTTAAAACAATTATTCAATTTTTCGCCAAATCACACTCGCTGAAATACGCCAATTAAATATAGACTCAATAATAGATATTTTACGGAGTAAGAATAGTCACTTTCTACCTCATTTAAATATGTAGTGTATTTATCTACATTATAAAGCACACACACAGGCGTCAGAAACTTTGACGCATGGGAAAAAAAAAGATTGTTTAGTTACATTGGCCCTGCGACGCTATGAACTACTACTTCCACTTACACTCTCAGAACACTCTGTGTTTTGGAATTAAACGCAACGGAGATTGATTTAGAATGTTTTTGGGATACGAAGTTATGGCATTTTTATCATAAAATATTGAATATGAAATGAAGATTTTGCGTCTCCAAATAATTTTATTTTAGTTATGTAAATATGTAACATAACTGTAAATAGATTCTTCTTATTAAACGTTTTCTTAGAAAATATTCCAAGCCAAGATTATTGACTTTCAAAGTGATGTGTTCTCTCTTAAGATGATCTCTCCGTGATTCGGGATAATTTTTTCGCGATAATGACGATGGCCATAATGGGGTTACTTCTGTATGATAGTTAGAATAATTGAGTTAATAATGAGTCATTCCACGGTCCCTAAAATATTCCAATTGGCTATGGAATAGATTATGGAACTATTCCTAAATTTGCAGGTAGCTATAGAAATGCAGTAAGTATGCACAGAACTCATACAACCGGGAGCGCTTGCACCTCCGGGCACACAGGTGCCAAATTTGTCGTATGGTTTAAAAGGTACTTACGTATTATCCGTGCCAGTTTTAAGCCAACTGCGCCAGGCATGGAGCATATATTACTAATTATAGTAACCCTTATATATTTTTTTCTTGCTACATGGTACATGCCTGGGAATAATCTACTTTTTTTAGTAGGGGTCATTTCTATACGTAGTCAGATTAACAAAATTAACTTTTTAGAATATGCTATATTATTTCCCATTTCTTGTATTATTTATTATTCTTTCTTATTTACTATGTTATTTACCGTTTATTAATTTTACTAAAATAATGTTATTTACTATTTTTAACAATGTTATAAATTTAATAAACATATATTACATTTTATTTATTTTATCTGGAGGCACGGCAGTGCCTCCGCCAAGTCGAGAGAGGACAGCCGTAAGCATACTTTTCTGGAAGCAACTCAGGGCACTTTTGACCCCCCCATATCTCCGCGCTGGAGTATCCCAAAAATTTTAAACTTCAATTATAGAGAGTATTTGGCCCACAGGACCAAAATTTAAAATTACAACTTTCTGTCTTTTCTAGTTCAGGCGATATATGAACTCAAACATTCGATTTTTTGTCACTTCTTACTCACTCGTTCACGCGTCATCAAAAAGATTGGGTAGATCCCGTAGCCCCAGAAACTTGACATTTGGAAAAAAGGTAGTGTTTAGGATACAAAGAAAGAAAAAATTATAAAATCCAGAAAATTCGAAAAAAAAACATTCGAAAATTCAACAAATTCCATCAAAATTGAAAATTGAAAATAATACGATCTTGTAGTCTTGGAAACTTAAGATTTGGTGTGAAGGTAGTGTTTAACATCCAGAAAAAGAAAACATCAAAAACACCAAAAAAATCGAAAGCAAAATTGAAAAAATCGAAGAAATTGAAAAAAACCGAAAATTTGAAGACAATCCGATTTTGTTGCGCTAGAAAATTCAAATTAGGAATAAAGGTAATATTTAGGATACAGAAAAAGGAAAATTAAAAAAATCCAGAAAATTCGAAAAAAAAATAAAAAAAATTCGAAAAAAATTGAAAAAATGAAAATAATTTGATACGATAACGCTCGTATTTATAAATTAATTTGGATGAAACTAATTGTGTGTATTAAGCTCACCAATGCCTCGACCGAGTTCGTTGGCCAGCTTGGTCTGGCATCTTGTTTCAAGATGGCGGCCACGGAAAATTTTAAAACTAAAATAAATATACAAAACAGTTAAAAAATCAAGTTTATTTTTTAATTAGGTGTTAGGACTTGATACAAGGATTCCAGAGCATTTTTTGTTTTACCTCTATCTTAAAAATTGGCTGAGATAGAGCAGTTTGAAATTCTAGGGTGGCTGACATTTTGAAACAAAACAGCACATTACAAAAAACCAACGATAAATTTATGGTCAATAATGGTCAAGCAGGTGCAATCCCGAATGAATACTCCGTGTTATTATAACTGTAACTTTGACTTCGAAATTTTGATACGTTGCATTTTCTATTTGTTGATATTTTTGAACTATGATTTACGCTAAGTGAAATGTTGTTGTTGAAGAGGGATTTTCCATGTAAATCCGAAACGTCCAATTTTAATATGTTTTTAATGTTTTATGAAAGTGTATTGTAATGTCTGTAATTTTAATGATTTTAATATAAATTTATAAGTTTTAGTGAACGCGATTTCTCGCAAATTATTTTCTTTCATTGTTGTAATCATTTTCCCAATCATACGCATAAAACTATATATTCATATCCATTAGCGCCAAATTGTCGCCAAACTTGGCGACAATTGGCGAAATCTCGCCAAATTTGGCGACAAAAATAAGTCTTCATAAATGAAGCCAACTTGGCTATAGCTCAATAATTTGGCGAATTTCTTATTCAAATTCAGTGTAAACGAATCTTTTGTAAACGGTTTCTTTGCATTTTAACTTGCTGTTTTCTAGTAATATTAGCTAAAATTTTAAAACGAAGATATAGGAAAGCTACCTTTTCCTGCCGGTACAGGCCGGAGGACTTTTTTATGAGTTGTCGGATGCAATCTATGTTTTGCATTAAATAAAGTAAAACATTGAAAAACAAATCCCACAGGATGGGGATAGTTTGTTTTAGATAGATTTTAAGATAATTGTCCTATCAGCTAGTACACCTTCCGTTATTGTTTTGTGTTATTTTCCCCGGATTATGCTTTTCTTTTCTTTTGTTTACGAATTTTGTAATAGAAAAGTTCTGCTATAGACTGGCTACGTTATAGACCTTTTTTTTTTAGGTAGCTTTCAATACAAAAAAGTATAAAGCTACCTATTGCAGCCGTTCGGAGGAAAGCAGTTCCGGAAAATTTCGATATATTTTCACCGATCATGACCCCCAGACCCCAAAACCACCCTCCGTTCAAATGTTGATTTATATATATATATATATATATATATATATATATATATATATATATATATATCTCCATATATATATATATATATCTGACCTATGTCATACGATAACGCTCGTATTTATAAATTAATTTTGATGAAACTAATTGTGTGTATTAAGATCACCAATGTCTCGACCGAGTTCGTTGGCCAGCTTGGTCCGCCATTTTGTTTCAAGATGGCGGCCAATTAAAAATTTAAAACTAAAATAAATATACAATAAAGTTAAAAATTCAAATTTATTTTTTAATTCAGTGTTAGGCCTTGAAACGAGGATTCCAGAGCATTTTTTGTTTTACCTCTATCTTAAAAAACGGCTGAGATAGAGCAGTTTGAAATTCTAGGGTGGCTGACATTTTGAAACAAGACAGCACATTACAAAAATTTTCATTGTTGTAATAATTTTCCCAATCAAACGCATAAAACTATATATTCATATCCGTTAGCGCCAAATTCTCGCCAAACTTGGCGACATTTGGCGAAATATCACCAAATTTGGCGACCAAAATAAGTCTTCATAAATGAAGCCAATTTGGCTATTGCTCAATAATTTGGTGAATTTCTTATTCAAATTCAGTATTAACGAATCTTTTGTAAACGTTTTATTTGCATTTTAAGTTGCTGAATTTCTTATTCAAATTCAGTATTAACGAATCTTTTGTAAACGTTTTATTTGCATTTTAAGTTGCTGTTTTCGTGTAACATTAGCTAAAATTTTAAAACGAAGATATAGGAAAGCTACCTTTTCCTCCCGGTACAGGCCGGAAGGACTTTTTATAGACAGGTTCATTTTCTTTCACAGGCTTTACTCTATTTAATTTATATATGAAATATTTGTTGTTAAAAGATGTTGGTCGCAGAAAAATTTTCACATCTCTCCCTCCCTCCCGACATTACTGGTTGGTTATGGCTTGATAGTCCTTTCTAAATAAAATCATGGTGATTCTAAGATTCTCTTGATTTATCTCTAAATTGAACATAAACGATCCTAAGAAAACGGATCAATGAATTACTATATTGGCATGAGGAAATTTAGTTGCAGAAAAATGGAGCATATAGCTAACATTAAGTCTAATAGGAAAACCACAGCCTTGGCAAGATCTCGAGGCACGGCAGTGCCTCCGCCAAGTCGAGAGAGGACACCCGTAAGCATACTTTTCTGGAAGCAACTCAGGGCACTTTTGACCCCCTCATATCTCCGCGCTGGAGTATCCCAAAAATTTGAAACTTCGTTTTTCTAGAGTATTTGGCACATAGGACCAAAATTTAAAATTACAACTTTCTGTCTTATCTAGTTCAGCCGATATGTGAACTCAAACATTCGATTTTTTGTCACTCACTCACTCACTCGTTCACGCGTCATCAAAAAGATTAGGTAGATCCCGTAGCCCTAGAAACTTGACATTTGGAAAAAAGGTAGTGTTTAGGATACAAAGAAAGGAAAAATTATAAAATCCGGAAAATTCGAAAAAAAAAACATTCGAAAATTCAACAAATTCCATCAAAATTGAAAATTGAAAATAATACGATCTTGTAGTCTTAGAAACTTAAGATTCGGTGTGAAGGTAGTGTTTAGTATCCAGAAAAAGAAAACATCAAAAACACCAAAAAAATCGAAAGCAAAATTGAAAAAATCGAAAAATCGAAAAAAAATCGAAAAATTTCAAATAATCCGATTTTGTTGCGCTAGAATCTTGGAATTCGGAATAAAGGTAGTATTTAGGATTCAAAATAAGGAAAAATTAAAAATTCCGGAAAATTCGAAAAAAAATACAAAAATTCGAAAAATTCGAAAAAAAATTGAAATAATTAAAATAATTTGATTTTTTAGCCTTAGAAACTTAAAATTCGCAGTAAAGATAGTGTTTAGGATTCAGAATAAGTTAAAATAAAAAACGCAATAAAATTCGAAATTAAAATCAAAAAATCGAAAAAATCGAAAAATAAGGAGAATTTGAAAATAATTCGATTTCATAGCGCTAGAAACTTGAAATTTGGAATAAAGGTAATATTTAAGATACTAAATAAGGAAAAATTAAAAAATATGGATAATTAAAAAAATACCCATAAATTAGTGCAGACGATATATGAACTCAAAATTTCGATTTTTTTGTCACTCACACACTCACTCACTCTCGCGTCATCAAAAAGATTGGGTAGATCCCGCAGCCACAGAAACTTAAAATTTGGAATAAAGCTAGTGTTTCGGATACAAAGAAAGGAAAAATTATAAAATCCGGAAAATTAAAAAAAAAAAACATTCGAAAAATTTAAAAAATCGAACAAAATTGAAAATTGAAAATAACACGATCTTGTTGTCTTAAAAACTTAAAATTTGGTGTGAAGGTAGTGTTTAGAATTCAGAAAAAGAAAACATCAAAAACACACAAAAAAAATTGAAAATAAAATCGAAAAATCGAAAAATTTCGAATAATCCAATTCTGTTGCGCTAGAAACTTGGAATTCGGTATAAAGGTAGTATTTAGGATGCAAAATAAGAAAAAATTAAAAAATCCAGAAAATTCGAAAAAAAAAATCAGAAATTCGAAAAATTCGAAAAAAAATGAAAAAAATTAAAATAATTTGATCTTTTGGCCTTAGAAACTTAAAATTCGCGGTAAAGATAGTGTTTAGGATTCAGAATAAGTTAAAATAAAAACGCAATAAAATTCGAAAATAAAATTTAAAAAATCGAAAGAAATCGAAAAATAAGGAAATTTTGAAAATAATTCGATTTCATAGCTCTAGAAACTTGAAAATTGGAAAAAAGGTAATATTTAAGATACTAAATAAGGAAACATTAAAAAATATGGATCATTAAAAAAAAAATAGAAAGAAAGAAAGAAAGAAAGAAAAAGAGAGAAATTGAAAATATCATGATCTCGTAGTCTTAGAAACTGAAAATTTGGTGTAAAGGTTAGTGTTTAGGATTCAGAAAAGAAAAAAATAAAAACACAACAAAAATTGAAAATAAAATCGAAAAATCGAAAAAAAAAACGAAAATTTGAAAATAATTCGATTTTGCTAGAAACTTAAAATTTAGAATAAAGGTAGTATTTAGGATACAAAAAAGAAATAAATAAAAAATCTGTAAAATTCGAAAAAAATCGAAAAATTGAGAAAAATTCGATTTTGTAGCTTTAGAACTTAAAATTCGGCGTAAACTTATTGTTTAGGATACAGAAAAAGGAAAAATTAAAACACAATAAATTCGAAAATAGAATAAAAAACTCGAAAAAGATCGGAAATTTCAAAATAATTTGATTTTGTAGCGCTAGAAACTTGAAATTTGTAATAAAGGATACAAAATAAGAAAAAATTAAAAAATCCAGAAAATTACAAAAATAATTCGAAAAAATCAAAAATTGAAAACAATTTTATCTTGTAGTCTTAGAAACTTAAAACTTGGTGTAAAGGTAGTATTTACTATTCAATAAAAGGAACAATTAAAATATTCGTTAAATTCGAAAATAAAATCGAAAAATCCAAATATCTTTAAGAAATCGAAAATTCGAAAACAATTTGATTTTGTACTGCTAGAAACATTAGTTTTAAGATAATTGTCCTATTAGCTAGTACAACGCCCCTAATTGGTTTATGTTATTTCCCCCGGATTATGGTTTTCTTTTCTTTCGTTTACGAATTTCGTTATAGAAAAGTTCCGCTATAGACTGGCTACGATATAGGCGATTTCTTTATAGACAGGTTTATTTTCTTTCACAGGTTGTACTCTATTTACTTCACATATGAAATATGGATTGTTAAATGATGTTAGCCCCACAAAAATTTTCACAGCTCCCCCTACCCTCCCGACATTACTGGCTGGTTATGGCTTGATAGTCCTTTCTAAATAAAATCATGGTGACTCTAAGATTCACTTGATTTATCTCTAAATTGAACCTAAATGATCCTAAGAAGACGGATCAAATAATTACTATATTGGCATGACAATCAGGTAACTTAGAATTAAAATAGAAAAATCAATAAATTTATAAAAAGTCGAAAATTTGAAAATAATTCGATTTTTTAGTCCTAGATGCTTGACATTTGGCAGAAAGGCAGGGTTTAGTACACAAAGTAAGGAAAAATTAAAAAATCCGTAAATAATAAAAAAAAAAGACTAAAAAAACGAAAAAAAAAACATCGAAAAAAGGAATATAGTTTGATTTATTGGAAATTTCCGGAAATTTTAATTTTGGCTTTCTTTTTATACTAAAAAGTTCTTTTATGTTAAATGTCAAGTACCTAGGGCTGCCAGTAATATCTCAGATGGATAGCACCTATCCTGGAAGCAATTGAGAGTACTTTTGACACTCCCCCTCCCATAAATTAGTGCTTGCCTAGGAACCTGAAATCTCTTTTTATCTACAGTACTTTGCAAACGAAACTAAAGCTTCAAATATTTTATACCTGTAAATAATAGGGACAGAGTGTGGGCTTAGCGAAAATCAGTGGATGATCTCCCAAAATCAAGAAAAGGAGGATTACTTACAAAAAGAAGTGAAATCTCATCAAAAAGTCACCTGTAAAAAAAGCAGCCAAGTCTCGTGACTCATTTACCGTAAAAAGTACTGAGATCGTATAAAGCCAAGTTTAACTATCTTATTAACTCTGAAATTTTCATTCACAAATCACTCCTAGTCTCTACATCTTTAGTTAAATATTATTTGGTGACTTGGCAATTACGCAGCACAGGGAAGTTATTACACATTACTATGTTATGGGATGGGATGGAATAATTTAATAGAGGCAAATTATATACGCACAGGGAAGTTATTACACCTTAATATGTTATAGTATTATTTGATTAAGACTAACTATATACATCACATTCTCGTGCTACGTAATTGCCAAGTCACAAAATAATAATTAACTAAAGATGTAGAGACTAGGAGTGATTTATGAATGAAAATTTCAGAGTTAATAAGATAGTTAAAATTGGCTTTATACGATCTCAGTACTTTTTACGGTAAATGAGTCACGAGACTTGGCTGCTTTTTTTACAGGTGACTTTTTGATGAGATATTAATTACCATTTTTAACAATGTTATTTGATAACGTTAAATTACTGTGTTTGAAAACATGATTGGCAACGGTAAACAAGATTGGTACTTGGCAACCATTTTTGGCGATCAATTTCCTGGCACGTAAGTACCGTTTAAAACACTATCTGACATATTATCTGTCTAATGTCGCATTCTCTAAAATACGCCAACTTGTGTGCAACCCGATTACGGAAAATTAAACTACGTGCACTTAAAAAAATGTAAATGTTAACGCATTCTTTTTTTTTTCTTTCTAATATTCCACAACTAAATTTCTAAGCGAAATTAAAACTTTACAAATAAATAATTAAAAAATTATCATTATTGTTTTAATGAAAAAAATAATTATATCGTATGATATTATGATAGGATTCATTTTCGTAATAAAATAAGTACATTTTAGGTTTAAATCCATATTTAGACCCTTTTTCCATTTAATATCTATTTTCCCGGAAACAAAAAAACTGTCAGTAGATTGTTGTGCTGTCCTCTTAACAACAACAAAAAAAAATTCTTATTTAACAAATTACAACAACCATTGGGAAAATGCAAAGGGATTGCGGGGCAGTGTTCGGACTCTACCATAACCATTACCTCGTACTATAAGACATTATTAATTTATCCACCCCTAAAATTTAGGGGGGGGCACCCTACTGTAACATAGCTTCCCTAAGCTAGCTATTCCCCCCACCTACTATATCTCGGCAGCAAGCGGTGTTACCGCCTCATCGACGCCACTACCTGCTGCTGACGCAGAAGTCCCATTCCTTATCTACTGACTTCCCGTTTGGTATCCGAATGTAGACTAAACCGAAAAATCCAAATATGATGCCAACTTTAGGTGTTAGCATTGACAATTTTCAAGTTTTGTACAATTTCTATTTGTAGACCATCCCCTAAGCAAAATTTATGTATTGCTTTAACTCTTGTTTAGATTGACGTCTGAGCTAAATGTTTTTTGAGGAAATTAAAGTTGAAGGCCACGTTTTTTGCTTTATAAGACGATTTCTCATCTCACGTTAATTTTGGAATTCGGCCTTTTTTTTTTTTTCCATATCTGATAATTTGCATCTATCCTATTTGTAACTTTAACATTTTTGTAACGATTTTATGCATTTCTCTTGCCTATTCAAAGAAAAATTCTTCTAAAGTTAGAGAATTTCGTTAAAAATTCTTCTAAAGTTACAGAATTTTGTTAAAAACGCTTAAAAAAATAAAGTGACGACGTCAAGAGGCCATTCTTGACCGACAACAACAACCAAATGGTTGATAAATAACACACAAATTTAACAGATATGTAATCGAACTATACGTGCTTAAACACTGAAGTAATCAGAATTAAAAAAAAACCCCATAAATAGTGAAAATATTTCGATTAACCACTGACATGCGGCTATTACAATAGTATATATATAAAAAAAAAAAAAAAAATCAAAGTAATTGGTGGGCAATCTAATAAAATATACTACATAAAAAAAAAATAATAACTATTCGAGTTTTCATTTAAAGATGATTTTTTACCCAAGTTCTCTATATCGGGCAATGTATTGCCTGTATCTTTAACCTGTGTAGTCAGAGTCGAATCGCCTAGTTATTGTAAAATTCAAATTTCCATTTTGAGATTTGATTTTATAATTTAACAAACTCAAAGACAGCATTGAACCGCGATACTTTTATCGATTTTTAAACAACTTTCAATTATTGTATAGGTATTTAGTAATAGTAGTATGTATAAAGTTACGAATACTTTAAAAATTATGAGTACATTTTTCCTTGTATACACAATGGTCGAAAACAAAAGCTTCTTTTTCTGAATTTGCTTAAAAAATTGACCTAATTTACATTAAACAAGGCATTTTTTGGAAGAATAAAATATTATATTTCTTTTTTTGTTATGTCTAAATAATATCATAAATAAGTAACGTTTGTCTTTTTGTTTGTTTGTAAGGGATAATGCCTGAAACTACCAACCGGATTGAAAAAATAAAAAATGGTAGTAAATTGCTGGTGACCATCGCTGTTCCAACATAGGCTATATTTTATGTCCGTACAATATCCCTCAAGAAGGTGCAGGAGTAAAAAAAACGTTCTAAAATTGAGATTTCTATGATATTATACTGGCAAACTTGAAATTGTATTTGGTGGTTACTTTCAAGTTGTACATGTCGCTAAGATCGATTTATAAAACGTTCGCAGTTTAAAAAGGGGGGGGGGGTGAAATGAGCGGAAAATGTTCTAAAAACGTTCGAATTTACCATGTTTGGAACTGTTAGGGCATAAAACTTGAAAATCCACATTGCTGTTATTTTTAAGACGTAAATACTCGCACCAGGGAAATTTCTAAAAAATTCGAAATGTAAAAAGGGGCAGGAAAAAAGTTCTAAAATTGAGGTCTCTGTGATATTGTTGGTGCTAAACACTTGAAATTTCGCATAATAATTACTTTTAGGATGTAAATGCTCACGAAGAAAGGTTTCTGAATTTTTTTTATTTAAAAAGGTGAAATGAATGGAACACGTTCTAAAATTGCGATTTGTTCGGAACTGTTAGGGCTAGAAACTTGAAATTTGATATGGCTGTTTATCTGGCTTGGCACTCGCAACCGAACAATTTCTAAAAAAATTTAACTGTAAAAGTGTGCAATAAAAAAAGTTCTATAATTCCGATTTCTGTGATACTGCTGGGGATTGCAAATTCTATCTAAAACTTGTTTCTTTAAATTTCCGATAAAAAAAAAAAAAAAAAGATATGAGCAGAAAGCGTTCTAAAAACGTTCTACATTCCCATTTATTAGAAATTGTTACGACTTGTAATGCATACAAAGAAACCTGGATTTTTTTTTCCGCCAAAACAATCAAAACACCTCATGCAATTTAAAATGCAACACAACGGATTGCTACGTAACTAGTAATTTATGAGATTCATTCATTCTTAATATTTTTTTAATAATGATTTCGCTTTAAAACTGTTTAAAAAATGATTATACTCTATATAAAATATATAAAACCAGTGGATGCGTGCGAGGATTTCGCACTGCATTCTTATAGTTTTAGCAATATCTAATATTTTTCAGATGCAGGTTTAAACTTCTAAAGAAAAATTAAGAATAAAAGTATCTGCAAACAACATTAGTCAAGACAGAATATCCTCTCATTTATTTCATCAAAGTGACAGTAAAAACTGATCGAAGACAGCAGAAGGCACGCACGAGGGAAAAAAATCTAACAATCGCATTTTAACTGCATCAGGGGATGAGGCCATCCACTTCGGGAAAAATAAGGGACAAAGAAAAAAATGAATACATATACAGTACAATTTAATTTATTATAACACAGCAAACATTTTCGGCTACACGTATAATACCACTGTTCCGATCGGTCGATGGTGTCTTTTACTTTTAAACATTTGAATTTGAATTTGGCCTTTTAATCACAAATATAAAATAAACACGTGCGGAGACGTCCCACTTTGTCTTTTTTGTACTATTTATTTTTATAAGCATTGTTGAGCCATTGTATAAGGCCATTTTATTTAAATGGCCATCATAATAAATGTGTCATCAAATATTTGAGAAAAACCTTTAATTTCATTTATGAAAACAATGCTGATTTAATTTTTAATTAACTGAAATTTTTAATTAAAAAACATGTTTTAAGGAAATGCGTGTATACTATGTTTGAAGTCGGTTCAAAAACCCTTCGAATGATACCTCATTCATTGTTGTACGTTTTGTAAATGCATAGAAAAAGGGATGTTGACAACAGAAATAATATATATGATTGTGTTTAAAATGGTGCAAAATGTATTATATTTCAAATCAAACCTAATTAAAGAATGTGACTATATGATCCAAATACATATTTCATGAAATTTTTCTAAACATAACCACCAATCTCTGAAAATAAATGGGTTAAATTTAAAACTTATATATTTTTTAATTGGTTAGGAAGATTATTGAAAGGAAGACCTTTGTTACCTTATAAAAAAAATTAATCAATTCTGGGAGTTTTATAAAAAACAGAATGCAAATGTCTACATTTTTAAATAAAAAAGTAAACGCATATATCCCAGATACGTGATAAAAAAAAAAAAAAAAAAAAAAAAAAAAAAAATTGTCATTATTCGAACTACAAACCATTACCAATAATCAATATCATCGCTGAATGGATGAAAAATTATATAAATTCCTGGCAGTCTCTTAGACGTTAACTTAGTGAGATTAATAGCTATAAAACGGAAACTAAAGCAGAATGAAAAAAAAACATAGATAATATATTCAAGATTTTGAAGATGATTTTTCTTTTATATCAATATCTGGAAAAATTTAAATAATTTTTTGTCACAGAATTTGCATTATTTTAAATTAATCATTTAAATGCTGTATTTGTGACAGCTGTTCACGTTTGCCATGATAAGAAGAATTGTATTCTTAAAAAAATAATTAACTATTGACTTTTTCCGCTTCAAATATATTTTATGCTTATAATGCTGAAAGTATTAGTTTAAGAATGTAAAACGTACCAGCATATTAACAGAATAAATTTAAAATGTGATATTTAATACTACAATTTGTTAAGAAATGAATATGACGATATATAAAACAATTATCTTAAAAAAATAAGTATAAAACTTCATTTTAAAAACAATGTGTCTAAATACAAATTTTACGAAAGCTCAATATGCCTACACTGTACAAAAAGACAAATGTTTCTTAATTTACGAGAACGATTAAGAGCCTACATCAGTCATGCGAAAAAACGCGCAAGCTAATGTTAATTCTATGGGAATGTTCTTGGCAGATTTCTCGCTAGCTGAGGGCGATCTCCAACGTTGATAGTTTTTACTTTTTTGATTTGGGTTTCAGATTTTTTATATTTATATTTTTTATGTACTTTTACTTTCAGAACCGATTCCAACTGGTTCCAAAATTGAAAATGTCCGCTTATAAAAAAAAACTGTAATCAAAATCAAAAAAGTAAAAACAAAAACGTTAGAGATCGACCTCAGCTATCCTATGCAAAAACAAAATCATTTAAAAACATTAAAATGCGAGCGTGAATTCTGTCAAGAACATTTCCTATAGACTTAACATTAGCTTGAGCGTTTCTTCGCGTGACTAGTGTAGGCTTTTAAGAAGAAAAGTGTAGGACACATGTATTATTATACGATTTATTTTGAAACCAGCTAATCTTTCTAAAATTAAATTATGCTAATAAGTAGCCTAAAAGTGCTATTGCACGAGGCGTCAAAGTAGGCGCTGCTTACAGGCGACAATGCATGGGTTCAAAAGAGTTGCTCGAAAACAATAAACTTTTTTTGCTGGGAACAATTTTGTCGCTCGTAAACGGGCGATATCGCCACTTACAGCCAGTCAAATGCTCAGGAAACTGACGTCACGTTTTGACTCTCATTCCTTGAGTTCGTTTCGTATCAACATGGCATCCACAAAAATAATTCTTTCTTGAAACCAGCAAGGTCGATTGATATGGTTAGCCTTTTTATTGAACTAATACAGCACAACAGAGTCCTGTTGGATCAATGGCATTCTGATTACCACAAAAAAGTCAACAGAAATATGATGGTCTGTGATATACGTCACCAGCTAGAATAGGTGTGAAGCAGATGGCATCAAAATTAGCGTTTATAAATAGGGAATAAGGTAGAATGTGGCAATCAAAATTAAGATGATACTTGGTGCAGTACCATATAGATAAAACAACGTTTTATGTGCCAGAACTCTAACTATTACAGACTACTTTAGGTAACATTCAACGTGCCATTATCAGTGGAAAAATGATGGAATTTTGTTCATATAATAGAGAAGAAAAGCGAATTTGGGGGTTCTGTTTACTGATTAATATATATATATATATATATAGAGAGAGAGAGAGAGAGAAGAAATTACAGTGAACAACCAATAAGAAATTAGATACTAAAAGGAACTGGTAATATCGAAATTTTAGTAGGATTTAAGAAAAGAGGTTTTTATATAATATTTCCAACAACACACACGGGTTATCGTGATAGTGTAATAAAAAGCATAAATTGACTTCAGTCTTTCAGCAGAAAAATTTACACTCGCATATCTTGAAGCAGTATTTTCATTAAATGATTCAAAAAGTTATAAAAAAAATTACAATAAACCTTGACATTTTAAAAGCTTTTCAATATTCTATCGGACTGTACTTATTTCAGAACCCCCACCACAATTTGACAGCCCAGTACTAAACATTGAGTATAATAAAATGAAGTTTACAGAAATTTTTTATTGTTGCCTGATGTTATTACTATACATGAAATGTAGTTTTCTCTGAGAATGTATGATAAGTGAGTAAATTAGGTACTAGAGTTTTTAAACTGTTTTCGATATCTGGACATTAAAAAATATTGGTTAGAAAATCCCAACCAATCAAACTAGACATCTACCTATGAGCTGGATTAAGCCCGTTACTTCCAATTTGGCTGTTAATTTTATTTAATTAAAATAAGCAAATCGTGATCGAAGTTCTAACTGGATTGAGGGAGTAAATCTAAGCATAAACTTTGCAAGTAACAGAATCTCGTAAACAGAACGTCGTGAAAGTTTGAGGAGAATATAAACTTTTAACACTCTGACCGCCGAGCAAAAGGTCGAAATTGTAATGTTGTTTAATCTGTAATTTTTTTAAAATGCTGACAAAAAAGATTTTTCAAACTTGATATAAAAAAATTAATTACATTTATGAATATAATTCTTGGGAGTAGTAATTATCTACAAAAAATAACTTTTCAAAAGTAAAAAAAAAAAAAAAAAAAAAAAAAAAAAAAAAAACGAAAGTTGTGGCTAAAAATGGTGTGATATCAAATTTCCAAGCTTTTATTATAGTAATTATTTAACTTTTTTCCATTAAAGAAGTTATCATATATATAAGTCGAGTGCTACGGATATCTTAATAGAAATCGTTTTCTCCTGCACTAAATACATCCTAACGTGTTTCTGAAAATTCAATTTTTTTTTCAAATTATGCATGATGGGCTTGGCGGCTATCTTTCCATATTATACACAAAATTCTAAGCATCCGTATCCGTAGTTAAAAATAGTAAAAAGGGGAAAATTGTAAAAGTTGTCGTAAGTTCAAAATTGTAACTTAAGCAAATATTTTATTCGTTTCGTTTTCGTTTTCGGTTATCAAAATATTAGTCTTCCTCAATTTGTCTGTTCGTAGTTAAAATCCGAAGTTCGACATTGTTATAAACATATTATATTGCAAACACATTACGCTTTTACTTTAGAAATTTGAGGGCTTAGAAATATGGAAAGATGGCCGCCAAGCCCATCATGCATAATTTGAAAAAAAATTGAATTTTCAGAAACACGTTAGGATGTATTTAGTACAGGAAAAAACGATTTCTATTAACATATCCGTAGTACTCGACTTATATATATGATAACTTCTTTAATGGAAAAAAGTTAAATAAGTACTATAATAAAAGCTTGGAAATTTGATATCACACCATTTTTAGGCACAACTTTCGTTTTTTTTTTTTTTTTTTTTTTTTTTTTTTTTTTTTTTAAACTTGGCAGTTTTATTACTTTTGAAAAGTTATTTTTTGTAGATATAATTTCTTTTTTTTTTAAATAGATTATACATAATTTGAATAATCTACTCTATGAAATTAACATGAGAATGTTATGTAAAATTACATTTTACTTTCAGTTATTGTTTAAAGGGTTAACTAGAAATAGCAGTAGATTTTTCAATTAAACTAATTACACCCTTAAAAACAACATATTAAATGTGACTTGTTATAATACTTGTTATCCTTCGTTAAAAAATATCACTGCCTAATCCATGAGATGAGTAAAAATGGAATCTGTACATAGCGCGTCAGCGCTGCTTTTGAAATCAAACGTGATATCATGCTCTTTTATTATTAGCGTTAAATCACATTAATTGGCGAATCTTTATAAAATGTAGTTAATGGTGAAAAGTAACAAAATATCTTAGCAATTTCTTAAATTTACATTAATTTATACAATTAAACAATGTACTCATACAATAAATTTAAATGGAAACTTCACTTCTAAAACAAAACAATTTAACAACTGAATTCCATTAATTTATAGAAAAATGATGTCAAAGAATTCTCAGCCTGCGAACGAAATGCTTATCCTTTACCATGGTTTTAGAGAAATCAATTAATCGCATTTAATTCCTTTTCGAAAAGTTTTTTTACGTTTGGAAATAAATTTTAAATGCCGATAACTCTTAAAGTATACATTTTAGAGAAGTGATACCTCTTCTCTCAAAAATTATTTTATTTTTAAAGATCTTTCTAAAAATGTAAATTTTATGAAGTTATGTATATATTAAAGCATGAACACTACGTCTGATTACTTTATTATAAGAACACACATTTTATGAGACAGTTAAATGCACCAAACCAACATGAGCGAAAAACTGACCTGCGCCAGGTATCGAACCTGGGACCTTCAGCGTGCCGTGCTAACGCTTCGCCACTAAGCCACCCAGATCGATACTTTAAACCGGTAATTTCTCATTCTTATTCCTGTTGGAAACAGTCATCGGCCACAATTCGCAGTCACATTTAATTGTCTTATAAAATGTGCGTTCTTTTAATTATGAAGTTCTATTTTTTAAAAATATCTTTAGAAAAAATGGCTGACTTGCAGATGAAATTTGATGTGATTAACCCGTAACTGATTTGTGCTATTATAATACAGATGGTACACGGTTGTTGGCAGAGTTTTATCTCTGTTTTGGCATAATTTTTTAGTTGCCAAGTTAATTAACAGTTTTTTTCTAACTAAGGATAGAAATTTATTTATTTTTTCACTGGATTTTATAAAAGCACGTAGATTAGGTTATTACTTGTCCAAAAGTGCAATCCTTTTTCATTTCTGCCCTATATTTTTGTCTGTAGTTTGTTTGAAAAAAAAAAGTTTGACGAAGAAAAAAGTGATCATTTTAAGTAACTCGACGTTTTTAACAAAAAATCTATATCTCTGTTTATAAATCACTTATGAAGATGATTTAGTCTCAAATTGAAGAATTTTTTCATTAGATTCTTTTAGTTTTCGTTTTTTTTCTGTGACGCTTGGTTCATTTGATATCTGATATTTTAATCTGGCATGTTTGTCGATTTAACATTGCGAAGTTTCTTCCTGTAAGTAAGCAGTAGCGGTTTGTAGACCAGTTCTTGGCGTTGTTTGTTTGGCGTATTTTTTTTATAGCTTGGCTTGGCAGAGCGACCGCCCTACTTTATTACTCAATGTTTTAAAACTGCATTATATCTGTAGAGTTATATTAATTTAAATAATGCTTTGATTGTAGAGAAACCTGCAGCATAGTGAACGAATATTTCAGTCCACGGCACTGAGAAGTTTAATTGGTTAATTAAATAATTAATTAGTATACTTACACCAATCCAGTAAACCCGAATTAAAACCAACCATAGCCATATGATTCATAAAGAAAACTGACACGTAATTAAACTTAACAATAAAAAGGTTTATTTACATAATTACAGGTACATTAAAGGAAAAAAAGAAATTAAACATTAAAATTAGCTAAGCTACAATATAGCTGATTTCATCAATCCTTTGATCTAGGACATTAATAAATTATCCCAACTGGAGATTATTAGCAGGTAATTGCATTTTTGACATTTTATATATGTTTAATTAACAACAATATTTGTTGTATTACTTTCAGTTACATAAATAATTGCTTAATTAGCAACAACTCTCTTGTTTTAGGACAAGAGCTATTTCCATTATCTGTCTATCTAATTTGTTTCAACATTTTTATCTAAGGAGTAAAAAGGAAAAGATGCCTCTACTTAAAAAAAAAACATTGGCACCCAATTATTTCTCTACCCTCGCTCTTTCCCTACATAATATTGTTTTTCTCAAACAAATATAAATATCAAAATATGTCATAAAAATTGTAGCGTTATATATAAAAGACAAAACCAATAAATATAAAAATAAAATATATTTTATTAATAAATTCAAGGAAAGTAAATTAAAGGAATTCACTTTCTTGCGTTTTTACCGCCGCGCGCCAGTACACAAAACATTTAAAATTTTCTTTAAAAGACTTTTTTTAACTTTCCAATTTAATAACTTTTTGAAAGTGCACATCTTCAAAAATTAAGATGTAAGTCATAAACACACTATCTCTCATTAGTTCTTGTAAAAATCATTTAAAGGATTAAAAAAAAAAAAAAAAAAAAATGTTATTTTAAACGATCAACATATAGTTCTTTTCTTCATTTCTTCTCTTTTCTAAAAATAAAAATAAAGTATTAAAGATTAATAAGGTTTTCGAAGTATTATCCAAAATTATAACAATACATTTTGTTGACGTAACACATTTTTGGCGAAGTAGGTATTCTCTAATGCGTCTATGTATTGTTTCCTTTGAGACATTGACACCGATTTTATTTTTAATTTGTCCTACGGACATATTTTGTTTTCACACCAGTCTTTCATTTTTTCGATCAGTCTGAACACTTGTTACACGTGGCCGCCCGCTCTTGGTTTTCGGTCGAAATTGTTATACTTTCAGCACGTACTTAATATATTCACTACTTTTAAAGTTTTAATATTCTAGAAATTTCAATAAAGGGATTATCTTTCGATTTCAACTTAAAAATCTTGAACATTTCCTCTTTTGTGAAATCCGGAGTATTCGGTATTTTAAATAACCAACGAAATTGAATATTCGCTTTTATACTACTCAGGGGTGCTTCGAAACTTCGGTTGGTTAAAACTGGTCCCGCATTTGTTAACATTTACAGAATGCGCCTAAGATTTTGAGACAGAGATTTTGTAACAAAAAAAAGGGGGGGGTCCTTTTTAGATAAATAGTGATGATATAATCATTATAATATCTCTACTATGTTTAATCTCCATCACATTTTCAATATTTATCATGAAATTATTCCATATACTTCTCTTTCCAAATTTATTATCATAGTTTAGTGTGTGAAAAACCATACTTTTGAGACAGTCTGTATACAACAGGCTAGCATTTGCTAAAATAAATTGTAATACCTTTAATTTATGCGATAATGGTAGGCTAAACATACAGCGTGTCCGAGAAAGGTCTTTAACATTTTAAACATTAATAACAAAAATACTGACAGGTGAAATGGAATGCAGTTTTTTGCAAAAGAATGAAGAAATCTAAGAGTTTTTTCTGGTATCAATTGTACGAAGTATGAAATGACAAATCATGAAATCATGAAAACAAACTCATCAATCCTCACTGTTACACTGCAAATGTTAAAAAACACTGGGAGGGGAATCGAGTACAGGCTCGACATTCTTTGTTCTACTAATGGAGCTCACGTACATTGAAGGTACTGTAAAAAAAAAAAAAAAACCTTAGATTTCTTTATTCTTTTGCAGCAAACTGCATTTCATTTCACCTGTTAGTATTTTTGTTGTTAATGTTTAGAATGATAAAGACTTTTCTCGGACACGCTATATATTAAGGATACTTATATAAAACTGTGTCAAGTTGTTGGTAGAAAGAGAGTAATTTTTGTTTCAAAAAATTTCGCCAGAGCTCAACAACAATTCTAGACTATCTAATCTAGTGATATACAGGGTGTCCGAAAAGTCTTTCCTTCAATGATTACAAATTTTATTCATTTCCGCAGTATAGATAGACATGTGAAACTAGTGCAAAAATGTTGGAAAACTACCAAGTTTTTTCGTTGCAGGTTTCCGTAACGTGGCTGTAGTGTAGCAGTGTCAGTATCCAGAAAACTGGACTACGTTCCGAGAACTGGCCTACCTAAGCTGTTTTTTTTACATTGCATTTATTTATTTTTTCTTTGGAAAAGAAAGTCCAAGAGGAATCCAAGAGGAATTCCATGAACTAATTCACGAAACTTATTTAACAAGGAAATATAAATGTCATCAATAGGATGTTAATTAATTATATAGAATCCTGATGTGCTTGTTAGAAGCTACTCGGCAAATCATAAGAGACGGTAGTCTCTTGAGTGACGCAGCGAAAAACCGAAAACCGTAAGCCCAAAACCGAAGATTCCGTCACTCTCATATATACAGCTAGCAGGACATCAAAGGAAAATCGAAACGCCGACATTTAATATCTCAGTAAATATGAGGCATACTGTTTCGATTTTTTCACATTAGTCTTATATCTATGGCCTAACTCTATCCTGAAATTTATAGATTTCTACATGCAGTAGATTTTGAGATCTGGAAACCAATTTTTAAGCGAAAATGGAAAATGTAATGGTGTAATGGGCACAGAGGTGTTATCTCGAAAATGGATCGAACGATTTTTTTTAAATTAATATATTATATTAATCGCTTTTAGATGAAGAGAGTAAGATTTTGAGCTAACGTAGGAAAACTCTTGTTTTTTATATAATCCAGCTTCAAAATCGGACTCTTTTCTTATGATTTTTCTGGTAGACTAACATTAAAGATTTTCGGCCTTTTCACCCTTTTTTATTCCTGCGCGAACCGGATGTTCATGGGTATCACGGTTAAAGGCGATTTCGCAATCATATGTGGCTGAAGAACTATTTAGATTTTTTTTTTTTTTAAATATGAAAACAGTTTATTATACATTCCAAAATATGTATTAAATTAAATTATGGTTAAATTTTCTTCTTTCTTGTTCGGATGCAAATAATTCATATTTTTAATCTGCATTTGGTAGAAAAATGAATTATCTTTAATTTTAAAAACGAGAAATTCGTAATTACATGTATAAAATTAGATTGTATTTATTATTGGTATTTATGATTTCAAAATTTTTAATAAGAAATTGTTTTTTTTTTTGCTAGTATACAGTGGGCAAAGTCTCTAGCCATGCCAACCAACCAATTGGTTGATTATCTGACTGATAGTTTAGCCACAGCCACAGTAGTTTAGCTTTGGCTTAGCTGTTATTACTTATTATTAGTTTGTCTTTGGCTTGGCTCTTATTTATTAGTTTGTCTCGACAGCTAAAATTTCACATTTTATAATTTTTATATCAATACTTCAGGTAAGAATGCTTTTTAACTTGATTATTTCCTGTATTTATAATAATTTTTTGTTACTAACATTCTTATGTTTTAATGCGTGCAAAATTTAAGATTGGCGAGAAAGCTGTGTGAAACTGCTAATCTATTTTATTAATATAGTATTATTGATCAATAATACCGCACAGATGTCATATATATACGCACCACGTTGGTGCGATTTTTTTCCTCCGCCGGCGAAAACTTTTTTTTTAAATATTAGTTACAAATAGCATGCAATAATAGCACGTGGATTTTTTTTATTTCAATATAAAAATAAAATAGCGTAACTAATGAAATAGTTTCTATTATTAAAAAAATAAATAAAATAAATAATTGATAGTTTGATGTAAATAAATATTGATATACATAAAAAAAATATCAGTTTATTTGTTTGTTTTATTAAGAATAAAGTTTACATATTTATATTTTGCTCTGTCAAGGGTCGATCCAGGTAAAATTTGGGGAAAAATCAATTTAATAAAACGGACCTCTTCACAAAAATCAATTTGATAAAATGGGCCTCTCCACAAAATTCTTTTTACTAAAATAGTTCCTTTCACAAAAGTCTATTCCATAAAAACTTACTATTTATTAAATATTTATTATTTTGTGATGTTTTAAAATGTGTAATTTGTAAACAAACAAGTTCACTTGAGAGGAAAATTTCAGCAAAGTGATTGTAAATGTAAAAAGTTTTTGTTAATAAGTACTTTGTTCTAATTTGAGTAACTGAATTTCAACTTTTGTTACAAAATGTTATTTTTCACTAAAATATAATAAATTTCACAAAAGTAACCTTTACTTTTCACAAAATGGGCCCCAAGAAAAATAACTGAACAGATGTGTTACACTCACGCTAAAATGTAAACAAAAGATTGGCGACTGTTTGGATGGCACGATTTCCAAGACTGCGCCAAGCTACTAAATACAAGCTTAATAGCCAGGTAGCCATAAAAGAAAAAACAGTCCCCAAAGTTTGGAGACTTTTTTCTTTTTTTTAACCGATTAATTATTTTTATTTTTTTAGCGTGAGTGTAAAGCATGCATCGACCCTTGGCTGTCCTCTTAAAAAAATAAAAAATAAACGCTTTTAAATAAATGTTTCCTAAAAAAACCCACCCTATTACTACATAAAATATTTTACTAAAGTTTGTTTTGTTCTGTTTTTCCGCACCATTTCCAATAATAAAAACAGTTAAAAATACCTAAGGCGTGCTTATTTAGTTTTAAAACAAATTAACAATTGCAGAATTCTGACAAAACAGAGCTTCATTTTTACAGATTTTGTTATATAAGAATTTTAGAATGACCTACATAAATTATTTTTTATGCTAAACCATTAATATGTACTAAAATGTTCCATTTTCAATACAAAATTCAGTACAATCATCATTAAATATATCACTTGCAATAAGCCTGTATTATGCATTGAAATGTATTTATTTCAATAAATTGATTTATCTTTTGTGCCATGCTGTCGAAAATTCAAAGAAAAATTTATGTAAATGGGTTTTTTTTTTGCATCATACTATCCATTTGCATACATTTCACTTAGTTTGGATACTATGATGCAAAATAAACCTTTACATAAATTTTTCTTTCAATTTTCGACAGCATGGCACAAAAGATAAAACAATTTATTGAAATAAATAACCTTTTAGTAGCTTTTTCGCCAATCTTAAATTTTGCACCCATTAAAACATAAGAATGTTAGTAACAAAAAAATATTATAAATACAGGAAATAATCAAGTTAAAAAGCATTCTTACCTGAAGTATTGCAATAAAAATTATGAAATGTGAAATATAAAAATTTAGCAGTCAAGACAAACTAATAAGAGGCAAGCCAAAGCTAAACTATATGAATAAGTGATATAAGCATAAGCAGATCCATAAGCAACCGATTGGTTGGTTGGCATGGCTAGAGACTTTGCCCACTGTATACTAGCAAAAAAACAATTTCTTATTAAAAATTTTGAAATCATAAATACCAATAATAAATACCAATCGAATTTTATACATGTAATTACGAATTTCTCGTTTTTAAAATTAAAGATAATTCATTTTTCGACCAAATGCAGATTAAAAAGTCCTTGCTGCCTGTACCGGGAGGAAAAGGTAGCTTTCCTATATCTTCGTTTAAAAATTTGAACTAATGTTACACGAACACAGCAAGTTAAAATGCAAAGACTTATAGAATGTTAGACTTATAGACTGTTTACAAAAGATTCGTTAATACTGAATTTGAATAAGAAATTCGCCAAATTATTGAGCTATAGCAAAGTTTGCTTCATTTATGAAGACTTATTTTGGTCGCCAAATTTGGCGATATTTCGCCAAATATCACCAAGTTTGGCGAGAATTTGGCGCTAACGGATATGAATATATAGTTTTATGCGTATGATTGGGAGAATTATTACAACAATGAAATTTTTTGTAATGTGCTGTCTTGTTTCAAAATGTCAGTCACCCTAGAATTTCAAACTGCTCTATCTCGGCCATGTTTTAAGATAGAGGTAAACCAAAAATTGCTCTGGAATCCTCGTATCAAGGTCTAACACTTAATTAAAAAATAAATTTGAATTTTTAATTTTTATGTATATTTATTTTAGTTTTAAATTTTTAAATGGCCGCCATCTTGAAACAAAATGGCGGACCAAGCTGGTCAACGAACTCGGTCGAGACATTGGTTAGCTTTAATACACACAATTATTTTGATCAAAATCGATTCATAAATACGGGCGTTATCGTATGACATAAGTCAGATATATATATATATATATATATGGATATATATATATATATATATATATATATATATAAATCAACATTTGAACGGAGGGTGGTTTTGGGGTCTGGGGGTCATGATCGGTGAAAATATATAAATATTTTCCGGAACTGCTTTCCTCCGAACGGCTGCAATAGGTAGCTTTATACTTTTTTGTATTGAAAGCTACCTAAAATATGAATTGTTTGCATCCGAACAAGAAAGAAAATAAGGAGACTCATAAGGTTAGACCCCTTGACTCATATTACCTTTATTTTTAACCTCATCGACAAAATTAATACTTTTTATGTACCGGATTGACAATACATTTTTTTATCGCCCGATAGACAAAATTCTTGATTTGTATGCACCCGTTTGATGAAATTTGGTTTTTTTACGTGCAAACTTAACGAAATTAATGTTTTTTCATGCCCGATCAACGAATTTTTTTTTTATGCAAGCGTTTGATGAAATTTGCGTTTTTCATTTGCTAATAAATGAAATTCATGATTTTTACCGGCCTGTTTGATGAAATTTATAATATTTTCTCCCCCTATCGAGAAAATTCATGTTTTTTTCTGTGCCGATCGATGAAATTCATGATTTTTGCACATTGATCTACGAAATTCCTGATTTTTATGCTGCAAAATAATGAAATTTGCAATTTTTTCAGAGACTAAGTGGTATCTAATGCAGTTTAATTCATTCGACTCGACAATTTTTACGCGCTTCATCGACAAAATTCATACTTTTTACGTGCCGGATTGACAAAAAATTTTTTTATCACCCGATTGTCAAAATTCTTGATTTTTATGCACCCATTTGATGAAAGTGATTTTTACGTGCAAACTTGACTAAATTAATGTTTTTTCATGCGCTAATAAATGAAATTAATGATTTTTACCCGCCTGTTTGACGAAATTTATAATCTTTTCTCCCCCTATCGAGAAAGTTCATGTTTTTTCTGTGCCGATCGATGAAATTCATGATTTTTGCACATTGATCAACAAAATTCATGATTTTTATGCTGCAAAATAATGAAATTTGCAATTTTTTCAGAGACTAATTGGTATCTAATGCAGTTTAATTCATTCGACTTGACAATTTTTACACACCTCATCGACAAAATTCATACTTTTTAATGGGCCGGATTGACAAAAAAAAATTTTATCACTCGATTTCCAAAATTCTTGATTTTTATGCACCCGTTTGATGAAATTTGTGATTTTTACGTGCAAACTTCACGAAATTAATGACTTTTTCATACCCGATCATAGAATTTTTTGATTTTCATAACGACCGTTTGATGAATTTTGCGATTTTCATGTGCTAATAAATGAAATTCATGATTTTTACCCGCCTGTTCGACGAAATTTATGATCTTTTCGCCCCCTATCGACAAAATACATGTTTTTTCTGTGCCGATCGATGAAATTCATGATTTTTACGCTGCCAAATGACAAAATTTGCAATTTTTTCCGAGATTAATTGGTATCTAATACAGTTTAATTTATTCGACTCGACATCGACAGGATATATTGATTTTAGTTTCAAAATTCACCACCAGGGGCCGCTTTCCTCTCTCGGGTTCTATGTGCCCAATCACCACACAGTATGGCTTATTCGACTTGAAATCCACAGCCTCAAAGATTTCAGCTATGTCTGCATAGTACAGAGTGCGCCCCCCTGATGGTGGAAGATGGAACTAACGGATTTTGCAGCTAACTCGAGTTCTATGGGTCCGATCACAATGCAGTTTGGTTCGACTCAGCATCGACAGGATATATAGATTTTAATTCCAAGTTTCACTACCAGGGGGCGCTTTCCTATCTCGGGTTCTATGGACCCGATCACGACGAGGTATGGCTCATTCGACTCCAAATGGATAGCCTCAAAGATTTCAGCTATGTTTGTATAGAACAGAGTGCGCCCTCTAGTGGTGGACGATGGAACTAACGGATTTTGTAGCTAACTCGAGTTCTATGGGTCCCATCACAATGTAGTTTGATTCATCGACAGGATTTATCGATTTTAGTTCCAAAATTCACCACCAGTGGGCGCTTTCCTTTCTTGGGTACTATGGGCCCAATCACGACGAGGTATGGCTCATTCGACTCTAAATCGACAGCCTCAAAGATTTCAGCTATGTTTGTATAGAACAGAGTGCGTCCCCTGGTGGTGGAAGATGGAACTAACGATTTTTGTAGCTATGGGTCCCATCACAATGCAGTTTAATTTATTCAACTCGGCATCGACAGGATATATCGATTTTAATTCCAAATTTCACCACCAGCGGGCGCTTTCCTATCTCGGATTCTATGGGCCCGATCACGACGAGGTATGGCTTATTCGACTCGAAATCGACAGCCTCAAACATTTGAGCTATGTTTGTATATAACAGAGTGCGCCCTCTAGTGGTGGAAAGTGGAACTAACAGATTTTGTAGCTAACTCTATTTCTATAGGTCCCATCACAATGTAGTTTGATTCATCGACAGAATATATCGATTTTAGTTCCAAGTTTCACCACCAGGGGGCGCTTTCCTATCGGGTTCTATGGGACCGATCACGACGAGGTATGGCTCATTCGACTCCAAATCGACAGCCTCAAAGATTTCAGCTATGTTTGTATAGAACAGAGTGCGCCCCCTGGCGGTGGAAGATGGAACTAACGGATTTTGTAGCTATGTGCCCCATCACAATACAGTTTAATTTATTCGACTCGGCATCGACAGGATATATCGATTTTAATTCCAAATTTCACCACCAGCGGGCGCTTTCCTATCTCGGATTCTATGGGCCCGATCACGACGAGGTATGGCTTATTCGACTCGAAATCGACAGCCTCAAACATTTGAGCTATGTTTGTATAGAACAGAGTGCGCCCTCTAGTGGTGGAAGGTGGAACTAACAGATTTTGTAGCTAACTCTATTTCTATAGGTCCCATCACAATGTAGTTTGATTCATCGACAGGATATATCGATTTTAGTTCCAAGTTTCACCACCAGGGGGCGCTTTCCTATCAGGTTCTATGGGACCGATCACGACGAGGTATGGCTCATTCGACTCCAAATCGACAGCCTCAAAGATTTCAGCTATGTTTGTATAGAACAGAGTGCCCCCCCTGGCGGTGGAAGATGGAACAATCAGGTTTTGCCATGCATTTTCATACTTCTAATTGTGTTACTCTCTCGCTGTATAATTTAAAAGTTGAGTCTTGGATTCCTCTCCCTGGGCCACCACCCTCATATTTTTATTGGGGTCCAAGGGGTCTTTTTTAGCATTTCTTTAAAATTTTATTCTAATGATTAATTTATACCCTATGCTTAATTTTGACTAATTGACATTTTCATCAATAACCTTTAAAAAGTAATGATATCAGTACAAAAACCCTTAACGGGTTAAAAGTTGTGACGCAGCACTTTGTTTTGGCTCTATAAATTTTAAATATGGGCCTTAAAAGTAATGATATCAAATTTAAGTGACGCTATGTTAATAATTTTTTTTTTAATCATAATTTTCTTTTTAGTTTTATTTATATTCACAGGTGCAATTATTATCTTAATATGAAAAAAATATATAGAACTTATTCGCTGATGCTTTTTCATTCACATCTCTCATGAATTCAAAATATGGGTTTTAAAAGAAATGATATCAAAATTTGACTGACACCTTGACGTGAATTTAATAGGACTCTTTTAAAATTCAATTAAAATTATTTTTGGTTTGTCTTCTAAAGTATATTTACACATACAAACAATACTTTTAATTTTTCAATACACTTTTAAATATATTACTTTCACTGAGCCTATATTATGTATTGAAATGTATTTATTTCAATAAATTGATTTATCTTCTGTGCCACGCTATCCAAAATCATAAGTAAAATTTATGTAAATGATTATTTTGCGTCATATTATCCACTTGCATACATTTCCCTTTGTTTGGATACTATGACGCAAAATAATCATTTACATAAATTTTACTTATGATTTTGGATAGCGTGGCACAGAAGATAAATCAATTTATTGAAATAAATACATTTCAATACATAATATAGGCTCAGTGAAAGTAATATATTTAAAAGTTTATTGAAAAATTAAAAGTATTGTTTGTATGTGTAAATATACTTTAGAAGACAAACCAAAAATAATTTTAATTGAATTTTAAAAGAGTCCTATTAAATTCACGTCAAGGTGTCACTCAAATTTTGATATCATTTCTTTTAAAACCCATATTTTGAATTCATGAGAGATGTGAATGAAAAAGCATCAGCGAATAAGTTCTATATATTTTTTTCATATTAAGATAATAATTGCACCTGTGAATATAAATAAAACTAAAAAGAAAATTATGATTAAAAAAAATATATTAACATAGCGTCACTTAAATTTGATATCATTACTTTTAAGACCCATATTTAAAATTTATAGAGCCAAAACAAAGTGCTGCGTCACAACTTTTAACCCGTTAAGGGTTTTTGTACTGATTGAGAATACAGCTATATGGGATAAATATATCAGAAATATATTCAGGAAATATAAAAAAGGTGTTTAATGGAATATATGTGCCTTCGGTTAAGCTACTCCCAGGAATAACATTAGTATCATTGGTGCGTTTTCATGAATGAAGAATTAACAAAATTTTTACCAAATAAAAGGGGACTCAAAATTATACGGTGCTTCTCCTAGATTCAAAGGTAAATCGGGTCCTGCAGATGCCAATAGGGTTCCGTGATACCAGGAGACACACTGACCTTTTTCTTGATTTGTGAACATTTCCAGTTTACTGGACACACTGTAATATATTGATGATATTATCACTGAATTACACTGTAACACTAAGCCACGTTACGGGAACTTGCAACAAAAACATTGGCTAGTTTTCCAACATTTTGACACCAGTTTCACATGTCTATCTTATATATAGCGGATATGAATGAATTTTGTAATCAGGGAAAGACTTTTCGGGTATCCTGTATTATTGAAGCACAAGAGAGGGAGATGTAAAATATGGTCTTAAAAATTTGTTTTGAAAAGTACATATTAATCCTAGCACCTCTAACACGTAAATAAAATATAGTAGTAACAGAGATTTTTTCTTTTTTTGTATATGCTATGTTTTTATTTTAATTTCAAAGAAAACGCATGCACGATGAATTTTATGTGACGTGTTTTAATAATGGACAAAAATAATTTACAAAATGATTCTTTTTTAAGATTAGAAATGTTTTTGTTTCCAAAAGGGGTTCTTTTCAACATTTGTAAAAAAACAATATTGTCTTTCTTTGTCTTTTTCCATTCATGTCATGTCTAATGCATTAAACGGAAGTTACGTAATTACGTAAAATATACAAGACTATAATAACTAATATTTTTTTATTTCAAAATAACTGCATACTTAACTAAAAAATGGGAAATGGAAGAAAGCTTAAAAATTTAATTATTTATCCAAGCACTTGTGAATTAGACTGAAGAATACTTTGAAATTTTTTCTTTTGTATGTTTCGAAGAAATTCGTTAAAATTCTCTCTAGGTATTTCTTAATCTGCTCTTTTTAAGAATACAAAGAAATGAATACACAAAACTTTTTTTTAAAGTGGCTATTTCCTATTGCCACAGAGAGTTAATTAAAAAGTAATTAACTCTACAAACCATATACACTATTCAAAAATAAATAATCCACTTGGCAATTAATTTTAACGCGGCTGTGAGGCAAAATTTTAATTAGCGTTTGTAGATGAATATTCTTTTTGTTTGTGAAAATTTTCTAACACATTTCCATTCGTTTTACTGTAATCTCTCTTCAGATATTCATCAATCATTTTAACTGTTCTTGTGCTGCCATCTATTGTTTATAATATATATTATTTTCTTTCGCTATGTTTTAAGGTATGTATTTTTAACTTTTTAGAGAAAGATCTTACTTCTCAATTAAATGTTCCCATATTGAGCTTAAAAAAAAATTGTAAAATAAATGTGGTTTATCTTTTTAAAAAAGAAATAATGTTTCAGTCATAAAATGGGATATATACAGGAAAACACAAAAATAATACAACTCATAACTTACAAATTGATATAAAATTGAAATAGAATCCAAGACACCTAATTCTGTTTTTGCCCGACTGTTGATTTAAAGGTTTAACGGACATTGAATACACACTATTTTTTAATATAGTAATTTTTGTCTTATTTAATCTAAGAAATTTCTGACTAATTAAGGCTATATTTAATCAGAATATGACTAAATAATATGATCGATATTATTATTTTTAATTACTATTAAAAATAATTGTACTCAAGGTCCTTAAGCATTTAAATATATGATCGTGCGAAAACAGAATTAGGTGTAATTTAAAAATCGATTTAGCTACTTAAAATGATTTATGTTGCGTAATTTTTATGCTCCCAATTAGGAAAAATATCGTATAAATAAAAAAAGAAAATCGTGAAAATCATATGCAAATTTTTGACCATTTTAATGATTGATATTTTCAAACTAAAGCAGAGGTTTCCTAATCTCTTAATAACCACCAATTTGTTTAAGAGGCTACTTCATTCAGGCGAAAACACCCGCTCTCTAATGTTAATCCTATGGGGGAAATAATTTACGATATCTCATTTGCGTTTCAATATTTTAAAATGTTTTTTTTTTCTTTTTTTTTGCACTGGATAGCTGAGGTCAATTTATATGCACGCTCATTTGTACTTTTTCGATTTTTTTATTGAGGATACTTTCACTTTCGAAACCGGTTCCGAAAGTGATAGTATCTTAATAAAAAAAGTTGTACTCAAAATCAAAAAAGTAAAAAGGAGCCTGCATAGAGATTGACCTCAGCTATCCAATGCTAAAAAAACAATAGCACTCCGTGAGTGCCGACCGAATTGAAAACTTTTTATTAAAAACTGTATTTTTTGAATCGTCAGGAAACGTTTTATTGGGCATTAAATACTTTTAAATGAAGTGTTTTTTTTTATTCATTATTATAAACTGCTACAACAAAAATTATATTACAATTTTCATTTAATGCGCTATTGTACATTATAATATTATATTACAAATTGATATATTTCATTTTTTTCATTTTTAGGTAGCTTTCAATACTAAAAAGTATAAAGCTACCTATTGCAGCCGTTCGGAGGAAAGCAGTTCCGGAAAATTTCGATATATTTTCACCGATCATGACCCCCAGACCTCAAAACCACCCTCAGCTCAAATGTTGATTTATATATATATATATATATATATATATATCTGACCTATGTCATACGATAACGCTCGTATTTATCAATCGATTTTGATGAAACTAATTGTGTGTATTAAGCTCACCAATGTCTCGACCGAGTTCGTTGGCCAGCTTGGTTCGCCATTTTGTTTCAAGATGGCGGCCATTTAAAAATTTAAAACTAAAATAAATATACAAAAAAATTAAAAATTCAAATTTATTTTTTAATTACGTGTTAGATACAAGGTTTCCAGAGCATTTTTTGGTTTACCTCTATCTTAAAAAATGGCTGAGATAGAGCAGTTTGAAATTCTAGGGTGGCTGACATTTTGAAACAAAACAGCACATTAACGCCATTGCTTGCAAATTATTTTCTTTCATTGTTGTAATAATTTTCCCAATGATACGCATAAAACTATATATTCATATCCGTTAGCGCCAAAATTGGCGACAAAATTGGCGACATTTGGCGACCAAAATAAGGCTTCATAAATGAAGCCAATTTGGCTATTGCTCAATAATTTGGCGAATTTCTTATTCAAATTCAGTATTAATGAATCTTTTGTAAACGTTTCTTTGCATTTTAGCTTGCTGTTTTCGTGTAACATTAGCTAAAATTTTAAAACGAAGATATAGGAAAGCTACCTTTTCCTCCCGGTACAGGCCAGAAGGACTTTTTTTCTTTTTATATTACTTCTGTCTATTTTTTTTCTCGTGCTCGTTAAATTATAATATTTCCGCGTTTTGTTATTTCATTTTCATCTTTTGATTTGGTCTCGCGAGTTGAGTCACTTTTATCTGTTTTCACCGCGCGTGCTAATTTATCTTGAAATAATTTTCAGAATTATTTTTATTCATAATACCAATCATTTCGTTTTCTGCACGTGAACTATTTCCTTTTGATACTTTCGCTTCATTGTATGAATTGGCAACATAATTTAATTTTTTATCGGAATTATTTACAACTTTAAGGCAACGTACTTGAAAAGTATTGCGCTCGCCAACAATTTTAATTCCCTCTTCATCTATCGTCAACTTTAGTTTGCTGATCACGTCTTGCCCTATTACAATATCGTATGCAAGAGATTTTGAAACATAAAATTTCGTTGATATAAGAAACCCATCGACACGTATTTCATACACAAAGTATCCAATTAGATTTACAGTTTCTCAGCCAATGTCAGTTAATAAGATATCAACAGAAGACAAATTTGGCGACCCAATATGACATAACATTCGTAACTGAATAAAGAAATATAGCTGTCTGTATCAAACAATAGATTTGCTTCTTTGCCTTTGATATTAATTATTTTACCCATTTCATTAGGTTTAGACTTATTTCTGATTCGAATTGTAGCAATGTTAGCTTTTTCCTGTACATCGGCATTAGGATTGTGATTTTGGCGATTATAATTTCGATAGTTTTCGGTAGAGTTTTGATTGAACTCATTAGTTTGACCATTATTGCTATTATTACACAGAGACGCTATGTGGCCGTGAGAGTTACATCATCTAAAACACCTAATTTGAGATTTATTTCTTATGTTTTGGTATTGAGTATGAAAGAAAGATTGTGAATTTTCATTTTTGCTTACTTCGGGTTTTCTATCTTCAAAGTGGTGTGAAATTCTATTCATTGTTTTAACATTACGTCTCACCGCATCATAATTGTCTAGTTTACTTACTAATACGTCTACATTTTTAATTTTTGGAAGATCTTCAATAAAATGTTCTTTCATTTCTATAGGTAACCTTTTCTTAATTTGATCTACTACTATTAATTATTTTAAGGATTCAAAATCAGATACTTTAAGACCGCTAATCCATTCTTCCAAATGATTTCTTAATTCAAATGCTGTTGCAAATCACGTGAGCGGCGGAGATTGGCGCCGACTGTCTGTCTACAGGGGAGTCCCCTCTGTGACAGAAGATAATTAATTTCTGTATCATGAGGTGCTCGGATCGAAATGGAAGCAAAATGTCGCTTCCTAAAATTTATTCTAGAATATTTTAATTAATGTTTAATATCTATTTAGTGTTTGATGTGTCTGTCTGCGTGTTATGTGTTCGTATATTAAACCAAGAAAAAGACAAATCGTTAGTATTATTTTACCTGAAATACACCAGAATCTCGTAACAAGAAATGATATTTACTGCATTTCTCCAATTCCTTCAAAAATCATGAATTACCAGATTTCATTCAAGAAGGTTGATTTCTATATATTATTATGCTCTCCCAACCAGCACGCTTGAGTGATTATTATGATTAATTATTTTTATGGTGCACGAATCCCGTGATATTTTATGTTCTTGAATTACAATATTCGAAGACTACTGAAGACTACTTACTGGATTAAGCATTTATCCCGACAAAATCAGGTACTGTACTTTCCTTTTATTTGTTTTTAAAAATGAATCTCGAAAAATTAAAATCAAAGCGCAAGGTAATTAAAACTGCCTGTACGAAATTTATTACAAAAATTGAAACATTTATGGAAAGTGTAGATTTAGAAAGTGAAAATGATTTTGAGACACTCTCGGAATATTTGAACAATTTAATTGAAAAACAAGATGAATTAAAGTTAATAAATCCTAAAATTGAAGAGTTAATATCTGATACTACTCTTTTTGAGGCAGAAATTCAAAACAGTATTGAGTATGACGATACCATTAATGAAGCAAAATTTAAAATTAAAGGAAAATTAAAAAAGTTTAAAGCTAACGCTGAACTGAGCAATACAAGTACTGCATCAAATGCCAGTACAATTCCGTATCCTAATACACGATCACCTACAATGAATTTACCCAAGATAACTATACCAATATTTAAAGGTGATCCTAACACATTTCTTGAGTTTATGAATAGTTTTAAAAGTACTATAGATTCTAATGAAAACTTGAGTAGCATTGAAAAATTCATATATTTGAAATCGTTTCTGTCAGGAGAAGCTTATAAAACGATTTCAGGATTTGCTCTAAATGAACAAAATTATAAATAGTCTCTAGATTTACTTGAAAACAGATATGGAAAAACAGAATATTTGATTAGTGGGTTTATAAGTAAACTATTAGAAATTGAGCCTGTAAAGTCTGCTTCAAATACCAGATCGTTACGAGAATTGTACGATGAATGTGAAGTTAGCATTAGAAATTTACAAGCGATGGGGGTGGCTTCAGATAATTTCGGATATTTACTTATTCCAATAATTTTAAGGCAATTACCCCATAATTTGGTTGTAGAATTTCAAAGAAAAAAAAATGTTGATAAATCTGGTGACGTCAATGAATTAATGAATTTTATAAAGTTTGAAATAGAATCACGAGAAGCGGCTAATGCGGTGTCAGGAATTTCCTTAAAAAATAATGAAACATCTCGATGGGAAAGAAAAAATCCGACTAGATTAAAAACTAATGTTCCCACTTCAGTCGCGCTTAACACGGTTGTAAAAAATGTTTGCATATTTTGCAATTCAAATCATTATAGTCTAAAATGTAAGGAAATCTCGGACGAACAAAAACGTTATAAGTTAAAAAGAAGTGGGAGGTGTTATCGATGTTTGAATAAAAATCACCTATTATCTTCTTGTAAAGTAAAAATTCAACCTTGCGAATTATGCCAAAGTTATCAGCATAATTATTTATTTTGCCCCACTAAGAAAGATAAAAATCGTCCCGTTGAAAATGCGGAAACACCCGAATCTTCCCGAATTCTCGAAAACCAAACTGTATTATCGTCAGTTATTAAGACTCAAAATTCCTCCGAAAAATATTCAACATTATTACAAACTGCTTGTGTACAGGTGCTAGGTATCTCTAAAACCTTATATACGAGGCTTTTATATGACTCGGCCTCTTCTAGAACGTTCCTTACAAAAAGTCTAGCGACAGCTTTGAAATTGAAACCTAGGAAAAAGGAAAGGCTTCTAGTTTATACGTTCGGAAACCGCAAAGCCATAGAACAAGAGTTCGATGTTGTGAATATTACAGTACGCAGTCGCGTTCCCCCCTACGCTGACATACAAATTGAAGCGCTTGTGTCAGAGGTCATTAGCGGAGCGAAAATTATCGCCTCAGTTGATTCTCAGTTAATAAATAAACTCGGTCTTAATGAAAGTGAATTTGCTGACACATTTATTCATGCAAAACCCATCCAAATTCTTTTAGGTGCTGATTATATGTTTTCAACGATAATTGGAGAAGTTAAAAAAATAAATCAATCGTTGTTTATTCAACCAACGATATTTGGAAAAACTTTAGTAGGTAGAATTTATGGCGCTAAATTACAGAGTACTTCCTGTTTAAAAATAATATGCTCGTCAATAGATAATGACTTAAGAAACTTATGGGAAATGGAATCGTTTCTATTTAATCAAAAAGATAAACAAGATGATGAACATTTTGAGGTCATAAATAAATTCGAGAAGGAAATATGTTTCGAAAATGGTAGGTATGTAGCACCACTTTTGTGGCAATGCGATACGGATAGACAAAATTTATGTAACAATTACCAAGTCGCGGAAAAAAGATTTGCAGTTTTGGGAAGACGGTTAAAAGATGATCAATCTTTATTTTTAAGATATAATGAAATTATGAAGGAACAATTGAATGAGGGAATTATTCAAAAGTGTAATGATAATTGTTCTGTAAATTATGTAATGCCTCATAGAGCGGTTTTTAGGGAAAAATCTTCTAGCTCTAAAACTAGAATTGTTTATGATGCGAGCAGTCGACAGGGTAGTAACAAAAGTTTAAATGAATGTCTTTTCTCAGGGGAAAATTTAAATCCTAATCTCGTAGATGTTATACTAAATTTCAGGCGGCATAAAATTGCTTTTTGTGGGGATTTGGCCCGAGCCTTCCTGCAAATAGAGGTATCGAGGAGTGACAGAGATTATTTATGTTTTTTATATTTTGATGACTGCGACATAAATAAACCACCAACCTTATATCATTTTAATCGACATTGTTTTGGCCTCACCAGTTCCCCCTACGTGTTAGCTTCAACTCTAAAAAAACACATTAAAAATTATAAGGAGGCCAATCCCATCGCATACCACATGTTAGATAATTATTTATATGTAGATGATTTAATTCACGGAGCATCTACGGTACCAGAAGCATTTGAGCTGTCATCGTGTGCAGTTTCAATTTTTAAAGACTCGAATATGAAATTACGGAAATTTAACTCCAATTCTGTAGAATTAAAGGAACAGTGGAAGAATGCCGACCCTGTAATTGAAATAGAAGAAAAACAATCAAACCTTAAAATACTAGGAATAAATTGGAACAATAAGGAGGACTTTCTGTCCATAGATTTGACAACTTTAGCGTCAAACGGTGATTTAAAATTCACCAAAAGACACGTTCTCCACACTGCTGCTAAAATATTTGATCCTATCGGATTCCTCAATCCCTTTATGATTAGAATTAAGCTCCTCTTGCAGGAATTGTGGGAATCTGGTCTTGACTGGGATGACACATTTTCCGAAGAAATTGTAAATAAATATCAAACGTGGTATAAAGAAACAAAACTACTAGAAAATATGAAAATACCTAGATATTATTTTGATTCAGATGTAACAGTAAACAAAGTTCAAGTTCATGTGTTTTCTGATGCCTCGTTAAAATCCTACGGAGCTGTAGCCTACTTTAGATACAGGACATCAGAAGGCTATTTTAATACTTGCTATATAATTTCAAAATCGCGAGTTGCTCCTTTAAAAAAGGTTAGTTTACCGCGATTGGAGCTCTTAGGAGCTTTAACAGCTGCCAGAATTGCCAACCATATTAAACATCTTTTCAGTTATATTGAAAATATAATTTTGTGGTCCGATTCTACTATAGTTTTGCACTGGATTAAGGGATCGGCCGCCAAGTGGAAACCGTATGTCGCAAACCGCGTAGCGGAAATTCAGGAAATGACCAATCCTAGTTCTTGGCGGCATGTTAATAGCAAGGATAACCCGGCAGACATGCTTACTAGGGGGCTCTCTTCCAAAGAGCTAATAAATTCAAGACGCTGGTGGTATGGTCCTGAGTGGCTTATTAATCCCGAAATTGATTGGCCGAAAGAAAATAAGCTAAAAATCAAATCATTCATTCCAGAAATTAAAAATGAATGCAAAGACGAAATAATAGTTAATTCAATCATTGTTAATGAAAAAATAATTGATATAGAAAAATTTAGTAGCCTAAAAAAATTTTTAAGAGTCACTGCTTACGTGATATATTTTATAAAATTGCTAAAGGGCAATCACGAGAAAGTCTGTGCACTTACACCAGAAAATCTTCGAGAAGCAGAGCTGTATTGGATAAGGCTAGTTCAAAGTGAATTTTTTTCTACAGTGTTTAAAAAATGCCAAACCTCTTCCAAAAGACTCGCACTTGCTTTGTTTGAACCCATTCCTTGATTCCGAAGGTGTCCTGCGTGTCTCTGGTCGACTTGGGAAAGCTGATTTTTCAACGGATGAAAAACACCCGATAATTCTTCCGTCCAATACGAAGTTTTCCGAATTGATAATTTGGGATGCTCATGTTAGAGTATTTCATTCAGCGGTTTCTCACACCCTCGTACAAGTGAGAGAAAAATTCTGGTTACTAAAGGCTAGACAAACAATAAAAATCAACTGAAAAAATGCATTATTTGCAAAAGGTTTTCATCAATTCCAGGAGACCAGACGATAGCTCCATTGCCACCTGATCGTGTCGAACAGTCAGCTCCATATAGCGTAATAGGAGTCGATTTTGCAGGACCTTTATTTGTCAAAGATTCTGACAGCAAACAGTATATATTGCTAATAACGTGTGCTGTAACAAGAAATATCCACCTGGAACTTGTTGACAATTTGTCAACACAAACATTCTTACTTGCCTTTAGACGGTTCATCGCTCGTCGTGGATTATGCTCCGTTATTTATTCCGATAACGCACGAACATTTAAACGCGCTGAAATAGAACTTAAGAGACTATGGACTATAGTGACTCATCCAGAGGTGAAAGAATTTTTTGCTTCCAATAACATAAAATGGAAGTATATAGTGGAAAGGGCCGCCTGGTGGGGCGGATTTTATGAAAGAATGGTAAGGTCTGTAAAAACTGCGCTGCGAAAGACATTGGGCAGATCTTCTCTGACCCTTAATGAGTTGCATACAGTACTTATTGAGGTTGAAGGAATGGTGAACTCCAGACCCATGACATACATAAGTGATGAAAGGCAGGCCCCCCTACCATTAACTCCTGCCCATTTTTTAATAGGGAGAAGAATATCTTCTCTCCCCCCCGTACGGCTTCACCTTGACTCTAATTTCTCTTCTAGGAAAGAATTGCTTAAAGCCTTTAACTATCGGGAAAAATTGATGCGGCTGTTTTGGTCTAGATGGAAGAATGAATACTTATTAAATTTGAGGTCAGCCCACCAAAGTTTAAATAAAACCAATCTTCCCCAATTTAAAATAAATGATGTTGTTTTAATTAAAGATGATAAATTACCCAGAAATTTCTGGAGTTTAGGTAAAATTATAGAAATATTTCCTGGAAGAGATGGCAAGGTGAGAGCCTGTAAAATTAAGACTGAAAAGTCCATATTGAACAGACCTGTACAACTGCTTTTCAATCTTGAACTATAATGGACTGAGATAAAATTTGAACTTTAATAACTGGACTTTAATATAAATTTTCTTCTTCCTTTATTTAGTTGAATCAGTGTTGATCTCTCTCTTTTTTTAAATTAGCCTTGAAGTATGTATAATTTTATTATTATTCTATGTTTGTATTTGATTTAATTTGTATAACTTGTATTATTATTTAATGATTGTATTTCATTTAATTTGTATTGTTATATATATATGTTTAGTGATGAACACCCCTATGTTCATGGTGGGGCAGTGTGTTGCAAATCACGTGAGCGGCGGAGATTGGCGCCGACTGTCTGTCTACAGGGGAGTCCCCTCTGTGACAGAAGAGAATTAATTTCTGTATCATGAGGTGCTCGGATCGAAATGGAAGCAAAATGTCGCTTCCTAAAATTTATTCTAGAATATTTTAATTAATGTTTAATATCTATTTAGTGTTTGATGTGTCTGTCTGCGTGTTATGTGTTCGTATATTAAACCAAGAAAAAGACAAATCGTTAGTATTATTTTACCTGAAATACACCAGAATCTCGTAACAAGAAATGATATTTACTGCATTTCTCCAATTCCTTCAAAAATCATGAATTACCAGATTTCATTCAAGAAGGTTGATTTCTATATATTATTATGCTCTCCCAACCAGCACGCTTGAGTGATTATTATGATTAATTATTTTTATAATCGTGCTAAGTGGTTGAAGATTCTTTTTTATGTGACATTAATTTCTGCCTAAATTCTTCTGGCGTCATTTTGAAGCGTTTAAGAAGTAAATCTTTTACATAATCGTAATTGTTCGTCAATGTTTCTGGCTCTCTAGCTATAATATTGGAGATTTCTAATGGAATTAAACTTAACAAATGTGTGACCCAATTTTCTTTTATTATATTCATTCGAGAAATTTGTCTTTCAAATAATGCTAAATAGAGACTAATATCACTTTTGCTGTCAAAGTGAGATATTAATTTAAGCAAATCTATGGTGGCTTACCTGAACCAGCTATTGCAGAATCGTCGCCAAATATACAGAGGTGTCGGGGTACTTTAGCCGGGCGCCAGTGATATATGTACATATATAAATACATATGTATATACATAAATTTGTATATATATGCATCCAAATATGCATATATATGTGTATGTATATATATGTATCTGTAGATATGTTTAGATATATGTGTGCGTTTTTATATACATGTATATTTATTACTGGCGCCCGGCTAACCGAAAAGTACCGGTGTCGGTAACAGTAACGGTAACAATGTCGCGAATTCCATGGTTTTTTCCCATCTCAAAAAATGCCCAACGCGCCTAAAGAAGTTTTCACTTCAAAAAAAAAAAAAAAAAAAAAAAAAAAAGATCAATTAAAAATATTGAAATGCGAACGAGATATCATAAATTATTTCCCCTATAGGATTAACATCAGCGAGTGAGTGTTTTCGCTCCAGTGAAGTAGCCTCTTAAGAGGCCATACTCAGATTAAAGTTGGAAATACATTTTATTCTGCTATTTCATGCACGTTGAATACAGCAAGCAACCGATATATTTACGAATTTTAGTAAAGTATTGTTACTATCGTTTACAAATTTTGATGCAACATTGAACAATTTTCAAAATACCTTTCTACATATAGGCACATAGTCTCGGAATACTCATTAACTCGCGTATTTTCAAAGCTGAGGTGATACGATTTTTTTATTCGGGATTATATGCGCAATAAAATGAAGAAATATAGGGTTTAGTATTAAGAATAAAAATAAATTTTAGACATCCCCTTCACCTGTGCGGACCTCTAGGATTAAGCAGTAAAATTACTGAAATTTAGAATATCGAATTCAGGATATGAAAATTAAATATACTGCTTTCTTTTAAACGCATTTCCAATTTTTCATTTCATTTTATTGTTGCTTTCTGTCATATTATACCATGCTTCTTAGTAAATAAGATCTATTCTAGAAATAATACGTAGGAGGATTTTTTGGGATACTCTTAATATTAGTATTGTGCTCCATAATGTTACGGAGTGGTAACTCACCGGTCCATTTTCTGCCGAGGACCGCATCATACTTGCAATGCGCATAAATACGAATCCTGCACTTTTCTTAATGTTAGAAGCATTTTTTTAACTTTTCCGCATACTTTTTTAGGTACGTTCGTAATTATATAAATACGTAGCACCTATAGTCGTCGTCTGGTCCGTCCGTCTGACTATCTGTCGGTCCGTCTGTTTGTCTGTCGGTCCGTCTGTCTGTCTGTCGATCCGCCTGTCTGTCTGTCGGTCCGTCTGTCTGTCTGTCGGTCCCTCTGTCCGCATATAACAGCGCGAAAACCACCCATCCGAATGGTTTAAAATTTAATAAATATAATCGTTGCAGAATTTTGCCGAGTCATTTAAAATTTTATGAAAATCTAATCAAAGCTTAAAAACTTTATTAATATATTTTGAAGTTTTGATTCGATGACATATTTTCTCCGGCTGCATCATATCGCTTTTTCGAGATCAGGGCATTCATTCCAGTACCAGCGAAGTAAAAAATAATGTAAATTACATCATTTTACAATGTAGGAGGATTTGGGATCCTAATTTTAGAATGGCAGCCCGCTTTCGTTATTAAAAAGCAACGTCATAAAAATGCATTCATCACAATGCTGAAAAATGTTTATCACTGTTTATCAAGTTTTTCACTGATTTTTTGCTCCGCCTGTGCTGAGACAATCGCCTCTGATCTGTAACTTTGAAGCTGGAACAATTAAAAGTTTGTGAAAACGGCGTCATTGTAATTCATTTATCAACTATAATGTATACAAAATTTATGAATGAAATTCCTGCATTAATGTAGATTGTTTTGTGTGTTGAATGAATGTGTTTCAGTATTTTGCGAGTCAATGAATAATTTATAGTAAAATGTACAGATAGACGTAAAGAATAAATGCAAATTGTTCTGCATGTAAGAAAATAATATTTCCGAAAACTACACCTGTTCCGCTCGTCGACCTAACCGTTCGGAGTTTTCCGTAGTTTTCTTCGAACCTTGCCGTAAATATGGGTTAGGATCCCTTAGAAAGACCCCCCACGGCGGGTACCCCCCCCCCCTAGGGCCTATATCCCTCGAGTAGATAATCGGCCTTCATAAATCAACCAACCAACCAACAGAAAACTACAAAAGGTGCGCAATCTGGAGCAACGATTTAATACAGCTGAAACTCCGTTCTTGAACGCTCCAGCTATCGAACAAGAAATTCGAGTAAAATTTCATCCGGTTCTCGAACAATCAGACAGTTCTCGCCAAATTGACCGTATGAACAAACGCAACAAAAGCGATCAAGATTTTGTTTGTAAGTTTGGGCGCAAAGTGCCCAATTTTATACATGATGTATAGTGTTGGCACTGTTAACGAAATTTGTGCTTTTCGAAATACCTGTTCAGTTAGAATGCTCAATCTAGTGATTTTTATTTATTTTTCCTTTTTTCTTCTGCCTTTTATATGGACACGAAGTATGTATAAATGCAATAGAGGCATCCTGGCAGTAACGAATTTCATGCGGTTTGATATTCTGAAACGACAAGCTGATTTAATGGTAGTAATGATATACATAATAAACAAAATGAAGGAAAACGGATATTTCTATGAAGAGTTACCGCGTTACGTACATACATACATACGTACATACATACGTACATACAGAACCGGCGGGCACATAAGCTCTCAGGCTTTGATAGTCTTTGAGCTAAAAAGTGGTGAAATTTTTAATATGTAGACGGCCTCTGAAAGGCAATTTATCCATAGCATTTAATAGTAGACATTATTATCAGTCGATTAGTACATATATATTTTTTTCATACGACTATTTGCAACAGAGTAGATAGGGGTTTATAAATTTGTTTTTCTAGGACAATACAATAAATCTAGCATAGAAGTGTTCTACGAGTCATGAAAACTTCGAACAACACTATGCTAGTTTTTATTATTATTATTATTATTGTACAAGCTGGTCTTATTGTTCTTTGTTTTCTATAGCTGTATACACCATTAAAGATTTAAAAAATATATTTTTTAAATTTTGACTGCTACTGATTTTAAACTTACTTGAATAAAAGTATCTGAATTGATACTTTTTAAAGTACCAGCCGTACACGGCGTAATCTCCATATGAACGTACCTTCAAATAAATAACTTGACTAGCCTAAAACTTACAGGGTGACGATACTTTAAATTTTATGAATTTTCAGTATTTTCCGGCACTAAAAGTGCGTATTTCAGATTTTAGAAACATAATACAGTTGAAATTCATAAAATTCAAAGTAACATAATTCGGTATGTTTTGGTCGTAATAGAGTCGTTTTTTTATGTATACCTTTGACGTTGAGCAACATTTTTCTAAATAAAAGTTATGGGAAAAGGGGGAATGAAAAATAAAATTTTGTATTTTAATACGTATACAACCCCTTGAAAAACAAATACTACATTTAAAAGCTATACTTGATTGCAATACTGCTTGTAATTGTTTTTATGATTCTATCATCGGACGTTTAAGTGATAATTGCCAATACAATATACTTTCAATCCCCCACCCCCCACCACCACCACCCGTTATACATTCTATCCATTTCATTCTCCCATTACTACATTTTAAATTTTTTTTAAAAGAGAAAACTGCCCAATTAATGTGACGGCATTGAGCTGACAGGCTATTCACTCTAATTGTATATTAAACTCTTATTTCAAAGAATTTGAATTAAGCCCTCGAAAAATAAAGAAATTGACATTTTATTAACGAGGGTATCATGCCATCGTCCCCCCTTTATACTTAATCAATGAATCCCCAAAACTAATCAGGAAAGCGTCTTATCACAGTGAACCTACAGAGGTGGCCAAAAGTGGGAACATTTTTTGAAAGTTTCATGTTTTTCAACTTTGCGTGCTTGTAGAATATATTAATTTTCACTTAAATACAAACGTTTGTATATCAAATTGAAGGTAATTTAATGTAAAAATTAATAATAAAAAAAGTATTACAATATCTGTATTACAAAAAAAGTTATGTAACTAATAGTTAGATCTATGTTAGATTTGCATTTTTTTAAAGTGATACTTACACAATCAATACTTAGTAGGATAACCCTTATTTTTTAAGACAGCTTCACAGCGTCTTTTCATCGAGTTAACGAGTGTTTGGAGTTCATCTTTCGTAATCACATGGTGCCAAGAATCAATTATAGCTTCAATAAGTTGTCTTTTATTGGATGGACGTTTTTTTCGTACAAGAATTTTCAAACGGCGCCACAAATTTTCAATTGGATTGAGATCAGGGCTGTTTCCTGGCCATGGTAATATATCTATGCCTTTATTTCGAAACCATGCTTTGCATACTTTTGCTGTGTGGCATGGTGCTGAATCCTACTGAAAAATAAATGGTGCGTTGTTGGGGATGAGATCCCTGATGGAAGGTATCAATTTTGGTTCCAGGACAGTTTCGATGTATTTTTTGGCATTCAGGATGCCATCAATCACTTGAATTTGGCCCACACCATCTGCAGACATACAGGCCCAAATCATGACATTTGTTGGGTTTTTTTAGTTGCTTCAATGCAATCAGGATGAAGTGCTTCTCCTACTCTACGTCTAACGTATTTTCTACCATCACTACCAAAGAGTGATATTTTACTCTCATCGTTCCAGATTACTTGCTTCCATTGATTTTCTGACCATTTAATGTGTTCTTTTGCCTACTTAACTCGTTTTTTGCGTTTCTTTTGATTTAAATATGGTTTTTTCCTTGGAATTCTAGCTTGTAGTCCAAATCCTGATAACCTTCTTCTTATTGTTCTTGAACTTACTGCAATACCCGCTGCATTCATTTCACATCTAATGGCATCTGATGAAATTTTTCTATCTTGAAGGCATAGCCGTTTAATTTTTCTATCGGCAGTAGCACTTGTGCATTTTTTTCGGCCTGATTTGGCCATATTTTCCACTGATTTCGTTTTTTCATAACGTAAACCGAACTTTCGTACACCAGAACAAGTCACTGAACCACCAACTTGTCTTGCAATTTCAGCATAAGAGAGGCCATTTTCTCTCAATATGACAATTAGGCTTCTTTTTGTAGATGTCCAATTAATTCTTCTTGTTGATGACATTTTTTAAATTTAGTTTAATTTAAAAAAAAGGACTTTAAATATTCAAAAACAGCAATACTCTATTTAATTGTACTAGTATACATCATTCCGCAAAATATTTCCACAACAATAACTCTTTTACCATCCAAATAACCTAAACTATAGTTACAGACATTTGATTGGTCCTCAGAACAGTGTTTGTGATTGGCTAGTACGCTTTTATTACAAAACACGTCCTTATTCAAAACGATTTGTGTTTGTTTCTTCTACTAAAATGAGCATAACGTTTTTTGTAATACAGATATTGTAATACTGTTTTTATTATTAAATTCTACTTTAAACTACCTTCAATTTGATAGATAAACGTTTGTATTGAAGTGAAAATTAATATATTCTACAAGCACACAAAGTTGAAAAACATGAAACTTTCAAAAAATGTCCAAACTTTTGGCCACCACTGTATACACAAAATTTGAAGAAAATCGTATAATTTTGCATGAAAAACCCATTAATCTAAATTAAGGGGGGTTAGACCCCTTTCCCCCTTAAGTATAGACCAATGAACCCCTAAAACTAATCAGTAAAGTACCTTATCACACTGAACCTATATACAACATTTGAAGAAAATCGGATAAATCTGCATGAGAAAAACCCATTTATCTAAATTAAGGGGGGAATTAGACCTCCTTTCCCCCTTTATACTTAACCAATGAATCCCCCAAAATAAGGATAGCGCCTTATCAAAATGAACCTATATACAAAATTTGAAGAAAATCGCATAATTCTGCATGAAAAACCCAGTTATCTAAATTAAGGGGGGGGGGTAGCCCCCCCCCGTTCCCCTCTTTATACTTAACCAATGAATCCAAAACTAATAAGGGAAGCGCCTTATCACAAGGAACCTATAAACAAAATATAAAGCAAAACGGTTAGTTCTATCAAGAGTTATCGCGTTACGTACATACGTACATACATTCAGGACGGGTGGGCACATTAGCTCTCAGGCTTTGATAGCCTGTGAGCTAAAAAAAAAGACTTCTATCAAAAAATAAAATTATTAAAATCAAATGTTATTATACTGCCACAAATTATTTTTCATAAAAATGTATATAAATTTATGGTGCATAAAAAAATATTATTCCCTAAAATAAGTCTCATTTTCTTATATCTTTTGTAAAAGCTACCATCAGATGGCTATTGCAAATAATTCTGATATACTTTTTACTATTTCCGATAGGAAATTTTAAATTATCTTTCAAATATTTCAAAAATACTTTCATATTAAGCAAAATAGGAAAATAAAACATACGCTACAGATGCACATAAAACTAATGGTTTGGAAAGAGGGATTGATAAACAAAATTTCAAAAGGATTTCCTTACTGAAAATTTTATTGAAGAGATCGACTTAAAGTTCTTGCCGTATATTTAGCCTTTGCCAAATGATATAGTACTTCAGGTTATGCATCAGATAGAAAGTGAAAACATGAGTTTTTGGAGTAAAAAAGTCAAAAACAATTATGAAAATAAATTCTTTTATTTTTTTCTTTTCATATGTATATGATAGAATGTGTGTAAGTAGTTCATATTTCAGCGATTACATTTTGGAAATAATATCTTTAATTATTGTATTCTTAGAACATATTGCATATGGGTTACAAAAAATTATAGGAGAACGAAATATTAAGTATGTATGCTTTAAGTACACGATAAAAACAAATGATTTTTAATCTACACTGAAGAAATTTTGTGTATTACATGAAAAATGGTAGCACCAACAATGAGTTGGTGTAAAGAAACATCACAAAAATAATTTATTTCATAAAGTTATCAATCCTGACGATTAAATTTTCGAACTGAAATCCTTCATCATCCACTAGCTTGATTGCACATTAAAAATATGCCATACATAGATCCATTTATTTAGCTTTGTTCAAAAATAAATTTAAGATAGGACAACAGTAATTAGAACCGATTTCTAAATTATTCCGTTTTAACGAATAATTATATTCTAAACAATTAATTTTTAAACGAAAACTGAAACCAACTTCAAGCTACAGTTTCCTAATCCATGGATCCATCCATCCTAATTTCTGTTTTCTATCTTAAATTTGTTTTTGAACAAAGCGAAAAAAATGAATCTATGTATGACATATGTTTATGCGCAATTAAGTTAGTGGACGATGAAGGATTTCAGTTCGAATATTGAACTGAGAGCTAGACACTGTTAAATTTATGAAAGAAATTATTTTTTTGGTGCTCCTTTACACCAGTTAAATGTTGGTGTTTCATTACACCAGTTAAATGTTGGTGTTTCATTACACCATTTAAATGTTGGTGTTTCATTACACCAGTTAAATGTTGGTGTTTCATTACACCAATTTATAGGTGATTTGTCCTTGCACCACTTTTGGTCGCAACTTAGTTGCCACCATTTTTGGTATAATATACCAATATTTCTTGCAATGTAGCTTTTATCTTTCTTGAGGTTTACGAAAATATAATGTAACATTTTCCGAGTTACACACGATTCTGTAAAACATCCTTCTACCGTCAGAAACCAATAGACTTCCGAGATTTAAAGAAGCAGTCCTGAATCAAAAGTTTCTTTTGTTGCCCGCAATTTTCGGAAACGTTTATAGAAGTTTTTACAATGTATTAATCAGATTTCTCTACTCTGAATATCTGTTTTTCGGGTTGGGTTGCACGGCCGCACATACGGGTATTTGAACGTTCTACGCGGCCAAAAGTCAAATTATTAAAGTACTAAGGCCGTTAAAAAAAACGACAACCTGAGTTAGAGGGCAGTTTGGAGAACAATATCCAACCCCTTCCACCTTTCTCCCACGCATGCGACTGGTTCAACTTTAGTCGGAATTCCATCGTTCAACTTGTTGTTTGTGTCTGTTCTCGGCATTCGTGTAAAAGCATCAACTTTGCAGTCAAAAATTTATTATTTTACGTTTATTTTCAAAGTGTTTGTGATGGATCCTGATACAACAGGTAATAATGCAAAACTTCAATATATATATATATATATATATATTTATCATTATGAAATTTAGTTCTTGTACTTTGAAGGTACCCTAATATGAGAGTAAGATTATTTCTAAAATATTTTATTTAATCGAGTGTTTGTTGTACTATCAAGTCACATTCTGTTATAATTTCTAACTGAATCGAAAGTTTGAAGCCTTGGGTTGTGAACAATCAAACAAACTGCCGCGAAAAAGAGCGGATGTGTGTGTTTTGGTGTTTTGAACTTTTTCATCATCATCATCAGCGTCCCAAAACATGGTTTCAGGCTATAAGCCTGTTCCGGCCTCAATCCATCTTTTTCGCGGCCTTCCTCTGTCTCTTTTCCCTTTTGGCTTATTTACTAAATTATTATTATTTTTTTTTACCAAATATATAAAAAAAATGACTATCGTAAATAGCATTCTAAAAGAAAATATTTTTATTGTAGGTTCACAAGGTGCCTCGGGAGTAAGGATTGTGACCCATACATATTTGTTTGATCGAATGCAGAGCTTTGATTAGTCCAATTTAGAAGATAAATTAAATTTCTTAAAAGATCAACTAATATCGGGTGAAGGTTACACAGAAGACCAAATTGAGAGCTTAAAACGCAATTTCGCACCCTTTAAATCGCAAATTAAGCAGAGTTGGTTAAAATTCACTAGTCGATGCTACATGTTGTGGTGCAACTTCTAAAGACTTCAACAAAATTGATATTCAAAATGAAATTAATTCGAAGCTGTCGAGTTTAGCCTTTCAATTTTACACGCTAGAATTAGACTTTTTGAAAGCATTCTCCATTGGCCTTATAAGTTGTCAGTACAAAAATACGCTGGCCTCCAAAAGTTAAGGTATAACCGGTTTTATGCGTCTAATTTGCAAATGAATGAATATAGAAACAAAAAATTTGGAGGAAATGTGCGCTAAACTGTTATTTATTAAATGCGACATAGAAATTTACTTAAGTTAAACGTATAAATGAAATTACAACAAAAAAGCACTCATGGTGGAAAATTCCATTCTTGGAGAAATCAGTACATCGCAGTATTATGCAGTAAAATGTGACAGAAACATTAAAAAACTGGTTCTAATACGGAATATGTCCAACCCGGACTTGAATGCATTGGCGGCATCGACTTTCTATGCTCAATTAAATTGTCGGACACCGAAATAGGTAACGCTGACCAGACTTGGAGTAAGCCTTTTCAGTCTTTCTTTGGAGTCAGCCTTTTCAACATGTTCCAGATTACGAAAGATGACCACTGGTCGGGGTAATACCGTTCGATCATCCGTAGTCGGATTGCATTAATTTCCCATTTGACTGTGGGTATTACAACTACCGAGGTCGCATTCAACTCAGTGGTGACAACAGATGGCTATTTTCGTAATTAACCCCTTGATTACAGGACTGGAACATATGTCGTACCAGTGACTATTATTATTTTTTATTCTATTCGTACCACATTTTGTAAAATTATCTCTGTCATACACATATACTTATATTAGTATATTTTCAAGAAAAATAGACTATAAATTAAAAAAAAATATGTTAATTGTGGTACAATTGAATATAAAAATAGTCACCATTCTCAGCCCATAATCAAAAGGTTAATTATGTAAGATGATCAGCTTCTATGAAATGATTAATCAAAAAACGTCACTGCCTCCTTGACTATAGATGTTATTCTTGTTATATAATTTCTTATCAGATTGAAGTGATCACATTAAGTGACATTTACTTTTATTTATATTTTTAAATAAATGATTTTTTTATTTTTTATAAAGTAATTATTACTTTTCAAAAAAAATAGAAATTATTACATAAGATATGGATTTTAAAAAGATGTTTTGTTGTAAAACAAGGCCTTGTAATGGTCTCTCATTTGGCAATCGATATTTCCAAACAATATATATATATATATATATATATATATATATATATATATATATAATCCGAAAATAGTAATAGCCAAAAAAGAGGCCACTCCGAGGCTTGAAAAAATTACTAAAAATTTTAAATCCTTATGGAGAAGAAGAAAATTCATAGAAGAAAGATTCATATCATATTTTTAAAAGTTTAGATTTACCCCAATCCACCTACCATCACACACACACACAAGTATTGAATAATTAAAAATAAAATATTCTTTTTCTCGTAATTCGATGTTATGAAATCGTATAAAGAATATCAACCATTCTAAATTTTAAATTTACAGAAAAATTTCTCAAAAGAATATTTCTGAAAAATAAAACATTAAATATGCTAACACAATTTGTTTTCCATATAAGTATATAGAATTTTGTGAATCAGAAAATACGTTTCGAAACGAAATAAGATCCATATATATTCCACATTTTTTAATAAAAGATACCAAAACGGGTTATTGCAAATAGGCTTGCAATATATTTTCCCACTTGCTAGATCAAATTTAAAATTATCTTTCAAATATTTCAGAGATAGTTTTGTCATTTTTTAAAATTTTAAATTGGAAGAATGATTTTATTAAACGAAATAAATATATGAAAATCAGATATGAGTATGAAACATAAATTATATTTCGTATAAATAGATGGAAGTATTAATAAAATAATAAGTTATTCATCGAAACATGATACATATCCATTCCACATCTTTTTTAAAGATACCAAAAATGGTAATTGCAAAAAATTCTTTATGTATCCATATTTAGGCATTAAATTTACTAATTCCATATATTTTATGAGTGGTTTATCGCTTAAAATAAAAAGATAGTTTTAAAAATTCGGACTAAATGTTCCATTTACTCCAAACCATTCTATTTTCCAAATTATATAGAGACATATTGAAAGAATTAACTTTTTACACACATCAAGAAGTTATCGAAATAATTTTGGCAATAATGAAGGCAGTAAAAGATGCTACATAGGTATGACAAAAAAAACAAAGATGACAAGATTAAAGAGCATAAAAGTGAATAAAAGAGATATAAACATGATTAAATTGAATACTACAAAGACAAATCTTATTAAGAAGCCTTCATTGAAACTTCACTTCGATAATATTGATAAATTTGTAAATTTTAAAAACCCTAATTACACATTATTGTGACAAGCGATCGAAATTTTCACACAAAGGTCAAATGTTTGTAGCGATATGTTACATTCGGTAATTGACAAAAAAAAAAAACGATACTTGTTGCATTTCAAGCCATAATACCGGGAAACTGTAACTGAGCGTTTGTCTAACAGCATAACTGAAGATGCCTCAAATTAAGGAGATGAAAATGTTTTAGTTTTTGTGAACTTAATAGACTTTTATCACGTTTACATCTCTTATTTCTGAAGAAGTTTCTATTTTTCTGTTGTACATATGGGATCTAGATGCGTAAAGTTATTTTTAGATACAAATTTATGTCTAGAAAGAATTGGTAAGTTCTCATGTATTGATATAGTCTCTATATATTTATCAGAGCAAATTTAAAATTGTTTCAAATATTTCAAAAATATCTTCATATGAAGTAAAATAGAAGCATATAGCATATGATACAGATGCATATAAAACAAATGATTAGAAAAAAGAAATAATTAATAAACAAAATTTCGTAATGGTTTCTTTATCAAAAATTGGCTTATAGAGATCATTTGAAATTCCAGGCTTTCTTTCGTATGCTTAGACTTTTCCAAATGATGCAGCATTTAATATAATAATAAGAAATTCAAAACATGAGTTTTCGGTGTGAAATAATGAAAACAAGTATTGGAATACAAAGATTTTATTTATTTTTAACCTACATTAAAAATGAAAATACATAAATAGTTCATATTTGAGTGATTGCTTTTTTGGAGAAGTCTGAAAATTTATTGAATTTTCAAAAATATTATACAGGAATAAATATTGTTCAAATGAAAGATACAAAAGTGCATTATCTAGTATGTTGTTTGCTGATGTTAGTTTTTTTGTTTAATTTAAAAAAAGTATTATTACCTAAAGCATGGGTTTGGAAGAAGTCTTTGGTTCAAAATCTATTCAATATTTTAAATCATAGAAATTTTTTTATAAAAAGAAAATACACATTTCATTTTTCATATTGTTGTTCATCCACTACATCTTACATCACATCCAAAGAAAATTGGAACTCGTTTATTCATATACTTCCTTCATCCAAAATAATTACGTCACAATTTAAATAATTTATTACGACTTTTTTTAAGATTATTCAACTTCATCTTACTATTGAATGAATAGTACTTTGTTATGTGTTCGAAGTTATGCGAGCGAATTAAAAAAGCCTACTTTTCACTTATGATAATATTCTTTTGAAGTAAATAATCCGTTTTATTCCACTTTAGCTTTCTGTTTTATTTGCACTATGAATAATTTAAATCCGTTAAGAGATTTCAGATTGCAGTTTCACAAAAAATATTTTATGCAACACAAATTCACTGAGTTTCCCGAAATAATTGCGTACGGTTGGTTATTAGATTCTGAAAATTCTATATAATTTAAAAATAAATTCCTTTCTCAGAATTTGACATATTTTACTACACAACTTGTATCAATCATCCTACGTTTGAAATTGCTATAAAGATTTACCAGCACAATGGATTTTCAAAAATTAAATTTTGAAATACTATCCGATATGGTATTTTATATAAAAATATGCAAATTTATGAAACGGAAAATGCGTTATTCATAGAAATGTTTATTCCACATATTTTATGAATGATCCTAAAAATGGTTATTGCAAATAATTCAGCAATATATTTTCCTATTTGTTAAATCAAATTTAAAGTTATCTTTTAAATACTTCAAAGCTACTTCCATATTAGAAAAAAGGAAAATAAAAGCACGCAAAACTAATGGTTCGGAAAAAAAGAATCATAAACACAATTTTGGAAGAATAGGGCATTTTAATACATAACGTATATGTGTGTATTATTTATTTTATATTTCAAATTAGCAGAAATATTTTACAAAAAGAAATGAATATTTTAAAATCAAATATCTGTATAGAATCAGAATTTATATTTCACATAAAAACGTGGACATATACTTAGCAGATAAGAGGTTATTCATCGAAAATTCTATCTAAATTATTCATAATATTCATCTCACATCATACCATATTATAAAAGATGTCAAAAATGGTTATTTGAAATAATTCCGCTATATATTTTCCGATTCGGCAAAACAAATTTAATATTATATTTCGTATATTTCAATAATCGTTTTAAATAAATAAAATAGGAAAATAAAATATAAGTTACAAATGCACATAAAGCTAATGGTTCGGAAAAGGAGATTGATAAACAACATTTCAAAATGATTTCTTTATCCAAAGTTTCATTTTAGAGATCGCCTTAAACTTCTTCCGGAATACTCAGTCTTTTACGACACGATATTGTATTTAGGGTAATAATAAACAACAAACATAGAAACTATAAACATTAGCTTGTAAAGAAATATAGTAAAAAATAAGTATTGGAAATTTCTACCGATTTAATTCTTATTTTCAGGTACATATGATAGAAAAATATGTATGTATGTGAATATGTGGGTCATTATACTGAAAACGGTATTTTCTGAGCTAAAAAATTTTCATTTTGTTTTTTTATTATTCTATATTCATAGTTCATCTTTCATCTCCTTTAAGAGTTACATTTGCGGTCATAACTCTTCTCATTACTTGGTGATTAATTTATTTTCTAAGGATTTTGTGGGTATTTTCCTTAATAAAATTGTACAAATACACAATGTTTTGTTTTACAAAGCTAAGCATATTTAATGTATGATATAAAACTTGAGGTAAATATCTCAAGAACAAAACAAAAAAACTTTATGTTATATGGAATAAAAAAACTTATTTTTTATTAACCTTCCTACCCTGAATGGGTCGAATCGACCCACTTCTATAACTTATTTAATTCGATTGGAACCAGATTTTTTTTCATAAAGTACGTTAAATAAATACTACAGAGAACTACGTTAAATAAATATGTTAAATCATTTTCAGGAATAAATTCTGGTGTGAAATGTTTTTATCAACGTTAAGTAAAATTTCAACAGGGTACGAAGGTTGAATAAATTATGCTTACGTTTTAAATTAAGAACGAGGGATGTAAAAAGTTCAGGACCATTCCCAGCTCAGTGAGAGCACTTAAATATTTATGACAAGCGACAATGTGCACATTCATGACTAACCGCGGAAATATTAAATAAAGTAAAATAGTTTTTTTTAAGAACACGCTTTTACTATAAGCCAATGTTTATATTTAAAATCACAGCTAATTTCATGACTGTCATTCATTTGTTTTCAAAGCATTTCTTCTACAATATGTGAATTTGGTGCAAGGCCTGATTAGGAGAAATTCGTCGCTTTTATTTATATTTGGTAGGAAGAGCTAACTAGTAAATTTATTTCCCACTTAAGTATTAATTGTAAGCCATTGGTGAAATTTTAAGTTCTTTAATATTTACAAATACTTTTTGTTTCTGGCAGAAATTGCTTAACATTATTGTACATTATTATTATTATTTGTTTTTGAATTATTGCAGGTTATTCTTTATTTTCTGGTTTATTGCAGCTTAATCTTCCACAATCATGTTAAGTTCCAAGTATTGGCATCAGTCACGAGTAATGCTACCAACTAATAATGTTGTTTAAAACAAAAGAGTTGTCATTAAACGTGCCAGAACACATTCGCAAAAATACTCTAAATGGCTTAAAACTGGATCACATAACTTTCCGCCATACCTAAAATACATTTCAGTGAGACAAGCGTAAATCTCGCCAATAGAATATTTTTTTTTTACTTACCCATTATACGTACTATAGGGTAAGTCTTGTAATCGTTTTAAAAATCGAAAAAAAAAATTGACGGATTTACACGTATCAGACACTGGAGATTCTGAAAAACATATTTTTTTTAAAAAGTAAAATTGCCGTCCGTCTGTCTCTGTGTGTGTGTCTGTAAACGCTCTATCTCCCGAAAAAATTGAGCTAGAGACTTGAAATTTGGTAGATATTTAGTATGTAATAATGAGAAGAAGCTTATTGAATTTCAGTAACCTCGATTATCGGGAACTATTTTTTTTTCAGACTCTCGAAATATTTGTCCTGATAAAAGGTACATAAAAATCTTCGAAATTGTTTATTTTAAGGAGTGAATATAAAAAACAATTTAAAAAAAACATAAATGTGGCATAAGGAATGAAGTCGATCGGATAATCAGTTGCCGAGATATTTGTAATCCTATTTTCCACACTCTTCGATTTTTCATGAATTTCATTCAAATTTCAATTCAAAGATGTGTTTTAATTGGAAATGAGACGCTTAATTCATAAAAATATTCATAAAAACATTGCGCAGGAATTTGCGCATTTTATACACAGCATTTATGTCACACATTTTGTATTTTAAATTTACGAGCACATTTATAATCGAAATGATTATTTTAAAATCAAATATCAGTATATAATCAGAAACTACATTTCTTATAGGAATATGAATTTTTGAAGCAGATAAATCATTATTCATCGAAATAGGATCCAAGTTAATTCACATATTTCCTCAAAGATGCCAACGATGGTTATTTTAAATAAGTCTGATCCTCTTTGTCAAAGTAAATTAAAAATTATGTTTCAAATATTTGAAAAATAGTTTCATATTAAATATAGGAAAATAAAACATACGCTACGGTTGAACATAAAACTAATGGTTCTGGAAAAATAAATATATAAATAACAAATCAAACAATTTTTGAAAAGATTTCCTTATCGAAACATTCATTCTGGAGATCGTCTTAAAATTTGGTCTCATATATTTGGCCTTTTATCGAATGATATAGCATTTACATTTATAATAAGATACAAACTGCAAACATTAGTTTTCAGAGAGAAACAGTAAAAAATTATGTACTAGAAACTACACATTTTATTTATTTCATCTGTAGAAGATAGTAAAATATTGAAGAAGTTCATATTTGAATGATTACCATAAAATTTATTGTGATCATTGTAACATAAGATTAATAAATTTCCAAATGAAACGTAAGAAAACACGATATTTACTGTATTGTTTTTAGAAAGATTTATAGGAAACATGACTATTTAAAAGAACAATATCAACATACAATCAGATATTATATTTCATATATTATACAGAAATTTATCAAGTATATACTAAGTTATTCTTCAAAATAGGACGGGTGTTTATTCCACATTTTTTTAAAAATTTTACTAAAACTGGCCATTGCAAATAATTCTGCAATAAAGCTTTCTTACTGCTAGAGCGAATTTAAAATTTTCTTTCAAATATTTCAAAGACACGGTCATTTAAAGTAAAATAGGTTAATTAAAACATATGCTACAGATGCACCTAAAACTAGTTAGGAAAAGGATATTCATAATAAAATTGGGGAGGACTTTGCGCGTTTTATACACAGGATTTATATCATACATTTTCTATTTTAAATTTAAAAGAACATTTATAAAAGAAATGATTATTTAAAAATCAAATATCAGAATATAATCAGAAATTACATTTCGTATAAGAATATCAAAATTTATGAAGCAGATGAATCATTATTCATCGAAATAGGATGCATGTTAATTCACATATTTTCTCAAAGATGCCAACGATGGTTATTGCAAATAAGTCTGCATTAAAAGTAAAATAGGTTAATTAAGACATGTACTACAGGATGCAAATAAAACAATTAGTTAGGAAAAATATATTCATAATAAAATTGGGGAGGACTTTGCGCGTTTTATACACAGGATTTATATCATACATTTTCTATTTTAAATTTACAAGAAGATTTATAATAGAAATGATTATTTTAAAATAAAATATCAATATATAATCAGAAATTACATTTCGTATAAGAATATCGAAATATATGAAGCAGATAAATCATTATTCATCGAAATAGAATGCATGTTTGTTAATTCGCATATTTTCTCAAAGATGCCAACGATAGTTATTGCAAATACGCCTGCTTCTATTTTTCAAAGTAAATTTTAAATTATATTTCAAATATTTGAAAATAGTTTCATATTAAATTTAATAGGAAAATAAAACATACGCTACGGTTGAACATAAAACTAATGGTTCTGGAAAAATAAATATATAAATAACAAATCAAACAATTTTTGAAAAGATTTCCTTATCGAAACATTCATTCTAGAGATCGTCTTAAAATTTCGTCCCATATATTTGGCATTTTATCAAATGATATGGCATTTACATTTGTAATAAGATACAAACTGCATACATTTGTTTTCGGAGAGAAACAGTAAAAAATTATGTACTAGAAACTACACATTTTATTTATTTATTTATTTACTTATTGGATCTGTAGAATATAGTAAAATATTGAAGTAGTTCATATTTGAATGATTACTTTATGTAACTAGCCCATATAATTTATTGTGATCACTGTTACATAAGGTTAATAAATTTCCAAATGAAATATAAGAAAACTCAATATTTACTGTATTGTTTTTTTAAACGAAATTATTATCTTGAAATAAAAATAATAATGAAAACAGGTAGCATGAATTTTTAAATGTTTGGTTTAAAATTAAACTCAAATTTTTAAATATTTACAGAGAAGTGATTATTTCATAGACGAACAATTTATATCTTCATTTTACGTGTTTATGTTTACTTTACCACAAGTGAAAGAGAAGTGTGACACAGTGTGACATGGAGAGGGGAGGGGAGAGTGGGCTAAAACTTAGTAACGACACATGAAAAATGTGAAAACAACTAGATAGTCATTATTAGACAAAGACATTAGATAGACAAAGTACATAAAAATACGTATTTTTATTCAGGAAGTATTATGTTAATTTTTTCTTTGAATTGTAACCCGCAAGTGATGATATCAGGGGGTGTTCTGGGGGGTGGGATATAAGAAGTCGGTTAAAAGCTCTTTTAAATATTTAAAGCGTGCAAATTTCATATGCTAATTGATAACTAAATGATTTAGTTGATATGTAAGGTGTTAACGAAATTTAAATTAATTTTTTTCAAAGTTTTTCTTTGAAGTAATTCGTATTGGCACGCGATGCAAATTAGGGTATAGTGAAAAAAAAATAAAGTTTGCAATTTCAAAATACAATAATGATTAAAATGTGCCTTTTCACTTACTATTTAACAGAAAAAAAAATTCAGGTCAATCGATTAATATCTTGAGCCTTCTACCAGGCTATGAATTTACAAAAATTACCAGCAAATTGTGATGTATCATGTAAAAATAAAGTTCATAATTTCGAAATATAATCGTCATCAAAATTTCCGTTTTATACTTTCTGGAATTTTTTTTTTTTTTTTTTGGTCAATCGATTAATGTTCGGAGCCCTCTACCAGGCCCTGAAATTACGATGAGTACTGTTTTTCGAAATTTCGAAAATTATTTTTACATGATATTTCACAATTTTCGTAATTTCACGGCCTGGTAGAGGGCTCAAGACATTAATCGACTGATCTGAACTTTTTTCCCCGTAAAATAGGAAGTAAAAAAGCAAATATAAATGCTGGACGATTACACCCTGAAACATTACTACATTAAAGACGTGAGTATAAAACATCACAAATTTACTGAATGGTGTATAGAAGTGTCAAATTTAAAAGTTATACGTGCATTAAAATTAAAAATATCGATGTTGGTTCGACGAAGTTATTCGACGAAGTTGGTCGAAACGTCGATATTTTTAATTTTAATGTATGCATAAATTTTAAACTTGACATTTGTATACACCATTCAGTAAATTTGTGATGTTTTATACTCACGTCTTCAATGTAGTAAAAAAGCAAATTTTGATGACTATTGTATTTCGAAATTATGATCGTTATTTTTACATGATACGTCACAATTTGCTGCCAATATTAAAGGGGGGAAAAGTTGAGGTCATTCGATTAATGTCTTGAGCCCTCTACGCGGCCGTGAAATAAGAAAATTGAGACAGATCATGTAAAAATATATATTACACAATTTCGAAAAACAATACTCAACTTAATTTCAGGACCTGGTAGTCGATTGACCTGAATTTTTTTCTGTTAAATAGTGAGTGGAAAACATTTTGATCCCTATTGTATTTCGAAATTATAAACTTTATTTTTTTTCACTCCACTCTAATGCACATATACTATTTACAAACATAATAAAATCATAATAATACAATCAATTTTTCTCCTGGCTTTATTGTTTGTAATGTAAATGCGCTAATAAATCCAATGTAATTTCTCTAAATTAGGTTTATCTGATTGAGTATTTTCTGTTCTTTACAAAAAATTAAATATTGTATTACATACAGTGAGGCATAATTAATTTACCTTCATTTATGAAAATGTATAAATTTAAAAATCCAACATTTATGTGTTATTACCTATATAAATATTAAATGACATATTAACATTTTATGTAAATATTTATTTATTTACATAAAACATTTTATTATATTTCTTTAATTTATATGCAAATGATGGATATTTATGTGCTGTTGCTTATTTAATAAATTTATAGATTACCATATACTTTATTTCTGATGTCCCACATCTATTTTTTTAACGCACAACGATGAATGATGTAATACGAAATGTTTTTTAACTGTGTTTTAACGTAGCACTCTCACATTTCGTTACAACATTTTGTTTTCTTAAAAATGGCAGTTAATTAAAAATTTGAAAAAGATCTCAAAAAATGTAGTGCGAAAGTCATGCACGGATCGGATCCACTGTCTGGGTAAATATTAAAAAAGACTTCCTGCACCCATAGTCTTCAATTAATATGAGTTATTGTGAATAAAGTTCCGTTCATTTATTCACTATCATAAGACCTTTATGTTCTTTTGATTCAATAAATAATTATTCCCGTTTATCGTAATATTCTACTAATGTATGTGTATACGAGTAGGAATCCGTATTAGTGGAATAGGGATCAACGACATATTATCGGTGGTGCTGCCATCTATTATTGTTCGGAGAAAGTAAATTCTATTTCATTTTCATTTGTAAAGATTTAAAAATAACGCAGAGTTGTCACCGGGTCATTTTATTAGTATTATTATCATTATTATTTATCATTATTGACTACAACATTTTTTATTATTTTGTCTAGCACTTTTATAAAACAATAATCCCGGTGGTAAATTTCTTCTAATATTCTATTATTTTTTGTTTAGAAACAGTGATAGACTATATAATACAAAATACTCCTCAATGCCCTGACAAAGCTACTAAAAAAAAAAAAAAAAAAAAAAACTAATTTTAATATTTCCGTTGTTTATTTATTGAAAAAAAAACATTCTTAAAAATTACTTTCTATTCTGCATCAATGTATCAACTGAATAGCATCGATTAGATTATAGATTTTAAAAATCATAAATATTTTCACATTTTTTGTTCAAACAAATATATAATTTTTTTTTAAAATAACGCAGAGTTGCTATTGCTTTATTATTTTACTATTATTATTTATTATTACTGTTATTGACTACTACTTTTTCGTATTATTTTGTCTATCACTTTTACAAAACAAAAATCTTCATGGTAAATTTCTACTAATCTTCGAAGTAGATAATTTTTGTTTAGAAATAGTGGTAGGCAAAATAATAAAAAGAATAGTAACCAATGTAGCCCTGATAACGCTACTAATTAGATATATTTTTTTTTTCTCGAACTAATGCACGTTGATATGATATATGGTATATTATGGAAAAAAGATAACATTCTTCAGAATTCCTTCTAATCTCCATCATTGTATCAATTGAAATACTTCTTTTAGATTATAGATTTTATAAATCAATAAATGTTTTACATCACATTTTTCATTCGAATAAATATATAAAAAGATTTAAAAATAACCCCCAGTTGCTATGCTATTATTATTATTATTATTATTATTATTATTATGGAAAAAAATAACATTCTTGAGAATTCCTTCTAATCTCCATCATTGAATCAATTGAATTACTTCTTTTAGATTATAGATTTTAGAAATTAATAAATGTTTTACATCACATTTTTCATTCGAATAAATATATAAAAAGTACTCAAAATAACCTACAGTTGCTATGCTATTATTATTATTATTATTATTTATTGGCTACTATTATTTTGTTATTTTGTCTATCACATTTACAAAACTGTAATCTTCATTGTAAAATTCCATTAATCTTCGAGGTAGGTTATTTTTTATTTAGAAATAGTGGTAAAAAAATACTAAAAAGTAGTCACCAATAGAAGTAATATGTCCCCTGATAACGCTACTAATATTAAACAAGTTGGAAATTGTACGTCAAACGTGACAAATGAGGTGCGTTCGTACTATAGCTAGTTCTATAAATATTCAGATCTTGATGATTTTTAATTCTGTGAAATTAATTATATCGTCTGCAGATTCATTTCTGTAATAAAATAAGTATCTCGGTCGCTTGACGATTTAACATCCATCGGAAGCTCCTATAACAAGAAAGCACCGATTTAAAAAAAAAAAAAAAATCAAATTTATTAATAAATATTTTTATTAATATCTCCTAAAGTTTTGATTCGATTAAAAAAAAAAAAAAAAATTGAAATGTCTCGACAAAATTCTGCAAAGATAATATATCTTAAATTCCAAACCATTCGGTTGGGTAGTTTTTGCGTTGTTATATGTGGACGGACGGACAGACAGACGGGCAGACAGACGGACGGACAGACGGACGGACCAAGCGACGACAATAGGTGCTACGTATTTATATAATTACGAACGCACCTAAAAATTGATTTCTAACGAAGTTTAACTCACATTGATTATTGGGGGGGGGGGGGAATAAAATTCTTTGAATTTCGATTAATGTAGTATCAATTGAATTACATCAATTCGCTCAAATATTTTTATGAATTATTAATTTTTTTTACATCAATTTTTTTATTCGAACAGATTTAAATTTTAGATGTAATATGGGTATTATATTAATATAAATAAACTTTTATCCTTATTACATATTAAAGTATATTCATGTAATGAAGCCAGTATAGTCTATATATATGAATTAGACCTCTAAACAGGCCCCTACCTGCCGGGGTTTTGCTCAGCTTAACGGGTTGATGCCTGGCAACGGGGCGAGGATTCCCCTGATCTCCACATGGCGAAGGTTTGTTTGATAAATCTCTAGTATAACCTATATTAATTTACTAGCAAGCTACGCCCGCTACGCTGGTCAATTTCTCTTAACGAACCTTTAATCAAACAAAATATTGACATTTCATAATTAACTTTTATATTTTAACAGAATAATAAGGATACTATAATTTGTGACTCGTGCTATAATCAATATACACGTCAGGACACGTCGCCCTTATCATTATCTTTTTACGCGTGAAGGTTTCGCTATGGTACTCTATTGTGAAATTTGGTAATTTTAGAAATTCAATAGTTGAAAAATCGCAGAATTATTAGATCACTTTTCTTTAGAAATTGTTCTTAGAGCGCATTTAGATCTTATAAATAACAATAATGCCGAACTTGAAGTTTCTAGCTCCTTCAGCATCGCAAAAATCGCAATTTTAGAACGTTTTTCGCTTCTGCACGCCCCTCGGGGTAGTGGCACCGACATAAAATATAGCCTATGTTGGAGCAGGGATTGTCACCATCCATTTGCCACCATCACTTTTGAAATTGCTTTAGTAGTTCCAGACATTCCATACAAATTGTAATTTAGAATGTTTTTAGAAAATTTTTTGCTTATTTCAGCCTTTTAAATTTCGAATTTTTTTAGACTTTGTTCTTATAGAGCATTTAAATCTTGTAAGTAACGACCATCCAAAATGTCAAGTTCCTAACACCTTCATTATTGAAAATATCATAATTTTGGAACGTTTTTCGCTCATGCACCCTCTGCGGGCAGTGGCACCGACAAAAAATTTAGCATATGTTGGAGCAGGGACTGTCACCATCCATTTGCCACCATCACTTTTGAAATCGGTTCTGTAGTTTCAGAGATTCCATAGAAATTGTAATTTAGAATGTTTCTAGAACGCTTCTTCCTCATCTCACCCTTTTAAATTTCGAATGTTTTTATAATTTGTTCTTAGAGAGCATTTACATCTTATAAGTAACTACCATAACAAATTTGATGCTTCTGTCTCCTTCAGTACACAAAAAATCGAAATTTTAGAACGTTTTTCGCTCCTGCACCCCCCTGGGGGTGGTGGCACCGAGATAAAATATAGCCTATGTTGGAGCAGGGATTGTCACCATTAATTTGCCACCATCACTTTTAAAATCGCTTCAGTGGTTCCAGAGATTACCCCCTACAAACAAACAATCTTTACTACTTTATATATTAGTATAGATAAGGGGGAATTAGCCTCTTGTCCCCCCCCTGTATACTTAACCAATCAATCCCGAAAACTAATCAGAGATGCGCCTTAACACAGTGAACCTATAAATAAAATTTGAAGGAAATGGGATAATTCTGCATGAAAAACCCATTTACATAAATTAAGGGGGGTATTAGCCCCCCGTTCCGCCCCTTTATACTTAATCAATCAATCCCGAAAACTAATCAGGGAAGCGTCTTAACCCAATGAATCTATAAACAAATTTTGAAGCAAATAGAATAATTCTGCATGAAAAACCCATTTATATAAATTAAGGGGGGGATTATGCCCCCGTTCCCCCCCCTTTATACTTAACCAATCAATCCCGAAAACTAATAAGGGAAGCGCCTTAACACAGTGAACCTATAAACAAAATTTGAAGGAAAACGGAATAATTCTGCATGAAAAACCCATTTATATAAATTAAGGGGGGATTAGCCTCCCGATCCCCCCCCCTTTATACTTAACTAATCAATCCCGAAAACTAATCAGGGAAGCGCCTTAACTCAGTGAACCTATAAACAAAATTTGAAGGAAAACGGAATAATTCTGCATGAAAAACCCATTTATATAAATTAAGGGGGGGATTAGCCCCCCTTTATACTCAGCCAATCAATCCCGAAAATTATCATGCAAGCGCCTTAACACAGTGAACCTATAAACAAAATTTGAAGGAAAACGGAATAATTCTGCATGAAAAACCCATTTATATAAATTAAGGGGGGGAATTAGCCCCCCGATCCCCCCCCTTTATATTAACTAATCAATCCCGAAAACTAATCAGGGAAGCGCCTTAACACAGTGAAACTATAAACAAAATTTGAAGGAAAACGGAATAATTCTGCATGAAAAACCCATTTATATAAATTAAGGGGGGGGGGAAATAGCCCCTTGTTCCCCCCCTTTATACTTAACCAATCAATCCCGAAAAGTAATCAGGGAAGCGTCTTAACCCAATGAACGTATAAACAAAATTTGAAGGAAAACGGAATAATTCTGCATGAAAAACCCATTTATATAAATTAAGGGGGGGGGGGAATTAGACCCTTGTTCCCCCCCTTTATACTAAACCAATCAATCCCGAAAACTAATCAGGGAAGCGTCTTAACCCAATGAACCTATAAACAAAATTTGAAGGAAAACGGAATAATTCTGCATGAAAAACCCATTTATATAAATTAAGGGGGGGATTAGCCCCCCCCCCGATCCCCCCCCCCTTTATACTTAAGTAATCAAACCCGTAAACTAATCAGGGAAGCGCCTTAACTCAGTGAACCTATAAGCAAAATTTGAAGGGAAACGGAATAATTCTGCATGAAAAACCCATTAATATAAATTAAGGGGGGGAGGGAATTAGACCCTTGTTCCCCCCCTTTATACTTGACCAATCAATCCCGAAAACTAATCAGGGAAGCGCCTTAACTCAGTGAACCTATAAACAAAATTTGAAGGAAAACGGAATAATTCTGCATGAAAAACCCATTTATATAAATTAAGGAGGGGGGAATTAGCCCCTTGTTCCCCCCCTTTTATACTTAACCAATCAATCCCGAAAACTAATCAGGGAAGCGCCTTAACACAGTGAACCTATAAACAAAATTTGAAAGAAAACGGATATTTCTATGAAGAGTTATCGCATTACGTACGTACATACATACATACAGAACCGGCTGCCAAGCTCTCAGGGCTTGACAGCCAGTGTGATAACTGAAAAGTCGCAATTTTAGAACGTTTTTTGCTCCTGCACCCCCTGGGGTTAGTGGCACCGACATAAAATATAGCCTATGTTGGAGCAGGGGTTGTCACCATCAATTTGCCACCATCACTTTTGAAATCGGTTCGGTAGTTCCAGAGATTACCCCTACAAACAAACAAACAAGATTTACTCCTTTATAATATTAGTATAGATTACTAGGATAATAACACTGAACTATAAAATAATACTTTTATTTTTGCTGCACCGTTTTAGACACTTCCTTTTTAGGTGCGTTCGTAATTATATAAATACGTGGCACCTATTGTCGTCGCTTGGTCCGTCCGTCTGTCTGTCCGTCTGTTCGTCTGTCTGTATGTCCGTCCGCATATAACAACGCAAAAACTACCCAACCGAATGGTTTGAAATTTAAGATATATTATCTTTGCAGAATTTTGTCGAGACATTTCAAATTTTATTAACATCGAATCAAAACTTTAGGAGATATTAATAAAAATATTTATTAAGAAATTTCAAATTTTTTTTTTAAATCGGTGCTTTCTTGTTATAGGATATTCCGAGGTTTAATCGTCAAGCGACCGATATACTTATTTTATGACAGAAATTAATCTACAGACGATATAATTCATTTCACAGAATTAAAAATCATCAAGATCTAAATATTTATATAGCTAGCTACAGTACGAACGCACCTCATTTGTCACGTTTGACGTACAATTTCCAGCTTGTTTCTTCTCGATATTCTAAGTTTTAAAATGCTAAACCATCACATAAGGTTTTTTTCTTTTTTCTTTTTTTCTTTTTTGTATAAAGTTGCATAAAGTTAAAAATCATTATTTCATTATTTTACGTTTTCATCCCCCTACAAGGGTAGTGAACCTGCATTGTCAAAAAGACAAACGTTTCTTAATCTACGAAAATATAATATAAACACGAAAGAAAATATACAACAACGTCTTCCGAGTTTCCACGATTCCGAAGATCGTTCTTTATCAATAGAAACCTCGGTAACCAATATATTTTCGGGATTTAAAAACTAATTTATAAAAGTAAAGTTATTTTTTGCTACCACTGATTTCCGGAAACGTTTCCGAGTAGTTTTTATAATATATTAATCAGTTTTCTCAAACCTACCGGTTTTAAAATGCAAAGCTATCACGCAATTTATTATTTTTATTTTGTATGAAGTTGCATAAAGTTAAAAATCATTATTTCATTATTTTACGTTTTCATCCCCCTACAAGGGTAGTGAACCTACATTGTCAAAAAGACAAACGTTTCTTAATCTACGAAAATATAATATAAACACGAAAGAAAATATACAACAACGTCTTCCGAGTTTCCACGATTCCGAAGATCGTTCTTTATCAATAGAAACCTCGGTAACCAATATATTTTCGGGATTTAAAAACTAATTTATAAAAGTAAAGTTTCTTTTTTGCTACCACTGATTTCCGGAAACGTTTCCGAGTAGTTTTTATAATATATGAATCAGTTTTCTCAAACCTACCGGTTTTAAAATGCAAAGCTTTCGCGCAATTTTTTGTATGAAGTTGCATAAAGTTAAAAATCATTATTTCATTATTTTACGTTTTCATCCCCCTACAAGGGTAGTGAACCTACATTGTCAAAAAGACAAATGTTTCTTAATCTACGAAAATATAATATAAACCCGAAAGAAAATATACAACAACGTCTTCCAAGTTTCCACGATTCCGAAGATCGTTCTTTATCAATAGAAACCTCGGTAACCAATATATTTTCGGGATTTAAAAGCTAATTTATAAAAGCAAAGTTTCTTTTTTACTACCACTGATTTCATGTAACATTTCCGAGTAGTTTTTATAATATATTAATCAGTTTTCTCAAACCTACCGGTTTTAAAATGCAAAGCTATCACGCATTTTTTTTTTAATGTTTCTTAATCTACGAAAATATAATATAAACCCGAAAGAAAATATACAACAACGTCTTCCGAGTTTTCACGATTCCGAAGATCGTTCTTTATCAATAGAAACCTTGGTAACCAATATATTTTCGGGATTTAAAAACTAATTTATAAAAGCAAAGTCTATTTTTTACTACCACTGATTTCCGGAAACGTTTCCGAGTAGTTTTTATCATATATTAATCAGTTTTCTCAAACCTACCGGTTTTAAAATGCAAAGCTATCACGCAATTTATTATTTTTATTTTGTATGAAGTTGCATAAAGTTAAAAATCATTATTTCATTATTTTACGTTTTCATCCCCCTACAAGGGTAGTGAACCTACATTGTCAAAAAGACAAATGTTTCTTAATCTACGAAAATATAATATAAACCCGAAAGAAAATATACAATAACGTCTTCCGAGTTTTCACGATTCCGAAGATCGTTCTTTATCAATAGAAACCTTGGTAACCAATATATTTTCGGGATTTAAAAACTAATTTTTAAAAGCAAAGTCTATTTTTTACTACCACTGATTTCCGGAAACGTTTCCGAGTAGTTTTTATAATATATTAATCAGTTTTCTGAAACCTACCGGTTTTAAAATGCAAAGCTATCACGCATTATTATTATTATTATATTTTTTTTTGTATGAAGTTGCATAAAGTTAAAAATCATTATTTCATTATCTTACGTTTTCATCCCCCTACAAGGGTAACGAACCTACATTGTCAAAAAGACAAGCGTTTCTTAATCTACGAAAATATAATATAAACCTGAAAGAAAATATACAACAACGTCTTCCGAGTTTCCACGATTCCGAAGATCGTTCTTTATCAATAGAAACCTCGGTAACCAATATATTTTCGGGATTTAAAAACTAATTTATAAAAGTAAAGTTTATTTTTTGCTACCACTGATTTCTGGAAACGTTTCCGAGTAGTTTTTATAATATATTAATCAGTTTTCTCAATCCTACCGGTTTTAAAATGCAAAGCTATCACGCAATTTATTATTTTTATTTTGTATGAAGTTGCATAAAGTTAAAAATCATTATTTCATTATTTTACGTTTTCATCCCCCTACAAGGGTAGTGAACCTACATTGTCAAAAAGACAAACGTTTCTTAATCTACGAAAACATAATATAAACACGAAAGAAAATATACAACAACGTCTTCCGAGTTTCCACGATTCCGAAGATCGTTCTTTATCAATAGAAACCTCGGTAACCAATATATTTTCGGGATTTAAAAAATAATTTATAAAAGTAAAGTTTCTTTTTTGCTACCACTGATTTCCGGAAACGTTTCCGAGTAGTTTTTATAATATATTAATCAGTTTTCTCAAACCTACCGGTTTTAAAATGCAAAGCTTTCACGCAATTTTTTGTATGAAGTTGCATAAAGTTAAAAATCATTATTTCATTATTTTACGTTTTCATCCCCCTACAAGGGTAGTGAACCTACATTGTCAAAAAGACAAATGTTTCTTAATCTACAAAAATATAATATAAACCCGAAAGAAAATATACAACAACGTCTTCCGAGTTTTCACGATTCCGAAGATCGTTCTTTATCAATAGAAACCTTGGTAACCAATATATTTTCGGGATTTTAAAACTAATTTATAAAAGCAAAGTCTATTTTTTACTACCACTGATTTCCGGAAACGTTTCCGAGTAGTTTTTATAATATATTAATCAGTTTTCTGAAACCTACCGGTTTTAAAATGCGAAGCTATCACGCATTATTTTATTTTATTTATTATTTTTTTTTTTGTATGAAGTTGCATAAAGTTAAAAATCATTATTTCATTATCTTACGTTTTCATCCCCCTACAAGGGTAACGAACCTACATTGTCAAAAAGACAAGCGTTTCTTAATCTACGAAAATATAATATAAACCTGAAAGAAAATATACAACAACGTCTTCCGAGTTTCCACGATTCCGAAGATCGTTCTTTATCAATAGAAACCTCGGTAACCAATATATTTTCGGGATTTAAAAGCTAATTTATAAAAGCAAAGTTTCTTTTTTACTACCACTGATTTCCGGTAACATTTCCGAGTATTTTTATAATATATTAATCAGTTTTCTCAAACCTATCGGTTTTAAAATGCAAAGCTATCACGCATTTTTTTTTTAATGTTTCTTAATCTACGAAATTATAATATAAACCCGAAAAAAAAATACAACAAAGTCTTCCGAGTTTTCACGATTCCGAAGATCATTCTTTATCAATAGAAACCTCGGTAATCAATATATTTTCGGGATTTAAAAACTAATTTATAAAAGCAAAGTTTCTTTTTTGCTACCACTGATTTCCGGAAACGTTTACGACTAGTTTTTATAATATATTAATCAGTTTTCTCATACCTACCGGTTTTAAAATGCAAAGCTGTCACGCATTTTTTTTTTTTTTTTTTTTTTTTTTTTTTTTTTTTTTTGGTATGAAGTTAAAAAGCATTATTTCATTCTTTTACGTTTTCATCCCCTGCAAGGGTAGAGAGACTACATTGTAAACAAGACAAATATTTCTTAATATAATAAAAAAGATAAATTGGGATATCTCCTCACGTTTTTATTTTATATTTATGATTAAAAAACAAAATTCAAATTCAAATGTTTAGAAAAAAAAAAAAAAAAAAAAAAAAAAAAAAAAACACCATCGATCGATCGAATCAGTGGAATTTCTTCGCCTAAAATGTATGTGTTGTTATATTAAATTGCATTTTTTATTTATTCAATTTATTTTTCTTTGTCCCGTGTTTTTCCTGACGCGGATGACGTCATCCTCTAATACATGATTGTTATTATTTTTTTTTTCTCGCGCGTGCATTTTGTTATCTTCGATCAGTTTTTACTGTAACTGTCGTGGAATAAATAACATGATATTATGGCTTGACTCAAGGGTAGAGAGCCTACATTGTAAACAAGACAAATATTTCTTAATATAATAAAAAAGATAAATTGGGATATCTCCTCACGTTTTTATTTTATATTTATGATTAAAAAACAAAATTCAAATTCAAATGTTTAGAAAAAAACAACAAAAAAAGACACCATCGATCGATCGAATTAGTGGAATTTCTTCGCCTAAAATGTATTTGTTGTTATATTAAATTGCATTTTTTATTTATTCAATTTATTTTTCTTTGTCCCGTGTTTTTCCTGACGCGGATGACGTCATCCTCTAATACATGATTGTTATTATTTTTTTTTCTCGCGCGTGCTTTTTGTTATCTTCGATCAGTTTTTACTGTAACTGTCGTGGAATAAATAACATGATATTATGGCTTGACTCATTTGTTTGCATATATTTTTATCCTAATTTTTTTTTTAGAAGTTTAAACCTGCATCTAAAAAATATTAAATTCTCGCACGGGACCACAAGTTAAAATAATAATTATTATTTTCTTTTATTATTATTATTATTATTGTGATGCTATTCATCGACATGTAATAATTTTGCAATTCTGTACGACTTTAGAAATCTTTATTTCTTTAAAAGGAATTTCCTAATACAACAATGCAATAAAATGAGAACCAGATATGAACGCCAGAAATACATGCCAGAATAAAATGAATGCCAGAAATACATGCTAAAACTAATTTTTTCTACGGATTGTAGTGTTTTGTCACTGAAGATTTACCAATAGAATAGATTGATAGAGAAAACACGATTTTTTTAAGTTTTGGAAAAGGCGAGTTTTAAAACTCACGTCTTCACATTTTTTAACTGTATCTTTATACAATTTGGATAAGTATAAGTTAGATGTTACATTAATGTGAAATTAAAAATTACTATTTTTTCCCTTAACAGTACACTTAAATCAATTAAATTTTAGAATCAATATTTCATTAAATTAACATGTTTCACAACAATAATGAAGAATATTTCATTTATTTCATGTAAACGTTCTGGCTCGTTACAGTGTTGGGTTGGGTTGATTTATGACGGCCAATTATCAACACGAGGGATATAGGCCCTAGGGGGGAGTGCCTTCCGTTGGGGTCTTTTTAAGGGATCCTAACTCGTATTTACGGCAAGGTTCGAAGAAAACCACGGAAAACTCCGAACGGTTAGTAAGACGAGCGCGACAGGGGTTTGAACCCAGCACCTCTCGTCTACCAGCTTTGAGAGCACATATCTCAGCCACTGGTGGAGCTCGTTACAGTGTTGATAGCTAGGGATTTTCGGCACGCCTACGTAAATTAACTTGTCTCCCGGACCTAGAAGAAAGATGCCACACCCCCTTCCAGTTTAGGAGTTTCTGTCTTGTGCATTGCTTTTGGCCGTTTCCTTCTGTGCAATCATCAAGTGTCTCTAATCATGCTTATTGGTGTCTGGTATCTCTATAATTCAATTTCTAATTTACTAATAGAAAATTTTCGTGTCTTAGCTAAATTTATAATTTAACAACAACACATAAATTCTTGGTTTGTATCAAAACCTAAACTATACGTGATGAAACATTTTGAGTACTTTTCTCGAAATTAGCTTGACATAAATACATAAGAAACACCCTTCGTTGAAAAAAATATCATCGTAGACTTGTGTAATTTGTTTATATATATATAAAAAATTAAACAAATATGTTCTTAACACTTTTTTACGTAAATGAATACTATTTATGACTTCGGTTTCTTTCCTTTTTATAACTTTTGAAAATACGCTTAGATTACTATGTTTAGTTATTTGGATGATTACGGACACTATGGTCATCTTTGGGAAATGAGGGCTAAACAAACCTTCACCTCCGTTTAAAGTGGAGTCGGACCCACTGCAAACAACCATCCTTGAGTTGGGATTCTAACCTCGCACCTCTTGTCCAGCAGCCAGCTGGGTTACTAACAAAGAATTTAAACACGATATTAACTTTACTTCAAAATTTCTCAAGGATGGTAGTATTATGTAGAGACATGGATTTAATGTAAATAAATAAATATATATATATGGAAATCATTCTTCACAAAGGAAACTAGTTATAAATTCCGAAGAAAAACACAAAAACAAACCAGTATTGGTCCAATATGCCGTTAGAAACTATTGATTTTCCAATGCAAATATTTCAATGTAATCCTAATACTTTAAAAATATTGACTTTACTTCAAATATTTTCAGTTTATAAACATTAAACAAATACTTGCGTTTTACTCAAATTAGTTTCAATCTTTCAACTGCATTGTATAAATATTGGTATAATACAGGATGATTCAAAATCGATCATTCAAACTTTAAGTGATAAAGAAGCATATTGAAAAAAAAGATAGAAAAAGAAAAAGAAAAAACTTTCCATAGGAAACCAGAGTCGTGATCCATTTTTTCTACTAACAAACATACAGTGTCTAACTTGAATCCGAAATCAGATTTTTGTTCATAACTTTAACAAAAATGAAGATAATTTAAATTAGACTTACACTTATTTCTTTGAAATGGAAGACTAATCACAAGAAGTGGTGGCAGTGGCTGCTATTCACATCCAAATATAAAGCTGAACCAGATACTCCATAGTTCCGAAATTAATTGACAGTTCATCAGATTTCATATACAAAAATGCTATACACTACCATCACTTTACACGATACAATTGCATTTTAAGCAAATCAAAATAAGTCTGTTTAAAATGTCTTTCAGATTATCTTCATATTTGTTTTGGATTAGTTCCAGAAAAAAAAAAAAAAAAAAAAACGCAGCGAGATACCTTGTAGTTTTGAATGAAAAATTGGATTACGATCCTTGCATAACATACAAACATTGTTTGTTTTAGTATGTTTTAATGCAAATTCAAGTTTGAATGATCAATTTTGTACCGTTTTGAATAAGTAATAAATGCGTATTCTTAAAAAACTATTACATTCTAAATTTCCAATTAAATTTTCAGCAGGACTGAAACGACGCCATAAATCTTTAAAAGAAATTGCAAATGATGTGAATTTCTTTTCACTTTACTAAATAGCGTATAACCAACAGAGTGGAAAATGTGTCCAGACCGGGGATCGAACTCAGATACCTTGGCATAGCGCTCTGTTTAGCAAAGTGAAAAGAAATTCACATCCTCTGTAATGTATTTTAAAGATTTATGACGTAGTTTCTGTCCTGCTGAAAATGTAATTGGAAATTTAGATATATTATCCGATGCTGGGAACTTATTTCGTCTCATGTACGTCACTGAATAGTGTGTTCGTGTATGACATTACATCTTGCGCTGCGAAGTTGCAGCTTTGCCAACGTATATATAAGTGAAAAATGCTAGACTGGATGTCGTTCTGATGGCTTAAATGGTAAAGCACTTGGTGCGCTATACCAGGGTCTCTGGGTTTGATCCCCGGTCTGGACACATTTTTCACTCTGTTGGTTATACGCTGTTTAGCAAAGTGAAAAGAAATTCACATCCTTGGTAATGTTTTTATATTACACTCATTATTTCTTATTTATATTTTATTTTCTTATTTTTAGTGTTTGAAATTTTTCATTGCTGCAGTTTCCCAACCAATTGGCCTATTTTAGCAAGTGTGATTTGGCGCATCATGAACTCCATTGTTGTTGTAACTGGTATACGCAGTTGTAACCATAAAGACTGTTTGGCGGTTTATCACCTGCTCCAGACAGATGAAAAAAGCTTTAAAATTAATTTTGTAATTTATAATAACGATCTAGAAAATATTAAAATGTTGTATTGTCATTGGAAACCTGTGTACACAACTTTTATAATTGAAAAATCGATTACAAAATTTAATATTTAAGTATATAAACCTTAAGTATATAAGTTAAGTTAAATAAAAGAGTGTGAAAACAAAATTCGACACTGTCACAGTTATATACAAAATTGGGACACTATTGCGCCAACATAAGTTTACCAACAGGGATACATTTAATCTTGAAATTCTGTGGGAATTTATCGTATTGTTAGAGAAATTATGGCATGGCTACTGTGAGCGGTCATGGAGACCGCTTGACGGAATGATGAATAAACGCTCGATTGAAAAATCGGATATTGTTTCTATGCCAATATTTATGTACAGGGTTATAATAATTAATATTAACCCATACAGAAGTCTCTAGCAATTTTTTTATATCTACGATCGTCCATAATGCCATTTATTAACATAATAATTATCTGTACTACACTGTAAAAAATGACCAATGTTCCTTATTTTATGAAAATATGCTATAACCACGAACGAAAATATCATATAATCTTCTGAGTTATCCGAAATTCAGAATAGCGTGTTCCATTGTCTTTTAAATCCCCAGAAACCAATACATTTCCAAAATTTAAAGAATTATTTATAAAAGCAAAGTATTTTTCGCTGCCCGTATTTTTCAGAAACGTTTCCGAAGGGTTTTTTATAGTATATTCATTAGTGTCCTCAGCCTGGAATACCTGTTTTTCAAATGTCATCAATTCTTAATTAAACATTTTCATGCTCAAAAAATGTGTTTAACAGACAAACATGCAAAATTAACAGCGTTAACAATAACATTAAAATTAAGATAATTTCTTTACTCTTTCATGTATAAATTAACTTATGCGGCTGAAAACGTTTACTTGAGAATTGATGACATTCGAAAAACAGGTATTCCAGACTGAGGACACTAATTTATACACTATAAAAACCCTTCGGAAATGTTTCCGAAAAATACGGGCAGCGAAAAATACTTTGTTTTCATAAATAATTCTTTAAATTTTGGAAATGTATTGGTTTCTGGGGATTCAAAAGACAATGGAACACGCTATTCGGAATTTCGGATAACTCAGAAGATTATATTACATTTTCGTTCGTGGTTATAGCATATTTTCATAAAATAAGAAACATTGGTCATTTTTTACAGTGTACCTATTACAATAGAGATTAATTTATATTTCTATATTTCTTTTAAATGATAAAATGTGTAAATTAACAACATACTATACAGTAAAATAACTTTTATTAGGTTGTTTAACATGTTTCAGTTCACGCCGAGCCGTTTTCAAAAACAAATGAGAATATTCTATAATTGCACGGTATTTGAAGTTATTGTTTAAAATGCTATCATTTAATTTTAATGTACTTTTTAAAAATTAAGCACGTTATCTTTTTTTTTTTTACTTGGTTGTTTATTTTCATATTTGTAACCATGGAGTAACTCGAGCCATAATTTACTGATGTTGTGTTTCTTCCCTCGCTAGTCACTCTGTTGAAACCTTCCTAATTTTTCCTATTTCTGATAACATATGACGCCATATATTATCATTCTTTGCGTGCATCTTATCATTGCACATTTCTGATTTTGCTGTAATTATATCTATGGCATAGACTATTTCATAAATATCGATAGTTAAACTGAAAGGTATAAGTTAAACTATAAATATAAAACAAGCAGCAGTCTGTGAAACTACTGAGAATAGTTAAAGGTTAACTATTGTAAAATGTATGCAATACTCTGTATAAATACTGGTTTATCACAAGCACGTAATAATGAGTATTCATTTGATATCTTTATTGCCATAATGCTATACAAAGATACAGTAAACATATAGTCATATAATAATAATAACTGTGCCAATACTAAAGTTTTGTTATGATTTTTTCTCAGAATCTATAGACTTTGCTACATTCTGCAAAATAATGTGTCTTTAGACTCTCCGATATATCTTCATCTTAAAGTAGGTCAACTGATGTACCGGAGAAATTATGTATAAAATTAATTTAATATCAATAGAATTATAGTAGAATTTCACATAAAATTTTATTTTTGCCGTACAATCTCAAAACATTTATTTTTAAAATCAGAGTCTTGAATCTGAAAAGAAAATGTCTAGGATGACTTATTGTAGAAAACCTTTTTGTTCAGATTATTGTATGAAAAAACATACTGTATTTTTAAAGAAAGTTTTCTATGCTGAATTTATATGTGAAATAAAGTGAAATAAAGTGAATAAATGAATGTAAACAATACGTCGTTATTTTGGAAATATTAAAAAAATAATAAGAATTAAAAACGTAAATAACTTCAAACTTTAAAAACAATAACTTAAAAAAAATAATGACTTCACATAAAATTTTATTTTTGCAGTACAATCTCAAAACATTTATTTTTAAAATCAGAGTCTTGAATCTGAAAAAAAAATGTCTAGGATGACTTATTGTAGAAAACCTTTTTGTTCAGATTATTGTATGAAAAAACATACTGTATTTTTAAAGAAAGTTTTCTATGCTGAATTTATATGTGAAATAAAGTGAAATAAAGTGAAATAAAGTGAATAAATGAATTTAAACAATACGTCGTTATTTTGGAAATATTAAAAAAATAATAAAAATTAAAAACGTAAATAACTTCAAACTTTAAAAACAATAACTTTAAAAAAATAATGACTTCACATAAATTTTTATTTTTGCCGTACAATCTCAAAACATTTATTTTTAAAATCAGAGTCTTGAATCTGAAAAGAAAATGTCTAGGAGGACTTATTGTAGAAAACCTTTTTGTTCAGATTATTGTATGAAAAAACATACTGTATTTTTAAAGAAAGTTTTCTATGCTGAATTTATATGTGAAATAAAGTGAAATAAAGTGAATAAATGAATTTAAACAATACGTCGTTATTTTGGAAATATTAAAAAAATAATAAGAATTAAAAACGTAAATAACTTCAAACTTTAAAAACAATAACTTAAAAAAAATAATGACTTCACATAAAATTTTATTTTTGCAGTACAATCTCAAAACATTTATTTTTAAAATCAGAGTCTTGAATCTGAAAAAAAAATGTCTAGGATGACTTATTGTAGAAAACCTTTTTGTTCAGATTATTGTATGAAAAAACATACTGTATTTTTAAAGAAAGTTTTCTATGCTGAATTTATATGTGAAATAAAGTGAAATAAAGTGAAATAAAGTGAATAAATGAATTTAAACAATACGTCGTTATTTTGGAAATATTAAAAAAATAATAAAAATTAAAAACGTAAATAACTTCAAACTTTAAAAACAATAACTTTAAAAAAATAATGACTTCACATAAATTTTTATTTTTGCCGTACAATCTCAAAACATTTATTTTTAAAATCAGAGTCTTGAATCTGAAAAGAAAATGTCTAGGAGGACTTATTGTAGAAAACCTTTTTGTTCAGATTATTGTATGAAAAAACATACTGTATTTTTAAAGAAAGTTTTCTATGCTGAATTTATATGTGAAATAAAGTGAAATAAAGTGAATAAATGAATGTAAACAATACGTCGTTATTTTGGAAATATTAAAAAAATAATAAGAATTAAAAACGTAAATAACTTCAAACTTTAAAAACAATAACTTAAAAAAAATAATGACTTCACATAAAATTTTATTTTTGCAGTACAATCTCAAAACATTTATTTTTAAAATCAGAGTCTTGAATCTGAAAAAAAAATGTCTAGGATGACTTATTGTAGAAAACCTTTTTGTTCAGATTATTGTATGAAAAAACATACTGTATTTTTAAAGAAAGTTTTCTATGCTGAATTTATATGTGAAATAAAGTGAAATAAAGTGAAATAAAGTGAATAAATGAATTTAAACAATACGTCGTTATTTTGGAAATATTAAAAAAATAATAAAAATTAAAAACGTAAATAACTTCAAACTTTAAAAACAATAACTTTAAAAAAATAATGACTTCACATAAATTTTTATTTTTGCCGTACAATCTCAAAACATTTATTTTTAAAATCAGAGTCTTGAATCTGAAAAGAAAATGTCTAGGAGGACTTATTGTAGAAAACCTTTTTGTTCAGATTATTGTATGAAAAAACATACTGTATTTTTAAAGAAAGTTTTCTATGCTGAATTTATATGTGAAATAAAGTGAAATAAAGTGAATAAATGAATTTAAACAATACGTCGTTATTTTGGAAATATTAAAAAAATAATAAAAATTAAAAACGTAAATAACTTCAAACTTTAAAAACAATAACTTTAAAAAAATAATAACTTCACATAAAATTTTATTTTTGCCGTACAATCTCAAAACATTTATTTTTAAAATCAGAGTCTTGAATCTGAAAAGAAAATGTCTAGGAGGACTTATTGTAGAAAACCTTTTTGTTCAGATTATTGTATGAAAAAACATACTGTATTTTTAAAGAAAGTTTTCTATGCTGAATTTATATGTGAAATAAAGTGAAATAAAGTGAAATAAAGTGAATAAATGAATTTAAACAATACGTCGTTATTTTGGAAATATTAAAAAAATAATAAAAATTAAAAACGTAAATAACTTCAAACTTTAAAAACAATAACTTTAAAAAAATAATGACTTCACATAAATTTTTATTTTTGCCGTACAATCTCAAAACATTTATTTTTAAAATCAGAGTCTTGAATCTGAAAAAAAAAAAAAGTCTAAGAGGATTTATTGTAGAAAATCTTTTTGTTCAGATTATTGTATAAAAAAACGTACTGTATTTTTTAAAGAAAATTTTCTATGCTGAATTTATATATGAAATAAAGTGAATAAATGAATTTAAACAATACGCCGTTATTTTGGAAAAGAAAATGTGTATTTTATGTTAAAGATTTTTTGAGAAAACATCTGTGCTAACAATTAATTGTGTTATGTGTGTGATTCTCGTAAAATATGATGTTTGCAAAATGAGAATTTTATTTAAAACGAGCTTGGAAATTTTCTCTAGCCTATGGTGCAAACCGAGAAAAAATCCATCAGGCAATTCATAAAATTACCTCGGACATAGACGTTTTGGGCCTCTTGCTTTATAATATATATGATAAAAATGCTGTAAAATGTTTAAGTTCACAGTCTTATCCTAACATTGACATTTTTACTAACTCTAGTCGATTTTTGAAGAGTTTTATTATTAAAATTTTCATAAACTTTTACTTACCCATCATACGTAGTATAGGATAAATCTGGTAATCGTTTTGGAAATCGAAAAAAAAAAAATTGGCGGATTTACATGTTTCAGACACTGGAGATTCCGAAAAACATATTTTTAGAAACAAAAAATTGCTGTCCGTCTGTTTCTGTCTGTGTGTCTGGAAACACTCTATCTCCCAAACAAATTGAGATAGAGACATGAAATTTGGTGCGTATTTAGTATGTAATAATGGGAAGAAGCTTATTAAATTTCAGGAACCTCGATTATCCAGTACTATTTTTTTCGGACTCTCGAAATATCGTTCTGATAAAAGGTCTATAAAAATTTTCGAAACTGTTTAATTTAAGGAGTGAATATGAAATACAATAAAAATAAATAAATTTTGCATAAAGAATGAAGTAGATCGGATAATTACTTGCCGAGATATTTATAATCATATTTTCCACACTCTTTGATTTTTCATGACCCTGTATTTCATTCAAATTTCAATTCAAAGATATATTTTAATTGGAAATGAGACGCTTAATCTGACGCAGTAAACCGTTAGTTAATATGATTATCAATTTTGGAGTTATAAGGATGTTTCTTTTACGCAATTCAGTAATAGAGCAGTTTGTGACATCATCAGGCCACGATTTTATTCGAATTGCAATGCATTTTATAAATAGTTTACACATGATTTATTTTCATATTTTATATTATGCATATCCATGATGGGTAAGTATTACGTTGGCCCCCAACGTCTAGTTTGAGTTCGTATTGGTGTGAGATACAGATCGCTAAAAAAAATAAAATCCTTAATTTTCCGTTAATGATATTCACTCAAAACACACAAAATTCACCAATATAACGTACAAAATTACCAGCAATCCTTCAATCTAAAGCTGCATTTTCGTCAAATTATATAGGTGCTCCGGCAATTCTGCTACCTAGTACTTTTTCGTATTGGAAACTGAGTTTTTATGCACGTTTTTTTTTTCTCTCAAAGCAAGACAAAATCCCGAACGTAAGCTTAAAATTTCCTGCAATTCACCAGTGAAAAGGCGGAAATTTCTTCAAATAACAGAAAAATCTTTTCCGATCACAGGGGTCTTCCTGCAGCTTGCTTCCTATATATTTTTACGTTTCATGACTAAATTGTTTTTGACTGCGCATTCTGTGTTTTTGACTGAATAAAAGCATTGCGGCCTTGATTTTCGATATAAAAATAGTTTACAGTAATGTACCCTACAACACAGCAAATTTTAAAATACTCCGAGCCACCATGTATATTTCGCATTAATGGGAGAAGTATTTGAATTCAAATTACATAATGTTTGCGTAATTGGAGCTAAAAAATCTATACCGTTTTTAACGCATACACTATATGGCCAATGAAGACCGGTCACTTGCGAGTTTAGACGTTTTGTTAAATATCTGGAAAGATACATTAGGAATTATCCTGAAACTTCAGGAGTGTAAACAACATGATAGACGTCTTATATTTCCGCGAACATTTTCCCCCGAAACCCCATAAGGGGCCGTCAACAAATTGAAGAAAAACGAATATCTTTTTTATTTCCCTGTAAAAACTAATATCGCAAAAGCATTGAAATGTTAGCAAATGCTTTGGAAGCTTCTTTTAATAAACTATGTTCATTTTTATGAGGATAGCACGTATACTCGCGGAGAAATTAAGGTTTTTATAAAAACAAACCCAAATTTCACCAAGTGTTTTGGTTATAATTTTACGAGTTTTTAATATAAAAGAATGTTCTTTTCAGGAACGATGACACACAACATTACGTACAATACCCTGCAATCAGAATTAAAAATAATAAATATTGTGTGAAAATGAGCAGCTTAACTAAATATTGATTCACTGCGCATGCGCGAATTCAATCAAAATACACTGTGCATAATATATTAGCTAAATGTATAGATCAACTTTTGTGAAAGTCTCCAAAACATAGCTTGAAAATTCTGATAGTAATCGTTGATAGAATAAGTTCAAAATAAGCTGTTCCCAAAAGGAAGCAAAAAAATGAGGGGTTGTATCCAAATATACTAGCTTATGAAAGTTGACTTTATAAGAATGAAGTGTCTCTCCTTGTATATTTGCAACCCCTGATCTTTTTGCTTTCTTTTGGGAATAGCGAATTCCAAGCTTATTCTATCGACTATCACTATCAGAATTTTCAAGCTATGTTTTTGAAACTTTCACAAAAGTTGCTCTATATATTTAGCTAATATATTATGCACAGTATATTTTGATTGAATTCGCGCATGCGCAGTGAAACAATATTTAGTGAACCTGCTCATTTTTCATCTAATATTTATTATTTTTTAATTCTGAATGCAGGGTATTGTATATAATGTTGCTTGTTATTGTTCCTAAAAAGAACATTCTTTTAGATTAAAAACTCTAAAAATTATAAGCAAAACATTTGGTGAAATTTGGGATTGTTTTTATAAAAACCTTAATTTCTCCACGAGTATACGTGCTATCCTCATAAAAATCAACATAGTTTATTAAAAGAAGCCTCCTAAGCATGTGCTACCGTTTCAACACTTTGCGATATTAGTTATTACAGGATTATCCAAAAGATATTCGGTTTTCTTCAACTTATTGTCGGCCCCTATGGGGTTTCGGGAAAAAATCTTCGCCGAAATATATGACGTCAACTATGCTGTTTACACGCCTGAAGTGTCAGGATAATTCCTTATGTATTTTTCTAGATATTTAACAAAACGTCTAAAATTGCAAGTGGCCGGTCATCATTTGGCATATAGTGTATTCTTTCCTCTTCTTCATAAAAATATCTTAGCGTCATTATTCTACATATAGGGTAAACGGGAAAATTTTTGGACGATCGGAAATTTATTGGTTGTTTAACAATTGTTTTATATATTTATTTTTTATGTATATAACGCTAACTCTCTTATTTCAAGACAAATACTAACTAGTATGTTGTGGCCATCACAACTATTCTTCTATAATATATAAATCAAATCAATTAAATGATTTATATAGTACAAGAAATTACACCGATTTAGCAAATAGGTTTATATATATATACAAACGTATAATATTGTTATGGAATCGTGTACCAAGAAGACTTTTTATGCAGGACAAACAGAATTATTCCAATATTCAGTATGCTATGCGTAAAGTTTTGTTGAAATCTGTGCATTTAAACTTCTGATATTTCAGAAAAATCATCGAATTTCGTCACCCCACTCTTAGATGACCGCAACCAAATTTGAATGACATTCTTATCAAGAAAATTCCAAATTTGATGTTTTGTAGAATTTTATGAACATAAATTGGTGATATAAGCATCACGTAAATCGAATAAATCATTGATTTGCGGCATCCTTCTTGGGGAATTTTGCCCCAAAACAAATCAGTATCAGATCACATAAGAATTGAACGGTCTATGGAATTTCATTCTATTCTACCCAGTAGTTCGTGAGTTAGAATTCCCACAAAATTTGTGTCACGTACATACAGACAGACACGCAGAATCGTGGACAGAAAGTTTCTAAAAAGATTGAAATCGCGTTCGAGACTTTCTAAAACGTAAAAATCTGTCGAAAATCTGAACTCGGATTTTTTTAGGAATCCAATAATTTCTTCTTGTATAGATAGTAAAAAGTAAAAATAGCAGTGATAAATAATGAATGTAGCTACAAATCCAAGTGTTTGTACGTCATGAACAAAGATGAAAGCATTATAGAGAAATAAATAAAAGACGCCCCTAATTCACTACCGTCCCCTATTCTCCGTGCTTATCCTACATTATTCAAGAATAAAATTCACCTTGGTGATGTGACTAAAACCGTTTGAACTATTTTGAGATAATTCAATTCTTCATTGAAAATCGTAACTCTAGAATATCTCTTCAAAAATCTGCTTTCATGCAATTTGATGCGACATTCGAGAATGACAGTATAGTGTTCGTAGAGTACACAGAATTTTTTGAATAATTTAATAGGCTCAGTTTTTAAGAAGAAGATTTTAAGATTTTATATTTTTATTTACATAAATATTACAGTTAATTTTGTTTTTGAAAAACTTTACTGTAAGAGACACGAATGTATTTTTGAAATATAGGTGGATATAAATCTTACTCACATTAAAGAAAGCGTTTTGAATACTACAGTGAAATATTTAGATAACTAATTCTGTTCTTAAAATAAAACGTCTTGCAGTGACATAGATTTCACTTTCTCGAATAATTATAATAACTTAATTATTTCAGACATAAAAATGTGACTTTAAAAATTGCTGTTCTGAGATAAATAAAGCTTTGTACATATTATTTATTCGTAAATGGTGTTTTTAAATTTATTATTCAGTTGGTGAAATTTCCTTCAAATATACTACATAGGTTATGTCCAGGATAGTTCCCCTACTTAACTCCCCTTCAATTTTCTTTTTTATAGCAATGATTTTTGTTGTGCACATGTAGCCTATCTGCTTTAAATTTTGTGTAAAGCATCATTAAAAATATTACATTAATATAAATACCATATAAAATAGTGCTTTTATCAAAAAACTTAATCAATGTTTTTGGCCATATATCTCAGACCTCAGACCTCAGGATTAGACATCCCACTTAATCGGGATAGATGCCCCATACTCAAAGTAATAGAAGCATAGATAATTAACATTTATAATTTAAAGTCTGGATTCGCATTTGACTTAATATCCTATTTAAACCATATGATAAAAAGAATCCCTGACAGCTTGGCCTACAAGCACAGGTAGATTTCGAAGGCGCAGACTGTGGGACGCCTGTTTGTTGGGAATTATGGAAGAAATTACCTTTTTGCCATGATGTGGAACTGATGAACTGCCCACTTGGAAACCTAACTTGTTTGCAGGCGGAGCCGGCAGGGATTTATTTTATTTTATTTATTTTTTTTGCTATAAGGGTTGGTCCTATAAAAAAAACTCGTCAATACAAAAGTTTTAGATAATATTAATAGGATTTATAATAAATTTAAGTGGATTTGATATCTTGTGAATGGACGAAGTTATGAATTTTTTTCTTCTAAAAACCCCCTTCCCCCCCCCCCTTGGGGCCATTTTTAATGATATCAAAAATCTGTCATACATAAATTTTCGGCCCTTTTCCTAAAAGTAATAATAACTTTGAACGGATTCGATACGTATCATAATTCAGAAATTATGGCTTTTATTCTGTTTTCACAAAAGCCCCCTCATTTCCTCCCCCCCCCCTTTGGGTTGATTTTGCCCATTAACGAACTTCACCGAGATTTTATGCCCCTTGATTTTATGTATCAGTTTGGAAGAGATTTGTGCGGAATTTATTGGAGTTATCGTGTCCATAAAAAATGATATAGATAGATAGATAGATAGATAGGTAAAGTTTTGAACCGGGGGTGGTTTTGGGTTCTGGGAGTCATAATCGGCGTAGATCTGCAAAAATTTTTCAAAAATTCCAACTTAGGGGAGAATGCAATAGGTAGTATTTCTTACGAAATCTACCTAAAAAAGAATTTGAGCTTACAGGCTCTGTATACTAATCTTGCATTACACTCCCACTTCAAAGGATATTTTCTTATCCAAATTCTTCTAATAAATGAATATACACAATTTGAAGCCAATTGGATAATTCTGACGAAGGCTAAACTTGTTTAGTCTAAACTAAAAAGGATTACCCCCTCCCCCCGCCCTACTTATATTCGATGTACAAACACTTAAAACTGACTCGTGAAGCAAATTTAAACTTCCAAATTAAATGTGTTATATATTTATGTTTAATAATGAATGAGTTCAAAATATTTTATATATTCAACCGAAAGTTAAACTTCTGCAATTTAAATTAATGGGGAGGGCGAAGAAAAATTGCCAGTAATAAAATGAATATTATTGAAATAAATAAAGAAGCATAAAGAAGGATTAAAGGATTATACCTCTAATATGGTGTCCGGTATAGTCTTTCCGAATTTTCTGTGAGAATGATATACTTAAGAGATTTTAGACTTCTATTTTATTTAAAATTCTATTTAGTGCTTCTGAACGTATTCTGATATAAAGAGAGGAAAAGTTCGGAATGTGTAAATTAAAATGTTTTGCTACAGCTATAAATACCAAACACTTAAACATTTTCCCCTTAAAATGTGAGAGATTTGCAATCTTTTGAACCACCTTTCTGAAATTAAACAATTACTTTTTTTATCATTGCTTTAATGAAAAATTTATCCCTAATAACACCGCCCCCTGACTTTTTAGGTAATGATCCCCCGGAAGCGCCATAGACATCCAAAAGTAGAAACAATTTTTTTTTCTCACAATCCTGAAGATTTGAAAAAATATTCCCACACAACAAAGTTATTTGATATTTATAAATATTATTCCGCGTAACAAGTGAGGCATATATCCCCGATGCAGGTGGGGCATGTATCCTTTTAATTCGGGATAGATGCTCCAGCCAGTACCTCTGTAAGTAGCAACTAATATGGCTGGAACCTATAATTAACACATTATTCGATACCTGTTTCAACAACATTCCCTAAATATTTCGTGAAAAATCTCCAGTAAGTACATTTAATTTCATCTTCTACTTGTCTCTATTTTACAAGAACATAAAACAAAAGCCAAACTTATATTTCTTTGATGAATATAACATTTATTTGACAAACTAAATCGCTGTAACTTCGTCTTTATAACAATCGAGAGTAGAAGAACGTCACTAGATCTTCCACTCATTGAATAGCTGAAATACAGTAAACAGGGAAACTAATCCGATGGGGTATCTAACCTATATTTATCCTATTTTACGTAAGAATTTTCATTATCTTATTTGTTATATTTACATACATTAAGTAGGTGATTCTTTTGAAACATGACAATTACATGCCATGCTTCAGTTCTCCTTTTTTCTTTTTGTTTCTTTTTCTTTTTTCTTTTTTTTTTGGATATGAAGGATAAAAAGTGTTATATACTAAACAGGTCTTTATGAGAAAAAACATGTATCTGTGCAATAATACATTTATTTGGAGAAAACGTATGGAATTATTTTTTTAAATGCAAGAAAATTATTTTAAAACATATCACAGGTGAAGTTTGTCATTGTAACAGCATTTAAAATGTTTTTTTTTTTTTTTTCAAATAATATTATTCTCAAATAAGTGCTTTATATCATATATGTATTCCTTGAAATTTGAAATGGAATTTTTGTGTATGTATTATTGTAAATAAAACCTTTGTCATCGGACATTCTTGTCAATTTTTTGGTCCGGTGATTTCAATTCTTTATTATCACAACTGAAGCTATGGAATAACGAAGAACTCACTGGAATCGCTTAAAAGATAAATATTGAAAACTAGCAAGCTGCGCTGGTCGGTTTCTACAAATGTACCTTGAATCAAACGAAATATATCGTTTAATTTGACCTTGTATTTGAAAGCAATCCTGGAATATCCTTCCACATTACTGAACTAGTCGGATGTGTCAATCCCAAAACTTTCTTCTATCTCACACAGGTTTCGCATACACTAAACAGAATCAGCACCCATTTATATCAATGTCTAACTGAAGCTCAAGTTTTATTAAATTCCGTGCAGTATTTCTTGAGATATGACTATCGCCAAAATCGTGTAAATCCTTCAAAATGCTGCATAGCAGCGCCACCTGCTAGGTGATTTTTACCAAACACTAATCAGCACCAATTTATATCAGAGACTAACTGAATATAAAGTTTTATTTAATTCCGAGCATTAGTTCTTGAGATAGAGCTATTGCAGAAATCGTGAAAAATGCTGCATAGCAGCGCCACCTGCAGGACGATTTTTACCAAAAACTAATCAGCACCAATTTATATTAGGGACTAACTGAATCTAAAGTTTTATTAAATTCCAAGCATTAGTTCTTGAGATAGGGCTATTGCGGAAATCGCGAAAAATGCTGCTTAGCAGCGCCACCTGCCGGGCGATTTTTACCAAAACCTAATCAGCACCAATTTATATCAGGGACTAACTGAATCTAAAGTTTTATTAAATTCCGAGCATTAGTTCTCGAGATAGAGCTATTGCGGAAATCGCGAAAAAAGGTGCATAGCAGCGCTACCTGCCGGGCGATTTTTACCAAAACCTAACCAGCATCAATTTATATCAGGGACTAACTTAATCTAAAGTTTTATTAAATTCCGAGCATTAGTTCTTGAGATAGAGCTATTGCGGAAATCGCGAAAATTGCTGCATAGTAGCGCCACCTGCCGGGCGATTTTTACCAAAAACTAATCAGCACCAATTTATATTAGGGACTAACTGAATCTAAAGTTTTATTAAATTCTGAGCATTAGTTCTTGAGATAGAGCGCCCACAAAATTTTTGTCACATACAGACAGACAGACAGACAGACAGACAGACGGACGGACAGACAGACAGACAGAGTCACAGACAGACATTTTCTAAAAATAGTCAAATCGTGTTCAGGACCTTCTAAAACGTATAAATCCGTCGAAAACCGGAAGTCGAAAATTTTCATGAATCCAATACTTTCTTCTTGTAAAGATAGAAGAAAGTAAAAATGACGTGATTGCGCTATTATATTTTCTAATGTGCTGTCAAAATTTTAGCTGTTAAGGACAACTCTTTTATTTGATCATTTACAGTTAAGGTTTGCTAAAGAATGATAAAACTATATGCAGTATACTAAAACCATCACTAAAAATTGTCGAACTAACAATGCAAACAAATTAACTTACAAAATCCATTCAATAGAAGTTTTTTATAAAGGCTAATCTTTGTTAATCGGGTTCATCTGATTATAGAACTTTTCCACATAATTCTAAAACTAACAGAACGATATAAAATATACTAAAACCATCCTTATAAATATCTACTTAACAATGCAAGTCGCAAAAAATACGCCCAGTAAAAACTTTCAAAAAGGCGGAATCAGGTTCACCTGACTATGTAACCTTCACACATAACTGTTTGACTAAGCAACGTAGAACAATATGTAGTACATTAAAACCACTCCTGAAATAGCATCTAACTAACAATACAATTCTCATCAAAATCCATCCAGTAGAACTTTTTCAGAAGGCTAATCTTTCATAATCGGAATCAAATATTGAAAAGGCTAATATTTGATTAAAAAAAATGGTTATCCGATTTTCAAATTTCCCCCTATAATTCTAGAAATAAGCAACGTAGAATGATATGTTATATAATAAAACTTTCCCTAGAAATTTATCTAACAGTGTACGTTCCACCGAAATCCATTCGGCAAAATCTTTTAAAGAGGCTAATATTTCATAATCGGATTGATCTGATTATAGAACTTTCCAGATTAATTGTATATCTAAGCTACTTAGAACGATATGTTATACAATAAAACCTTCCCTGAAAAATTATCCTACAGTTTAAGTTCTACGAAAATCCATTCAGCAGAACTCGAGCCGGAACGAAATTTCATATATGTAGAAGTAAAGAGAAGTATATTGCCATTATTATAGTTTGAATTTGAATAAAAAAAAGATACTTTTCGGTTACCGGGCGCCAGTGATATATGTATATATATATATATTTATGTATATATTCATACATATAAGTATATATATATGTATGTATATACATGTATAGTAAAATCTCGTTACAACGAATGTCACTTTAACGAATTTTTCAGTTTAACGAATATTATTTTGATTAGAAAAAAATCCCCTATAGTTTGTCATTACAAATATATTCATTTTAACGAATTGCAGGTTAACGAATTTTTCAAATTAACGAATTTATTGAAGCCTTACAAAAAATGCTTATTTCAGTTTAACGAACGCTGAGTTGACAGATAAAAACTAATTTTTATCAAAAAACTATAATACTGGAAGAAAACTTTTTAAATATATTCAATACTTCACGATTTTTGAATTTTCAGCGTATCTCGCAGCTGTTTTTCGAGAGACGGGGAGAATGGCTGCCCTATGCGTATCTGTAAAATTAAGAAATTCTTTCTTTGTATTTATATCTAATCACTTTTCTTTATAGTTACTTTGGTTTGAATTTACACTCGCTTAATTATATGTAGGAAGATGAATGAGTTTATTTTTGAAATAGTCCCTTATATTCGAATTTGGCAATAAATAGCTGTGAATAAAAACCAGCGAATTTGTAATCTGCAACAATTTACATTTGGAATTACATTTCTTACTTTTTGAATGGTAGAGAAATGAAAAAGTTAGCAATTTTCATTCAAAGAAAAACTTAATATTCTAAAAGCAGTAAGTGCTGGAAGACGACAAGTAGATGCCGCGAAAGAAACTTCGGCATTGGCTATCATTTTAAAAGCAAATGAAAACTTTTGAAGCTTTCTGAAAAGTGCCCAAAAAGGAAATCAATATGACTTGTGGACTATCACGTGATTTATGGAAATGTATACACTTGGTTTAAAGATATAAGAGAAACACTTTGCCCATCTCATGACCTATATTACATGGTAAAGCCAAAGTTTCATAGAACATGAAATTCGATAAATTTGAGTTCTGGTTGGCTGTTTTGTTTTCGTCATAAGTAATACATTTTCATATCATAAAAACAAATTTCTGGAGAAGAAAAAAGTGCTTATATATCGTGAGAAATTTTCAATGCCGACGAAACTGCTGTTGTATCAACTTCTACCAAATGGAAGTCGTACTACATCAATGAAAGTAGAAAAATGTAAAGGCAGAAAAAATCTCAAGCGCGGATTTAGTTTTTTTTCTGTTATAATGCCACCAGCACAAAAAAGACACAATTATTTAAAACCATTTACAACTCTTTTAAAAACACAAATTGCACAAGTTGTGCCTGTTAGTTGCTAAAATCAGTGTAAAACTTGGCTTAAAACTCATAAAAAAGTTTAGTGTCCAAATAGATTTATATTTTAACTTGTCATTTAAAGCTTAAAAATGGTAAAGAAACTTCCACTTTTCTAAGTGGCTTAGGAGTTTGACTGAACAAATAAGGAAAATCAGAAGAAAAGTAAATTTTGCTGAGATAATAGTATACACTAAATTAGAGCAAATTAATCTAACATAAAAGCAAAATTTTGACCTCCTAATCGTACTTCCATTTTGCAGCCCACACATATTTTTTTTAAATTATTTAGACCATTTTAGATAAAATGTCAAAGTTAATTTAGGCGCCGATTAATAGAAAGAGCCTTTTCTGAAATAATATTTAATTTCTGTAACGGTGAATGGGAGACAGGCAATTGACGTGATATAGATTGCCTGGCAAAGTGTATCCTCTACCACAATTAAAAACTCTCACAAAAGACTGCAGAAGAGTGTACTTATTGCATTAAATTTCCTTCTCATCTCAGGACCACAATTTCAGAATTAACTTGCATCATCTGCTATTGATTAATGCTCTGACATACAAACAGCACTGCAAAAATTTTAATAAAAGAAAGGAAAGCAAACGACAGTGAAAGTTAAGATAGCAATTTTTCATCCAGTACTAAAAATTGTGTTCTACAATCAAAAGATTTACAAAGCATTTATCCAAGCAAAACATTAAGCCGGACACATTTTATGCAACGTTAAATAATATCGAAGATTTTGTTTGAAAAAAAAAAAATTCAAATTGAAAAAGGAGGAAAATTTTCGACACTTTGTAAAAACAATTATTCAATAGTTATTTTAATGGAATATATCAGTGTGAATTTTTCAGCAATCCAGTATGTGAGATAAATTATAATTTCTTTATAGTTATGAAGTTGTGACTAAAATCTTCAAAATTACTTAATTAAATTTTTATCTTATAACAAAAATGTTCACAATAATATACTGTATATAAATTCTTTATTTACATGTTTGTAGAAATGTAATACAACTTTACTAATAATATTTTATTTTTTTAATGTATATAATTTTTTTTTAATCCGCCATATTGGAATTTCACATTAACGAATTTTTCAGAATAACGAACTTCAACGGTGGTCTCTACAAATTCGTTGTAACGATATTTTACTGTATTTGTGTAGATATATGTATGTATATATACATGTATTTGTGTAGATATATGTATGTATATATACATGTATTTGTGTAGATATATGTGTATATATATATACATGTATATATATATATATATATATCACTGACGCCCGGCTAACTGAAAAGTACCAAAACAAATACTACAAAAATGCAGTCGTACACTTAAAAAAAAGCACCTTTTGGCTTAAAATCTCTCATCAAAACTGTTTTTCTTTTTTTTCTTTTCTTTCTTTTTTTTTCAAAATAAAATTAGTAACAGTTTTTTCTTTTATTTTTCCAGATTTGTATAGCCATTTCAATTCTTTCTGCAACAAAAAAGAGATACCTTTTGGCTTAAAATGAAATTGTTTGGGGTCAAAAGTAAAATCAAAATCGCCAAAAACAAAAGATACATCGCCAAATATTGTTTCAATATAGAAATCTTGCCCCTTGAATAATTTTTTAAGCATTACGAACATTCCCAATCATGTTTAAATTAAATATTTTCGTTTTATAATATTCTCTCCTCAAAACTCTTTTTTTTTCTTTCTCTTTCATTTTTCTTTCTTTCTTTTTATTTTTTAATAAAATTAGTAACCGTTTTTCTTTTATTTTTCGACATGTATAGCTTTTTCATTTCTTTCTGCAACAGTAATGATTGCCAAACAATTAGCAATGGTAACCTTTTCGGCCAAAATAACAGAACTTTCTATCATATTTCTATAACTAATATACATAGAACGTTGTGTTATATACTAAAACCTTCCCTGAAAAATTATCTCTCGAACAGTGCAAGTTCCATCAAATTCCATTCGGCAGAACTCGAGTTATAAAGGAACGGAATGAAATTTCCGTTTGTGTTTTATATATATAGTAGATATTGCATGAAGAAACAGCATTTTGAAATTATTTGAATTTCTAACTACATCATTTGAAGTATTTTATATTGGGATTTTCCTGATTTATTATATTAACAATTACTATATATAATCGAATTTAAATGCATAAAACAGGCGGAAAGTATGTTTTTTTATAACGTGTGTAATATGCAAAGTCTAAAATTGAAAACAAACATGAAATATTTTAAGATTTTTTTATGAAAATATCCTTTGCATGGCAGTCATTGACCTGGCATATGCATACCAAAATAATATCTGAAATTCCAGTGTTACCAAGTAGCACACATTGTTGGTCCATCGTTGGCAATTTGTGCAGACCGTTGGAAAATAGTAGATTTGATATGCGAAAAATAAACAAATAGGGCTGCTGAAATTTGGAGATTATCTGGGCAAAATTCTGAGAAACTAACGGTTGGACCACTTTTGATTTTTTGTTTACAAATGGTTCGTTGGCCAATGATACAGAATGGCCGACATTCCCTACGGTTAAACCAAGGTGGTTTAACAATAAGACAACACACTCTCAGCCATTTTCTGGTACTTGAGTAATGGTATTTTACAATGATAATTTTTTTTTATGTAAACATGCACCAAACAGTTAAAAATAAAATAAATCCGACGTAAAAAAAAAAAAAAAAAAAAAAAAAAAAAAATTTAAAAGTATTTTCAGTTTTAAAAGTCTTTAGCTTTGAAAATGTCAGGTTTCACGAAAATAACCCTAATATATCAAACTTTTTGTAACAAACACAAGTTTTCTAAAGATATTTAACGTAAAATTGGAAAATAACTACGTATTTTAATTCAGTTTTGTACTGTTTTATACTTTCAAATTAAGCATAGGAAGATTTTATTAAATAATACAGTATTTCTGTTTTCTAATAATATTATTCTGAAAAACAATGTTTTCTGCAAAAAATAAATTCTCTTAGAGTTATCTTTTCAGATTCAAAAGTATGATTTTCAAAATAAATATGTGTGGGTGAAGAAAACGGGCATAATTAAAATTTTATAGCAGGTATTCTAATAGGAGCGAATCTTGTGTGCGTGTGCGTGTGGTTATATATATGCAAATTTTATCTTAAAAACAGCTCTAACGACTTTGGCGAAATTTTATATCCTACCGTTTGGGGGCACCAGAAAACCATTGGGCTAGGTCACATGTTCGAGAAAATTCGATTAGTGGGTCATTTTAGGTCATCATGGGTCAGGGTCAAGCTAATTGTATCTAAAAAAACGGTTCAAGCGATTTTGACTAAATTTTGTATCCTACCATTTTCGGGCAAGAAAAGACTATTGGGCTGGTCACATGTTCGGGAACTTTTGATTAGTGGGTTATTTTTGGGTCACCGTGGGTCTTGTTAATTTTATCTAAAAAACGGCTCAACGATTTTGATTAAATTTTGTATCCTACGAATTTCGGGCACGAGAAAATCATTGTGCTACGTCACATGTCCGAGAAAATTTGATTAGTGGGTCATTTTTGGGTCACTGTGGGTCAAGCTAATTTTATCTAAGAAACGGCTCAGACTATTTTGACTAAATTTTGCATCCTATGGTTTTCGGGCACGAGAAGACTGTTGGGATAGCTCACACGTTCGAGAAAATTCGATTAGTAGGTCATTTTGGTCATGGGTCATTATGGGTCAAGATATTTTTATCTTAAAAACGGCTCAGACGATTTGAACTAAATTTTGTACTTTACGGATTTTGGGCACGAGGAAATCATTGGGCTAAGTCATATGCTCCAGAAAATCGATTAGTGGGTCATTTTTAGGTCACTGTGGGTCAAGTTAATTTTATCTAAATAACGGCTCAGTCTATTTTGACTATATTTTATTTCCTACGGGTTTCGGGCACGAGAAGACAATTGAACTTGGTCACATGTTCGATAAAATTTGATTAGTGGGTCATTTTGGTCATGGGTCATGATATTTGAGCTCAAAGCTAATTTTGACCAAGTATAGCTCGGTCTTCCCTGCTCGTATTGTTTTAAGGAAAGAGGGTGGACTTTAAAATGAACTAAAATTGACAACCATTACGGTTTTCTGTTTATATATATAAATTTCTTGGTCTCACACTTTTTTTGCAGAAAGTGTGTTTTCATGCCTCCTAAATGTAATTATGGAAAATAATATATCTTAATCTAATTCACTTGCATTTTTCTAAGAGAAAAAAAAATGGATACAGCTTTAAATCCATGCGTTTTAGCTTTTATTCAAAATTACCATTATTTCTAAGAAACAATCTTTATATATGCTACAATGAATCGGGGCATCCATTTTAGAATGTTGGTTGATGAAGGTCTTCAAATTACTAATAATGTCTATTGACATTTACATTTTTAATTAGAATTCTCTTTCGTGCCAGCTTATTATTATTATTTTTAAATAAATGTGTCTCGGAGTAAAACTGGATAATTATTTTAAATAAATCGTTTTATGTAATAAAGAAAAAAAAAGAAAAAGAAAAGAAAAAAATGGAGGAAATAATTCGGAAATTGGAACAAAGATAATGTTTAAATCTATTTTATAAAGCAAAAACGCTTTAGTTATATGGAGGTTGGCAACTAATTACGTAACACATTTCAAATTTTTTGCAAATGTAATTTCTTCTAAGCATCGTATAATTTTTATTTTTATATTATCAAATAGGGAAAAAATTTACTTTAAAATGCATCTTTTATCAAAACTGTATCTTAATTTGCTTATTTTTTTTATTGTTTTTAAAATATTTTTCAAGTCTGCATTTCTTTTAAATCTCTCTATCGCGTGGAGTCCGATTATGAAAGATTAACGTGTTTGCATTTAAAACTAAATAAATAACTCAGCATTTGTGTCCGGCTGATATTCCATGATGAAATTAACATTTCATCCAAATATAAACAAAACACAAATTTAACAGACATGTAATCGAATTACTCGCTTAAACCACTGAAATTAACAGAATCAAAAAGGCTGCTGTAAGTAGCGAAATTTTTAGCGATTTCTTCGGTTATTAACTGCTGATATGCGGCTATATGAAAGAATAGCTTGTAATAAAGTTCAAAACTTTATTTGAATCCTAAAATAATTACAAGTGGCTAATCAGCGTATACTTACTAAAATATGTATTAAAACATTAAAACACAATTAAAACTACCCGACATTTCGATTTTATCTTCAAAGTCATCTTCTAGGGTGGTTTACTCGTTTTTGTTGAGACCACACTGTGGACACTTCACATAATCGGATGTTTGAGTGCAATCACTGACAAATTATAAACATAAAAATTCCATTAAACGTCCACTGTCAGCATCTGAGGACACTGCGCCATCTTCTGGCAAAACAGTGTTTGAATTTGTTACGTCTAGATCAGACTGAATTTTATAATGTAGATGAATTTGTTTTAAACCGTTAATCCAAATTGTGACTATACAAATGGACGCTGTCATTACGCATTTCATCTTTATGTAAATTAATCTCAATAGACTCTCTTATAAGAGGATTAGGATTAGATATAAGGATATATGGATATAAGTATGTAAGGATTAGAATGCCTTGAAATAATTTTAACTTTACCAAGTTCAATCTTTGCAACATTACCTTTTAAAATCATCCTGGAATAAAAGCTGTGGAAATTTTTAGTAGATTTTAAGTCATTGTTATTTTCTTTAGTACGTTCAAACAATCGTCTCTTCCTTGTACTTATGTAGAATATTAAGTGGCCACTATAAAGCCGTAAAGGAATCTCATAGACCCCTGAATACATTTATCTGAATACATTTTTGTTATTTTTCATATAAAAATGATTTTTGGTTTTATTCAATTGGCAATCTAAAAAAAAAATATACTAAATGTAAAAAGTCTATTAACTTTTCAGTAAAAAATCATTTGAAAAGAACGTTCCCATAGGTTTAACAAAAGCTTGCGAGTTTTAGTTTTGTAACTAGCGATAGGATAAGTTCTTAATCAAATTAAAAATATTGAAATGGAAACTAGAAATGTATAAAGTACGTTCCCATTGATTTAACATTAATTTGCGAATGTCATCGAACGAATAGTGTAGGCTCCTAAGCCCAGATATTTCCTTAGTTTTGCTTATTAATGCCAGGTTCTTGTTAAATCCATAGCTGTCAGCATTTACACTTGTTTTATACCACTAAAATTTTATGGTTAATTTAATTTAATTTAATCACCAAAATTTCTATCTGAAAAGAACAAAATGTCCATTAAAATTTAGTAGTGACAAAGCAAACAAATTTTGGCAACTATGTAAATCTGAGTTTTTATTAAACTTGTTCGGCCGTATTTTGTATATTAACTTCAAAAACAAAAAGTGTATATTTTTTCAACTGTTTTAAAAAAACATGCAGACAAGGCTCATATTTCAATGTTTTGTTGTTGTTGTTTCTTAAACGAAAAATAAGGTCTATATTTTATTTCTTATTATTTCTATATTAATTTATTTTATTTAAGGATACAGATTTATTTCCATTCTTCGAGAAATATTTTTAATTTCAACTTTTCAAATACATATTTTATTTAAGAGAAAGAAAAATAAAACATCTATTTTGTTTCTTAACATGAATTGTCGCGACTATTTCGTGACAATTTAGCTCAAGCTTAGTAACTTGAAACTTGAAAATACGTCTTTAAAAATATGTTTTCATACTTTAACTTTGAAACTTGAACTGTGGTGAATAACAGAGAAATTTGAATATTTTAGTACCCTACTTTTAAAAAATGAACGTAAAAGAAATATTTAGAGCTTATGTCCTTATTTACATAATATTTATATTTGATATTACATTTCAATAATTTTGCTCGAAAATGTTAAATATAAAACGTGGATTTATTTTTGAAAAATAATGACATATTGCACAACCCAGGTTTATATTATTTTACATATTTACTATGCAATAAAGGAAAAACTTTGAGTAATAGTGTAAAATCTTCAGGTAACAAAATTTTCTTTTAAATGAAACCCTCTTACACAGATACAGTTACAACTTTCCGTAGAATTTAAGAAACCTAATTGTATAGAAAGAGGGATAGTTTGTAGTAACTTATAAACACGGCCAGAGTACTACATGCGCCAAGACATTTTAAAATGTAAATAACATATTTTATGATAAACTTCTTTAATGCAATATTTAGTAGTTGTATAAAAGTAACAAAAATCACAATTATTAAAATAAGAACGGAAAATCATGCGTCAAGCATAGATTATGTAACACTTTCCAAATTTCTAAAATGCTTTTAGAAATCTTTACCATTTAATAAGGTGAAATACGATGCCTAAATAAACAATTTGGGAAACTCGTAAAACATTTAAAAGGCCAATTTCAGGGATTAACAACAATATTCGGAAAAATATCCGAATTATTTTGTGCAGCTCTGTATACGATTTATAGTTGAAGTATGCATAAGTAAGTATGTATGTATAAGTAGTACGCATACTACAGAGAATAATAAAATTTAGTTCATTTATGAGACGCATAGCACAATCGAAAATTCTCCTTCAGAAATTTCCGCCAATAAGCAGTAATGTACTCTAGATGTCTTGTTCTACCCTGTATGTTATCTATAAAATTCATACACACCAAATAATACGCAAAAAATTAGTTAAATTAAAAAACGCATACCATTATTTTGGGTGTCCCTGTAAATGAACGATGAATGCTATAAGCGCAATATTCTACAGTAAGCCTCCTGTAGTCCACCTTGGGGATATATAGCAATTTCAGTATGTTTGAAATAGTGTAACATCATTAAAACAAACCGCAAATGATTTTTCCCCATAAAGAGTAATGTAACGGAATTCTTTTGAGTGTCCCTGTAAAGGAACTAACTAATACATAATAAATAAATAAATATAATAATATTATATATTATTATATAATATATATATATATATATATATATATATATAATATCTCTTACAGAGACGCAGTTTCATATTTCCGAAGAATTTAAGAACTTGTTTATTTCAGTTTTTAAAATCCTATTAAAAACATGTTTGCAAAGATAAAATTTATGCCTATTATTTATTATTATAAGACGGTTGCAAATTTGTTAATGAAATACTAATCGACGCAACAATTTCAAAGTTTTTAAAATTCGATACTCAGTAAACTGTAATAGCTATCGGTTCTAGTTTTCCTTGGAGCAGATAATTGTATAATGTTGGAAATTTATTAACTACTATTCCTTATATTAGTTCCAAACACTGCTAATAGATAGTTCTGTATTGCTTTAAACTGTTTTGAACGCACAAACTAGGGTGCTTGTATATGAAAAAAGCGATATATACACAAAGCACATGCACAGACTGTCTCAGGCAGAAGTTTTTTTTCCAAACCATGACAATCGTACATTCCAGAATTTTGCGATATTTGCTTTAACGAGTTTGATTAGACAAGTGAGACAAATTAACAAGCATTAGCTTGGCGATGTAGATTCGTCAAGACGCTTCGCAATTGGTTTTTGCCAAAAAACATTTTAATCAGTCCAATTTTATATTCATTATGACGCCAGTTTCACATACAAGCACACTACGGAAACTAAATTATAAAAATGAATAAAAGTTCACCCACTGATCAGCCTCATTCTGTTTAGCTTTTAAAACGCCAAAAATCGTTTGTATTTTGGAATTGCAAGATTATATTGAGAAGTATTACAGTTTGAGTCTGTTCATCTTTAGATATCGGTGATATTTAGCCTGAAAAAAGTTAAGCATAGTAAAGAAATTTCCGACTTCACACATAACTCTCCTGCAAGAATCCCCTAGCTGTAGCAGTTCAATTGTTATCGCCTTTTTGAATTACTCAGTCTATTTTAGGACTCTCTACATAAGGTCTACTGGATGGAATTGCCAACGTATCTAGTTCATGGCATTTTAAGTGCTTCACAAGTTTCACCAAAATCTATACCGAAAGTGAAAAAAATAATTTCTCGAATCAGTACCTTTTTCATAACTACCATACTCCTAGCTTGAAGAACTGTACAAAAAAAAACTTGATTTACGTGCAGGCATGTAGTATCCTGATGGAAATCATCAGCAGGCAAGTCTTCTCAAGGCTGTCACACACAGAGATACTATTTACTCTCCATGCTACTTCTCTGTTATTTTCAAATGGGAACCTGTGTTTTACAGCACAGCTGGACATTAGTTGTTAAAATAGGTATAATGTTGTTAAGCGTATATAAAATTGAATTTCATTTGTTGTTTTTTATCCTCCTACTAGAGGTTACAGTGGCCAAGATGCCAACCAAGAGTTTTTTTAATTAGCTAGTTATTTCACGATTACGGTCCTCAAAATTGAGACAACGCAGTTCTTTCATAAAAGCTTTCTGGCACCACAAATAGGAAACGCTACATTAGTTCTGAAAGGCTACGATATTTCATGAAATTCAAAGTATAATAACGAGATGAATTTTGGTCGTATAAGAAAGGGATGTTTTATAATTTTACTTCACTCTCAGAAATAAAACACTCAATTTTGACGATTCCGCAATCCTTAGGCCTCATTTCGTTATTTTTGACAATCATTTCGTCACAGAGTCACGTGGTTTTTGACGAAACGCGAATCCTCAAATATCTGACAAAACTGTTTCCTCGCTGTCAAAAATAAAACTCTCACTTTTGACAATTCCACAATTCTCGAGTTATATTTCAACATTTTTGACAATCATTTCATCTCAAAATTAAGTGATTTTTAATGAAATGGAAAATCTCAAATATTTGACAAAAATGTTTCCCCATTCCCGGGCAGATTATTAATTTTTTAAGCGTTTTTAACGACATTCTGTAACTTTAGAAAATTTATCTTTGAATAGGCAATAGAAATGCATAAAATCGTTACAAAAAGGATAGACGCAAATTATCAGATAGGAAAACTAAAGTAGAAATTTGGTACTTTCATGTTATAGCGGTCCCCAAGAATGAAATATTTTTGTTTCTGTTGTCATTAATATATTGTAAATTTGGTACTTTCGTGTATTTTTTTTTGAACGATTTTGTAACAACAAAAATAATACTACAGTTACAGAATTTCGTTAAAAACAGTTAAAATGGTAAATTGCGAACATCAGTTGGTCCATTTTCGACAGAAAGCAACAACATTTTCCCAATGGTTAAAAAAAAAAAAAAATCAAAATTTTAGGAGCTCTTTTTTATTTAAGAAATATATTCATATAACAATCAAATTTAAAATATTTAAAACTGATCTCTTCCCCTCTATAAACAGTAATCTCATCCGCTAAAATTGATGAATTCTCCACCAAAATTTATTATTTCTGATCAACAAATTAACTAGACCATATAATAATCATTCATTGCACAAAGGAAATTTCTCTAATAAATTATATTAATCAAGCCATATTCTAATTATTTATTAACCATAGAAAAACCATAATAATAATCTAGCCTTATTAATTAAAACATGCAGAAATTATAACAGCACCGATAAAAATACAATCTGCTTTCTAAAAATATAAAAACACATCAACATCCGCTAGATACATTTAAAATCAAATTCTTTCGAGGTCTTTGTGGCGCATTACGCAGAACAGCGGTCTCCCACACCGAAGATAGCGAGTTCGAACCCCATTGAAGACATGAGAAATGTTTCTTACTTTTTAAACCTGTCAATTACAGATGCTTCAAAAATTGTCAATAGATGGCGGCACCAACAATCTTTCTTTGCTCTTTCTTTCGAACAAGTAATTTGGCGAAATCAATTTCCTCCGTTTTTTGAAGAAAGAAATTTACTCGATTTGACGAAATGTTCACTCGGAGCATTTCCCCGGAAGCAGTTTCGTCAAAAACGAAGAAAATTTCGTGATATTTGAGTATCCATTTCTAAGAGTATTGGCAGAGCGTGAAAATTGTTTTTAATTATAACTTAAAAGACTCAGAGACCATATAAAAATTTAAAAAGTGTAACTTTTTGAAAGTTAATGGCAGGACACTTTCATCAACATAATCATAAATCCTATCTTATTTTGATCAGTTTTGCAATTTACACTGCAAACACTGTATTTTCAGCAGGTAAAATATTAAGTGCTTTTTCGGACACCCAGAATATACATACATACGCATAAATATGTATATATAAAGATTGTGTCAGAAAAATATATACATATACTGTTTAATGAGTCATAACTTCTAATTTTTCATTCACCTCCTTTCAAAGTGTAATTATTTGGAAAAAATGTGTGGACCAAGATTATCTTTTGAAAAAAGAAAAATTATTTAAATACTATTGTAAGTATGAAAATGTAGCACAAAACAATATCGAAGAGAGTTTTGTGCAGAGCCTATACATCTATGTGACTTACAATTCATTGGATAAAATATATGTTTGAAATGAATGGATGTTCATTGTTCATGGAAAACGTTCCGGTACCACAATTGATCAAGGATGCAGCACAACACCAAATGAAATGTTTGTTGAAATTTGTGAATCAATAACCCATTGATATAAGCAGTGTAATGACCAGAATGGTCATAATTTTCAAACATCTACGACAGGAGGAAAAGTTATACATTTATGTAGATTCTTTTGCAATTAAACTATTAATTATATGTAAATAAAAACTGGAGTTATAATCATTCAAAGTGTGTATACATTTTTCTGATGCACCCTGTATATATATATACATATTTATATTTATATGAAAGGTTTTATATAGTTGCATTAAAAAATCATGAGAAACTGGCAGCTGGTGAATGGTGGTGATAATTTGCAGTCGACAAATCTAGATAATCATGGCGCAAATGTAGTAAGGCAATGATTTTACCCATCCGGTAATTTCTCCAGAAAGAACAAGCCAGTTTTCGTTCTAAGGCCTATTTTTATCAAACAGGAAAGACGAAAAATTACTCCCACATGATGAATATTTTCCTAAAGTCCTCAGGTTTGAATATAAAATCATTACATCATACTAATCGATATTAAACAGCAGATTTAGAAAACTACGAATTATGAACACCAGATAACCGGTTGTACAGTACTTGAAACAACACAAAAATTCTGTGTTCCGAAGTCAATGCTTCCGCTTTTTGTCAGACGTGCGGAGGTCACCAGATCTCGACGTAATATGGAAATCCTCGACATTGTAACGGAGGTTTTTTGATGTAAAAAGTCAAGCGCGTGAAGGCAGATTCGTGGAATGAAAATAACAAAATGGTTTTTAAAAACATTCGAAACTGAAAACTAACTTTTCTCAGAATATTATAGATTGAATAGTTAATAAAAGTTTATGAATTGACTTAAAGCTTTAGATTAAGATTTTGAATAAGATAATTATTAATATACGCGTGTTTATTTTAAAGGGAAATTAAATAGAAATAGATATTATAAAGAAATATGGAAATAATGAATATGTCGGAATAAGTAAAATTTTTATATAGCATATATATACATACATGCCTTGTAATTATTTTGTTGAATTAATTTTAATGGTTAATATTTGGGAACTAAATAAATAGAGATATATAGATATAGATATAGACAGACAGGCAGAGAGAGAAAGAGAAAAAGAGATCGAATTGAATTTGATATATAAAGAAAAGTAAATCACTAATTTCCCCCCAAAAAGTATAAGCAAATAAATTTGAATATTAATCGTCATACATCATTTTACAAAATGTAAAGCTTAATGATATAACGAGTGACAACTAAATCATTTTAAACAACATTTCATACTGAAACGTAATTAAAAAACGCTCAAGTTTCAACTCCATTCGGTATTCTAAACTTGTAGCAGATGCATTAATGACCACTGCAATGCTGCATAGTAGCAGTATTCTATCATACGTGAAGCAATTAACCATCGTAACATTTAATAGCGTTTGTTGATAAGGTAATTATTAATGTTGGTATAGAAACTTGTCGCTATCAAAATGTCACGCGTGTAGTATTAATAATGTATTATCTGCATAATTTAAATATATATTGAAATTATGCTGTGATCAAACACGTAGGACATTTACTTATCTACATTTTCATGAGTAAATATTAAGTTGTATACATTAGGGGATAACTAAGGCCTTTATGGAAAACGAACATTATATATGTTATATATTGATGACACTTCAAAGCAGCATAGTGAAAAGATCATCTAAGAAACTAAAGTAGCAGCTGAAACAGTTTAAGATATGTTGAATTTTAATAAATAATATACATGATGTCCCAAAAACATTGACATGCTGTATAATGTTTAGAGATTTTTATAGCTGTTAGTATGAAATAAAAATTTTTAAAGTATTCAGAAATAGGTAGGAAGTAAGATTATATTAATATAACAGTCCTGCCATTAGTTTTCAAATAGTTACACATTCTACAATTTTAGCGCCTCTTTTAGAAAAATTTGGTCATTTAGGTTTTTTTATTTCTTTTGGTTCAACAAGATCATTAAAAAAATAAAAGCAAAAATAGTTTAAAAAAAACACTCTTTTCTAAGCATTTTTTTTTCAACTGTGAAATTGAAAAAAATGAAAATATATTATTTAATTAGATATAGTGTTCACCTATACTGGGATTTGTTTCGTCTCATGTATGCCACAAGGTTGTGTGTTCATGAAGGTTCTCCATCTTCTGCTGCGGTTGCAACCTTACTACTGCATAAGAGTGAGATATGCCAGACTGGGTATCATCCTGGCATATCAGTGGTAGAGAACTGGTGCGTTATACCGAGGATCTGGGTTCGATTCCCGGCCTGGACATTTTCATTCTGTTTGTTATATTCTTTGTTAGCAATATTAAAGTTCATGTATCTTAATATTCAATAATTTTGGCCGTTATTTCGCCGAAACGAATATTGAGAAAAATCATTAAATATATTTATTAATTTATTACTTTATAAACAAGATCTAAAAATATTAAAATGTTGCATTGTCCTCGGAAACGCACCGATAGACGCGTTATATATATATACACTAGCTGACCCTTCGGGAGTTGCTCGGATCCGTGATAAAATTAAACAAGCCAAAAGTTTGTAGGATTTTATATCTTTAACCCGATTTAGTAGGAAATTATTTATTTAAAAGTGCTGCGCACAGGAGGAAAATCCTTTATTTCCACTTTCAGCCGATAGGGGGTGCACTCTAATATAAACGAACCTACGACACGTAAGGCTCCTATAAGGGGAGCTGACGCATATCCATTCTGTTGCCCAAAATAACCGCCATATTGTGACCTAGCTCAGCATTAGGAAACCGCCTGAGCAGGTGTTCAACGTCCCCGTTACTGTCACTCGCCGTCCACTAGTACAGTAAGCTAACCGGTTTTAGCTTGGTTTTTGGTCCGCTGGGTCATTAAATGGCGGTATGATTCAGCCTGTATTATAAGAGATCTAACGACACGTTCCCGCTGCCTGCGGCAACGTATAGCGAAAAGATGCGTGCAGTGCACATGCTGCAAAATCTTTTAGTTCCACTTTCCGCCGCGAGGGTGCGCACTCTGTTCCAAACAAACCACCTTCCAAACGAAACTCCGACAAGTGTTCCCGCTGCCTCCGGAACCGTATAGCAGGCGTGCTGCGCACGCGCTGGAAATTCCTTTAGTTCCACTTTCCACCGCCAGGGCGCGCTTTTTGTTCTATACGAACATTCAACATGGGTACACGTGGTATTAAGGGAGTTGAATGAACCAATTCCTGTCGAAATCGGGCCTATAGAACTCGAGAAAATGACGCGCCCCTTGTTGGTGGAAGGTGGAACTAAAATCTGTAACGCGATCGAAAACCAAGTCGAATCATCCAAACCTCGTTGAGATCGGGCCCATGAAATCCAAGATAAAAATGAAAGTGCTCAACAACAAATCATTTACTTTGTTGGTATACATCAAGTAAATAGGGGTTGTGTATTTTTATTAGGAACATAAATTTAATTTTTACGAAAATTTTGTCATTTGAAATTTCCGCTACTCTCTATATATAACATCTATAAAACGCTACAAGAGAAGCTAAAAATGTTAAATTTCACCAATGAAATTTGTTTTGTGTAAATCGGAGCAAGGCGTTAACCCCCTCTCTCCCCATACCCGCAAATATAACGAATAATTTGTTCTAGAAAACCACCTTCCCTATATTAACGCGATCATTAAAAATATAATTAAATTTTTCTGATAATCAGAACATAAGAAAGACGCTACGCTAAAATAGCTGCCAGATGGCACACCTTCCCATCCTTAAATTCAAAACTATATCTTAATTAGATATCTTAATTTTTTTTCGTTAGTAAAAATTGGCTATTATTTCCTTTCATTTTCGCAAACTAAATGAAGGAATTGGCCATAGAAATAGATCTCTTTGTAGTTCAGTTTTTAATGAAAACTAATCCCTGCCTGAAGCTTTTTCGGATTTTTTTTGACTGACGCCGTCAGATGTTTGGCTTTTTTTTGCAAAAAATAAGAAAATTACCTGCCAAATTTTTCAAAAATTGCGTTGTCGGACACAGAAAATTCTTTTACATATGCTCATAAATTTTCAAATTGATATCTTAATTAGCTTTCTTAAAATTCAGTAATTAGTAAAATAATTTTGAATTCGTTCATTTGCGCTTGCAAATCCGGAACAGCAGTGTTTTCGTTAGGCATTTTGATAAAAAAGATGGCATTTTCTATGCGACGTTTAATGAGATTCTAATTAATATCTTGTGTAATCATTTAAATATTAAAATTCGGATTCTGAGATGCACCAGAACAGGTCAGGGACTATCCAAACCTAAATTTTTATACTTCTAGGTGCGCTAATTTTTCCTAGCCATCGCCGACAGATGACACACACACATACACAGAGCGAAACTTTATTTTATTTGTATATCTATATATATATATGTATAATTCTAGCATATCAGGAAGTGAGTGAAAAATCGATTACAAAATTTCATATTTACATACAAAAGCCAAATTAATGTAAATAAAAAAAACAGCTAAAAATCAGCATATTTATTTCTTTAAGAGTATATGAATTATGTTTAAGAAACAAGTCACCAATGTGAATCGAGAACATATATCAAAATATAAACATAAATATGCGAGATGTTGAAAGAAACATAAAACACTGCGGCAATACATATGCAAATGACGTTAAGCAAAATATAACTGATGCTTGCAACAATATTTGCGCTGAAATCTCTAAAATATTTACAACCATTATTTGAAGACCTCAGTTATATATTGTAGCTATCAGAGAAAACATTTAGAGAATGCTTTATGAATTTCACGTTTTTTAAAATTATTAGTATGTTTCTAGGATTTTAAACTACACTCTTCTTTTCACATACTTTCTCCCTGCGTAATACTTTATATAGATCTTTTTCTGATGCAATATGCAACATATATCCAAATGATATTGAACAAAATATTATTGATGCTTCCAAAAATCATTGCGCTGAACCACTATAAAATACAGACAGAACAATTATTAAAAGACGTCGGTTATGTATTGGAGCTGTGAAACAAGATATTTCGAGAATGCTTTATAAATTGCACTTTTTTTAATTATGATTTTAGGATTTAAAATTACATTCCTTCATTTACATGTTCTCTGAGTGTGTAATACTTTATATAGATGCATTTGTGATGCAATCTGCAACACATATGCAAATTAAATCAAACAAAATATAATTGATGCTTGAAACGATATTTGGGCGGAAATCTCTAAAATATGTACAACCATTATTAGAAGACATTTTTTATGTATTGGGGCTATGAGAGAAAACATTTCGAGAATGCTTTATGAATTACACTTTTTTAAAAATTATATTTCTGGGATTTTAAACTACATTCCTTCTTTTGCATGATTTCTGCCTGTGTAATACTTTATATAGATGTATTTGTGATGCAATCTTCAACACATATGAAAAAGATATCAAACAAAATCTAATTGATGCTTCCAACAATCAATGCACCGAAACACTACAAAATATGGATAGAACAATTATTAGAAGACCTCGGTTATAGATTGGACATGTAAAAGAAAATATATTAAGAATGCTTTATGAAATGCATTTGTCTTATACTTCTAAGATACTCTTGATACTTCTAAGATTTTAAACTATATTTGTTTTTGCTCATAATTTCTACCTGGGTAATATTTTGTGGATCTTTTTGTGATACAATCTGCAACACATATGCAAATAACATTAAACAAAATATTATTGATGTTTGCAACAATATTTTCGGTGTAAAACTCTAAAATATGTACAGAACCATTATTTGAAGATCGCAGATATGTATTAAAGTTGTGAGAAAAAAACATTTTTAAAATACTTTAGGAATTGATTTTTTTAAATATGCTTCTAGTAAATGAAACAATAATTATTTTTTACAGAACTTCTACCTGCGTAATACTTTATATAGGTGTATTTATGATGCAATAAATATTATTAATATTACCCACGGGACATATTCAAAGGACATCAATCAAAATATAATTCATGCTTCCAACAAACATTGCGCTGAAACACTACAAAATAGGGACAGAAGAATTATTAGAAGACCTCGGTTATGTATTCTGGTGTGAAAGTAAAATTTTGAGAATGCTTTATGAATTACAATATTTTATTATGTTCCTTGCATTTTAAATTATATTTGTTTACGCTCATAATATCTTCTTGTGTAATACTTTATATAGATATTTTTGTTATGTAATCTGCAACACACATATGCAATTGACATTAAACAAAATATTATTGATGTTTGCAACACTATCTGTGCTGAAAAAACTCTACAATATGTACAAAACCCTTATTTAAAGTTCTCGGTTATGAATTGGAGCTGTGAGAAAAAAAAAAATATTTTGAGAATGCTTTATGAATTGTTTTAGTTTTAGTATGTTCCACTAATTAAAGCTACTTTCTTTTTTTACGGAACTTTTACCTGTATAATAATTTATATAGATGTATTTGGAATGAAATTTTTTCCCACACTCGTTAAAATATATTTGATGTAAGACCACCATAATCAATTTATGAATGATTCCTATTTTTAATGATGAAGTATTATTTTACATATGGTACGAAAAAGTGGTACAAACAAGCTTTTTTTTATAATTATTCAGTCAATTTTATAAATACAGGTATGCGATTTTTTGTAATGCTCTTGTTGGGGGAAATGGGAAAATGAACAATTTTTCTAGAGGAGTTTGATTAAAAACTTAAACATGTAACTTTAAAAAATAATATGAGTGTTATTTAATCAACATAAACTTCTTTTCTACCTTATTTTGAAATTTACAGAATGCTTACGCATCTCAAACATGTAAAATATTAAAATGCATTTAAAGTTTTTTGGTATATATACTGGCTATAATATGCTATTTGCGAATGCACTGATAAACAAATGTTGAAGTTACATTATGCAATCTATTCTATTTAGAATACAAGAGTTACTAAAGTTAGATGTAAATGTTAACATTTTAGACTAACAAGTATTATTCTTGATTATTAATCGAGAACACTTGAAGATTCTCTTTTTATACACAGAAGCATGATAGTTATAATCAAATGTGGTGTCCATAGCTTCTTGCCATAAATAATAGCAGTTTTGTTTCTCGTTAAAAAAACAACTCTTTTAAACAGTTCAATAACTATTGTATTTTCATATTGTGAGAAATAAATGCAATGTACGTAACAAAAATAATATATGAATACAATTGAAAAATACATGTGTATATGTTAGGAATCAACTATTTTTGGTTACATTGTGTTGTGGGGAATGCCTTCATGAAGATCTGGTTCTTTTTTTCTTTTGCTGGAAAATTTGAAAACCTAAATAATGTACTTCCTGTTTTTCCTTAGAAATTTTACTTCGTCAGTTATTAAACCATGTTATATTATGCATCAAACTGACATAATTTATTATAACTTCAATATAATTTCTGAATTTTTACATGCAAAATGCTTGTAGATTTTATTAAGAACTGTCTAATTATCCTAACTCCGGTGTATATTCTGCGGATGAAATATACTGGTTTTGAAAGAGAAATTTTTCTTTTAAAAATGTTTATTAATCTGTATAAGGAAGAATGAACTTATATTTTACTAATTAAAATTTCTGGGAACACGCATGTTTGCTTGGTCACGGATTATCCGTCAAAATTTCAAAACATTTTTACAAATTATGACACCTTGTATATAAAACCCTAATATAAACCCTATAAACAGTAAAATAAATTATATTAGACTGTTGACATGTTTCGGCTCCATCGGAGCAATTATCAAAATAAATAAGAATATTATACAAAAATAACTTTATAGACCGTGCAATTGTAGAATATACTTATTTGTTTTGAGAATGGCTCCAATGGAGCCAAAACATGTCAACACCATAATAAAACTTATCTTATCTTAATAAAGTAGTAAGGGAGCAGACTCCTAATTTTTGATTAAATCGCCGCAATATTTATCGCTTATACTCTGTCATATTTCCTTGGCAATTTATCCTATTGAATTGGTCACAGAGTGGTTTAAAAATGGTTTGAAAAGGGTTTGAAAATGAATTAAATACCTAGTTCGTAAGCCTGTTTGTACGAAAATATATACGGGTCTTGGAACAGTGGTCTATTACATATTCGCCAAATATGAGTTCAATTAGAGGTATCGTTTAAGAGTTACCCTATTCTCTAACACACATACACATTACGATTACAATACTTTCTGATACTGTGAGTTTGGAAAGTATAAAATAATTGCATTTTAATTTAAATATGTGAAAATACAGTTTTCTCACAAATTCTCTAAAGATATGTGGTTGTTACTACTGAGGACAAATTTACTCAATAAGATATTTTAAGCCAAGCAATGGAATATATATATTAAAATAGTACACAAATGTTTCTTTTCTTGGCGTCATTTAAATTTCATTAATATTTATCTACCGTAATGAATAACAGATCTTATTATATACATAAAATATATCGTAAAAAGTAAAAAAAAAAAATCATTAGAATAAAATTTGTCTAATATTATTGAGCAGTTTATTACCTTGTTAATAATTATTTCCCTTTAACCTCTTGGGGACGAGCGAAACGTATACGTGACGCATAAGATTTTCAGAATCCTCGATTATTCCCACCAGTTAATTTTTTGTACGTTTTGCCTTATTTAATGATAGCATTTCTGCGATTCAATTAAGCGAAAATTTCTGTTTTGAAAAACCGGTAGTAAAAGATTGAAAATTCTGTAAAGGATGTTCGTCGCGAAGGGATTAATGCCAATTAAAGCCAGAAAATGTTATTTAGTACCGTTAATGTTTTCCAAAAATTAATTAAAAGCAAAGCATGCTTCTATAAGCAAATATTCAGACCACGCTTTCGTAATATAACATTATGAACTTGTTAAGAGTTCATGATTGAAGTAAGGGAAAAAAGAAGTTTTAGTGTAGATGTATGTTGGAAAAATTTTCCATAGTAGAGTAATTATTGAAAAATTACGAAGCTTTATAAGTAGAGGTGATGTGGTTTTTGCGAGTGTCAGTAGTTATTTCTTATATCGTTGAACCCTCTGACGCATGAAGTATTTTTAACCCAGGAAGACGCCCGCCACTTTTGATTACACGAAAACGCGCGTACGGTCTTTCATGCACGAAACTTATTTTCTGTATTATACAGGGTGATTATAAAAAAACTGTCCCGATATATGAGCCCCTAACTATCATACCGTTCACAGAAACTGAATGAAATTTTGGTTTAAAGTATTTTGAGGTATGCGCTCAAGAATCATATGAAACACAGAAGTTAAATTCTAACAGTTACGGTTACAGTGACAAAATTTCAAAAATTTCAAATGGCAACACCTATTTTTTTTTTATTGGAATGTGATCTTCATAGTGAAAAACCATAAAAAGCGTTGGAACGGTACCTGTAGTACGAAAATCGCCGGCGCTAGACAGACTAAGAAGAATAGTGAAAACCACCAATAAGGACAGAGAAGCAACAGAAAACAAAACATTTTATTGTGTTTCACACATTTTCCATTTCACACACGACGACACTTTACATGCGGCAGATGGTGAATAGCACTGAACAATAAAATGTTTTACTGTCTGTTGCTTCTCTGTCCTTTATTGGTTGAGAAAGCATATTGTAGTCCACTTAGTGATATATATAATTTTCTATTAGTTTTAAAGATAGTAACATCAATAAAAGCATCGCAAACGATTTTTTTACATATATCATAATGTAACGGAATAGTTTTTGCGTCCCTGTAAACAGACTATAAATGCTGCACACTCCAATTTCGATACAGAAAACTCTATAGTAAACATAAATAACATATAAAAATTACATGTCAATCCGAGTATATTTACGAGAGCTATAGTACAGACGGATGGACAGAAGGATGAACATATAATTAAACCGAATTCATAAACACTATTCAACTATGTTGGATATTTTGAAGAAACAAAAATAGCAAGCACACCGGTCTAATGTGCCCGAAAAATTATTTTTTCACTCATACTAACAGAAATAAAAAACGGATATGCTTATAATTGTCACGGAAATAACCTTATACACACCAAGTAATAAGCAAAAATTAGTTAAATTAAAAAACTTGTTCCGCCACTGAAAACGCACTTCAAACAATTATTGTTAAGAGACAGTTCTTTAACCGAATTATTTTGTGTGTCCTTGTAAATGAACTATGAATGGTATGTACACAATAATATTCTGTAGTAAGTCTTTTGTAATGCATCTTAATGATATACATGATTTTCAATATGTTTGAAAGAGTGAAAGATTATTAAAATAAACCGAAACCGAGTTTTACCCTTAGTTAATAAATATCGAATTTTTTTAGTGTCCCTGTAAATGCTATGCACACCCTGTTATATAGTAAGCCTCTTGTAGTCAATTTCATTCATATATATCAATTTTAATGTGTTGTGCAGTAAGAATCACTGGGTTGAAACTGGTGGTCCCTTTCTGTGACTTTTGAGTTGAATTTGATTCACTTTTTCAAAAGCGTGCGTGAGTTATGCTCAAAGACTCCGTGAGTTTAAATACAAATTACTTCTCAAACTGATGCATTTATTTTTGCATTACCCTGAAGATTTTACATACCGTTAAAAACACGTTTTTTATCGTTAAATGCCAGTTCCCACAAACTAACGAAACTCTAATGTAGAATGCAGAGAATACATGGGCGGTAAACTTCTTTGCGGCGATATGTTTATAGTGTCTTATAGTCAATTTGTATAGTTATCACCTCCCTTTCACGACCTTCTCTGTATCTTAAAATGATTTTACATGACATCTTCTTTGCAATCGATACTACTAATGAAACTAAAGGATAATTTTTCGGTCTTTCTTAACAAAATGCTTGTAAGTTGCGAAATTCTATTTGGTCTTTTAAATCATTCTTGAAAAAACATTTTCCGCAACATGTTGACACACACATTATCAGAATTATTTTTATGTTATTTTATTTTAAAGAGAAAATAAAGTTAAAATTCCATTTAAAAAAGAGGTATGCTCATCTCTGACACAATATGCCTTTGTAAGTCTTTATGAGTTCCTCCCTTTTTTAAAAATGAGATAAAATTGAGCGGATTCGTTTTATAAAATTTTAAATTTGAGCGCAAATTTAGCTCATTTTTCAGAAAGTTAACTTAGTTTATTTTATTAAATTTTCAGAATACGAATTTGAGTTCGAATCCGCTTTTCTTTTTCTTTGGTGAGTTTGAACAACACTGGATATAAGGTATATTTTCACATCTCTAACTAAAGTATGGTTTACTGCTTTGGCTCAGATTCGGATTATTTTACAGAAAGTGGCAACAGTATTTTACAAACTTCTGATTTCTCATCGTTATTTTAATTTTTTAAATATTTATTTATATCGTTATTAAGATGCGATCTTATTAGATGCATGAATTTCTCATGAAATATATTAAAAGATTTCCTTGAGAAAATTTTTACTTAACAATAATAAGCAGTTGTTACCTAGTTATTAACTACTAATATTTTCCTTAAAGTCAATTACGACATGAAAAATTCCATTTAGTGAAGTTAACGTTTTCCAAAAATTAATTAAAAGCTAAGCATGTTTCTTTAAGCAATCTTCTTACCGCGCTTTAGTATTATCAAATCAAGATTTTCCCAAGATGCTGTAATTGAAGTAACGGAAGATAATTTTCTTTACGTGTATGTTCGAAAATGTGGCATAAGGAAGTAATTATTGCAGAAATCAGGTGCTCGATAAGTACTGATGATGTCACTTTTGTCAGTGTCAGTGGTTATTATTAAGTTTGCTTAAGAATGATTATAATTCTTTTTTTTATTAGTTTTTTTGCATTAACTGTAAGATAGTTCACAATTTTTCTGGAGATATTTTTAGGAACACTGTACATTTATACAAAAATTCAGTAAAATGAAAAACCAGATTTCAATTAAAATATGATAATAACGAAAATTTTGCAGGCACATTCTGGAAATACATACTCAGGTTTTAATTCATTATAAATTGAATATACTGAATAAAGTATAGTTTAATGCTTTTTAGAAAACAAAATAAAGTCTTCTTTCAATTTATGTTATAAAAATATTTTTAAAAAGATCGTCTTCATGGTGAAATTGGACCAAACTTTAAAGTTTTCAATATGAACGCCTATTTTTGGTATCGACTTTGGTTATTTTGGTAAACTTTAATTACGATATCAAACAGGAAGTCATTCGGTCATGTAGTTAAGGGGGGGGGGGGTATCACGTGGAGCAGCCTGAAAATGACAATAATTAAAACATTGCGAAAAACACTGTAGTTTGAAAAACAATGAATGAAATACAATAATTTTTTTCTAGAATTTCACACATTCTTGTAGTTAAACAAAAACACTACATTATATACATTTAGCAATATTAATTAATTAAATGATAACAACAAAAATGGCTTTTTAAAAATATAAATACTAAAATATGCATTTTGCGCGCAAGATTAAAAAAATTCTACTGCAGACACATACTTAATATTTCATCTATTTTTACTTATACTACTATATTTTACACTGAACCTAAATTTTCAAAGCATATTGAAATTCATTAGTATAATTAATTGCTTTTATAATAACATTCACTAAATTTACCAAAAATTTTAAATTTAATTTTTGAATACAAAATTTCTATGGCAAAAATCAGACTAAATTTAGGTTCAGCATAAAAGTACACATGAAAATTAGTTATACGCAAAATTTCAAGGTTTCTATGATAATTAGTTTTTAATGAGGTTGCGCGCAATGCCAAAAAACACTGTTTCGAGAAAAAGGCTTCAAAGGTAACTTTTTTTTATATATATACCGCTAACCAAGCCCCTACCTGCCCGGCATGAATGCCTTGCTTAACGGGTTAGTACCTGGGTGCGGGGCAGAAATCGCCTGATCACAGCATGGCTGTGATCCACCTGTCTATAGAATTGTTCACATCGCTGCTGTGCTTGTTCTCTTGTGATTTGCTACAGTTATCTTTGTTTGCCGGTTCAAGCTTCCTGTTTAACTTTGTTGAATTGACAGATTTAATAGGTCTCGTAATTTAGAACCTTGATCAAGTGACGAGATAAGGTAACTTTAAAACAAGGTAACTTTCAAACTACTTCAAAGGTACTTCAAGGGTACTTCAAAGGTAACTTTATAGCATGACAGGAAATGTTTTTTTACAAGATATATTTAGCTATAACTTCTGCTCTAATTGGAATTTTTGTAAAAAAAAAAAATTGCAGTGTATTTGTAACATTTTAAGGCATCCATGCTAATTTTTTTGAAAAATCGATTTTATAAAATCTTCAACGTGATCTGCCCCTTTAAGTAATTATGAAGGTTTAAAGTTTGGAACTCCGAACATTACATTCATTTGTAGTCGTTGCAAAACAGATTGCATTGTGGGTAGTTTTTTAAACATAACTCTAAATCTACTAAGCGGAATGAGCTGTAATTTTGAATTCGAATAATTAAAGTTTATAAAAATCAATTTCTGTTAAAAAAATCATAGATTAAAATTCATTTTTTTTTAAACTATTTACAATAAATATATTTTTGAAATAAATTCCCGAAACAAATATGACTGGTAACCTATGAATTTTTTAACAGAAATCAATTTCTATAAGCTTTAAATATGCGAACACAAAATTATACCTCATTCCACCAAGAAGTTTATGAGTTCAGTTTAAAATACTTCTCTTATTGCAATGTCTTTTGTAACGACTACAAATGAATTTAACATTAGGAGTTTTAAATTTAAAAGCTTTATAATTCCTAAACTACAAGTCTGAAAGGCTTTCCGTTTGGTATCCTACGGTAACATTTACGGAAAAAGCCAAATATTATGTCAAAATTAGATGTTCGTATTAAAATTTCAGAGTTTGGTACAATTTTTCTATAAAGATGACCCCACTAAGCTTATTATTATAACACAAATTCAAAGAAGACACAATTTCAAATCAAATGGTTATTTTCGTTTTTCGTCCGACAATTTAATGATTAAAATGTATAATATGTTCTTTTTTTGTCCTAATCTGATTAAAAAAGGGAAAAAAAATCGTTAACCTAAAATTGGAACCGAACCCAAAATAGAAGAAAATTAATAAATATTTTAATACAAATATGGAAAAATGGTTTACAATTATTTCTCTTTTACCAGCTTTATCTTTCATATTGAAGAATGAACATATATATACTTATTAATGTTCAAATATATAGTTTTTCCACCTGAAAAAATATACTAGACTTATTTGAAAAATCGGGTCAACCCTAACACGCCCCGAAAGTAAAATTCCAACCCGAAACTGACCTGAATCCGATAAGAGGTTCTTCTCTCAAAGATGGTAGACGGGAGATGCCGGGTTCAAACCCCTGTCACGTTCGTCGATCTAACCGTTCGGAGTTTACCGTGGTTTTCTTCGAACTTTGCCGTAAATATGGGTTAGAATCCCTTAGATAGACCCCCACGAAGGGCAGTCCCTCCTTAGTGCCTATATCTCTCGAGTAGATAATCGGCCGTCATAAATCAACCAACCAACCGAAAACATTAGAGTTAATCCTACCCGCGACGTGAACAATTAACGCCAACCCGACCGGGTTGACGTTAATTGTAACCCCAAACCGGGGTTCGGGTCGGGTTACCCTAACCTATGAAGTGAACAATTAACGGGAGTAATAGAAAATATTTTGATGCACATGTATGTTGAAAAATGCGTCATAATCAAGTAAATACAACAGAAATAAAGAATTTCATAAATACTCTCTAATTGTGTCATATTTGTCAGTATCAGGTAATGTTATTACATATTTCGTTAAAGAATTAAATTTATGTTTATTTGGTAAATTTTTTAGATGATGCGAAAAATTTAGCAAGGTGAATAGGATATGTATTAGTTTGGATTCAGATGAAATGTATTTCAGGATGAAGTAATTTGCATATTTATAAACAACGCGGGATGGCTCAAATGGTGTTGATCGTGAATGTTCAATATCTATGCATGCGAGCAAGGAATCATTAGAATACTAGTTAGTAGTGTTAACGTATAGATATATCTTTCCTTATGAGTTCAAACTAGACCACAACGCAGCAGCGGCAACAAATTGATAACAAAAAAGTCCTTCCGGCCTGTAAAGGGAGGAAAAGGTAGCTTTCATAGTCCGTGTTTTTAAAAATTCAACTCATTTTACTTAAACATCCGAAGCTAAAATGCTTCGAATACGCTTATAGAAGATTCAATCACGGTTTTCGTTAATAGTGAATTTAAATACGAATTTCAGCATGAGAGATACAGCATAGCAAAAATCAGATTTTTTCAAAATGTCAGCCACCCTAGAATTTCAAACTGCAATATCTGAGCCATTTTTTAAGGTAATCTAACACTTAACAGAAACAACTTTTCCAATTTATAATTTTTTACACATCTTTTTGATTAAAAAAAAAAATAAAATAAATTAAACTTACCGCCATTTTGAAACAAGAAGGCGCATGAAGCTGGCTTACGAACTAGGTCGAGACCTTGGTATGTTCTGTACACATGATCAGTCACATTCATATCGGTTCATAAATATGAGAGTTACAGCATAACAAATATCAGATTGTTTCAAAATCTCATCCACCCTAGAATTTCAAACTGCCATATCTCAGCCATTTTTTAAGATATAGCCAAAACAAAAAGTGTTCCAGAGTCCTTGTATTACGTGCTAACACTTAACGGAAATATTTGTTTCAATTTATAATTTTTTTGTCCCTCTTTTTGAATTTTTAAAAATTTAAAAATATTAAACTGGCCGCCATTTTGAAACAAGATGGCGGATGAAGCTGGCCAACGAACTCGTTCGAGACCTTGGTATGTTCTATGCACATACTCAGTCACATGCAAATCGTTTTGTAAATAAGAGAGTTACAGCATGACATATGTCAGATATATATACACACACACACACATATGTATATATATATATATATATATATATATATATATATATATATATATATAAATCAACATTTGAACGGAGGGTGGTTTAGAGGTCTGAGGGTCATGATCGGTGAAAATTTACCAAAATTTTTTGGAATTGCTTTTCTCCGAACGGTTGCAATAGGTAGCTTTTTGTAATCAAAGCTACCTAAAAGCAACTGGAGATGACACAGAAAAAATAACGAACAGTACAGCGATGGTTACTAAAATCTCGATCCTGCGATATGAATCTGGAAAATGCACAGTCTGGACACGCAGCACCAGATATCGAAAACAAGTATCTGCGAACGATAGCTGAGTCTGACTGTCACTTAGGCATTAAGGGGCATAGCAGAGCAATTAAAGGTACACACTTATCGAAAGTTTCCCGTCTCTTAACGCTCTTGTTAAAGTCAACAATCTAGATAAGTGGATTTCTCATGAGCTCTGGAGTTCGACTGGAAGTTTACAATTTTTTGCTTTCGCGGAATTGAAACCCTCTGTTTGTGAATAAAGTAGAGACATACGGTAAAAAGCGAATCTTTAACATTAGTTGTGACTGATCTGAACAATAAATAGATGCCGATGAACCCCCAAAACAAATACCGAAACAAATCTTTCATCCGTAGAAGATAATGGTTGTTGTTTGCTAGTGTACAAGTGATGTTATCCACACCTTGTTTTTGAAAAGTGGTAAAACTAATTCATGCAGAGAAATACTGCACCCATCTTGATACAATATACATAAATTTGCGTTATGCGGCCTAGAATGGTCCACAGAAAATGAAGTTTCATTGCTTCATGGCAACACGAGACCACATGTTTCTGGAATAACTGTTCGAAAGTTACACATCTCTTACTATGCGACTATTATATACCCAATATACTCCTCAGACATTTCGACAAGCGACTATCTCTTTTTTAAGTGATTGGATAAGTTTTTGACAGGGAAAAGGTTCACCAATAAAACAACCATGAAAAACGCTTTTCAGGGAACCCTTCCGCCCTGAAAGATGGACTTTTTTGTAACTCGTATAAATGCTCTGTTATCTTAATGGGAGATATTGTGCTTATTTTGATTAATAAAAGTATATTTTCGTAGGGTTATTGATGTTTGATGTTTGTCTTTTAAATCCGACATTTCATCTGCAACAACCTGATAAAACTTTTTTCATTTGATCGGTATTAATTTATAATGGCTTAGTTTTAGTCATTAATAGGAAAAATAATTTTTGATAATCAAATTTACTAAAAGTTGAAAAATGAAAAATAAATAATAGACAACCAGTCACGATCGTCCGTAAATTAAAGTCTTTTTTTAGACATACAATGCTCAGATACAAGTATGTCGACACAAAATAAAAACTACTTCTGTCGATTAAATACAAAGTTCTGCCACAACCGTACAGTTACAAAAACAAAAAAATGCTGAGATACAAGTATGTCGAAGCAAAATAAAAACAACATCTGTCGATTAAATACAAAGTTCTGCCACAACCATGCAGTTACAAAAAAAAATGCTGAGATACAAGTATGGCGACGAAAAATAAAAACTACTTCTGTCGATTAAACACAAAGTTCTGCCACAACCAATACAGTTACAAAAAATTAAAATTAAAACTTCTGCACCACATACACACACATACACACAGACATATATATATATATAAAGAATGTATGTGTTTACAGTTATTAAAATATTAAATTTATACTTTGACTTGCAGAATTTTTTTAAGAACCTTATTTTCTTTTTTCTATTTTTCTGTGAATTCTAAACAGGTATTTTTTCATCGGGAAATCCAAATTTTGTTAGCACGATCTTTTTCGCCTTGTTGTTATTATTATTATTTTTTACCGCGTTTTTCGTTAAATGCGAAATTTATTAATTTTAATAAAAGTATATTGTGTGAAAAAAAAATGGAATTATAAAATAAATTTTAAAAAAAGAGAGAGAAATTATTGTTTTAAAATATTTGTTTAGGAGTTATAATCTTGTTTATTACATAAATTTTGAATATAATGTAATAAACAACGTAAAGCCCTTTAGTATACATAATGTTTTGTCCACCCAGAATTTTTACTCATTTTATTTATTTTTTTCTTTTCTATTCTGTAATCATGGAAATACAAGTTTAAATTTTGTTTTAGTTGCAATATAGTATTTTGTTTATTGCAATTTTTTTTGTGCGTTTTCAAATTTCTATTTTATATATATATGTAGAGAGTTATTTTAATAAATCGGTTTGCTAATCCACTTAATCAAATTATAAAAAAAAATTAAAAAATTACAACCTATAATTTTTGTGTCATATTTACTGTAATGTAAGTTTTAGACTTACAGCGCCCAAATGAAATCTTTACCTAAAATTGATTTAATATGTCATTCTATTTCCCATATCAACTATTTCGATTTAATAAGTTTTACAATATTTCTTGATGATGTATAATAAAATATCGCATGTTTACTTTATTTCACCTTTTCAATATTTCATATTTATTCAGTTCGTACAACGCTGCGAACAAATTTTGAAATAGTATACCATTACAATGTCATTCAAACATCTGTTTACATGTCTTTTTCATCGGTTAAAATTGGTTTCGACATTCCATTTATAACATAAAAGGAAAATGTCAGAGGATGCACACAGTTACTGCTATTTACCAATCACTTTAAGGCTGTCTTTGCCATTTTCGATGTTTTAGAAGAAGTATGTGTACATGAAAGAAAACCTATTACTGTTAGGTTGCATTACGCAAGATTATGCATATATATTATTTTATTTTCTCTAAGACGATATTATTTATGATAGTCAGTTACTTCGGTAATATTTTGAAATTCTTGTAAAATTATTTACAAATAAAAACTTATGTAAACGTTTCTGAAAATCCTATATACGTTATTTATTTGTAAAAGCTCTTCATTTTAATTTTTTTAACATAGGCTAAATGTGATCAGGACTATAATCGGCCTAGCTTACTTTTTTTCCCCAAGCATTTATAAAATGTAATTATATAAATTATAGGATGTTTTGAGTGGAAAAATCATGAGATCTCATTTTAAATAATTTTCAAAAGGGATCGTGCCTTTTCTAAACTTTATTTAAGTACTTTAGCAACATATAGTATGTTAGTAACGTTTTTTCTATATATTTTAAATAAAATAAAATTATAATATCATTATATATTATATATCATTATATATCATTATATATATATCATATATATATCATTATATATCAATGATATCATTATATATCATTATATATATCATTATAATATCATTATATATCATTATATATATCATTATATATTTTTTCTATATATTTTAAATAAAATAAAATTATAATATCATTATATATTTTTTTCTATTCAATTAAATCTTACTTGATTTTTAGACTAGCATCAGACAAATATTAAAATTAAAATGTTAAATATTACGAGATTACAACTGATTCTTTAACTAACACAGACACATAATACACTGCCATCATAATACGCTGGCCTCCAAAAGTTAAGGTACAACCAGTTTTTTGACACCCACTATTAACGAATGAAAATAAATGTAAAAAGTATGGTTTATATGAATAACCTTACATAACTTCATTAAAACGTTATGCAACAATTATACCCATCTCTATATTTTTTATAAAATTGGTCACTTATATGGCAGTAGGGGAAAGCTGCGAATATCCCACTTATGTGATTTCTGTGGAAATGTTTTATGCTTGTTGATCTTCAATTGTTGGCCCTAAAATATCCATATGTAGGAGATTTCGTATACTTGATTCGTTAAGATGGCGGGCAATCAGATGGGTGGAAATGAGGTTATCACAAGTTGATGCTGTTAGTTGTCTTGTAGTTTGATCCAAAGCCTCTGAAATTAATTTAAATCCGAAAATTCAATATCAAGCAGGCTTGTTCCAAACCTCTCATGGGTTACAACCTCTGCACAAGATCGCTTTCTAGCTCATTTGGCCCAATGAGGAGTATAAATACTTTGGTTCAGATCATTGCAGATCATCGTAAGGAAGCGGGAATGATAAAATCAACTACGGTGCAGAGACGTCTTCATAATTAAGAACTCTATGCAAGACGACACGTTACATGTGGCTCTCTTAATCGACAACATAGAAGTGCTTGTTTATAAAGGCCAAGACAGTACGTTACTTGGAACAGACAACAATGGGCTTCCGTACTGTTCACAGACGAGTCCCAGTTTGCTTTGGAGAGTGATTCAGTTCCTGTGCTGATCTGGAGAGAACAAGGCATCAGATTATGCCTATGTAACATTGTTGAAAGACACTGTTATAGAGGAGGTGGAATCATGGTTTGGGCTGGAATCTATCTGGAGGTCACAATAACTTCTATGTGTGCCATGGAAGAACTCTGACTGCTGTGAAATATCGGGACGAGATCCTTGCTCCGTTTGTCACAACTTATGCTGGTTCTATTGGTGATTAATTATTCTTAACGGATAATTCCCGTCGTATTGCGCTAGAACCGTTGATGAATATCTTAAAGATCAAGGTTTGAAGTTAATGGAATGGCCAGTTCAATATTCGGGCTTTAATCCGATGGAGCATCTTTGGGACTGTCTCCGCAGCCAGGTGGCTGCTATAACCCCTCCTTCGAAATCGTTAAATGAGCTGGAACAAGCGTTTCTCCATGTATAGTCGTTATTTACCATTCCAGCGTCCGACAATTTAATTGACGGTATGGAAAGTTGATGCCACAAATACATTACAAGTACGGTCGGACACATGCCTTATTAAAATCGGTTTTTTTACTTTTTTTCCACAAAGAAGTGCCATTTTTTTATCAAACAGTGAATTTTTGCAAAGAAATGCAATTTTTTATTTGTTAATCATGCCTGATGGTAAAATTAAGAACTAGAACAACTTGGTTAATGATAGGCCCAGTACACCTAATTTTTCAAACGTCTGGCTTCTTTCCTTTAATTCACTCTCTTTAATCTCCCCTCCCCTTTTTTTCACCTCCCTGCTTAAACTCGTCCAGATTGACTAAGCGATTCTCATTGGTCTCCTCTGTCAAGCGGGCACTCCTGACTCCGCTGTTTCCTTTTCAACTATCATCGCCATATAATTTAGGCCGCGAGCATAGACGCTTGTATACTGATATGACTTAAACACTCACATCTATTTTTAACTTTGGCACTGACGATGGAGCTATAGAAACACCTGTCTGCCATTTTCTTATGTATTTCATTTGTGCTATTTTCACGTTGTTCATTTATTCTTTAATATAAGGGCAAAAAGTTCAAAACCCCCATTTTAAAAATTTACGTTGTTTGTATACATTTGTTGTTCTTTGTTTTCCATTTTTCTATTCATCACACTTAGAAGTAAAAAAGGAGGGGGTGCTGTACGACAGGTGCGTGTATTTTTTTCAAGGGGGACGCTGTGTATAAAAGTTTGAGTACGATTGCCCTGGTCTTTGTATATTCAAGTAGCCAGAGAACTATTGAAACTTAATTCAACCAACTGCTAATATAACCACATATCTAGCTTAATATAAGGACTTAATATAAGATTAGTTTCGTTATAATTCGTGGTAGAAAACGGTCAGACTGAAGGCCATCCCACCAGTACAGGTTCTGAGGAGCCTAAATGCGCCACGCAACAGATCGAACCGAAGCCGCGGACGGTCCAGTGTGACGCCGCCATGTTGCAGGCTACCGGCCAAGGAGGAGCATCGCCACCTATGTATCACTGCCTCTGCTCCCATGTGATATACGAATTGGTCGCTACAACAGCAGAGCCATTTACTTAAAGAATCTGCCACATGACACTTGGGGACGTATTCGAGTCCCCCAGGAGCTTTGGCTACATGACACCCCTAGGGGTTCCGGGACCTAGGTCCGTATTCGTGTTTCCCGAACACGCACTTGCTTTACCAACGCTTCGAGACATGAAAATCTACAGAGATAGTCACTAGGCCTTCTGCTACTTGGGACTACATACACACGTACTGAAACAGAAACAGTTGATTATTTCGATGGGATTCCCAGTTGTTAACAACTCCACTCCCTGTATATGAGTAATTGTGTATCACATCTTACAGAAGCAATAAAAATTTATATAAAAATAGCAACACATACTGGTCTGCTGTGAATAACTTAATTTAAAATTATTATTCAAAATTTTCTAGTGTCAACATGGAATTACTAAATACAAGATCTGTTAGATTTTTTTCAGCACTTCCTGGGAGCAATCTCGCAGGACTTTACATTCTCTGGATGCATTAACTTTTTACATTTGTCACCACTATCTTACGAAAATTTGTCTTATGACTTATTTCATCGCAGAATTGTCAATGATTAAAAAATGTAATTACTATTTATAAGTAATGGTGGCAAAATTAAAAGCGTACGGACCTTTGGTATCATTTTTACATGCCCAGTGCGGGTACTCCCGAGTTAAAAAATAAAATATTAATTTGAAACTTTTTGGTATGCTAATGAATCCCAATAAGCATATTTTTTATTTATAAATACCATACTTTCCGGCGTATAATGCTAATTTTGCTACCAGAAAATTGATCGAAAATTTACAGATGCACGTCATACGCCGGTTATAAAAAATAAAAGATTAAAAAATAAGGTAAAAAAAAAGATGATCGTAAGAAGTAAGATTTCTACATAAATAGAAATGCTGCTTATTTATATAAAAAAATTGTTCGCTATCAGATTGCAAGAAAGTACTAGTTTTTATACTTTTAATTTTTTTTAATTTATTTTTTACTATACATATCATGAAGTTTTCTTTGGAAAGAGGCGGGGGGGGGGAGCACATAATACAGCAAATATATCTAAAACACACACACACACAAAATGTAGTCTGAAATTATAGTTGAGTGTTAAAACGCAGACCGCGTTTTACGCCGTAATATACGCATAGTTGCCAACCTCCCGATTTTTTTCATACCAGTATTTATATGAAAAAATATTTATTTTCTTTAATCGTGCAATTCCTGCTATTTAATAAAGCGAAAATTTTTGTATGATTTTACTGGTATTCAAAAAATTGGAAGGTTGGCAACTATGTATACGGTAATACTTTTTCAAAATTGTTTTTCTCTAGAAACAAAAAAGTATACATTTTAACACATATTCACATAGTTTGTAATTGTAAGAAAGAGAAGCAAAAATTAGACTTGTTTCATTACACATTTTTATTATTCGGGGCGTTTGGAGTTAAATGTTGAATAAAGTTTCTCTCACAATGCATGTTCTTGCAATACCTAAAGCAATTATATAAAAATACCAATGTCTTTTAAGTCTAGGCATAAATGTTTCGTTTTCCGCTTTAACTTAAGGAAAGTAGAAGACTACAATAGAAACATAAATGCGAAAGATATGCAAAATAATCACATTCTATGTTTCTTAACAGAGGGCGTTTTGGATAATGTGAAGCAGAATGTTTGAAACGGCATTCAAATTTAAATTCAGAAACATTACACTATTTTTAAATAGCATATAATGACACTTTAAAAGAAGCTGAATTGCAGTTCTGTTGCAACATGGAATTTTCTCTAAACTATGAAACAATAAATTTTCTCCAACACTATGGATAATAAAGAAGGAATTGAAAAATGTTTTACATTGGTGTGAAAAACGAGGCCAAATTTCTATGATAAAACAAAAAGAGACGCATTCTCAAATTGCTCTATTTCCATGGACAAATCAAAGCGGACATTTTCGTGTTTATAATAATAATAATAATAATAAAAAGACGGGAAAAACTTTCTATTTACAAATTTTTTTAGACATTGTATTCTACTAAATACGACTAAGCGCGGCATATTCGAGGTTCTTGTTGCACAAACGTGACAATTCGTAACACTTCTAAAGCTTCTTATTTTAAAGCTATTTAATTTTTATTTTTTTAGATTTTATTAGTTTGTCTATTAATTGATTTTAATTAGCGCAATATTTTAACAATTTTACAAAATATTTATTAGTATTTAATAAATATAGCATATATTATATATATATATATTTTGTAATGCAATGTAAAATCAAAAAGAATAGTAAAATAAAGTACTAAAATAATTGCGACATAAAACACATAAAACGTTTAAAAAAATACTAAAAAAAAATTACAAATCTTTACATTTTCAGATTCATGATTCCACGCTTTGCTATATTCTGAAGCACTGGCGTAATTTTGACACAATTATTCAAATAAGTAAAGAAATTATAAAATTTGGAAACTGGTATAACTAGGTAAATTATATCCATCAGATTTGTCCGGGATTCTCTGCTGGTAGAGTATTGGCAGCCTTCGGCAAAGAGATCCCTGGTTTGAATCTTGTCCCGGACTTTTTCAGCCAGTTGGGAAAATTACAACTTATATATTATGATGTATTGTATATTATGATGCATTATATATTATGATGTGTTGTATTTACAATTTCGGGTGACTGAAATTCAAGCTGAGTTAAATCTATCTACATACCTATATATTCTTACGTTTGCCCTCTCTAAGACCACGCTTGGTTTAAATGTGTTCGTGCAAAATGTATTTTATAAATAGGTGTTCATATAAGTTAATTAAACATAAGCAAACTGTCAAAGATCTCGCGGGTCATAGATTACTTGTTAATGGGCCACGTGTTTGACATTCCTGGTCTACAACATTCAACACCATATAAGCACAAGATATAAAACTGCATTCAGTTTTTTATCAATAAATTTTTATCAAATATATAATATATGAAATGGACTATATCAACAGAAATGGCGTTTTGGGATCGAAAGAACATCACAACATGAAACTATTTTTGGTTTCTTAGGTAAAGTGATTCTCACAATGTCTTATCTAACTAAAGACGTTTTATGGAATATATCGATTAAGGAGCTGTTGGAAAAAATAATAGAAAGCGTTCAAGCAATACAGACGGTGACACTGCTTATTCTATTCAAGAAAGAGATGCCTGCTGCACAAAACCGGGGTGAGATTATAGTAGATGATGGAAGAAACCAATTATGTGACATATGACATATTAACCGCACATTATTTCATTTATGTTGCCTGTTGCGTGGGTTTAGAGGAAAAAAGTGATGCACAAGCATGCAAAAAAGGTCGTCAAATATTCATAGATTCTGTAGCTATCCCATGAACATTGCTGTAGAGGATGAAATAGATATTTTGAACTCTTTATTAGTTGGACTTTTTCGTTCAAACCATCAAATGCTGTCAAAGGTTGCATGGTAATGCTTAGAACACATTCAAAACTGTTCCCGCTTCTCATACACCGGCCGTAATACGTACAAAAAATGAAAAACATTAATGATACATTCAACTAGGAATACATTTGTGATACGTGTCAGATATTGTCTAAATGTCCAGTAATAATTTTAAGAAAAATTTTAACATTTCTAAACATATCCATAAATAGGCTAAAAATTATTGATATTATGAATATTGTATCTTGATTCAACAACATTTCTCGAAACATTGATGTATATTTCAATAATTCTCTTGAATTCAAACACCTATATAATGAATATTTCTTATATAATTCAACAATATAAATTTTGAGCATTTGCTTTTAAAATTATGTTAAAATGTATTTAATTTTAACACCGAAAGGCTAAAATAAAACCAACCATTTATAAAGTTAGTACAGCACAGGTTTAGTCCTACATTGCACAATGTTGCATACATGGATCAATTAAAATAAATCCTTTAATACATAAATTTAATTCTTTTCGACTATAACGAAATAAAAATGGTCATAAAATATAATCAAAAGAGTTTGCTATTAAATAAGGAAAAATAATACTCTTTCCAATTTATGGAATCTAAACCTCATATGAATATATATAAAACCAAACATCTTTAGGGAACGTAATTAAATGTATTTTTTTATTACAGTTACTTTTGGTAATTTAACATGGCACGAATAATAAAATATCGTCCTTTCAAACATACATTAAAGTAAAAAAATAGTAATACCTCTTTTTAGGACTGTTTCCAAATGACACCAGCCAAATTTAGCTGGAAATAAAAGAGCTGAAGTCATTGATATTCTTTACTGAATTTAGAAATAAGAGAGAATAATAATAAAAAAAAAGGTTTTAAACAAATTTTGAATTCCACATGAATCCAAGTATTTACATTCTCTAAAATTATATACAGAAATAAGATAAAATGATAAACAAAAAATTCTATCGTAAAGTAAAAAACCTCTATATTGGGTAGAGGAACAAATGTATTTGGAAAATATCAATTCTTATGCATATTCCTTCTCTGGATTCAAGGGGTTCATGGGATTTGAATACCAGAATTGTTGTAAAGTAACGTTCAATATTAAAATATAACTTCTCTTCAGATGAAAATCTGAGTTTATATATTATTATTATATATAATATATATATAATATATATATATATATATAATATTATATATAATATATATATATATATATATATATATATATATATATATATATATATATATATATATTATATATAATATATATATAATATATATATCATATATATTATTAATATATATGATATATATATTACGCTATCGTAAGTGGCACAGAAATCACGAGTATTTGTTAAATGCATCTCATTGGTTATTGTGTAAAAGTCCTTTGGCAAGATTTAGGCAAGGATTTTTTTACATTTAACTGTCTGATGCTGCCATCTACAGGAAAAAAAAGCGAAACAAACAATGATTTCTTGATTATAGTGCAAATGAATTGCAATTATAATTTGTCATCATTAGCAATTAAATAGATATATTTTTATACAGTTTCGTTTGAAATATTGACTTTTGTAAGCATTTAATATTTATAATTTAAAAAATACAATTAGCAATATAAAATTTTAACTGTAAACAAAGCAATGATTTTTAAAAATGGGTTTTTAGTAAAAAGAAAAAAGTAAGTGTAATAATTTTCCCTGGCCGTTTCATTTTTTAAACTTAACTGTTATACTTTTGAATTTTCAGCTCTTATTTAATTTTTTACAATTTTTTAGTATAAATAAATATTATTCTGTCTTTTTTTTATGAAGTCCACTCCACTGTTATATTTTTCAATGACAGTCTGTCCGGGCAACGCCGGGCGGGTCAGCTAGTAACAGTTATTTGTTGAGGGAATAAGCATCAGTGCTATCATTATTGGTGTTGTATAAAGTGAAAGTCTTTCAGCTACATAGAAGTAAAGTAAAAAGGTAAAAAAATCTAAACAATTTAGTTTTTATGAGAAAAAAATAGAGGTCCATAGTTATGTACCTTAGAAAGGAAGAGGTCAAATTTTCTTTATTCTAAACCTTCAAAAATGCTTTTAAAATGCTTTTAAAATATCTTTGATTTGACTATTTTTTAAACAAAAACAAAAACAAACATTTTTAATTTAATATCACATCAATTTATAAACCTTGTAAACCTTATTAAATATTATGCTTATAACCAATTCTTAACACTGCATGAGTCACAAATTATTGTATCTTTTACTGGCGTCAATAAAGTAATACATATTTCTAAGACTGTTGCCAAATATGGTCGCGCAAATTTTGCTGAAAATAAAACGGTGTCATTAATATTCTGTCCCGAATGCAGGAATAAAAAGAACAAAATTAAAAGGTAAAAGAAGTTCTTTGAAATACTTAAAAATGTAGAAAATTCTATATATATATAGATAGAATTAGAATATAAGGAATATATAATGCCGTATACTACATGTACTAATTATATCAATGCAAATAAAGGTTTGTATTTTAACATACTTTGTAGTGAAAATAAATTTGTAATTTAATAAAAGAATTTGAAAAAAAAATCAGTCATATTTAATGCAATTAATAGATGCAACTTACTTATGTAATAAAAGATGATTTTTAATGTTTAAAGTTTATTACAGATTTCTTTAAGCATGTTTTAAAAAAATAGATCTAATTTTAGATAAACTTTAAAAAGTTTAAATTATATAATTATTATTTCGGCGCCAGCTATTGACAATTAGTGTAAACAAGTAAACTTTCTGTTGAAATTGTGCTTTGCTCAGCATTTTGTCAATTTTGCTTCCATTGTAAATAAAATGAATATTTCATATCAACTATAAATAAAATACAAGGAATATTATGTAATACTGTGGTACAACATGTATTAATTACATCAATACAGATAAAATTTTGAATTTTAACATAGTAGTTTTGTAGTGAAAAAAAGGGTCAGTCATATTAATCCAATTAATCGTTGCAATTTAGTTATGAAATAAAAAAAGAAAGTGTTTTAATGATCGAAATAAAGAATATTATGTAATACTGTGGTAAAACATGTATTAATTACATCAATGCAGATAAAATTTTGAATTTTAACATAGTAACTTTGTAGTTAAAAAAAATCATTTAAATTAATCCCATTAATTTGTTGCAATTTAGTTATGAAATAAAAAAAAGGTAATTTAATGAGGGAAATTTATTACAGTTTTATACATTTGGGAGTTCGGAATATTTGAATAAAGAAATGTTTACTGTGATATAGCAAGGAAGTTGAAAAGATCGAAATGACGTAGATGGCCCAAATTATTTGAAATTTATGTTTTAAAATACGTATTTTGTACTTTTTTCAAATGCCGCTTAAAAATATGCTTTGCAGCGCTGCCTGCTGTTAACGAAGTATGAGAGCAGTTTTTTAAGAAGTTCCTTTGAATTCGAGAATCCGATGTAATTAGAGGTCCGCTAGCGAGCCGTAAGCTAGCTACTTTTAAAGAACCGTTAAAGAAATTTAAATCGAAAATGAAGAATTGTTATTCATTTTTTGTTTAAATTCACCTATATAAGAATACATTTACAAAATATTTTATCTCATCAAAAACAACTCGTTATAAATGATACCGCCAAGCCACAAACCTAAAACGTCAGCCATAAAAAGAAGTGATATTACTGAAAAAGAAACGATATAGAAGTGCATACTCCGAGTCCCGTGTAAAAATCTATCATGTGAAAACTGCTTGGCGACCTTCAGGCTTTTATAAGTTCGCGTTTCCTGCAATTACATATGACTATATTATTTTTATTATTTCTTTTTATTTATTTAATTATTTTGCTCCCGTAAGATTGTAAAAAGCTGAAGCTTCTGTGATTGCATGTCTTTTCTTATTTATGAGCTTGAAAAATTAATTTGTTGATTTTATTTACCATTATTTAAACTAGAAACACCATTCTTACGAAGAAGATTTCTTAAGTAATATATATATATATATATAATGTAAGTATATATATATATATATATATATATATATAATGATCATACGCATATTAATAACAATGCACCTTATAATAAACGTTAAATAAATCGAGATATATTGCAATAATTCTAGCGTAAGCGGAATCGCATAAGTCTGGGGAAAAATCCGTTCTGTCAGTTCTTTCGCATACAAAAATATTTATAAAAGTGATATAACAAAAATTAAAAATTTATTTTTTCGATTTTCAAAATTGATATACTGCATATATTATAAAAGCCTGCAGGTCGCCAAGCAGTTTTCACATACTGTACCTCACTCCGAGTCCTTTGGAAACATTATGAGTGGTGATAGATCTTTACACGGGACTCGGAGTATGCACTTCTATATCGTTTCTCTTTAAGTGATATCACTTCTTTTTATGGCTGACGTTTTAAGTTTGTGGCTTGGCGGGATCATTTACAACGAGTTGTTTTTGATAAGATATCACTCCTTTTTGTAAGGTGTTTAATTTCAATTGCACAGATCCCATTTTTATTCAGAAAAGAAAAGATAAAAGAAAGATGAAAGGGGCAAAATAAAAGAATAATTGTGATGCTATAAACAGAATTATACATCAGAATTATACAATTTATTGAGTGACTTATTCCAATGTACATGTCGCTACCACAGCAACGGGGAAACTTTTATATTCATTTCCTTACATTGTATTCATCAGATTATTTATGACACGTTTATTTTCCTTTTTCTTTTGTTAATCTCACTCTTCCGTTTATATACATTCAAAAAACAAAAAAATAGAAATTTTTACAGTAGTTTACAAAGTAATTAAAATACTGCAGTTTCAGAAAAATGTGGAAAAATAAGAAGCACCTTTTTTTTTTTTTTTTTTTTTGGTCAATTATAGCAATGAGTTTACTTTATCGAGAATAATCAAATTTGTTTTTCTACGAACGATTGTAATTTACAGGGATTTTTATACTAATATATTAAATATTATTCTTGAAAATTACTGAGCACCTTAAAAGTTTTTTTATTTGTTAAGTTTTTTAACTCAACGTTTCGAGAATCGGAAAAATATAAGATTCGCAACGTTTGCAAAAGTATAAAAACTATTAAAGTGATTTCAAAATAGAAAATGCTCGTAGGATTACATGTATTCCAAAATTTTGTGTGATTTTGTAAATATATCACAAAGACTAATGCGTTTACATAATGAACCGTTTAAAAAAAAATGTAAAATTTAATTAAATTTTTGATCTGATAAATCATAAAGCTTTAAATTAGATTTTAAAAAGGAGAGTGATTAAACCAAAAAGGATTACATTTACTAAATGCACAAAATACATAAAGACACAAAATACATAATTAATGTTTCTAGTCTGTCCATTCCAATTTGGGGATACTAAAATATAGGTCCTCAATCCTCGGCAGTCCATGAATTAATTGAAACGGCGAAAGAATTCAAATCAGATTTTGAAGTAGTATTTTGAAAGTTGAAGAAAAGAAATATACACTCTAGCTGCTTGGTCTTTTTCTTTTCCTGCGTTGGTGAATTCTGTACGTACATTAAAGGAACGTAAATAAGCTATTTAAAGAAAAAAAAAGAGAGAGAATAACTTTATACCCAGCAAATGCAGGGCTGCCACTGGCGACTATTTTTTGCAATTGTTAAAATGTTCCCAAAGTCGACAATAGAAGCAATAAGTATAGCTCGGCAAATATAAAACACGGCATTGCTTCATTATGACTTCGTTTCGTGAGGTGTTCGTTCTCCAAACATAAAAATATCTTGAAAGTGTCCGTTATCCGAACATGTGTTCGTTATCCGAACATAAAAATCTCACTCGAAAGTGTTCGTTAATCGATTTGTTCGTAAACCGAACAGTTCGTTACCGATCACCTATTTTATACCAAATATAGCATTTTTAATTTTTATGGGGAATTTAAGAAGATATTTCCTTTTCATTGTACTCTAGGCCCATTTTTAGAGCATTTTAAGTTCGTCATAGCTCGAGATTCGATGAACGGCAAATATTTAAACGCAAAACTTCTAATCTTGGGGTAGCAACATTTTTACATTCTATTACTCAGCGCATGAATGTAAAGTTGGAATTTTTTTATCCCTTTTTCAATCAATTCCTGATACATTTATTAATAAACACAGTTTTTTTTAAATCGATGAAAATACTATATTTTAATAGATTTAGAGCTTAAGATCGACGAGCTTTCAGGCGGACAAAATGAACGCGTATTAAATTTTAAAGCAAGATAATAAAACCTTACAGAGATTGAAACAGTATAAAATCATTATAATACATCTCACTCAGTAAATATACATCGGTTGTAATGTAATCAAGATCTTCTAAGAGACTTTGTAAACGAAACGTATATGGTTCAACAATACAAACAATAGAGAGTTTAAATGAATCGGATGCAGTAACATATTTGAATATCTTGTGTATATAGCCACTTTGACAAAAATTATGCTATTTATACTATTGTTTTTCCTCTGTGTTGAGGAATCAAGTACTTCAACGTAAAAATTCGCTAATTACACAACTATTTAGTCTTATTAAAAAATCTTTTGAGTTACCCTGTAAACGAACAGTAAATTCTACAATTCTGTTTTACAATAGGAAGCTAACTTAGGTCGTTCGTAGTAACATATTTTAACATCCTGCGCATACGTTCTTTTTTAAAAGAATTAGACCATTTAATATTTATTTTCTTCATCTTAAGTATAGGAATAAATCACTTTAAAGTGATATACATAATAAAACTAATTCATATTTTTACACGAAATATTAAACATTTGAACTACTCATAAAAACAATGCAATTGCTGAAAACCGCGTAAAAATCGGATAATTACACAATTTTTAGCCCTATATCAAAAGATCTTTTGTGAGAACCTGTAAACGAACCTCAAATGTTACTATTTTTTTTATAATAGGGAGCTTACTTGGGTCGACTGCAAAAACATATCTTAATATCATGTGTATACGACCATTTCTAAAAGAGTTGGGTCATTTATTAATTTTTTGCTCTATGTTAAGTATAGGAATCAATAACTTTAAACTGATATAAATCAAAAACTAATTAATATTTTTTTCATGAAACTTACAAAGGTTTGAACTACTCATAAAAACATTTCAAATGACGTAAACCACGTAAAAATCCGATAATTACACATTGCTGTAGCCCTGTCAACAGTTTTTTGCTATATGTTAAGTGTAGGAATCAATAACTTTAAAGTGATATAACTCAAAAACTAATTAATATTTTTACATGAAACTTACAAAGGTTTGAACTACTCATAAAAACAATTCAAATGACGTAAACCACGTAAAAATCAGATAGTTACACATTGCTGTAGCCCTGTCAACAGTTTTTGGTCTATACAAGATTTAAAAAGAGCAAAAAACAGCACTTTTAAAATCGCATTTCCTGAAAACCTATTCGACAGATCTTGCTTTTCTTTCGATTTTTTAGTCACGTGGCACGCCCCATTCCATAGAATCAAGAATTTTGTTTCTATCATAAATAGAACGCGAGATATAGATGTGTCAATAACCCGTTTTGTCCCGTCCGCAAAATATAAACTAGACAGAGTTAAAAAAAATTGTAAAATCATTTGGCATCCATTGGCGGAAATTCCTTTCATTTACTGTTCAATGCATTGCTGTTTTTCATGCTTGGCGAGAAACTCTGTCGAGTTTCTATGATCTATTATTGCAAATTTTAAAACAGCGTAATTAATAATATTTCCCTTCAATTAAAAGCTATATTTTTACGTTTAATAATTACGTTTAAATCAACGAAATAACTAATAAATTGGTAAAATATCATTAAAAATACAGATAAACGTTGAATTAAAGATCACTTGATGACAAAATTACCACGCGTAACGCATCTGGTATCAATTGAATGCGACGTCACAGATAGGCACTTTTGGCTTTAAATCCTATATTTTGGCGACAGTTCTTTTCTTTTATAGAAAGTAGTAGACGGGATAATGGAGTAATACCCAATTTTCTATAGCATCGTTATAAAATTTCCCGATGCCATGATATTGCTTACTTAACCATTTTGCACGAGTTGATTTTCAAATGTTTAATTAACCTTATTTTATCAACAGTTGTTATCTGTCTCTACAGCAGTTGATTCGGCTTTAAAATCATTTGGTCAAAGGAAAATGAATGGAAACCCGATTATAGCAGATATTACAGCGAGCAGCCGATTACACAAGGCCGATTATAGCAGCCGATTACAGCAGGTCGTTTAATTATAATTCAATCTTCCGCAATCGTTTTAAGGTTGATCAAATCAGAGTGTTTTTGCAGTTTGTGGTGTCAGAACGGGGGTTGGCGAGCGTAGCTCGTACGGGGCAGAGCCCCCTAGTAATCTAAAAAAATACAATTATTTAAACATTAAGTAATTGTTTTAATGGCTGTAAAGATAGCTTGTTTGTAAAGACGAATATAAAATCAAACATTTTTAGTTTAATTCAAGATTGATTTAACAACATTAGAAAAAAATACTGAACTTTTTTCAGTAATATGTTAATATTTGTTTTATAACGACATGGGTCATAAAAGTTTGTATACTTTGTAGACGTACAATATATTCTTACAACTTTTTCAGGACTCTTGCCAAATGGAATCACGCGTATTTAGTTGAAAATAAAATAGCTTAGAGGTCATTGTTATTCTTTATTGAATCTAAAAAAGAACAAAATTAAAAGACACAAGAAGTTTCTTGAAAAACATTCTAAATTCAACATAAAGTAGTTACAATTTTTGAAACAGGAAAAAGAAATAAGACAAAATGATACTTTGGTAAAAAACTCTGTATTGGTTCGAGAAACAAAACCATTTGAATAATGCAAAGTGGAGTGCTTGAAACGGCGAAAGAATTCAAATCAGATTTTGAAGTAGTATTTTGAAAGTTGAAGAAAAGAAATATACACTCTAGCTGCTTGGTCTTTTTCTTTTCCTGCGTTGGTGAATTCTGTACGTACATTAAAGGAACGTAAATAAGCTATTTAAAGAAAAAAAAAAGAGAGAGAATAACTTTATACCCGGCAAATGCAGGGCTGCCACTGGCGACTATTTTTTAATTTTATCTCGCACCACTTTCTAAAATCAATTTTTTTTACAAATAATTTGATAACATTTACAATGTTTTTTTAAATAGTGGTGCGATTAGAATATAAAAATAGTCGCCAGTGGCAGCCCTGCATATGTAATTCAAATACAGAGGGAAATAAATATTTTAATTGTTCATTTACAACTATTTCTTTAAAAGTACATAATTAACACTTTAAATGATTGGTCGTGTTTATTTATTTAATTTATTTTTTTATTTATTTCTGGGAGTGATACTTTTGAATTATATGTTTTTCTGATTTTTCATTCGACTTACATTTTCTATATATTAAATACTGATATGAATACAAAAATACATATTTAGATAAATATATTTTTTGCTTTTAATTTTATCATAATCTAAAAGTACAAAATATTGTCTATAAAGAGACTAGATTTGATCAAAATTAAAAAAATCAACTTTAAGAAAATTGCATACAAAATTTGGCTGTTTATGGTTGTGAATTACACAAAGTAATTGCCCTGTAATTGCTTATGACAATATAAACTCTCTATAACTGCTTGTTTTGTGTTTTTTATGCTTTTCTTTTATATAGCTCCATCTATTGTTGTTTTTATCAATAATATGTTTTTCTGCTCATTTTGTTTTTACTGATTTTTTTTTTCTGAAACAGAATGTTTCAATATGGGAAGCATTTTAGACTAAACTGCACACTGACATACGAGTTACAAGTTTTATATTGGATATAGAACAGTACCAATTTAATATATGATTATCCTGTGTTTATTTCCATCACATAGCCTTCCATGTCATATAAAATAATGTATCTGTTACATTCATACCTTAAATTTCATAGTCTCGTTTTTAAATGCATTGCCAAATAGCATCGCTCAAATTGAATTAGAAATAAAGTGGTTAAGGTCATTAATATTCCTTACTCAATTTAAACAAGCAAAGAAAAAATAAAAAAAGAAAACTGCCCAGTTAAACTGAGGGCATTGAGCTCACAGGCTATTCACACTAATTATATATTATGCTATTTTTTCAAAGAATAATGCCACTCGAAAAATAAAGAAATCGACACTATATTAAGGGGGGGGGATAAGCACCCGTTCCCACCCTGTATACTTAACCAATAAACCCCCAAAATTCTAATCAGGTAAGCGCCTTAGTACAATGAATTTATACACAAAATTTGAAAAAAATCGGATAATTTTGCTTGAAAAACCCATTTATCTAAATTAAGGGAGGTGAGCCCCCCCGTTCCCCCCCTTTATACTTAACAAATGAAAACCCAAAACTAATCAGGCAAGCGCCTTACCACAATGAATCTATATACAAAATTTGAAGAAAATCGGATAATTCTGCATGAAAAACCCATTTATCTAAATTAAGGGGGATTAGCCCCCCGTTTACCCCCCTTTATACTTACCCAATGAACACCCAAAACTAATTACGGAAGTGCCTTATCACAATGAGCCTATATACAAAGTTTAAAGAAAATTGCATAATTCTGCATGAAAAACCCATTTATCTAAATTAAGGGGGGGGGGATAGCCCCCCGTTTCCCCCTTTATACTTATCCAATGAACCCCCAAAACTAATCAAAGAAGTGCCTTATCACAATGAGCCTATATACAAAATTTGAAGAAAATCGGATAATTCTGCATGAAAACCCATTTATCTAAATTAAGGGGGAGTAGCCTCCCGTTTACCCCCCTTTATACTTACCCAATGAACACCCAAAACTAATTACGGAAGTGCCTTACCACAATGAGCCTATATACAAAGTTTAAAGAAGATCGCATAATTCTGCATGAAAAACCCATTTATCTAAATTAAGGGGGGGTTAGCCCCCCATTTCCCCCCTTTATACTTAACTAATGAACTCCCAAAAATAATCAGGGATGCACCTTATAACAATGAACCTATATACGAAATTTGAAGAAAAACGGATACTTCTGCATGAAAAACCCATTTATCTAAATTAAGGGGGAGTTAACCCCCCCCCCCTTTCCCCCCTTTATACTTAACCAATGAACTCCCAAAACTAATCAGGGAAGCGCCTTATTAGAATGAACCTGTAAACAAAATTTGAAGCAAAACGGATAATTCTATCACGAGTTATCGCGTTACGTACGTACATACGTACATACATACATACATACATACATACATACATACAGAACGGGCGGGCACATTAGCTCTCAGGCTTTGATAGCCTGTGAGCTAAAAAAGTTCGAAATTGCACGTCAAACGTGACAAAGGAAGTGCGTTCGTACTATAGCTAGTTATATAAATATTCAGATCTTGATTATTTTTGATTCTGTGAAATGAATTATATCGTCTTCAGATTAATTTCTGTAATAAAATAAGTATCTCGGTCGCTTGACGATTAAACCTTGGAAGCTCCTATAACAAGAAAGCACCGATTTTTTTAAATTCTAATTTATTAATTAACATTTTTATTAATATCTTCTAAAGTTTTGATTCGATTTTCAAAAAAAATTGTAATGTCTCGACAAAATTTTTCAAAGAATTAATAACTTAAATTTTAAACCATTGGGTTGGGTAGTTTTTGCGTTGTTATATGCGGACGGACGGACAGACAGACGCACGGACAGACAGACGGGCGGACAGACAGACAGCCGGACGGACCAGACGACGACAATAGGTGCTACGTATTTATATAATTACGAACGCACCTAAAAACATACGCAAAAAATATTTGAAAATTGATATAAATGCATTGTAATAGTATTTACATTTTCTGAAATGGGAAAAGGGTAGTAAGAGAATGATAAACAAAACTTTAAGAAACACCCTATTTTGGGTCGTCAAACAGAGCCATTTGGATAATGGAAATTGGAAGAGCTTGAAACAGCACGGGTCTTTAAATCTGTTTTTAAAGTAGCATTTTCCACATTTGAATTAAAAAAAAAAGAAATTATTTTTCTAGTTTTAGTTTAATACACTCCTGTTGTTGCCACAATTTAGAGACGCTATAAAAAAAAACGTAAATGCACTTAGAGGACGACCAGACCAGACCACTTACGTATTAAAAATGTCAGCCATGTCAAATTTCAAGTTTCGATTCTAAAATTTAAAAAAAAGGAAAAAAAACTTAATTTAGAACGTTTAAATTTCCAATTTTATAGAAACCTTTCTTAGCGATCATTTAAGTCTTAAAATTAACCACCATGCAAAATTTTAAGTTTTCAGCACCAAAAATGTCACAGAATTCGAAACTTTAGAACGTTTGTTTGGTCCTGTACCATTTTAAACTTAATTTTTTAAATGAAACTATGTGAAAAATGACAGCCTGGGAAAATTTTAAGTTTCTATCCCTATCCCCTCCATATAAATCGTAATTTAGATTACTTTTAGAATGTTCTCAGTTTTTTCATTTTTTAAAATTCCTTTAATTGTCCTGATCTGGTATTTACGTCTTAAAAGTAACAGACATATTAAATTTCAAGTTTCTATTCCTAACAATTCTACACAAATTGTAATTTAGAACATTTTAATCTCATTTCGCACTTTTAATAGAAAATATCCACCAGGCAAAATGTCAAGTTACTAGCGTCTTCAATATCACAAAAAGGGTAAGTTTAGAATGTTTTGTGCACCTCCACCCATTTGGGGGACGTGACCCTGACATAGAAACAGGGTCACTTCCCCCAAATAGGTGCAGGCTGTCATTTTTTATATAGTTTCATTTAAAAAATGAAGTTTAAAAGGGTACAGGACCATTGGTGTCTGTCCGTCCTTCTGTCTGTACATCCGTCCGTCTGTCTGTCCGTGCCTCTGTCTGTCCGTCCGTCCGCATATAACAACGCAAAAACTACCCAACCGAATAGTTTAAAATTTAAGATATATTACCTTTGAAAAATTTTGTTGAGACATTACAAATTTTATGAAAATTGAATCAAAACTTTAGAAGATATTAATAAAAATATTAATTAAGAAATTAGAATTAAAAAAAAATCGGTTATATCAGAGTAGAGATTGTCACCCTCATTTTGCCACTTTTACTTTTGAAATTGGTTCGGTAGTTCCAGTAGTTTCCCCTACAAACAAACAAACACGCGCGTAAAAAACGTTTATTTTTCATAATATTAGTATAGTAATAGAGATAAAGGTATATCGACCAAATTATGAAAAATTAACTCAAAAAAATAAAGTAAGCTATTTATCCAGTAGTAATATCCTGTAGGCCGACTACTGAACATGTAAGAAAAATATAATACCCAATAGTCGGCCGCTTTAAAATTAATTAAAACTGACTCATCTATTTACTTTTTATTCTCAAAAACATTAGTTTATTTACCCTGCTAATATTTGAGCCTGATAATTTTAGAAAAGAATAAAAAATAAATTAATACTTTCCTTTAAAAAATAATTTCCATCAGTTAACAAAAAAAAAAAAAAAAAAAAAAAAAAAAAAAAAAGGAAAAATGGTTATTTGACCTCAATCTTGAAAAAAAAATGGCTCATTACTAATTCAATAAAAATACCCAAAATTCTTTGGTGATGGTTTATGACTTATAAAAGATGGATGCATGTAAAGAAATTGTAATATTTAAATCAGAACCTAAAATAGGCTATTTGTAAGGCATTTTATCACAATGTGGCCGACTATTGGGTGGTGACCGACTGTTAGTACTTTTACCCTATATAACACATGATTATAAAAGATTATCCTTAAAAACCGTTTAACCTATTGACGTAAGTCCCATTAATTGCGCTATTTATTTAATTTACTTACTTACTGTAATGTGACCAATTTCTGTATCGAGACTCAAATTTAAAACTTTTACAACTTTAAGCTTTATTATTTATTTATTTATTTATTTATAAATAGCCACGAAATTATCAACTTTTTAAAATTTGATAAATATTTTAAATCTAAACCTGGTGAGCTGTTCCTTCTGTTCACAAATTTCAGAGACTTTGGACGTTTGATTACGTTAATATATTTTGAAAAATATATATTCTTATTTTAAATGTAATCAAATTAATAAATTTTGCTGTATCTTTGTAATATAATGAAAATGAAAAAGGTTTACTATAAATACTTAAAAAAATATATTCCAATTTTAATTATGATTTTAAGATTTATTATTAATGAAAAAACATGTATTTTTAACATATGCAGACGAAGTACAACGTTTTATTAATGTAAAAAGTTGAAATTTTATTTTATTTGTACTACAATAATTAAGCGTAAACTCAAATTTAAAACTTTTACAACTTTAAGCTTTATTATTTATTTATTTTGTAAATAGCCACGAAACTATCAATTTTTTAAAATTTGAAAAATATTTTAAATTTAAACCTGGTGAGCTGTTCCTTCTGTTCACAAATTTTAGAGACTTTGGACGTTTGATAACCTTAATATATTTTGAAAAATAGATGTTCTTATTTTAAATGTAATCAAATTAAAAAATTTTGCTGTATCTTTGCAATATAATGAAAATGATAAAGGTCTACTATAAATACTTAAAAAAATATATTCCAATTTTAATTATGATTTTAAGATTTTTTATTAATAAAAAATGTATTTTTAACGATGCAGACAAAGTATAACGTTTTATTAATGTAAAGAGTTGGAATTTTATTTTATTTGTACTACAATAATTAAGCGTAAACTCAAATTTAAAACTTTTACAACTTTAAGCTTTATTATTTATTTATTTTGTAAATAGCCACGAAACTATCAATTTTTTAAAATTTGAAAAATATTTTAAATTTAAACCTGGTGAGCTGTTCCTTCTGTTCACAAATTTTAGAGACTTTGGACGTTTGATAACCTTAATATATTTTGAAAAATAGATGTTCTTATTTTAAATGTAATCAAATTAATAAATTTTGCTGTATCTTTGCAATATAATGAAAATGATAAAGGTCTACTATAAATACTTAAAAAAATATATTCCAATTTTAATTATGATTTTAAGATTTTTTATTAATAAAAAATGTATTTTTAACGATGCAGACAAAGTAAAGTTTTATTAATGTAAAGAGTTGGAATTTTATTTTATTTGTACTACAATAATTAAGCGTAAACTCAAATTTAAAACTTTTACAACTTTAAGCTTTATTATTTATTTATTTTTTAAATAGCCACGAAACTATCAATATTTTAAAATTTTAAAAATATTTTAAATCCAAACCTGGTGAGCTGTTCCTTCTGTTCACAAATTTAAGATATTTTGGACGTTTGGTTACCTTAATATACTTTGAAAATCAGATATTCTTATTTTAAATGTAATCAAATTAATAAATTTTGTTATATCTTTGTAATATAATGAAAATGAAAAAGGTTTACTATAAATACTTAAAAAATATATATTCCAATTTTAATTATGATTTTAACATTTTTTATTAATGAAAAAACATGTATTTTTAACTATGCAGACAAAGTATAACGTTTGATGAATGTAAAGAGTTGAAATTTTATTTTATTTGTACTACAATAATTAAGCGTAAACTCAAATTTAAAACTTTTACAACTTTAAAATTAAGCTTTATCTTACAAAGAAAAAAAAAAGGAAAAAATGGCAAGAATTTAGGTTTTTTTTTTTTTTTTTTTTTTTCTTTTTCTTTTTTTTTTTTTAATTTGATAAATGTTTTAAATCAAAAACTGGCGAGCTATGCGTTCTGTTTCCAAATTTCAGAGAAATACGTGGACGTTTGGTTACCTTAATATATTTTTAAAAATAGATGTATTTTCTTATTTTAAATTTAATCGAATTAATAACTTTTGATGTACCTTTGTTACACAAGAAAAATGAAGAAAGTAAATATAAATATTTTAAAAAAAGATATTCCAATTTTAATTAGGATTTAAAGATTTTTTTATGAATGATAATAAAAAAAAACATGTATTTTTAACTATGTATACGAAGTATAACATTTTAATAATGTAAGGAGTTGAAATTTTATTTTATTTGTACTACAATAATTAATCGTAAACTTAAATTTTTAAACTTTAAAATTTATAACTTTAAGCTTTTTCTTTCAATAAATAAATAAATAAATAAAAATGCCACAAATTTATGAACTTTTTAAAATTTGATAAGTGTTTTAAATCAAAAACTGGCATGCTATGCGTTCTATTTCCAAATTTTAGATAAATACACATTTGGTTACCATAATTTATACTGCATAATAGATAGATTTTCTTATTTTAAATATAATCAAATTAATAACTTTTGTTGTATCTTTGTCACATAAGAAAAATGAAAAAGTTAAATATAAATTTAAAAAAAGAAATCCAATTCTAGTTATGATATAAAAAAATTTTATTAATACAAAAAAACATGCAATTTTAAGTATAAAACGAAGTATAACATTTTAATGATGTGCACAGTTATAATTTTATTTTATTAATGTATAACTAATCCAACAATATAATTAAGAAAAAATTGTTTTAGTTCACACGGATATATATACATATATTCTAATTAAATCACTGGAAAAATCTTTACTTTATAATTAACATTTTTTATCAGCATCTCTTTCCTTTACCAGATTCCGATTTGTATTCATAGATGGCGCCACATCATAACACGTTTCAAGGGAAATTTTTCTAATGCCTGGAAATGTTTTATTGTTAAATTTATATTATAGCATTTATTTAAGAATAGAATTTTCTGTTTAATAAATTCTATGAAAACGCAAATTTTGTTTGTATAAGTGGAATGTTATGCATGCAGTAATATTTATCCAAAATTAATAAAAGTGCCTAAAGAAAACGAATAAAAGTAAATTATGAATAGTTTAAATCAACCACTATATTTTAAAATAGCAAATTTGATTATCCCTCTATATTTTAAAGTTCACAGATATTCAATACTTTACGTCGATGACTGTTGCATTAATTTTAATGTTTAAATGTGATCAAAAACTAGAAAAACTAGTCGTTGGGGGCCACCGTAATACTTACCCATCATGGATATGCATAATGTAAAATATTAAAATAAAAATGTGTAAACTACTTATAAAATGCATTGCAATTCAAATAAAATCGTGGCTTGATGACGTCACAAACTTTAAAGGCTCGATTACTGAATTGCTTGAAAGAGGTTTTTCCTTATAACTCCAAAAATAATAATCCTATTAACTAGCGGTTTACTGCATCTGATTAAGCGTCAAATTTCCAATTAAAATATATCTTTGAAGTGAAATTTGGATGAAATACAGGGTCATGAAAAATCGAAGAGTGTGGAAAATAGGATTCAAAATATCTCGGCAACTAATTATCCGATCGACTTCATGCTTTATTCAAAATTTATGTTTTTTTATTGTCTTTTATATTCATTTCTTAAAATAAACAATTTCGAAAATTTTTATATACCTTTCATCAGAACGAATATTTCGAGAGTCCGAAAAAAATTGTTCCGGTTAATCGAGGTTATTGAAATGAAATAGGCTTCTTCCCATTATTACATACTAAGTACATACCAAATTGCAAGTCTCTATCTCAATTTTTTCGGGAGATAGAGCGTTTACAGACACACACACACACAGACACACAGACACACAGACGGACGGCAAATTTTTTTTTCTAAAAATATGTTTTTCGAAATCTCCAGTGTCTGAAACGTGTAAATCCGTCAAAAAAAAAAATTCGATTTTCAAAACGATTACAAGACTTACCCTATACTACGTATGATGGGTAAGTAAAAAAGGAAACAATTTAATACGTATAATTTTTACACATATATATATATATGTTTTAAAATTCAATAATAATTATAATAATAATAATAAAGTGAAACCGGTAACAGCAACCATGATGGGGTACGCTAATGATATTTTTTGTATATTTTAAAAATGTTATTTTAAATATTAAAATTAATGATCACTATTCATTATTAATCATTATTTAATTTCACCACATACCACATCACATGAAAAATAGTACAAGAATAGATATTTTTAAACGCATTATTGATAATAAAATGTATCGACCCGTTTTTAATGCCTGAAAACACTGAAAATTCATAAAATTCAAAGTACCAGAACTCGGTAAGTTTTGGTTATAAAAGAATCAGATTTTTTTTTTTTTTTTTTTTTTTTTTTTTTTTTTTTTTTTTTTTTTAATGCCCTTCGTAGAGACAGGACAATTTTTTTTTCTAAATATAAGTTATTCAAAAAAAGAGGCGAGTAGAAAATATTAAATTTCGTATTTTAATATATACACAGCCCCTTGTAAAACAATTGTCATATCTAAAAGCTATACTTGATTTGTATATTTTTTGAAATATGTTTCTATATTCTGCGGTGTACTCGACAATAACTATTACATTTATTTGCTTGGTTGATTTTATGACGGCCGATTACACAGGGGCCGGGGGAGGGGACTGCCCCCCGTGGGGGGTCTTTCTAAGGGATCCTAACACGTATTTACGGCACGGTTCGAAGAAAACCATGGAAAACTCAGAACGGTTAGGTTGACGAGCGCGACAGGGGGTTGAACCCAGCACCTTCAGTCTACCAGCTTTAAGAGCAGAACCTCTCAGCCACTGGTGGAGCTACATTTATTTGGAATCACATGGTAGAGTAGCGATTTTGAAATGACAAGAGGAAAATATAATTATCCTTCACTGTAAAAAATTACAGAAACTTTTACAAAACTTCAGTACAACATCGCTGTTACAATGATTCTCGAAAGCCTTTTCTAATCTTCAGAAAAAAAAAAAAAAAAAAAAAAAATGAGAGAAGGACGAATAGAAAAAAATAAAAAATATATCATAATCAGACATTATTAGGCATTATAGATCATTAATCAGACATTATAGATCAGGCATGAACATCGTTACCGTTTTGATTCCCTTTTATTAAAGCAGCGTTTCTAAAAACCACAAAAACATATTGCTTTCCGATTTTTCTGATGATTATTCTCCAAATTATATTGGAAGATAAGGGAAACTTTTTCAGAATTGTGTGTTACAGTGAGATTAAACTGACATTTCGCAACTTTTTGTCACACCAGAATTATTATTTTACTTTATTTTATTTATTTATTTATTCAATTTTCAATTTAAGTGTAAAGGCTTAAAGTAAAAGTTAAAAGCTAATTCATAAGAAAAGCTGAAAAATGTACAGAACAATAGGTAAAATTTTTATTCCATTTCTACTCATTCTTCAGTCCCGTTACAGTAAAAAATAACAGAAAAACAAATATTGTCTATTATTTGAATTTTTAATATGTTCCAAAAAAATGTGAAGTTGTACTTCAAACGTGACAAATGAGGTGCGTGCAGATTTTCATATTATAGAATAATATTAATTGTATTTTATCATATTAATTGTATTTTATTAAATTAAGTTCCAATACACTTTTACAAACAATTAATTACAATTCTGTTATATTAAAATTATACTATGCACAAATATCCAATACAAGACAATGTAAAAGAAATACCTTCGTTAATATTTCAAGAAAAATTGAATTATATCGGCTGTTATTATGATATGATTAATTTCCGTAATAAAATAAGTACATTTTAACCCTTTCAAGGGCAAAGGACTTCTTTTACTAAAATGATGAAATATTTGAATGACACCTGAATTAACGATCAAATCTATTTGAAAATAACTAAAAGATTTTCTTTGCGTATATTATAAAAGCAAAATTTTATTAAAAATTTCTGGGTGTCACTTGGCAGTTTGGAATTAAAATTAAGCGTTCGCGCCTTGCAAACACCGCCCTTTAAAGGGTTAAGTTGGCAGCATTTTATCTTTTGTTGCCATTTACTGAAAATTAAAATGGGAATCTTGAGCAAATTATAGAACTTGAAATCCATGTCTAGACTCTTTTTCATTTAATATATATTTCTCCGGAAACAAAAAAAAAATGTCTGCAGATTATATGATTGCTATAACTAAACAATTTTAGTATACAAATTTGGTTTTTAAATTCAGTAATACGGAAATAATATCTTAAATATAATAATAATATCTTAAATATAATAATAATATCTTAAATATAATAATAATATCTTAAATAATACCATCTTAAATATGGCGTAATCACCATGGCAACCTAGAATCATTACCTATCATGGGATTTCATTGAATTAATTACGTATGATAGGATTTAAGGATTGAAGGAAGAAAACTTTTATTAATTTCGTTTTATATGCGTTCGTAATCATATAAATACGTAGCACCTATAGTCTTCGTCTGGTCATAACAGCACAAAAATTACTCAACCGAATGTTTTGAAATTTAATATATACTATCGAGGCAGAATTTTGTCGAGTCATTTCAAATTTTATGAAAATCGAATCAAAACATAAAAATACATTAATAAAAGTTTTCTTTATTCTATTAAACTATATCATACGTAATCTATATAATAAAAGCGCAAGTCATGTGACTGAGGAAAACAAAGCACATCTTTTTTCCCTGTGCCAGGAGGCCATTTCCATTCAAAATCATTTTTTTGTATAAAATTGCATACAAGTTACATTTTTAGAAAGATCGTTCAAAAAAATTGTTTGCTTGAGAGAGGAGTTACATTAAAATTTTTTATAGATTCTGAGATAACATCAGTGGAAATTATTTTAAGAGTCGAATATCTCAATCCATTAGAGTAAGTAAACAAAATATTCATACATCGTGAGTCATCGAAATATTAAACCATGGAGGTAATCATTCGCCAAGCAAGATCTCCATGGTGCATTTTGCAGCGCTGTCTGGTGGAAGAAAAAAAAAATCGCATTTGTAAACATGGCATACATAATAAGAATAAAAAGGCATGCTCCTTTCGCTCATAGCAGACGATATAATTCATTTCACTGAAATAATAATGATGATTTTTTTTTACATTGTGAAACTAGGTATAAAACGAACGCACCTCATATGTCGCGTTTAACGTGCAGTTTCCAACTTGTTAAGTTTTCGTTTGATTTTCATAAAATTTTAAAGGACTAGACAAAATTCTGCAACAATTATATGTATTAAATTTCAAACCATTCGGTTGGGTAGTTCCATTCATTTTTTATGAAGACTTTCATTTTTTATGAATCAGATATTTATAAATAAATATAATTGAAAATTTGATTTATAAATCTATAAATAATTCTTTCTTAAAATCCAGTCTCGTGAATTCCATGCTGTAAACAGATACATATGCATTATGAAAATGCTTTATTTCCCAAAATAGATGTATTATTTTTAATACCTTTAAATAAATATATTTCTTAATCTTGTAAGTAGAGATATTATGTCAAACGATTTCGTATCTGTAAATACTTATTTTATTTTATGAACTGTATACCTATAAAAAGATATTTATTTTCTCAGGTTATCTCAGCACTTCTCAAGTTATACGAATAAAATAATACCTTTAAATGAATATATTTAGAAGCATGATAGTTGTAAAACACTATATTAAAAATATTTACAAATAGACAAAACATTTTTATCAATATATCTATTTACAAAGTATACAATTCGTGAAAATAAAATAATTTCAACAGATATAAAATATTTTCGAATAGTATAACTATTTACAAGATTAAAAAAAAAAAAAAAAAAATGTTGAAAGGTATTACTTAAAATCTATCTATTTATCAGTATAGGGAAATTGAATATTTTCATTGTGTATCTATTTAGAGGATGGAACTCATGAGGGTGCATTTAAAAAAAGAATTATTTATAGATCTATAAATCAAATTTTCAACGTTATTTATTTACAAATATTTGATTTATAAAAACTGAGTGAAAAACGTATAGTATAAGTGAAATTAGGAATTTGTTCTGCCATATAAAGGATACATTTCATCATTAGAAAAGTTATGAAACGGAATCGATCTCAAAACGAAAAGATGTTAAAGACGTATATACGGTGCTATCTGTACTTCATTAATACTAGTACTACATTATTATTCATCAATCAAATACCTAATATTTATTATAGATTCATGGAACAAGAGTATAAAGAAACTATCGAACGAGTTATTTAACTTTGTGTATACAACAAAAGATTAACTGCAACTGTAATATTAATATGCAATAAAATAGAGTCTGATAATATTATTTTTTTTTAAAGCATATTGTTCTCTCAAATAAAAGAAATTATAAAACAGAAATACACAGAAACATTTCCAAAACACACAGAAACATTTTCAAAACACACAGAAACATTTCCGATGTATACAAAAACATTTCCGATGTATGCATAAATCTTTCCTATGCATACAAAAACATTTCCGATATATGCAGAAACCTTTCCGATGTATACAAAAACATTTCCGATATCTGCAGAATAGTTACTGAATATCTGACTGAAATATAAAGAAATGTTTCCGAAATGCACGTAAATGTTTCCAAAGAATACAGAAACATTTTTGAATATCTGACCGAAATATGCGGAAACTTTACGAATATCTGACCGAAATATGCGGAAACATAACAGAACCGATGGGCCACATTGCTGCTCCACCAGATAGAGTAACGTTTCCAAGGTTTTTTTTTTTTTTTTTACAGTGTAGTATGCTACCCATACGTTCTTATTTCTAATCTAACTTGGGATCTGGAATGAGTAATTTATCTATTAACCGTTCTTATCAACTTATTCCGCATTTCTATTTCTTTTAATGAGATAAATAAAATAAAGGAACATGGTTTAAAGAGATAAAAACATCCTGCTTATCCTTATAAGTTTTCTCTTAGCCGAAATACACCATTTAAATCCTCTTCAAAAGTTTAATTAAACGTTTTACGTCACTCCTTAATTTAGCATTCTTCTAAAACTTCTCTTTTATCTCTTGTAGAAGTCATTTAGCCGTAACCATTGAAAAAAGGAGAAATAAAAGGCTCAACTGTTTTGCTTTTTACGAATACATAGAATTTGAGAATAAATATATTATATTGGTGAAATTAAAATTATTTTAATTTCTTATTATATTTATAAACAAGTAATATAAAAAAAAATTAAGTCAATTCCTACTTAGGTCAAAAATATTTTTTTTTCCCAGCGATCTACATGCTTCGCCACTGACGGTATTTATTCCTAAATTTATATCCTGCTAAATATCTCATATAAGAAAAATTTATTTTCGAGTACGGGAGAATTTCTTTCTGTCCCAGGAAAGGCTCGATACTGGGATCTTGTGGCTACGAGCTCAGAGCTTAACCGACTGCGCTATCAAGACTTGCGAGTGAGTGCTTTTAAATGGAACTAATGTCTGAAATAAGTCGGCTGTGTGTCGATATATTCTCTTCCATATAAAACTAAAATTAATTAATTAAATTTAATTAATGAATTAATATTTGAAATTAAACTGCATTAACATCAAGTGCCATCCACTACAAGTTTTAAAAAATGTATTTGAACTTCAGTGGATGAATAAAAAGTATTTTATTAACGACTGAATATTTGAACAAGATATATAAATATATAGGGAGAGTGTGAACTAATAGTAGGAATTGAAAAAAAAAACTCTATTTTTAGTGTTCACATAAAAAAAAAGAGTTTACTTATTTTATAAGAGTATAACAGGAGACTTATGAATTTCATCGTAAATATAAAAAAAAAAAAAACAAGTAATATAAAAAAAAAAAAAATTGAAGTCAACTCCTACTTTTTTATATTTTTTTTTTCTCCCATATACAACTAAAATTAATTAATTTAATTAAATTAATGAATTAATATTTGAAAAAAACTGTATTAACATCAAGTGTCATCCACTACAAGTTAAAAAAAATTTACTTGAACTTGAGTGGATGAATAAAAAGTATTTTATTAACGATTGAAAATTTGAACAAGATATATAAATATATATAGGGAGAGTGTGAACTAATAGTAGGAATTGAAAAAAAGATCACTTGTTCTTATTGTTTTCGTATAATTTACCATTTTATTATACAGCATTTACTGTTCAACTGGTTATACTAATGATAAAGTGATTTTATATTTTGATCGTTTTCTATTCATAGACTCCAAAATACGGATTAAAAGTACTTTCTCCATGTTTATACAATTTAAATTATTTTACTGAGAAGTTTTTTGTTCATGTAAACATTTTCAGTATCCAATTACATACATTCTTATTTCCAAGTATAGGCCGGAATCTGCAATGAGTAATTATATATTTTTTCCATTCCATTCCACCAACTCCGCATTCAATATTTCTTTCTTCTTTCTAAAGAAAAAAATAAAATAAATAGGCATGATTTAAAGCGAAAAACATTCTGCTTAATCTTAAATTTCCTTTTAATAGAAAGCCAGTACTTTAATCCTCTTTTAAACTTTAATTAAACGTTTAACGTCAGTCTGTATTTTCTCATTCTTCCGAAACTTCTTTTTTTAGCTGTTGCAGAAGTTCATTTAGGGGCTCTGCATATTTAATGTTATCACCTTAGGGGGTGGCGTTTGGCACTTGATATCGTAAGATATCTTTAGGGAAAGGGAGGGTTTCGGCTTTGTTATCATTATCATTTTTGATCAAAGCAAAATTTTGATTGTTTATTTGTTTGTTTTCAACTTTTAGTTTACATCAAAATAGTCCTATCTTTTTTCAGCCAGTTTTCTATTTTTATGAAAATACAAAGTTATTATTAAAACCATTAAATGATTATAAAGTCATTTCACTCCAAAATATGGAATATCCTAACGTTCGGTATTGCTATTGCTCTGCCATTATGGCATATAATCCACTGTTAGAGAAACCAGGTGCGAAGTATGATTGAATCTACACTTGTAATTACTAGTAAAGAAAAGTTAAAAATGCTGGGTTTCTTATCTTAAACTGGGGTTTTAAGGAGGCAGAACCTGTTGACAAAATAATAATAGTATTAATAATGAGAAGTTACAACTTTAAATTTTGGAAAATGACAGAAAATGATTAAAATTTATTAATTGTTCTGTATTACTTTTTATGTTAATAAGTTTACGATATGCTAGAATGGATGGGTGAAGTAGATTGTTACATTGAAGAAGTACCTGAAACATGATATTCTACAGAAAATGCCCACAGCCCTTCCATCTTTGAGCTAGTTTTAACATGAGAAGGTAACACTGAGTAACAAAAAAATATTTTTTTCTTATCCTTGGTCCTGCAAGCCTCTATTATTGTATGTCTTACTAGTTAAGAAAATGACAATGTTTTCCAATAAACTTGGTTTCCATTCCCAGGATTTCGATATGTTGCAATGTCTTGTGGAGTAATAATGGATTTCTTTGTTTCTAGGTTGATGTGGATGTAATTTATAAGTGATTTAAAAAAAACCTCCAGAACTGCTAGAAATCCTTCACCTGTATACAGTAAGAGCAGTGGTCTTCAACACATAGTCAATTTAGCGGTAATTGTCATGGCTGCAAGACGCAGCAAACATTCGGCAGATGCATTTTGTTATATATGTGGACGATTTATCAAGACAATGGCAAAAAAATACCACCTAAATTCGTGTAATATTATGTACGATGCTTATAAATCATATTTCGGCATTCCTGTTGGAGATTTTGGTAAGCAGTGGGCCCCTAACGTCAGCTGTGAAAACTGCATACGAACCCTAGAAGGTGAGAGGTATTTTTTATAGTATTCAAATTCCTGTTTGCTTAAGGAAAATAATATAACTGGTGTATCGCCATATGTTAACACTTTCATTTTTTAATTCCGGATGGTAAATAGGGGAAAAAAGAGCAATGAAGCTCGGCATCCCGAGAAATTGACGAGAACCTGCTGATCATTCAACCAATTGTTACTTTTGCATGGTGGATCCTTCAAAATTTTGCAGTGGAAAGAATGCAAAAAAGTGATTTACCCAGATATTCCGTCATCTACCGCCCAGGTGTCACATGGCCCTGACCTTACAGTGTCGACTCCTCCGAAACGTCTGCTGCAAGCATCTCCAGTAAACACCACCACTTCAGATAGTGAACACGAAGTTGGAGATCCTGAATACAGTTGGGAATCAGAGATGAAGAGAGAAATCCGTATTATCTCAACCAGAAAAACCATAATGGCTTGGTCAGAAATCTTGGTCTTACGATGTCCAATGCTGAAATGTTTACTTCTAGGCTAAAGCAAAGGGACTTGTTAGATATAAGTGTACTTGTCACAAGTCAGAAGAAACGTCATCAGACCATTTCAAGCTTCCGTACTTGCCAGGATGGTCTGTGTTTCTGTCACAATGTGTCCGGTTTGATTGAAGCCATTGGTATACAATGCACACCAAATGAGTGGCGCTTGTTTATTGAGAGTTTGTCCAGAAGTCTGAAATCCATGTGACTTCACAGTGGGAATACTTATCCATCTCTTCCCTTGGCTTCTCAAGGAGGAGTGCAATAGCATCAAGAACCTACTAACATCATTGAAATATTTTGAATATGGCTGGGAAGTTCTTAGTGATTTTAAATTAGTGGCATTCTTGATGGGTCTCCAAGATGGGTTAACCAATTTTTCTTGATATCTTTGCCTTCGGGACAGCAGGGACACCAAGGCGCAATATCATAGATGACACTTGCCAGAGCGCGTAGCGTTTTCTGTGGAGAAGAATAATATTAAGTTGGAACCACTAGTACATCCCAGTAAAATGTTGATGCCACCACTTTACATTAAAATGCGCCTTATGAAGCAATTCGTTAAAGCTTTATCTAAGGAGTCAGAAGCCTTCCAATACCTTAGAGACTTCTTCCCTATGTTGTATGTAGCATAGGTGAAAGCTGGCATATTCATTGGACAACAGATAAAGAAGATTATGAAGTATACAGAATTCCGTAACAGGCTTACTGAGACGAAAAAAGCAGCCTGGAATAGTTTTACTGCAGTTGTAAGGGGTTACTTGGGCAATCACAAAACCCAATATTATGTGCAACTAGTTAAAACTATGATACAGAATTATTTTTGTAAAATGGGCTGCAGGATGTCACTTAAAGTCCACATTCCACGTGCACATTTTGAGAAATTAAATGAAAACATGGGAGTGTATTCGGAGGAGCGAAGCGAACGCTTCCACCAAGATATATTGAACTTTGAACGTCGTTATCAAAAACATTACGACGAGAGTATGCTGACAGACTATATTTGGGGATTTATTCGTGAAAGTGACCTGCATATTAGCTCTAAATCTCGGAAAAAGATTAACTTTTAATTTTTTGTGACCTTTTGAAGTGTTTTTGACATTAATAAATTGCAAAGCACAAACATATTTGAAATGTTGTGAGTTTACTTTTAAAAGAGAGAAATATGACTTAATATGAGCAATATGACTTAAATATGTCAAACTCCTGGTTAAAAAAGCAAACTTTGTTAACAATAATTGCCGTTTTATCCATGTTTGAGACATAAGCAACCTAGAAAAAAACACAAGTCAAAGACAAAAATTGTCTTACATAGTGTAATCTGTGAAACCTACTTTCCATATTTTTCATTATGTAACAAAAAGCTGTTAATAAATACTTTTGAACAGTAACTATCTCTTTTACGTATTATTGTATTATTTCATAAAAAGTTATTTCATGTATAATAGTGATATTTTATTGACTTCTTCGTTTCATTTGAATTAGTAAATTATGCGAATAATAAATGTATAACCATAACTGTATATCACTGCAAACATATATATATATAAAAAAAAAAAAAAAAAAAAAAAAAAAAAAAAGGCTATTGATAAAGATGTTATTAAGGGAAAGATGGGGGAGGGGGGAATCTAGAAATGAGAACTTATGATATCGTAAAGGGTGGGGGGAGAGGGTCTAAAATTATCAAAAAGTTGATAACGTTACGTATGTACAGCCGCTTGTCTGCACCGGTTGTGACAGCGAGATAACTAAGGGGTTCAACTGCATACACTTCTTATCACTTGTGACGGCTTTTAAATTGCATTTAAAATGCTTGCGAAAGTAATAATCTTTTAATTTCATAGTAATTTAATAAATACTCTTATTATTACTATTTGTATTAATGTAAAAAAAAAATCATATATATTTTTAATAGCTTCTGAAAAATCGGGGTTAAAAACACCGATACTTAAGTATTATCCGTGCCAGGTAAATATACCGTGCCAACAATGGCAGCTATAATACGAATTACAGTAATCTTTTTAACACTTTCCAACCTAGTTGAAATGTGTTTATGACTTCGGTTTGTCTGGTCGTAAGGCCGTCTGCCACCTGGTCGTCTATCCGTGCTCTAACTCCCGTAAATATGCTCGGATTGCCTTGCAATTTTTATATGTTATTGTCGTTATCTATAACACGTTCCCTATTCCAACTGAAGTGTGTAGCTCTTATAGTTTTTTACAGGGACACTCAAAAGAATTCCGTTACATTACGGTCTATGGGGAAAAATCATTTGTGGTTTATTTTAATGATGTTACACAATTGCAAACGCATTGTAATTGATATATATCACTAAGGTGTATTACAAGAAGCTTAATATGGAATAGGGTGTGGATAGCACTTATAGTTAATTTACAGGGACAGTCAAAAGATTTCCGTTACATTACGTCTATGGAGAAAAATCGTATGCGGTTTATTTAAATAATGTTTCACTATTTTAAATGCATTGAAATTTATATATATCACTAAGGTGCATTACAAGAGGCTTACTACAGAATATTGTGTGTATAGCAGTCATCGTTCATTTAGAGGGACACACAAAAGAATTCTCTACTGTCTGTTAACAATAATTCCTGGAAGTGCGTTTTAAGTTACTGAACGCGATTTAAAATTTAACTCACTTTTTGTTTATTACGTGGTGTGTATAAATTCTGTAGATCCTGTACAGGGCACCACAAAAGTTCGCGAACACATTTCCGTTTATTGACAGAAACTCCAGAAGGAGAATTTTAAACTGTGCTACGCGTTTCTTAACTGAACTAAAATTTAGGATCCTATGTAGTATATATACAAATCTACATATCATATACAGGGCTGAATAAAAGTATTCGGATATTTTTCCGAATATTGTATACGTTGAAAATTCCTGAAATTATGTTTTTAAATATGTTATGCGTTTTTCAAATTGTTTACTTAGATGTTATCTTTCAGCTTATTAAACGGTATGATTTGTAAAATTATTTTGGAAGCGTTGGAAAGTGTTACATAATCTATTCTTGACGCATGATTTTTCGTTCTTGTTTTGTTTGTTTGTTTTTTTATACATTGTAACTGTGTAGTTAATATTAGGTAGCAGAAATATTAAAGGTAGTTGAAGTCGCATTTATATATAACTGCATAATATAATATAATATAAATAGGTATAGATATGTATATTATTTATAGAGATATAATATATGATTAGTATATATATTTCATATTCATCCCGGTAGGTATAACATACAGCCAATGATAAAACTAACATCGTAAACACCTTTTATAGCTAAAATCCGCCGATCTGATGTTATGTATTTAATAAATGTATACTAAATTACTGTTTTGTATTATTTTATTCTGCTTTTATATTATTTACCAATTTTATTGATGTTATGTATTTAATAAATGTATTTAAATTACTGTTGGAGCGCGATTGGCCATTGACAATGATAAACATGACTGGTGTTTAATAAATCTTTACTAAATTACTGTTTAGTATTATTTTAATTTTCTTTTATATTATTTATCATTTTTAACGATGTTATGTATTTAATAAATGTATTTAAATTACTGTTTGAACGCGTCTGGCCATTGCCAATGATAAACTTGATTGGTGTTTAATAAATGTATACTAAATTACTGTTTTGTATTATTGTAATCTACTTTTATATTATTTGCCATTTTTAAAGATGTTATGTATTTAATAAATTTAATTACTGTTTGATCACGATTGGCCATCGACGATGATAAACATTGATTGGTGATTAATAACCATTTTTGGCGATCTTTCTCCCTGGCTCGGATAATACGTAAATACCAAAATCCCTTCCACACGAAGGCCCTAGCTGCCTCTCTATTAACGAGATTTTAAATCTCCTTGCAAGCTCAGTTTAGCTAATCTCAAAGTATAGATTGAACAGGCTTCTTTTATGTTTTAGCAATTTAAGTTATTCTTCGGAAAAGGTCTTTATCCATCGAGATTCCAGTAGTATTCAATCATATACATTCTTATTTCTACTTTGAATCTGGAATGAATAATTTATCTGTTATCCGTTCTATCGTATTCATTCAGCGTTTTCAATTTATTACTTTATTTTTTGAAGATATAAAGAAAATAATGTTTTCAAGAATGATAGCACATAGTTTAAAAGAAAAAAAACCATTAAACTTATCCTTAAGGGTTCTTTTAGCCAAAATACCGCTTAATTTTATGTAATAAATTTTAAATTTAACACTTTTTGTTTTCATTCTTCCAAAGCCTTTTTTTATTGACTTAAAAAAAAAAAACAACGAAAAATCATGCGTCTTGCATAGATTATGTAACACTTTCCAACGCTTCCAAAATAATTTTACAAATCATACCGTTTAATAAGCTAAAAGATAACATCTAAGTAATCCAAATACTTTTATTCAGCCCTGTATAGGATCTATAGATTTGTATATATACTACATAGGATGTTAAATTTTAGTTCAGTTAGGAAACGCGTAGCACAGTTTAAAATTCTCCGTCTGGAGTTAAATAATACGGAAATGTGTTCGCGAACTTTTGTGCTTCCCTGTATAGGATATACAGAATTTATACACACCACATAATAGACAAAAAGCGAGTTAAAATTAAAATCGCGATCAGTAACTTAAAACGCACTTCCAGGAATTATTGTTAACTTACAGTAGAGAATTCTTTTGTGTGTCCCTGTAAATGAACGATGACTGCTGTACACACATTATTCTGTAGTAAGCCTCTTGAAATACACCTTAGTGATATATATAAATTTCAATGCGTTTAAAATAGGGAAACATTATTTAAATAAACCGCAGACGATTTTTCTCCATAGGCGTAATGTAACAGAATTCTTTTGACTGTCCCTGTAAAGTAACTATAAGTGCTATGCACACCCTATTCCATATTAAGCTTCTTCTAATGCACCTTAGTGATATATATAAATTTCAATGCGTTTAAAATAGTGAAACATTATTTAAATAAACCTTCAATGATTTTTCCCCATAGACCGCAATGTAACGGAATTCTTTTGAGTGTCCCTGTAAAAAAACTATAAGTGCTACACACTTCCGTTGAAATAGGGAACATGTTATAGATAACGACTATAACATATAAAAATTGCAGAGCAATCCGAGCATATTTACGGGAGTTAGAGCACGGACAGACGGACAGACGGCAGACGGCCATACGGCCAGACAAACCGAAGTCATAAACACTTTTCAACTATGTTGGAAAGTGTTAAAAAGAAAGAGGTTCTCAATTCGACGCGTATGTATTACATAATTCGTATCGTTTGGGAAAATAAAATCGTTCCGGAAAATTTTATCATTTAATTATTAGACATTAATTTCCGATAGCTAATGTCTAATAATTAAAGGACATAATTTTATCAAACGACACGAATTTTCCAGACAATTCAATATTTTACGTTTATATTTATTCAACGATTACTCCGAAATTACGCGACTGATTCATGAGATTTTTTTTAATTGCAGGAGGATACTCTCAAATTGGTCCCATTTAAATTTCATGAAAATCGGTTGATCACTTTTTTAGAAATTCAACACAAACCAAAATAAATAAATAAATAAATATGTGTAAAATATTTCATTTTCAACGATTGTCATCAAGTGATGTAACGCTATGTGTTTGGCGAGCAGTTTTAAGGCGTAAACAATCAGTAAAAAAACAAGAAATGAAATAAAATCATATAAAAATGTAAAGTGGTTTATTTACCTAAGATCACTGTGGTACACTCGCTTCTTCTTCTTTTTCTTCTTTATTTTTTTTTTATAAAAGAATTTGTAATTATCAAATATTGCAGAAGTCATTTATCTGTAACTGTTAAGAAAGGGAATTATGGAGATACACTGCAATATAATTTTTATTACTTGTTATGGATACTTAGAATCTAAGATTAAATTTAAAGTGATTGGAAAAGTACATTTATTTTATTTATTCATTTTTATTCATATTTATTCATTTTTATATAATTTTAAGAAAAACTCTTATTATTAGTTTTCATGTAAATGTAAACATAGGTATTTTGTAATTACTTTTGAAAATTCGGAGTTAAAAACACCATAGACACGAACGTCCTACATGGGTCCCTGTTAACAATATTTAAAATATCCTTCTAGTTTAATTAAGTTAATCTAAAGTATAGAATAAAAATACTTCTTTTATGTTTTAGAAATTTAAATTATTCTGCGGAAAAAATCTTTATCTATCGAGATTCTAGTAGTATTCAATCGTAAACATTCTTATTTCTACTTTGAATCCGAAATGAATAATTAATCTGTTATCCGTATTATACTATTTATTCAGCATTTTATATTTATTTCTTTATGTATATTTTAAAGTTATATATACATAAAAAAAATGTTTTAAAGAGGTAGAGCACATGATTTAAAGGGAAAGACTACATAAAGTTTAACCTTAAATATTCATTTAGCTGCAATACTGCACTTAAATCGATTTGTAAAATTTAATTTATGGCTTCACGTTGGTCCGTATTTTTTCATTCTCCCAAAGCATCTTTTTCAACTCTTGCAGAAGTCATTCATCTGTAACAATTAAAAAAGAGAATTAAGGAGATCCACTGCAATATATTTTTATTACTTGTTATGGAAAATAGAATCAAAGATTAAATTTAATGTAATTGGGAAAGTAAATTGACTTTTTTTTTTTTTTTTTTTTTTTTAAATCCTTTTAATAGAAACTCTTATTATTAGTTTTCATATAAATGGAAACATAGGTATTTTTTAATTACTTTTGATAATTCGGAGTTAAAAACACCTTACACAAAAATGTCCTACATGGGTACTTATGAACAATATTTAAAAACTCCTTCTAATTTAATTACATCAATCTAAAGTATAGAATAAAAATACTTCTTTTATGTTTTATCAATTTAAGTTATTCTGTGGAAAAGGTCTTTATTCATCGACATTCCAGTAGTATTCAATCATTATTCACATTATTATTACTTACCCATCATACGTAGTATAGGGTAAGTCTTGTAATCGTTTTGAAAATCGAAAAAAAAATTTTTGACGGATTTACACGTTTCAGACACGGGAGATTCCAAAAAACATATTTTTAGAAAAAAAAATTTGCCGTCCGTCTGTGTGTCTGTGTGTGTGTCTGTGTGTCTGTAAACGCTCTATCTCCCGAAAAAATTGAGATAGACACTTGCAATTTGGTATGTACTTAGTATGTAATAATGGGAAGAAGCCTATTTCATTTCAATAACCTCGATTAACCGGAACTATTTTTTTTGGACTCTCGAAATATTCGTTCTGATAAAAGGTATATAAAAATTTTCGAAATTGTTTATTTTAAGAAATGAATATAAAAGACAATAAAAAAACATACATTTTGCATAAAGCATGAAGTCGATCGGATAATTAGTTGCTGAGATATTTGTAATCCTATTTTCCACACTCTTCGATTTTTCGTGACCCTGTATTTCATCCAAATTTCACTTCAAAGATATATTTTAATTGAAAATTTGACGCTTAATCAGATGCAATAAACCTCTAGTTAATAGGATTATTATTTTTGGAGTTATAAGGAAAAACCTCTTTCAAGCAATTCAGTAATCGCGCCTATAAAGTTATGACGTCATCAAGCCACGATTTTATTTGAATTGCTATGCATTTTATAAGTAGTTTACACATTTTTGTTTTAATATTTTACATTATGCATATCCATGATGGGTAAGTATTACGGTGGCCCCCAACGACTAGTTGTTACTTTGAATCCGGAATGAATAATTTATCTGTTATCCGTCCTATCCTATTTATTCAGCGTTTTCTATTCATTTCTTTAGTTTTTGAACATATAAATAATATAACGCTTTAAAGATCTAGAGCACATGATTTGAAAGAGGAAAAAAATATTAAACTTAAGTATTCTTTTAGCCGAAATACAGCTTAATTTTATCTTCTAAATTTAATTTAACACTTTTTTTTTCATTCTTCCAAAGCATTTTTTTTATCAGCGTTTTCTATTTATTTCTCTATTTTTTTGAAAATATAAAGAAAATAATGTTTTAAAAAAATGAAGCACATGGATTAAAAGGAACACAACATTAACCGTATCCTTAAGTATTCTTTTAGCCGAAATATAGCTTAATTTTATCTTCTAAATTTTAATTTAACACTTTTTTTCATTGTTCCAAAGCTTTTTTTTTTTTTTTTTTAATCAGTGTGTTTTTTTATTTATTTCTCCATATTTGAAGATATAAAGAAAATAATGTTTTAAAGAGTTAGAGAACACGGTTTAAAAAATAAAAAACATTAAACTTATCCTTAAGTATTCTTTTAGCAGAAATACGGCTTAATTTTATCTTCTAAATTTAATTTAACACTTTTTTTTTCATTCTTCCAAAAGCTTTTTTTATCAGCGTTTTCTATTTATTTCTCTATTGTTTGAAAATATAAAGAAAATAATATTTTAAAGAAATGAAGCGCATGGATTAAAAGAAAAAAAAACCGTATCCTTAAGTATTCTATTAGCCGAAATATAGCTTAATTTTATCTTCTAAATTTTAATTTAACACTTTTTTTTCATTGTTCCAAAGCTTTTTTTTTTTTAAATCAGTGTGTTTTTTATTTATTTCTCCATATTTGGAAGATATAAAGAAAGTAATGTTATAAAGAGTTAGAGAACACGGTTTAAAAAATAAAAAAACATTAAATTTATCCTTAAGTATTCTTTTAGCCGAAATATAGCTTAATTTTATCTTCTAAATTTTAATTTAACACTTTTTTTCATCGTTCCAAAGCTTTTTTTTTAATCAGTGTTTTTTGTATTTATTTCTCCACATTTTGAAGATATAAAGAAAATAATGTTTTAAAGAGTTAGAGAACACGGTTTGAAAAATAAAAAACATTAAACTTATCCTTAAGTATTCTTTTAGCAGAAATACGGCTTAATTTTATCTTCTAAATTTAATTTAACACTTTTTTTTCATTCTTCCAAAGCTTTTTTTTTTATCAGCGTTTTCTATTTATTTCTCTATTTTTTAAAAATATAAAGAAAATAATGTTTTAAAGGAATGAAGCGCATAGATTAAAAGGAAAAAAACATTAACCGTATCCTTAAGTATTCTTTTAGCCGAAATATAGCTTAATTTTATCTTCTAAATTTTAATTTAACACATTTTTCATTGTTCCAAAGCTTTTTTTTTTAATCAGTGTTTTTTTTTATTTATTTCTCCATATTTTGAAGATATAAAGAAAATAATGTTTTAAAGAGTTAGAGAACATGGTTTAAAAAATAAAAAAAACATTAAACTTATCCTTAAGTATTCTTTTAGCAGAAATACGGCTTAATTTTATCTTCTAAATTTTAATTTAACACTTTTACTTTTCATTCTTCCAAAGATTTTTTTTAATTAATTGACTTTAAAAAAAGAAGAAAGGTTCTAAATTCGTCGCCTACGTATTTTTTTTTTTTTATGTATGTTTACCGATTATTCTGAAACTAAGCCACTGATTTATGTGATTTTTTTTAAATGAAAGAGGATACTCTCGAATTGGTCCCATTTAAATTTCATCAAAACTAGTTAAGAACTTTTTAGAAATTCAACAAAAAACAAACAAACAAATAAACAAACAAACAAATAAATAAATAAACATCTTTAAAATATATTTCACTTTCAACGATTTTCACCAATTGACGCAGCGCTATATCTGTTTGGCGAGATAGTCGCTACCCGGCAATTTTCCTCTCTCTTTATACTGTTTTGTTTCCAGGAATGTTGTTGGAAAATCCATAAAGCAAAATTTTAATCGTTAAAAACTTTTTTAACGTAAACAATCAATAAAATAAAAATAAAAATTGTAAAGCGCTTAAATTTACCCAAGATTTCTGCGGTACTCCTGCTTCAGTTGAAGAACTATATTTTTATGGTGAAGGGATTTGTACACTAATGCGGTGTGGGCCAATAGTCCCTGGCAAATATGTTTACAGTAATCCCTGAATATTCGCGATTGTTACGTTCGAGAAAAACCTCGCGAATGTTGGGTCTATCTCTCTGCATTAGGAAAGGAGTTACGTTCTATAAACTTTTATGCAGAGTGGCACAGCATTTCAAATAAAAAAATGATATTAACAATACGTTATTCATAACATATATGTACAAAGTGAATGTACACACATATTCATAAATATGAAATTTATTTATTGAAGATAATTCAAATTTACTGACTGTGAAAAATAAATACAGCTAAAAAGGCATAGGTTATTTAATAATTTCGACTCTCTCTATTCGCAAAGAGATGATAGTGTATTAGTGGGTCAGTATGCGATACAATATTAAAATACGATATTTAAATACAACTATTAGGCTGTATCAAAAGTATTTTCGTTTTTTGAATGATTTTATACCAAAGTCTGTAGCTGGTGCTTTATCACTCCTATTGTTGAACATAAAATGTTATTTAATAGAATACATGTCCTTCTATATTATATAATCACACGGGCTTTTTTCTTTCATTTTTTAGGTTACGTACATTACTGATTAAAATGTTGAGATTTTAAACCAGGCCTTAAAACCAATGAAGCTGTCTTTTAAACTCGTGCAGTTAGAGGTCAGGACAAGCGTAGTGTCCGGACAGTTCAAAACAAATCCAAACGTTTTAAGGAAGGGGAACTCAGCTTTGAAATCAAAGCCGGGAGTGACAGGTGAATTTTGACCAGTTGAAGAGAAAAAAAAGGAGAATTCAGCCTTCACAATAAATTTTGATGCTAAAAATTAACAAAATTACACATTCAAGAAATATTAATGTTTGGATGTGCAGCTTTGTTAATTCTTTAATTGTTGTTTAGCCTTTGATGCATTTTTTTCGGTTTTTAATTAATATCACGACTAATTATTAAAAATGAAAAATATGAGTCCCAGGTGCATCAGGATCTTCTTGGACTATCCTCACCCAAATTTTCTGACTTCTACGTGCGGTAGACTTATTTAGCTGTCGCACACAGACAAACAGACACACAGACACACACACACACACACAAAGACAAAATTTTATTCTTTTTTTAGTATAGATAAAAATATTCATTATTATTAATCATAAAACAAGGAAAATAATGATGAAGTCATTTTATATACGTATAAAAGCAGATTTTTAATGCCGTGCAAAATCTAACATATTCAAATGCAAAGTCCGCCAAAACACGTTTTCCAGCACGTGTGATGTTGATGTTTCTAATTCAGTCTTTTTTTATTGCTATTGTTTAGATCTGAAAAAGGGCAGCAAGTGAAGGAATGCTGTGTGTTTCATATCCAGGATTTGTATGCTAAATTTCTTCAGAATGTTTGAGCTTTTTTTAGGTGTGTTTATAATTATATAAATACGTAGCACCTATAGTCTCTGTGTTTAAGAAATTTACATTATTCCGTGGAAATGCTTTTTATCCATCTAGATTTTTATAGTATCAAACTAGATACTTTCTTATTTCTAATTTAATCCACAGTCCTGGATTAGTAAATTATCTCTTATCCTACGTATTTCTTATCCTTTTATCTTACATAGTTCACATTTTCCATTTTTAGTCTTTATACTCTTTAAGATATAAACGAAATAAATAGTCCTGAATTAAAAAGAATAACATTCTGCCAAACCTTAAATTTCTTTTAAACTGCAATGCTGTTCTTAAATCTTCTACTAAAGTTTAATTAAACACTTTACGTCGATCTGTGTTTTCTCATTCTTCGGAAACATTTTATATCTTTTGCACCAGTCATTTATTTTGTAATCGCTGAGAAAAGGAATTAAAAGACATACACTTCCTATTGATTTTCACCCGGACGTAGAATTTAAAACTAACTTCTAATTATTTGTCAAATTCAAATTGAATAACGTATTTCAGAAACCAAAAATATTCGAAAATGAGTAATACAAATATTTTAATTTAATCAATTGGTGCTTTAATGGGTGCAGAAAATCATAGCAAGTGGGTAAGTGTGATCGAAGATCGCACAGATGGTTTCGTTTAATATTCCTTTCAAAACACTTCATCATTCCTATAATAAATCCAAATAAATTTCATTAAAAAAAAAAGTCATGTTTTTTATAAAGTAAAAATTTACCGGTCTATTTTTCTCTTTATTTCGAAAATCTGAACTGGTCCGATTGCGGGCGAAACCCGCTATTATACTCTGTCATAATAACATCTGTCATGTGGACTAAATGCGATATTAAAAAAAAAGATCAATTTCAAAATTAAACATGTTTTATAGAGATCTTCAAAATGTTAGACGTCAGATTAATTTTTCTATTTAATTCTCTAATGATGTCATATTAAGCTGCTTTCTGTATTTGCAGATACTCCTACTCCTTGTATTAATGAGAAATGTTTGAATATTTCCGTTTTCTTACCAATATGGCGTCATATTAATCTTTTTTTCAATTAATGGAACTTTTATTTCATTTTATTTTCATTTTTCACGTGGAAATCTTTCAATAGAAAATTAATTATTGTAGAAATAATTTTATTGTGGATTTTTAATTGTTGACAGTTGCTATAACGAAAGATGTTTAAATTTAATAGGAAAAGGCTGATAGATTTTTGGTTTTTACCTCTCTATATTAAAATAATAATACGATTTTTTCAAATTTTATGATTTTGAGCTTCATAATAGGTATTTAACTATAAGTACACAGAATTGCATGACTGTAAGTTACATAGTTTCTGCGAACCAGCTCTCTGACGGACAGACAACAAAGCGGGAGTAATAGGGTTTCGTGAGATGAAAGAAACCCTAAAAAAAAGTTGGAAACTGTACGTCAAACGTGACAAATGAGGTGCGTTCGTATTATAACTAGTTTTATAAATATTCAGATCTTGGTGCAATAGCTTATATGATTTATGGAATTGATACTCATCAAGTAATATGAAAAAAAAGTTAAATTTAAAAACGCGTATTACAATAGAAAACGCACGCCCAGCAATTAATGTTTATGTACAGTAGTGTAACCGAATTCTTTGTGTACCCCAGTAAGTGAACGTTGAATGCTATGCAAACCCTATTCTATAGTAAGCAATTTGTAATGCACCTAGTTGATATAAGATAAAGCCAGGAGAGATGGCGCGGTCGGAGAGATTGCGCAAATAGAGGTTCGGGGGAAAGGAGTAGAGTGAGCGCGCAGCGACTCCAGGTAGTTGTACAACAGCAATAGTGGAGTGTCTACTTGAAAGTGCACGTTGATTGTTTTGAGCGTCTAAGATAAAGCATTGCTATTTTGTTTTGTTTTCCCAAAGTAAGTGCTTGAATTTTCATAGCTATTCATCAGAATTTCTATACAATGTCAGTAGTACAAAATATTTTAAACTCAAGTGATTTCTCATAATCTACTGATATAGACTAAAAAAGTGAACATCAACGGTTCATTTTAGTAGCGCCATGTTTAAATAAAAGGCCGCGCAATCTCTCCTACCGAAATTGGAGAGTTTGCGCATCTGCTACTTAGGAGAGATGGCGCATTGTTCCCATTAGTTTCCATGCTAGGAGAGATTATGCAACTTATTGGTAAATTTGCATAAAAAAATTAAAAATAAAAATGGACTAATTTTAAGTTAAACGTGTTTTCAAGTAACTTAATGTTATTTTGTAATCTTATCTGGACTTGCTTTTTCTGGTTCTTTAATTTTTGTCCCCTTTAATTAAAATTTTTTAATCGTTTTTAAAATTATTTCTTTTCTCTGATTCTTTAATCATTAGGTTGAAATACTCACTCCTAATACAATAATATTTGTTCACAAAAGCTTTACAACAATGTCATTTAAAATGTAATTGTTATTGTTAACAATTTAACTGTAGTTGTTATTAGTAACAATCTCTCCTACCCATGTGCGCAATCACACCAACCCTGTAAGGACAGATTGCGCAAAATAACTTTCTTGGTTTTATTACAACTGTTCTATTAAATTACAACATAACAACAAAATAGCAATGGAAATGTATAAAAAACAATTGAAGTAAAAATTATTCATGGATAGTTTAGTAAAAAATTAATATTTAGATTTTTTATTGTTATTCTTTTGAAATGTGCGCAGACTCTCCTAGATTTACCTTATATGGTGCTATACGCGTGATATAAAGTTTCTTATGTTCAAAACCGAGTGCGTATTATACTCAAGCAATTATTAAGGTAAAGCCAGGAGAGATGACGCGGTCGGAGAGATTGCGCACATAGAGGTTCGGAGGGAAGGAGTTTTTTGAGGGAGTAGCGACTCCAGGAAGTTGTACAACAGCATTAGTGGAGTGTCTACTTGAAAGTGCACGTTGATTATTTTGAGCGTCTAAGATATAGAATTGCTATTTTGTTTTGTTTTCGCAAAGTAAGTGCTTGAATTTTCATAGCTATTCATCAGAATTTCTATACAATGTCAGTAGTACAAAATATCTTAAACTTAAACTATTTCTCATAAGCTACTAATCTAGACTAACAATGTGTACATCAACGGTTCGTTTTAGTAGCGGCCATGTTTAAAAAAAAGGCCGCGCAATCTCTCCTACCGAAATTGGAGAATTTGCGCATTTGCTACTTAGGAGAGATGGCGCATTGTTTCCATTAGTGTCCATTCTAGGAGAGATTACGGAGCTTATTTGCAAATTTGCATAAAAAATGAAAAATGAAAAAAGACTAATTTTAAGTTAAACGTGTTTTCAAGTAACTTAATGTTATTTTGTAATCTTATCTGGACCTGCTTTTTCTGATTCTATAATTTTTTTAATCGTTTTTAAAATTATTTCCTTTTTCTGATTCTTTACTCATTAGGTTGAAATATTCACTTCTTATACAATAATATTTGTTCACAAAAATATTACAACAATGTCATTTAAGTGTAATTATTATTGTTAACAATTTAATTGTAGTTATTATTAGTAACAATCTCTCCTACCCATGTGCGAAATCACACCAACCCTGTAAGGACAGATTGCGCAAAATAACTTTCTTGGTTTTATTACAACTGTTCTATTAAATTACAATATAAAAACAAAATAGCAATGGAAATGTATAAAAAACAAATGAAGTAAAAATTATTCATGGATAGTTTTGCAAAAAATTAATATTTAGATTTTTTATTGTTATTCTTTTGAATTTTGCGCAAACTCTCCTAGCTTTACCTTATAAATATCAATATCTTTGAAATAGTGTAAAATCCTTAAAACACACTGAAACCGATTTTTTTCCCATAGATCGTAATGCAATAGAATTTTTCTTAGTAAACGAACTACAAACGCTACCCACTTCATTTTCAATATCGAACATGCCATAGTACGCCTTAATAACAGATATAAATTGCATGGCAATATGAGAATATTTACGAGAGTTAGAGCAAAGACAGACAGGCAGATAGATAGACAGACAGAAAAACTGAACTCATAAAAACTTTTTTACTTTGTTGGAAAATGTTAAAAAGCGCATTACTGTTCAAGAAGAAAAATTAAATTTACTAAAAATACTATTTTCTACATTTTAAACATTAAAACGTTTCAGTGTTGCAGTTTCACAACCATTTGACATACTTTAGCGAGCGTTTATTGGAGCATAATTAAATACATTGTAGTCTGAACTCTATACAACTCTGTGAGTTACAGAAAATATTTGGCTGTTTATCATATATGGCGGCCTCGCGGGAAAACGCCTTTAAATTAATGTGTAAATTTATAATTAAGCTCTAAAAATATTAAAATGTTATATTATCATCGGAAACACACCTGTGAACGTAATTTTTATAATTCCAAGTGCATCAAGAAGTGGGATAAAATTCGATTACAAAATTCCGTCTTTACAAACATAAACCAGGTTAAGTGTAGTAAAAACCGCAAAGACAGCCAGAACACATATTTGGAGAATTGTATGATGCTGATAATTCTCATTCCATATTTTGTTTTCACTTTGACCTGAAGAAAGACTTCTTTCAGAGTGAATCCGTGAAATAAATGTACACTAAATACATCATAATTGTTTTTTCATTCCTTTCTTTACTTCGTTTTTAAACATCACATATTGATTATATTATGTAGATCGTAGTTTTTGAGATCACCAATGGAGATATTAATCTGGAAATATACTCTTTTATACTGTATACTAATAATTACATTGATATTAAAACAATTTTTACTCTTTGATGGGTTGGGACATATACGTCTCAGTTCATTTACTTATTGTTTAAACACTACATACTCATTATACGATGCAGATCATAGTTTTTGAGAACACCGAGCTGTGCATTAACCCGTAAATATCCACTTCTTCACAGCGCTAATGGTTACATTGATGTTAAATCAATTTTTACCCTTTGATTATGGGTTGGGACACATACGTCTCAGCTTATTTACTTCGTTTTTAAACATTACATATTCATTATACAATGTAGGCCGTAGTTTTTGAGAACACCGAGGTGTGTATTAACTCGTAAATATCATCTTCTTGACTGCGCTAATGATTACATTGATCATAATGTAATTTTAACACTTTGATGCTTTCATTATGGGTTAAAGCATATACGTCCTCTTTATTGCGCTAATGGTTACATTGATGCTGCTAATGCCATATTAACCCTTTGATTATGGGTTGAGACATATACGTCTTCTTTACTGTACTAATGGTTACATTGATGTTAATGCAATTTTAACCCTTTCATTATGGGTTGAGACATATACGTTTCCTTTACTGCGCTAATGGTTACATTGATGTTAATGTAATTTTGACCCTTTGATTATTGGTTGAGACATATACGTCTTCATAACTGCGTTAATGGTTACATTGGTATTAATGAAATTTGATTATTAGTTGAGACGTATACTTTTTTTTAATGCGCTAATAGTTGCAGTGGTGTTACTGCAATTTTAAACATTTGATTATGGGTTGAGACATATACGTTTTCTTTACTGCGCTAATGGTTACATTGATGTTAATGCAATTTTAACACTTTGATTATGGGTTGAAGCATATATGTCTTCTGTACTAAGCTATTGGTTACATTCATGTTACTGTAATTTTAACCTTTTGATTACGGGTTGAGACATATAAGTATTTTTCGCTGCACTAATGGTTACATTGATGTTAATGCATTTTTAATTTTTTGATTATGGGTTGAGACATATAAGTCTTCATTACTGCGTTAATGGTTACATTGATGTTAATGCAATTTTAACTCTTTGATTACGGATTGGGACATATACGTCCCAGTGGAATATTTTGTATTCGTTGCTACTATTTTTTATAAATTATCATTGATATCTTTGCTTATTGTAGGATATTTTCACAGTGTTCTTAAACAGTCGAAAGTCAATTTCTCCAAAATTTCTGAAATACTGCCAAAACCAGTGGTTTTTTTCCGAAAAATTCTCAGACTCAGTTTCTACTGAAAAAGGTGAATTTTAAATTTTAAATTTAACATTATAAAAAGTATTTAAGTAAATTAAGCTCAACATTCTACACAAAATGAAACCTTTTACGAAAAAAATCCCCATTTACAAAAAGATAAAAAACGTTTTTAGTCTGACGATTACTTTTTTAAAGAAAATTATATAAATTATGAAAAGATAAATAGATATTAGAATTAGATAAATAATAAATAATAAATTAAAACACGTGCAATCTGTAAACGACACCCGATAATATTTCTTGATAATTGATAAATTTCTATTTCCGAATTGATGAATCGAAATCCAGTGCTGAAAGATGACTTAAAGTAAACTTTAACCAGAAAACATGAAATGATGAAAAAAAATCCCCAAAATGATTATTTTCCGGAAAATTTCTCAACTAATACTTAACCGTAGAATTCCCCTAAAGGTTTAAAATTCCCAGAATGGGGACAAAATTCCCAATTTGGCAATCATGGAGAGAAATCAACCAGAAATACTTTATTTTTATAAATTGTGGTACGATTGATTATGAAAATAGTCACCAGTTCTTGACCGTAATCAAAGGAATAAATGACCTAACTTGATATGCATTGCTCTAAATTACAGAATCAATTGGCATTCCAATGACATTTAAATTAAACATCCAATTTAAATTAAACTACGTAAAAAGGATTTTATCCGTCAAGATTCTTCACTTATTCAATCACATGAATTCTTATTTCTAATTTAACTTGGATTCCGAAATGAGTAATTTATCTGTTATCCGTTCAAGGAATTCTAGGTTATTCCACATTTTCTATTTCTTTGTTTCATTTATTTAAAGAGAAAAATAAAATTAACAGACATTGTACAAAGAAACATGCATTCTGCCAAGCCTTAAATTTTATCCTGAGTCAAGTTCAGTACTTAAATCTTCTCTTGAACTTTAATTAATACGATTTACGATACTCTGTGTTTTTCCATTATTCCAAAACTTTTTTTTTTCGGGAGGGGGGAGGTGGGAACTCATTTTTTTTCTGCTACTGTTAAGAAAGGAAAGCTTAAAAAAATTGTTGCATATTCAATTTATTTCAAGTTCCTAAGAAAAATAAATTAAAAATTACATTCAAATGTGTATGTAATGCAAACATTTCTAATTTTTCTTTATTTATAATTAACAATTTGTAACATTATTACAACCAGAAAGAGATACCACCGCCAAGTTTGGGCAAGAAATCCCCCAAATAATACATTTACACACTATAAAGCCTGCGAAATCGAATATCTGCCCCGCAGTGGCACAAACGATTATGTTCGGTTCCCGTCAAGATCACCGAAAGTGAAGCAGCATCGCCTATGGTTATGGGTGGGTGACAACCTCTCTCGATTGCGGCTGCTGTGGGACCGTGTATGTTAATGGAAGGTGATGCGCGTAAAATCTGTTCGTGGCTTCAATGTCCTCCAAGTTTGAAAACGATACCTCTGAGGGTGACAATCCAGGTGCAGGTCTCTCATCTGGAATTGGTTCAAAATTAGGAGACCAACTCTAGAAGTCCAACCTCTCATGAGGCTCTGGCACCCCTTCTTTCAGAGAAGTGCTCTGGCACATTCTCTGACACGCCAACAACAACAACGGCCGGAATATCTAGGGACTGGAAAATATTTTACACAGGGTTTCTGTCTTGGCAAATAATAAAAACGTATGTGACCATGAAATATTCTGTTTAAAGCAGTATTCCGTTTTCATATGTTTTACTGTATTAGAAAATGGTCGAATTAACCTTTTAACAAAATAAAATTACTCCTTTTTAGGGTTCCGTACTTAAAAAGTAGAAACGGACGTTATAAGATCACTCCTGTGTCTGTCTGTCGGTCTGTCAGAGCCCTTTTTTCTCGTAAACTATGGGACGGGGAAAGTTAGCTTTTTACCCACATATTTTCAAATTATTAGCCATTCCCAAATATGTTTAGGAAAAATTTAGGGGGGTAATTAAGTTACTTAAAAAAAGTTTTCTTTTTGTATAATGTGTGTGGCATTGTGTGAAAGATCTCTTAATACCGAATTCAAAAATATATTTGTTTTAATTTGTGGTATTATATTTTCAGAGATATCGTCGAAAATGCACTGCAAAAATATGTCTCCCCCCTCTCTATTTTCGAATCTATAAAAACTAAAATTATGAAAATATTAGGGATAGTAGTTTACTTAAGCCTTGTAGGAAAACTAAATAGATTTTCCTATGTAACATTGTTTTTGAGAAAAACGCATGTTTCCGTTACACGCACGTTTTACTTTTCGGTCGGGGAGTTGACGGGCGCTCGAGGTATTTTTTGACGCAGAATCATCCAGGGATATTTGATAATGATTTAGAAATTTCGGTAATTATCCGAGATAGTAATTAAGTTACTTGAAAAATAAATTTTCCTTTTATAAATCATGTAGGGCATCGTTCGTAAGATCTCGTGACATCGAGCTCAAAAATATATTTGTTTTAATTTTAGTTATTATATTTTCAGAAATATCGTCGAAAGTACTGGAAAAATATGCCCCCCCCCCCCACCTCCTGTTTCCGAACCTATTGAAACTAAATTACGAAAAAAATTAGCGTTGTAGGAGTTTATTAATTAATAGATAGTAATTAATAAATTCAATGTACGTAACCCTTTGAGCGAGAGTTATACTCACACTTGACCGATTTATTAGGACTAAAGTTCGCACGTGCGTGCTCACAAGCTGGCACGGACGCGTGTGTGTGTATGAAAGTATATATATCTAGCACGCAAGTATGAGAAAATTCCATAATCAGATCCTGAGTCAAATTGTCATATTTTACGGAGTTACTCGTGGAACAGACGGGATCGTGGCTCCTTTAAGACTGCCAGCAATTTACCGCGTTCACGGAAGATCTCAACGGAAAAAATTAAAAGTTAATTTCAATAAGTTTAACCCTATCACTATGTCCTATCGAAACATGCCCTGTTGTTGCCCAGGACAAATATGCTATCTATTATTCAAATTAAAACAAAACAAGTACCACTTATAATTGTACAGTTTAATTTTTACTATGTGTTACCAACATTATGATATGAGATGTCACCGACTGAAATTACCCAGTGAGTGATAGATTTATTTGACAAATTGTTGAAAATGCTTGAGGTCCGCGTGGACCCCAGGACATAGTGATAGGGTCAAGATATCGACAATCTCTTATACTGCAAATTAAATTTGATTGTCTGCTTTACTCAAGTTAAATTTGATTGGCTATCTTACTTATTTCGGATTGGCTGATGAAGTTTTCAGTCGAATCTTTCAATAAGCTTTCATTTTGTAGTGCTAATATGCTACATTTATCCGTTTTTAAATCATGGCTCCTCTAAGATGTGATATACAACTACTCATATACATGGAGTGAGGTTGTTTACATCTAGGAATCCCATTGGAACAATCAACTGTATCTGTTTCTGTTTTTAGTATTGCATATGGGTGGGGCGTATAATACATCAGTTGAATGAAGAAGTTTTGAGCTTATTGATAGTTTAAAAAATATGATTTATATTAAGATCATTGTTATTTATCATGCGGTTGTAACCACATTTTCCGAGCATCATTATGACGTCAACGGTATTGACGCATATCTTTGTGATTTATAGATTACAATAATAACTATTAGAAAGCCTATCTGATATAATGGGTAAAATCAAAAGGAAAAATAAATCTAATAATAATTCTTCCTCGTTGAACGCCCAACGAATAAAATATATATTCAGAGTGTCCCAAAAAGAATGAAACGCGCTTTAATTTTTTACCTATCAGAGGTACGTAGGCAATGTAATTACAAAAGTTTTCAAAATAAGGTAAGGATTAAGGTTATGTTCTGAAATAAGTCCTACATATTAGTTTTCTAAAATTTCTACTTTTTAAATTTTTATACAGCCTTTGGGTCTTATAAGTTACACTTATTGTAACTTAACATTCGCGAGGGTTATGTTCGAGGAAAACCCCGCGAATGTCAAATATGCGAATGTTATGTCTATCCCTATGCACTAAAGAACTTTACGTTCTATAAAATTTTAATTAGAGTGTCACAGCACTTCAAAGAGCAAAATGATATATGCATTAACAATACGTTATGCATAAGATATATGTAGAAGGTGAATGTACGCACATATTCATAAATATGAAATTTATTTATTGAAGATAATCAAATTAACTGATTGGAGAAATAATTACAGCTGAAAAAGCATAGGTTTTTGTATAATGAAAGTTGGACTCTCTCTATTCTCAAAGAGATGATAATGTATTAGTGGGTCAGTATGACAATTGTATACTTAATTGAACATTGATTATAAGCTAAAAGAATCCGAAAACTATTCGTTGTGACCCTCATTTCATCAAGAAATTGTATTGCGTGATCATCTTTTTCAATATAATAAATATTTCTTTATTTTAATGTGAGCGAATCCATGAAGTCACTCGCTATCACTTCAAACACAACATCGGACTCCGTCACACTAGTTTTTACTTTAATTATTGAACGAAAGTTATTTTCGAGAAATTGGTATTTCCAAAATAACCTTTTTTTGACGATTGACCAAACTATTTTACAGTTTATAGAGTTTCAATATAATATTCACAATTCGTAAAATAATAAAAATAATATTATTTCATGGAAAATGAAAACATAAAAAAAAGTTTTTTTCATTACACAGGCATACACAGAAAAGTAAATAATGACTTTTACTTTAAGTGCTGAGACATAAGAAGATTTACTGTTTTATTAAATTCTGCTTCAGCATATTTTTACCATAAAATATTCATCTCTTCAATGTTGAGATTTATATTAAAAAACATCACTGGAAGAGGTTGAAAAATAAATTTCTTTACAATAACCGAATACATTTTAAAACCATGTTCTAAGTTGTTCAGCAACGGTGGATTTTTAAAATGATAAAATTTCTTTTTACCCCATAAAATCTTATGAAAACAATAATTTCAGAAGGATTAAATTTTCTTTTGTTTATTCTACAAGAAATTTCCATATGTTTATTTTAATTTTTAGCTGGAAAAATGGTAAGCCGATAATTTTTTTCATTCTTTTTTGTATGTTAAATTTAAGGATTATAATAATTTCTATGTAGTGGATAACATTGCGAAATTTTATATATAGAAGCGAGTTTCTCTATAACGAACTTCCATATAACGAGTTTCTTTATATAACTAATTTTTAGCAGGAACGGACACTTTTTCTCATGGTTACATGAAAAATTATTTCCATATAGCGAAAGATCTATCTCCATAAAACGATTTTTTTTGGAAATCATTCTTCGTTTGTTCAGAAAACCACATGGAATCAATATTCCTTCACTGATTCCTGATTTAAGTTTGAAACCTGAGTACATCTAATTTATTCTTTATTTTGTTTATAAAGTTCATTTCCGCAAAAAAAAAAAAAATTAAGAAATACTCTTAGCACGACAGTGTGACAGTTGGGAAATCAAAACAACCAAAAATTACAAATTTCTACGTCTAAAGCAAATGTAAGTTTTCCTTGTGCTTTTTTTTAGTATGCTTTCAAATAAATATTTATTTTCCAATTTTTAAACTGCTTAAATAGTTAAAAATATAATATCAAGTTATTATTAGAGTTAAACATTTCTTAATTAAACACTTCAGAAACAATTGTTTTTTTTCAAAATTTACACATCAAACAGGAATTTTTCCGCTATTCTCTATATAACGAATTATTTGACGGGAACAGTGGATTTCGTTATATAGGGACTCAACTGTATTTTTAACACTTTCCAAGATAGTTGAAAAGTGTTTATGACTTCGGTTTGTCTGCCGTCTGCCGTCTGGCCGTGCTCTAACTCGCATAAATATACTCGGATTGTCCTGAAATTTTTGTATGTTATTGTCGTTTACTATAACATGTTCCCTATTTCAACTGAAGAGTATAGTCCTTATAGTTTTTTTACATGGACAGTCAAAAGTATTCCGTTACATTACAGTCAATGGCAAATAAACGTTTCAAGTGCATTTTGATGATACTACGTAATTTAAAACATGATGAAATTGATATATAATTATGAAGCGTATTAAATCATGCTTTTTATAGAATATGGGGTGCAAAGCATTTATTATTCATTTACGGGGTCAAACAAAAGAATTCTGTTACACGTTGTTCTACGGGGAAAAATCATTTGCAGTGTAATTTAGTGATATTTCACTTTTTTAACGATAAAGAAAATTATATGCATTACTGATGTGCACTATAAATTGCTCTCTTGAAAGTGTGGTGTGCATTGCGTTTATGTACAAGGACACACAAAAGATATCGGTTACAGTACATGTGCAATATTTACAGTTTATTTGTGATAAGTGCGTTTTCAACTTTGGTTTGCGTTTTATGTTTAACTAATTTTTTTATAGTACGTGTGTGTTTATAAACTCGGTTGTTCATATAGAGGGCTACGCAGGAGAAACTGTAATAGGCTATGGGAGTGGATTGCTTAAGAGTAGTTTTTAATTGTGTTACGCATTTTTCTGCTGAACTATATTTAGTAGACTAATAGAAGTTTGTGGAATATAAATAAATTCATATACAGGTCTACGCAGAAAAAAAAGGTGTATTGTCGTTTACGGTTGGTAATTGATGCGAGGGAGATTTAAGTTGCCTTTTAGCTTAATATGTGGTGTGTACAAAAGTCTTCAAATAATATACAGGGCTGTACAAAATATTTCGAGTGCATTTCCATCGATTGGCGAAAATTGCTAAATGAGAATATTCTAACTGAAATAAATTTTATCATGCTTTATATCCACATCTATTGATCATATATACAGGGACTGCATAAAATAATTCGACTACTTTTTTGACACTGGAAGGTAATTTCGAAAACTGTATTTTTCAATGTGTTATATGTTTTCTAAACGGTTTACTTACCTCTTTCACCTTATTTAACGGTTTCGTTACAGTTTTTCTGGCTGTGTTAAAAAGTGTTTCATAATATATGCTTGATGCAAGATTTTTCGTTCTTGTTAAAATATACATTCGATACTGAATAAATTGATATTTTCAATAGTTGTTAATTTTTAGAACGGCACTCCACTGATGTCGGCTGTTTTTCAGCCTAATTTGATGACATAAAAGTTTCATAATTTGCGGAAAACACATTATCGTGTCCACGTGATGATAAGCTTACTATTAATATTAATTAGTAAAACGTTATTGCTAAACGTGGTACTAGTTACATTTTTATACTATGATTTGTGGTAAAACATGTAGCGTATTTACGACTGTACTATGAACATTCAGAATAATATAAAAAAAAATTCGAACAAAAACATTATTTTTATAGAAAAAAGGTAGATGACGAGAATAAATGTATCCTGTGCTGAATAAATGAATCCTGTGCTGAAGCATGCACATTCCAATGTACTTAAAGTATGGAACATACTTGGCAACATCTAACTATTTTTCCGTAAAATGTGGCTTAATTTGAGCCAGGTTCAACACATTTCGAACCAGAAAAAAAATATATATATCTTTATTTATTCAATTTCATGCTTCTATGTGGAAATTGTTTAATCTTATTTCTGGCTGAAAAATCAATAAATAAATAAATAAATAAATAAGTCTGGTACGAACCGTATTTGATCTAGGTGAAATTAACTAACATTTTATGGAGGTCGGCTGATATGTTCGTAGTCATATTTATTTATTTGTATTAAAAACTTGACTGTCTGGCTAGACAAAAAGAATAAGAAAAGAAAAGTCGAAAGAAGAAGGAAAATGGCACTTTGAAATGTTTAACAATCTCAAAACATCTATAAGAATGAAGAATAAATCTGAAACAATTTGAAGATTTTCCAGATTTCTATTTGAAAATATTTTTGGAATTTCTCAGATAATTAAGCTATAAAATTTCTGTTTTTTTTTTTTTTTTTTTTTTTTTTTTTTTTTTTTAAACATTTAATTTTAGTATGTTTTTTTTTTCGGATTTTATTTTATTTTATTTATTTATTTGTTTATTTTATTTTTTCTGCGTAAAAACAGCTATAATTCATTAAAATCTCAAGTCTGCCTTACAAATGCAGGCTCTTGCCTGAGATACTATTGATCAGAAAGATTTTTAAAAGAATTTCCCCTGCTCATCAATAGATGGCGATACCTGGTCTAGGAAATTGGGTGAAGCAGATGAAATTTTCTCCTTCGAAAAACATGGAAATAAATTAATAATACGGGTTCATAATGCTTATCTCGACATTTCAAATACTCTTACTTTTGTTTGGATAGTTTTAAATATATAACTTGTAATTACATTGTTATTTCTTTTTTCCGATCTAATAACATTGTTTGAACATTTTTTTTTCTGGCCTTTCTTTAGAAAAAAAAGTTAATTACGTGTTTCGTTTCTTTTAGAGAAACATTAATTAAGTGTTTGCTATCGTATAAAAATCTATCTATTACAGGAGATTAATGCTTTACGTTAAAAGCTTAAGTAAATAGATAACTACGTTTTTTACACCTGCAAATATATATTTATTTAAGTTGTTGATATTAGAAGTAAGGTTAATAAAACTCTGTTTTCCTTTTTAGATTTTCATATTTGTTTAAAGTAAAATGACATATTGTCGAGAGGAATTTAGTTATTAAATAAGTGATTCAAAACGATATGATTGAGTTGATGTTTGATTCATAATCTACCACAAGTGTATTTTAATATTTAAATTTTGGCTTTCTATGTATTTTTTTATTTGGTGATTTAAATGCATGACATTTACCAGGACAGATTTAAACAAGTATCTAGAATGTATTCCTATATATATATGTATATTTTAAGCCTTTCTCTGAAAAACAAAACACTGCTTGAAGAAAATATCAATATGTTATAATGTTATATTGTGCATTCCACCAACAATAAAAAAATTTAATAAAAATGAAGCATATAAATTTACTCGAATGAAAGTCTTTGTTGGGATCAAGATAAAAAATAAAACAAAATGATCACAACTAATGTTTCGAAAACAAATAATAAACGGCCCCTTTCATCAGGTGGAGCAGAAAAAAGTTACACCAGAACAGAAGGTTGAATTGGGTCCGAAAATTGGCGGGGGTACGCTAGGGCGGCAGTTGCTTCCCTCCACCAAGAAATTTGATATTTCAGAATACATAAATTATCATATCTGATTAATTTTTTTTTCGGAAATTGCCCAAAAGCTTGAATGACCTATCAAATTTGACTAAAATTCAAACATTAACATTAAATAAACACTTTACGCGCATAAATTAATAATTATCAAAATTATTTGCCAAAGTCTCGCTATTGCAACATTCTCAATGTGAGACAAATTTATCATTAATGAGTACTTTGGCTAATTTTGAAAATATACAGGGTGATTTCCCTACCGCATGTACAAACTTTGAGAGGGGGTGCAGCTCACTAAAAGAAACATTTTTATGTTACAGGAAAGTTGTGTAGCAATCCATTTATCCCATCATAAATACACGGTGTCTGAGTACAAATTGAACACGAGTTTTCGTTCATATAGCTTTAAGAATAAGGAAAGTATTTTTCGATATTTTCAACAGACGTACTTTGTTTTCTATGAAATGTGATAACGTCCCAAGAATTGCTGGAAATGTCTTCGATCATAATAATTATCTATACTACCTATTACAACAGACATCAGTTTATTTTCAAAACACATAAAAAAACAGTGCACATTTCTCAAAGCTTCAAAAAACACTTTTAAAGTATCTATCCCATCATTAATACACGGTGTGTGAGTACAAGTTGAACATGAGTTTTCGTTCATAGCTTTAAGAATAATGAAAGTATTTTACGATATTTTCAACAGACGCACTTTGTTTTCTATGAAATGTGATAACGTCCCAAGAATTGCTGGAAGTGTCTTCGATCATAATAATTATCTGTTCTACCTAATGCAACTGACATTAATTTATTTTAAAGGCACATCAACAAGCAGTGCACATGTCTAAAAGCTTCAAAAAGCACTTTCAAAGTACACTCAATCTAGTCAATATGAATAAATGTTTTTATAAATATTTTCACCTATTGGTCCGAGTCCCGTGGCATTATCAGTTACTGATGTTCCGTTTCTTCCTTGCTAGTCACTCTGTTGAAAAATTCAGCATTTTCCCTATTCGTAATAAAATATGGCACCATCTATTATCAATCTTTGCGTTCATTAAAGCTTCAAAAAACACTTTCAAAGTACACTAAATCTATAGTCAATATGAATAAAAATTTTTACAAATATTTTCACCTATTGGTCCGAGTCCCGTGGCATTATCAGTTACTGATGTTCCGTTTCTTCCTCGCTAGTCAATCTGTTGAAAAATTCTGCATTTTCCCTATTCCTAATAAAATATGGCACCATATATTATCAATCTTTGCGTTCATTAAAGCTTCAAAAAACACTTTCAAAGTACAGTAAATCTAGTCAATATGAATAAAAATTTTTACAAATATTTTCACCTATTGGTCCGAGTCCCGTGGCATTATCAGTTACTGATGTTCCGTTTCTTCCTCGCTAGTCAATCTGTTGAAAAATTCTGCATTTTCCCTATTCCTAATAAAATATGGCACCATATATTATCAATCTTTGCGTTCATTAAAGCTTCAAAAAACACTTTCAAAGTACAGTAAATCTAGTCAATATGAATAAAAGTTTTTACAAATATTTTCACCTATTGGTCCGAGTCCCGTGGCATTATCAGTTACTGATGTTCCGTTTCTTCCTTGCTAGTCACTCTGTTGAAAAATTCCGCATTTTCCCTATTCGTAATAAAATATGGCACCATCTATTATCAATCTTTGCGTTCATTAAAGCATCAAAAAACACTTTCAAAGTACACTAAATCTAGTCATATGAATACAAGTTTTTAAAAATGCATATTTTCGATTTTGCTGTAATTATCCCTGTGGCTTCTCCCTGTAATGCGTAGTTTAAATTTTTATAATTTGCTAATTTTTCGACATTAATGAAGTCTGTTGCGATTGGAGATTTATAATTTAATCACGCTATCTACCGATCGTGGGTAGAACGATGTCTTCTATCTTCGTCCAAACAACACTGACCTAGACATTTCGTAATTTGGAATGTAGTTCACGGTACATATGGAGCACTGACCTAATTTCACTGGGCATCTCGTAATATCAATCACATTTCTAACAGAGTAAAATAAGTCTGTAGAAAATATCGCTAAAATATCTTCATTACCGTTTAAGTTGTGGACGAAAGCTCGAGTTCGACGTGCAATGAGACATCCTGTATATGACTGAATAAGTGGAATGTGACCCAGCTTTCCTATACAAAAAATGTTTGTTTTAATGAGCTGTATCACTCCTCAAAGTTTGTACACGCACTAACGAATCATACTATATATGAGAATAAAACTTATCTATTGCTTCTCTGCTATGCATTACAAGATCAAAAGCAATTTTTGGTTTTAGTAAAATGTTCTCCAAATACTGGCAGCGGTATACAAATTTTATAACAAAAATTATCTAAATATGTACAGTTTATTTCATCAGAAGTGAATATTCTGTACAACACACAAACATATAAAAGGTGTTTCAGAATTAATTGAAAAAAAATGAAAATTTAGTAAACTTATAAAAAAATAAAATATATATTTTAAACCTTTCAGCTGGCACGTTTAAATTTCTGGACGTGGAGGCAGTGAGGAATTATTTGTGTACAATGAAGACCCACAAACTCGACATGATGTGAAAAGAGAGGGTGCCGAGTTACCGAAATATCGAGTTTTGCGGAATAAGGGATGGATTATTCATTAATTAAAAAAATATATATGAGAATAAAACTGTTTCTATTGCATATCAGCTAAGTACTACAAGATAAAAAGATCTTTTTCGTTTTAGTAAAATATTCTCCAGAGACTGGCAGCGGTATACAAATGTTATTTAAAACAAAAATTATATAATTATGTATAGTTTATTTCATCAGAAGTGAATATTCTGTATAATACACAATCATATAAAAAGTGATTCAGAATTAATTGAAAATTAAATGAAAGTTTAGTAAAATTATAAATATTAAAATAGACATTTTTAACCTTTCAGCGGGCGCGTTTAAATTTTTTGCATGAGCAGAGTCGTGCGGTATTCTTTTTGTGCATGGTATAATGTAGAATCCCGCAAACTTGACCTTATATGGAAATATATGGTGATGAGTTACCGAAATATCGAGTTTGGCGGAATAAGGGATAGAATATTCATTAATTAAAAAATATATATATTTATACTAATAAAAGGAAGTTGTTTGTGTATGTGTCCCCCAAAAAGTTTGTTTCGTCAGCTTTTACACATCCATATATTTGTGATTGTAATGTTCCTCATTTTACACATGCTGCTTCAAAAATGCATAAATTTAAAAAATATATTTCTTATTTCATGCATTACATTTATCTAAAGCATTTTCATAAAATGTATATTTTTTAATTTAAACTATTTTAAACTTTTGGAGACAATACCGGAAATCACTCGAAGGAAATTCCGAATCATTACAAATGTTTTATTGTCTGGAATCAAAAACAAAAAAACTTCGTTCTTTTATCGGATTTTTGAAAAGTATTGAAACTTGAGGGAAATCATTAAAACCTCAATTTTCATGGAGAATGTAAATCAGAGTCCTTTTGATGTGTGAACTTCCGGTTAATAAATAGTTTTATGAAGTATAGAACTTCAAGAAAAGGAATTTCAAACAATACGCATTATAATTATTAGCATTCTTATAAAAAAATATTTTTGGTGATGTTAAAATTGCACTTTCTTCAAGTGGATGGTGGAATTTAAATATTATTTTTCATTATTTATGATACTCGAAGAGTTTCTTCTTCTTATATAATGTATTCTGTATCCTAAATTCAATAAATACCAGTGGATCTGTCCGAGGATTTCGCACTGCCGTCTAATATGTTTTAGCAATATCTAATAATTTTTAGATGCAAGTTTAAACTTCTAAAGAATTATTAAGGAGACAAATAAATATCTGCAAACAACATTAGTCAATACAGATTATCATTTCATTTATTCCATCAAGTATAAAAAATGATCAAAGACAGTAAAAGGCACGCACGAGAAAAAAAATAATAATAGCAGTCGTATTTTAACTACATTAGAGAAGGACGTCATCCTCTTCGTGAAAAACACAAGAAGAAGAAAAATGAATTGAATACATATAAAATACAATTTTATTTAATATAACAAAGCATACATTTTTGGCTACACGTGAAATACTTCAATCGATCGATGGTGTATTTTTCTTCTAAACAATTCAATTTCCAAGTACTAATTTTAATCATAAATATAAAATAAACTCGTGCGAAGATGGCCCAATTGAATTTCAATTATTAATTTTAATCATAAATATAAAATAAATTCGTGCGAAGATGTCCCACTTTATCTTTTTTGTACTGTTTATTTTTAATAATCACTGTTATGCACGATATAATGCAGAATTTTATATTTGTGGCAACAATGATTTGAGAAAAAAACTTTCATTTCATTTATGAAAACAATGCTGATTTCATTTATAATTAACTGGATTTTTGAATCAGAAAACATGTTTTATCGAAATTGTGAGTGTACTATGTAAAAAGACGGTTCATAAACCTTTCGAGCGATACTTCACTCATTGTTGTGCGTTTTGTAAATGTATAGAAAAAGAGATGTTGGAAAAAGAAATAATAAATTTGATTAAAAAAAAAAGACATTAACTAAAAAAAATTAACTAATACTAGATGAAATCCGTCAAAACTTGTAGGAAAAAATTACAGTAACAATATTAGTAAAATAAGCTTCTTTATTACATAAGAAGGGGTGCGTATTAAACAGTCTTTCAAATGTTTTATTTTAAAAGGTTTTTTCCCCCAGTGAATTACAGTACTATTTCCGAAGCAAACTCCAAACAAACAATCCGTAAACACCTGTGTAATGCAAAGCAGTTTGACATTACCGCCATATTCCCCACGGCAAGAACGAAAATTTCCTGAGCCTATGAAGTATCATACAAATAGTATATCACTACGTTCATCTCATATTCAGTCAATAAAAGAACATAGTAAATAAAGCACACATCTCTCTCCTCCCCCCCACCCGGTGATAATGCAACCGAATGAGCTCCTATGCGCATGTGCATTGCATCTCAACAAAGGCACCATCAAAATTCAACGTTAAAAAAAGTTTTAAAATGTTTTTGATTAAAAGTTTTAAAATATCTTCTTTAACCATTGTTCGTTTCAAATCCATATCTTCTGAAACGCATCCATTGTTTTAAGCTAATCAATTTCTATGTAAAGATGAAGAATTTTTTTTTTTACAATAATAAATCAATCTGCAGATAAGGGAGATTTTTAATGTTTTCAAGTGTAACTTATTTGTATGGTTTCTTCGGTTCCTTTACATAATCAGGATGATTATTTCTTTTCCATCATAGTCGGGAATCTTTTCCTTCTTATACAGTTATATATCCAGTGGATCTTTAAAAAAATAATAAAATACAGTTCCTAGAATATTCTGATGCAACATATACATCAACGAATTCAGCATATCAATTTGATGTTAATCATAAACTATAAATAGTTTTTTCCCTTGACAAATTTTAGTTTAGCGCCAAAATGCTCTTTCTTTTGGATAATCTAATCTTATGATTTATCAGGGGGTTTTATTATTTTTCTTTTTCAGTTTTTATGATGGTTAGGAAAATCTATTTTCAATTCGGGCAACTTTCCCAGGGACTATGTTACATTATTAAAGCAAACTGATGATCATGTTGAGATAGAATTGAAAAATATTTCATGCTTGAAAATTATTTAAAAAGTCGTTAATTTAAGCTGCAGTTTTCAAATAAATTTCAATCGAAAGCTATTTTTTTCTAATTAGTGATGTAAGAATTAAAATAGTAAAATGTAGTAAAAAATTGAAATTTGTAGTATTTAGAAGTGATGTAAGCGCGATGAAAGCTAAAGCGATAGGGCCGTTTGTTGTCCCAACCATTATACATTTCTAAAAATTGCCACTGTGTTTTGGCTGGCGTCCAAAAGTAGACTATAATTTTTTGACATCGAAAGAGAAATTCACAGTGGAAGAAATAGGACTTTGCCACTAATAAGGAACTGTTAAATGAACTTATAACAAACCTACCAAAATAATCCTTATAAAATATTAGCCTTACATTATTTATTCTAGCTAAAAATACAATCATTATTTCAAGTTTTTTTCACATACACTATCTTTAATAATTTTAATTTTCCTGAAATTCTTTACTTTTGTGAATTTTTTTTATAAAAAAATGAAATCTTCTAACCTATAATTAAAAAAAAGTAATTGTTAACATGTAAACATGTAATCAAGGTATGCAATCCAGATAAAGCAACCAATAAAGGCTTAAATTCTGACCTTTAAAATTAAAAATTGAAAAATCAGTTAAAATTACGTCATGTTGACACAATTAATTTTTCTTTTTAGTTTTATCAATGTTAAAATGCATTTCAAGCTAAGCATAACGTCATTTTCCCCGGCGCAAACTTTTCGCACGTACTTTGTAAAGGTTACTTTTATGCTTAAAAACCATGTTACAAATACAAATATATTTTGTATTTAATTGTAATGAAAAAAATGGCATCAACAAAGTTATAATGCATAATGATAAAATAAACCTAATGGGCAATATTCCGGTGACGTCACAATAAATATGAATTATTATTCGCTTATAAAACACGCGGATAAATATTTTCACCGAAATTTAACTTGCCAATTAAAAAATTCGGCCTAAAAGTTCTCATCAAGTGATTTTTAATTCGACGTTAAATGTATTTATAATGATGTTTCACTGATTTATTAGTTATTACATTAATTAAAATAAAAATTACGTCTTCGAAACCATGATATTAAAATAGAAAAAGCATTGAAAAAATGTTGTGATTCGTAGTTTCGTACAATCGATAAAATTCAACTGACGTCACAAACATTTATCCAACAGTCGAAAGGGATAATTAAGAGAAATAATATAAATAAATAAATATCCAAGATTATTTTTTATTCTGTTTTCATTAATATATTGTAAATTTTATTGTTTAAAATTACTGATAAATGATACTTTAGTAAATGGGGCTTTTCCTAATTATTATTTTATTATTATTATTTTTTTTTTTTTTGAGATTTAATGGCAACATTCTTCTGTTTATTTATTGGGCGCTACAGTTTGGCGAATAATTTGGGGTACTGTTCGGTTAGCCGGGCGCCAGTGAAGTATATATATATTCATGTATGTCATTCTATAAACATAATCTATTCTAGGCGCTTTAACTGGGGTTAATTTTTGGCGCCTAAATGACGATTTTTACTTTGTATGGTAACCTGGTGTTTTATAATAAAATTGAATATGTGTGTAAATAAATAAAATAAAATTTGTACTTTTATGTTAGCTGGGCGTCAAGGATAACTTTTCAAATCTTCTTTCAATTGGAATAATTTAAATTGCAATATTTTACGTGAGATTTGTTATTCATATTGATACGTTTATGTTTAGATATTTTATTATGATTATATTTTAGCTAAATTTAAGTAAGTTTTTTAAGATTTAATATTACAATGTTAAAATATTACCTAGTTGATATTAGCTAATGTCAAAAGATTGGCGAACCACAGAGTTCAGAAAATAAGTTTATGCCACGCAACAGTGGGAGTGGCCGACTTTATGACGTCATAAGCATCAGTAAAAGTTTAATTGAAAATTACGGCTAATTAATTAAATTTTCGAGCAAACGAATGCAAAAGAATGGTGTAATTTGATGCTGTAGTTTGTTCTCACGGATTGTCGAAATAAAACGCTTAGCGTTTTAAATATATAGATTATTTTTAAATTGCCCATACGTTCTAATTTTCAAATACTTTTTCTCCCCTTGTAACATTTTGCCGCATAGCTGAAAAGTGCTTATAACTTTGGTTTGTCTATCTGCCGTCTGCCGTCTATCTGTTCATTTATTTAACTGGTGTAACGGTACTCGGACTGTTATGTACTTTATATATGATAACGAAGTTTGCCATTTCATGTTAAGTTTTGAAAATGGAGTGTGCAGGATTTGTAGGTCGTTTACAAGGGCACTCAAAAGAATATCGTTACATATATTGGTCAGTAGGGAAAATCGTTTGTAAAGTAGTTTATGGCTGTTACACTATTGCAAACATATTGATACTGATGTACAGCACTGGGGTGCACTGTAGAATTTGACGTCCGATTTTATCGTTAATTTTCAGAGACACACAAAAGTATTCGGTTACAGTTCTGTCCACGAACGGTAATTGCTACAAGTGCGTTTTAAGTTGTGGTATGCGTTTTTTAATTTAATTAATTTTTTAAATATTACTTGGTGTGTTTAAATTTTATAGATCATATACAGGGCTGCATAAAATAATTCGCGTACATTTCCTTTTATTGTGGGAAATTGCTGAAGGGGCATTTTCAGCTGTGTTGTGTTTCCTGAGTGAACTAAATTTTAGCATACTACGTAGTTCATATACAAATATCTAGATCGTATACAGGGCTTCTTTGCACTACTTTGACTATTGAAGGTAGTTGCTGAAATCAGATTTTCAAATATGTTATGCGTTTTCTAAATTGCTTACTTCGATATTATTCTTCAAGTTACTAAATGATGAATTTTTGTTACACTTTTTGGAATGTATTAGAAAGTGTTGCATAATCTATGCTTTGCGCATGATTTTTCTTTATTCTTTCATTTTGTATGTAAAAAAATATTCTACGAAAACTTGTGCATCAATATTTTAATCCAAAAACAATAATAAACAAGAACGAAAAATCATGCATCAAGCATAATTTATGAAACAATTTCCAACACACAAGAAATTTATCAATGGACTTTTTCATGCACGTCACACCCCAAAGCTGGCGGTATGGTGTTCTGTTATTCTAACCACTGTATCGCCAGAATACCAGTATGCGCAACCGGAAATACCGCTGACAGCCTCAACCCAGATTGCGTACATAAAATTTAACCAAAATTTTTCAAATTTAGCGATTGCTCTCGGATACAGAATGACATTTTGAATTTGTAATGCAATATATTAAGCATCTACTACTACAACAATAAATTATTGTTTTATATTTTAACAAATAAACATTATGTAAATACCGCCAGCAAACAAATTTTAGCTTCGACCTCAGGTCACGTGCATGAAGCCCATTATCCTCGTATTCATCGTTTATATATGGCTCGTCCAACTGAAAGTGGCACTACAGTCGGTTTGAGAAATGGTTTAATGGTATTAATATAAATTAGTATACAAAAGAAAGAAGTAATACAGGCGTAACAGATAGGCTAGACAAAGTCACCTTGTAGGTCCTTTTTGATAACCATTTGTGCTTGACCTGGTCGTGAGCTGTTGTCAGTACTGCTTCTTCCACTACGAAAATCGTTACACCATCGGAATACCGATCTGAGTGACATGCACATTTTTAATTCGACAATAGATTTCACTAGCACTCACATTTTCCGCTGTTAAAAATTGCACGACCGCGCGTTGATTCCATTTGGAGGCATCCATGATGCGAACGATACTTTTTAACATGCTCCCAAGCTATCACACACGCATCTGGCGGGATCTGACGATATTGCACGCATTCCCAGCACTCTGATACCTCTATAGGAGCATCCAAAGTCATCTTTTTCTTCAAATGGCAAAGTTATTACAGCAATGCCCCATTTCATTTGGGTGATTCTTATAGTTTATACGTGTTTTAATTTCTAAATTTATTATTTATATAATTGTAATATCTATTTATTTTTTCAAAAATTGTGTTACTTTCTTCAATTAAGTAATTGATGACAATAAAAATGTCGCTTCGCAAATTTGTTAATTTATTTTTATTTATTTTATTTTATTTTATTTTATTTTGCAAATGGGATATTTTTTTCAAAAAAAAAAAGGCTTGATTAGGGAGGAAATTTTGAGCTTAAAAAAGTTAAATATATTTTATAGTGGTAAATTTCAAATTATAAGTTTACTTTTTTGAGTAGAAACTCAGTTGGGGACTTTTTCGGAAAAGAAAAGAAAACAAAACGTACAAAGAAACAAATCACTGATTTGGAGAAAATTTCACAATTTTGGGGGAAATTTACTTTTGATTATCTGGCCAGAATGTGTATTTGGCTTACTTATTTAGGGCATTTCTATGATTAAATAAGTGAAAGTATCTGTTTAAAACAAAGTAGTGATAACCGAATAAAATTCATGTAGGAGAAGCTGGTCCCGAAGGGGTTAAAATAGCCCATTAAATATTTTTGTAATGTATAAACAACCAACGTATTAAAAGTGAAAAGAAATATATTTTTCATAACTTAATAAATTTTATTCTATTTCTAATTTCGTTTAAATTTAAATTTATTTCTCTTTCGTTTCTTCCAAAAGAAACGAAAAAAAAATCTCCCTGAATTGTTTCTTTTATTGAAAGAAGTTTTTATTGCAAGAAAACTGTTTTTACACAGACTATAATGAAAAGAAGTCGCCCGGAATGTTGTTATCGCTGAAATTTTATCGAAAGAGTATTTGGAACATTTGAAGTTTATTCTGAACATTGTTTAACAATTTATTTTCAGATAGATTTTCCAAGAATGCAATTTATTTCCGCAAATATTTAGATTATTTCGAAGGTTTTTAAAAACGTTTTCAATATTAATACAAAATAATAATAATATGTTGAAACGACAGATAGTATTTTAAAGGATATATACATATATACTAAAAGGATAGAAAGATTTGTTGAAATGGAGAAAATGGACTGAAATTTGATCATAAATTAGGAAACGTGTAAATAATATGGATTACCACTTTTTTTCTCATTTATTAAATCCTGTTTTATAAAAATAAAAAATATATTTGTTAAATTGTAAAAAAATCAATAATAAATATCGTAAAGTGCGATAAAAAATAATCTTGCAAAACTAGTTTTGCCTCAGTTTTGTGTAGATTTTTACGTTTTGGAGGACTCATTTGTTTATTTTTATATTACTTATTATGTTATCGTTCGATTATACCTGAAAAACAAACAAAAATTTGTAAAAAGTGTAAAAAATATATAACAATATATATATATATACAGGATGCAAAATGTTATCTATCACCGACCTTTAATTTCTCAACCTTTGGTTGTAGATATATAGTTCCAATTACAAAAGCGTTTAAAATGAGGTATATATTCATATTGTGGCGTTAATTAAAGTAAAAAATCAAGTTTATAAAAATTACGAAATCTAACTTTTATACGGTCCCTATAGTTATATTTAATAAATGCTTGCACATATAGTAACAAATAGAACTCAAAATTTTTGATTTCTGTACGACAAAATTGACACAGTTATTAAATTTCAAAGTTTGAGATTTTTTCACATGATTTTGTCTTTTATTCAGGGATCAGTTAAAAAAAGAACTAGAGTAATTAGAGATCGAAATCAGGGTGCAATGTCTTTTTTACAGCAAAACTACCTTTAGCCGGTATCGCTAAATCGGTGTATCACCAAAGAGGGTTATTTCATCTAAAAATTTGAGCTGATTTTGAGGGGTCGTATACAAAGCGAAGAATGAAATATTGAAATTAAACAGAAAATTAATATCAATTTATTATCATATTAGAAAACGGTCTACAAAAAATGAATACATCAAATACAGCAATCTACTAGAGATACTGCTCAAAGTGTTCTCCATTGGTGGCAATGCACAATTAAATACGTGACAGTAATGAGTCCTGTACACGTTGGGGCATAGCAGGTGTAATTGTGCGACAAGAAAAGATGATGCGTTGCTTCAGATCAACCAGAGAAGTAGGCTCTGTCACATACGCCTGTTCCTTGATGTATCCCCAGAGGTAGAAGTCCATGGGAGTCAAGTACGGTGAACGCGCTGGCCACTCTACCAGACCACCATATCCAATGGTCTGTTGACCAAATTCATTGGCCAGATACGCACGGACGTTTGATGCTTTATGCGGAGGGGCCCATCATGTTGAAACCACACCCGTCTTGCATTTCGGTGAGGCAGCTCTTCATACCAGTCACGTACCGTGTTTTGTAGTACGTGCAGGTAGAGTTCGCCCGTTAGGGTTCCATCGTAGAAGATGGGTCCAACAATATGAGTTCCCCATATACCGCACCACACGTTCGTTGACCAGCGTACCTGGTGTCGTAATGTGCTGGCTATGTGAGGATTTTCCAGAGACCAGTAATGCACATTTTGCACGTTCATAATGCCACTCCGTGTAAACGTTGCCTCATCTGTCCAGAGAATGTCATAAAGGAAAAATGGATTTTTCTCTGTAGTGTTAAGCATGAAATTACAGTAATCAAACCGTCTTTCGTGGTCACCCAAAATAAATGCTGGATGTGTTGGATGGTATGGATGCATGTAATAACTGCCAGACACGCTGACATATGTATCCACGTGCCTCGCTTATTTCCGCCTTGCTCATTTGTGGATTTAAAAGGGCGAATGCCAGCACTTCCTCCGATGTCACTCGAACAATACACCTTGCGCGTCTACTTGTTCTGGGTCGTGGTGCAACAGACCCAGTCTCTTTAAGACGGTGCTATTCATCAGTTATTGTTTCATGCGTTGGATGTGTAGCAAAACGCTCTGAATAAACCCTCGCAGTCGCTCTGGCATTCCTTTGAGATTCACCATAAATAAGTATCATATCCGTATATTGCGTGTACGTATGGCCTGCCATCACAATCTCTGCGCTGACTGGCATGTCCACTGCTAAAGGTTAGTGTTTTATCCCGAACGCGTTGTGCTGCGGCGGCGGTACTATTGTAATTTGCATAATCTTGATTTTCATGCTCGTTATATTTCGGTTTGTCGTTTGCATTCCGCTGCCATTTTTCGAGTTTTTAATCAGTATATTTTATTTTACTGATGTCGATTCTATTGTTCGTTTTTGAAAACCGCGCCTAGCACTCTGGGACGATTCTACAATCGAAAGGGGTGTTACGCTTATATGAGTATTTTCCGAAGTTCTTGTTTGTGTTCTCTTTTCCTCGAAACTTCATAATTTTAAATATCTACAATAGTTTACTACAAAACCCCAATAAATTCATCAAAATAGCCTGGATTAGAGCACATGTAGGCACTACTGGTAAAGAGCGAGCAGATATTCTCGCAAAAAATTGCAATTACCGAAGACCATTATGATGACATCTCTGTCTTACCATTTCCAGAATCCATTCTAAAGAGTTATTTTAAAAACAAAATTATTACAGATTGGCAAAATGATTGGACCAACTCAACGAAAGGAAGATAAAGTATAAAATTCTTAATAAGGTAGATGTTAAATTTTTATGTGTTCAGAAATCAGCAGCATATTATCTTAGCGGCCATGGAAGCTTCCCAAGCTTTTTATATAAAATTGGTAGAAGAACCACGGATAGATGTCCTTGTGACAAAACCCCTGTAACTCCTATACACTACATCTTCGGTAAGTGCCCTCTTATGGAATACCATTTTAACTTCAATAAAAATAAAACATTAAAGACACCCCTAAACGTGTGCTATTAGACGCTTCCAATTACGAAAATTTAGATAAAAACTATAATATCCTAAATAAAAACTTTTCATATATCAAAGAATTATTATAACCTATATAAAATTCTAGATCTATAGATTTTAAAAACTATGTATTAAAAGACTTAATAGACTAGTGCATAATACAATTGAAAAAATTTCAGTACAATATTATTATTGTAAATATCTGTAAATATTTATCTTTAGTATTATGTAATCTTATCAGTATACTCATATAGAACTTATATACATGTAATAACTTTGGGCTGTAGCTCGTATGAATTTTTTTTTCCTTTTTTTTAACTTTCTGGGGACTCCAGGTCCTTGGACACTGGGGTTCCTGGTAGATATAGGTTTTCCTCTCATGGACTCATAGGTCCTATGCCAAGAGGTTGGCTGTCCACGAGTGGGAGGTTTCTGTTTCTGTTTCTGTAGGCAGCCACTAAGATTGGCACTCAGCCAAACGCAGCTAAACAAACTCGACTCGACCCTATTTTGATGAAATCAAAACAGACTAGACGCGTTCGCAAGAGAGTGGAAGGTTTTATTTTCCGATAACAAACAATACCTACTTTCAGTGTTGAATTCAAACACTTTTCTCCGGCGGGGGGACATTATAGAGTTCAGAGGAGAAATTGCTTTTTTTTTTACCATTGAAAACACAAAACCTCACATTTTCGGAGAGGGACATTTCATTGCTCCGGAGGAAAGGGGGGGGGGATGTGCCTCCCGGGCCATCCCCTGAATTCAACACTGCCTAATTTAAATTTTGAATGTTGTTTGACCCCTAAAAGTTATCTTAAAGTTTTAGATGAAAAAAACCTCTTTGGTGATACCCAGTTTTAGCGATACAGGTTAAAGGCGGTTTTGCCTGCTATGCTCCAACGTGTCCAGGACTCAGTACTGTCACACCTTCAAATGTGCATTGCCACCAATGGAGAACACTTCGAGCAGTATATCTAGTAGATTCCGGTAGTTGACGTATACATTTTTTATAGTAGACCGTTTTCTAATATGATAATAAATTGATATTTATTTTTCTGATTAATTTCAATATTTCCTTCCTTCGCTTTGTATACGACCCGTCAATGTCAGCTCAAATTTTTAGATGAAATAACCCTCTTTGGTGATACACCGATTTAGCGATACCGGCTAAAGGTGGTTTTGTCGTAAAAAGGACATTGCACTCTGATTTCGATCTCGAATTACTCCAATTCATTTTTTAACTGATCCCTGAATAAAAGACAAAATCATGTGAAAAAATCTCAAAATTTGTAACTTAATAACTGTGTCAATTTTTGTCGTACAGAAGTCAAACTTTTTGTGTTGTATTTGTTATTATATGTGCAAACTTTTACTAAATATAACTATAGGGACAGGTGGACCATATAAAAATTTAGATTTCGTAATTTCTGTAAAATTGATTTTTTAGTTTAATTAACGCTACATCATGAATTCCTCATTTTAAATGCTTTTGTAATTGGAACTATATGTGTACAACCAACGGTTGAGAAATCAAAGGTCGGCGATATATAATATTTTGTACCCTGTATCTATACATATGTATATATTATAACTATAACAAATGTTGGTTGTTTGTCATGTAAATTTGAGTGTAGAAAAAATAAGCAGTATAAAGAAGATATGACAACTCAAAAATATCGTACCCGGTTTTCAAAATCGTGGCAAAACTGGTTTGAAAGGATCCTATTTTGTCATTCAGTATTAAGAGATTAGTTATTATTTTGTACAATTTAACATTTTTCTTTATTTCTTTAAAACTTAAATAAATGAAAACAAAAATAAATAATAGTCTAATTAAAGGCTTTCTATTCCAGGATCAAATATCAGACAATTTTCATCAATTCAAACTTTTCTAGCCCCCTAATAGATTTAAATTATAATTTATAAGTATTTCAATGGACTAAAAATACTTTGAAAGCAATTATTATCTACTATTACTTCTTAAAAATAACTGAAATGGAAAACTGTATACATCAGACATAGTTTATGAGGCACTTTCGAAACTTAGAACAATCATCACGAGGTCCAACCTGGGCTTCCAAGGTTGCAGAACATTCAACCCGATGCACAGAATACAAGCGAAAATCATTTTTTTAAATCATTATGGAAACCTCTAATGCTTATAAGTAATTTTTTTTTAAGTTTCAGCAGCAAAATTCACCCGAAATTATTGAATAATAAATACGTGAATTTTCACATTGCTAATTGAGCATTTCACCAACAGAGTGAAAAATGTCCAAGCCGGGAATCGAACCCAGATTCTTGGAATAACACTGCAATGCTCTACAATTGAACTACGAAGACGATATCCAGCCTGGCATTCTCACTCACATAAGTTGGTAAGACTGCTCATGACGATATTTTCATTTGTGCTGGGGTTGCAGCCTTACCGACATATGTGAGTACATACGCAGGCAATCATACTCAGTTTCTTACATTGCAAGGAGAACTATACAAAAAATATCACTGATGTCTTTAATATCGTGATAATTCTAACTTACGGCTTGTCCAATAAGCATATTTCATTTATATTTTTGCCTTGACGGAAATGTCTTGCGATATTATCAAACCTAATAAAAGTATTAACGTTAGTTCAAATTGTGTAGGTCTTTGAGTCTTGATTTCTGAAAAATTCCAAAAATAAGTTTGAGTCCAAAATCACTAAATCAGTTACAAAATTTGGGTTCACCAAATTCAGGGTAGCTAAAGAGTTTTACCACTGGTAAATACATTTCACTCCTTATTCATGAATGTCTGTGAGTGTTTGTATAGTTATTTTACTGCTATAATAATGCACGTGAGGGGAAGATATTTTTAACATGTTTTTCTATTTGAAGTGTGTAAAACAAGGCAATTAACAAACTGCACGTTTCGAGATTTTCAATACTGACATTTTCTACAAAAATCTACAGCCTAAATCAGCATTATTATTCCTTTCTTTAAAACGCATGATTTCTTTAGACAGTACTTTCAGTTAATTATGCACAATATTTTTGTCTGACAGATTTTATTTTATTAGACTTACTGAATCTTATTAATAAAAATTCATTGCTTTTATTTAAATATTATCTTTGATTATGGTGTAATTTATTAAATTATAAATAAATATTGTACTTTAAAAAAAGATGACAGGATGGAAAAAAATAATTTTGCATGAAAATCAGAAAAAAAATCAGAAATATCATATGCTTTAAAGCCAAGCCCTTCATTTATAAAGTTTCGTTTACTTTATAATCACATAATACTAAAAACATTTAAAGCAATTACTATTCATAGAATTTTATAAACCGAATGAACTGTTTAATTTGGTTAAAATAAATTAGTGCTGAAAATTTACTTTAAAATTTTCTTACTTTGTATTTTTGTATATTATTTTAAATAGAGTAGTTTAAATTTTTAGAAGATATTCCAGTTCCCCCCAGAAAACTTCAAAAATTTTAATTAGTTAAAAAAATAATTTTACTTAAGTGAAATATTTTTTATACCACATAATTATATTTGGACATTTATTTTTCAGTATATGAAAACATTTTGCCGATTAAATTTCTTGACTTTTTTTAGTTTCTGAGATAAAAAATATGAAAACTTAATTAAATTTATTTAAGATTTAAATTAAAAAACACTGTATTTAAGTCTATTACTTAAATCACTTAATGTAATTTAACGTGTACATGATTTAATTAAGTAATTAATTATGACTTCAATTATTTTATTTTACTTATTTAAATGGAAAAAGAAGGGGTTTATGAAATTAACAAAAAAAATTATGTCTGTTTTTCGAAAATGCTAATTTTAGTATAAAATGCCGTTTTAACATTAACATATCTCAATTAAATGTAAAGACCAAAATTACACAATTCAAAATATATTTAAGGTATCTGACTACGTTTAAAAAGTGGTTTTCGACCAAAATTGTCAAAACGATTTTATTATATTTTATTAAAGCCCAACCTTTTATCTTTCCAAAACTGATTTTATTTTTATTGTACGATAAATAGAAGTCCAGAGTTGTAGTGGTTTTTAAACTTCTCAACAACTGTCACTCAAACCGGAAGTACTGTTTAAAGGACCGGAAGTACTATTTAAAAGTACTAATTGGGAGGGGAGAAGCAAAACTATAGCCTTCTAGAAATAAACAAAGGCTCAGTACTTAAAAAATGTGTATAGCTCATAAAAAAAGTGAAGTTTAGATGCATATTACTGTGTAAATTCTTGTAGTAAAACATAAATCTAAACTTTAAATGCATTTTTTTGGAAAATTTAATTTTTGGCGAAAATTCCGTACGCAAAACATGATTTCTCAAAACGTTATAAGAATATCACTATGAAATTTAGATTGCAGGTTGTTTACACTATTGTGAAGGCAATGAACTAAAGATTTAATTTTAGAATAAATATTTTATGTTTTATGAATGTTTTCGTGGAAAGACATCGATGATTTTTATGAAAGTCAGCATGCAAAAAGGTGCGATATGCTATAAATTTTAGAAAATTTAAAATATCTCTTAGATTTTAGTTCATTGCTTTCACCAATGTCATAAGTATGAAGTTTAAAAAGAAAATTAAGATACATACAATATATTTTTCTGTAGAGTGTTTTGCATATTGGGCCATATTTCGCTAAATTTTACCAAAATTTACCAAAATTTTATCAAAGAATGAAATATTTTTTGCTTTCTTTCACAGTTTCTAGTCATAACCTTAATAAAAATAAGTTCAAAAAATAATTAAATAGCGTTTTTGAAAAATATTTCTCCGTACGTAGTCAGGCACCTTAAAACAAAATCTATATATTTAAAACGCTAAGCGATTTCTTTCGACAATCCGTGAGACCAAACTACTGCATCAAATTACATCATTCTTTTTTTAAATGAAAGATATTTGGACACAGATTTGTTATCGTGCATTCGTTTGTTCGAAAATTTAATTAATTAACCGTAATTTTCAATTAGACTTTTACTTCTGCTAATGACGTCATAATCGGATAACGCCTACTGTTCCGAAGCACAGAGTTTATTTTTTAAACTCTGTGGTTGAATAAAAGAGAAATAATAAATATTAAAAGCACGCGGTTTTAAGGCCGAATTTGTTAATTTGCAAGTTAAATTTCGGTAAAAATACTTATCCGCGTGTTTTATAAGCGAATAAAAATTCATTTTTATTGTGACGTCACGGGAATATTGTCCATTGGGTTTATTTTATCATTATTCATTATAACTTTGTTGATGCCATTTTTTCATTACAATTAAATACAAAATATATTTATATTTGTGTGCATGGTGTTTAAGCATTAATGTAAGGTATATGAAGTACGTGTGAAAAGTTTGTGCCTGTGAAAATGACGTTATGCTTAGCTGAAAGTGCGTTTTAACATTGATAAAACTAAAGAGAAAAATGTATATGATTGTGGTAACATGACAGAATTTTACTGATTTTTGCATTCATAATTATAAAGATTAGAATTGGAGCAGTCATTGATTTCTTCATCTTGATTGCATACCTTGATTACATGTTACCAATTGCTTTTTTTAATTATAGGATAGAAGATTTCCTTTTTTAATTGAAAAAAAATCACAAAAGTAAAGGGTTTCAGGAAATTTAAAGTTATTAAAAATAGTGTTATGGTAGAAAAAAATCTTGAAATAATGATTGTATTTTTCGCTAGAATAAACTATGTAAGACTAATATTTCATAGGAATTATTTTGGTAGATTTATTATAAGTTCATTTAACAGTTCCTAATTAGCGCAAAGTCCTATTTCTTTCACTGTGAATTTCTCTTTCGATGTCAAAAAATGTTTTTCCACTTTTGGACGCCAGCCAAAATACAGTAGCAATTTTTAGAAATGTACAACAGTTGTGACAACAAAGCCGCTATCACTTTAGCTTTCATCGCGCTTACATCACTTCGAAATACTACAAATTTCTATTTTTTACTACATTTTACCATTTCAATTCTTACATCATCAATTAGAAAAAAAAATTAGCTTTCGATTGAAATTTATTTGAAAACTGCCGATTAATTTAACGGCTTTTTAAATCATTTTCAAGCATGAAAAGTTTTTCAATTCTATCTTATCAATGACCACCAGTTTACTTCAATAATGTAAAATAGCCCCTGGGAAAGTTGCCACAATTGAAAATACATTTCCCTAACCATCATAATAAGTGAATAATAAAAAAAAAAAAAAAAAAAAAAAAAAAAGTGATAAATCATAAGATCAGATTATCCATAAGATATAACATTTTGGCGCTAAACAAAAATCTGTCAAGAAATTTTTTTTTTTTTAGTTTATGTTGAACATAAAATTGATATGTTGAATTCGTTGATGAATATGTTCCATCAGATATCAGGATATGCTAGGAATTGCATTTTTTTATTTTTTTACATTTGGCAACTGTATAAGAGGAAAAATATCCCCGACTGTGACGGAAAAGGGATAATCATCCTGATTATGTCAAGGAACAGAAGAAACCATACAAATAAATTACACTTGAAAACATTAAAAATCTCCCTCATCTGCAGATAGATTTATTAATCTTTGTATAAAAATTGATTAGCTTAAAACAATGGATGCGTTTTAGAAGATATGGATTTGAAACGAACAATGATTAAAGAGGACATTTTAAAACTTTTAATTTAATCATTTTAAAACTTTTTTAACGTCGAATTTCGACGGTGCTTTGGGGCAGATGCAATGCACATGCGCATAGGAGCTCATTCGGTTGCATTAGTTCCACCAGTGGCTGAAAGGTTGTGCTCTCGAAGCTGGTAGACGGGAGGTGCTGGGTTCGATCCCAATCGCGCCCGTCGGCCTAATCGTTCGGAGTTTTCGTGGTTTTCTTCGAGCCGTGGATTTGTCCATGCGTAAATACGGATTAGGTTCCCTTAGAAAGACCCCCACGAAGGGCACTCCCCCCGTTCCTATATCCCTAGTGTAGATAATTGGCCGTCAAAAATCAACCCAACCCATCCCATATGGTTGCATTATCACAGGGGGGAGATGTGTGCTTTATTTACTATGTTCTGTTATTTACTGAATATGATATGAACGTAGGAATATACTATTTGTATATACTTCATAGGTCCATGAATTTTTTTTCTTGCCGTGGGGAATATGGTGGTAATGTTAAACTGATTTGCATTACACAGTTATTTTCGGATTGTTTGTTTGGAGTTTGCATCGGAAATAGTACTGTATTTGACTGGGGAAAAATTGTAATATAATCATAAATAATAAAGAAGCTTATTTTACTGATATTGTTATAGTATTTTTTTTTTTTGCGTCAAGTTTTGACGGGTTCCATCTAGTTTACTCTTTTAATTTTTTTTTAACTATAACTATTATTATAGAAAATGTTTGTATAGAAAAATATAAGTTTACAATTGTTGTACTATGTATTGTTTTAAACAAATAAATCACTTAATATAGGTAATAGGGCTACATTACCAGGGAGAGTCAGAAAATAAGTCCCAGAACATTCTAATTCCCGCATTCGAAGGATAGCACATACTCTGTCAACGCAGCATAGCGTCCCCACCCTATGAATGGGCCTACGCGCTGACACAAAAATAGCGGCTGCCGTAGGCCGATATTTTTCAGCTTTTGTACGATCTCTTGAATTTAGATACCAATATTTTTTAAAGTATACGTCACATTCTTTTTCCGAGATTAAAAAAGCATTGAATATTTTAGAAATATACTGGTATGAAAATTGAAGGGATTGTACAAAAACTGAAAAAAAAATTCGGCTAAGACAGCAGTCATTTTTGTGTCAGCAGCATAGGCCTATTATGAAGGGGGCGGTGATCGCGTCATCAATTACTAAGTAATGCGACATAATATCATTGTTCGCATGGTAAAGAGCTAACACTTGTAATTGTGCCCTAACGTTGTATAATATGATAGAAATTCCCGCCGATAATGAACTTCGTTCTGTAATACACTTTGTGAATGTAAAGAATAAGTGACCAACAGAAATCCACCAACAAATCTGAGACAAATAAACTGAAAATCTGTGAGTTATACGGTGATAAAGTTATGAGGAATCGAATCATTAGAAGATGGGTTTGACGGTTGACTTCAGTTAGAAAGAACCTTCACTATAAAACAAAAAATCCCTGACGGCTCGGCTTACAGGCACAGGTAGATTTCGAAGATGCAGACCGTGGGGCGCCTGTTTGTTGGGGTTTGCGGAAGAAATGACCTTTTTGCCATGATGCGGCATTTGGAAACGCCCACTTCAAAACCTAATTTGTTTGCAGGAAGAGCCGGCAGGGATTTTTTTGTTTTAAATTTATTTAAATTTTTTTGAAATTTTTGCTATAATGGTTGGTCCTATAAAAAACTTCTCGATATAAAAGTTTTAGATAATATTAAGAGGATTTATAATAAATTCAAGCGGATTTGATATCTTCTGAATGGACGAAGTTATGAATTTTTTTCTTCTAACCCCCTCCCCCCTGTCCCCCCCCCCTTGGGGCCAATTTTAATGATATCAAAAATCTGTCATACATGAATTTTCAGCCCTTTTCCTAGAAGTAATAATAACTTTAAACGGATTCGATACGTATCATAATTAAGAAATTATGGGTTTTTTTCTGTTTTCACAAAAAGCCCCCCCCCCCATGTAACCCCCTCCCCCACCTTGGTTCGATTGTGCCCATTAAGGAACTTGACCGAGATTTTATCCCCCTTAATTTTATGTATCAGTTTGGAAGAGATTTGTGCAGAATTATGGGAGTTATCGTGTCCATAAAAAAGTGACATAGATATATAAAGTTTTGAACTGGGCGTGGTTTTGGGTTCTGGGAGTCATAATCGGCGGATATTATGAAAATTTTTTCCAAAATTCCAACTTAGGTGAGAATGTAATAGGTAGTATTTCTGACGAAATCTACCTAAAAGCAAACAGCCATCTTTTGTAAATGTTGATCTAGCACATCCTTACTCAATCTGCGGCCGAGGACTGCGTGTGGCCCTGCGATCTTTTACGTGCGCCCCGAGACACATAATAATTAATCCAAAATTTATAATGTTCATTGAGATGTGCACAAATGGTGTTTAAGACCTTCACTGTTCATTTATATTTTTTCATGGGAAAGCAAAATAATCCTGTTATTTCTAATTAATTTAAAATTATGTAAAGCATCTTATGTCGTTTGCTTAATCAAACGTTGTTTTTACATGTAGTCCAATTTGTGCTACAGTGGTGTGGTACATTTCTTAATCTTCAACACCAATTAAACTAGTCGTTGGGGGCCACCGTAATACTTACCCATCATGGATATGCATAATGTAAAATATTAAAATAAAAATGTGTAAACTACTTATAAAATGCATTGCAATTCAAATAAAATCGTGGCTTGATGACGTCACAAACTTTAAAGGCTCGATTACTGAATTGCTTGAAAGAGGTTTTTCCTTATAACTCCAAAAATAATAATCCTATTAACTAGCGGTTTATTGCATCTGATTAAGCGTCAAATTTCCAATTAAAATATATCTTTGAAGTGAAATTTGGATGAAATACAGGGTCATGAAAAATCGAAGAGTGTGGAAAATAGGATTCCAAATATCTCGGCAACTAATTATCCGATCGACTTCATGCTTTATTCAAAATTTATGTTTTTTTATTGTCTTTTATATGCATTTCTTAAAATAAACAATTTCGAAAATTTTTATATACCTTTCATCAGAACGAATATTTCGAGAGTCCGAAAAAAATTGTTCCGGTTAATCGAGGTTATTGAAATGAAATAGGCTTCTTCCCATTATTACATACTAAGTACATACCAAATTGCAAGTCTCTATCTCAAATTTTTCGGGAGATAGAGCGTTTACAGACACACAGACACACACACAGACACACAGACGGACGGCAAATTTTTTTTTCTAAAAATATGTTTTTCGGAATCTCCAGTGTCTGAAACGTGTAAATCCGTCAAAAAAAATTTTTCGATTTTCAAAACGATTACAAGACTTACCCTATACTACGTATGATGGGTAAGTAAAAATTATTCGAAATTAATTAAATTTGGACTATGTATTTCTACATTTAAAAAAAAGTAATAAAAAGTTTTTGCACCGAGCAAAATGCTGATTTACTGAAGAAAATCTTCTTTTTTTTTTCTTCTGTAGAATTTGAAATTCTACTTTGTGATGATAATATTACGTTTCATACTTATTATATAGCTAATACTGTTTATTGGGATTGAAAGTTTGTCGCGAGAAAAAAATGGCACCACAAAAATTTTGCACTACTATTTCCAAACAAAATTCTTTGCGGCATTTATAATCTTGCGGTAACATTTGCAATAGAAATCTACAACGAAGTATATTGTTTGAAAATATAGGTGTTAAAATTTTGGTAACATTTCTTCCACGACAAACGTTGAACCCTACCGATAATATTAAATTTCTTACAAAAAAGGATGAGTATGCTAATCTAGGAGGTCTAATGAATCAGCATACTGACATTTACCTTTTCTTCTGGAAAAAAAAAGTGAACAGCCCCCCCCCCCCCCACACACACACAGACACTAACACTGCAAAAAATTTTCGTAGAAGACAGTTACTGGTACCAAACGGTTGGAAATAAAGTCTACTTTTAAATGATGTATATACAATTAGCTTAGAGGGCAATTTACACATCAAAAGCAGCCCAAACTGTGTTTTTTTTTCAATGGCAACACCCAATTTGGATACGATAATACGAATCTTCGGTTAAAACTATGACTAGATATCAAATTTTAAGTCATTTGGAGATAAGTTTTTGAATTATAAACATTCAAATGTTAGAGTTTCTAATGTTAAATTACATTTTCATATTTATATTAATATCTTCTGAAATTGTAATAATAATGTGCTAAGTTTTTGTTTGATTATAATACTAAAAAAAACAAAATATAAATACGTTGAATTTGTAATTTTTATGATTTTATAACATGAATTATGAATTATGAAATTAATATTCGAAAAAATTACGAATTGCGACCTACAATGTTTTTTGATGGAAATATATGTATTTATTATGCTCTGCTTTGTGCAAATTCTAAAATTAAATTTTTTCTTCCTATTATTTTTCAAATTATGCTTAAAAAAGGGCAAGATGCTGGCTTAAGGGGCGTTTATGATGTGCAGAAAAGCATAATTTGAAAAAAAAATATATTTTACTCCTTTTTTTGTTGATTAGAATAATATATATATTTTTTACTTTTCTGTGTCTGGTTTTAATTTTTTTTTATTAAAATTACTTAAATCGAATTTGCATGAGATATAATTTTAAGTCAGTTATGTAAATTAGTTTCGCTTTTATGTTTAAATTAACAAAGCTCACTTTTTATGAAGTTTTTAAAAATTAACAGCCCTAACTTAGAAAAAAAATCTTATTCATTATTTTTGTTATCTTTAATTGAATTTCTAGCTTCTTCTCGAGTATAATAAACCTAATATATTTTTTCTGCGGTACATATGTTTGAAGTAAAATTTCTTATAAATGCATATGTATTGTGTATTTACTGAAAAAGTTTTAAAAATATGCCATTTGCAATCGAGTTAAGATTTATATTCAGACTGAAAATCAATTTGTCTGGGTTTTTTTCTACATCGTTTCCTTATACTGCTTCATACAATTTTTTATTCTAAATTTTGTATTCGTCGACATTCTTCACATATAAATTTAGAAAAGATCGAGTAAAATAAATTCAAAATCTGAGAAAAAACACTATAAAAACACTTATAAAATTCCAATCACATTCACATATTCGAAAACTATTTTAATCACAGATAACCGTATTTTTATTTAATCGGATAATTCAACTCTTGTAAACATTAGAAAAAGAATATTGAATATGATTTTACCGGATATAGCAATAGCCGAAACATATTAAGTGAGTAAAATAGTCATATTGGCAAGAAATAATGCATTAATAGAAGTGACTTAGTCATTCTGAAGCATTTCAACAATCTAGTATTGAACATCAATTTCGACACAGCCCCTAAAATATGTTCATTTTAAAATAATTAATTACTCTGAAACTAATCGCTGGAATTTCATGAAATTTGGTATCTAGGCATAGATTGAAATGAAAATTAAAAATATCTTGACAAAGGTGGGACCTGCTATTTAAAAAAGCAAGTTTGCGTTTGTTTTGACATGTAGATGGCGCCCTAAGAAAATTTTATACATATCATTTAAAAGTAGACTTTATTTTCAATCGTTTGGTACTAGTAACTTTCTTCTACAATAATTTGCTGCAGAGTTAGTAGGGGGTTTTCATTTGAAGAAATTCTTGGGTGGCCAGCGTTTTGGTGATGATGATAAGCTTAAAAATCCATCATGGCTAACCTCACAGATGAGGTTCTGCGTCAAAGCGTCGCACATAACTCGTCACACATAATTCATAACGGAACAATTCATCCTGGCGTAACTCTTCGTGGCGTTAGATATTCACAGCGTCAGTTCATCATGGAGTCAATTAATTGTGCGTCACTTTGTCGTGGCTTCAATTCATCGTGGCGAAAAGGTTTTGAAAGACATTCCTAGATTCCTACCACTAAAGAATATAATTATGTAATCTGCTTTATGAATGTTAAGAATATGTGACCAACTGAAATCCCACAGACAAATCAGATACAAATAACTTCTAAATCTGTGCCTCAAATCTGTGTGGTGTACTGTGATAAAGTTATGTGTGACCAAATTTTTAGAAGTTGGGTTTGATTGTTGAATTCATGCGGAAAGAACCGTCACGATGACGCAATTAGCGGAGAGCGATTTTTTATGAATGATAAACTGATTTGCCTTTTGCAGTTTTTACCAAACTATGGTACGCGTGCCTTCTGTGACTGGTATATAAATGAATATGTTATTCTGAATGAAGTAGAATGAAATAAGTTTACATAATTCTGGACATCATCCCTCTCAGTAAATGACAAAACAAAACATTTAACAAAAATTTTAGAGAAGATATTTTATTTTACTGTGATCTACTTAAATAGCGGAATATTATGTGCAAATATAATCTTGTACAATTTTATTGGTGAGAAGTAAATAGTAAAAGTACATCCTCAATTGATGAGTGATATAAATGCATAGTGTGAATGGCATAGCAGATTTCACTGAGTGTTTTCCAGAAAATTTAAAAACAGCTTTTTTAATGAGAGATTTTTTTCTATCTTACTGATGATACTCTGTCAGCGTCACTGAAAACAAAGAAAAGAAACTTATTCTAGAATTATGTGATGGAATAGTTGAAAACATTTATAAATGGATGGATTAAAGTAGTTTTTTGCTGCTGAGCTGCTGAAATGCCACTGATTTCTCTGAAAAATTTTGCTAGTGTCTAGAGAAAGAATTCATTTTAACGGAAAATTAAAACCAAGATGGCTATTGAATTAGACATAGCTAAAATTAACAAATGTTGAGTAGGGCATTAGGGAGTGTACTTGGTTAAACAGGCAAGTGATTCATGTGAGTGAAACAAGTCCCATTAGTACATGAAAAATATGAAACATATAAGTTAGCCAATTACGCATATAAATTATTACCAATAAGTCATAAATTATTGTAGTTTTCCACTCCAAATTGTTTTACTTATTATTAATATACAATCATGATGCTATTCCATGTATCAATGGCTAAAAATATAATTTAAGTACCATCTTATTAATAAAATGATGTTGATTTAAGTATTATAATTCAGAGACCTGTTTAGTAAGTCGAGGACACTGGTTATGCATGCTTTTTGGGGTCCTCATAGAGAATGTTATAAACACATTAATTCTTTTATTAAGCCTATTTTATAACTTTGGGGCTCTTTTGAGATCGGGAGTCCTGGGCACGTTCACCGAAAGCTTTACTATAAATTAGAACTTGTTAACGCTTCCTCCGGTACCCGGTGGTATGCCAAATCATAAACTTAGTGGTACACCAGTCGAATAGTTTGAGAGCCCCTGTTCTAGTTAACCAACATACTGACTTTCGTATATTCATTTACTTGAAGAAATTCTTGGGTTGCCCGAATTTTGATGAGGATGGCAACAATAAAGATTCCTTTATGGATCACCACACAGGCATCAACATTCTTTGTTGCTGGCATCCAAGTGTTGAATACTGTATATTTGACCACATCTGAATCTTGTTCTTTTGACAAATTCGGTGAGCTTATTTTGGAATAATCCTCGTATAATAAAATATTTTCATGCATTTTAAAACTAATATTCATACAAAATATTATAAATTTTAAAATGTCACCAGAAAAATGTGCAAGTTGAATTTTATTTATCAAAATAAAAACGTTAGCTGTAGTGCTATTCAGAATGTTTAAATTAAAAACTGTACCAATTTATAACATTGGCCTAATATTTAAATGAAAATTGAGAAATACACACACACATATGATTCATTTCAACGGGTTTCACAATTTGGTAGTTAAATCAACAACTTTCACATATATATAGAAAGTCCATTCAAGGCCTTATTTCAATTTAAGAGCTATGATTCGAAGGTTTTCTGAGATTGAAAGATATATTAACAATTTTCACACAGATTTCGAAAATTTATTCAAAGCCTGATTTCCATTTAGTGCATACATATGAAAATAAATTCTAAATGATTCTGTTTAAGTTGAACGAACAAAATTCTTTGATTGAAGATTTATAAATTGTAAATTAAATTTATTATTACTGAATAAAGTTTTAAAAACTTTCAAAAAGTTACATTCACCGATGATGTTGAATTTCATAGTGGATATTTTAATAGACTCATTAATTGAAAATATAACTGTGAAAAAAGAAAAGGTAAAGTTACATGTATTCAATACTTTACATGTAAAAAATTAGATATGGTAGAATGTAGATATTTATCAAGTTCAAATGTATATTTAAATTCATATTTTTTAAAATAAAATTAATAATTCACATTGATAAAAAATATCATATACAGTAGTATCTCGTTACAACGAATGTCACTTTAACGAATTTTTCATTTTAACGAATATTTTTTGGATTGTTAAAAAAATTCTTTGCTTTCATGCTATAAAAATATTCACTTTAACGAATTTCATATTAACGGATTTTTTAAATTAATGAATTTATTAAAGGCTTAAAAAGAATAGCCAGTCCATTTTTACGAAATGTTGTGTCGGCAAGAAGAAAAATATCTGTATTGAAAAACTAGCATTTGGAAGCAAACTTGCGTTGGAAACTCAATAAAGGAGAGTCAGACGACAGCTTATCCATAATTGTGTTGGACGATCAAAAGGGGCTCTATACTGAAACTCTTAAAAAGTATTTATCCCAACAAAATAATGTTCCGAAAACATTTTGTATAATTAGTTTTGAAAAATGCATTGTCAACTTCAGTGCCGAAAAAAAAACTTCTGATTTTTTTGTAAACAAATAAAGTTAGATTAACAGCAGATGTTAGTGAGGTTTTTCTTTTCGTCACGTATGTAAGATAAATTATAATTCCTTTATAATAGTTACAATTAAAATTTTGAAACTGAATTAACCTAATAATAATCTATTTTCTAGCTAGTAAGTTCACAAAAGTAATATAATGTATATTTGTTATTTACTGAGATGTTTCCATGCATGCATGTAAATTTAATATATGTGTAGTAATAATATATTTTTTTTTATTAAATGTGCAAACAAATTTACTTAAAAAAACCGATATATTGGAATTTCACATTAACGAATTTTTTAGTATAACGAATTGAATCGGTGGTCTCCAGAAATTGGTTATAACGATATTTTACTGTATATCAATCTATGTTCTAAAAAGTTTATAAATTTAATTAAAACAGTTACCAACGCTGAATTCTAAAGAAATAATTAAATACATTGAATAATTATAAATAAAAAAAAAAAGACTTCAATTACTTGATTTTGTATTAAATTCAAAAATTTGCCAGGGACTTTTGGCCCACACTGTATTAGTGTACAAATCCCTCCACCGTAAAAATATAGTTCTTAAAATGAAGCGAATGTACCGCAGAAATTTTGGGTGAATTTAAACACTCTACAATTTTTTTTTTTTAAGTTATAAAAGTTTTTAAGGATTAAAACATTGTTGTTTTGTTTTCCTAACAACAATATTAGAAACAAAATCGTATAAAGAGGAGGAAAATCGCCGTTTAGCAACTTTCTCGCCAAACAGATAGAGCTACGTCACTTGATGAAAATCGTTGAAAATTAAATAGTTTAAAGATGTTTATTTATTTATTTATTTATTTTTATTTTTATTGAATTTCTAAAAAAAGCACTTAACCAATTCGGATGATATTTTAATGGACCAATTCGAGAGTATCCTCTTTCAATTAAAAAAAAATATCACTTAAATCGTTCGCATAGTTTCGGAGTAATTGGTGAACATACATTAAAAAGTCCTTCCGGCCTGTACCGGGAGGAAAAGGTAGCTTTCCTATATCTTCGTTTTAAAATTTTAGCTAATGTTACACGAAAACAGCAAGTTAAAATGCAAAGAAACGTTTACAAAACATTCGTTAATACTGAATTTGAATAAGAAATTCGCCAAATTATTGAGCAATAGCCAAATTGGCTTCATTTATGAAGACTTATTTTGGTCGCCAAATTTGGCGATATTTCGCCAAATGTCGCCAATTTTGGCAAGAATTTGGCGCTAACGGATATGAATATATAGTTTTATGCGTATGATTGGGAAAATTATTACAACAATGAAAGAAAATAATTTGAGAGTAATCGCGTTAATGTGCTGTTTTGTTTCAAAATGTCAGCCACCCTAGAATTTCAAACTGCTCTATCTCAGCCATTTTTTAAGATAGAGGTAAACCAAAAAATGCTCTGGAATACTTGTATCAAGGCCTAACACGTAATTAAAAAATAAATTTGAATTTTTAACTTTTTTGTATATTTATTTTAGTTTTAAATTTTGAAATGGCCGCCATCTTGAAACAAAATTGCGGACCAAGCTGGCCAACGAACTCGGTCGAGACATTAATGACCTTAATACACACAAATAGTTTCATCAAAATCGATTTATAAATACGGGCGTTATCGTATGACATAGGTCAGATATATATATATATATATATATATATATATATATATGGAGATATATATATATATATATATATATATATATATATGGAGATATATATATATATATATATATATATATATATATATAAATCAACATTTGAACGGATGGTGGTTTTGGGGTCTGGGGGTCATGATCGTTGAAAATATATCAAAATTTTCCGGAATTGCTTTCCTCCGAACGGCTGCAATAGGTAGCTTTATACTTTTTTGTATTGAAAGCTACCTAAAAATATATACACGCGTCGAATTGAGACTGTCCTCCCTTTTTTGAAGTCGGTTAAAAAATTATATCCACATGTTCCAGTCGTCCAGGAATTGCAGTACTAAACATGAAATAAAGGTTTAATTTTTTTTTTTTTTTTATGTTGCTAACTATGGATGTATTTTACAAAATACATATTTTCTCTGATTCTGAAAAAAAAATAATTAAACGTTATAAAATTATAATATAATTAATAATGCTCGTACTTTAAAATTACTGTCCATAAAAAAAAATATTACTTTTTCTTAAATTTAACCGGAAGAAATATCTTAACGAAAACCAATATATTCTTATTAGGACAGAAGAAATTGTTGAATGAAGATCCTAAATTATACATTTGTGATTAAGAAAATAGATAATTTCAGAAGATCCTCAGAATCGTCATTCAAGTTATAGATTTTCTCAGATTGGGAGTTAAATTAACAACTCAGCTTTTATATAGATATCGATATATTCTATTCAAAGCATGATTTCCATTTAGAACGTAGGATAAAATAAATTGCGAAATTCTGAAGGCACCAACCAATTTAATAAAACTATTTAACTAACTTGATGAACAATTAAATTATTATACAGTAGTTTTTTTAATGTAGTGATGTAAATTAAAATACTATTATCAATGAATAAAGCTTTAAAATCTATCGAAAGTTTATGCTCAACAATGACAATGTTGATTAATTGATAGATTATTCACATGAAAATAGTTGTTAAATAAAATATATTTCATGAAATATACTTACACGTATATCTTTTAGTACTTTTATTGAATATTTTTCATACACATATTGGATATATCAAATAATGATTTTATTTGTGATGTTCAAATAAATATTCAAAGTCATTCTTTATAAAGAACTTTTGAGGGAAAAAATTCCCATTGATTTCGGATTCTAAAACATTAAAAACGTATTATTATTATTTAAAATTTTTTATACCAATAACTGCAAATAGCTTATTTTTTTTCAATTTTTCAAGATGAAATTGTCCTGTTAAAAAAAATGGAAATATTCTACATACCTGCCATCTTATAGAAAGGTTAGAATAGACAGTAGATCTGTAATACATAAGCCTTAAAAAGTAGGTCTCAAAAAGATATATACCAGGTGATTTAAAATAGCGATTACGGCCATTAAACCGTCGATGTTAGACATTGGAGTTGCAAAATACTGGTTTATTACCAGGTTTATTTCCAATAGATCTGGTTTATTCCTAAAAGACCTGATTTATACCCAAAAAACCAAGTTTATTCCCAAAAACCACGGTTTATTCCCTTGTTTAAACATGGTTTTTTCTAGTCTTTGCAACTCTAATAGACACACACTTCCAATTACAAATAGTATAAAAATCAAGTAGAACTGTTAGATATGGAGCTGTTTTTGCAACGGGATACATACAAATTAAAAAGTGAAATTATTTTTTAATACGGTGTCTGTGGTTCTGTAGCGGGTTAACTGTAACCCTGAACTGTTTAGCCATAAACTTTAACTCCATGTTAAACATGATCTATGTTAACTGCAATTTTAACTTTTATTTTATTGTATCACGTTTTTCATACAACTCAACTCAATATGTAATGAGTGATCTTTTTAACTGTAACCGCAACGGAACAGGCAGTCTGTTATTGCCGCTTGCTGAGTGTTGTTGACTATCTGGTCGCGTCAGTTCGATCTCATCTCTTACTTGTTTTTCTTGAATAATAATATGTTTGTTAAAGTTAAACTCGTGTGTTTCTAATTGATTCTTCGCTCTTCAAACACATCGTCTGTGCCTTTTCACAAGACGACATGATGACTCTGCAAATATGAGTGGCTAGCAAACCAAGCCGCTATAGTAGTGACCCTAATTTAGCAGTTGAACACGCCAAACCAAGATCCGATGCCATCTGTACGAGGAGGTTTTGATTATTCAGGATTGTTGCTTCAATCATTTTGAAAGATGTTTTTATATCCATTTGCAGCAATATTTCTTAAAAATAAAAAAAACACGCGGTGTGCGGAGCCGTATGCGCGATTAAATGTGTTTGAGCTTCCATGTGGTCGGTAAGTCCATTTTTTCCTAATATTTTGTCTCCATATTTTATATCGGTAATTTTTTTACGCCAATCACGTTTATTGATATGTTAAATTTTCTCGCTCTGTCACGGGTGCTATAATTCGGCTCATTTTCACCAATCCTAGCGTAGTGCAAGAATATTTTTTTTGTTATAATATACTGTATATAATATACTGTATATAATTTTGTGTATTTATTGCTGGCGCTAGTCAGGTTTCTCATGTAGGCGTGAAACCCCCACCATTTTGGAAGACAAATCCTTCATTATGTTTTTTTCGCTTGGAAGCCCAATTTGCTTTGGCCCAAATAAAATGCGAGATGACCAAATTTAATCACTTGGTAGCGGCAGTTGACGCCGATATTCTCATGTCGGTCAGCGACATTATTACGAATCCTCCGGGCGATAAACCATATGAGGCTCTGAAGAAACGATTAATCGATTCACACTCAGAAATTGAAGAATCGCGAATTCGCACGTTATTGCAGGGTGTGCAGATCGGTGACTTATGCCCGTCTCAGTTACTTGCTCAAATGAGAACCCTGGCTGGTAATACGGTGGGAGAGGCGTTATTGAAATCTCTTTGGCTTTCACGTCTGCCCAAAACTACGCGCAGCATTGTTGGCGCATTGAACGACGAATTGCCAAAACTTGCTTCTGTTGTCGATAAAATCCACGACTTGGGAGTATTTCCTCAAATAAAGGCTACAGCTAATGTTCCACCCACTCCAACCACCCATGCATCGTCACTCGAATTGCAAATTGCACAGTCAACTCAGCAAGTTAGTGATTTAACCACGAAAATTAATCAGCGAAGTCGCTTAAGAGAGCATCGTCCCCGCGAAGGTAATTTCCGGCGCAGTCGTTCTAGGGGGCGCTATAAAGAGCCTGCAAATAATCTTTGCTTCTATCATACGAATTTTGGCTCCAAGGACAGAAAATGCACATCTCAATGTTCTTTTCGCACGGAAAACTAGACCGGCGATTGCACCATGGCCATATTCGCGACCGCCAGGTTAATCGCATTCTTTTGGCCGACCCTACATCAAAATTCAATTTTTCAATCGATACCGGGGCCGATATTTCTGTTTTGCGAGCAAGTTGCTTTAAAAAAAGCACTGTGGATGAGGGTTTAGTCCTTTATTCAGCAAATGGCACAAAAATACAAACATTTGGCACAAAACGTTTGACCCTCGACTTAAATTTACGAAGACATTTCACCTGGTCTTTTGTAATTGCAAAAGTAAACCAACCTATTATTGGCATTGATTTTCTAAAAAAAATTAATTTACTTGTTGACGCGAAGAACAACCGTATAATCGACGCAGAAACTTTATTGTCGTCTCAGGGAAAAGTTGCTCCAATTCTACCTGGGATCAGTACCCTAAGTGTATTTGTCGGTCCTACCAAATTTGACAAAATTTTATCGGAATATCCCGAATTAACTAACACTTCGTGCGTTTGCAAGGAAAATAAAACTCAACCCATCTATCACTATATAGTAACCAAAGGCCCTCCTGTTTTTTCTAGACCGCTTCGTCTATCGCCAGAGCTCTTAAAAGCAGCCCGTCAAGAATTTGAATTCCTCATGGCACAGAGCATTGTTAGGCCTTCAAAAAGCCCATGGGCGAGTCCGTTCTATATGGTTCGTAAGGCCAATGGTAGCTGGCGGCCGTGTGGAGACTACCGCCGTTTAAACGCTTCCACTATACCTGATAGATACCCATTCCCCACATCTAGGATTGTACGCAGCTGTTTCATGGGAAACAATTTTTTACAACCCTAGATTTGGCTCGCGCCTACCACCAAATTCCAGTAAATCCCGGGGATATCCCAAAAACCGCAGTAACTACCCCTTTTGGCTTTTTCGAATTTGTATTTACTCCTTTCGGCTTAAGAAATGCAGGACAGTTTTTTCAACGTTATATCCATGAAGTCTTAAAAGGATTATATTTTTGCATCCCATATTTGGATGATATTCTCATTGCATCAGAAAATGAAGAAAAACATGAATGCCATCTTCGGCAAGTCCTTGATCGCCTGCAGCAGCATGGGTTAAAATTAAATCCTGCAAAATGCATTTTGGGAAAAACTTCTGTCTCTTTTCTAGGTTGTCTTATAACACCTTCTGGTGTACAACCGCTCCCCCAGAAAACTCAAGCTGTCGCCGATTTCCCAAAACCCCAAACAATTGTTGACTTGAGACGATTTTTAGCAATGGTAAATTTTTACCGACGTTTCATTCCTCACGCTGCCCACACTCAAGCCCCTTTACATGAGAAACTCAAAGATTAAAAAAAGAATAACAAACGTCCGGTACCGTGGGACACTGTTTTGACACAGGCTTTCGAGGCCTGTAAATAAGAACTCATAAATAAATTGTGCAACTCTCGCGTATCACTCTCCGCATCAACAGCTAAACTTAAGTGCTGATGCTTCGGATACTGCTATCGGAGCTGTATTAAATGTTGTAAATGACGACAAGTTACAACCTCTTGCCTTTTTTTCAAGTAAACTAAACCCAACCGAGCAAATTTACAGCACCTATAACAGAGAGCTCCTTGCAAGTTATTCGGCTGTTAAACATTTTAGACATACATTACAAGGAAGGGATTTTATAATACATACCGACCATCGTTCATTAACTTATGCTTTTTCAAAAATGTCAGATTCCAGTTCTCAGACACCTAGATTTTATTTCGCAGTTCAGTACAGACATTCGGCATGTTCCTGGTTCTGAAAATATTGTGGCTGACACCTTATCTCGCATAAATCAAATAGTTTTGTCCAATGTTGATTTGTCATCCATGGCTGAAGAACAGGCAAATGACAAGGAATTAACTGACTTATTTTCAAATCCTGACACATCTGTCCGTTTCCAAAAACTGCATATTTCCCCAGAAATAATGCTCTATTGTGATGTTAGTACTGGCGAGATACGACCATACGTACCAGAAAAGTACCGCCGCATTGTCTTTAACAGCCTACACAATTTATCCCATCCTGGCATCCGAGCTTCTCAGAGACTGATCCAACACAAATTTGTGTGGCATGGGATTGCAAAAGACATCTTCAATTGGGCGCGATCATGCATGAGTTGTCAGAAATCCAAAATCCAACGGTATACTCATAGCAAAAATTTCCTGTCTTATCAGACAGATTCGAGCATGTCCATGTTGACATCGTGGGACAGTTACCTCCTTCAGAAGGATATACTTATCTGGTCACATTTGTAGACGGTTTTTCTCGTTGGCCAGAGGCGATTCCAGTGCAGGACATTACTGCTGACACCATTGCCAGAACTTTTGTAAACCATTGGATTGCAAGGTTTGGTGTCCCCAAATTTGTGACTACAGACCAAGGGCGACAATTCGAGTCCTTTCTGTTTTCTTCTTTACGGAACATTTTAGGCATCCACCGCATCAGGACTTCTCCATACCACCCAGCCAGTAATGGCCTTGTAGAACGGTTTCACCGTACACTGAAGCAAACCCTGAGTTGCCGCAACCATGCAAGATGGACAGAGTCCTTACCCATTGTTCTTCTAGGCAGTCGCACCTCTTACAAAGAAGATCTTAAGGGTACTTGTGCTGAGATGCTGTATGGCACAACACTATCCTTACGTGCTGACTTTTTGCAGTCTTCCAACCCCTCAGAACTGTCTCGTGTTGATCCTGAAACTTTCCTCCAGCATTTGTGTGACACCATGCATCAGTTAACTCCAGTGCCAACATCAGCACATGCCAAGAGTACTCCTTTTGTGCATCCTTCACTGGAGACATGCACCCATGTTTTGGTGCGCAATGACACTGTCAAAGCACCACTAACACAACCATACAATGGACCCTTTCGAGTGACAAAACGCACAGCTAAACATTTTACTGTTCTCATAAAGGGAAAAGACGCAGTGATTGGTATTGACCGTCTCAAACCTGCATTTCTTATGCAAGAGGATTTAACTCCTGCATCTCCAGTAGTAATTAGTCATAACAACCCGCCAGCTCAGACTGTCAGTCAAGATGAACCTGTGGCGGTGGCACCATCTCTGCCTCCCAAAACAACTACCCGTTCTGGTAGAACTGTGCGATTTAACCCTCGCTACTTGTGAAGTTGTCAGTACCTTGAGTACTTGGGGGGGGGGAATACTGTAGCGGGTTAACTGTAACCCTGAACTGTTTAGCCATAAACTTTAACCCCATGTTAAACATGATCTATGTTAACTGCAATTTTAACTTTTATTTTATTGTATCACGTTTTTCATACAACTCAACTCAATATGTAATGAGTGATCTTTTTTAGCTGTAACCGCAACGGAACAGGCAGTCTGTTATTGCCGCTTGCTGAGTGTTGTTGACTATCTGGTCGCGTCAGTTCGATCTCATCTCTTACTTGTTTTTCTTGAATAATAATATGTTTGTTAAAGTTAAACTCGTGTGTTTCTAATTGATTCTTCGCCCTTCACACACATCGTCTGTTCCTTTTCACAAGACGACATGATGACTCTGCAAATATGAGTGGCTTGCAAACCAAGCCGCCATAGTTCTATAAGCTATTTTTAGAATCATTTTCTCCATGTTACGACAAGTACAACAGTACAAATTCCTTCATGTCTACGGTCACTCACGGAATTATGATACATAGAATTTTATGAAATTTTACAAGTTTCAAACATTACGAAATCGTTTGTTTTCAATGTCAAAATACTACCATATTTCAAAAGTACTAAAATATCGTAACTCAGTGAAATTTGGTCGTAGAAAACTGACATTTTAACTCTTTTACTTGTCAGAGCATAAAAAAATGTTTCTATGTATAACGTATAGGATTCCATCCCCATGTAATGATACAATTTTCGTGATTTAATTTAAAAGCTGTCTAAAAGCTGTACTTAATTTGTATAATTTTTGTAATTTGTATGCTGAAAATGTCGTTTCAACTTATCGTGTAAAGTAGCGTTTAAATGGATCGACTAAACAATTTTTTTCTTTTAGAAATTAAACATTATTTATTTTGTTTAGCCATAAACCTTGAAGTTAGAGGGAAAAAAAAGAAAAGCAAGGAAACATTTTCAAACGATTAACAAATTTTGTTCAATTTCACTAAAAATAGGTTCATCCTCCCCCCCCCCCCTCCCTCCACCCTGAAAAACTTGATTTTGTTTAATTCAGATAAATTTGACAAACTGTGTACTATACGGCGTAGGAGGATGGAAGGATAGCATACCTATATCCAAATAACAATGTCTCCATCCATTTTAATAATTATTGTATAATAAAAATATTTTTATAATAAAAACTATAAATAATACTAGGGGATAAAGTCAGATATTTTTTGTTATTTTGTTCTTTTTATGAAAAAAAATCTTGAAGTTGATGTACTCTTCAGGCTGATCAACGGTAACCCCCCCCCCCCTCTCCCGCAAAAAAACGGAAAAATATCCCACTTTTAACATACTATAGAGGAGATTTTGAAATAAAATGACGAAAAAAGCATGTAAGTACAATAATTAGCAATAACTAGATCAAATGATATCACACTCTTTATCTTTGACTGCATATCGTTCCCTAAAAATACTGAAAACTTTTAATCTATTTATCATTATTTATTATATCTATTTATAATTATTTATTACTATTTTTTAACATTTTTATCAGTATGTATTCTTTAAATTCGCTTGATAATTATTTTTATATATATAATGAGAGAAAAACTTTGAAAATATGATTCTCATTGTAAAAAGTTTCAAAAAATACTTTTATGGCTTAAAAAAATATCAATTTTTTTGGAAATCCTGCATTCTAAAAACGACATTTTCAAAATTGAGCAAAAAATACTCAAATCAGAATATGTCGGATAGTCAAAATGGCTCGAATCAAAATTACTCAAGTTTGAAACATGTATATTCTCATATCTGAAAGCATGTACACACTCAATAATAAAACATTATGTGTTAAGTATAAGTATGTCCATGTTTCAAAAATGAGTATAAACTGACTCCTATGTCCTATGTGCTCTTTGAGTATTTCTTTGTTTCAAAAATGAGTTTGAACTGATTCGAGTCATTTTTGAGTATGTCCATGTTTCAAAAATGAGTATGAACTTACATTTATGTGCTCAATTTTGAGTATGTCCATGTTTCAATATTCTGAGAATTTCTGGTATTTCAGAATTGAAAGCATTGGTCGTCATATCTGAAACAAAAAGTTTCATAACAAAATGAAAACATCGATTTACTCAAATTTGAAAGTGTGATTTTTCTCAGTGTGAAAACTAATCATTACTTTTTTTTTTTCATTCTAAATGAAAAAAGTTTGGAACATATGCTATTTTTCAGAATATATATTAATTTTTATAAATTATTTAAAATTATTTATTTTTATTTGTGTAAGTTAAAAATTAAAAGTTTAAAAGCATTTTTGTCCAAAATTAAAAAGTAAACACATAAATGTGCTTTTCAAGAAAAAAAAAAGAGTATAATATTTGTAAATAAAACAAAATAAATTTTGTGTCCCGAACTACCTTAAAAGAGTATGTAATTGCGTCTGCAATTTTGTATGAAGAACATTTTAACACGAAATGCAAATAGTCGAGCCCGTTTATAGCGAGCCCGCATTTAGCGAAGAAAATGGAGTCTTTTGATTTGTATAATGTTAATAATGTATTGAAATATACTCTTTTAGCGAGCAAATGTTTGTACTTTGCTCGGATTTAACGAGGGAAATAATTATGGAAGCATGAAATAAGTACAGAAATAATAATTTAAGAAAAGAAAAACATACTCTTTTTCTAGCATTTCCCGTCTTGTTGTAAATAAAACATAAGCATTCTTTAAAGTTTTCCAACAACAGATGCAATCATCAGAGACATGCATAGATTCTTTGAAGGGAGGTGGTGTTAACTGAATACCATTCCTATTGTCCTTTTCCTGGAAGGGTACGGGAGAGAGAGAATGAAAGAATCCAACTCACAAAGAATGGAATTCGAAATCCCTTGGTGCTTTACAGTGGTTAAAGATAGCGGACACAGGGGAGGGGGGGGGGGAGTTAGAGACGTTGTCAAGTGCCGTCGTTCATGGCGACTCCTTCCTTCAATGGCTTGATCCACTCGAAATCAACTACAATTACCGGTTTCACAACTACGTGTAAGAAAAAAATATTTTCGGCTTGTGCCTTTTCTTCAGAGCGTGTTTTTTATTCTGCTGCTTAAAATGTCGAAAAGAAAAGTTCTATCCGTAAGAGAAAAAGTGGAAATTATAAAACTCTTGGATAAAGGTGAAAAAAATTTTACAATATGTAAGCAGTATGGACTTTCTTCTTCAACTGTGTCAACTCTTTTAAAAAACAAGGAGTCCTTAATGAAAGCATATGAAGCGAATGTGACCGATTCCAAACGGTTGAAGAAATGTGAAAAAGAGGACTTGGATGAAGCGCTGTTAAAATGGTTTGTTCAGCAACGGAATTCTTGTTTACCGATAACTGGGCCCATCATTAAAATCCAAGCGGAAAAATTTGCAGCTCAGCTAGATTACCCGGAGTTTTCTTGCTCTAATGGATGGCTACATCGTTTCAAGCAACGTCATAACATCTGTGCAGGAAAAATCATCGGCGAAGCCTCCAGTGTGAACGACAAGGATGTGAAAGACTGGTTAGATTGCACATGGGAAGATGTACGTGAAAATTATGCTGACGATAACATCTACAATGCTGATGAGGCCGGCGTCTTTTACAATCTAACTCCTTATCAAACGATGAAGTTTAAAGGTGAAAAATGTGTGGGCGGTAAGTTGCTAAAAAATCGCTTAACTGTGTTGATGTGTTGCAACATGTGAGGCAAAGACAAGAAAAAACTTTTTATCGTCGGTAAATCTGCAAATCCAAGATGCTTTAAAGGGGTAAAAAGTCTCCCAGTGACTTACAAATCGAACAAAAAGGCATGGATGACTTCTGAATTATTTTTATCTTATTTGAACGAGTGGGATAAGGTGCTTCAAAAACAGAAAGGAAAGATTGCACTCATCATTGATAATTGTTCTGCTCACCTGCAAGTCAGCAATTTAAAAAAACATAAAACTTGTCTTCTTACTGCCTAACACAACCTCAGTGTTACAGCGTCTCGATCAAGGAGTTATTCGGAGCTTCAAATGCTATTATAGAAAGCAATTGATTCTCATGATGTTAGAGAGAAATGAAAAAGATCAGGATCTTAAAATTTCTGTTCTTGACGCTATACACCTGATGACAGATGCTTGGGGAAGTGTGACTCAATCTTGTATCCAAAATTGTTACAGGAAAGCTGGATGGATTGACAGAAATGAAGGTGACTTCGAAGATGAAGATGACTTGCCACTCTCAGTCTGGTTGCAACAAAATAACATTGAGAAGTTTAACGATGTTTCAAACATCGATGACTACAATAACGTTGATGACGGTGTCTTAACGTCGGGCTTACTCTCCACTGAGGATATCGTCGTGGAAGTGGTAAAACCCCAAGAGCAGGAAGATGCAAGTGATAGTGACTCGGAAGAAGAAACTGTCCTTAAAACGCCGACACGTGATTGTGCTGAAGAATCATTACAAAATCTAGAACAGTTTTTTGAAGCAATGAAAAATACTGATGATGCAACATTTAATGCATTAAGTGTTTTAAGACGAAAATTGAAAGAAACAAAATTTTGTAAACTCAAACAATCAACTTTGGAGGAATATTTTTCCAATTCTGAATAAAGATTACCGAGCAGTAACTCACGTAAGTTGTTTTTTATGTATATACTATTAGTTATTAACTAGGATTCGGATTTAGCGAGCGACCGGAATTAACGAACATTTTTCTGTGTCCCGAGCTCCTCGTTAAATGCGGGTAGTACATATAAAATATTGGCACAAAGCACAAATTCAATAACTTTTTGGACGCATCATAAAACTAATGAAATCGCAAGGCGTTGCTGAAGACTTAATCTTCTTCCACCATGCAAATAGGACGTGTTACTACTAAGGAAGTAAGAGTAAGAGTTCTGCGTTTCATAGCATATTAACTGCCCACCCGGATATAGCATATTAACTGCCCACTAATGTTGCGGGCTCTACTTCATTTGGCAGCGTCCACCCTTGAATTTGTATGATTTTACATTTTTAAATACAAAATTATTCTAACAAGCTTGGAATGATGCACCCCACTACCTTCGGTGGCGTACAATGGACCTGCTACGCACTATCCCATCTGTTTTGATTATATATTTTGAAACGAAAGACCGACGTTGCGTACCCCGGGATCGTAATAATTACTTTAAATATACCTAAAATCAGTGCAGAATTAATTTATATATTTAAGCGAAAACATTTCCAAGCGAACCTAATATTGTGGTTTCCACTGCTTTTCTAAGAAGTATTGATACAGTCATTAACAAAAGTTTATGAATACGCGATGTTTATGACAACATCTAAGACCACTGGGTATTCACAATGACCATTCAAATGCCTTGCCTAAACGACTAGATATTGTCATCAGATTTACATTTGTTCCTACCCGTAAGCAAAACTGCCTTTATTTTCTTACAAGAACTCCTAGGCAAACTCACAGCTTTTCGAAGTATGATATGGTCGTCTCGAGACGCTATTGCTCTTGTTTGACAACATAATTCCTTTTCAGTATATATCCCATCTAAAACTAAATATAAGCAAGACTGCTATACTAAATGGCTTAATGAACCATGTGGATTGGATATTTCTCGCAAGGGAACGACCAGGTAGACCAAGAGCAACAAAGTCTCGAGACGATCATATCATACGGCGAATACTTGTGCATTCGCCTAGGATTTCCTGTAAGAAAATAAAGGCAGCTTTCTTTGCATCAGGAAGAAATGTATGTCTGAGATGTATCTAGATGTTTAAGTATGTCTAGTATCTAGATGTTTAAGCAAGGAATTTGGAATGTCGTCGTGAATAACAAGTGTTCTTAAATTTTTTTATAAACATCGAGTAGTCTTAAAACTTTTGTTAATGACTGTATATGATGACGCATGTAAAAAAAACGACACATATATATATCGAATGTCTACCATACATATTAAAAATCTATAGTTTAGACTTCCGATATATTAGTATTTAGCTGCCATCCCCAGTCATGTATGAAAGATAGATGACCATCATATGATGACTATTAATTGAATATACTTATGACCAATATTGTTATTCGGTCATATTGAGGGCGGCGATAAATGTTACTTACACAATCATTATGGTCATTCGTTAGTATTCCCTTATCAAACACTTATGGCCAAAAGTAACCATAAATGAAAATATATATATATATCTTTACTTCTTGTGAAGACTGGAAATTTAGTATTTTTAAGATGTGTTTAAATTTCTTTTTAATGTACTGGGAATTATTTTGTTTCTAGGTATTCGAGTTTATTGGTTATTTAACCATACTTACCATTTTATGTTCTGAATCTCCATGTGCAATAAGTATTAGATCACGTATTTATATATTTATTTCTTTTCGTCTTGATAAATAAATAATACTTATTCGTATTTAATCTATGATCTTTCATAATGTCATTTTCTAACTTAATAATTCTTCGAACTACCTATTTTTACAGACATTATTTTATATTTTCAACATATAGATAGGCATTGTACATTTTTCGAAAGTCTTAAAAATTCCATTAAAATCCATTTTCAAATTAATCAGATCAGATGCGGAAAAACTTAATTATCAACAGACATCAAGGATATATAAAATTAATTTCAAAGATAACGAAGGAAAAGATAATTCATATATAGGCATGACAAAAAGAAAATTTCAAGGCAGAATGAAAGCACACAGAAGATATATAAACTTAAGTAAATCAACCACTGCAATAGCCAGATTAAGCAATAAATCCCCAATTACAATAGATTTCAATAATGTTGAAAAATTAGCCAATTTTAATAATTTTAACTACGCATTACAGACAGAAGCAATAGAAATATGTACATCAAATTCAGAAACTTGCAATGATATGGTTCACGCCAAAATTGATACGAGATGGCGCCAGATGTTGTTGGAAAAGACAAAATGGAAGTTTCAAACAAATCGATTAACAGAGCAGAAAACCATAACATTTAGGATGCCTGGGATAACAGGTGAAAATATTTTACTTTTGTGAAACTTTTAACATATGACTGGTTTTATGTGATTTTAGAGATGTTTTTAAGACTTTCGAAATATGTACAATGACTATATTTATGTTGAAAAAATAAAATAATGTCTGTAAAAATAGGTAGTTCGGAGAATTATTAACTTAAAAATTCATTAGCATAAAACTCAATTTTGGGCTTCATTCTTGAAAAAAGCATTTTAAAATAACCAAATGTTTCACTTTCCGTAAAATAGCGCTTTTTAAATTTTTACTAATTAATTTCATTGCGAACTAAAATAATGATAAATCCGATTCCACAATGCTCTCTGCTGCTTGGAAAAACCTCTTCAGTACTTCCATATAATTTATTTTGTATTAATTAATTTTAGTCTGTTTTTTTATATATATTTATATATTTTGGTTACTTATTTAATTCTTAATTTTCATGTGTTTCCATGTTTTTTAATGTATTTGTGTGCTTTATTTATTTTTATTTATTTATTTATTTATTTATTTATTTATTTATTTATTTATTATTATTATTATTATTATTATTATTATTTTATATATTTATTTATTTATTCTATTTCATTTTTTTATTTTTTATTTATTTATTTATTCTTTCACTTGCTTATTCTCCTTCTATTTTGTATTCTCTATTGTTTTGTTTTTACTCTTCTGTGATTGACTGTTGTCTTCTGTTCTCCTATTGGCTGTTGTTTTCTACTTTCCTATTGGCTGTTGCATCAGCTTGTTTCCTCTCCCTTACCTCTCATTTCAGTCTTGCTGCTGCTTTCATAGTAGACGCACGTCTTTTTGCGCCTGACGAAGAAAGACTCAGATCTTTCGAAAGGCCTAGCGCATTTTTAAGTTTTTATGGTGTTTTAAGAAGTTATTTTAGTTCTTACTTATTTTATTTAATTTCATTGAGTTTGGTTTTAAGAGGTTTATAATATTTTGAGTTTGTTAGTTGAATGTTTTAACATTCTTAAGCGTTTTCTATTCTACATTTGTATATGTTAAAAATTTTTATAGGACTTTTCCACTTTGATAAAGGAATTTTTTAGTAAGAAGTGAAAGAAGAAAAAGCAGACTGAACAATTTTACGTCATTTAAGTTAAATTGGATAAATTGCAGATTTCGCCAATACAAAAGAAAGCTGCTGGCAGCACAATTGCCGCCTTTCGTGTGTAATTGTACGGGAAATGCTGCTTAGATTTGTGAATTTTAGCTTAATTTTATGTTAGTTTTCAAAATTTTCCGTCATTTGACGGAAAATAGACAAATCCAAACTTGCAATGTTCGATCATCATTAACGGTAAAATTTATACATATTGACAGTTTCTTTTTAAAAGTGTAATATAAGAATTTTGACATATTTAGACAACCTCTATATTTTTGAAGAAAAGTCCCTATACACCCAATAAACAATTTTTGTATTATATTTACAGAAATAATAAAAATCAAAGTGAGAATGTTATTATAAGATCTTACATTTTTTATTAATGTAATAAAATTATTATTTTTTTAATATTTCAGATTATGAATTAGTTCAAATAAAATATAAATATATCATGTTTTGTAAGAATGTAAAATTTGTTCATATGAGGATAAAGTGCTTACTGGAGTACTTCTTTAGTTCTGAAATATTTATTCTTTACTCCATGAATATTCAAAGGTATAATCTTCCATTTATTTCTTTGATTTGTTTACTCTCGTGTGTTAATTAATGCTTTATTTTTTTAATTTTAAGAATTTGTACTTTGAGTTATTTATTTTGTAGATTTAACTTAAAAGTAAACATTAAAATTTTTTTGTTAATTTTAAGTGCTCAAATATTCATTTTTAGCGAATGAGGAAAAGAAAAATATTATCTTAAGAATTTGTTGTCTTTGACTTTCAATAATCGAATAGGATAAAATATAAATATATTTTAAAACGACAAATGGAACTTTTTGCATTCATGTAAATATACTTTTTTTTAAATGAAAAACTGTTGTTAAATAGAAGTTATTTTTAAATTATCATGCCAGCTTTTTATGAAAATATTGTTGTTTTTTCTCTTAAGGTCAGGACTTTATAAAATATGAAAATTCTGGTAGCCAAGACTAAATTCTAGTCGTCAGCAAAAATCCCCCCCCCCCTTTATTAATTTTCAAAAAGTACAAAAGAGTTTTATGAATTAATCATAGTTTAGAATTATTAGTTAAATAATTTAGAATAGTACATAATTTAAAAAGATAATAAAACTAAGTTTTCTAAGGAAAATTCTCAAAAATATATATCTCTGAAAAAAAAGGAAATATTGTAAACACTGAATAACGTCATATTAGGGAAATGTTAATTGCCGAATGCTTCAAATGTTTGAATCGTTAAGGGCTACAAAATCTACAGCTGATGAGAGAGCATCATAAAATAGTGAAGTCGGAAAATAATTTTTTGCCTATTTAGCCTATCAGATATAGATAGTCAAATATAATTCAGTCAAATATTTCTCATTTTATTATTTTAAAAGTTGCATTTGATGAACTCTCTTAGTTTTGCCAAATTAAGAATAAAAGCTTAATTTTTGTTGTTGTTGCTGTTTTAATATAATTATAAGTTTATTTCTGAATATTTTGCAACTTTGCAGGATCTATAATGCAGAAACTATAATATTTTCTTACAAGAAATTTAATAAAACAATGTGATGTTCGCAATAAAACTCGAGAGTTATTATGTAATATGCATTGCTGAAAAGAAAAGTAAAGAAAAATATTTTCCCGCACTGGGATTACATAATCAGAATCAGCAGCCAGCTGAGGTAAAATTTGATCAAATGATCTATGATAAGAATTTAAAAATAAATAAAAACAAACAAAAAATACCCTACCCTTCTGAATGACAATCAAATTTTTTATTTCCATTTACTGCAGATAATAATAATCTAAGCAATGTAATTATAAAATATTCTTGAGTAACAACCCAGTACCAGACACTTGTCTCCAAGACAGGGTGACGCCGAACTATTGTCCAACATGCGTGGTGCACACAGGCGCTAGGCGCGCCAAGCATTGTAAGCAGGGTAGAAACATTTAGAATATTCTTATTATTTTATTTAATTAATTATTCTTGAAATATTAATAAAGTTTTATACATTTACTAGAAATGAATTATTTATAATCACTTATATGTTATTATTCTTTAAAATGTATGTGATAGGTTAATCAGTTTTTATTCTGAACACAAAAATATGATTTGAAACTTACAAAAAAGGGTAAGCATTTTAAACACTTTCCAACATAGTTGAAAAGTGTTTATGACTTCGGTTTGTCTGGCCGTCTGCCGTCTGTCCGTCTGTCCGTGCTCTAACTCGCATAAATATACTCGAATTACCCTGACATTTTTGTATGCTATTGTCGTTTGTATGTTATTGTCGCATGCTCCCTATTTCAACTGAAGTGTGTAGCATTTATAGTTTTTTACATGGACAGTCAAAAGTATTCAGTTACTTTTTAGTGAATTGGAAATAATCGTTTCAAGTGCATTTTGATGATGCTACGTCATTTAAAACATGATGAAATTGATATATAATTATGAAGCGCATTAAAACATGCTTTTTGTAGAATATGGGGTGCAAATCATTAATTATTCATTTACAATGTCAAACAAAAGAATTCTGTTACAGATTTTTCTATGGGGAAAAATCGTTTGCTGTGTAATTTAGTGATGTTTCACTATTTGAAACATAATAAAAGTTATATGCATTACTGTGGTTCACTATAACTTGCTCCCTTGAAAGTGTGGTGTGCATTGCGTTTATTTTCAAGGAGATAAAAAAGATATCGGTTACAGTACATGTGCGATATTTACAGTCTATGTGTTATAAGTGTGTTTTCCACTTTGGTTTGCGTTTTTAAGTTTAACTAATTTTTTCATAGTACATGTGTGTTTATAAACTCGGTTGCTGATATACAGGGCAACACACAAGGGAATCCGTAAGCATTATAAATTATGCGAGAGAATTGCTTAAGTGTAGTTTTTAAGTGTGTTACGCATTTTCTTGCGGAACTATAACATATTTAGTATACTAACATAGTTTGTGGAATAAATTCATATACAGGGCTACGGAAAGAAAAATATACATTGTCTTTTACGGCTGGTAATTGCTGCGAGGGAGTTTTAAATTGTCTTTTATCTTAATATGTGGTGTGTATAAAAGTTTTCAGCTAATATACCGGGTTGTACAAAGGATTTCGTGTGCTTTTCAATCCATCGGAGAAAATTGTTAAATGTGAATATTCTAACTGAAGTAAATTTTATTATGCTATATATCCACATCTATTGATCATATACAAAGCTACACGAAATAATTCGATTAATGTGGTATATGTTTTCTAAACTGTTTACTTAGATATTTTCTTTCACCTTATTTAAAAGTGAAGTTTCGTTACTGTTTTCTGGCTGTGTTGGAAATGTTTTCATAATCTATGCTTGACGTACGATTTTTCGTTCTTGTTTTATCATTGCATCGAATTTTTAGATGTCGCATAGGTTGTATTGACAATATTTCTTACTGTTTTATTGAAATTTTCCCACTCTCCCCCACATTCTAATCATGTGACATGCTAGCCGATTAGAGCAGAAAAGGATGGCGTTTTATGTACATGAAATGGAAAATGCTTTTTAAATTTGGCTTTTCCATTAAAAGTAGGAGATAAGAGGGAGATCACTGCTTGCTCCCAACACTAGTAGGGGAGACAAAATGTCGTTTGTGCTCATTTCTTAGTTCACTTTTTGTAAAACATAAAAATATTTTGCTAAAAATAAAAATGTTTTGTAAAAATAAAGTTTTTGTAGTGACATACCTCAGCTCACGCGTAATGTGGGAACCGCTGTAACTTCCGCAAAAATAAACTGTTTTATTACACATTGAAGGACTTGATAAAGCAATGTAAATTGATCATTTTCTAAAACTTTTAAACGGTCATCTATAAAATACGATATAAATTGCCGTGGTTCACGGGGTCTTTTTAGCTGAAATGCGCAAAAATGTTTAGAAAAAGTGCATTAAAAAGAGAAACACCCTCAACTTCAAAGGCTATTAATATGACTTAATGTTGCCTTTTAGGTTTAAAACTGATGGAAACGTAAAGTTCCTATTTTCAGCTATAACCAAATAGTATTTAACACTCTAATGCTCGTTGTAGAATGTGTTCTAGAAATTCCAAAATTAGGAAAATCAGAATTCACACCAGAATTTACAACTAGTATCTGTCTCTGCTTTATAATCTGTCATTAAATAAAGCAAAGTTTTCTACTTCAATTTTCTGGTATGAATGCGGAATATCTAAATAAATATATCCACTAAATTGGCAACATTGATCATTAGAGGGTTAAATATTTTAAAGGGAACTTTTTTAAATTAGCTTTTCTGATGCTTAACTGCGCTTAATATCTGATATTCTATTTTATTATGTACTTTTATTATTATTGAATATGGATAATGAAGAATGTTGAATCGCTCATGGTTCATCTCGCCTCTTTGAAAAATAAAATATTTTTAATAAGAGAAAATTCTCTACGTATTTTCAGAATTTAAACATAATTAATGCTGGAATTAACGAAAGATGTTTCGAAAGAAAGCATATCCCCTATTTACCATAGAGCTATGTTTTCTTAAAAATTCTATTAATGTGCATGTTGACACAAAACTAATAAAGTTCGAAAGTTATAATAGGATATAATTATTTTTATCAATTATTTTTTGATTTCTTTGAGATTTCAGATAGTTAATTAGTTCAAATCACATTAGAATTTCAATGCTTCATGAAAATATTACATTTTTTATTTCAAGATAAAACACTAATTTATCCTTTTTCCTTAATTTTGAAATATTTAATTCACATTGCAAGCATATTTAAAAGAAATTTCCAGGTTTCTTTCTTTTATATTCTACTATCTTGAAACAATTTCCAAAGTTCTTTAATTTTAATAAATGCTGCTTTAAATAAACAACTTTTGTATTTTTAACTTAAAAAATCATTTTAAAAAAAAGTCTGTTTTGCTGTTTCAGCTGTTTAAACGAACATTTTAGCTCATGATACAAAGGAAATAGTTCCACTATTTTACATAAAACAATGTTTTTTTTTTTCTTTTTTCAATTCTTTTAAACAGAATGTTGATTTAAAAAATGGAAACATTAAAAAGTTATTCTAAACGTTAATAATCTAACGTCTTAACTAAATATTTTTATCAGTGTAAATAATATATTGTTTTTTTTATTATTTCAGATTATTAATTAGTTCAAACAAAATATGAATTTGCACTGATTTATAAAAATATTATATTTATTTATCTCAAGATAAAATATCAAATATTTACTTTTCTTTTCTGACATTTGAAATATTTAATGTTCACTACGTTCAGATTTAAAGAAAAATTTCAATTTCTTTCTTTTATCTGTTTACTGTCACGAAAGAAATTTTTCGAAGATCTTAAATTTTAATTATTGCTTCTTTAAGTAATTGATTTTGTATCTTTAACTTGAAAATAATTTTAATTAGTTTGCTTAAGCTGTTTAAATGAACATTTGTTTTGCTGATTAAAAAAAAGAAAAAAAAGAAAATAGTTAATCTTAGATATATTCCCCGTTTTATTTTCAAGATAATATTAAGAGGAAACACCAATTTGTTTTTTAATTAAAAAAATAAAAATTATATATACGAATGTATAAATTTGTAAAGAACTTTCGTTGCATACTTTTGAAATAATCCTTTAAGGAAGTAATCTTTGAACTTTATTATGCATGCGCGTCAATGAATTTTTATAGTTAGTAATTTTTCTGAAACGATAAGTAGATTTAACATATCAATATTTTTAAGAGATAGTAATAGTTATTGATTTAAATAACCTGTAAAAATACCGTATCATTTATGATAAAAACACCCAGATCAGGGAAAGAGACCACTATTTAATTTTGCATGAATTATAGAGAAGAATCCATAACGTAATTATTTCTGTATAAAATTCATCTGACATAAAATTTAAGTGCTATCAACGTTTCCTCCAATAGTGGCTAATGAGAAATCTTCCATAATCATAATTCAACTAAAATATAGTCAATTTGATAATTAAGTATATATCAGTTGAATTATGATTATAGAAGATTCTTTGACCACTATAAATTTCTGTTTGTAAGAAAATGATGCTACATCTATTGTATACATTCATATTTGTTGTAAACAAGTTTGTATGTTATAAGATGGATTTAAGAAAATGAAGTATACGGCAAAACCAATTTGTGAAATGGTGGGTGTGTTTGTTTTGCGCGAGGGATAAAGGCTTCGAGGGGAAGATTGCCCTTCATGGGAGGAGGGCAAAGAAATCAATATCTTGTACTTCTAAGGAAACCTAACATGTACTTACGACCCATTTACACAAATACGAAGAAAAACAAGGAAAACTCCGAACGATTTGGCCGACTAGCGCAAAACAATTTCCAATCTAGCACCTTCCGTCTAACAACTTTAAGAGCAGCTTTAAGAGCAAAACCTTTTAGCCACTGGTAGAACAAATGTGAAAAAAAGCCATGAATATGGTTGGTTGGTTGGTTGATTGATTAATGACGGCCAATTATCTACACTTGGGATATAGGCCCGGGGGGAGTGCCCTTCGTGGGGGTCTTTCTAAGGGAACCTAACCCGTATTTACGCATGGATAAATCCACGGCTCGAAGAAAACCACGAAAACTCCGAACGATTAGGCCGACGGGCGCGATTGGGATCGAACCCAGCACCTCCAGTCTACCAGCTTCGAGAGCAGAACCTCTCAGCCACTGGTGGGGCGCCATGAATATGATGTTGGTATAATTTAAGACATTGTGAAAACATGTTGCTAGTGCTATAAAACTATCACAAATATTACTTCTTTATTATTAACTTCCTAAAATTGGTGCAAAGCATACCTTATTAATGGTTTATTTTGCACAACTTAATGTACTAATTGTATTAAAGCAAACCAATATCTTGTAGCAATGCAGCTGCACTTAAAATTTATCTTGTTATCATACAGTACCACATAAAACAGATAATATGAAGATTTTTTATTATTAGATAGAAGAAAAACTAACCAAAAGTCACAAAAATGCATTTTTTTTTCATATAACCGAAGAAAATAATATTAATAAACTAGGTTGAAGCTTACTTAAGCTTTGGTAAGCTTTGGTTTCAATTTGTATGAACATTTTGTCGACTGCAGGACATTTATAAATAAGATAAAATCTGATGGCTCAAATTCATTTTTTGCAGCGCGTTTAAGTGGAGCAAAGTCGAACGGAATATGGAGAAAAACTACTGAATTTTTGCTCAACTCATAATCTTGATATCACTGTAGATCACATGTGATAGTATATAATTCGTTCATTAATAATTTATAAGTTTGATTTAAGAAATAATTATTTTCTATACATAAATAAAGGATACTATCCTTTTATTTAAGTCAATTCCGAACAGAAAATTTCTTTTTCTTTCCTTTTTTTTTTTTTTTTTTGAAAAAAGCCAGAAAATGAAGAAAACAGGCATGTCTAGTATACCATATCCAAAATTGTGAATACATAGTAACACAAATGCGTGAATTGACACCTATCAAGCAGTATAAAAACTTTTTGGAAATATTTATTGCGATAGGCATTAAAGCATCGTTGAATTTATTCCCATGACTGATGCAAATAGCTCCTGTAGTCCCATCCAGTCTTCGTAGCTCCGGATTACGGTACCATATTTTATATTTTCCTAAAAAAATTCTTTTTACATGGAAATTTATTTAAAACAAAGGAAATCAATAATTCTTTTTAAACTACCTGATAACAGAATTCTCATTTCAAAGTAAAGAAATGTCTAATTGTATGTATGAATTATGAAACACCCAACTTTCAGCATCAGAAATGTTCGCTTTAAATTCAATACAACACCTTGGAATAAACAAGACAATTGTTGTAATACACTTTAAACTTTTAAAGAAACAAAGACACATTGTCAGATAAATCTTTCCTTAACAGAAGCTGACTTTAATATTTCTACACACGTTCAAATGTAAGTTGAAGTAATCCACTAAGACAATATTTGCTGTCTTTCAGACTAATATGCTGTGCCACAAAAATGAGTCTTATTTTTTTTTTAACTAAACTTTTTTAGCGTTAGTTCTTAATATTTTAATAATCTTCATTCTGCTGATAGTTAGTTACTAAGTAAAACTATTTATGACAGTTTTAAACTAAAATACACATTGTTTTCTAAAAAGATTACATATAGATTTAAAATGTCATTAAATTACAAAAATACATAAACATGTTACTTTTTATAAAATACTTATACGTTTTTTAAACATAAATTTTTCAGATATTGAAAATTTTAATCAAATGGTGTCGCTGCACTGCTTGAACTAACTTTAATTCTTGAAAACACAAATCTTTCTTTTTCGAGTTTCAGCAGCAAAACAGAATGGCGAATGAAGACGAAATTATCTTAGATCCAGTTTTTGTACAATAGTTAGAGTTTCTTATATATATTGAGACAGGACAGGGTAGTGCTGTTTGTTGACAACATTTGGAAATTTATTTTTATTTTAATTTAATATCTAGAAAATTTATAAGCTCTCTAATGTCAATTATTTTATCTTTATATTTATTAGAATTGATGAAGTAATAAATTTTAGCACACCCTCAGAGTACTTTGATGACTACGGAGACGAATAAATTAGTTAAACTTATTTCAGGCATCATTCAAAAAGATTATTGTTGGAAAAAAGCTAGATTTCAAATGAAAACATTAGTAAAAATCCACAGTAGCAAAATAAAGTTTTTTTTTTAAAATGTGCCATTGATATTTTAAATCTGTGTTGCATTTAGCGATTGCTGGTTGTGTTTTCTCTGAGTTATTGATACTCATCTTTAAGATTAAATTTAAATGTGTTTATGAATACTTCTCACTCTTGATTAACTAACTGAAAGATAAACTTTAAAAGCATTTTTTTTCCTCCTTACTTTCATTAAAACGTGAAGTATAAAAATCGAATCATCTTCAGTTATGATGAATTATTTTAAAGATATACAAAATATTTGAATACGACTTCAAATATAGCTCGTAAGTTTCCGTAAAATACTCAAGCAATAATCATAATATTTCTCTATCGGGATTCATCTCTTATGTTTTAAATGTGCATTACATTCGGTAATTATCAAGACAACTTTTTTATCTGTGTCATTAATATATTAAAGTATTCCACTACATTTGACACCCAATGTTTTAAAGTAAAGCAAAAACTAGTATAATATCTATTGTTTCAAATAATGGAGCATTTCTCAACAAATTCAACCTCTGTATCAATGCATGGTTCTGCAATTTGTATAATGTCATCTGATAGAATAATATGTTATGAGTCTAACACCAGCTAACAGCCTCCATAATGACTTCATTATCTTAGGCGAAGTGATGTCCTGAAAGTGAATTTTATCACGTGGGGTAAATGTCCAATTATGAATGTTCGATGGGACCAGACCAAGCGAATACGGTGGCCAGAAAATACTGTGAACACAAAAGTGATCAATGCAACTTGTTTTACAACGGCATGGTGTAGAGATGCACTGTGTAGAATGCGTTAAAACATGGAAGGAAAAGTTTTAATTACTTAAAATTTGGCCCTTTAGTTATAAAATCGTGATGTATAATCACGCAGAACTATATATTTACAGCCCCACTTCTCTCTGAAGCTCAAAACTTTACACTTTTTCCTCATAAGATAGACAAGATGGTTGTACGTATGGAACATCTATACGTGTTAGCATATAAGTAAGGAAAAAGTTTATGTAAGCAAGCATAAAAGTAAACAAAAAAGATGTATGCCAGAATAGAGATAATGTACTGTTTAGGGCGTACTATGCATAAAGGCAATCTAAATCAAAGGGAGTATTAATTAAGACACTTTAAGGCATAGCGGTGTAAGATACATATTTCTAAATGCTCGAAAACAAGGGTTTTCTATACGCATTGGATTGAACTTTTATGCTTTAACTAGCTGACATGGCCGGCGTTACCGTCGCCCGTTATAATAAGCTTAAAAATACCTAAAATCAATGTTGAGTGATTTTATATTTTTAAATGAAAATCTATCCAAACGAACTGAAGGACAGTCGTTATAGTTATTGCCGATTTAATGTCGATTTAATTTCTGACGTTTTGATATATTAAACTTTCAATTCTGACCAAAAGTTCCTGAGGTAACCTAAATAGTATAAAGCGCTCCCCCACCTTTCCTCTTTTAAACTCAAAATAATATACAGTATTGGCCAATTTATTAGTCCCATTCGAAACAAATTTCAAAAACCTTGTTTATAAGATGATTATATTAAAATTCAATAAAAATCATGCAATCGTGGCATCATAATTCACTTTTATATTTTAGCAGAATAGTAAGGCTACTATAATTTGACTCGTGCTATAGCCAGTATACGTCAGGACACATGGCCGTTATCATTATCTTTTTACGCGTGAAGATTTTGCTATGGTACTCCATTGTGAAATTTGGTAATTTTTAAAATTCAATATTTGAAAAAAGGCATAATAATTAGATTTGAAATTTATATAAAGAAAAATACTTTTTTTTTACCTTTCTAACGAAGTTTGTCTAACAATTTTCTGACAAATACTTTTCGAGCTCTTAATTTTTTCAGCAACTTCAAATGTTTCATTTTCCGAGATTAACCTGTGGCAACGATTATCGAAAATCCCAGTCCATAGCTTTTTATTAAAGAGGATAAGTATGGGTGCTATTTCATAGGTATTTTCGTGGCACTATCACTCATATCAATCTTCTGATTATTAGATTCTAATTCTCAAGATACCATCTATACATTTACCAATAATTTTAAAAACAAGATACGTTCACTACTTTATGTCTTAACGCTTCAAATTACTATTTTTCTAATGTCTGTAAATAAAATCTGCAAAAAAAAAAAAAAATGTTTTTCTAATAGTGTTTTAAAATTCTTTAAAAATTTTTGCTAATTTTCTTAATATAGTATTTCTTTTAAAAACTTATATATAATATAAACTGAAGGATTAATAATGATTACTAAATTTCTTCATAGAAAAAAAAATTCTCATTATAAACCTCCAATGATTTTTATTTCATGAAACTCAAATAAGTCAGGAAATACGTACATGTCATATTACAAAATTTTGTTTTAAATTCTACACAACGCCTTAGAACAACAAAATACATGTAATATACTTTAAAGCTTTAGAAAAACTAAGAGACTCTGACAGATAAATGGTTCTTTTCAGAAGCCCTCTTTAATATTTCACAAGCGACGACAAATGTATCTTGTGCGTTGAAGTAATCTTTTAAAGCAACAATCATTTGTCAAAACTAATCTGCTACGATTTAAACATGAGTGAAATTTGGCAAATGTCAACACAAATTCGTTTCGTGTCTTACATGCACATAAATATTTTGTACTGTTTGTAACTTTGATTAATCTGACACATTGTTAGAAAGGAAACAATGTTTCTCAGCATATAAAAACAATTGATAGTTTCCATCTTCAGGCAAATGTGTCAAATTTGAAAACACATATAAAATGTTAATTCAGAATGAAGAAAATATCGCATTTTATATTACATTTTCAATAATTAATGTACTTTTAATGTATATTGTGCTAAAATCTAATTTTTAAAATGAAATTTTTACTTGATGGCATTTGATGATCTAATCCTTGTGATTCGTGAGTATCATAGGAAAATATTATTTAGAGGTAAAACTTCAATAGATACGTTTAATACTAAACATAACGGGAGTTTTAACCAAGTTAAATACATTTCTTTCACAGCAGAATTTTTATTTAAAACTATTTAAAAATTTATTTAATTTATTTCTGGGTGATTTATATTTCATTTATTTTATAAATAAATTTCTCGTTCGAATCAAAATAGTTTCATTTGGTACCACTTAAATGACAGGTTGTAGGTATATTTAGTGTTAAATTTTATAACCTGAAACTTCATGAACTCATTTTCATTTCTTCTTAAACTGTGGGAAGAGATGCAGAAAAAAAATAATAGATAAAATGTCAATACCTTAAATGAAGAAATTACATTGCAAAACTTTTGCGAACAATGAACATTGATACCGAATTTGAATTCCGAATGGATTAATATTTTTTATGAAGATACTGAGTCAATGATATGCATTCAGGTACCGTGTAGCTTATAAAACCAATTAAAAGAGTCATATTTTTACAGATGAGATATGCAAGAAGTATATAACAAAATAACTTCTTACTACTGCAGTCAGCTTACTCGGTCTTTATTAAAACACCACTTTCTTCAAAATAAAATCTTTTTTTTTTACATTTCTTGTGCAAATTTTGTAGAAACTTATTTGTAGATCTTTTATGTAGCAAATATTATAAAAACCTACCATGAATTTTTTTTCTTCATAAATTCTGGTATCTAAAAAAACGACTAGTGGGAAGACTAGACTGCTTTCGTTTAAGAAGATTTGATTACATTTATAACGACAATACTAATTCCTAGTTTGTATAGTTACCTCTATAGATAATCGTTATGCATGTAGAAATTAAATAATAATAATAATTATAGAGCAATTATGCAGTTGCATCAATATTTCTGTTACAATAAATAATATAACGAATAATAAAATAATTAAAAGTTGCTAATCAGCGTATACTTCATTAAAATAGATATTAAAGCATTAAAGCAAGATTAAAAGTAAATGACGTTATCTAAAAAGTCATCTTCTGGGGTAGTCGACTGATCTCTGTTGAGAATACACAGTAGACACTTCACATAATTTAGATGCTTGAGTGAAATCATTGACACATAGTACAATCACTGTCACCCAGGAATCCGATTATATGAAGTGTCCGCAGTGTATTATCATTGAAGGTCTGTGGACTACCCCAGAAGACGACTTTGATGATAAAGTCGAAAAGTGGGGTACTTTCCATTCTGTAATTTTGTTTTAATGTTTTAATATTTATTTTCGTAAAGTATACGCTCATTAGCTTGTAATTATTCTAATATCGATATTACAGCGTAAGTACAGTTTTATATATCAAATTTATTTTTTTTTCTATAATATCAATTTGATTTTTCTTTCGGTATAAAGCGGTCGTAAATCTGTTATAATTTTTGGATATGTTAATGCGTTAAAAATAGTTTAAAATAAATATAAAATTATTATTTAATATTATTATTATTTAATATTATTTAATATTACGAGCGCTTCGTATTAAAAAAATAATAAAATTCGATAAATAAACCTATGTTTATGATCTTGTATAATACAATTAAACAATATTCAAGGAAAAATAAATCAGGTAAGAAGTAATTAAAGACCCTAATTTATAGTAAAACAATTAAAACAGCTCAAAACAAAGATTTTTCTAACCTAAGGTACAGCTGAAAATCAAAACTTATCTAAATTTCTTATTATTAATCATGTTAATAATAAATTATAGGAAAATGTTAATTTAATAGTGGATTCAAAATGCGTTTATAATAAATTCAATTATTATTCATTGTACATAACATATATACTTATTTAAATATGAAATGCTTTCGTTACATTTAATGATATGGCGGGATTTCTGTTCCGGTGGGAAACGTTTCAATTTCTAATTTAAAAACATTTATTTTCCGCAGTATATTATTTTCCAATGCATTCCTTATTAGTTTGATCACTTTAAACCTTTTAAGTGATTTTCACTTATTTAAGTTAATTACAGTCCAAATATCTAAAGTATAGTAATCGAAATTGTGTAAAAAAGAACACTTTAAAACGCAAATAAACATTAATAGAAAAATTTTCAAGTATATATTCATTTATTTATTAAGGAACATATACTCAGTATTTGAGATTAATCAAATGACAAATATTAGGAAAAGTTACAATTTGACTTTTAAATAGTAAAACAAGTTCTGTAAATTACATACTTATAATAAGAATTGGTATTTACTTTTACATTTTCACCCTGACTGAATGCTTCTGTCAATTAAAGCAGAAATAGTTATATTTTTCAGGTTTATATCGCTCCTAAGTATACTAATGAATATTTTTTTAACAAAAAATAAAATGTACAAACCCAACACAGTTCAACACGAAACGCGAAATGAAAGTAAATTAATCCATATTATAATGCAATTATAAAAATATTCTGAAAATATATTTCAAATATCAATTTTTAGAAAAATGAACAAAAGTAGTTAGTATTTATATATTGAAATAAATCGTTATTTCATCGTTTTATAGTGAACTTCATTTTGAAAAAAAGGATTACCAAAGCCAAACCGCAAGAGTCAATCTCTACCCGAATCCGACACAAATTGAGTTAACTTGACGCCAGAAGTTATTGCGTACCCGATCGTATCCGCGGGTCGTGTCCCGTTAGGTTAAAATCGTGTTACGTGACCCGATGCAGGGCTTTTATCCATATTCATTTTATATCACATTGTTGTCAGTATCGCTGGTTATTTTGACGTGCAAGAGAGGATAATACATTAAAATTTTCTAGAGTCCTGTGAAAAATCTATAAACAATACTATGTACCTTAACAGCAAAAGTAACACTCCCGTGTACCTTAAACCCCACAACATTTGCGATGATTGGTCAATTTGTATAAAAAAAGCTAATAAAGTTAAAAAAAAAGACATGAAAAGAGACAGATAGAAAAACATATCAGTTTTAGATTCCAATGATATTAAAACCGCCTGCAAAAAAGACGTTCTTAACAGCAACAAAAAAGTACAAAATTTGGGTCACCCATTCAAACGTCTTGCGTTTACATATATATAGAAAATAAAAATATATGTACCGTTCTAAAACAAAAATACAACACACATGTTATTTAATCACCAAACTGTCGCAGAGAGATACAGAATGTATTGTATTGAATATATTTACTTTCCATATAAATGCAATTTTTGAAATAGCAGTCGTCTGTACTTTTATAATTGCATTAACTTTGAATTTTAAAATGCTAACGCTAACTTTTGACACCATATTTGAGTTATTTGGATCAAAGCAACACGGAAAGACGTACAGTTTATATATATAAAATCTTGAATTAGAAAACGTCGAAGTTTGAACATGCTAACGTTAAATCCACGTGAAAAAATTTACATTATATCCTTCAAACATATTCAAGGTATTATTTAGATTAAAAAGATATTTTTATAAAGAAAATTATTAATCAACTCATACTTAAAAAATATATGTGAATTATGACATAGATTAAATTTTTACATATACGGAACAATGATCATCATTAACAGGGGTGCAAGTTCACACTTTATTCTAATCATTATGTTTCGAGATAAAGATAAATTTGGTTTCTTGACGGTCTTGTCTTAAAAAAGTGTCACCTTTAAATTAATGTCCCATAATGCTTAAAGTGATTAAAAACAAAAACATAACACAGAATATTTAAAATACCTGTTTTTAATGTAGATATGTAGATAACATATGTTTCATGCACAACTACCGGTGACATCTTCAGATCTTAATGATAAATACAAAATTCTCGCATATTTGAAAATAGTAAAACATATACCACGAGATCGCATGTCCAAAGTTAGTAGGTGCATAATTTGGCTGAAACTGGGAAACGTGAAAAAAATTATTATTTATTTTTATTTTTATTGCTTTTCCATTTATCGATCATCGCGTGCCAAATTTTAGAAAATTCAAAGGAAACGGTTTCGTTACAAATGCAATCTTTTCACAAATATATTTCTATAGATTCACGGATAATGGATGGTAAATAAGCTCTTGATTGAAAAATTATTTTACTGTTATTGAAATCTATCTGCAACTGCTCCTTACTATATTGTCTGGATAAAGCGGTGGTTCTTCTGCCATGTTTGATGTCTGCCATATGTTCTTTTATTCTTGTTTTAAATTTTCTGTTTGTCATTCCTATATAGTACTGTATTGTTCCATCTGCCTTGGTGAATGGGATTTCATAAACACCGGAAAGTTGGTTAGGTTCTAGTGGGTCTGTTTTTCTACATACTATGTTTTTTAATTTTGTGGAAGGTTTTTCAATAAGACAGATATTAAATTTTCTAAGTTTATATTTTAATCTTTCAAAGAATCCTGGAAAATATTGTAAAGTTGATATTTTTGAGTTTCGTTCATTAAAGGTTTTCTTCTTTTTATTATTCTCCATGCTTGTTATTAATTTATTGATGGTGCTGTCTTTGTATCCATTATTTCTTGCGATGTCACGTATTTTATTTATTTCATCATTTAATTGATTAGGGGTACAGACATTAAAAGCTCTTCTAATAAAATGTCGTGGAATGGACATGCGATCTCGTGGTATATGTTTTACTATTTTCAAATATGCGAGAATTTTGTATTTATCATTAAGATCTGAAGATGTCACCGGTAGTTGTGCATGAAACATATGTTATCTACACATCTACATTAAAAACAGGTATTTTAAATATTTTGTGTTATGTTTTTGTTTTTAATCACTTTAAGCATTATGGGACATTAATTTAAAGTTAACAAGTGATTGTATTATATTATTTATAAAGTGTCACCTGTTGTCAAATTACCAACAGAAAAGAAAATTCTTAGACATGAAAAATATATGGAAAATTTTGTTTGTATAATGCGAATTTATTTTATGAGTGTAAATACTGTATAATTTTTCTGATAATTAATTAAGTGATTAATTTGTTGATAATAAATTAATCTGTTGAGATTAATTTCCAATTTTCTTTTCACATTAAAGGTTTTATTTTATATTTGAAATTTATGGATAATCCCCTCAGATATTTTCTTTTATGACTCTATAAATAATTAAAAAATATATACAAATTACCTTTTCTCTTATCTGAATTGATATAAGAAACACAAATATGGTGTCCAAAGTAAGAATTACCATTTGGCAAATCAAAGCTATTAAAGCTAGTAAGCTAGCCCATTTTAATCTGTAATCAATTACTATTTCAACAATTACATTCCTATTCGAAAACACAATTCCCAGTTGAACGGTACCTCTCGTGTGGGGCAATTGGGGATAAAATCGTATGGTGTGGTACGTTTTTTCAAAAACTGTGCTAATGAATCGGGTAACCACCTTCATTGGAAGATGATACAGTAAAATATATCATGTTTAAAAAACTTATTTATTTTTAGTGTTTGAGGAGAATAAAGTTTCTCTTTCAGGCGACGGAATAGAAATAGGGTGATGTTGAAAAATATCCATTTTTATTTGCTCAATAAACATAGAAAGAAAAATACTAAAGCATTTTCATAAAAAAAATTAAAAGATAAAGCAAAACATAATTTATAAGAGAATTGAAAAAAATAATAATTCGTTGAAAGATACGCGTGATTGTTTGTAAATAAAGTTTAAAACATATTTAATCCATGTAAAAAAAAAAAAAAAAATCGCATGCATATACAAAGTTATTTTTAAGTTTGTTGTGTATTTAAATTTTTATTGTATACTTGTATAATTATTATGCCGAATTACTACTTTTTTACACAAATGAATAACTTTACATTCGTTAAAGCGTATCTAATATATCATATGTACCTTGAAAACGGATAAAGGTTCGTATAAATTCCTCCTACAGACTTAAAATAATATTATATTTTGTATAAATTCCTACTACGTGGCTAAAATACGAATTTAAAAAAATGTTTAAACAAAATTTTAACGCAATCTCTGAAACAAATATTAGAGATTTCTTCTGAAGTATAACCCGTGCTTATAAAAACAAAATATATTTCTTTGATTCAGATTTCAATGCTTAATTAATTCAAATAAAAAAATAATTTACAAAGCTTCCTAAAAAGATTATATTTGTTCAACTAAGGATAACATGTCGACTTATTCTTTTTCATTAATTATGAAACATTTAATAACAAAACATACATTTTAAAATAAAATCTTTGCGTTTCTTTCGTTTATTTGTTTACGCTTGTGAAAGACTTTCCAGAATTTTTCAATTTTAATGAGAGTTGCCTGGAGTCAAATTTTATGTTTTTGACTTGCAAAAGTAATAAAAAAAATCTCGAAGTTTATTTATTTTTGTGTTTAAATAGAAGAAAGTTGCTCTTTCTCAGTTTATGAAAGGGAAAACAGTGATCCTTAAAATTATGCATTTTATTTTTTTAACTGTACATAATAAGGGAACATGAAAGAACATGAAGAACATGAAAAGGCGAATTGAATTAACGATTTGTAATCAGATTTCAATAAAAATTTTAATGAAATTTTGGTATTAAATTTATAAATATAGTTTATTTTTTACTGTTATGTTGTGTAGTTAAATATTAGCCAATCAACAGTTTATATATAATTGTTTGAGAAGAATAATTTTGATCTTTTAAACGAAGGAATAGGAAAATGGTGATCTTGAAAAATATCCATTTATTTTATTTTGTTCACTAAACATAGAAAGAAAAAATACTAAAGCATTTTCATTAAAAAAATTCAAAAGATAAAGGAAAACATTAATGTATAAGAGAATTGAAAAAAAGTTCCATTGAAAGATATGTATGATTGAATGTAGATAAAGTTTGAAACATTTTTAATCCATGTAAAAAAATAAAAAAATAAATAAATAATTCTCGTGCACATGCAAAGTTACCTGTTTACGTTTGTTGTGTATTTAAATTTTTATTACATAGGTATATAATTGTTATGCCGAATTACTATTTTTTTTTTACACAAATGAATAATTTTACATTCAATAAAGCGTAATATATCATATGTATCTGGAAATTGAATAAAGGCTTTAACTCATTAATCAGTTTTGTTTAAATTCTTCATACACCCTTAAAATAATATATTTTGTATAAATTCATACTACGTGGATAAAATACAAATTTACAAAAAATGCTTAAACAAAATTTTAACACAACCTCTGAAACAAATGTTAGAGATTTCTTCTAAAATATAACATGTGTCTATAAAAAAAAAAAAAAAAAAAAAAAAAAAAAAACTTTTTTCTTTGTTTCAAATTTCAAATGCTTAATTAATTCAAACCGAAAAATAATTTACAAAGCTTCAGAAAAAGATTATATTTGTTCAACTTAGGATAACATGTCGACTTATTATTTTTCATTAATTAATTATGAAATATTGAATACTAGAACATGCATTTTTAAATAAAATCTTTGCGTTTCTTTCGTTTATTTGTGTATGCTTTTCAAAACTCTTCAATTTTAATAAAAGTTGCTGCGCGTTTTTTTTTGTTTTTTTTTTTTTTTTGAGTTTTTTTTTTTTTTTTTTTTGAGTTTTTGACTTGTGAAAGTAATTAAAAAAGCTCGAAGTTTATTTATTTTTGGCGTTAAATAGAATAGATAGTTGCTCTTTCTCAGTTGATGAAATGGAAAACAGTGATCCTTAAAATTATGCATTTTGTTGTTTTATCTGTACATAATAAGGGGGAACAGGAAAAAGCGGATTGAAATAATGATTTGTAATCAGATTTTAATAAACATTTTAATGAAATTTTGGCATTAAATTTATAAATATAGTTTATTTTTTACAGTTATGTTGTGTAGTTAAATATTAGCCAATAAACAGTTTATATATGATTGTTTGAGAAGAATAATATGTTGATATTTTAGACGAAGGAATAGGAAAATGGTGATCTTGAAAAATATCCATGTATTTTATTTTGTTCACTAAACATAGAGAGAAAAAATACTCAATCCTTTTTCAAAAAAAATCAAAAGATAAAGGAAAATATTAATGTATAAGAGAATTGAAAAAAAGTTTCATTGAAAGATACCTATGATTGCTTATAAATAAAGTTTAAAACATTTTTAATCCATGGAAAAAAAAAATCTCGTGCACATACAAAGTTACCTCTTTAAGTTTGTAGTGTATTTAAATTTTTATTACATGCGTATAAAATTGTTTTGCCGAGTTACCATTTTTTTTACACAAATGAATAATTGTACATTCAATAAAGCGTAATATATCATATGTCTCTGGAAATTGAATAAAGGCTTTAACTCGTTAATCAGTTTTGTATAAATTCCTCATATAGGCTTAAAATAATACATTTTTTATAAACTCATACTACGTGGATAAAATACAAATTTACAAAAAATGTTTAAACAAAATTTTAATGCAACCTCTGAAACAAATGTTAGAGATTTCTTCTAAAATATAACATGTGTTTATAAAAAAAAGAAAAAAAACTTTTTTCTTTGTTTCAAATTTCAAATGCTTAATTAATTCAAACCAAAAATTAATTTACAAAGCTTCAGAAAAAGATTATATTTGTTCAACTAAGGATAACATGTCGACTTATTCTTTTTCATTAATTAATTATGAAATATTGAATACTAGAACCTGCATTTTTAAATAAAATCTTTGCGTTTCTTTCATTTATTTGTTTATGCTTTTCAAAATTCTTCAATTTTAGTAAAAGTTGCTGCACGTTTTTTTTTTTTTTTTTTTTGAGTTTTTGACTTGTGAAAGTAATTAAAAAAGCTCGAAGTTTATTTATTTTTGTGTTTAAATAGAGTAAAGTTTCTCTTTCGCAGACGATGAAAAATGGGAAACAGTGATCTTAAAAATTATACATTTTACTTTTTTAAATGTACATAATAAGTGAAAACATGAAATTACTTTCATAAATACTGAAAACGCGGATGGAAATGACGATTTGTAATCGGATTTCAATAAACATTTTAATGAAATTTTGTTATAAATTATATAAAAATGGTTTGATTTTGACAATCATGTTTTGTAATTAAATTATAGCCGGCTGTTTATATTTAATTGTTTTTAAAATATATTTCAAAGATAAGGTTTTACTTTCTATAATCAATAATTAAAGCATTAATAATAATAATTGTCAATATAATGTTAATGTTAAAAAAGATATTATGCTTCTTTGGAGCAACGTAACACGGGCAGAAAGAATCCGAATCTTGGTTCGTTACTGAACCATAAAATGAAATATGAATAACCAGAATTCTGGTTCAACATTTGAATGCAAATTAAGAAAAAAAAACACGAATCCTGCTTCAAACCTTTCGCCATAAAAGTAATTTCGAAAAAAACAACCTGAATCATGTTTCGACCTTTCACCATAAAATTGGTTAAAATAAACCTAAATCACGGTCCAACCTTTTACCATAAAATTGGTTTAAAAAAAACCCGAATAAAAAGTTGGTTGAACATTTGACTGATATAGGGAAGAGTAGCCGAATTTGGACCAATTCATATATTTTCAGGTGTAACTCATTTCATTTTTGGAATATCTGCAAAATATCACTTCACATGGTCAATCTATTCATCTGCTAACTAATTAAATCTTTAGAACAATTTAGATTTAAAAATCTTAAGTTTTATTTTAATTTGGAAAATTTGTCAAAAGTGGTCCAAATTCAGCGACTGGCCGCCTAAGTTGGATCCCCAGTCTCCTAAATTCGACCAAACAATATTAGGCTGTTTTAATGAGTAGGAAACATAACTAATTTTATTAAATCATAGTTTGTGATTGATGAAACAATCAAATAAAATAACATCAATGAAATATAATGAAATCAAATGTCTGAAAGTAAGAGTAATTGTTTTAAATCAAAATGTATTCAAAATATAAATCAAAGTTTTAGGTAATTAAGAATAGAAATTAAGAAGCTAATTGCCAGTTACTTTATTGTGTAAAAAGTGATCCAAGGCTTACACGTGAATTTATTTTGTTAATTTCTATTCCAGCGCACACAGCATGGAACCATATTTGGCAATCTGAACACTAAATTATTTCTGCTATTTTATTTTTCTTACAAATTAGGCAAAACCAATCATCTATGTATTGATTTTTTCGTTTCTGAATATATTCTGAATCATTAGACATTTTTTTTTTTTTTTTTTTTTTTTTTTTTTTTTTTGTAACAGAAGTTTTCTTTTCCGTATGTCGGTAGTTCTTTCCTTCCATAGATTTCTTTCTTATGCCATTTTTTAAAAAACTTTATGTTCCAATTGCTTTTGTGCTTTGAAAACTTCCTTTTAGTCGTTTTTCTTGTTTTTTTTTTTCAAGGTTTACTTTATACGGCGACGATGTTAACACAGCTGCTTTTAATTAATTTTTTTAATTGATTTTGACAAGAGAGATAATATTTCTAACGATTCTTTGGTTTTTCAGGGGGGGGAGTGGGGGGGATTGTATCTGCAGCCTTCTTGCGGATCAATCTCTTGATTACTTACTCTTTCCTTTTCTTTTCTTATATTTTGACAACTTTTGCTGTCATTGATGTTTTTCTTTCAGAGTGTTTGTCTGTGCCGTTTACATCATTTTTTTACTCTTTTAGTTTTAGTAGTTTTCATGATTACTGAAAATGACGTCATTCTGATGAGTAGGATTTCAGCGGTAGATGGCGTCTCTTTCTGTAATTAACGGCAGCATTGCAGTGGTCCGTTTAAAGAGGCGGTCCAAACATGGCTACTCTCCCCTAATGATATTTGTGAAACCACCACCAAAATGGGCAGAGGTAGCACCAATATCTTGGTTCCCGCTAAATTGTAGCTGTATTTCAGCAATTTCTTGGTAAAACATTGAACTTTATTTTTAACAGTGTATATAATAAGGGAAAACATGAAAACGCTGGATAGAAATAATGATTTCTAATCGAATTTCAATAAACATTTAATTAATTTTTTGCATAAAATATTTGAATATGTTTTAATTTTTCAATATATAAGGGCATTTCAGTGAAACGTAATCCTATTTCTAATGCAGCGAATACTAGTTTTCTTAAATGAGTTTTTCTTTGCACTTTACCTTTGTTAGCCTGATAGCACCCTAACATACAATTCTCGCATCTCTCTCTGACAATTTGGTGATAAATTAACATGGTGTGGCGCGTTTTGGACTAAACCTGTGCGAACCAATCATGTAACCAACTACGTTTAAAGTCTGTTAAAAATAATACAGCAAATATATATCAAACTTTAGATGCATAAAATTTGAGGCATTAACGAATTTAATATCGAATATCACATCGAAAAACAAAATAAATGAAACCTATCTAAATTAAGTAAAGCATCATAATCATAATCCTAAAAGTGGACAGGTAAAATATTATTATTACATTTAAAAATATTTCTGCAATAACTTTATTATTAAAATATAGGAAAAGTTGACAGTCCAATTATCATTGTTACATGCCAATTATCATTGTATAGAATTTGCCGAATTTATGTAATTTAAAAATGCTTTCATTATCTTTAATTATATGACTATAATATATATTCGAATGGGAGTTATTTATATTTCTACTTTAAGAAAATTTATACTCCTCGCTGTAGTATTTCCCAATATATTTAATATAGTATATATATATATTTATATGCATGTACATATATAATATAATATTTAGCTAAGTAGTATTATCCAATATATTTAATTAGTTTCAATAATTTATATTCAATTTATTAAATGTTTCGTACTAAAGTGCTTTGCGAAAGCTAGAATTCTTGATGTAGAGTAATTGGAACTTCCTAATAAATGCTGACAAGCAATAAACTACAAAACAGTGAATCAAATAAAATATATAGAAAATAATTTGAGTATAGATATTCATTTATTTGTTATTATTATATAGATATTTTTAAATGAGTATGTTGTAGTTGAGAATGCTTAATTTATTAGACAGAATTTAATTTTATGTTTTGATAGGAGGGATACCTCATTTCATAATTACAAAAAATGTTCTTAATAAATGTATTGAAGATCTAGTTAAACCATAAAATTCTGTAGATTGAAACGTGAACTTGCAAAATGTTGAACTATAACTTGATAAAATGTTGAACTATTACTAGATAAAATTTTGAATCGAAAACAGTTAAAATGTTGAACCATTATGTGGCTACAGGTATCTTTTGCAAACAACGGATAATCAGAGATGGTTCTGGGTGCATTCGTCGCGTACAATTCATCGCGAACAATTAATCGCACTCAGTGCTTTGCGACATCAACTTCTTGTGACATCTATTCATCGCAGCTTCAGTTCATTGTGGCATCAATTTGTCGGGGCGACAATTAATAGGGGCGAAATTGTTTTTAAAGACGATGATTATAAAAGTAGTAATAATTTATTAAAGTTATTTAATGATAATTAATTTAAATCTGTTTTCAGATTTAAGGTAATTAATTGTTTACTGCCCCATTTTAGATGCAGATATATTTTTAAATATTTATGTATATCTTTCTCCTTTTACTGCTTTTGTCCAAAAATATCAATTATTAACAGGGAGAGTGAATTTTTTTATACATGATTTTTGTGAAGTTCCCAATTCATAACATGAATGCTTAATTTATTGTAATATATCATCTTTACTTTTATTTACGTTTACATTTTTATCGCTTTTAAAACTGTTTTCGCAACGTTGACTTGACGCCACGACAAATTGACGCTACAATGAATTGACTCCACGATGAACTGATGCCACGGCGAAGTGAAGACGCGACGAAGTGACTCCGCGGCGAAGGGATTCCTTTTAAAGTGACGCTGTGATGAATTTACACCACGACGATTTGACGCTGCAATGAATGGTGCTCGTTGAATTGTTCCTCGATGAATTGTGCGTGATGAATTGCCACTACACCATCAGGGTTAGACCTCAGATTAAATTGGAATTAAACATACAACAGTAGATATTAAAACTTGAACGATATGATTCAAATCTGTTTGTTCTTGACTTATAGCTTGTATTCTAACAATTAGACAAGCAGGCGGACGCTCCAAAGAAACATATTAAAGCTGCATAAAACTGTTTGTTCTGATTGGCTGTTAGATATTGAAATGGGATGGTAAAATATTTAATCATTGTTAAAGTTTCACCACAATCAGGATTTTTGAAAAATCAAATAAACCTTCAGTTCTTTTTTCTTGCTTTACACATCCAAACGGTTCATCGTTGAACGGATTCGTTTTGTGTGAGGACAGTTCAAAATTATCAGATATAATACTCAGTTTTTTTTCTTTGGGTAAATTTGTCTCATTGTAAAAGATTGAGCAAAAGTTCGTTTATGGGAAGAAAGGGATTTTTTTTCTATTAACCGAAGATGCTTCATAAAAATTTTAAAAGTCTGTTTTCTGGACACGCCAAATTCTGATATATTTTTTACACGTAAAAGCAACATAAAATTTCATCCATTAAGGCATTACAATAAAATATTTTCTGGTGCTCTCTTCCATAACCTTTACAGTTGGGATATTAAATTTAACAATCAAGAGATCGAACACAAATCTGTTTAGACAAGTAATGCTTAAACGTTTGTAAATGTTTAACAGATATATATATATATATATATATATATATATATACAGGTGGTTATCAAAATAATGGAAACACTTGTGAATGAAAGGGACATTTAAGAATTCCCTTCGTAAGCATTAAAATATAATCTTAGCTACCAGATTTTTTTTAATATAAAAAGTACATGTATTAGGTAGTATGAGAGAGCTCTAGAAGAATTGTCTACGTTTTGATTTTTTTTGTCAGAAGCGTAAAATGTCAGACCTCACAGATTTTCAAAGAGGCCAAATTGTAGGAGCCCGACTAGCTGGAGCAACGGTGACCGAAACATCCCAGCTTATAGGCGTTTCTAGAGGTACGGTGTCTAAAGTCATGACAGCATACACACAGCGCGGAAAAACAAGCTCAGCAAAGCAAAATAGTGGACGGAAGGAGAAGCTGAGTGAAAGAGACCGACGGTATTTTTGTACGTGGTTATATTAAACTTCAGTAGATTGCGAAACATTTGTATTTTTTTACAGTGTAATCGAATTGCTTATTCATTTGAGCAGTTTTACAGATGCAGTAAAAATAATAACATCCAAATATTTAGGAAGTCGTGTAAAATATATGTATCATAAGGTGATTACTTAAAAAACATACGGTGGTAATTAACAATGTATTCAAATTTAGATTCGCCTAACACACTGTTTTGGGGTTCTAATAAAATTTATACGGGCTCAACATGACAAAGACCCTTTTCTATATAGATATAAAAATCAGAATATCTGTTTAAAATTATTCGTGGACATACATAATATATATATATATATATATATATATATTGGCTGTTTAATAGGCTCTGCTTGTTAACTAGGAGAAGACCCTTTAAATGCCTCCGAAGAGGACTTAAAGAAATCGACTTTGAGCAGAGACTTAATGTCCAATCCGCAACTACAACCGGTGCAGCCTGTTAGTACCCTTGCCTAGTGCGTGTGGAATGAACGCGGATGGGCTTCTTCCAACCCGCTTGGCCAGCGTGGACGAATTTGGACACCTTCCTCCTTATTTTGCCACGGCTTTCACTGGTTCGCCCGGACAATCCTAAGTGCAGCCTGGATATCTCGAACCGGACATGATTCGAGCGGTCTGAAACTCATCCTTTCTCAGCGTACTGCACTCCAGGGGATAGACAAGATGGGTGCTTCTCTTGTCCGTTCTCAGGGCCCCTGGCGGGAGGCGCCGGAGACAGCGGTTATTGAGATATGGAGCCAGGCGTCGGGAGCCACCTGGTTAAGGTTTTGGAAAGCTGGTGTTCTTGTCTAGTGAGAGTGAGCTAGCGGGCGCGGGCGGTTACACAGGTCTGGCCGGACCACCGAGACGAGACTATCGCACTACCTGTTTCAATCCTATCACTTTTCTCTTTCAAATTAACGTTCTCCCGGCCCTACGGCTCTGATGGCCTGGTCACCCTAGAGCGTGGCGGGGGTCGGAACCCTCTTCCTAGTTTTTTAGCCTATCTGTGTTTACTAACCTAGTTTTTAAGATTTGTGTGTCCATTCCCGACTAGAGAGACATGAGATCACTCGTGTGAGCTGTTCTCGATCTCGAATTGGGATACAGTAAATCATGAGAGGGAGCCCCTGATTAGTAGCTGGGTCCTTGCTGTTTTCATGAACTCTCCAGACAAGCCCGGCTTCGAGGATGTCACGCACTGTCTTTCATGAACCGAACCTGTCCGGCCACTCTCGTACCCATGTGTGGGTCTACGATCGCGCCGATACAGGGATCAGGAAGTAACAAAGGGGGCAATGTCCAGTAGTGGATGGGTGCCGCGTTTTTTTTTAACACCCGCATTAGTCTTATTTTGCCACGAATTCACAAAACAAATCATGGCACTTAATTCTCGGCAGTCTGCATGTTCCTAGTTACGGCAGCGATCAGAAGGACATGAAGACTGAGGGTGCTAAGAATCACCGTGCTTGGCTTGGATGCCATAAGTTGATGACCTTGGCTACGTATAATGGGCGATCCCTATCTTCGGAAAGTCTTTTACAGGAACTTGAGGAAGAATTAGAAAGAATCAACTGGGACATCCTAAGATAATACGAAGTAAGAAGAAAAGGTGAAGAGAAGATTGATCTTACCAGTGAACATGAATTGTAATACATAGGTACAGAAGCGGGAAAACAAGAGGCGTAGGATTTCTGATTCATAAAAAGTGGAAAAATCACATCGTATAATATGATACTGCATCAGATAGAGTTGCATGGTTAGTTATACAAGTGTCAAGAAGATAAAAGCTGCAAATTACCCAAGTTCATGCACCAACAATTAGCTATACTGATGAAGAAATTGAGTATTTCTATGAAGAAGTAGCTTCAATGCATCAAAAGGGAAATTGCAACATAAAATTAATAATGGGAGACTGGAATGCTAGACCAAAATAAGAAAACATTTTTATAAAAAATTATTTATTTTACGCATTACTAAAATAGACGTTCGATAAAAACATATCTACAAATGTCAAATCAAAAACTTTAAAACACAAGATATTAGTTGTACATAACAGTTTCCTAGCACTTTCGGCTCTAATCTAAGCCATTACCACGGATTTCAATCAGCAGAGAACAAAGCTCTATGTACTCAGTTCATTAATTTTCATATGATATAACGATATTTGTCAGGAAAATAAGTACTTATAAAGGAAACCTAAACAATATTACAATTAGGAACATACAACTCGGGAAATATATAACAAAAACTCAAACTTTCTGCATATACTCAGGACAATATTTCATTCATTAATATTTTAATAAATTAAACTCAATATCTTAGGATTTCAAAACAATAAAACTTGTGTTGAGTTATCACAATTTACCACAATTTACATATATGTCTTTTTTAGGAAGTGCAATTTTAATCAATAATTTATTAGAAAATTTTCCCTTTAAAATCTATGAAGATGAAAGTTTTGTAAATAAAAAATACTTGCACATGTCTTAAGAATTATAGTATTTTAAGACAATGTCTTTCGATTTATATATATATTTTTTATTTCGCTTTATTATGTATTGCTTTAGGTTATAGTGCTAGACTAACGCATAGCATTGTACGAGCAAAACATTCAGCGAATTTATGTATCTTGAAAGATCGAGACTTTTGGCATCATGCGCATTGGTTCAGCAAGACGGGTGTTGAATGCTTTTTCTAAATCGGCACTGAAGCCGCAATAGAAAACATTCTCAACCTATCTACGATGTCTGGTATGAATTCTATTAAATTAGGATATTTAAATAAATACTGTATTAAGGCTGTTTTTTTTCCTTAGCAGTAAGCATAAAATACGGGTTTTAATTTTGTATTTTCACTACTCGTCTGTATAACTGGCCTTAGCGGTAAAAAATTAATTCCTTTTTTGGCACCCTTTCAATAATGTGTAATTCTTGCCATTCCTGAAAGACTTTTTGATTTAAAATTTTAAATATTAATTAAATTTTTCAGCGAAGCTGAAACTTTACCGGAAATTAATGACAATAACAAAAATGATGTGAAATTTCGCTTTGCTACACAGCGTACAACCAACAAAATTATAAATGACCTTACCAGTGATTGAACCCGGATACCTTGGTATAGCGCACCAAGTGTTTTACCATTTTAGCCACCAGGATGATATCCAGTCTAGCATTTTTACTTTTATACATTGGCAGAAATTATTAAGATGTAAATAAAATTTTCACTGTGCTACACAGCGTACAACCAACAGAGTAAAAATGTCCAGACCGGGGATCGGACCCGTATACCTTGGTATAACGCACCAAGTGCTTTACCATGTAAGCCACTACTATGATATCCAGTCTAGTATTTTCCCTCTTATACATTGGCAAGGCAAAAAACCTGCAGCAGAGGAAGGAAAGTCCTATATGAGCACACCACTTACTTAGTGGCATACATGAGACGAACAAGTTCCCAGCATCGTAGAAATCTACTTTTTCCAGCACGTTAAATTATTTTCTCATGACGCATCAGGTATATATTTTTGTTATCTGGCAAATGGTTAGTTTTGTGTTTCCAAAATAACTCTGATTCATACCTACCATAGTGAAGTATTGATAATTTGTTTTCAAAACCAATCTTTTCCTCAGTCATTCGATTTTTGAATTTCTTAAAAATCGGGACAACTGGTAACACTAGTCTAATCCCAAATGCTCATGCACTACGCATACCTGGATATTGAAAGTAAATTTTGAGGAGGAAAAACCACACGTTATACACTAAAAAATACAACGATTTTATTATGTTTATTAGATGATTGTCATGTATTGATAATAATAAAAGTTTTGATTATAAAAAAGTTTTCACGATTTTGAAAAGAAAAAAATCTGAGCATATAAAAACGGCGTGAAAAATGTACGAATCAAATGAAATAAGTATTTCGCAAATCAAATAAATTATTTTTTTTCTCTCAAAATAAACTAACATAGAAGTTATTTCGCATTTTATTCTATCTGAAATCTATATACGCTTCATTTAAAAGGAATACTTTAGATTATTTCAGCAGACATCCCAGTTTTATTAAAGTAAACACGAAAATAGAAAAAAAAATAGTTTAACTTTAAAATGCTTGCTTAAATCGCAAAATTAGATTTATCAGTTTATTTTCTTAGAATTCAAAAAAATATTTTTTTGTCTATATTTTTATTAATTTTAAAAGTTTCATGAATAAATTTCAAATTACTAATATTCTTAAAGAAACGTAGTCAAGTAATTTTACATTGTGGATTAAATAGTTGACAGGTAATTGCATTAAAGTTCCACCTATGGTCTGTGTGAATAGCAAAGTAAAAAAAAAATTGAACAGATACAAAGCAGGCATGAAAACGTAGGAATCAAATGAAATAAGCACTTTTGGAAATCGAATAAACTATTTCATTCCGCGCAAAATAAAATTGCAAAGATATTTTGTATCGAATTTTTCTACGTCTGAAATTTCGATACGCTTCATTTAATAGGACTGCTTTTGTTTATTTCAACAGAAATCACAGTTTCGTCACAGGTAGGCACGGGAGTAGAAAATATTCGAAAAGTAGTTTTACACCAAAATGTTTCATTAAATTGCACAGTAAGATGTAAGATTTAGTTGTTTATTTTGTTAGGATTTAGTGTTTTTTTTTAATACTTATTTTATTGTTTTAAAAATTTTTTGTCAGTCTATTTTATATTACTATTATTTTTAATGAAATGTTGCAAAATAATTTTTCGTTGGGTTGGCCGATTGCATGACTTTTTGCCCGAATTTCGTTGTTTATTTTGTTAGGATTTAGTGTTCTTTTTTCTTTTTCTTTTTTATTGTCTTTAAAAAAAATTTTAGTCTATTTTATATTACTATTATTTCTAATGAAATGTTGCAAAATAATTTTTCGTCGGGTTGTCTGTTTGCATGACATTTTGCCCAAATTTAGTTGTCTGTTTTTTGCAACGAAAGAGGTATCAAATCTTCTATTGGCGCTCCATTCTGCTCTGTCGCCCGGGGCTCATTCCTTACTTGCTCTACTCTAGTTTCGACCTGGCAAAAATAATGTCTCCAGCTTCTGAATGGGATGTCCATAGCGTTCGAATTCAGCCGAGTCCACTTAAAATATTGCTGTATTATTGTATTTTATTCTACTTCGTACCCTATTTATGTATTGTATAAAAGCTCTATTTTTCTGTAAAATAATATCAGTGTAAAGCTAATTTATAAATTTTAATTTAAGAATTGGATATGTGTGATGCATTGATAACTATATAAAACTTTCGATTATCATGAATGTGAATAGCAAAAATTCTGATCATATTAAGCAATTTTAGAATTCGAAACTATTTCATTTCGCGCAAAATAGACTAGTGTAGATATTTTATTTTGAAATTCTCGTTCTTAAATTTAAATACTCTTTATTAAAAAAATGCTGTAGATTATTTTAGCATACATCAAAGTTTCATAAAAACAAGCGCAAAAAAATGTTTAATTAAAAAATGTTTGATTAAATTGCAAAATTAGATTGAACCATTTATTTTTGTTTATGATTTATAGAACTAAATTTTAGACTTTAGTTTATTTGCGTTAAAAAACATTCACCAATATATGACATATTACTAATATTCTTAACGAAATGTAGCAAAAATTATTTTAATTTGTTGATTGAATGTTCAAGATGTGTTGTTAACTATGCAAAGATTTTCATTATCACGAGTGAGAATAGCAAAAATTCCTAATATATATAAAGCAGGCGTGAAGCACGTTACTCATGAAATGAAATAAGTCCTTTTGAAACTCCAATAATATATTTAATTCCGTGCAAAATAAACTAGCCTAGATGTTTTATATCGATTTTTTCTCTGACTGACGTTTAGGTACAATTCAGTTAAACGTAATAGTTTAGATTTATTTATCAGATATCCAAATTCTATAAAAAACTAGAAAATATTTAAAGGTGAAAAAAAGCTTAATTTAAAAAATACGTGATTAAATTGCAAAATACATTTATTCGTTTATGCTTATTTCATATTAGAATGCTGTTTTTCTTTTCCTACATTTTATTGACTTTAAAAGTTTCCATCAACCTATTTCAGGTTACTAACATTCTTAATGAAACAAAGCCAAATAATTGTATTTTGCTGATTAAATTTTTTTTTGCAAACATTTGATTTTATAATATGCGTGAAGAAAGGTATTTATTCATTTCCTAATAATTTCGTTCGTAAAATCTGGTTGAAGTCCATCTTTTCATTTATCTTTTGAACATATTATCAATACAAACTTTGCCTCTGAAAGATCTAAAGGTTTACGGACATTCAGCTCTACTACTTTTTTATAGAACGTTTTGCCTATGTGATTACTAAATAAGATGGATATTTTTATAAAACAAATACAGTATCCAGTGTCCGTAAAACTTTAAGCTTATGACTGTGTAAACTCATAATTAGCAATATTTTATATTAAGAAATCCCTGACCTAGATCCTCGTGACTTGTTTATTAACAATGTAGGCCAATAAGTGACGGGTAACATGAATTGATTTTTTAAAAAATATATCAGTAAAATTTATCATAAAATATTCTGCAGATTTATCTGTTTGTGCTCTATTTATATATATTCCCTGTAGCTTTTCTGATTACATATGAAATGAATCTAGTATACAAATATAATCATGTTGTTATTTATTATTTAAATAATAATAAAAGAAAATAAACATATTAATCTAGTGATATAATAATACTATTTTAAATGTTAACATTACATTTATTTATCGCGGTCCGGCGAATGTATGTGTTTTGATTTATGGGACATGGCTGGAAAATTATAAAATATCTTGATTATTCTCTTCAGATTATTGTAGTATGTATCACAATTCCTCAAATAAACAAGAAAAAAGAAATTTAAACATAGTTTAATTTAAAAATGCTTGATTAAATTGCAAAATTAAATTTGGTAGATTAATTTTTTTTAGATTTAGAGGAATATTTTTTGGCTTTATTTCATTGGCTATAAAAGTGTCAGTGAAATTTCAGATTACTAATATCCTTTATGAGATGCAGCTAAATAATTTTAATTTGTCTATTTAATGTTTAACATTACTATATAAATTATTATGATTACTATATAACTATGATTACCATTATTTCTATATAAATTATTATTATAATTATAATTATTTTTCTTAATGTATTATAAATAAACGTTTATATTGCTATTAATAATTTGTTAGTTATTTATCTATTTACTTTCTTTGCATTTAGAAGAATAATTTTTCGGCATTTTTTAATTGTATTTTGCTTTTTAGTCCGGTTATTGCATTCTTATAGACAATGAAATATAGTGAAAAATTTTTAAATTTCTGTATTAAATGTATTACATGTATTAATAATTGTATAAATGTTTTAACTTTCGCGGGTTGGCATGGAAAAAAATATTATATAAATATTTCTTTTCATCCACATACATTTATATATATTTCTCTTTTTTTATTATTCTTTTTTTAATTTTGAATTCTTGGATATACAATTTTGTATTGTATTATAATTATGGGTTCATATATATTGTAAATTTTCTTGAGATTTAATAGTTTATGATTAACAAAAAGTTTTATTATATATATATATATATTGACAGAAGGCGTGAAAACGATTGAATTAAACGAAATCAGCACTTTCAGAAATCGAATACACAATTTCATTTCAAACTAAATAAATTATCAAATAAATTTTGTTTTGAATTTTCCTCAGTCTGATGTTTAGATACGCTTCATTTCAAAGGAATGGTTTAAATTATTTCAGCAGACATTTCAGTTTCATCAAAGTAAACACGAAAATGGAAAAAGTTCAAAAAATAGTTTTATTTAAAATTGCTTGATTAAATTGCTAAATTAGATTTAGTCATTTATTTTCATAGGATGTAGAGAAAAAAAAACAACTCATTTATCTTTTATTTCAACTTTATTTAATAAATAAATAAATAAATAAAAAATTTCGGAAAATTCTAAAAATTGTTTTTTTTTTTCGGAAAATTCTAAAAATTGTTTTTTTTTTCTCTAAAATTTGTTATTTTTATATTTTGTATTGATTAGAAAATATTAATTTGAATATCATAACAAATTACACTAGGTAAGTACTTAATTGCATATTTTTTGAATCTGTATGTGTAGGCAGTTTACTACGTCGCAAATCGCCATGTTTGATTGAAACTGATATTTTCATACCAGTTTATATAGCACAGAAAAAAGGTTACTGAAAAAAATCTATTTTGACTGGATGCAAGTGGTTGTTTTTCTTTTCTGAAAATATGGCATGTAACTATTCGTTGCGAACGTATATTTTGATAAGATAAATTAAAGAACATCAAACATTTTTTGTTGTTAATAATGAGTCAGAAATGGAATTTTATCATTATTATAGTTTCATTTTTATCATTAACAGGGAATTTATATACAATGTAAAATAAGTTGCATTCAAGAAATGCACTTTTTTTAAATTTTAACAGTCATATGACAAGCATTTCCAGAAAAGAACATTCATGATTAGTAATAATCCCATAAACTTTAAAATATCGATAATTTAATACACTTAAAATATTATTTGAAATTAAGTTGCGTTTAAAAAATAATGAAATGTTTTTAATAAAACAATTTGTTGAAAATCCCGCATTATATGATTGCAATTGCAAAATCACATATTTCTCGGACATTATGAATATAACAATGGAGACTTTAGAAATCTTCATTATATAATCATTTATTTCAAAGATATCCTGAATTTGGAATTTGCAGTAACAGTTTAATTTTCATACAAATATTGATATTCTATTCAATATATGATCTCTAGATAACAGATATGATCTGAAAGTAAGATGCGAAATTTCTAAAGCGCTTCTGGCATTTGAATCGTTATAAATTTTGATGAGTGAGCAACATTATTTGGTTATATATATTTAAACGTAATGTTTTGAATTAATTTCATAAGAGCAAAATGATATGATCAGATATATTTAAACGCATTGTTTGAATTTAATTCAAACAAAGGGAAACCCGTCAAAATTCGGTGAAAGAAAATGTTTAAAAAAGAACCGTTAGATTGAATTTTTAATAAACCTACAAAAATAATCGTAATGAAAAAATCAATCCTAAATTGGCGAGACTAACTCATTTAACAAGTATTATTTTAAATTAAAATTAGAAAAATACTATTTCCATTAACTTCAACTTTTCAGATTATTTAAAAATTGCACTTTGTTTGTATGTAACATGTAAGCAAGATAAGTATTTATGATGAAGTTATCAATCGAGTCTCTGATTTTTGGTAATGAAAAATAAGCAAAAATTACGTCACTTTGACAAAATCGAGGCTAACGAAAAAGAAAGACTACCGCGGTGCTTTTCGCGTACCTTTTTTACAGACCGCGGGAGTCACGTGATGCTGGAATCCGCCAATGCAGGTGCACGAAAAGAGCATTACCTCACTCTAGCGGTCTGTAAAAAAAGATAAGTGGAATGCACCGCGGTAGCCTGTCTTTTTCGTTAGCCTCGGACAAAATAATAGAATGTTTTTTTTTTCAAAGATATCTAAACATAATGTCATTATCACCGTCGCAAAATGTGCATACGTACTTCTTAGATCTATATTCACTATTTTAAAACAGGTATAAACGCGCAATAGGTTAATAATAAATATATTTCTAAACTTTGGGCACTCTTGAAATGGGGTTCTAATGGGTGATTCCACCGTTACGTGTGTGACTTTTAGAGAGTTTTTTTTTTTCTTTTTGCATATTGAGAGAAATCTGGAAGTGAAATTATTTAGATTACTTTTTACTTTTTTTATTTCTATTACAGGACACATACAGAATCATTTTTCTAGTGACACCTTTAGTATAAAGTAATAACATTTAAAAAAAAAGAAAAAGTAAAGTCGTTGTTATGTGTGTGATTTTCCATAGTCACACACGTAACAACAATTTTACTATTTTTTTAATTGTTATTACTTCTTGTTTTTAAACGAAAATCCCCAATTTTTTGCTTCTGTATTTAGATTATTATAGTATATTCAGGCAAAGTTACGTAAAGATCCGATAGTTATAAATATACGAAAAAAGATTTTTTACTGGATTCATTTCCCTTTCAATGATCCAGAGTTACACTATTTAAATTCATTTATCCACACTTTGTGTATTTTCAATGTATCAGTAGGTTCAAAGTGATAAATAACATGTATGTCTTATAATCTATATAATGTTTCTAATATATCTATAATAAAGAAGGAAGTTTGTGTGTTTGTGTGTTTGCTCGCTGTGTTCTGAAGAGACCGCTGCACGCAGAGCTACAAAATTTGGTGGTAAAATGCCTCTAAGCATGTACTTTTGCACTTCAAAGCTCGATTTTACAATGTTTGAATATTATTTTATTTAGATTTTTATGCGATTTTAACGTTTTGCTGCAATTTATGCGCATTAGTAACAGGAATCCGGTTCCTATCTTTTAGCCCAATATAGTAAATTTTATATTCTTTTCGACAAAGTTTATTGGGAATTCGTGTAGCGATGTTTGAAATTTTGGGTATTTTTTATCTTTGACACTAAGAAATTTTGCCCAGACTGCTTGATCAGTTTGGTGGTTGCTTCCATTTCGAAATCAGTTACGCTGAGAATCGACATTTTTTTCTCTCTTTAGCTTGGAGAGAGTTGATAATTCTTTACAGATAAAAAACCATGATTTTAAAATGGAAATACGGATTATTAATTATCCCGATTTGGATTTTTTTATTAGATTTTTTTTAATTGCCTTTTTTATGAGTTTTTTAATCTTTTTTTTCTTGTTTTGCAGCGTTTTTTGCTTCAAATGACGTCACAAATTGCTCACTAGAAGTTAAATACCGTTGAAGGGAGATTGTGATTGGTATCTGATAGGATTGTATGCACAGCTGGGTGTCAACCGGACAATTGAGATATCCAGATGAAAAGGTCGTCAGCTCATTGCAATTCGAAAAGCAAGTTGTGAATAACAGTATGAAAGACATAGCCTTCTACACGGTGCCGTAGTTTCCTTCGGAAAGAAGTTTATTTAGGTTTCCACCTGGTGGTGGAAACTGGGACAAAAAAAATTTGCAGCACGCCTGCTGCACACGGTATCGTAGGCAGCTGGGACTAGTGTCGGAAATTTGTTTTGAACAGAATGCATCCCCTGGCGGTGAAACTAAAATATTTTCCTGCACGTGCTCTGAAAAGCGCTATTTTTATTGAAACTGCATAAGAGAGTTACCAATTTGATAATCTCTGACAACGAAATAGTTTAATTTTCACTCCTCCTCGATTATGAAGAAAAGTATCGGATTGATTGAATCGAAAATCACAGATTACTTTTCCGATTAAGAAAAAGCAAATTTTGCGAAAATTAAACGGTAACCATTTTTTTCAATTTTGATCAAAACTGATCCGTTTTTAATCAAATGTTCCAGACATTTGAGGAGGTGGTATTAAATTTATTTCCTCTTCGGGGTCTATGTCTCTACTTAATTTCCGAAAGAAAAATTGTAATCAGATGAACGGTTTCGTGCAGCGATTTTTTGAGTCATTTCAGGCAAAGCCGGGCGAATCAGCTAGTCATATAATAAAACCACTAATTATCCTTACAATACAGATGTAAATGCTTAAAGTGATAAAAACAGATTAACAACAAAAAAACTCATAAAAACATTTTATTATGGTGATCGACATGTTTCGGACGTAAAAATGGCACTGTTATCAAGATCTACACGATGAACAAACTACTCAACTAAAAATTTGAAAATAAACTTGAAAAACATAAACCACGAGATGAAATGTGTAATAAAAGCAGGTTGTAAAAAATGGTCAGTTGTAAACTTGAAAATTAATATTTCCTTATTGTTATTTTTTATTTATATATATTTTTTAATAGCAATAAGGAAATATTAATTTTCACGTTTACAATTGACCATTTTTAAGTACCTGCTTTTATTACACATTTGATCTCATGGTTTATGTTTTTTAAGTTTATTTTAAAATTTTTTCGAGAGTAGTTTGTTTATCGTGTAAATCTTGATAATGGCGCCATGTGTGCGTTTGAAACACGTCGATCATCATATTAAAAGGGTTTTATAAGCCATTTCTGTTGTTCTGTTTTTATCACTTTAAGCACTTACTTCTGTATTTTAATATGTTTCTCAATTAGTTGAATTTTTTATAGACTTCTTTATGGTGTGTTTTATGGAATTAAAGATCCGATTTGCAATAATAGTTCATTTTTACAAAAAAAAAAAAAGGTCAAAGAAAATAGATTTTGCTGGATTTTTACAAAAGTCAAGATATTGTTTTCTCTTACATTAGTTATTTTTTTAGAAAACTTGTCCATAAAGTTGCAGAGCACACTTGTATGAAATGATTGAAAAAAAAAAATGTTGCAACATGTTAAAAATTGTATGAGAACAAAGGTTTTAACCCCTTGCCTATGGAATACATTTGAGAAAAACGTTCAAAAAATGGATTTTTTTCTTCTCTTTAATCCCTTGCTTGTGAAGACCGAACTCTGTTCAGGCAACGCAAACGCGCCAATTCATATGCCCGACCCGAGTTCGGGTAAGAGAAAAATCTGTGTTTAAACTCCTTGAAGCCCGAACACTGTTCGTCCAATGCATAATATGTAATTTACCATTTTCACAATAGATGGCGATACTTTCCCGCGAAAAGTTCGCCATTTGTCGGATTTTTGTAATTTTGCAGTTCTTCGCAAATTTCATTCAAACCACATTAAGTTTGACTGGCAGGTATATAAATTTTTCGCAAGTTAAAAGTTTCTTTGCATTGTTTTTAAGCATTGGACGAACTAAGTTCGGGCTTCACGAAATTGAAAAACTGATTTTTCTCTTGTCTGAACTGACGAGCAGGAAAGACCGAGCTAAGCTCGGTCAAAATTAAATTTGAGTTCAAATATCATGACCCATGACCAAAATGATCCACTAATTGAATTTTCTCGAACATGTGACCTAGCTCAACAGTCTTCTCCTGTCCAAAAACCATAGGATGCAAAATTTAGTGTAAATAGTCTGAGCCGTTTTTAAGATAAAATAGCTTGACCCCTAATGACCCATGACCAAAATGACCCACTAATTGAAATTTCTCGAACATGTGACCTAGCCCAACAGTCTTCTCGTGCCCGAAAACCATAGGGTGCAAAACTTAGTGTAAATAGTCTGAGCAGTTTTTAAGATAAAATAGCTTGACCCATAATGACCCATGACAAAAATGACCCACTAATTGAATTTTCTCTAACATGTGACCTAGCCCAACAGTCTTCTCGTATCCGAAACTCGTAGGATACAAAATTTAATCAAAATCGTTAGAGCCGTTTTTTAGATAAAATTAATTTGACCCGCGTTGACCCGAAAATGACCCACTAGTCGAAAGTTCTCAAACATGTGACCCAGCTCAATAGTCTTCTCGTGCCCGAAAAGGGTCGGATACAAAATTTCGTCAAAATCGTTTGAACCGTTTTTTAGATACAATTAGCTTGACCATGACCCAAAATGGCCCAAAATGACGCACTAATCGAATTTTCTCGAACATGTGACCTAGCCCAATCGTTTTCTGGTGCCCCAAAACGGTAGAATGCAAAATTTCGTCAAAATCGTTAGAGCCGTTTTTAAGATAAAATTTGCATAATCACACACACACACACACAAGATTTGCTCGTATTAGAATATATGATGTTCGGGCGTCACAGGCAAGAAGTTAGCATTTTCTTATTTTTTCTAAGTTAAAAGTTTTAAATTTTACTTTCAAAGTTGCATGTTTTCGTGATTAAGATATTTTCTTTCATAAAGTTATTGCCGAAACGTCAGTGAAGGATTACTGTTGAGAGCCGAAAAGTTTTTGGTTTCTGTGTGTTTGTTTGTTAGTTTGTCTGTCTGTCTGTCTGTCTGTTCCGCGATAACTGCCGTAAAAAGGGTCCGATTAGGTTGATTTTTGGTGGGTATGTTGGCGAGGTACCCGGAATTAGCTGTATAGTTTTTGGTCAAATTTGGTTCATTCGTTCGGCCAATATACAACATTTTATTTTAAGTCATAATGCTTTTCAATGGGAAGTCAGACGATTTTTTAATTTTAACATTCCGCGAAAAGAAAATCACGCATTGGGATAATTGTAAATGCTAAATTATGGATATTAAATTTACGAAATAGATATCTTAATTTAATTTGATAGCTTTGAAAATTTCCCAATATATTTATTATAATTTCTAAATTAATTTTATAAATTATTGGGAAATTTAAGCATTAATTTGAAAGATATGAAAATTTTAATTTCTCATTTTTTACAAAAATTTCCAATGCATTTTCCTTTTCTCTTTCATTAAATGGTTGCTAAGCAACTCTATTTCAAAGAATATCTACAAAGGAAAATTAAAGTGAGTTATTTTGACGTGAAATGTTATTAACAAAAAAGTTAATTTTCGGGTGATTTAATTTTTTAATATGCTTTTTCTAATGAAATAGATGAGAATTTATTTTAACTACTAAAGAAAGATGACCAAATCGGCTTTCCAAACGAAAAATATAAAAACGTTGAATGTAAAAATGGAATATAAGTCCTATAAGAGAAATTTACATTTGTATAAGCATATTTAATACACGGAATTTTATTCAATTTCAGCAACATATGATTTTTAGTGGTTGAAAAATAAGTATTCTTTTAAGGATAGGATAAAACCTACTGTATAAAGAGATGGTTAATTTAATGAAATTAAAATAGTAAATGCAGTCAGATATATACTCGATTAATGAAAGTGCACAATTACTGGTAATTGATAATATAAAATTAAAGTGACAACGAGGGGTTCAGGGGTGTGGAGCCCCCCTGAAGATATGTAATCCTATTCTGATTAAAAATACAGTAATAAGTAGTTTATCTTATCAATTATCCGACATAAAATTATGTTTAATGTGATACTTCTAAAATTTTTGGACCTTTCAATAAATCTTATATTCTTATAAATGTATAAATAACGTTAAAAAAATTAATTTTAGGCTATCAAATATTATGCAGATTATATTAAAAATTAGTGAGATTAATGAACAATGATTTGTAGAGCTGACGTTGAGGCCTCTGATCTGTAGATTTACTAGTTTAATAATATGTCAAAGAGGTATGTAATTATAAAACAAAACAGTTCAAAGGGTACAGAATCAGTCCGCTTAAAAGATTACGTTTTGGTAATGCATTAAACTGAAATCGCTAAAAGTAGAATTTTGCTTAGCATGAATTTACAATAATATTTTAAAGAATGTTAGGAAACTTGCGAGTTGCATAAATATTTTTTTTTTCTTTCCCTGCACTGTAAAATAAGACAAATGTTTCTTAACCTACGAAAATACACAATAACCGCTTCTAAGTTATCCATGATTCCGAAAAGCGTCGTTTTTCTTTAGAAACCCCAGAAATAAATATATTTTCGAGATTTAAAGAAGTAGTTTTAAAACCATTTTTTTCTTTTTCTGGCAATGATTTTCAAAAACGTTTCCGAGCAGTTGTTATAGGGTATTAGTCAGTCTTCTTGAACTTGAATATCCGCTTTTAGGATGTTATCAATTGAACATTAAACATTTTCAGCTGCGTAATTGAATTTATATATGTAAGAGTTACAAAATAATAATAATGTTAATATTAACGTTTATGCTGTTAATTTATCATGTTTGTCTGTAAAACATGCAATTGTTAACTTGAGAATTGATAGCATCCGAAAAACCGATCTTCCGATATGAGAAAACTAATGAACACACTGTAAAAACTTCTTAGAAACGTTTTCAAAAATTAGTGGCAGAAAAAGTAATTTTGTTTTTATAAATGCCTTTTTAAAGTTTGAAAATATATTTTTTGTGAGGTTTTTATAAGTAAAGGAACGCTTTTCAGTACCATGGATAACTTGAAATAAATTATTTTATATGCTCGTATGTTATATCATATTTTCACAGATTAAGAAAAATTAGTTATTTTTTTACAGTGTAAATACATAAAAAAACTGTTATAGGTATAAAGTTGTCACTTTCTATGCATATTTTTCATTTGTATACATTTTGATTATACTTTTTATAATTATTTTGCAAAATGACATTTTTTACACCGACAAACCTAATCTTCATTTAAAAAATATACTCACACATGATGTATCACATAACACTCAAATTAAGCAATACTTTCTGAGCATGATAGTAATGTAACTTTTAATTGACGATTTAAAATAACGTTTTGGCAAAATATTAATATTAAATCTGAAACCAGCGTTAGAAAGCGTTTCTGAAATATAAAATTCTTATGCCAGCATAAGAAACAAAAACAAACTTTTTTTCTTTTTAAAGGGACTCGGTAGACATAATTTTGCAAAAAAATTGACATAAATGTCATTTTTCCAATTTTTCATTTAAAACGATTTTAAACTTCCGTAGTATCTCCTAACAAAGTGTAGTATACGTCCGATAATTAAAAATATGCAAAAAAGTCTGTTTACTCAAACTTTTTTCCCTTTAAAAGAATCAGATATGCAATCTTTAAGAATTGAGAAAGAGAAAGAGTTTTGTAAGTTTGTGTTTTTAAATATATCCAAGTCCTTTAACAAATATTTTTCAATTAACTCGCTACTTCGGAAATAAAGGAGAGGGCGATCCTTAAAGTGCATTTAATAAAACTAAGAACCGGATTTTCAGTCATAGAAATATATTTTTTTTAAATAAAAATGTTAAGTAAATAGTCATTTTTATTTTATATTTTGCATATCTCATAACATTTTGTATCTTTTTCCTTTAACTAAAAATATATATGGAAATCTGATCTTTACAGTTATTAAGCACTCTTCTAAGAGATGCATGCAGCAAAAAGTCTTTCAAAAATGGAGGATAGGTGTAATTTTATAATGTGCTTTAATTTAATTAAAAACATTTCTTTTTCGAATTTTTCACAAAAATTGTATTTTTTTTGTTTTTTTATTAATTCATTTATTTTACACAAATACTCATCTACAGGTCGTGGAGTTGTATTATAACTGGGTACCCTCTGAACGCATAAATTGTTCACTGTTCAATTAATAATATTTGAATAAGACTTTATACAATAAACAAAACATAGTTCAAAATAGTTCGACGAGTATGAATATCATTTCCCCTTAATATTTGTAATGCTTAATTATAATAATTAAAAATGAAAAACTTAATTTACAAAGCTTTATAAAAATGTTATATCTTTCCTACCGTACAAAGCGTAAAATGTCGATTTATTATTTTCTTTAATTATAAAACCTTATTGCTAAAGCGGAACATTTTAAATAAAATCTTCACGTTTCTTTCTTTTACTCCTTTACGCTTGTGAAAGAAATTAAAAATACTTTTTTTCTATTAATCGGTGCTTTGAGTTGTTTGTTTTGTGTTTCTAACTTAAGAAACTGATTAAAAATTATCCGATTATTTATTTAAATGTTTAAGGAGAATAATGCTGCTATTTCTTAGATGGCGGAATGGTGATCTTGAAAACTATCCATACTTTTCCATTAAACGTTAAGGAAAAAGTACTAGCGCATTAAAAAAATGGAAAAGATAAATTGTATTAATTTATAAATATAAAATATCTGAAAATAAGTTTCATTCAAAGATACGTAAATAAAATTTACAACTGTATGTAAATAAAATTTACGTGTTCAAAAATATAATTTCTTACGTAGATATAGTTATCATCATTGTTTTTGTGTATTTAAATTTGTATTATATACCTTTATAATTGTTATGACAAATTACTATTTTTTCACACCAGTGAATAATTTTGCTTTCAATTAAACGTGATAAGTAATATGTATTTTGAAATTGAACAATGATTTGGACTATTTTGAAGTTATCCAGTTTTGTATAAATTCCTCCTGTCCTTCATAATATATTTTGTATAAATTTCTATTATGTGGCCAAAATACAAATTTAAAAAAATGTTTAGACAAAATTTGAACACAAACACTAAAAAAAAAAAAAATGCTAGACACTTCTTCTGAAATATATCATGCGTTTATTAAAAAACAAAAGATATTTCTTCGTTTCAAATTTCAAATGCTTAATTAATTCAAATCAAAAATTAATTTACAAAGCTTCAGAAAGAGATTATATTTGTTCAAGTAAGGATAACATTGAATACTAGTATATACATTTTTAAATAAAGTCTATACGTTTCTTTCGTTTATTTGTTTACGCTTGTGAAATACTTTTAAGAATTCTTCAATTTTAATGAGAGTTGTAAGAGCCGTTTTTTTGCGTTTTTAACTCTTGAAAGTAATTAAAAAACTTGAAGCTTATTCATTTTTGTGTTTAAGTACAATAAAGTTTCTCTTTCGCAGATGAAGAAATGGAAAACAGTGATCTTAAAAATGATGCATTTTATTTTTTTTATCTGTACTTAATAAGGAAAAATATGAAAACACTTTCAGGAAAGACTGAAAAGTCGGATGGAAATAACGATTTATAATCGGATTTCAATAAACATTTTAATTAAATTTTGGTATAAAATGTATAAAAATAGTTTATGTTTTCAGTACATATGGCATTTCTTCCAAATTTAATCCTATTTTAAAAGCAGGAAATATTAGTTTGTTTGAATGTGTTTTTATTTTTACTTTAACATTGTTAGTCTGAATGCATCAAGGATTCTGGGCATACAGTTGTAAAGTATCAACTATCTTAATTAGGGCATGGAAATGTACTCTAATAAAAATATTTAACGCGGAAAAAAATAATTTAATTTCAACTGGAATTAAAAATCCTCCTTTTTAATTTACTATTGTTTTGATACTGGTTGTTATTTATTATTATTTACATTTATTTCTACTATTTTAAGACGTAAAAGGTTGAATATTCCGTGATTTTGAAACTGTATGCCATTTATAACCTGTGAATGATTTACATTTATAAGTATACAATTTATATTTCTTTAATACCAGACTTGTTATTTGAATTTATTTTGTTAATACAGACAAAAAAGGGCTCGTTAGATATTATGACTACTGGTATCAACTACAATGGGATTTTCGTGATATTTAATATAATGTGTCGTTTGACAGTATTTAGAGAAATTCGATCATTTGTCAATATCAGTTCGACAGTTCAAAGCTGTTCTGGGATATGTGTCTAAATATACAGGATGATTTTAAAAAGCTGGAACAAACTTTAAGATGTGGTGTTACGTACCAAAACAAACAATTTTTATCATTAGAATGCATGGTAAAAAATAAAACGCAAAGGTGCTAGCGCGTTTGGAAACTATTGTTCCGCAAACGTTAAAGCGTTATTCCTGTTGTGAATTATTGGGATAAGAAGAATACCATGTATGCAAACGCCTTGTGTGGAAGATAAAGTACCCATATGTAAATGTACGCCTCGCTGAAAAAAAGCCGACGACCCCACCATAGTTGCCAACCTCCCGATTTTTTTCCTACCAGTATTTTTATGTAAAAATATTTGTTTTATATAATCCTGCAATTTCTGCTATTTAATAAAGCTAAAATTTTTGTATGATTTTACTGGTATTCAAAAAATTGGGAGGTTGGCAACTATGCGCCAACCTTCTGAATCTCTTCCAATATGCAACCGTTAATCGGAATAAAAGAGGATGAAGCAATTTATTAATGCGGAAAAGGTCGATATGCATTTCATATACGGAGCTGCAAACAGAAATAGCAGAGAGGCAGCCCGACTGCCCAGGGAGGTTTTCTCTATAGGCGGTTGCCTAATTCTAAAACATTTGCGCGCTTGCATCAGCAGCTGTATGAAACGGGATCTTTTTTCGCTTCCTTGTCGGATTCAGGTCGTGCAAGGATGACCAGAACGACATCTGTGGAACAGTAAATTTTGGATACGGTGGCAGATCAGCCAAGTGGAAGCACACGAGCTGTGGGACGTATCGTTGGTGTGCCACAATCCACGATATGGTGGGTTCTGAAAGGAGAAATGTTGCATCATCATGCAGCCTTTAGCGCCTTTAGGTTTCATTTCCGACAATGCATTCTATGATAAAAACTGTTTGTCTTTGTACGTACCACCACCCCTTAAAGTTTGTCTCATATTTTTCGAATCAGATAGGGTACATATTTGTATACATAAGGTGGACAGTGGTTAATATTGGTAAAACGTTTGATAGATAGATGATGCTAGGCGTAAGTGAGATATGTTAAACGGGGTGCACATGATCTTCATAATGGGTAATTGTTGATGCGTGCGTTTTATTAGTGACGTCAATTTATACGAAAATAGTTACAAAACTGTATTTAAACTCTATTCTGACAGTAATATTGGCAATAATATCGTCAGAATAGCGTTAAATTTTGGCAATGTAACTGATTCTTATAAAAACAGTCAAATGACTGGACAGTTTGCTGCAAATTTTTAATAGTGTGATATTAAATTTATAATAAAAAGTATGATGAATAAAAAGAATGCCCCACATTGCAAACATTGCTGTAAATTTTTAAATTTTTAAATTATCTTGAAATGTAAGCCACATCTCTATTAGAGTTAAGTTCGGATTCTTTTTTCGGAGCTCGAGCACGAAGATTAAAATACGAGCCTGCTCGAGCACGAAAAATTTTGTGATAGCAGAGCCCGAGCCAGATTCCAAAATTATGCAGTAGAAAATTGTTAATAACATTTTAAAATTGTTTCATGATTTACTTACTCGTTTAAAAATCTCCTGTTAGATAGAAATAACTATTAACCCTTCCATCACGACGATCCATGATTTTCGTGTCTGAAAATCGCTTTAGTAGAAAATTTGATATTTATACCCAAGCACTGCCAAAAATCTACAAAAGTCACAATTGTTATTCTTTAAAAATATTTTGCATAACTATGGAAGAAAGACATTTATGTTTTCCATTATTTCTGAAAAAGTACTTCAAATAGAAATAAATGAAAAACAAGGGATATCCCACGGTTTCTCTTTGTTACTAACACTGACCATGCCGAGGCTTTAGAATCAAATAGAATATTTTTCTTTCTGTCCCTTCAATAACAATTCAAATTCTTTTCAAACTAGCTTTTATAGTATTGTAAAACACTTTAAGAAACATAGAATACATTATTGTTTCTCAAACAGCATATGGAAAGTTCCCTGCCACTTTTTTTTTTCTTTTCAATTTCTTAATAAATTAAATTTTTACTCTGAGCCCGAGCCCGAGCCCGAGCCGAAGTAGGCCGGGCTTGAGCTCGGGCTGATTTCGTCTCATCTGAAACACTTATCTACAACATACCTATGTGCAGATTACAACAAAAATACTTTCCTAACAACTTTAGGTGTATTAGTTTGTTTAAATTATTAACAATATTATACTCTTATATCGGTGTAGCTAGCAAAACTGTTTGCAATTTTTTATGCGTTTTATTAGATAAATCTTTTAATTTATAGTAAAAAACCTTCCTATCATGCTGTACGTAAACATAGTAATCGTTGCATAATAAATGGACTTTTCTTTTAATAGGTATATAACTTTTGTATTTTCCTTCCGCTTTGACGCCCCACCAGTAGCTGAGAGGTCCTAAAGCTGGTAAACAGGAGGTGCTGGGTTCAAACCCCTGTCGAGCTCGTCGACCTAACCGTTTGGAGTTTACCGTGGTGTTCTTAGAACCTTGCGTAATTACGTGTTAGGATCCCTTAGAAAGACCCCCAAGGCTTGCGTTCCCCTATATCCCAACGCAGATAATCGGCCATAACAAATAACCACCCAACCTTCCGCTTTGACAAAAATATTCTAGTAATCAATGCAGTATTTATTTTAATACAATATAACAGATATATCTTCCTTTCTTTCTCTATTTTATTCTATATTTTTGGCTCACCATTAAATACTCGTTTTGCATAGTAGTTAATAAAACAAATTTTTTCAATCAATTTGATTTGAATAATTTGGGAACCGTACGATTTCCGTTTATGTGTGTTGATTTAGGTATTTGATTCTATAAATATTTTAAATTTTAATGAACATTTTTTTTTCGAACAGGCTGTACGAAAATTTAAACTAATAACTTTCCATAATGAATAGATTTTTTTTTCTTACATATATTAACATTTTTGCCCTTTTCTCCCATTTTACAAAGGTATTCTATTAATCTACACTGTTAAAAATTTGCAGCAAACTGTCCAGTCATTTGACCGTTTTTGTCGAAAACGGTTACATAACCGTAATTTAACTATATTCGGACCGTATTATTGCTCATTTTATAGTCAGAATATAGTGAAATTACAGTTATGTAACCGTTTTCTACAAAAACGGTCAAATGACTGGACAGTTTGCTGCAAATTTTTAACAGTGTATATGTAGCGCGTATTTTAATAAAATATTACACACATATCACTTTTAATTTTCTCTGTAATATTTTGTGTTTTCTGATTCTTTATAAGCCTTTTAAGATTATACACCTGTGCAAAAAAAATATTATCGGATTCTACATGACGTTCGGTGAAAGCTGCGCACCCGACATTTTTCTTCAAAGCTGTCTACATTATGATGAAGATGCATAATAATCTTTCCACCAGTTCTGCTAAGCTAAAAACTCTTCAAATTCGTGAAATGTATTATTAAAAATGAGAATAATATTCTGTATGTCATCAATCACTTTTAAGTAGGTAAGCATTCATTGAAAGTTGTCATTCTTTTTGTTCAAAAATAGTTTATTATGATGTTGAAATTTAATGTTTTGTTCTTAAAATATCGTATATAAATTTTCATAACAGATTTTTTAATAATGCTATGTGAAAAGGTTATACATCGAGAACTACTCAAAGCAAAAATCTATTGGCTTATCATTGTGCTATTTATTTATTTATTATTATTGTTATAATTAAAATATTGGAATTTGCATTATATTTTTAAAAATTGTTATATATTAAAAGTATTCAGTTATTAAGCTGTTGAAGTGAAAAGTTTGCATGAGTTACAAATAATACAACTCTTGCTACTTAGTGCTAACTCAGCAACTGACTTTCAGTAAATTATGTTGATATGGACAGACTCTAAAGATAGGAATTATGACGCTTTTAAATATAAATTAAACGTGAAATTCACCAAATACAATGAAATCTTCCTTAGAGTGAGCTAAGATAGTGTAGTGATGTTTATTATTATTATTTTGTATGTATGTTTTGTATGTTATTTTTTACGCCATCATGTACCTTTTGTGTTTTCTTGATGAGGGATTCTTCAATCATTTAGTATAATTAAATTTAGTACTGACAATTAACCAATTTTCTAATACATAAGTAATGCGTAAATATTAAATAGTAATTTTATATTAAATACAAATAATATATATATATTATTTGTAATTATGCTTACGTTTATAATATCATTTATGTATTATTTTTATTGTATACATTATTTGAAAATACTCCGTTTTCATAATATAAGCAATTTTAGCCATAAATGCATTACAATATATTAAATTAGTTTCACAAAACTAATGTAGCACCCCCAAGAAACATATCAATGAATAATCTGTAAGTTGTATTTAACAAATGATTAATCATAAAATTTATGAATATATGTACGATAGTCAGTTGTAATATGAGGAATTTTTCATTCAGAATGTTTTCTTTTTTTTTCATCTATTTTGTCTAAATGTACATAACAAAATAAAAGAATTAGGAAAAGTATCGAATTACTTTATAATCAATTTTTTGGTTTAAACGCAGAGAATGATCGTGTATTTTATCTAGTTTATAAAAGTTAAAATTTTCAAATTGCCATCTTAAAGCACTGATTTAAATGCTGTACAACACATTAAAATAAAACAAGAGCTGTAATGCAGTTTAAAGTTTAGGATAAAGGAAGAAGTATTAACGGATAAATCATACTTTTTTAGGAAGTCAGTTTAATCTTTTTAAACAGGACCCTAAACATGACGCTGTAAGTTGGAAGTAATCTACTAAAAACAACAATCGTTGTCTGTTGTTTTCTGGATTAATCTTCTGTGAGTTGAATATAAATGAAATTCCACAAACATCAGAAAAACCTTGTTTTCTGTGTCACAAACCTTTGGAAGTATTTTATAGTATATCTATGATAAATTTTATAAGTTGCTCGGATGAAAACAAAGTTTCTTTTGAATGAAAACTAAGTATAGCATTTTCATGTGATTTTATAAATTAAATAATTTTTTGAACTAAATGTATTTAATCAAAATTTTTTCAATAAAATCTAATGGAAATAACATTTTTATTAAACTGATGTATCAGAAATCTGTAAATAGTATCCCTTCAATGTTTTATTTAAATACTAATGAATAACAATTTGATGTACCATGTATAATTGCATTTTTTTTTAAATTTTAAATTTTTTAATTATATGTTTTATTAGATCTCTTTTTATCTGGCTATATATACATTAAAAAATAAATTAGCAGAGTGTGTACTTTTAAAATGAACTTTTGAAAGTTAACTTTCTCTTTCCATATTTCTTATAATTTCCATTAACAACTTCCTTTACTACACTTTGTTTTTCAGATTTCTATAATAAAGTAAATAAAAACTACTTAATATGAAACTTTCGTTTTAGCAGAGAATGATAATGTAGTTTATGCAGTTTATATAAGTTGGAAATTTTAATCTTTTCATCTCAAAACACTGTCTTAAATGCAGTACAAAGACTGAAACGAAGACGACACAATCAAAGACTAGTAACGTACGTAAAAGTGTTCGATAAACGAAGAAATATTGATGGATAAATTATATTTTACAGAACACTAGCTCAATATTTTAACTCAGTGCCCTAAATATAACTTGTAAGTTGGAAGTAATCTACTAAAAAGAACAATCATTGTCTGTTATATCTTATTCAGACTAATATGCTGTGAGCTTAATATAACTGATATTTAAACATCGGAGGGACATTTATTCCGTGTCACCAACCTATGAAAGTATTGTATACTGGGTAACGAGAAACTAGCGTTTGTACCGTTGAAGGAAACGGGATAGCGTTTCGTATATGGGTATTTAATAGTATGGTCTTGAGAATGATACAAAGAACAACAATCTAGCTCTCACAGTGACGATAATTTGAAAATGAGAAATAGCAACACCCAATTTTTTTAATCCCAATGCGATCTTTACGGTGAAAAAACATGAATGGCGATAAATAATAAATTTTAACAGTAGAAATGGCGGCATCGTTCTATGCCAACGTGATTGTTTATATATCAAGATTGATACTTCTTAATTTTAATCTCTAGTCACTCTAAACACTAAAGTTTAATAAAACATTGTATATTCACGAAGTTGCTTATCTATATTTCCTCTCGATTGTTTTGTATGAAGATGTAACTCATAGTGTACGTAATATTTTTACATAAAAAAATAATAAATATATTTTTGAAGATTCCCCGCGACCCATAGCTGGGAAATCGCCGTTTCCCTTTATTAAATTGCAATGTAATCACTGATATTATTATGACGATTACAAAATATCAAGCGCTAAAAATAGTTCCCAAAATGGCTTTGGTATGAATTGGAGCAGGAATGATTTTTAATATTCACTTCATATTGTCCGCATAATTTCAAGATATTGCCATGCCGATACCATACAATTATTGAATAAAAGTACTACCGCATAATTTACATAGATCATTTTTACCTTTTAAGCAAGTAATCGCACTCTAAGGTGTTGGCCATTATTAGAGGGCACCATTACTCCCACGACTAAAAACCTGCAACAATATAATCACACAATAGTTGTAGCAATACGTCTTATATGATGTAAATAAATGTCATAGTTTTAGCCATAAGTCACCCTACGATTTAGGAACACCAATTAAAAATAATTTTCAGAAAAACATAAATAATACTGAAGTTAGAATTATATATTTCTAAGGATGCGGGTGGAGAGGAGGGGGCGTTATATATTAATTTTTGTAGAAGGTGAATACCGAAATCTTAATCTTGCTTATAAAAAATTATGTCAATATTAATGATTTAAAAAAAGCATCCTTATCAATAGATTTTAATTTTTCAAATAAAGTTAGTAACAGGTACCATTCGAAAGAGAGTCGTGTTGCGCACACTGGCATGTAGGATCATCCTTATAACATTTTGTTTTTAAATACTCAGGATGAACTTATTTTTCTTAAATTACTTTAAGTAACAAGTTTTCAACTTGTCAGTTCAAGAATCTGTTTAAATAAGATGGAATGTTTAAAAATAAAACGAATCAAAACAAAAATTATTTTATGTACTTTACTAGTTCAGATAAACAAAGAGGTATCGACAGATAAATTACATTTCTCACAAGAGCAGATTTGTCTTTTTAATCCTTTATGAAACCAAATTATAAAAATTAAAAAAAATCTCCTCAAAACTTTTTCTATTACGTTATAAAGAAAGATTAAAAAATACATACAATAATAAAATTAAATTTAAAAAACATTGTATTAATTAGAGCTACTAAATTGAATTGATACTGTTAAGTACCGTTGCGTAAAGTCAATACATTTCAAAATATTTTCAAAAAAAAAAAGGAAATTAGACAACATTTCATCGCACGTTTTAAATTTGTAACAAGAGACATATAGCTGTTCTTGTTAACATTTTATGAAAAAAAATCGTTTCATTTGCACGTTAAGACACATTCCAAATCAACTATATTTTGATAAATAATCAACATTTACACGGCTAAAAAATTGATACTTTTAATTATTTCCCCGCAACATTTCAGGGAATTTTAATCTTTCTGATGCACCCAGTTAAAACATGACTAGATTTCTTCTTTATCACGTAATATTTTTTGACAAAATGAAGAGGAATATCCAGGCGAATAAGACAGTTAAATGTATCACAGTAAAAAACAATTATCATAAAAACGTTCAAAAATAAATCTTATCTTAAATTGTAATTATTAGTCATGTTTATTATAGTTGCCAAACAGTCAAATATCTATATTATAAAGCAAAACTATGTCAGCTAGTAACGCTGACGTCATATTGACAGGGACAACCACCTGAACAATCAACTTTAATTTATCGCAATTTTTTTTACCTTCTAAACATTGCATAATTTCAGATTTTACACCGTTGCGTCTAATAGAAACAGAAATCTAGTTTCAAAAGTGATTTCTTTGAAAACTTTATCTCTAATTACTGATTTTTTATAGTTTTTAAAATATATTTTTTAAACATGAAATTTTTTAATTTATCTAAAACATGAACATGAAACCCGATTACACATTGCAAATTAACACATTTGTACTTTAAAATATAAATAATTCAGATCTCGTTTATTTCCATGTAAATATTCCGTAATTAAACTCACAAATAGATAAAACAATAAAACATGAATTTAACAATCATGTAATCGCAATACGCGCTTAAAAACAGAAACAATTAAAACAAAAAACGTTCCTATAAATACAGAAACCTTTCGCGATTATCCACTGGTACCAAACGTGATTTTTCTATTTTTAGAGGGAAGTCTCAGAAATTAAACTAAATGTAAAAAATATTTTAGAGTTTTCATTCAAAAATGATTTTTACCTACATTCTATACACAGGACAGTATATCGAATATCTTTAACACGGGCTTCCCGGTTTGGAGCCTCTTGTTATATTAATGTATTGTCTTCGACTCTTAGAAAGATATTACGCCATGTCTCCCCACTTCTGTTTGGCTTGTACAATATTGTTGCAACGATCTATATTAATATGACATTATATGTATTAGTAGTTTATCTCATTATGTCCAAATTTATAGCTTATTAATTGGAAATGCGGATGTTTTTACAACCAAATTTATAATTTACCAACCAAACAGAAGTTCTTCACTTGTGCCAAAACTGTCTGCAATAGAAATATGTGAGTATCTTTCTCGAAAGGAGGAAAAAACGATACAAAAATAAATACCCTTTATTTTAAATAAAGACAATTTTATTAAAGGCATGCGTTTATCTTCTATTTCTAGGCTACAAATAAATATTTACGAAACAACTGTTTCCTACGAGGCGTGTTCAGATGAAACCGGTTCGACGGTTTTATTAAGCGGAACATGAATAAAGGAAACACAAAACTGAATGAAATAGAAAGCATAATTCGTCAATTTGCACGCTTCGAACGGATTTCATTTGAACAGGACTAGTAGTTCCCACAGTACTTAAAAGTGCCATTTCAACGAAGGCTTAAAAAGTAAAAAAAAAATTGACAAATTGTAGCTTAAGCCAGTAAATGCGCATGAGCAAGTAACGTCATATGTATGCAGCTTGCATTGCGTTGCGAAATGGTCATTCGGTTTTCGTTGCTTGAAGGTGGCAGTACGTTAAAAAGGGCTGGGGTGATTACGAAACCGTCCAGAGTGCAGTAATATAGTTTTTATCGGCGGAAGGATGCAAGCCTGTTGATTCATCGGAGAATGGTTGTTGTGCTTGGAGAAAAGTTCTTACCGAAGACAACTGTTGCGGATTGATCGCGAATGTTCCGCAACTGCCATGAGGAAACGAAGGATTTGCCACGTCCTTGTCAGGCCCATAAAGACATTGATTCCGAATATTGACACTTTTTTCGATATGAACCATCGACGAAGCATTCGTGACTTGGCAGGCGAATTATATTTTTAAATTTAGGAAATAATAATTTTTCTCAAACGTTAAAAATTAAGAAAAATATATGTGAGAGTAAAATGTACGAAGTCTAAATGAAACGTATCAACTCAATAAAGTGTAAAAATTCACGGGCCATGTTAGATACAAGGTCCACGATGATGAATGTTATAATTATCAAATCAAGTTACGTTGTGACGACTGAAGGAAATTACGGCCTAGCCTGTCTTGTGAGTTGCTGGCCTGGGGTTGTCCAGTTTTGTCCAGGACTTTTCCGCCTAGCTTCGCCGTGTAATCGAGTCGAAAGAACTTTTTCGATAGGCAAAGAGACTGCGAGAGATGTTGGTCGGCGAATAAAGAGAAGTGAACCGAGAAGGCTGGGAGATGCAGTGAGTTTTAAACAGACGATGTTGAGAAATAGTGTGTGCGTGCACCGTATAAGATAGTTGTGTACTCTGAAGTTTTAATGGGGAGTGTAGTATCTTTTTGTCAAAGCCATTAAATAATAAGCCCAGTCAGATAAATGGGAAATTTTTCGCAAGTTGAAAATAGCGCCATCTAGCGGTTGGGAGTGCTGCCTTCGGCACCAAGAATATTTTAATAAAATTTTGCTTCTAAAATTAAAGCTTAAAATAAGGAGTTCATATTTTCTAAGAAAGTCGTTTGTAAATTCCGGTGTCAGTCAGTAATTTCACATTTTACGAACATAATTTGTCTGTGCCGGAAAGGGTTAATTGCATAGTGATGTAAATTTCCATCACTTTTTATTTAACTTTTAATAAATAAATCAACTTCTTTGCCACCACTATATTTATATAGAAATATTAATCCAGTAAATTTCCACATTTTTTTTTTTCATTATAGTTTTAGCTTTAATGTAAAAAATCCCAATAATTAGCAATCTTTTAAAGGAAGTGCAAAAACAAAACATCGATAAAAATCGTATAAAATATCGATATAAATAAATCGTATCGTTTCTCTGCGACCCACCTCTGTTTTGTCCTCCTTCCGCAGCAGAGGTTTGGCGCTAGTGTGTCGCTAACAAATTTAACACTATCTGACTGGGCTTATTATTTAATGGCTTTGCTTTTAGTTGTTCATTTTGTTTTAAACGCGTGTATCAACGATGCTGAATAAAAGATGTCGGATGTTAAGCGTCCCTCGGATCCTTAGAGTGCTTTAATTCATTACAGTCTAAGAAGTTAATGGAGGTTCTACACCGAGATTTGTGTTTTGCATGTGAAACCGGCCGAAGTTTTGTGAGAGGTATGTCATTCTCCCTTTTTATCCATTGCAGCGTGCTTGATGTTAGTAGTTTATATGTTTATATTTAAGAAGTATATTTGGGTTTAGTGCCAATCTGTTTTTTTGTTTTGTATTAAATGCAGCGGTTCACAATGCCAGCAGGATGTATTTTATTTGGAAACTGGTTTTGAGTTGTATTTGTATATATAAAAAAATGTGTATTTTATTTTGAGAAAAATGGTGATTTTAAATCTTAAAACTTAAGATAAAAATAAAGGTTAAGCCAAACTGGCAGATATGAATTAAATGAATAACAATTCATGTATATTGAAATCAGGCTGATTTTAATTGAATTGTTTTGTGCCAAACTGGCAGATATGAATTAAATGAATAACAATTCATGTATTGAAAATCAGACTGATTTTAATTAAGTTGTTTTGCGCCAAACTGGCAGATATGAAGTAAATGAATAACAATTCATGTATTGGAAAACAAACTGATTTTAATTACATTGTTTTACGCCAAACTAGCAGATAGGAATGAACTGAAAAGGGATTCATGTATATTGAAAAAAAAATCAAACTGATTTTATTAAGTATAATGAGATGTATAGAATGTTAAAGCCAACTGGTTTAAATTCTTAAACTAAGAATAGAGGTTGAAATAAGGAAAGGGAGTTGGTGATTTCAGAAATTGAAAACTTGTTTAAAAGTCTTGTATTGGTAACATTTATACAGTATTCTGAAAGTGAAGTGATATTGTAAATTTGTATTTAATGTGTTTGGTAAACCTTGAAACTTGAATATAAAATTAATTTTCAGAAGTTGGAAATTTCAGTTTTAGAAATTTATCTGGTTTTAAACTGCTGGCGTAGGTTTTAGAGAAGTAATGTAATAGTACTGTTTGAAACTGTCGTTTTCCAGTTATGTTCTGATATATACTTGTGTAGTGTATAAAATTAGTATTTATAGATGTGTTGAAAACTGTTTTGAAATTTTAGTAATTAGATAATATATTTTTGTTTACTGAGTTAGTAACATTCTATCGAGTAAATAGTTTTGAAAGTATCAAATTAATTTTGGTTAGTTGGTTGTGTGTCTGTGGCTCTGAGGAAGTGTCTGAACTACGCACTAGAGTGCTTAAATTGAACTTTGAGATGGCGGATTTTGGAAGAGGCCGAAAGGAGGACATGAGAGTTTTTGCAGTGGAATTGGGAGAGGTGGTTGACGATAGCATGAGAATAATTGATTTGCGTAACTTAATTATGAAAAGTGATAATTATGAGGAAGAGTTTGTAAAGGAAATGTTTATGTCAGTTGTAAATGAGAGAATAAAGCGAGAAGAGGCAGAGGAGACAGAGAGGGAGAGAGTGGAGAAGGAGAGAGAGAGGGTGGAGAGAGAGAGGTCAGAGGAAAGAAATTTTCAATTGGAGAAACAGAGATTGGAGTTGCAATTAAGGGAGAGTAAGAGCCCTGACGATTCTGTTAAATCTAGTACAGGTTTTGAATCGAGAGTGGAGATTCAGAAATTGATGCCGAAATTTGATGCGAAAGAGGATGATATCAGTTTGTTTTTGGAACTGTTTGAACGACAAGCAAGGGTTCTTAAGATTTCCCCCGAAAAGTGGGTTACTCAATTAATTGGTGTTTTGCCATCTGAAATTTCTCAGTTGATAGCTCGTGAACCTGTAGAAAATGCTGGTGAATATCAGTATGTTAAGACATTGTTGCTGAAGCGTTTTAAATTGAGTCCAGAAAAGTTTCGTCAGAACTTTGTGAAAACTCAAAAATCACACGATGGTACTTGGTATGATTTTTACTATGAAATAAAAAATTATCTAGAGGGTTGGTTGAATGGTTTGAAGATAGAGACGTATGATCAATTAAAAGATTTGATGATTGTGGATCAGATAAAAAAGAGGGTACCGTCTGAATTTAGGGAGAGTTTTTTGGATCAATTGATAACTATAATTTTGCCAGTTGATTTTGTGACTAAGATTGAAGAGTTTGAAGATGTAAGAGGGTGTGTTAGTAATAAAGGTGCGATGAGTTATAAGGATCGAAATGAGAAGAAATCATGGCAACCGAGATTTTGAAATGAAACTACACAGGATGTAAAGGGAAAGGAAAATTACTTTAAAGGTAGAAAACCTAATCCTAATTTTGATAGAAGGAAACCTGAGCCTAATTTTGATGGAAGGAATCCCGATCCTAATTTTGAGAGAAGGAAACAGTTTCGTTGTTACGAATGTGGGGATTCAACGCACTTCAGACCTGATTGCCCCAGGCATAAAACTAGAAATGGTTTGGGAGTGGTGAATTTTGTTAAAAATAATGTTGATGAGGACCTATTGGCACCATATACGATTAAGGGAACGATTAATGGGACTAGTATTCCTATTCTACGAGACACTGGAGCAACGGTCGATGTGGTGTGTCAAAAATATGTTTCACCTGAAAGTATGACAGGAGAATATATGTGGGTGCAGCATTTGTTGAACCAGCGGATGTCATGTTTGCCTATGGCCGAAATTGAGATTGATTGTGAATTGGGCCATGTTACCACTAAAGCAGTGGTTCTCCGAAATTAATTGGATCAGGGGACATATATCCTTGGAAATAAAACAGCCGCACTATTAAAAGAGATTGAGAATGATTGTGAGAGGAAAAATAAATTGTGAGTGCTGTATTGACACGAGCGCAGAGGCGGATACAACTTAGTGAGGAGCTAGTGAATGGCCGGGAAGAGAAATTGGAACTGACTGAAAAGTTGAGGGAGGAGAGAGACGAGTGTTCGAGTGCAGATGGTGAACTTTTGCTGGAGGTAGTGGAAACTGAAGCCATTCTTGGTTTGGTAAAAGTGGATTCGAATAAAGTTGCTGAAGAGCAACAGAAGAGTGAAGAATTGGTTTCATTGTTTATATTGGCCAGAAAGACTGAAACAGAATCCAAGGAATTTGGAGTGGTTGAAGAAAAATTATTGGTTAAGAAGAAAGTTGATAAGATGGAAAAAGAGGTGGATTTGCTTGGGGATCCTGATCAAACTGATCAAATATTACTAGACATTGCTCATTTGTTTAAAAGTGTTCCTGTGAATGGCGAAAAAATATGTGGCATGGGAAATATTGCTAAGGTAAATGAAAAAGAGAGTGCGAGTGAAGAAACTCTTAATAACGATTTGAGAGTTTTGGACTTTACTTTAGTTGAAAATCAGTCATTGGCTGAGAAACTTTGTGAATCTTTTAAAGTTGAAACTGATAATGTTGCAAAAGAGAAAGAGGAGGTTGAATTATCTAGATTTGAAGAGGAGAAAGGTGAACAAGTGAAAATGATGAAAGAGGGAAGCGAAACGCAGAAAATGTTAAGCAGATTAATGGAACAAAAAGGATTAAGCAGATTAAGCAAATGTTAAACAGATTAATGGAACTGATGAGTCAAACATTGAAGAAGATATAGAACTATTCGAGGTATCGCAAGTTAGATATTCTGTAAATTTCGATGTAGTTGGTAACAAGACTAATTTTGAATTCAATGTTGGACTTTCTCAAACTGATGTTAATGAATTCTGGGGAGATGGTTATCCTTTTAGTTTGGAAAATAAGGACAATTCAGAAATAGATGATGTGGTTCCGAAAGAGGAGAATTTTAATCCTAATGGAGATGATTTATGTGAAGATCATGAATTTGAAAGTAATGATGAGATAAAGAGTGAGATTGCTGAAATGACTGAGGAAATTGTGGAAGGTTATCAAAACCCTATTATGGCTGATTTAGTCAGGAGTGTAAAGGAGGCGAAAGATGAAATTGATGGAAAGATTGATAAAGAGAATTATGCTCATGAACAAAATGATAGAAATCTTGAACCTGATTTGTTAGCTGAAAGATGTGAGAAAAATGTGGCAGCGAAAAGAAATACTGAGGTAAACTTACCTAACATAGGAAACGCATATAATCAATGCGCATCAAAAGATGAAAATCTTTGTGAAACAGAAAACGGAATTACCTGTGGAGTGGTCAAGGAAGATGCGGGTAGAAATGGGAGCTTTGCTGATGTTAAGAAATGTTGTAGAATGGGTGACAAAGAGATGGAGCGAAAAGCAGTGGTAAAGTTAAGGAAAAATAAAATGATGAAGAATCATAAGAAAAGAAGGAAGAGATCACCTGCCGAGTTAAAGGTGCATGCAGTTAGGGAGTTCCTGAGAGAAATTTTGCTGCAAATTGATGCATTGGATACTAGTCTGGACAAAGTTTTGGAAGCTCAAGCAATCAGAGCAGAGATATTGTACCACTAAAAAGGAGTGTGCCGCTATAGTGTATGCAATGAAGAAATTAAGGTGTTATTTGGATGGCCATTTGCATTTATAATACAAACTGATCACAACCCTTTGGTGTTTCTTAAAACTAATGTGGGATCTAATCAAAGACTTTTATGATGGGCCCTGGCATTACAACAGTTCAATTATAGGATTGAGCATAAAAGAGGAAAAGACCACTGTAATGCAGACACTCTGAGTGGGCACCCATATACTGAGTAATATTTATTAAGCTTATAAATTTTATATATTAAAATGGTATTATTTGTGTTAAAAAAAGAAAAAAAATGTATATTTTTATATTTATTTATTATCTGTATTAGAATAAGAGAAAAAAATATGGAAGTAACTTTGAAATGTTAAATTATGATTTGGAGTTTTTTGGTTGCAAATTTATAAATATTTTTGAGATTCATATGAAAAGTTGTTTCATTGGCAGAAAAGTATCAGATATTCATTTGGTTTTATTATGTTGAATTTATATAAAGAGATAGAAAAAAATCTGTTAATTGTATTGGTATTTGTGTAAAAGTACATTTATTATGATTTTGTTTAGAAGTTGAGGGAAATATTGTGTGTGTTTAATTTATGGTAAATTTGTATAAATTTTATATAATATAAATTTTGTATGTGTATTACTGGCATGGTGTGAATTGCTGTATTTTCGCGTACTTCAAAATTTTGCTTGTAAATTTAAAGTTTGAGGAATGTTGATTAGGGCGGCACATTGCTGTGATGGATCAGGAAAGAGGGGGGGAGAAGACATGTATGTGACAAATACACAAGTTGTTCCTGAACATGCTGAATTAAAAGAAAAACATTTGGTGTTCAAGGGAACTTGTCACAACTGTAAAGTCTCATCAAGGACCCCGTTTGGACATGTCCAAAAATTTGGAGGGGGGAGGAGTCTGTGCGAATGAAGGAAATTACGGCCTAGCCTGTCTTGTGAGTTGCTGGCCTGGGGTTTTCCAGTTTTGTCCAGGACTTTTCCGCCTAGCTTCGCCGTGTAATCGAGTCGAAAGAACTTTTTCGATAGGCAAAGAGACTGCGAGAGATGTTGGTCGGCGAATAAAGAGAAGTAAACCGAGAAGGTTGGGAGATGCAGTGAGTTTTAAACAGACGATGTTGAGAAATGGTGTGTGTGCGTGCACCGTATAAGATAGTTGTGTACTCTGAAGTTTTAATGGGGAGTGTAGTATCTTTTAGTTGTTCATTTTGTTTTAAACGTGTGTATCAACGATGCTGAATAAAAGATGTCGGATGTTAAGCGTCCCTCGGATCCTTAGAGTGCTTTAATTCATTACAACGTTGAAATCAAATGTTTTTTATGCAAGTTTTAAGTAGGTCGTTATCTTTATTAAAAGAGGAAAAGCAAAAGTGCTTTTCCGCCTCGTTATTTTTTGTGTATTTCATGTCTTATTAAATACCTGTTATATTCGTCACATCCAAGTGCCATTAATCATTATTCTGATTAAGATATTTTACTATTAATCTAAAGCTTACATATATATATTGAACACTAGCAGATCCGCCCTGCGCTGCCCGGTCCCGCCGAAGTATAATACGAAATGCGAAATCACTCTTAAAAATCGCTGAACGAAACCCTTCCTCTGGTAACTCTTTGTCTTTCGGAAATTAAATAGAGAGATGGACACAAAGCGGAAGTAAATTTAATACCTTCTACGCAAATGTCTGGATCATTTGATTCAAAACGGGTCAGTTTTTGATCAAAATTGAAAAAAAAGTTACCGTTTGATTTTCACAAAATTCGCATTTTCGGAATCAGAAAAATAAACTGAGTTCCGATTCAAATATTTCAATACTTTTCTTAATACTCCAGGATGAGTGAAAACGAAACTTTTTCGTTGTCTGGGACTATCAAATCGGTAACTTTCTTTTGCCGTTTCAATAAAAATAACCATTTTTGATGCACGCGCAGGACAATCTTTAGTTACACCGCCAGGAGATGCATTCTGGTCAAAACAAATTATCCGACACGTGTCCCCGCTGCCTACGATACCGTGTATAGCAGGCGTGATAGGCACGCGCTGCAAAATCTTTTAGTTCCAGTTTCCAGCACCAGGTGGAGCATTCTGTTCTAAATAAACCTATTTCCGAACGAAACTCCGGCACCCGTTCATGCTGCTTACGGCATCGTGTAAAAGGCGTGCCTTGCACGCGCAAAAAATCTGTTAGTTCCACTTTCCACCGCCAGGGAGTACCAAATCTGAGTCTGAAATAATTTGCTATATCTTAATTAGTTCATGTTAAGTTGAATGAACCGATTCCGGTTGAAATTGGACCCATAGAACCCGAGAAAATAAATCAACATCCCTGGATATTAATATTCATAAATGGTGGTAACCAAGGGCAGAAAAAAATGATATCGAAGTTTATTTAGAAACTGGGAGACCTCGGAAGAAGGTCAGAAAAGATTTCGTTTGAATCGGACCAAGATTAAATGAAAAATCTTTTAGTTACATTTTCCACCGCCAGGGGGTGCACTTTGTTCTAAACCAAACTTTGTCCTGCGTCCCCCTGCTTATGAAAACGTATAAAAGGCATTCTGTGCACGCGCAGAAAATGTTTTAGTTCCACTTTCCACCACCAGGGGCGCGAAATCTATATCTTAGTTAGTTATCTATATCTTAACTATTTCATGTTAAGTTGAATGAATCAATTGTTGTTAAAATTGGGCCTTTTGTTTGAATCGGACAAATTTTAAATGCGAAATTGTTTAGATTCACTTACTACCGCTGAGGGGTGCACTCAGTTCTAAATAAAACTCTTTCCGATCGAAACTTTGGCACATGTCCCTTCTGCCTACGACACCGTATAGCAGGGCTGCAAAATCTTTTAGTTCCATTCTACACTATAATTAGTTCGTGTTAAGTTGAATGAACTAATTTTCATTGAAATTGGGCCCATAGGACCCGAAAAAATACCACTCGCTGGTCATTAATATTCAGAAACAGAGGTAACCAAGGGCTGAAAAAATGATACCGAAGTTTATTTAGTACCTGGGGAACTGAGAAAAGGTTTCGTTTGAACCGGACTAATAATTAAATAGTTCTGATTTTGGAGGTAGGGGGGGGGAAGAAGGGAGTTTCGATCAGAGCATTAACGTGATATTTAAACTACAATCGAACATTCATCTCCCCCTCACACAGAATTAAATCAACGGTGTTAAATAACGGTGTTAGGAATTATTAACTTTTGAAACAGAAAAAAAACAACTTTTTTTTTTACATACAAAAACAGTAAGTTATCGTTGTTAATTTCTAAAATCAAATACATAAATGACGTATACATGAAAAAACTCTAAAAATTGCATAAAACAAATGGCAAAAATTCGCAACTCGCTGTTCGAATTGCAATCAGCTGACGACCTTTTCATCTACCAATCACAATTGCCCTTTTGACTTCCCGCTGTGCCTACAATTCTATCAGCTACCAATCACGTCTGCCTTCCAATGATGTTTGACTTGTAGTGGGCGATTTGTGACGTCATTTGGAACAAAAAACGCTGCGAAACATGAAACAAATGTTAAAAAATGAAACTAAAAGAAAAAATCTAATAAAAAGAAATCGGGTTAATAAATAATCCGCACTTCCCTTTTAAAATTAGGATTTTTTTTATCGTTATAGAATTATCCACTTTCGCCATACCAAAAGAGTAAAAAAAAATGGCGATTGTGAGTGTATCTGATGCTGAAATGGAAGCAACCACCGAACCAATCAAGCGTTCTGGGCAAAATTACTTGTTGTCGAAGGAAAAAAATCGCTGTACGAATTTCGCATAAACTTTATTGAAAAGAGGATAAAATTTACTATATTGGGCTAAAATATTAGAACCGGATTCCGGTTACTAATGTGGGTAAATCGCAGCGACACGTCAAAAAACACTAAAAATTGCATATTTAAAATCATGATTTTTTATCTGTAAAGAATTATCAACTTTCTCCAAGCTAAAAAGAGAAAAAAAAATGACGATTCTGAGGTTGAAATGGAAGCGCAACCACCGAACCAATCAAGCATTCTGGCAAAATTTCTTAGTGTCAAAGGAAAAAAAAATCGCCAAAAATTCAAATTTCGCTGCACGAATTTCGCATCAACTTTATTGAAAAGAGGACAAAATTTACTATATTGGGCTAAAAGATTGGAACCCGTTTCCCATTATTAATGTGGGAAAATTGCATCAAAACGTGAAAAAACACTAAAAATCGCATACAAAATTTAATTTAAAAAAATCTATTCAAAAATTCCAAAATCTGGCTTCGAGGTACAAAACTACATGCACAAAGGTGCCTTCCCACCAAATTTTGTAGCTCTGCGTGCAGCGGTCTCTTCAGAACACAACCGAGAAACACACACACACACACACAAACACACAAACTTGCTTCTTTATTATAGTTGGAGATAACTATAGATGTGGAGATGTTTCAGAGCAGAAACTTAACTTAGCACATCCCATGACAACATGAAAGATAATATAAGCTTACATAAACTAGAAAATGTCCCTTTAAAGTATTTGTTTGCAATCTATTATTTATTGAAACCTATTAATGCTATTTAAAAGTAATTGAGCGGAGTATTGAACATTGACCCTGAAACGTAACACAGGTATTAGATTAATCATATATGTTTATTTTATAACAATATGCTTCTATTGGTATTTTAATTTGCCGTCGGAACATAAAGAGTTAAATTGGACCTAACTCTATATTTTCTTTACTACATTTTATTTTCTAGTAATACATAATAAAGCAAAACAAACTACTTCATATAAACATTTTCTTTTAAAAGCAGATCATGTATTTTATGAAATTTATGTAAGTTAAATGTTTCATCTTATTCTATGAAAGCATTGTTTTAAACGGAATACAAAGCTTAAAACTAAGACGAAACAAGACAAGACTAGTAATGCACTAGATTGATTTGGTCAAACGAAGGAATATTGACGGATAAATCATATTTTATAGAAAATCAGTTCAGTCTTTTTAAACAGGACCCTAAATATATCTTGTAAATGGCAAGTAATCTACTAAAATAACAATCATTGTCTGTTGTTATCTGGACTAATCTAGAGTGAGTTGAATATAAATTAAATTCAACAAATATCGGACGAATTTGTTTCCTGTCAAAAACATACAATTATTGAATGTTGGTAACATTTTTATGAGAAATATGACAAGATGTCTAAATCAGAAAAGAAAGCTTGTAAAAAATAAAAGTAATTAGTACTATTCCTTGTTTAGCACAACGTATATAAGATTTTGAGAATATTAGATTATGGTAAATTAAAAAACGCTGATCCTTTTGAAGGGATATGTTGAACTTAGTAACTTCAATATTCCAATATTTAGTCAATTGTTATTATTGTTATAACTTATTTGAAACTATTATTTTATCTGACGTTTTGCGATTTTTCTATAATAATAATGTTTGTTTTCAGTTTAGACAATTTATTTTATATATATGGGAAAAAAAGATTGTATTAATTTTATATGCATAGACATGAAAATTTTCTGTGTTGATTTTTTATAAAATGTTGAAGAATGTCGATGATTTTAATTTATTATTTTGACGAAGATTTGTGAATAGCCAGGGAAAAGTAAGGGGAATCATACTTAGTAGTATGTAGATAGTTTAAGTAATTAATTAATGAAATTTAGATTAATTACTATTAGAAATACGTATACTTTGTAAACAAAGGAACGAATATGTTAAACAAAAATCCATTTGATTCTATTAATAATTTTTTTTTCTAAAAGGCTGTTACTGTAAAGATAGTTAATATTTTATAAATCATTAAATTTTTAGTTTCGAATTTTCTTAAATACTACACTAATTAGGAAGGGGGGAAATCTTCTCAATTTTATCGGCATAAAAATATGACTATTTTATGTTTATTAAACTATAGATTTTACAGAATGAAGAATTATTGCAATGTAAAAGCAAGTATACTTTTTAAAGTGTTCAGTTGCATAAAATAATAATAATAATAATAAAAACTTAAACATTTTACGCACTTTTTTTTTTTTTTTTTTTTTTTTTTTTTTTTTTTTTTTTTTTTTTTTTTGTTCTCTGCTGAAACAATATTTTATTCTATTTACGGATATTAAGCATTATTTAAAATCAAATAGAAATGTTTCAATTCATAAGGAAATATTAGCGATAAACAGAGCATTCACGAGACAACTGATTTCAATCGAAAAAAAAAAAACATTTGAGAAGCTATCCTTTATGATTACAATAAACAAAAATGTGTTAAAATATCTGTAATCTTAAATTCTGTTAAAGGTAATAGATGGTTATCAAGTTGATTATTTAAAAAATATTTTTAAAAATTGCATTTTACTGCCCTCGTGAAAAATTCTAATAGTATATTTTGTAAATAACAAATCTTCTATTTTCCCGATATACATATGTAAAATCTTCTACGTCCTCAATAAATATAAAAGAATAAATATTTTAAATATATTTACTTTGATGTGATCATTACTTAAATTTTACTTTTTATTGTATTAATTTTACCAATTTTCATTCAGACATTATTTAAAAAAACATGGTCAAAATTTTTCACTAAAAACGTCCCCCCTTTAAAAAATGTAAAAACAGTTTCGAATAAAAAATCTTCACCACTCCACAAAAGCGCTTTCGCCCTAGCTACAATAAAAAGTAAAATTTAGAGACATTAACAAATGAGACAATAAAAAGTTAATTTACAGACATTAACAAATGAGACAATAAAAAGTTAATTTACAGAAATTAACAAATGAGACAATAAAAAGTAAATTTACAGACATTTACAAATGAACACCTGTTTTTATTGTTTTTTTTAACATTACTTGAATAATAACATGCATTTTCAGTTTTCATCTTTGATTTATCATAGATTATTTCTATTTGGTTTTCTTAAAAAAATACATTTTTAGGAGAAATCACTATGTAATATAAAATACATAATTGGTAAAATACTTTTCTAAATACATGCTCAAATGAAAGTTAATTTAATGTTATATGAGGATGTAAATTTAATATCCGTTAGTGTTTCTTTAATCCGTAACGTGAATATAAAAGTCTAATTTATCATAGCTCGGGGAAAAAGAAAAAGAGAACTTTTTTTCACAATTTCACGCCGTTACATTTGATTATCCTACTTTCTCTGAAATATCGTCAATAAGTAAAATAAACGTTTTTCTGAACGCATTCCTCATTAGATTTCAAAGGTTTCATGTCTGGTTCATTTACAGCTGAATTTATCTGTTTCGTAAATGCCATTTCAACTGGCAAAAGTTATTTCTCGGTACAAGAAAAAGGAATAAATTGGAAAAATGTTTGCACGTAGACTTTTGTCTATCATTAAAAATAGATCCAAATGTAAGGTAAAATAAAACGCAGTTAAAGAAGAATTTTTTTATTCAAACAGTTTTAAATCTCATTGTTCACAAATATTTTCACTCTTCAGTATTTTTGTAAATTCTTGTAATTCTAACGGCTGAATTTTCAACAAAATTTTATGTGAATATTTAAGTCTTAGGGAAAAAAAGTAAAATTTGTATAAAGTACAGAAAAAGCCTCAGAATAAACATACCTATATCGATTCAAACTAATTTAGTAAAACTATATATACTTTTTATTATCTACATGCTTTCAATATTATAATTATTTGAATATTTTAGTAATCACACACTCAAAGGAAAATATTAATGCTTTACAACAGTGTTTTCAGTTGGGTTGAGAGTGAGGGGTGGAGGGGGGGGGGATTAGATCGCTTGATTGCTACAACTTTTTTGAAACAGTGACTTTCGCCTAATTTAATGACAGATTAAATGAAACTAAAATAAGGGGAATATTACTAGATCAAAAAAGCTGTAGCAATCAAGCAATATAAAAAATAAAAAATAAATAAATAAATAAATAAGTAAATTGCACAACACTGTTTTATACGATTAAGCTGTTAACTTCGTAAAGTTTCTAACTTTTTACTTAACTTTAATGTAACCGATGTACTGTAGCTGTGAAGAAAAAAAACTGCAAAAAATTTCTTTAAGAATTTTATGTCGTCTTTATTTTATAAGCTTATATTTCAGAAATATGTGGATCACTTTGTGAAAATACGCATGCATACTTTTTTAAAAATCAAATTAATTAATCATATACATTTACATTCGCGTTGCAGTATTTTAAAAGCTATGTACTTGAATATTTTTTTAATCATTTGTTCAAATTAAAATGAATTTAATCCTATATTATCATTAGAAAATTTTTATTCATTATGTCTTTTAATATATTTACTTTGCTATAAACAATCTGATATATTGTAGTTCTGAGATGTCGAAATTGAAGATACTTGTGTCATAGTTTCACAGTTGCCGCGTTACATTTTAATATCTAACTATCTTGGAAAAATAAGAAGTTTAACCACAACAGAGATACTTCAAATATAATATAAACAAAACAGGCTTAGTAAAATAACAATATACACAATTGTGGATTGTATTCCATTACAAATATATAACTTGATAAATACCCATGAACGATACAAACATAAGCTTCTTTCAGCATAGCATCAATATTCACCAAACAAACATATCACAAACCTATAGAACAACTGTCCGTGCTTGCATCATTTCATATGGCCTTGCGTGAATTCATCGCCTTTATCGCTGCTCGTGAATAGTATTAATTCATTGAGTTCATATTATTGTTGTTGTTACTGCTGATTATTCCCACATTTTCGGTCATCCTGACGTTCTGGCAACCTCGTCGGTTCAATACTTCTTATCATATAATTTTAATACTACACTATGCGTTTATACAACACTATAAAACAAATCAAACAAAAATAACTAAATTAAAACATAGGATACTTCTTCATACACGCTTTGTTTTTGTCATGACACGGACAATAATAATTTTCATAACTGCTTCTTATTTGTTTATAACCATTGAAAATAACAGGAGTCACATAGTTACATTTAGCATCACTCTCCAATACATTGATTATTTCTTCCATGGGATGTGTTCCACATCTTTTGTAATCAATTTGTAAAATAGAGTTCGCGCTTCTTACCGCGCCAAAAATAATGATTTCTTTGATGCCGATCTTGTTTACGGTATTCATGAATATCTATATCATGATTTTTTTTTCTATTTTCATGCTGTCTGTACTGTTATTGGTATCTGCGATATTTATACACAAACTCTTCTTTTGTATAAACTAACTTCAATTCATTTCCGTATCGGCAACCACGTTTCTTAAAACTTTCATGAAATATTTCTTTATTTTCATTTTTTCTGTCTATATTATTTGATTTTATTTATTTTCTCATGCTCGTTGAATTATAATATTTTCCGTTTCTTGTTATTTCATTTTCATCTTTTGATTTTATCTCGTGAGTTGAATCAATTTTATCCATTTTCACCGCGCGTGCTAAATTTATTTTGAAATTATTTTCTGAATTATTTTTATTATTCAATTCTTTCAATTCTTACTATTAGCTCACACTCTCTATATATTTATATATCTTGTTCAAATTTTCAATCGTTAATAAAATATTTTCTATTCATTCACTCAAGTTCAAATTATTTTTTTAACTTGTAGTGGCTGACACTTGATGTTAATACAGTTTTTTTCGAATATTAATTCATTAATTAAATTAAATTAATTAATTTTATTTTTATATGGGATAAAAAAAATCTCACATTGTTTTCATAAATGAAATGAAAGATTTGTTTTCAAATTAGTGATGCCACAAAAATAAAATACCGCAACGATGATTATAAAAAAATGTTCAATAAAGATAGCGTGGGACATTAATGCTGCACAGGTTTATTTTATATATTTATGATTAAAAAGTAGGAATTGACTTAAAATATTTTTTTTTATATTACTTGTTTATAATACTGATCATTTTTTTTCACGTAAACAATTTTCTTTTGATATCTTCGCTTTATTGTGTGGATTGGCAGCCTAATTTAATTTTTTATTGGAATTCTTCACAACTTTAAGGTAACCTACTTGAAAACTACTGCACATGTCAACGATTTTAATTCCCTATTCGTTTATCGCCAACATTAATATGCTAATCACATCTTGTCCTATTACAATATCGTATGCGAGATATTTTGAAACATAAAATTTCGTTTATATAAGAAACCCATCGATACATATTTCTTACATGAAATATCCAATTATGTTTACAGTTTCTCCGCCAATGTCAGTTAACAAGATATCAACAGAAGATAAATTTGGCGACGCAATATTGACATAACATTCGTAACTGCATAAGGAAATATCGCTCTCTGTATCAAACAAAAGATTTGCTTCTTTGCCTATGATATCAATTATTTTCCCCACCATCTTAGGGTTAGACTTATTTCTGATTCAAACTGTAGAAATGTTAGCTTTTTCTGTAAATCAGATTTAGAATTGTGATTTTGGCAATTGTAATTTCGATAGTTTTCGGTACAGTCTTGACTGAACTCATTAGTTAGACCATTATGGCTATTATTACACTGCGACGCTATGTGGCTATGACAGTTACATTTAAAATACCTAATTTGAGCCTTATTTATTATGTGTTGGTATTGGGTATGAAAGAAAGATTGTGATTTTTCATGTTTACTTACTTCGGGTTTTCTGTATTCAAAGTGGTGTGAAATTCGATTCATGTTTTAACATTACGTCTCTCCGCATTTTAATCTTCTAGCTCACTTACTAATAAATCTACATTTTTAATTTTCGAAAGATAATCAATAAAATGTTATTTCATTTCTACAGGTAACCTTCGTTTGATTTGATCAACTACTATTAGTTATTTTAACGATTCAAAATCAGATACTTTAAGTCCGCTAATCCATTCTTCCAAATATTTTGTTTATTCAAATGCTAAATCGCACCGAGTAGCTGAAGATTCTTTCTTATGTGACATTAATTTCTGCTTAAATTCTTCTGGCGTCATTTTGTAGCGTTTAAGCAGTAAACTTTTTACGTAATCGTAGTTATTTGCTAACGTTTCTGGCTCTCTAGCTATAATATTGGTGATTTCCAACGAAATTAAACTTAACAAATGCATGACCCAATTTTCTTTTGCTATATTCATTCGAGAAATTTGTCTTTCAAACAAAGCCAAATAAATACTAATATCATCTTTTCCGTCAAAATGAGACATTAATTTAAACAAATCTAGTTGCTTACCTGAACACGCTATTGCAGAATCGTCACTTACACTTTTCAAATTGCTTTGAAGTTCCATTTTTCTTAATTCATGCTCCATTTCTATTTTATTTTCTTCTAATTTTGTTTCTCCTTCTGGTCTTCTGTCTTCCTTTTCTGCTTCTAGTCTTCTTTCTTCCTTTTCTGCTGCTAGTCTTCTTTTCCCTTTTTCTTCTTCTAGCTGTTTTCTTTCTCTTCTCTCAGTGGCAATGACTTCGAGTCGAACTTTTACGAAAATGTATTCGTAGTCTTCTGATTCGGTTATCAACTTTATCAAATCAATAAATATTTAACTCTGAGGTACAAATGTACCCAGTTCATCACATAACGTTAACAAGTCTAGTTTTCTAGCTTTAATAAGAGCTGACATTATTTAATTTCTTTAAACTTCCACTAAACAAATTATTATACTATCGTAGATCAGATTATGAAGTCTTATCCATATAGTACTTGGGACAAACCACTCAATTTTTTCGTAATACATTTCAGTTTAAAAAATACTTTTGTTATCTTAATCACGTCATAAATTCAAATCCCGGCAAGAGCCCCAAAATTGTTGTGGGATTATGATGAGTAATAAGTAGTTTAACCACAACACAAATTCTTCAAATATGATATAAACAAAACAGGTTTAATAAAATAACAATATACATAACCGTGGAACGTATTCCAATGCAAATATATAACTGGATTATTATCTATGAACGATGCAAACATAAGGTTCTCTGAGCATTGCTCGAAAATTCACCAAACAACCATGTCACAAATCTATAGAATAACTGCCCGTGCTTGCGTGCTTTCTTCTGGCCTTTCGTTGACTCATAACCTTTATCGCTGCTCATGAATAGTATTAATTCATTGAGTTCAATTTATTGTTGTTGTTACTTCTGATTACTCCCCCCCCCCCCCCCAGACACACACACATATATATGTATACAACCTGTAAAACGACAACACATAAACATCATACACAATTGCGGGAACAAAAATCAAAATGAAATATGAACACATACCCGTTTGAATAATATCAAGAAAAAGAATAAGAAAAAATATTATATATGACTAAAAAAAGAAAGGATAATTCAAACCAGAAAAGACGAATTAAGGAAATATATGTGGTACTGTAGCCAATTCATCGAGCTCAAATTACTACAATTTCTACCAAAATGTGTTATTTAATTCTTGTACAAACCATAATCAAGTAAAATAATACAACATTTGGGCAGTCACGCAGTAATAGACCAAAAAATGAAAGATAATTCGAAATAAAAAAGATTGCCGATGTGAGGAAGAATCCCTCATAAAAAACAAGATAGCATGCATGACTTGACAAATCTTGACATTTTGCTAAAAAATATTTAGAAATTCAGTAGATGAATTACATGAAAAATTAATGACTCACTAATATTCTATCTGAATTATTTAAGCAAGTCGTCAATAAAGCTTAAATACCTTGACAAAAACAGAAATTAAAGAACAGTACTGCCATCTAGTGACAATTCAAAACAGAAAATCAGAATTATTCATGACAGGTGGAAATGTTTTTATAATATTAAGAATGTGCATAATTTTACTTAATAAATTAAGAAAAGTAATGTATAAAATGAATGAAAAGTTACGAGGTAGGAGAATACATTAATGAAATTAGTGATTAATATCATGTATGTATAAAATATAATAAAATTAAATTAAATAAACAAATTAAATCAAAGACTGTGCATAATAATATTATATATCTATAAAATAATAATAAAAATTAAAAAAAAAAATAATAATAATAATCAAAGGGGCGAAGGAAAGATTTAAATCAAAAAATGTAGTTATGTTAATGTACGATGATTCATGAAGTCATGTAGATATGACATTGTCCTACAAAAATCAAAGATGTTACTTAAATATCATTAGATTAAATTACAACTGCATAAAGTAGATGATAAGAAGTCATTTCTGTTAAACAGAAAAGAAGCGTTTTGAGCCAACTAAAGAATAACAAGTAATGAATGCATTAAGAATCTATAAACCCTATCTACTTTATAAATAAATTAACCATTGCGCATTAATCAACCACAGACCACCACCACCCCTCCACACTCTAACATCTACCCTCCCAGCCGTCGTATTGAATTTTTTTTCATTTCATATTTTTTTTTTGGTAATATAAAATTACGCAATGAGTTAAACAATTATATTTGTCCAAACAACACTGCCTTCCTCCATACTCTAACATCTACCCACCCCATTCTTCCTGTAGATTTGATAATGGACTAACTAATATATCAGAGAATATATATATCAGAGAATCTTTGTTTTTGTTAACTCGATGGATAGTGATCTCCCATAACAGATACATAACCAAACGAAGTATTTAAGCAAATTATATTTCATGCATTAGTGTTTTTCTTAATGTTTAATTTTATTCATGGACATTGTATCTCTAATAGCAATGGTTAGAAGTGAACTCAGTTTCGAATAATTAAAGTAATGTAAAAAAAAAAAAAAAAAAAAAAAAACACTTTAAGAATACATCAATTTACTTTTTCAACTGACGATACAATAGTAACAAGTTAATTTTATTTAGTCTTTAATTTAATTTAAAATAAAATTTGAAAACTAGAATCTTCTGACCTTTTTGGTTTTAAACATTTTCCGCAGAGGAGGGAAATTAAACACTTTAAGTTTAGAAATCTCATTATTTTGCATATGATAGAATATTGGGAAAGCACCGGAAATTTCAAATTAAATGCCATTATGAATTTAAACTTTTCTGCTATTATAAAAAGTTATTGAAGAACACCTTTAAATGCATACGAATTCTGGAGTATTGATGAATGTAGGAAAATTGAATTTAGCGATTTGGTAGTGAAAGAAAATAAAATAATCTTTCCAATTCAGTTCTAAAGCTAAATGGCATATTTGAGAAAATGCGAACTGGCAAAAAAATTTTTGTTATTTTTATTTCTTTGTGTTGTTCACATTTATTTTAAAGGATAATTAGCCATGATGGTAACGCTTGGATGCAGATTAAATTATGGAATATGACGATTAAAAAAGTAAACGATTTTGAACAATCAAGTGCCAATTTTGGAAACTCATTGATCAATAGCTACTTTTAAATATAGTGGAAAAAAAGGTCATTGTTGAAATAGACATTAAAAAAAATCATGTTTGAAAATTATACTTTAAAAAGTCATAAAATGTCATTAAATTGAGCTATAGATTTTAAACAAATTTTATTCCAGAGTGCACTTTCTCCCCTATTAAACGATGTCAAAATTGAAAATATGCGATGCTTTAATGGAATGGAAGAGCGACAAAAAAGAAAGCCACAGCATCATTGACATCATCGTTAAACGTTTCTATAAATAATGTTCAAACGTAAGATACTATATTTTGGAGACGACAGAAAAGCCGGTAGTGGAAGAAATAGAACTTTGTCGTTATAAAATGTTCCACTAAACACATCCCTCATGAGATTTCAAAAGATTTCGTGTCTATTTCTTATACAAATGATTGTGAATTGTTTCGTAAATCTGATTTCAACTGTTAAAAGTTTCGTCACGCTGAGAGTAAATGAAAGAATCTAAAATAGTTTGGTACGTAAGCTGTTGCTAATTATTGAAAATAGTTTTACTCTGTATGGTCGGCAGTATTTTAAAGAGCCTGGAGAATTATATTGTTATAAGAAATATTTGATTCCTCTGTCATCAACTGTACGTTTCATGATAAATGTTAAATATGTCCTCTGTCTGTGGTACACAATAGCATTAAAGTATTTCTTTGAGGCAAACAACGCTTGAGAAGGACATTTTCTAGCCTATGTATCTTATGAAAGCTTATACTTGTTGTGCGACATTAAAATGCTCTTGTAAAAGGCCCCGACTTTTATAGGCATGTGTATTGTATATACAATATAACCCCGAGTCGATAATACTTGATTTAACGATTTCTCAAATTTAACGATACATTGGAGTGATCCAAATTCCCCTATATCTATATCTATGATGAATGATTCTCGTTTTAACGTAGCTTTCCTATATTTAACGATCAATTTGACTTTCAGATATTTTAAACGCCTTTTCTGTTTACAGCAATTGTATGCTTTTCTCTCATTTTTCTCTATTAACCGGCATGTGATGATGAAATGTTTGATTTAGGGGAATTTGAAACATCAGTTTGGTATAAACTTTCTAGTCAGAGTTTGTTATTTATAGATTACGTGAAATATTACTGTTACATTTCTGTTTGTGAAATACAGATTATTCAAGAATTTCTTTTAACGAAAACAAGCAAAATCTGATTCATCTATATTCTGATAATGGCACAGAACCAGAGTTGCCAGTTTGGACTTCTTTAAATTGAAAATTTCCAAATTCATACCAGAATTTTCGAAAGAAGAATTTTTATCTATAGATGTCAGGAGATGTCTCTCATTAATCAAAAAAAAAATTATGCCTATTTATTTTTGGTGTACAAAATACTGAATAAAAAAAAACAACCTTGTAATCCTGAACAGAACATGATAAAATCGTGAAAGTTATTTCAAACGAAGAAAATGCTGGGTTAAATGCATTGATAGAATAAGGAATGAGGTTTATATGGATAGACACTTATATAATGCTTTATACAAACGACTGAAAAATCTATGGCATTGGCTACATTTAAAGAAAAAGCTGAGGTATTACCAATAGTTTTTAATTTTCAAGATTGTATATTTAATTTGCAAAAAATATAATTATATATTTGTGATAAATATATATATATTAATTATTAATAACCAACTTTTATGTAGTTTAAATTTATCTAATGTGTTTCCCGATTTAAGAATAACCTCAAATTATCGATGATTTTCAAGAAACACTTTGTCGTTTGTTCGTTAAATCGACATTTGACTGTATTTGTTTTCCGTATTTTTTAATGAATGAATATTGTAATATTGTATTTAATGAATGAATTTATGTAATTTTTATGTTCATTTCCTGGAAATTATTTTAAAATTTCTCTTACGTACAGTTTCGGTACAAATCGAAAAATACTGCTTGATTGGTAAATTTATAAATGTAGTCATAACAACTTTAGGATTTCATGTTATAAATTTAATTATAAAAACACCAGGTACTGATAAATGTGATATCAAAATACCGTTAGCTGGATAGGAAACAGACACAAGTGGTGCACAAGACAGAAAGGAGAGTGTGACTTTCTTTAAGAAGAAGAGGGGGGGATCGATATTAATAATAATAAACTCTGTTCCATTTTTTGTAAACGTAAATTGTTAATAAAATTAACTTTATGATTTATTTGTAAGTGTTTTCTTTATAAAGTTTTTTTTACGTCTTCTGTCTTATTTTCCTGAATATTCATCGCCACTTTATCAAATCATTACGTGATAGAAGAAAAATATAGTCATTTTGCATTTCAATGAATCGCAAATTATTAAAAACACCTACAATTTGTGCAGAAATATATTAAAAAGTCTTGTTGTTCTGGCCTGTGTAACCTTTTGTTTCTTATAAAAATTTAGTTGATGCCTAATGTGATTGTCTATTTAACCATTTGAATATTTAAGTCTGAAAACGAAATAGCATTCAAAATACGGCAAACGCCGAAACACTGAAATATGCCGCGAGATCCCCTCCCTTTTTTGCCTGCCTACTTGTCAGTAGCACAATAAGAAGGTAGCTCGAAAGTGGAAGCTCCCTCAGGTCACTAATAGAAAATGCTCCCTCCCTCTTTGATTGTAGTAATCCTCTACTCTGCAACAATAGTTGAATATTGCCGAGGGGGGAATTGAACATCTGTTTCCTCAGGCGCTCGGGCTGTCTGGCAGTAGTTTGCTTGGATGGCCATCTCGGGCGGTTCACTGGCGAAATGATTAAATGAAAAAAATCGTGTCGTAGTTTTCAACAAGAAGAAATACATGTTTATTATTACACATGCTATTAAAATGTGTGATGGAATATTTTGTATAATTTCCTCATTTTCAATGTCGTAAACTATACTGAACCGACGGTAGAGCCGATTTCATTCATTGGCTCCAATGTAATAGAAATATTTTTTTTAATTCATAATTTGGACAATGAAGGGTAAAAAAGTATGATACAAGTAAGTACAATAAAACGTAGTGAAAGGAAAGATGTTTTCTAACAATATTAAACAATGTCGGTAAGTGTTTTCATTACATAATATTTTTTAAATGCTTATTATTCTTACTGCTGATTCGGAAATAAGTGTTTTATCTGACGTTGAGTGGAGCAAGTAGTAAGATTTATATTAAATACAGAATCAGCTACAGAATATGCATGCTTTATTTGAAAATTAATTTGATTTTTTTAAATCTAATCATCCTTTAAAAGAATAATTATTTGAACATTTTTGCAATATCAAATTCAAATGAAATAAGAAATTTATGTTATATAGGTTTAAAAATTTAATTTCCTAAGCTTTTTAAATTTTTACTTTATTATAAAAGAACTGATATACTGTAACTGGAAGAAACAAAAACTGATTAAACATTATATAGGAATCTTATGCCGTTACGTTTTAGAATTCTACTGTTATTAGAAATATGTGAATCATATTTCTACTAAACACGCACATTTTTTTTATTCAAAAACTAATTTATCACAGAAAAATGTTTTCATATGGTCATATTTTTAAAAATATGTTCTAGAATATTTTAATAATCAATTGCTAAAATTTAAGTGATTTTAATGTTATATTATTATTTTAAAAATCTTCTTCTTATAGACTTTTAAAAATTTTATTTAGCTATAAATAATCTGATCTGCCGTAGCGCACAGAGATATAGAAACTAAAGAAATTTATTCCACAATTACATATCGTTACATTTTATTTTCCTACATTCTGGAAAATAATATCAATGGATAATATAAATGTTTCTCACGACGCATCCCTTATGAGATTTCGAAAGATTTCATCTTAGGTTCATTTGCAGTTCACTGTGATCTGGTTCTTTAATCCCATTTCAACAGTTCAAAAGTTTCTTCACGCTGCGAGAAAATGATCGACGGGACTGAAATATTTTGGCACATAAACTTTTCTTCATGTCTAAAATTAGAGCTAGCTACATGTCTTTGAGAAACAAGTTTTGATTTAAAATCATCCAACTTTTAAGTAATTTCTTTGAAAATTATTTTGGATTTTCTTTTTTAATAATTTGCACTAAGGGTTAATCTGAAATCTGTAAGGCTATCGAAATCAAGTCGAATGAGGTTATTACCCCGTCGTAATCGGGCTCATAAAACCCAAGATTGGAAAGCGCATCCTGGCGGTCGAAAGTGCAGCTAAAATATTTAAGGCTATAGATATCAAGTCGAATGAGCCTAACCCCGTCGTAATTGGGTCCATAACACCAGATATACTCCTATAGTTCCACTTTCTACCTCCAGGGGGCGCAGTCTGTTCTGGAAGAGGCCTTTTCAGAACACGTGATTCCCAACCAAATATCCTAGTAGAATTGAAATTTAACTACGGGTAAACATTGCCAAAATAGCGAAAATCGCGAAACTGGGTTACGTAATCGATCGGTTTCTAAAAGGTTAATGTAGATATTTTTTAAAACCCAACCGTGCATTTTGAAGACAATGAACGTGTCTATGATCTGGAGTCTACTGTTTGTCCGTACTTGCATTTCCCGAGTCGATGCCGATTTTTAAATCTGGACCAAAAAAAGGAAATTCGCGTGAGTGAGTTTTGGAAAGGATTTTTTTTTTCGGAGGGTTAAAATTAAATTTTTTCAAAACGGATACCAGATTTTAAAAAACAAAGGGATATAGATTAGACTTGGTATTTTTAGTTTTTCGTATCTTGTTTATAAACGCCAATTCGGATTTTTAAAGATAGGAGAAATAGTTAAAAAAGCGAAATTGAATTACGGTTAAAAACGTTTTCGAAAGGGTTAACGTGATTTATTTTTTAAATTAAAGGTTTCTGCCTAAACCCGATAGAACGTAGATGTCTTTAGGTGTGTTTGCTTTTTGTTTGGTTATTTTAGAAAGCCGATGCCAGATTTAATATATAGCAGAAAATCGGAATTCGCAAAAGAGAGTCCCGTGCACGAATTTTTTTGAAGGGTTAATATTCGTATTTTTCAAAAACAAATATAGATGTCGAAAAAGGAATAAATGTAGATATTGTCTGGTATTTTTAGTTTTTCGTACCTGTCTCTGAATCGCCGATGCGAAATTTTAAATATTGCCAAAATCTCAAAAATCGCAAAACGGCATACAGAAAATATACCTTTTCGAAGGGTTAATTTTTGTATTTTTTAAAACCAAAGGTGGCTTTGAAAAGGACAAAAACAGTTCTTTAATCTGGTGACCTTTGTTTTTCCGCATCTTTTGTATTCCGGTAGATGCAAGGCTCGGAAAACGGGAGAAAATAAAAAACACGAATTCGATGCTTTTTGATTATTTTTTTTGAAAGGGTTAAATGTAAAATTTTTTCAAACCAACCAGATCGTTCGAGACTTAAAAGTATGTTCTTTTAGGATATGTAGACGGTTTTTCCGTATTTTTAGCCGTTTGTCCATTTCGAATTTAGAAATACTTTAAACAAAAACGGAATGTCCTCTGCTTTCTTTCTTCTGTTCCGGAAGATACGGAAATTGGTTTCTGCGCATGCGCCAGCTTGCTTCCGAGTAATGACTTTTTTATTTGTGATCTTTGATCAGTTTTTAATTGATAACTACTTTAATTTTCAAAATTTTAAAATTCTGAGGCTCAGGTATACCAGGAGAGGGTTTGGACTACCTAAATCTAAATTTACAGACTTCTAGGTGCGCTAAATTTTCCTAGCCATCGCCAACAGACACACAGAGCGAAACTTTCTTTTATTAGTATAGATATTATTATTAGTTTACGAAACCAAACTATTTTTTACATAACTGAACAGTGAATTTGTGCAATTGGGGTTCAGGCACTTCGGTACATCAGCTCGAAAAGGGCTGCCCCCAAGGCTCCTGCCTTGGCCCAATACTTTGGTTACTCATAGCTAACATAATTCTAAAAGAGCTAGAATCTAGAGGCTTCATTCTCTTTGCATTCGCTGATGACTTCAGCTTTATTTTCTCGGGCAGGCGGCGCATGGACTTGGAGGCAATGGCGGCTCAAGCCCTCCCCGTATTCTGCCAACTGCTAACAAACCTCAACCTCCATCTATCAAGCCAAAAATCACAAGCAGTCACATTTTCCAAACCACGCAAACTTGAACGTAAACCAATCATAAGAGTGAACGGGGTTAGTGTCGAGCATGTCTCACACCTCAAACTTCTTGGCCTCACCATAGATGAACACCAAAGCTGGACGGAACATATCAACACCCTCAGGATTAAAGTAGGAAAATTACACTTAAACGCACGTAAACTAACGTCAAAATCCTGGGGAATAAAGCCAACAATGTTAAAAATCTGGTACCACACAATAGTGGAGCGGATAATTTTCTACTGTGTGGGCGTCTGGGGAGGTAACCTCACGCAAGCCGTGAAGGACAAATTGACCTCGATGCAACGGCTCTTTTTGCTGCAAATTGCTCGAGGATACAGGACAATCTCAACGGACGCACTCACAGTAATAACAGGTATTCCTCCCATAACAATAACACTCCAATATGAATACCAGAAAAACAGGATCACACACCTAGAACATGAACCAACGTGTGCAGCACTTTTTCCACAAATACAACTACAGAGGAAGGTTCCCAGTTGGAGAATACATCCCGCAGAAGAGACATCTCACTTACAGATAAACACAACCAGGCACGGTTTTGAACACAGCTACTCTCCCCGCTGTCCGACCATTTTCACTGACGGGTCACGCACGGAGACTGGCGTGGCAGCAGCATTCTGTGCCATGAAAGGCGAGGTCGTGACCCATAAGTGGGCCTGCAGAATCGGTGATAACAACACTGTCTTCCAGGCTGAGCTGTTCGCGATTCTGCGGGCATTGGAATGGATTGTCTCTAACCCAACAGTACAATTTTACAGGCTATATTCAGACAGCCTCTCCAGCCTACAAGCAATCTTTACTCACCGCACAAAACATCCCATTGTACTCCAAATAAAACTACTTTTAAAAGACCTTGCACGGCGAGTAGCCCTGGGCCATGTGAAGGCACACATTGGCATTGCTGGCAATGAATTAGCTGATAAATTGGCAAAAGAAGCTACGGGAAGCACAAATATTGATCTTTCCCTCCCTGTTCCCCCATCCTACATTAGAGGGTTTTTAAAATCTAAAATCATTCCTCAGTGGCAGGACCACTGGGATTACTCGGATAAAGGTCGACATACCCACAAATTGCTCCCTTTTGTCTCCCTAAACCTGCTTAACCTCGCCCCCCACACCTCAGCGTTCCTCACAGGACATGGTCCATTCCCTACTTACCTCAAATATTATAAACGTGCAGCCTCCAATGTGTGTCCATGTGGCCAGCGGGGCTTGCCTTCTCATTACTATTTTGACTGCCAACTGACCGTTGCCTGGCATCTCAGATCTCCCGAAATACCCCCACCCTCTTGGCTAACCAATATTCTAACAAGACCAATCTTACTAAAAAAATTAAAAAATATTTTTAATTTCTTAATGGATTTATCGAACTTAACAAATTGAGTAACCAACTCTAGCTTTTATCAAATTTTTAACTAAACATATTAAATTCTTCACCACCAATCAGTACTGTAATTGATCTTCCTACCCTCCTTCTCCTGACTTTTCCTTATTTTGGCTGTACCTTGTCAGTGTTTGAGCACCTTGCTGTGCTCCCTTCGCAGTCTTTAGCAGCGGTCTCATCTCTCCAACGCAACAACTTGTGGCGCCATCTGTCGCGTGGGAACTGAGTTCTCAGATTCCGGCGCATCATTATTATCCAAGGACCGCCTTGGCCGCGAACTGTGTGTCATGACGCAGGAGCGTTAAGGACTGTTCACCTACAAGTTCTTCATCACTGCACCTGCCGCTGTCTGTCGCGAGGGAGTGCAGGCTCCAGCGGTTCAGGCTTTTTTCAGTTTCTTTTTGTTTTTTTTGTTTTTAGCTTTCTTGCCTGCCCCTTGTCGCGCTTAGGCTTGTCCTGGCAGTGCCGGCCTTTGGCCTAGTTTGTATTTTCTTTCTTTTCTTTTTTGTTGTTGTTTGGGCTGTTTGCGCGTGCGCTGGCAGTCTCGGCGTCGTGCCTTCCCTTCCGCCGGTGGCTGGAATCACCCAAAACGAATCCCCGCGTGCCGGGGAACATCCCGGGGGAGGTGCTAACGCTCTACGGCCTGGCTTTGCTGGGCCGAGTGGCCCCCCTTAGGCATTCGATAGATAAAGAATGATTTATGTTTCTAACAATTAAAGTAAAATGTCGTTAAAAAAAGGTTTGAGGCAGAAAACATTTGCATGTAGAGTTTGTCTTGCACAAGATACCTGGAAACAAGCATTTAATAAATTACAAAATATATCACAAATTAATTGGCTATTCATTGATATCACTTCTAATTTTTTTTCTGCATAATATAATTGCGTAAGAGACATTGATAATAAAATGCAAATAAAATAGAATAATGTTAGGTAATTTTCTTCATTTAAAGCAATGTAACATGAATAAACTTTCTATAAAATTTATTTGTATACAGTTAATCGAAATAAAAATATAAAATATGCAGAATGCTTTGTGAAAAAAGTGTTTTTGTCATATTTTGTATGAAAATGTATTCCAGCATAAAAAAGCCCTAAGTTACACATTTCTAAACACTTATCATTCTTACCATATGTTCTGAGGATATCAAACGCTTATTATCAGTATTTTGAACAACATTCTAAGCAGTATATTAACATAATATTAACAGTATTTTGAATGTACTACATAAAAAAAATATATATATTTTATGTAAAGATGGAATTTTGTAATCGATTTTTCAGTCACATTCCGATTTACTAGAATTATTAAAATTATGTACAGTGGTGTGTTTTTGATGACAATACAATATTTTAACATTTTTAGAAGGTATAATGTATAAGGATAAATATATAATTTAATTTTAAGGCTTTTACCGTTACCCAAAAATTAAACGCAAAAATACGTGAAAAATCGGCAAATAATCTTTATGATTGCAAACTCTTTACGAGTTACAAAAACAATCGAGTAAATTATACGCCAAACCACTCTCGCCAAAATATGTTAACTGGCTGTGAAAATGCAAAAACGCAAACTTTTAAACCTAAAAAGCAGAAAATGTAAATAAAAAATAAAGAGTATAATAATTTAAAAAATAATCTTTTATTATTTAATAGTTTAATGATAATTAAATTGTGATTATACATTGTGAAAATAGCTTAGAAATCCTGAAAAGATAGTTCAAAGAATGCTTTTCTCATTCTTTCCTGTTGCCATAGCTTAAAAAAAGAAACAGACCAAAAATTATTATTTTTTAAATAAATTCTCTAGCTCACGCTTTCTATGAAGCGTATCTAATTGTTTAATTTTTCATTATTGGGCCAACGGCCAAGTTAATGAGTAGTAACGGAATTTCTTTTGAACTACATAAATTGCAGCCATGAAATTAGGCGTGATATTTAAGATAAACATCGAATGCTTATATATATATTTTTCTTTTTTACTTTTATTTATTTATGTAATTACTGAAAAATATTACAGTTTTGTTTTTAATGAAAGTGTATAATATCTTAGAACATGATGTTACATGACGTCTGATGTTATATTTAACATATATGTATGATAGTGAATTCGAAAACAGATTCTTTCTTATCAATAATTAATTTCATACACATATTAAGTTAACTTAAACAAACTATACTATTAAAAATAGAGGAGGACCATTTTTAAATAAACATTTCACACAAATATTTGCTCATCTAAGTAAATATATTTCTGCATTGCAAAAAAAAGTTGTTGATTATACCGTAAAATTAACAGTAATAAACAGTAAAATAAGAATTAATACACTGCCGCACATGCCCGCGCCGTAGAATGACGTTAAGCCGCTGATGAACTCGTATTTAAAAGACTGCATCTTGCAGCTACCGGTATTCTTCGCATGGTTATCATTGTATTCCGTTCGAGTATATTGCGACGTGTACGCTCAAGTGTGCCTCGATATGCACGGCGGACATTTTGAACATCTGTCTTTATAATTTCCAAATACTGCTGCTTTTTTTCTTGCACCGGCTGTGATGTCATACTTCGTTTTTAGTAATTTTCTCGTATACTAGGGATAGTACAGGTACATTTCTTTGGGAATTAAATTTCTACTATTAGCTCACACTCTCTCTATATACACTATATTGCCAAAGGTGATTGGTCACTTGCGATTTTAGACGTTTTGTTAACTATCTAGAAAAATACATGAGGAATTAACCTGAAACTGCAGGTGTGTAAACAGTATAGTATATCTTATATATTTCCGTGAATATTTTTTCCCGAAACCCCATAGGGGACTGTCAACAAATTGAAAAAGAACGAATATCTTTTGGATTACCTGATTACCTTGTAAAAACTAAAGTAGCAAAACTGTTCAAACTCGAGATTATTAATAAGTGGTTTATTGTAATATACTGTGTTAATTTTTATGAGGATAGCTTGAATATTCGAAGAGAAATTAAGGTTTTTATAAAAACCGACTCAAATTTCGCCAAGTTTTTTGCTTATAATTTGCAGAGTTCTTAATATAAAGAAAAGTTATTTTAAGAAAATATGTCAAACAACATTGTACATAATACTCTGCAATCGGAATTAAAAAATAATAAAAATTGGATGAAAAATGAGTAGGTTTACTAAAAAATGTTTCACTGCGCATGAGCGAATGCAATCAAAATATAATATGCATAATGTATTAGCTAAGTATATAGAGCAACTTTTGTGAAAGTCTCAAAATCATAGCTTGAAAATTCTGAAAATTATCGTCGATAGAAGAAGCTCGAAATCCGTTGTTTCCAAAAGGAAGCAAAAAGATCAGGGGTTGTATCCAAATATAGTAGTACGTGCAATATTGTGTACGCTATCTTGGAACTAATCAACAGATATTTGACACAACCCCTCATATTTTTGCTTCTTTTTGGGAACAACGGATTTCGAGCTTATTCTATCGACGATAATTTTAAGAATTTTCAAGCTATGATTTTGAGACTTTCACAAAAGTTGCTCTATATACTTAGATAATACATTATGCATATTATATCTTGATTGCTTTCGCGCATGCGCATTGAAACATTTTTTAGTAAACCTGCTCATTTTTCATCCAATTTTTATTATTTTTTAGTTCCGATTGCAGAGTATTGTGTACAATGTTGTTTGACATATGTTCTCAAAATAACTTTTTTTTATATTAAGAACTCTGCAAATTATAAGCAAAAAACTTGGTGAAATTTGGGTCGGTTTTTATAAAAACCTTAATTTCTCTTCGAGTATACATGATATCTTAATAAAAATTAACACATTATATTACAATAAACCACTTATTAATAATCTCGAGTTTGAACACTAAGTTTTACAGGGTAATCCAAAAGATATTCGTTCTTTTTCAATTTGTTGACAGTCCCCTATGAGGTTTCGGAAAAATATATTCACGGAAATATATAAGATATACTATACTGTTTACAAACCTGCAGTTTCAGGTTAATTCCTCATGTACAGGGTGATCAGAAAATGAGTATACATTTGAAAAATTAATAATTCACGGAATAATGTAGGTAGAGAGGTAAAAATTGACACACATGCTTGGAATGACATGGGGTTTTATTGTATCAACAAAAAAGTTCATAAAATGGCCGACAGATGGCGCTTCATGTGATAAGAAAAGCAATAATTAGCATAACAGATTATGACAAAGCAAAGACGATGCTCTTCAGAACGAATGCTCAACATGTCCACCGTCATCCCGCAACAATAGCTGCAGCCGAGGGACAATGTTGTGCACAGCACTGTGCAGCATATCTGTAGTTATGGTGAGAAATTGGCGTTGGATGTTGTCTTTTAGCATGCCTATTGATGTCGGTCGATCGCGGCAGATTTCCCATTTTCATAGTAGAGCTTCACTAACATTGCCTTTTCTGGTAACGTCAACATGCTGCGATTGCTGGTGCATCTGATTCTCTCTCTCATTACAGCTCCTTTTATACACGATTCTCAGGCGTCACTGACGTTTTGCTGTTCAGTGCCATCTGTCGGCCTTTTTTTAAACCTTTTTTTGTGTGGTTACAATAAAACCCCATGTCATTCCAAGCATGTGTGTCAATTTTTACCTCTGTACCTATATTATTCCGTGAATTATTAATTTTTCAAATGTATACTCATTTTCTACTCACCCTGTATTTTTTTAGATAGTTAACAAAACGTCTAAAATCGCAAGTGACCAATCACCTTTGGCAATATAGTGTATATCTTGTTCAAATTTTCAATCGTTAATAAAATATTTTCTATTTATCCACTCAAGTTCAAATAATTTTTTTAAAACTTGTAGTGGATGACACTTTATGTTAATACAGTTTTCTAAAAATATTAATTCATTAATTAAATTTAATTAATTAATTTCAGTTTTAAATGGGAGAAAAAAATTCCTCCCATTATTTTCATAAATAAAATGAAAGATTTATCTCAAATGAGTGATGCCACAGAAATCAAATACCGCAACGATGATTATAAAATAATGTTCAATAAAGATAACGTGGGACATTAATACTGCACGGGTTTATTTTATATATTTATGATTAAAAAGTAGGAATTGACAATTTTTTTTATATCACTTGTTTTTTATGTGCACCCAGCGAGGAATCTGGCTGTGCAGCGTTTGGGCACTATGTTTATGAGATACCCTGTATATTTTTAAATCAATACTTGAAACATGCAGCGAAATAAAATCTCTGAATCATGCTTTTAAATAATGTATTAAAATCAAAAGAATATTTTCATTTTTTGAATGCTTTAATACCAAAACATGTTTATTAGTCCTATTGTTGAACATAAAATGTTATTTAAGAGGATATATGTACCTGTATATTCTATAATCATACAGGTTTCTTTCTTTCATTTTCAGGTCACAAAAAGAGAGATGGAAATGTTCAGATTGTATACTTCTTAAGGCATTATTTTAAACTAGGCCTTTAAACCAATAAAGCTGTCCGCGAAACTCGCGCAGTTAGAGGCTAGGACAAGAGTAGTGCTCGGGCAGTTTAAAAAAAGTCCTTCCGGCCTGTACCGGGAGGAAAAGGTAGCTTTCCTATATCTTCGTTTTAAAATTTGAACTAATGTTACAGGAACACAGCAAGTTAAAATGTACTCGTTAATGACTCGTTAATACTGAATTTGAATAAGAAATTCGCCAAATTATTGAGCTATAGCCAAGTTGGCTTCATTTATGAAGACTTATTTTGGTCGCCAAATTTGGCGATATTTCGGCAAATGTCGCCAAGTTTGGCGAGAATTTGACGTTAACGGATATGAATATATAGTTTTATGTGTATGATTGGGGAAATTATTACAACAATGAAATTTTTTGTAATGTGCTGTCTTGTTTCAAAATGTCAGCCACCCTAGAATTTCAAACTGCTCTATCTCAGCCATTTTTTAAGATAGAGGTAAACCAAAAAATGCTCTGGAATCCTCGTATCAAGGCCTAACACTTAATTAAAAAATAAATTTGAATTTTTAATTTTTATGTATATTTATTTTAGTTTTGAATTTTTAAATGGCCGCCATCTTGAAACAAAATGGCGGACCAAGCTGGCCAACGAACTCGGTCGAGACATTTGTGAGCTTAATACACGCGACATAGGTCAGATATATATATATATATATATATATATATGTGGATATATATATATATATATATATATATATATATATATATATATATATATATATATATATATATATATATATATATATATATATATATATATATATAAATCAACATTTGAACGAAGGGTGGTTTTGGGGTCTGGGGGTCATGATCGGTGAAAATATATCGAAATTTTCCGGAACTGCTTTCCTCCGAACGGCTGCAATAGGTAGCTTTATACTTTTTTGTATTGGAAGCTACCTAAAATCCAAACGTTTTAAGGAAGGGGACCTCAGCCTTGAAATCAAGCCCAGAAGTAACAAACCATCAGTTGTGAATTTTGACCAGTCGAAGAGAATAAAAGAGGACAATTCAGTCACTAGCATCCGAAAACTGTCAGAGGAACAACAACGCACCAAACATGCCATATAACAAGTTTTACACAAGCTTAAACAAACTTGCAGGGAGTAAGGAAAAGTCAAAATCGAAAATATTTTGATACACACTGATATTTCTTTAATATTACAAAAATAGGATTAAAACAAATGTTTATACATACACAAAATGAAAATTATACCAGTTAGGCCTAAAATCCTTGAAATATTTTGAAATTCAATAAAAAAAAAACAAGTGACGTGCGGTTTAGACAAAAATGCTTCTTATAATCGAAAGTTAGAATAAACAAATGTCAACAGGTGGCGCTATACCTTAAAAGCTGAGAAAAATCTTAAAAACAGGCTGCAGACACAGATCATTTATTCTGTACAGTTTATTACAATACATTAACGTGTGGGCTCTTTTAGCTTTTATCACAACCAAATTGTACACAGTTTCATTCTACACGTATGGTTTTACATTTCACAGTCATCAAAACAAAAAAAGACAACATTTTATAAATTTTAATTGCCATGTTGTGACAGAGAAAAAGAAAATAGCACTTACTAATGAAAAATATTGTTTTTAACAGCATATCTTGAGTTTTTGGATATTTATTTCAGATTTATAGGTATAGCGCCATCTGTGGAAAAAAAATTGCAACTAAAATGTTTAATGCATCTAAAAAAAAAACTTTCAAGCATGTGAAGTATGTCCATTCAAACCGCATTTTTGTATGCAAATAACATTATGTTTCATTGAATTTTAAAATGTGTCAAAAATTTCTGGCCTGTATTTCTCTATCATCATTGAAACAATTTATAATGGAACAGTATTCGGATATTTTTGGTATTTCTTACAATTTTAACGGTTTTTGATATGCAGAAAGGAAAAAAAATAAATTGCCGTTAGCTAAACAAATAAATAAATGTTAAATTCTATTTTTCTATGTAAACAGGATAATGAATTGATCAACATTCTTAGCACTAAGTTAAATTGCTGTGTGGTCCAATCAGAAAATAAATTTTAGTACTTTAAAATAAATAAATAAAATTATAAAGTGTTCAAGGAATTTTAAGTTTTATTTACAAATGATATTAATCGTGAAATTTTAACTTACAGTTTCAAATATAATTATGAAGAAATTTTAAAGTAATTTAAAAAGGAAACAATCTGCTAAGGATTACGTATTCCTAAACCATTTATTAACATTATATTGTTTAGTATTCATGAATATGGTGAAAGAACATATTAAAATCTAAGTATTCAATTAAGATTTTCGCTTTCAGGTTGGAAACTGGTTTATTTTAAATGATTGAATTTACTCGCAAATATTGATATTCTATTCAAAGCCATATTTCTCTTCAGGATATTTAATTGGAATATATGAGTCAAAACTCCGATGAGTGTCTAGTAATTAAATCATTTAAATAATTCCTTGAATGAACCATATTTTATGAATTTAGATAATCACATATGGTATTGTAAAAAACGTAATTCTTCAATTAGATTTAGGTATAATAAATTTAAATAAATGTACACTTTTGAAACGCTTTAGGCGTTATTTAAAATTGCAATTAATGTTAAATTATCATCGCACAGTGCTAAATGTATTATGAAAATAATATTTTAAAAATGTTATTTCATCTTTTATTAAGTCTCCAAAGATATTGTCACGAAAATATATTTCGCAGAAAATTACCTCTGTTGCAACTAATTACTGAAATTTTATATTCTCTTGTGTATATGAATATCATAAATGGAAATATGAAAAAAAGTATGTAATATAATTATGTTAAGGATTTTCTAATATGGTAAAAAACTAATTTAGCATTAAAAATAGAATTTTCCGACAAATATTAGAATTCTCTTGAAGCCTTTTTCCATTTAGTACTGTTAATAGAAAAATAAGACGTAAAATCATAAAGAGCATCTGTTAATAAAATTATTTAAATAATTTAATGAATGAACTACATTTTATGAATACAGATATGCCATCGCTGCCAACTGATACGATTTCTGGCATGAATAAGTTTGAAAAGTTATCTTTACTTTATTTACGTGCAGATTTCTGCAATTAAATAAGTCACAGATTACTCTTGAATATTACCAGTTCCAAAATAAATCATAACAGGTAAAACCTATGTTATTCATATAGCTATTGTAAAGTTAGTTGTAAAAAGTTTTTAAAAATATCACAAATTCAAGTAATTACAAACTGTAAAAAAACTAAGTTTTATTTATAGATGCAAATACCCTTTCTCTACGAATGTCTTTTACAGAAATTTTAATCTTTTTCCACCCGTAATTGAAAATAGAATTGTTTGCCTAATTTAATCGCAGAATTGTTCTGATTAACACATTAGTCCCTGATTTATTTTTTTTCGCTACAAATTTTCTGTAGATATTCGAAAATAGTGTCCGATCAATAATAATAAAAAAATGATTTATATAACAAAATATTAAACGTCCCAATTTTGGGACGCTAAGCACGAGAGGGTACAGGTAATTCGAGCATAACATTTCTTTTCAAAATTGATACAAAATGTTATATTAAAATTTAAAAATTCAATTCAAACATTAAATTTTCTAGAAGAAAAATAAACTAAGAAAACACTGATATTATATTTAGAAAATTTCAATTGTTGTGAAATTATTGGAAACATTTTTCATGTAATGAAACCATACATTTTCTACATTTTCTTGTGAATTTTTTTCCATAGTTTACATTCGTTTCTTTAACAACTATATAATGATGGAGGCGGTTATACATAATTATTTCTAATACCCTGCATTTGTTAGGTTTTCCAAGGGGTCTACCTGCTGCAATTCAATAAGTTAGGAATAAGTTAGAAATATTTAAAACTAATGTTAGGAGTAAATATTTTAATTTCAGTGGCGCACGAGGACAAAAAAGATGTAGAAAACACTTCGAGAAAACTAAAAAAAACTGATATTATATATACATAAGTGCAAAAAGCAACGTAAAGCAAAGCAAAAACATTTACGAATCATGAATCACCTACCCAAAATACCTATATTTAGTCAGAATAAGTTTAGTGAATATGTTTATGAAGGCTTCGTAAGAAGGGCCTCTTTTTCAGTCATCATCTTTTTAAAACATCAATAAAAAACAGAACACACATCATAAACATACAATTTGTTCTCGAATTTTTCTCTCATATTTCATTCAGAACATTTGTTTATCACTCAATTACTTTTCATTTTACACTAAAAACCGAATTTTTGTGTTTTTCTTTACGTTGGTCTTGGATACATCAAGTTTCCTTTAACAATTTATTCTTTAAAATATTTTAGGATTTTTGTACTTTCTCTGAGTAATATTAATGTAAAACTCCTCCCTGACAATGATCCTATCTGTACGCACCATTTTTCACGCACGAGTGTCCTTTACAGAAATTTTAATCTTTTTCACCAGTTATTGAAAATAGAATTTTTTGTCGAATTAAATCGCAGAAGTGCTCTGATTAAATAAAACAAAATTTACTGGTCAAAATAACCAGGTGCGCGTCACTCATAAGTATCGCACATTGCAAAAAGGATTGGGCAAACGCAATTACAACATAGTTTAACCCCTTAATCGTCGTGCCCGAGACACTCACGGGCACCTTAGGCTACGCCTGTTTTATTTAGATTGTTTTATTCCCACCAGTTATTTTAATTAGTATATAGTTTGCTTTATTCTCGCATTAATTTTTCTGAATATAAAGCGAATATTTCTGCTTAAAAAAAAAAAAAAAAAAAAAAAAAAAAAAAAAAAAAAAAAAAAAAAACTGGTGGTAATCAAGCAATCTGATTTTTTTTTTTTAAAGTAGCCTACACTTATCGTCCGCGACGATTAAGGGGTTAAAATGTATTATTGTTTATAAAAATGACAAATTTCAACTTTGATTAAGTCTGAAACTATATTGTAGCGGAAAACCTATTTTGCAGGAAGTTTGCTATTTCCTTCTTTTTTTTTAAATCTTATATTTATCTGTCTATATTATTGTGATAAAGGAAAAATACAACAAACTCAGTAATTTAATTATAAGGTTAAAAAAATTATCAACTGAATAAGTAAAACGCTAGTTAGTATAGAAGATTAAATCTACTCACAAATATTGATTTTCTATTCAAAGCTTGATTATCCTTTTTAGGTGCGTTCGTAATTATATAAATACGTAGCACCTATAGTCGTCGTTTGGTCCGTCCGTCTGTCCGTCCGTCTGTCTGTCTGTCCGTCCGTCTGTCTGTCCGTCCGCATATAACAACGCAAAAACTACCCAACCAAATGGTTTGCAATTTGAAATATATTATCTTTGCATAAATTTGTCGAGACATTTCAAATTTTATCAAAATCGAATCAAAACTTTAGTAGATATTAATAAAAATATTTATTAAGAAATTTGATTTTTTTTTAAATCGGTGCTTTTTTGTTATATGAGCTTCTGATGGATGTTAAATCGTCAAGCGACCGAGATACTTATTTTATGACAGAAATTAATCTGCAGACGATATAATTCATTTCACAGAATTAAAAATCATCAAGATCTGAATATTTATATAACTAGCTGATACATATATATCTGAATATTTATATAACTAGTTAAGATATTTGTATGAACAGTGTCATAAAATATATACTTAACTAGCTGTTTAACCCGTTCTACGCACGGGATATCATGAATTTAATTCTAAAACGTGCGTACGAACGCACCTCGTTTGTAACGTTTGACGTACAATTTCCAACTTGTTTAAATTTGATTGGAAAATACGCCAAAAAAATAATATAAAAAACCTGAATAGCTTCAGTTAATTTTATATCATTTCATGCATCATTATAATTTTTTTTTATTATAGATGTTCAGATATGCCACTGTTTAGTAACATACATGACAAAAAGTTTTAAAAGATGCTGAAAAGGAGACCGTTATTTATATTGTTAAATTTTTAGAGAAGGAAGGGGTATCGTAAAAGGTGTTTTATTAGAATAACTTAAAATTTAAGTTAGAATTTTTAAAAATTACATATTTGCTTAAAAATAGCATTAATATAAAATAATATGAAAAATTACTTTATGCAATATTTTTGTCAAGAACTATATTTATTTGGGTTTTCAGCAGTACCATATCAAAACAACGAATATATAAAATGTACAACAGTGCAATTCTGGATCAAACAGCTATTTTTATGCGTATTTTCTTAGGTGAATTCATAAACATTTTTAATGGATACTCATTATAAGAATATTAAATTGATTGTAATTAATGCTCACTAAGCTTAAACTTTTGATATTTTTTTTTTTCTAAAAATCAATAAATATTTTGTACTGTTGCAAACTGTAGGTTTTACTTTGTTTTCTTCTCCAGCATTATAAACATTATTTTAAATAGCTCTTTTAGTTGCAGAACGTCCAGTTCATGTTAAAAATAAAGAAATCATAGCGCAACAGAATCACCACCGTTGGGTACCCAAATCCAACACTGAACCAATATATATGTTTACATGATGGAAATACATAAGGCGATACTTAAAGCATATTTACATAAGGTGAAAAATTCTATTAAAAATTGTGATAAAAACGTACAAACCCTGATGTTATATGTCTCAATACTACAAGCAAAATAGTAAGTGTAATACGACTTTCTTTTTTTTCTTTCTTTTTAACACTTTCCAACCTAGTTGAAAAGTGTTTATGACTTCGGTTTGTCTGGCCGTCTGCCGTCTGGCCGTCTGTCCGTGCTCTAACTCTCGTAAATATGCTCGGATTGCCCTGCAATTTTTATATGTTATAATCGTTATCTATAGCATGTTCCCTATTTCAACGGAAGTGTGTAGCACTTATAGTTTTTTTACAGGGACAATCAAAAGAATTCCGTTACATTGCGGTCTATGGGGAAAAATCATTTGCGGTTTATTTAAATAATGTTTCACTATTTTAAACGCATTGAAATTTATATATATTACTAAGGTGCTTTACAAGAGGCTTACTACAGAATAGTGTGTGCATAGCACTTATACTTACTTTACAGGGACAGTCAAAAGAATTCCGTTACATTACGTCTATGAAGAAAAATCGTCTGCGGTTTATTTAAATAATGTTTCACTATTTTAAACGCATTGAAATTTATATAAGGTTCATTACAAGAGACTTACTACAGAATAGTGTGTGTTCATTTACAGGGACACACAAAAGAATTCTCTACAGTATGTTAACAATAATTCCTGGAAGTGCGTTTTAAGTTACTGAATGCGATTTTAATTTTAAATCGCTTTTTAACACTTTCCAACCTAGTTGAAAAGTGTTTATGACTTCGGTTTGTTTGGCCGTCTGCCGTCTGGCCGTCTGGCCGTCTGCCGTCTGGCCGTCTGCCGTCTGGCCGTCTGTCCGTGCTCTAACTCCCGTAAATATGCTCGGATTGCCATGCAATTTTTATATGTTATAATCGTTATCTATAGCATGTTCCCTATTTCAACGGAAGTGTGTAGCACTTATAGTTCTTTTACAGGGACACTCAAAATAATTCCGTTACATTGCGGTCTATGGGGAAAATCATTTGCGGTTTATTTAAATAATGTTTCACTATTTTAAACGCATTGAAATTTATATATATCACTAAGGTGCATTAGAAGAAGCTTAATATGGAATAGGGTGTGCATAGCACTTATACTTACTTTACAGGGACAGTCAAAAGAATTCCGTTACATTACATCTATGGAGAAAAATCGTCTGCGGTTTATTTAAATAATGTTTCCCTATTTTAAACGCATTGAATTTTATATAAGCTTCATTACAAGAGACTTACTACAGAATATTGTGTGTATAGCAGTCATAGTTCATTTACAGGGAAACTCAAAAGAATTCTCTACTGTATGTTAACAATAATTCCTGGAAGTGCATTTTAAGTTACTGAACGCGATTTTAATTTTAAATCGCTTTTTGTATATTACGGGGTGTGTATAAATTCTGTAGATCCTATACAGGGAATCACAAAAGTTCGGGAACACATTTCCGTATTATTTAACTCCAGACGGAGAATTTTAAAATTGCTACGTGTTTCCTAACTGAACTAAAATTTAGCATCCTATGTAGTATATATACAAATCTATAGATCCTATACAGGGCTGAATAAAAGTATTCGGATTACTTAGATGTTATATTTTAGCTTATTAAAGAGTATGATTCGTAAAATTATTTTGGAAGCGTTGGAAAGTGTTACATAATCTATGCTTGACGCATGATTTTTCGTTCTTGTTTAAATAAAAATAAAGCTAAAAATAACCAACTATATAGCCAGTGCTCGACAAATTCAGTTGCCAGGTCGCAAATCACGACCAAAACATTTCATCTGGTGACTAAAAGCATTAACATTGTATGATCTCAATTACGAAGAAAAAACATTTTAAAATGCACTGATGGAACTATTTATTCCACCGTTTAAAAATTAAGTAAAACCTTTACCCCAAATATTCAAAGAACTAAATATTATATATATACACATAAAACTATTTTTACTTTACAAAATAAGATTATTTAGTTTAAATATTTGGGGTAAAGGTTTTATTTAATTTTTAAACGGTGGAATAAATAGTTCCTTCAATGCATATTATCAATAACCGTGTCAGACAAAGTGTCTATAAATTTTTTTTTTAAGGTGAAGTGCCTTAAAGCTAAAAATTTGTTGATACTGTTCATTATTTTGTCTAACAAGTGAACCACTTTTGGTGCAGCTCGCACCTAGCATTGAGACCTGCTGAATTTTAAAACCCTATATTACGAAGTTTGATAATCGATAAAATTTTTCTGTTGAAATCATATTTTTTGATTTTACAGCAGCATAACTTTCTGGAAATGCAAAAAGACCACTTATCGGACTATTAACATGGAAGTTTTTCTCTTAAAAAAAAAAACAGTTAAGAATACAAATTAGTCAACAATAAGTATAAACAATTGAAAAAGTTCAAAAATTCCTTCAAGAACCTACGAATTTGATTTTGAAAAAAATACATTATAGTTGCATTTTTGGCGGCAAAATTGGCTTTATTTGTTACCGTAGAATTTTTCTCGCCAACCCTGAACAAATGTCATAGTCGTAAACCTGCCAAATTCGATATCCCCTTCCTTATAAGGGGATGGAGAAGAGGAATCGAGTTTGGCCGTGGTGTTTCGTAGCACCATATTTGGCTACTTAACTCGTTTTTGGCGTAAAATTGACAATTAAAATTCCAATAATAAAAAATTTAAAGTATAAAAAAATATATAAAATTTGATTTTATCAAAGCAATTTTATCCGTTCTCTAACCTTTATGTACAGGGCTACAAAATGCACCAGGTCTTGATACTTGGAGCGATCTGCACCAAAAGTGGTTCCCTTGTAAGTAATTCGATTTTTCTCTTGAAACAAAATAATGATTTTTATAAACAAAAATTGCTTTTCTGATGATATTGCATATTTTATTCATTCAAACTTGGTAATGTATATATATATATATATTATAGTTACATTATTCTTACAAGTTTAGTTGAGAAACTTCATTTATACAGCAAAATGTCTGTAACGGGCTCTCTCAAATAGCGTAAACTCTATTTGGGGAGGGAACTTTTTCGATTCCCAACACCTATATACTTATTCATCTTTACTTCTGAATAGCGGAAAAATGCCGCTTTCCCGAGGTGTCCGTTATTCAGAGGTTTTACTTTATTATTATTATGTATTAATTAAGAAGACTTAATTAATAAATTATAACAGAATCATAATTGAGGTGGACGAATTAAATCACTTTAAATAATTAAATTGACATTACAGAACAAGTACTTATGTATAACACACACAGACTACATCTATATACTGCTTTAAAAATTTGACCGATAGGTGATAGTAACTATTAACGCCGAATTTCCTGTGGTGCTGCCATCTAGTATTTATAATTTGAAGTAAACACCACAGTTATATTTATAAATTAATTTATTAACTGAGTTGAAGAGTTAAGTCAATTCAAAAAATATTATTCAATTTGCTTATGATTGTTATTCTACTTTTTCAATCAATTCATAAAAAAGTTTTCTGCATTTTTAAAATCCATGTTTAAATTTAAGAATTAAAAAAAAAAAAAAAAAAAAAAAAAAAAAAAAACCTTGAAAACAATGTGGTGAAGGGGGAGGGGTAAATGTCATCATTTGGTGACTAGAATTCTTTACTGGCTACAAGATGTTTTTGCAATTTGTAAAGCCCTGGTAATAACATCGACTATAAAATAAAGTCCATTTCCCCCGAAAACAAACTACGATACGTCTAAATGATCATCACAAAAAATAATATAACCTGTTGAGTAATCAAAACTAAAATTTAATTAGCATAGACATCCAATATAAGAATCTTATACATTTAATTTAGTGCAATCCCAACGGATCTATGCCAGTATTATCTATTAACGTCATTTGCGAAATCATAACTTCATAAAGGCATCAATCATATCACCATCTCTAGAGTGGTGTACAACAAAATCTAACGAACAGCAATTTATATCGAGAACTAAATAATTTGGAGCTTCCTGAAATTCTTTGTTTTTGAATTACAGCGCTCACAATATTTCTGGAACACGCAGAGTGTAAATTTCATTGATATAAAAATAATCAAAATTTATTCAGGGCATCATAAAGTGTGTTAATCCGTCAAAAACAGAGTCTAAAATTTCCACATTAATTAAAGGCTCTATCTAATAAAAAATAAAATTCCCAACACATAATTGTTTTAATTATAGAATTAATTATAATTTATCAATATACGAGCGTTCTCAAATATTTCAATCAATCAATTTATAAAAACAATCTCAGAATTTATCCATTTTTGTATTGAAAATTTAGAAATCTATATACAGGGTGATTCATAAAAGATGGGCAGAACTTTAAGGGGTTATAGTACACTTAAAGACAAATAATATTAAATAGGAGACTAAGGGTCCCAGACGTATTCCCAAGGAGATAGGGGGCATTAAAGTTTAGGGTCCGAAATTTCAAATGATTATAAAACATGGAAAAATTGGTCGATTCGTTTGCGGTTTTTGCAAAAAATTTTCTTTATGCCAGTATTTTCTTGAAATAAAATTTTAAAGTTCAATTTCAAAAAATGCCGATAGGGGGCGCTTTAGACTTTGGAGTAACAAACAACTATTTTTTAACGTTATTTTTTGTATTTCTTTAAATGATTTCGAAAGCTTAGACTTAAACTTAAATTTTGATCTAAAAATCTGAGTCCTAACGAGTAGTTAAGTAGCGTAAACTGAAATTTGAAATTTGAAACCCTTCTCCCCCCAGAACAAAAATCAGTTATTCCCGATCTTTGTGTCGTAGATTACGCTCTAACTACTGCCGCGTTTTGCTAAAATTATTATTTATGTCAGTATTTTCTTGAAAATAAATTTTAAAGAAAATTTTCAAAAAATTCCGATAGAGGGCGCTTTAGACTTTGGAGTAACGAACAACTATTTTATACCGTTATTTTTTGTGTCTCATTAAATGCTTTCTAAAGCTTAGACTTAAACTTAAATTTTCAGCTCAAAATCTGAATCGCTGAGCGTGGTTCAGTAGCGAGGGGAGGGGGTTCAAATTTCAACTTCTGAACATAGTTCAGTTTGCACTACTTAACCATGCCCAACGATTCTGTGCTGTGATACGAGGCAAAAATACAACTTTCGTCAAGGACTGCATAGTCGGAATTCACTCATAAAGGCACTGGCACAGTTGGAAACGTCGCTCATGCAAACGTTAAAGCTCCATTCCTGACGCTAGTCACCGGGTGAAGAAGGAAACAGAAAGTATGCAAATGTCAAATGGGGAAGAAGAAGAACACGTATGCAAAATTTCGACACGATTCAGGCATAAAAACCACTTAACGGTGAGTCAAGTGTAAGTCGCTGTAGTAATGAATCGGAAGATGGTGCCCTTCACGAATAAGGAAAAGGCTGAGATGCATTTAATTTACGGAGCGGCAGATGGAAATGGTGCAGAGGCACAACGAATGTACGGAGAGCGATTTCCTAACAGGCGGTTGCCTAACCGCAAAACTTTCGAGCGCTTGCACAGACAGTTGTGTGAGACGGGATCATTTCTCGCTTCCCGGTCGAATGCAGGTCGTGCAAAAAAGGACGAATCAGTAGTTGTTGCAGAAGCCATTCTGGATGTAGTAGCGGCGCAGCCAAGTACAAGTACACGAACAGTGGCTAGCCAGGTGGATACCTCACAGTCCACGACTTGGAGGGTACTGAAGGATGAACATTTGCTCCCGTTTCATGTGCAACGAGTCCAGAAACTGTCTCCAGGGGATTATCCAAATCGTATTGAATTCGCCCGCTGGTTTCTGCAGCAGAACGCGCTAAATCCACATTTTGGACGAACTGTGCTTTTCACCGATGAATGTACCTTCACACGTGAAGGTACATTTAACACACAGAATGCACATGTATGGGCGGATGTCATTCCACATGCTACGTATCCACATGCTCATCAGAGACGCTTTTCCATCAATGTTTGGGCAGGAATCCTCGGAGACCACCTAATCGGACCGTACCTTCTTCCTGAACGCCTCAACGGTAAAACATACCTCACATTTCTGCAACATGTGCTGCCAGACCTGTTAAACGTTGTTCCTCCACGCATCCGGCGGGTCATGTGGTTCCAGCACGATGGAGCGCCAGCCCATTACGTACGAGACGTCCGCAACTATCTGGACATCACATTTCCGAACAGATGGATTGGTCGAGGTGGTCCTGTTGCTTGGCCTGCTCGCTCGCCAGATCTTTCACCCCTCGATTTCTTTTTTTGGGGACGATTGAAGGCTCTTATGTATGAGACACCCATTGAATACCCCGAGGAACTGGTCGCCAGACTTTCCGCCGCTGTAGGGGAAGTGCTCGAAAAGCCTGATGTTTTCGCGAATGTTCGCCGTTCCATTCGTCGCCGTTGTTCTGCGTGCATAACCTCTGGTGGTCACAATTTTGAACATTTATTGTGATTACATGTTAATAAATATGCTTTGGTAACATAATCCTAATTTGTGTCTTTTTACCTCGTATCACAGCACACAATGTGTGGACATGGTAAACTGAACTGTGCTCAGGAGTAGAAATTTCAAACCCCTCTCCCCAGAAACTTAACCACGTCTAACGATTCAGATTTTGGGCTGAAAATTTAAGTCTAAGCTTTAGAAAGCATTTAATGAGACACAAAAAATAACGGTATAAAAAAGTTGTTCGTTACTCCAAAGTCTAAAGCGCCCTCTATCGGAATTTTTTGAAAATTTTCTTTAAAATTTATTTTCAAGAAAATACTGACATAAAGAATAATTTTAGCAAAACGCGGCAGTAGTTAGAGCCTAATCTACGACACAAAGATCGGGAATAACTGATTTTTGTTCTGGGGGCAGAAGGGTTTCAAATTTCAAATTTCAGTTTACGCTACTTAACTACTCGTTAGGACTCAGATTTTTAGATCAAAATTTAAGTTTAAGTCTAAGCTTTCGAAATCATTTAAAGAAATACAAAAAATAACGTTAAAAAATAGTTGTTTGTTACTCCAAAGTCTAAAGCGCCCCCTATCGGCATTTTTTGAAATTGAACTTTAAAATTTTATTTCAAGAAAATACTGGCATAAAGAAAATTTTTTGCAAAAACCGCAAACGAATCGACCAATTTTTCCATGTTTTATAATCATTTGAAATTTCGGACCCTAAACTTTAATGCCCCCTATCTCCTTGGGAATACGTCTGGGACCCTTAGTCTCCTATTTAATATTATTTGTCTTTAAGTGTACTATAACCCCTTAAAGTTCTGCCCATCTTTTATGAATCACCCTGTATAAAAAAAAGTCCTTTCTGGCTAGATGACCAACGCACAGCCAAAACTACTGAACCTACAAAGACGAAACTTGCAGGAAAAATACTTCTTAGTATGTAGAGGCGCACTAAGACGGGATTTTCAAAAACTCCACCCCTAAGGGGGGTAAAAAAGGGAACAAACTTTTTAAAAAAATCTTAAAAATCGGGTATTATAATTACGTGACAATGATAACCTATTTTAATGTATTTTTGTATGCTGATACGAATGGTATCAATTAAGTACTCATAAGTCAAATAGTTCGTGAGATATTGCACATTTTTCCAATTTGGCGAAGTCTTTGACGTCAAAATCTAACAATTCTAACAATACAAGTGATTAATTTCTAAAAAATATGTCCGTTACTATAGCAATGGAAGAAATTCAAATTAAATCTTTTTGTTTATTTTTGCAGATAGAAACATTAACTGCTCAATTGGGAATTTAATATTATTCTTACGGATATTTATGTAATTGTGTATTATTATTATTTCTACAAACGCCACTATTTAAAATAAAATATGATTGCTTTATTTGTTTTCAGTCTTCAGCCATGTTTCTCTTTTACTTTGGTTAGTTATTCATACGATTTCCGGCCAGAGCTGGGGAAAATACATCGAAAAACCATTTTCAATACAAAATACAAAATACATTGGTTTTAGAGCCTAAAATACAAAATACAAAATACTTTTCAAATTTTCAAATTTCAAAATACAAAATACATGTATTTTCAAAATACATTCAAAATACAAAATACATTAATTCTAATTTTAATTATTGTGCACTATCTTACACACAAATGTTTTAATTCCAATGTAATGTTATAAATTTTTACCTATTGTATGGACAGATCCCCCCCCCTCCCCCAACAATAACCCCCCCACCCCAAAAAAAAAAAAAAAAAATCCCTGACGTCTCGGCCTACAGACGCAGGTAGATTTCGAAGATGCAGACCGTGGGGTGCCTGTTTATTGGGAGTTGCAGAAGAAATCACCTTTTTTCTATGATGCGGCATTTGGGACCGCCCACTTTGAAAACTTCCTGTGTCTGTAAACGGACTTTTTTTTTTTTGCTCTAAGGATTGGTCTCATAAAAAACTTGTGAATATAAAAGTTGTAGATAATATTAAGAGGATTTATAATAAATTTAAGCGGATTTGATATCTTGTGAATTGACAAAGTTATGAATTTTCTTCTTAAACCTCTATTCCCCCCTCCCCCTTGAGGCCATTTTTAATGATATAAAAAATATCTCATGCATAAATTTTCGGCCCTTTCCCTAGAAGTAATAATAACTTTAAACGGATTCGATAAGTATCATGATTAAGAAGTTATGGGTTTTTTTTCTGTTTTCACAAAAAGCCCCCCCCCCCCCATCCCTTCCTGGTTCGATTTTGCCCATTAATGAACTTGACCGAGATTTTATGCCTCTTGATTTTATGTATCGGTTTGGAAGAGATTTGTACAGAATTATTGAAGACATCGTGTCCATAAAAAAGTGATATAGATAGATAGATAAAGTTTTGAACCTGGGGGTGGTTTTGGGTTCTGTGAGTTATGATCGGCGTGGATCTGCAAAAATTTTCCAGAAATTCCAACATAGGGGAGAATGTAATAGGTAGTATTTTTTTACGAAATCTACCTAAAAAAGTCTGCACGAGCCAAAAATTTCAGACCCTTGGCCCAGCCCGACCCGTAGAAAAACTTTTGGGGCCCGACCCGGTATAAAAGTTAAAAGTTTGGTTCGAGGCTCGGCTGTGTCCGTATAAAAAGTTCTTTGGCCCAACTAAAAATGCATCCATTACTATATCTTCTTTACTACCGCCACTGCAACATATCCATGGAGTCTCATCCTGCCACTTCAAGGCACGGCACGAGGTGCAGGGTAACTGAGATCCGAGATCAACAGCCTTATTCTTGAGATAATCAATATGAGGATCATAATTAAAGCCAGACAAATACTTAGTAGTCCAAGGCAATAATTTGATATGCGATCACTTTTCGTATTTTCCTGTAGCTGTCTGACCAAAAGCGTACATTGTTGGATGAATGCAATTCACTGGTATATTTAGTTTGATTCAAAATTTGTTTGGAGAAACCAACCAGCGTAGCGGGTGAAGCTGACTAGTTTATCTATAAGTTATAAAATTTGAACAAGAATTTTTAGGAGAAATTAAGTTTGTAAATTTCTTTAGTAAAATGTATTTATTCCCCATTATTAAATGTTATTACATTTAGAATTTGTCATTATTACTTTTCCTCAAGAGTATAAAAAAAATAAAAGAGATTTGCACATTAAATAAATATTTATGTTATAGTAAAAATCTCTAATTTCATACCACAGCAACATTTAGCATTATTAAATTTTAATCGTCATTGAAAAGAAGCATCTCATTTATTGCAGTTTCAAATGCTCTTTAAATCTCTTATAGTATTACTTGAATTATATTCTCACGAGAGTTGTTAGATTTTATGCTTTAACAAATTTTATACGTAAGCGTTTCTCAAAATGTTCCAAGGTAGTACTTAATTGCTTTGAGTTCTTTGGGTCGTTAAATGCCTTACAGTACAGTTAATTTTAGAAAGACCAATTATTTCATGTAGAACATGTGGATTTTATTATAAATGGACAATGAGAAAGAGAATTTTAGACATTAATAATAATTCAAATTGAATATACACAAGTTAAAATATCGTAAAATATATACGTTTAAATATAGTTAAAACTTAATTGCAATAATATGTTGGGCAAAATATTTAAAAATTTGCTAATAATTAAAAATGTATGTACTGTCTAATGATGTAAAATGTATGTAAATGCCTTACGGTACAGTTAATTTTAGTGAGACCAATTATTTGAAGTATAAGATACCGATTTTATAATAAATGGACAATGAGAATGAGAATATTATACATTAACAGTATTTCAAATTGAATACAAACAAGTTAAAATTTCTTAAAATATATTTTTTTAATCATAGTTAAAACTTAATAGCGATAATATGTTAGGCAAAATATTTAAAAATCAGAAAAAAGTTTGCTAATAATTTAAAATGTATGTACTCTCACGTTCAACTATTGTTTTAGGTACATAAATTTGAAAGGAAATTAATTATTTAAATTTTCCAAACATATTATTATTATTAAAAGTATCATCCAATATATTCCAGTTTCATATGCACTCTAAATTTCTCATAATATTACTTGAATTATATTCTCATGAGAGTTGTTAGTTTATTATAATATATGCTTAAAATTTTTTTTTATGTTTATATTACCCATTTAAAATAAGAAAAGAAATTGAATTGCAGTTGTATATATTCGGCTATCTTTCCCCTTCTTGAATTTTGTTCTGCGGATGCCCACGTTGACAAACAAATATATCCTGTGTTTTGTATATGTAGAATTAGTTTTATGATAATCATGTAATGCCAACATAAAGAAAAGTACATTCACATTAAATTTAGAGCATGTGTGTTGCCCTTGCTTCTTTTCACTCTCTCTCTTTTCTACTAAAGAAAGTTTTAGGTAGATTTCGTAAGAAATACTACCTATTACATTCTCACCTAAGTTGGAAATTTTGAAAAATTTTTGCAGATCTACACCGATCATGACTCCCAGAACCCAAAACCACCCCCAGTTCAAAACTTTATATCTATCTATCTATCTATCTATCTATCTATGTCACTTTTTTCTGACCACGATAACTGGAAAAATTCTGCATAAATCTCTTCCAAACTGATACATAAAATCAAGGGTCATAAAGTCTCGGTCAAGCTCGTTAATGGGCAAAATCGAACCAAGGGGGGGGGAAATGGGGGGCTTTTTGTGAAAACAGAAAAACCCTCATAATTTCTTTATTATTATACGTATCGAATCCGTTTAAAGTTATTATTACTTCTAGGAAAAGGTCCGAAAATTTATGTATGACAGATTTTTGATATAATTAAAAATGGCCCCAAGGGGGGGAAAAGGGGGGTTTTAGAAGAAAAAAAATCATAGCTTCGTCAATTCACAAGATATCAAATCCGCGTAAATTTATTATTATTCCTCTTAGTATTATCTAAAACTTTTATATTGACAAGTTTTTTATAGGACCAACCGTTATAGCAAAAAAAATTAAAAACAAAAAAATCCCTGCGGCTCCGCCTGCAAACAAGTTATTTTTCGAAGTAGGCGGTTCCAACTCCCGCATCTTTTCGAAACTGATACATAAAATCAAGGGGCATAAAATCTCGGTCAAGTTCGTTAATGGGCAAAATCGAACCAAGGAGGGGGAAATGGGGGGGGCTTTTTGTGATAACAGAAAAAAACCCATAATTTCTTAATTATGATACGTATTGAATCCGTTTAAAGATATTATTACTTCCAGGACCAGGGCCAAAAACATATGTATGACAGATTTTTGATATAATTAAAAATTGCCTTAAGGGGGGGAGGGAATTGGGGTTTTAGAAGAAAAAAATTCATAATTTCGTCAATTCAAGAAGATTTCAAATCCGCTTAAATTTATTATAAATCCTCTTAATATTATCTAAAACTTTTATATTGACAAGTTTTTTATAGGACCAACCGTTATAGCAAAAAAAAAAAAAAAAAAAATTAAAAACAAAAAAACCCTGCCGGCTCCGCCTGCAACAAGTTATTTTTCGAAGTAGGCGGTTCCAACTCCCGCATCTTTTCGAAACTGATACATAAAATCAAGGGGCATAAAATCTCGGTCAAGTTCGTTATTGAGCAAAATCGAACCAAGGGGGGGGGGAATGGGGGGGACTTTTTGTGAAAACAGAAAAAAACCCATAATTTCTTAATTATGATACATATCGAATCCGTTTGAAGTTATTATTACTTCTAGGAGAAGGGCCGAAAATTTATGTATGACAGATTTTTGATATAATTAAAAATTGTCTTAAGGTGGGGGAGAGGGGGGTTTTAGAAGAAAAAAATTCATAACTTCGTCAATTCCCAAAATTTCAAATCCGCTTAAATTTATTATAAATCCTCTTAATATTATTTAAAACTTTTATATTGACATGTTTTTTATAGGACCAACTCTTATAGCAAAAAAAAATCCTTGCTGGCTCCGCCTGCAAACAAGTTTGGTTTCGAAGTATGCAGTTCCAACTGCAGCATCATCGCAAAAAGGTCATTTCTTCCGCAATTCCCGACAAACAGGTGCCCCACGGTCTGCGTCTTCGAAATCTACCTGTGCCTGTAGGCCGAGCCGTCAGGGATTTTTTTTATGAAGCCTGGTTTATCTGGAAGCTAAATTGTTATTTACGCTGGCTTTTTAGCGTCGCATAATCATACTAGTGTATCATGTTTTGTATTTATTATATTCAGGTTATGTGTCTTTCATGACCATATATCGTTAATAATGTAATCAGCTTTTCTTTATTAAATGACGTTAATTTCTCTTAAGGCAATTTGCTAATGGTGATCTTAAACACCATTTTTCTTTCAAATGAAAAAAATATATACATTGTAATAAAATAATTGTACCAATAAAATATAATGTATTTTCTCTGGAAAAATGGAAGTAACCCAATTGCCACCATTTATTTATTTATTTTTTTATTTAAAACACTTAAATTTAAAATAAATTAAAAATGAAAAAAAAATCTCGTGCGGCCATAACTTGCAATGAAAACTTCATTGAAAAAAAAGGATAAATTTGGTTATGTAGAAACTATATGCAGAACCTTAAAATCAGCTCATGATTTACCCCTTCGACTTTGGCCACTCGTCCCTAGCTATTTTTTTAAACTTCTCAGTCGCTCCATGCCATTACACAGACATGACCGACTGACCCTACACATTTCTAAAACTGGCCTACTGCCCTTAGCTATTTTGCGAACTGGCCGATGGCCTGTTACCCATTTCAGAAACTTGCCGACTGCCTCTAATCATTTCACGAACTGGCCGATTTCGGGCTTTGGTTGGTGCATATTCATGAAGACGCTCTTCAGTGTACCATCAGTGATGCATACCAATTTGATTATGTTTGAAGTAGTGTAACGTCATTGATATATTCTGAAAACAAATTCTCCTACAGTCCATCATAGATCATAATGTAATGGGACTTTTTTCTGCGTTCTTGTAAAATAATATAAATTTTACTTACACAACTACACCTCCTTTGTACACTTCCTTTGTACAAAGCATTTTGCTGTGCAACATACTGATGCATATCAGTTTCATTATGTGCAAAGCATTGTAGCATAACTAATATTCACCGCAAATAGATTTTACTCAAGGATTATTATATAACAGAATTATTTTCTAATATCACTAAACAAAGTATAAATGCGAAAAATTTAATGTCAACTACGAAAATTCTACCTTAAACCTGTACCGTATAACGTACATCAGTTTAATAGCAGTCCGAGTAACTCTATGAGCGTCAGAACACGGATAGTTTGCCAGATAGACAAACCATTTCATAAACACATATTTTAACTATATTGGAAAGTTTTAAAAAGACACATTATAAAAGTAAATAATATTAAATACATAGCTAAAGATAATTTTTTTGATAAGCATACAAACAATAAGATTTTTTTTATGAACTTTTTCTTTTATAAGCATAAGTTTTGTCTTTCTCTTTACGAAATAAAATCTTTTGTCATTTTGTTTTCCATAACTAACTGTTATTGTCAGATGCTTTGTCTTCTTTCTTATAGCCAAAAGGCAAATTGACCACTGCAAAAATAGAAAAGCATTGTGGGTGAAATTTCAAGACAAAATAAGGCAGTCAGTGTTACTCATCCATCTTCCTTAGTATATGTTTCTTTACATGTCTTTAGGGAGCTAAGAAGAGCTATTATGCTATATATTTCCCTGCTGTTGACATTATATTTTCCCTTTTTCATTTTTTATGCATAATAATAGACATAAATATAAGTAAACAGATGTTACGCATTAATTCCTAATCTTTAAATGATGAAAAAGAGCTGAATTGTTTTATTTATTATCTAAGATAACATTTAACACTTTAGAAAACAATAAACATTGTAAGGTTCATAATTAATTAAAATCTGTTATATGTTTAAGGTATATTTATGGTACATTATTCATTTTTATGTTTTGAATTTTAGACTTTCTGCATGCTTGTAAATTTTGGTTTGAATAATTAATTTGTAACGAAAAGCCAATATATCGGGTGTTTTTAAACTAACTTTCAGTGAAAATATTACGTGTAATGACAAAGTTTTTTTTTCACAGACACCAGTGTCTGTAATCCATTGATTCTTTCAAAAGTACTTGATAATTCCCTACAGCCTAAACGCGAATTTGCGTTTACAATTTTAACAATAGGGAATAGTCCTACAAGATTTTTAGAAGATGTACTTTGCTTAGTCTTAAATGTGTTGATATCATGAGAGGTGCTGAAAGTGCAACTTATTGGTCAGTGACATCCAAAGGCCCAGACAGGTAAAATGATCCCCAGAAATAAAGTTTCCTTAGAGCCTCATGACGCGCCTAATGACAAATATGCATACTGTTTAAAGTTTTATACTAATTCAGCTTTCTGCTGTCGTTTATGAGGAGATACAAAACTTTTATATTGACGGAAATAACGCGGATTTCTGATTAAGAAACTTCATGATAAAGTCGTTTCCATATGACAGTTAACCCAATAAAAAGTGAAATAATTGTACTATATAACTTTGGAAATACACTGCCTACAGACCGCAATTTTCGCTTTACAACTACCACATGTTTAGGGCATCGAAAGAGGCACTTGGGAGTAATCGACTTGAACACGCTGCCTATCAGAACTTTTTGGGAAATTGGGTTGAGAACAAGAACTCTTTATTCTATGATAATAGCATGAAAAAATTAATTGTCCACTTGGGAACATGGTGTTTAGAAATTATTCTATTATGTAGAGAAATAATATTTCTACACCCATTGTGTATCACACAGCAATAAATATTAATTAGTAAATTCCAGTGATTTATTCCTGTAGTATACTTTAATTAAAATAAATATTTATAATATTTATAATATGTGTATTTTAAATTATTTTCTAAAAACATGTGTACAAGTACAGATGTTTAGGGACTATAATATACATCAAGACAAATGAATTTTCTATGCAAAACGAAGGTCGTATTCCTTTTATTGTGAAAAATGTGGTGTGTCTCCCTCCAAGCAAACCTCGGATTTTCGTTCACAACTTTCACAATAGTGAATATATCTTAGCGAAATTTTATTAGACTGACTTTGCTTTGTGTAAATTTGGATGACATCACGAGAAATAGTGGAAGTGTACTATAATTAAGTTACGCCATTGTGCATTCGGAATTCACTGATTTTAGGACGAAAATTTTGGACAGTACCAGCACTTCTCAATATGTCAATCAAGTTTCAGAGATATCTGAAAAATTATCGTTAAAAATGAACGCTGAAAATATCGGTAAGATATCTCTTTTACTGCTAAAAATACAAAAAAATTTTAGGATTTGGATTAGAGTTAGATACCCTCTATTTATGACTGAATAATCATATTTTAGCCAAACACGCTTGTCTTGTCATGTTTTATTTCTCTTACAAGTTTGCATTAATAATTTTGAAGACGTCCTTATATTTACTAACATAGGACTAGAGAACAAATACTTTACAGGAAGAATTACTTTTAACGATTTTTAACAATGTATATACGGTGAATAGATTGAATTGTTGTTTTAGGAAGAAAATGGAAATTCATTGTTAAAAAATATAATAAAACTACACATGCTAGAACAGAATCCCCAATCTTTTTATATGTCACGTACTTTGCTGAAATGGAAAATTCATATAATTTCCGTTCAATTCAAAATATTTAGCAATATTTTTGCTTCCCAGGGGATCATGATGTTTCATTTGGGCAAACGTACGTGCCGAATGTAAAAGACATTTCCTAAAGTTTTCAAAACCCTTATGCACTTGAAATTCGGAACTTAGTGCTCTTCTGAAAGGAAATAAGCAAATAAAGTGAAATAAATTAAGTGAAATAACAGCAAATTGAATGTTATGAAAGAAAAATATCTCCAGATAATAGCGACTTGGAATTTATTTTAGCGTAAGAATTAAATTTAGTGGCTGAGTTTTACTCAGCAATATTGCGTATTTAAAAAAAAAATTTCATAAAAAACAAAATAAAATTATTTCAAAACTTTTAAAAGAAACATTTTGCGTCATATAGACAAAAAAAACCTGTCACTGGAATCGATATTTTTCGGTATAATGTCGATATAATGTCGATAATTTTGGAAATTTTAAGTTTCAAAACATAATACTGCGATAGGTATAGATATAGACAAAAAACCTTGTAGAAGCTTTTCAGTTGCATTTATTTGGCATATTTTTTTTTATTTTTTCACTTACATCAAATATTCATTTAAATCTTTTCACGCTACATATTATACCTAAGAGTTTCAATACACATTATTAATAGTTCTTCATTTTGATTTAAAATTGACATATATTCTAATAATGTCTTTAATAATAAAAAATACTGATACGATTTGTCGGTGGTAAATTAACAAACAAGTAGCATAAAGGAAGCAACTGAATTAATTAAAAATGAATTTGAAATTAAGTGGTTTACTCGGATTGTAGACTGTTAACTTTTTTTTTTTGTTGCAGTTAAAAATGCTAACTACACTGTAAAAAATGACCAATGTTTCTTATTTTATGAAAATATGCTAAAACCACGAACGAAAACATAATATAATCTTCTGAGTTATCCGAAATTTAAAATAGCATGTTACATTGTCTTTTGAATCCCCAGAAACGAATACATTTTCAAAATTTAAAGACTAATTTATAAAAACAAATTATTTTTAGCTGCCCGAATTTTTCAAAAACGTTTCCGAAGGGTTTTTATAGTGTATTAATCAGTGTCCTCAGCCTGGAATACCTGTTTTTCGAATGCTATCAATTCTGAAGTAAACATTTTCATGCTCCCAAAAAATGTTTAACAGGCAAACATGCAAAATTAGCAGCGTTAACAATAACATTAAAATTAAGATTATTTCTTTACTCTTTCATGTATAAATTAACTTATGCGGCTGAAAACGGGTACTTGAGAATGGATAACATTCGAAAAACAGGTATTCCAGCTTGAGGACACTAATTAGTACACTATAAAACCCTTCGGAAACGTTTCTGAAAAATTCGGGCAGCTAAAAATAATTTGTTTTTATAAATTATTCTTTAAATTTTGAAAATGTATTCGTTTCTGGGGATTCAAAAGACAATGTAACATGCCATTCGGAATTTCGGATAACTCAGAATATTATATTATATTTTCGTTCGTGGTTATAGCATAGTTTCATAAAATAAGAAACATTGGTCATTTTTTACAGTGTAGAGATATAGTGCCGATTTTGAATACACGTTTTTGCTACAAGTATTTACATTAACCATAATGATAATAAGAATCAGTGAAAACCTACACCTACACTAAAATATAATACCAAATGAATAATAGAGAAAACATCCCATGAGTGATAAACAAAACGCAGAATAAAATTACTAACATAGATTATCATATATGAAAATTACATTACATAATTTTGTAATATAAATTGTACTGTAACTATTGAAAAATTAACAAAAATGTAAATATAAATTGACAATATAAATAAATATCTTATGAGAAATATATATTAAAAATGTAGCTTTGAGATTTTATTTGAATGATATATCAACGAACATTTTTTGAAACGAAAAGTATAGCTATGGATGAATTATATTGCTTTAGGCTTTCTCTTAATTGATGAAGATATCTGACTTCACAGATATCATCCAATCAATACTTATCGGATAAATTTCCTTCATAAGTTTGTAACAAATAATATTGTTTATTTGAGAAAGTCTTAAGATATAAAGAAAAATTATTAACTACGCAACAAATGATTCTGTCTTTCTTTATTGTAATAAGTAAGGATAAAATATTTATAAAAACGACTAGTAAAATCAGTTAAGAATTGGATGAATCTTTTAAAATACGTATTACATAATAAAAATACTTGAGAAGTGCGTACTTCGGTATTAATTAAAATAAATTTGGTGGTTAAATAAACAATTTGGTTTCCAAGTGAACTACAATTTATGAATATTAAAATGTTACTTTCAGAGTTTATACAAATTCAATTTTAGCAACTTAATTTTGCATAAAATATAAGTGAATCTTGCCAAATGCTTTCTTTATATTCAAAATACTCATTTATTGTTAAAAGTTTATTTAAGCTTTTTGCCAATAAATAAAACATATTATTTTCATTGTATAACTGTGAATTTGTAATTTCTATTAACTGAATTATTATTGGGAAATTTTCTCATAGCGAATTTTTTAAACTCTTTTCAAAATAGTTTATGACTCATAAATTTCGAGAAACTGATCAGATAAATTTTTTAATGAATAAGGTATTAAAAATGAATAAGGTATTGCCTATCCAGTATTTTTACATATATACGTTCAAATTAATCATTATTATTTGAATATTTATCTACTAAAGTTTAGCCTGAAAAGAAAAACTATCAAGATTTTTTTCAAAAGTTCAACGTATCTTCACACGAATTTCACTTCACTGAAGTAAAATACATTTTTAGAGGCTTGTGGTGAAAGTATCTGATTACGAATAAAGTTAGTTTTTATGTCTTTGTTAGGACCAGAATAACTAATACCATTAAATATTTTTACCATTGTTATTTCCCTGACTCCTTTAACTTTCGATCCAAAAAATAAATAATAATAATAATTAAACACGATTATTACTCTATTTCAAAACGTCATTGCAAAAAAACCGTTGCTTGTCTACGTACTGTAATGCTGTTTGGAGAGTGAACTGCAAATCTTCATCTTCTGTTAAAAATTACTCAGTTCAAAGTGTATATTTGTTGATTATTTTGTTTTATAAATTCAAAATACGCATTGAACAAGTTCTAACATTGCGTGTAACATGAAATTGCAGTGGATATAAATTAAAAGCAAAGGTAAAAGTGTGTGAATAGATATGTTTAACGAAAATATAATATAGGTATTGATATGATGGAAATGACAACTGTTACTTTATTTTAAAATCTGATTTAAATGTGTAAACATTTAATTGTTAATGAGCCTTCATAAAGTCTTTTTAAAATAACTACCGCACTTTAGTTTTAAAATTTTGCCAATTTTGAAAGATATGGATGCGTTTTGTTTGCTATGTTAGATATGGTTGCGTTTACGTTCTTTGAACAGCATTAAAGATTGACATTATATTTCAGTACTTTCGACGTCGACCCCCTCCCCTTTTAAATTGCTTAGTATGAAGCATTCATAAACATTTCTGCCATTTACTTTATATTTCTGTTCATTGGAGTAGCAATTTAAAAAAAATATGGCAGGGATTCAAGTAATCATTTTCAAATTAATTTGACATATAATATTATCATTAATTGATAAGAATATTTATGAAAATAAATAATCGTTCAAACTTATTACCAATCCCGGTATCATAAAATCAGCATTTCGAATTATTTTAAGTTGAACATTTAAGATACTGAACTCTAGAAAGTTATGGTTATAAATTAGTGAGACAACGAAGGAAACAGATCCCCTCTAATAATAATAATACATTTCACAGAAAATAAACAGTCTTAGAGCATCAATGAATGAGTTCTGAAATAAAATGCGATTTGAAGAACTGATGTTGAGGCCTCTGATCTGCATATTCACTAGTTATAAATGTAATAATATCTATTTATAGTACTTATCAATGTATGTTTTTACAGAGATTAGTTATCAAACAATGTCGAAAAAAAAAAGGTTTTTGGAACAGCTCATGTAACTTTAAATAAATTGTCTTCATCTGAATAGGCTGAGAGGGGGATAGGTTGAGTCACCTGAGCCCCTCCATTTCGTATACCATCGTTTACATTCGATATCATCATAATTTCTATTTGTTAATAGTTATTATTTTATTGTTCACGAAAATGCACCTGACAACATTATATGAATTTACTCAATGTATTTACAGACTTAAGAGATAGATTGTAATCTACTAGCTTCCAAGAACTTTTTTATGCATTATTAGATGAAAATTTTAAATTTCACATGTTTGTGCAAAAATGCTTTGTAAAATATTCACTGTGTTTCAACTAATAATACTAACTTATCCTTTAACTATTAAAAAAGTTAATTTTATTACAACGATTTCAAAGTTTGAAGATACGGTTCTAACGATCTAAGGCACAGGACTATTCATTTAAGATTACAGTCTAGATTAAAGAGCTTTGAAAAAAAAAATTGTTTCAGATGTAACTAAATTTATCATTGTATTTCCGCAGACAATTTTAAATTCTAAGTTTCTTTCTATAAAATTTATAGAAGCATTTATATGAGTTAATTTTGTAAACTTTTATATTTGATCTTCATTTAACGGCACTATAGTGCATCACATTTTACACAGTTTGTCAACGACAAACAAATGTACACATGCTTTTATACAGTCGTTTATTCTAGTTACTTCTATAAAACTTTTAGAAGCATTTATACAAGTTAAATTAATGAACTTTTATACATGATGTCCATTTAATGACATATTAATGCATCGCCTTCTATACAGTTTGTCAATGACAAACACATGCGTATATTGTTAAATACTTTAGTTTATTATAACTATTACAATAAAACATATAGAAGCATTTATAGAAGTTACATTTATGAAATTTTAGATATGATATTCATTTAACGGCACATTAGTGCATCTCCTTTTATACAGTTTGTCACAACAAATGTGTACATGCTTGAATACATTCGTTTAACAATATATAGAAACTGTTAGCAGTTGGTATGTTATTTACAAAAGTGTTCACAATCAGTTTTAAGTGAACTGAGCAAGAAGTTTTCTGTAGAAAAAAGAGCGTTGAGAAAGATATCTATTTTATTCGTCGATGATATTTATGAAAAGTAGTATCATTAAAATTCAATAATTTGAAAGTGCTGAATATGTTTCTTTAGTTAACATTTCGAAAAGTTTTTTGTTTTTTTATTATCAAAAGTTTACATTAAAGAAGCAATATTTGCAGGAAAAGTTAATAAATAATATTTAACATTAAAATAAACAAACATTATTTTAAAATCTTTAATAACTCGTGTTTTTTAATATGTTCTAAAATGCTAAAGTATCTACATACATATGCTGAATTAGTTTAAAATAAAATAAAGTGGCTTGTTATCATGCAGGTAATGATCCATTTCAAAGAAAATGCGTTTTAAATAGTTATTCTGTAGCTCGTTTGTGTTAGATTTGTAAATGACATAAAGTATTTTACTGGTTAGATTGTGGATTCAAACTGCGATAGATTTTTAAATAAATAAAATAACTTTATGAAATATTTATTTTTCTTATTAGTAATTTTTACACTCAATTTTTACACTACCTAAAAACATGATTAAAAGTTCCATAAAAACAGTCTTTCATTATTAAAAATATTAAAAAGTCTCACATAAAAATATCACCACTACACAAAAATGCTTTCACTCCTACTGGAGCATCCTCAGTTGTAACCCTCAAGCATATGTCTCTTCGCTATATATCTGACTGGGGGTAGAAGAATTCCCTTTATTCGCATTCGATTCTCTCATTTTTCCCTCTTCTTCACATATTTTTCCATCGGTAATCTAGCAATGCATGTACCATATCATTGCAAACATCTACTTTGGATGTATTAATCTCTATTGCTTCCTTTATCAGAGCATTATCTAGATTTTCATAATTCGCTATTTTATGTATTTGTAGAGGTTCAAGTTTAATGGGGGGGGGGGTATATTTAACTTTGCAAGTGAGGTTGACTGTTTATTTAGTTTTATATCCCTTATGTGTTCCTTCATCCTTTCCTCAATTTTCTTTTTATCATTCCTATGTAGGTAAGCTTTTCATTTCTGCTATTTAAACAGTTGATTTTATACATTCCTGCTGTCTGTGTTTTTTCATATTTTTCTATTTCGTTTCTTATTTATTTGAAGTAGGATGGATTGGTGGTTATTGGGACTTATTTTTCTAATTTTTATAATTCAGGTTTTACTTTCAAAGACACACCTTTTATATGTGGAATAGGAGGGGGGGGGGCGATTAGAAAATTCTGTGTTGGTTGTATGCGGTCAATTCATTCTTTCGCTCTTTCAATTATTTTAAGTTTCCTTTTTCTTGGATATCCTGTGTTTAAACTTATATTTTCCAGGATTTTTAATTCATCTTTCAGTGATTTTTCTGTTGAACAAACATGTAGGGCTCTGTTTATATATGTATTCATGGCTGCTAATCTGTAACGGAGTATCGGCTTTGTATGAGATTATGTTTATGTTTGCTGTAGGTTTTCTATATCTGTAGTATTTATTTTAGGTTTTTCATGAGTTATCTTTACATCTAAATAGCTGATCGAATGATTTACTTGTTTTTCTATTGTAAACTGGATATTCTTGTCATAGCAATTTACTTCGTTAAGGAGGTTATCACGTTTATTTGTGATAATGAGTATGTCGTTTACGTACCTAAGTCATAGTCTAATTTCAGTTTTGTGTTCATTTAGGATTATTGCTTCGAGATTTCTCAGTTTTTGAAACTGAGGATGCTCCAGCAAGAGTGAAAGCGTTTTTTTTTGTAGTTGTTTTTTGTTTTTTTGTTTAGTGGTGATAATTTTATGTGAAACTTTTTAACATTTTTATTAATGAAGGACTGTATTTATTGAACATTTAACCATGTTTTTTAGGTAATGTCTGAGTGTAAAAATTGGTAATAAAAAGAATAAATATTAAATATACAGATATTAATAATTGAATACTTTTTTTAACTTTATAAATTTTGTAGAATTTTTTTCACAAATATTTGGAAAAAAGGCAAGAAAAAGTCCTTGTTTAGTTTAACATACGTCTCAGTTACAGATATCGTAAATAAACTATTTCTTTTTTACTGTAACTCAAGTGAAAACTGTAGTTTTTTTTATATTTGACATTCAATGTAAGTATTAATGTCTATATTCTAGTTATAGATTCTCAAATAGTGTGGATAATGGTGTAGTTTTACTCTCTATTTCATTTTTTTGTGTTTAAAGTAATGGTATTTAAGATTTTAAATATTTGTGAAAGTTACTGGAAATAAAATTATTAATTCATAAACTTGATTGATTGATGTAACAATCATGTTTAGATATTTTAATATTTTATATATTCAGAATGGCACGTGAGTAAGTGAAAAGTGTCTGAAATGTAAAAAGTAATTTACCACAGCATTTCAGTGATTCTAATGGTTTTACTCATTTCATGGCATACAATATTGTTTTTGCGAAACAAAGAAGATACAATCTTTGATAAATTCACTAATAAATAAAAGACTTGTGTGAAATATATTAGAATATGTTTTCTTTAAATTTGGGTTAATGCAAGACAAACTCTTTATTTTAAGTAGCTGATATATATATATATATATATATACTAATAAAAGAAAGTTTCGCTCTGTGTGTCTGTGTCTGTGTGTGTGTGTGTGTGTGTGTGTGCCTTTTGCCGATGGCTAAGAAAATTTAGCACACCTAGAAGTCTGTAAATTTAGATTTAGGTAGTCCAAACCCTCTCCTGGTATACCTGAGCGTCAGAATTTTAATATTTTAATTAATTTCTGAAATATTAATTAAAATGCACAAAGAACTCTCATTAAAAATACGCTTTTATTCTCTTGGGTTGGTTGGTTTACTGGTTGGTTACATAGATTCTTCACAGAAGTAATTAAATAAACCAGAGTAGCGATGCATAAATAAGGATTTCTAACTAAATAGTGTCAATATGGACTGAAGTTATCAGAGTCGAGGAGCCATGCGAATGTCGCGCCACCTGTACATGACAAATTACACATATGTCCCACTGATTGAAATATTTTCCCGGCACATTTTTCTTCATGACAATTAATCCGGCTTAAGTTTTTTTTTTTTTTTTTTTTTTTTTACATGACATTTATTATTATGATGGAGATTGCTAATACAGAAAACTTTATTTAAAAGTTTCTTTTTTATATTTGCGGGAATGAAGAGGGGCAAGGGTCTAATTACATTTAAGCTTCAAGGTGTATTTCAAGAAAGAAGTTACCAGAATTTCCGAATAATAGTGTAAGCCAAATTTCAAATTAAGTTTCTAGCTTAACCAAATGAATCAATCATTAAAGATCTATTGTGATCCTCCTAATTAGTTATTTGCTGAAGGCCACTTGAACAACCCCCCCCCCTCCCCGCCCGTTCTTCAAGGTTTTTTCTCTAACTCTGTTCCGTTTCCATATCTCAGCAACTATCTTTCCGATTTCAACGCAAGTGATTTCAAACGTTATAATTAATTTAATAGTCACCCTTTATAACATTAAACTAAATTTATGAGTAGCGGTTACCACTATTTACGAATAACAGTTTAAGCCAAATTTGTAATTAAATTGACAGCTTAAGGAACCGAACGAATTTTGAAAGATGCATAGTGGTCCTCCTAATTAGTTATCTGCTGAAGGCCACTTGAACAACCCACCCCCACCCCTCCCGGCCCGTCCTTCAAGGTTTTTTCTCTAACTATGCTCCGTTTCCACATCTCAGCAACTATTTTTCCGATTTCAACGCAAGTGGTTCCAAACATTATAATTAACTTAATAGTCACCCATTATAACATTAAACTAAATTTATGAGTAGCGGTTACCACTATTTACGAATAACAGTTTAAGCCAAATTTGTAATTAAATTCACAGTTTAAGGAAATGAACGAATTTTGAAAGATGCATAGTGGGCCTCCTAATTAGTCATTTGCTGAAGGGTACTTGAACAACCCCTCCCCTCGGCCCTCCCTTCAAGATTTTTTTTTTCTAACTATGCTTCCTTTTCATATCTCAGCAACTATCTTTCCGATTTCAACGCAAGTGATTCCAAATATTATAATTAACTTAATAGTTACTCTTTATAACATTAAACTAAATTTATGAGAAGCGGTTGCCACTATTTCCGAATAGTTGGGTAAGCCAAATTTGTAATTAAGTTCCTAGCTTAAGCATACGAACGAATTTTGAAAGATGCATAGTGGTCCTTCTAATTAGTCATTTGCCGAAGGACACTTGAACAACCCCTCCCCCCCGGCCCTCCCTTCAAGGTTTATTTCTCTATGCACCGTTTCCTTTTTTCTCTAACTATGCACCGTTTCCATATCTCAGCAACTATTTTTCCGATTTCAACGCAAGTGATTTCAAACATTATAATTGACTTAATAGTCACTCTTTATAACATTAAACTAAATTTATGATAAATTTATTATACCACTATTTCCGAATAATTGTGTAAGCCAAATTTGTAATTAAGTTCAAAGCTTAAGCAAACAAACGAATTTTGAAAGATGCATAGTGGTCCTCCTAATTAGTCATTTGCTGAAGGGCACTTGAACACCTCCCCCCCCCTACGGCCCCTCTTGCAAGGATTTTTCTCTAACTATGCTCCGTTTCCATATCTCAGCAACTATCTTTCCGATTTCAACGCAAGTGATTCCAAACATTATAATTAACTTAATAGTCACTCTTTATAACATTAAACTAAATTTATGAGAAGCGGTTGCCACTATTTCCGAATAGTTGGGTAAGCCAAATTTGTAATTAAGTTCCTAGCTTAAGCAAACGAACGAATTTCGAAAGATGCATAGTGCTCCTCTTAATTAGTCATTTACTGAAGGGTAATTGAACAACCCTCCCCCCCCCGGCCCCTCCTTCAAGGTTTTTCTCTAGCTATGCCCCGTTTCTATATATCAGCAACTTTTCCGATTTCAACGCAAGTGATTCCAAACATTATATTTAAGTTAATAGTCACCCTTTATAACATTAAATTAAATTTATGAGTAGCGGTTACCACTATTTACAAATAAGAGTTTAAGCCAACTTTGTAATTAAGTTCCTAGCTTAACAAAACGAACGAATTTTTATGCTTGCATTGTGGGCCTCCTAATTAGTCATTTTCTGAAGGACACTCGAACATCCCCTCCCTTCGGCACCTCACTCAAGGTTATTTTCTCTAACTGTGCCTTATTGCAATAACTGGGCTAATAATGTTCCAATCTTCTCGAAACCAGCTCAATTTTGTAGTGCACCTACTATACAGTAACGTGGGCAGCGGGGACCTGTCTCAGAAGTTCGTTCGGAAAGAGGTTTGTTTAGAACAGAATGCTCCCCTGGCGGTGGTAGGGGGAAATAACAGATTTTCTAGAGCGTACGAGCATGCCGGGTATACGGTTCCGAAGCCATCGTCGACCGTGGCCAGAATTCCGTTTTTTAAGAGATTTATGTTTATTACAAGGGCTCGGGCAACGCCGGGCGGGTCAGCTAGTATACTAATAAAATAAAGTTTCGCTCTCTGTGTGTGTGTGTGTGTCTGTTGGCGATGGCTAGCAAAATCTAGCCCACCTACAAGTCTGTAAATTTAGGTGAGGATAGTCCAAGGTCTGGCCATGTGCACCTGAGTCTCAGAATTTTAATATTTTGATAATTACCCAAGATATTAATTAGTTTCTCATTAACCATCGCTTCTAAAATGCCATATATTTCTGAAAATGGTGCAAAAGAAATGTGAAACCGCAAAATGAGTTGTGTGTTAGGAGAGGGAAGAAATATTTTAGGTTTACTGGAAAAAGGTTGGGCTACCAGAATGACTTTTAACTACGCCTTTTCGACACATGTCAAAATAACAGAAACTATCAGGTCTTTCGACACGAAAATTTGCAGATCTATATAAACAAACAAACGCAAATTTAAAAAGTCAAATTAAAAAAAATCCATCCACAACTTTCAGAAATATTAATTAGAAATGTTTAATTTTTCGAGCAATTTAATCTTGCAATGATCAACACGTTTTTTGATAAAAATTTGAGCCGTCGCAGGTGTCTCGATAATGAAACCGCAAAGAAAGAGATACTAAGAGATTTTTAGGAGACTCAAATTAACAATTCTAATTAAGCTACGATTTTAAAATTAACACCTTTCGAATCCTCTCTGTTTCCACATTACAAGTTTGTAAAAATTAAGATTATCCGATTCTTATAACCGAAGATATTTATTTTTTCGCATTAATTTGACTGCAGAAAAAAAAATAACGTGTTTTTTTTCTTTCTTTCTTTCTTTTTTTTTTTTCTACAAGCAAGCATAGCAGACAAGATGTCCGTTATCTCTTGAATAAAGAAAGATACAAAAGAAGTAAATAAAAATTTGGAATGGTGCTATTAGAAACTGTATAAAATTATTTAAAATCTTGGATTTTTTTTAATTGGAAAATTATGCATCCTTATCGAGTTAAAGATATAAAAAAATACAAAATTTTGGTTTGTTTAACTTTATTATTACGGGCCCACGTCGGGCGAGTCAGGTAGTATATTAATAAAAGAAAGTTTCGCTCTGTGTGTGTGTCTGTGTGTGTGTCTGGCTAGCAAAATCTAGCCTACCTAGAAGTCTGGAAATTTAGGTGTGGATAGTCCAAGGCCCTGTGCACCTGAGCCTCAGAATTTTAATATTTTGATAATTACCCAAGATATTAATTAGATTCTAATTAACCATCGTGTCTAAAATGACATCTTTTAAATCAAAATGGCGAAAGAAACGAACCAGCGCATTGGATTTGCAAGTGAAAAAGAACGAATTCGAAATTATTTTACTAATTAGCGAATTTTAAGAAAACTAATTGAGATAACAATTTGAAAATTTCTGAGCATATGGAAAAAATATTCTGCATCGGACTATGTGATTTTTGAAAAATTCGGTTGGTAATTTTTTTATTGATTCAAAATGTCAAAAATCTGCCGGCGCCAGTGAAAACGATCCGAGAAAGTTTCAGACGGGGATCTGCTTTCATTAAAAACTGAACTACAAAGAGATCTGTTTCTCTGGCCGATCCCTCCATTTAGTTTGCGAAAATGAAAGGAAATAATTGCCAATTTTTACTAATGAACAAAAATTTAGGTAACTAATTAAGATATAGATTTGAAATTTAGGTCGGGAAGGGGTGTCATCTGCCGGCTATTTTAACGTAGCGTCTTCGTTATGTTCTAATTATTAGAAAAATTTAATTCTGTTTTTAATGATCGCGTTAATGTAGGTGACGGTGGTTCTCTTGAACAAATTATTCATTATACTTACGGGTATGGGGAGGGAGGAGGTTAACGCCTTTCTCTGAGATTGTCATTATCTGGGGCCCGGGTTAGCTAGTATATATATATATATATATATATATATATCAGAATTGTAGGTAACATAAATAATCAATTTTGTTGTTATGATAAAGTGAAATCTGTTAATTTCTTCTATCTCACAAAAAATAGATTTGATATCGATATTCTAAATGCAGCTACATTCATGGGTACAAGTCATCGGTAGTATTATTGTTTACACAAATTATGTACTTCTGAAGTTTATTCAGTAGTTTTAATGATTCGTGACTATTGAATTGAAAACATTTAAAAAAAAATTTTATTGATCTAATTTACAAATTTGTTATTTATATTAATACACTGTAGATGTTATATATTTATGAGGAACTATAAAAATTAGTAAATGTTGCCTTAAAAATGTCATAGAGTCACAAAGAATCGAGTTCTTTAAAGGTTTAAAACAAATTCTAGAGATACAGTTGTTAAGAAAATATACAGTTTTTATGCATAATGTTTGTTTCGGTAGAAGCGAGTTGTTTAAAGGTTTAAAACACATAATAAATATTCAATTGTTAAAAATATATACTGTGTTTATGCACAATGTTTGTTTAAGAGACCGCTCTAAAGGGGGTATGAAATTTGAAATTTATGAAAGCGGGCAGATTTTATGCAAGTGTATTTTTTCTGTATAAATTCTTTTAACTTCATTTAGAAATTTAAAACTTTTATACAAGATATGCATTATTTAATTATTCAGCTCCTAATGTCAATTTCTTTCTCTATTTTTCACATTTATTAGTATGTATATTTGTCATTTTGTATTGTGCTTCTTTTTTTCACTTTTTACTTTTGTACTTTTTCAATTAAACATTCTTTTTCCCAAATTTCTGCGATTTCATAATTTTAATAATTAAATTCATAATAGTAAGTTGATACATTATTTTTTAATATATAAATTTTAATCAATATATATATTTTCTTATACTTAAATTTATTTAAATAACCACAGTAAAATAAAAGAAACAGCAACGAACAAACTAACCCAGAACTTTACTTCTTATTTATAAAATAAGGATGCACTTTATTTTATATGTAAGCTTTTGTAAGATAAAAGTTTCAAACTTCTCATCTTCAAGACTCTGTTTAAAATGCTGTACAATACTTAGGAATAAAACGAAGCAAAACAAAACGTGTAATGTACTTTAAAATTTTGAATGAATAAAGACGTATCCATAGGAAAATCACGTTTTTCAGAAGACCAGTTTAATCTCTTTAACATCACGATTCTAAATATATCTTGTGAGTTGGCATAATCCACTAAAACAACAATCATTGTCTGTTATAATATGTTCTAATATGCTGTGAGATGAATATAAATTATATTCAGCACATAACTATATTCTGAAGTTTTTGCTTTCTGTGTCCTACATACGAGTACTGTCCATATACCTATGATAAATATGACACGTTTTCAAAAGAAAACATAGCATCGCAAGAATTAAATTAATCCTTAGTATTCCACTTTTGAGGCAAATGATATACAAATTTTCAAGCTGAAATATTCAACGCAGTAAATTAGAAAATATCGATATTTAAACAGGATATTTTACACGTAGTATTTTCATTGTTCAATAATTAGTAATTTTTTTTCACTGTTACTCCTTATCTCTAAATATTTGTTTTATCTAAATGTTCAATCCATTTGTACTTTTCAGCATATACGCATACATATCACACTTTTTTTATATTTAGAAATTCACACCGGAAATTCCGAAAGAATACTTTTAACTTCGTCTAATCACGAAACATCTATAATTAATTAAAACAAAACAAAATTACTATTCCTAATTATTGGTATGATTGCGGATTATCTGAAGAAAAGACGAATATTCTGGAATGCACGCATATATGTGATAATGGTGCAAATCGGTTAATTTTGCTTTAAAATAAACTATTTTTGTATTAATTATAGAAAATGTGAATTTCCAATGTTGTGTTAATACTGTGTTAAATGTATACATAAGCAGAAACTGTTTTTTTTTTCATTTTATAGTTTTAAAAAGTTTTAAAAACGTTAATGATTTCATTTTTTTAAAGAAATTTGTGGATGTCTATACAGAAATAAAGGGAATTACACTTATTAAGTATATCAGTAGTAGTATATCAGTATTAAGTATTTCAGTAGTTTAAGTACGCATATCAGTAGTTAAGTATATCAGAAATTTAAGAATACTTAATTAAATAGATAAAACACTTTATTTCTATTATCATTACCTGTTTCCCATAACCAATACATTATCACTCTAAAAGCGTCAAATCCAGGTGATAGATGTAATTAAACTTTTGTTTCTATAGGATGTTAATGAAATTCTGTAAAGTTATATATGATTTTTCTGGTTAAGTTGCTGCTCTCTGAGTACTTTTTAAATGATAATGGTATAAAAACAATCATTTATTTTATATGCATTAAACTACCTAATTTACTCAGAATGAAAAAATATTGTTATTTAAAAGCAAGTGGGTTTTTTTTTTTTAAGTGTGCTTAATTTTATTAATAAGAATGTGAAAACATTAACACTCTTTTAACCTACTGCAAAGAAATCAAAACTTCAAAATAACAATTTAATCTATTAGCGAATCATCGTTAATATTTAATATGCATTTATTATGACCTGGGTGATAAGAAAACATTAGTAATAATAAAAGCATTCACAAAATAAATAAATGTTTTAAAAAGTTTTTAGTAAAACATTTCAGTAAACATAATTTAATTAAAATAAATAAATTAAAAACAATGTTACATGTATTGCTAACTTTAGTAGAGGCAGACATTATTCCTGGTTGTTTCAGAAGTATTTGTAAATATTTTAGATTTCTTTATAAATACCTTTCTCTTATTAGTAATTTTAGCAAAAGATTTTTCCTCTACATTTCTAGAAAACAAATTACTCTATGTTATCTAGAACTGTAGCATAAAATCTTTTCAAAAACAAATATTATAATTTTTTTTTATTATTTGCTGTGAACCATTTTGAATAACAAGAAGTGTATTTATTTTAAAGCAAGCAAGCAACAAAAAAAAAAAAAAATAAAATAAAATAAAATAAAATAAAATAAAAAGCGATTTTGTACTTTGTTTTTACGAAAATAATTAGAAGAATCTACCATTAAACTGATGAATTACTATTGTTTATATGTATCCAGGTTGAATGACTATATACACCGGTCTTAAATTCCGACAATTATTTGGGAAAACTGTTGGGAAGCCAGACAACGGAAGTGCCCACCTGAAACGCTTTTGAGCAAAATTCATTAAGTAACAGATACAAAGAAGTAGGTTTTGGAAGGCTGGGAACTCTAATACATCAATGACCGAAACAGCTTTGAGTCAAGCATTGCTCTAATTGCACTAATGCTTTTCTTTACAGTTTGATTTCTCAGAAAACAATCTTTTTTTTTTAAATCTCAGAAAGGACTTTTTCACGGGAACAATCATATGTAATTAATTGTAATTTTTATCAGAGAGCTCCCCATTGTTCTAACTGCGCTAATTCTTTTCTTTGCAGTTCGATTTCTCAAAAGTACGTTTCTTCTTAAATCTCAGAATGTACCTTTTCATGAGAACTATAATATATAATTAACTGTAGCTTTTATCAATTAATCATATGACTCTAAAGCAGTGGTTCCCAACGGGGGGCAATTTGACTTTTCAGGGGGACAATTCCAGATTTTTGTGAACTCATCGTTTTTGTAATAGTACTGCTGTAGACTGAAAATAAAATTTACACATTCAAATTTAACAAGTTTTTTATTAACTTTTTTAAAAGCCTCCATTCAAAAGTTTTAAATACAGCTGTACCAGAATAATTATAGAAAAATTATTTAAGATATTTAGGTACTTTTATATATTTAAAAATACTTTATAATTTTTCTGATTTACAAGTATTTTAGAATTTTAAACAACTTTTTCGACTATTTATTAAATGAGTCGCACTGCAATATGTCACATGGAAATTAATGTTACACATGAAACTATTCAAGTGTATAATTTAACAATTACTTGACGACCTTCCTTTCCAGAATCTTTTATCACGTTTTATTCTGATTAGAAATTGTTGTATAAATTAATCGTAGAAATTCTGTGATTAAATAAGATAAAAATGTTTTATTCAAAATTACTGATTGGTCTAATCAAGGATTCTGAGCTCTCTATACATCACGCATACGTGGCGACCGTTGCGAAGAGATTAAAAGTGACCCTTTATGTGCCAACGATACTTTAAACTACGAGTAGTATCAGATGATTATAAAAAATATTTGATTCATCCATTACCTTCGGTATGTTTCAGGATCAATGTTAAATGTTTTTTATTCTATCAGTTCATTCATTTAAATTTTTATAAGAATTATATTTCTTAGGGGGGGGCATCATCATTTTAGAGATGCTTTGGTGGGGCACGGCCAAAAAAGGTTGGGAACCACTGCTAAAGCAAATTTTAATCCAGAGCGTTTCTCAGTAGTTACGCTGATATGTTAAATAATATATATGTGGCGTTTTGACGAAGATGAGACACCACGAGATGCAATACTCCACGAGAAAATGGTAGTTGGTTAAATATATACAAAGTGGCAGTCGACATCAACAATCACGGCGAAGAGGTGAGGCAATGAAAAGAGTTCACAAGAGTTTCTTCCATAAAGACCAGCCAATTTCCAGACAAATCTTTTATTTAGAATAAGAGCGATGCCGTAACAATTCCCACGGGTATAAACTTATCGCCCTCAGGCTTCACGATGGCTCACTACATGCTGTAATAGATGTTAAATAGCTGATATGAATATTATACGAGACTACAACACCAGATAATATCTGTTTATACTTCCAAACACGTTAAAAATCCTCCCCTCCGAAGGATGCCAGCTAGTTTTGTTCACTGAGCGTAGACATACAGAAAAATGACGTCACGTGCGCACAAACCAATGAGTGAGAGGCGACCTCCAGCCCAGCGAATGAGGCGAGAAGGAGAAGCTAAAACAGGAAAGAGTTCCTCCACTGGCCGTGCATCAGTTTTGAAGTGAAAAATCCCTAGCGCGCGAAATCAGAGCATGGGATAATAATAATAAAAAGAAAATGGCTTTAAAAAAAACGTTCGAAATGAGAAAGCGTCTCGGAATTTTATAGATTGGGGAGCTGATAAAAGCTACGTATGAACTTAAAATTTTAGATTAAGGTTTGGAATAAGATAATTATTAATATACGAGTATTTACTTTTAAAAGGACATTAAATAGGAATAAATATTATTAAGAATTAAGGAAATACTGATTATGTCAGAAGTTAGATTAATTTAAAGGACTAATGCCAAATAAATGTGAAGGATTTGCGAAGGAAATAATTTTTTTATATAACATATATATATATATAAAGACACTTTTTTATTATTATGAGAATTTAAAATTCTATACATCTTGTAAATGTAATCATATATGTTTCAACTACTGTGGTAAGAAAACTAAATATCTGTGTCAGTTACATTTTATATAGAAAGTTATGTCTGATATTGTTCTTTTTAACATGAAATGTATAGAAGATGGATATATTATGTTGCTTATTTTAAAACAAATTAATTCAGCTTTTCTTTTTCTAATTTAGTCACATTTTAAAAGGAGTATAATGTATAAAATAGATTAATAGAATCGAAAGTGCTAATCATATTTCTTGTGTTAAATTTGTTTGTTACTCTACCGATAATTCTGTGTACACATGAAATAAAAATTGGAAATCTTTTAAATACATTTTCTTGCTATACATACTGACATACAGTAATACATACGTGTAGACACACACACAAGTATCCTTAAGCACGTGCAGAATTGCCGCAAAATTGCCGTCACATGGCGAAATGCAGTGAAAATTGTCAAATTAATTTGTCATGAACAACATGCACTAATTGACTATATTGGCATATTAAAATGTTTGAATTTGCAATTAAAATATGTTATTCTCCAATTTATTAAATATTCTAAAATCAGAAATCTCATCAAACTGAAGTAATTTTATTTCACGTGTATTTCAGTACAATTACCACCATTCTGGTATTTAAATATCTTTGCAAGCAGATGATGAAATGAAAGTGATTTTATTTCCTATATCAAAGTTTAAATTGCCTACTTCTCCAATGTCCTTTAAAGTTTTACTTAACTATAATGCAACTGATCTATCTTAGCTGAGAGAAATAGAAACTAAAGAAACTTCTTTAACAATTTCACGCTGTTACATTTTATTATCCTACGTTTTCGGAAATATCATCAATGAATAAAATAAATGTTCCTCTCATCGCATCTCTCATGAGATTTCAAAAGATTTCACGGTTGGTTCATTTACAGTTGATTGTGAGCTGTTTCGTAAATCCCATTTCAACTGTTAAAAGTTTCTTCACGCTGCGAGAAAATGAACGAGTCGGAAATGTTTTGGCACGTAAGCTATCTTCATTGTATAAAAATAGCAGAGAAATATAAAGTAAATGATATTTATTTTGAAGAAAAGTTTCTTATAGCAATTTTAAATTTAAAACGCTGAATTTTCCAATTTTCCGTTTGATTTAAATTTTAATGCTTTTTGTATTTTTAAAGGTAATATTTATTATTACTAGCTGACCTGCCTGGCGTTGCTCGGGCACACTATCATTGAAAAATATAACAGTGGAGTGGACTTCATAAAAAAATAAAAAGACTGAATAATATTTATTTATACTAACAATTTGCAAAAAAATTAAACAAGAGCTAAAATTTTAAAAGTATAACAGTTACGTTTAAAAAAATGAAACGGTCAGGGAAAATTATTATTCTTACTTTTCCCTTTTTATTAAAAATCCCTTTTTAAAAATCATTGCTTTGTTTACATTTTTAATTTTCTATTGCTAATTGTATTTTTTAATTATAAATGTTAAATGCTTAAAAAATCAATATTTCAAATCATTGTTTCGCTTTTATTCCTGTAGATGGCAGCACCAAACAATGAGATGCATTTCATTTGGGTGTTGCCATTAACAATTAACAAATAATCGCGATTTCTATGCCACGTACGATAGCGTGATATATATATATAGATTATTATTATTATTATTATTACTATGATTATTATTATTGCTATTAAGCGACAGGGCTGCTCATTGCTTTTATTTGCGAAACGACGTCATATCAGTTTTTTGAAATGAACTCAAAAAGCATTGTTCCAGAATTGTTTTATTGTGGAGAAAGTTTTTCACAGTTTAATTTCAAAGTAATATTCATGCGAAATAGAAATTAGTGATTATCAAATTTTGAAGCCATCATCCTAATAGTTTTATTAAGCCTTAGGTAAATCAGGGTTACAAAATGTTTTTTATTAGCCCATATAACTGTCAAAAACAAAATGTTATAAAAAGTACTATGTGATTGAATGTTGTAACAAGCAGTTGTGTATGTATTGTTACTATGAATGAAAGTTGAATGTGAGTATATAGATATATAAATTTATATATATTATATATATTTATATGTGTGTGTGTGTATTTGTTATCGTTTAAGTAAGTGAAATATGTATGCAAATATCGAGAAAGCATGACGTAGCATTTTAAGTAAGCAGTAATCTGCTTAATGAAAAATTCAAGCTGAAATATATATATATATATATATATATATATATATATAAATCTGATCTACTCTGGTAGATAAATAAGGCCGTTTTTGCATTCTTGTTATTATTCTTATAATTATTGTGTCATTCTTACTAAATAAGAAACCGTTTCGAATTTTTAAGTTGATTAAAGTTTTTATGATTACAAGAAAAATTCGTTCAAAAATTGTTTAGTCAAAAAAAAAAATTACAGATATAGTTTTGAGTATCGATAGCTTAAAATAAATACAATCAAATGAAAAAAAGACATCATGGATTATTCATTTCGTACATATTATTTATAAAAATAGAAGGATAATAGTGTTCTGAAGAGTATTGTTCTTATATTAAAACAGAAATAGAATCAGATTCGAAAAGTTTGTTTTTAAATCAAAATGACACGCATTAAACATTTGCATAGAATTCTTATAAAGACAAATTCTATAAATGGTTCTAAAATATAAATATAAATTAAAAAATGTAGGGGTTATCAGCAGAATTCATCAGATTCAGGAATTTGTTCTGATATAAACCAGTGCTAAATTATTTAATAAAAGAGGGGGGGGGGGGTGTTAATCCCTCATAGTTTAATTTAAACAAGTTTCCTTCGTTAGAAATATCCGATTGGCTTCAAATTTTGTATACTCATTTATTAGAAGAATTGGGAATATCAAATGTCCTTTGCAGTGGGAGTGTAATGCAGGATTAGTAGACAGGAACCGTGAGCTCAATTAAAAAACTTTAATTTGACGTAAACAGGATATTAAGTCGAATGAAAATTAGGATTTTGAATTATACATGTCAATTACATATAATGCTTATTCTTTTACGAATTATATCCCGATCAAGTTGGGCGTCTAACTCTGAGGTCCGGGATAGATGGCCAAAATCACTGATTAATTTTTTTTGATAAAAACACTATTTTATATGGTATACTTATATTACAGTAATATTTTAATGAAATTTTACATAAAATGTGGAGTACATAGGTTACAAGTGCACTACAAAAATCATTACTGTAAAAAAAGAAAAATGAAAGGGAACTTAAGTAGGGCAACTATCCCGGATTTATTCTATTACATAAGAAAAATATTTAAATATTTCATAGGCCAACAATATTCGTAATATTATATGTATTTAGATATGCTACTGTAATGGAAGTAAAAATAAGAATTATAATAATAGAAAAATTCAGAAAAGTAACAATTGTTCAAATAGTTGCATTTAAAATTACAGCTAATGATAAAATACTATCCCATACTTTTAAATTATTTATGAAAAAATATTCGTATATGTTTTATTTCAGTTTTTGTTAATTTTGAAAGTCTATACCAGGGCTGTCTAACCTGGCGCCCGCTATTCACCTACAAATTCTTACACAAATATTTGACTTCTTTAATCAAAGATATTCGGAGATTGGATAAGGCAAATATTTCTGTAAGAATTTTATGGTGAATAGCGGGCGCCAGGTTGGACAAGCCTGGTCTATACCATTGAAAAACATATTGCGTTAAAAATTAGACATTTCATTTGTGATATTTCTCAATATATATGAATACCATAAAAGCTAATGTTAAAAATTAAGGAATCTAATCACTAAGTTAAATATTTCTATAATTTAGTTGAAAATTAGTTTAGTATAAGCGATTTAACTTTTATACAACTAATGATATTTTCTTGAAAGCCTTGTTCTCCATTTACTTGACTTTATCGGACAAATGACACAAAATTAAGAAGAAATTCTGGTAATTATATCATTTAAATAATTCCATGTTCGAACGACAATCCTTAAATACAAACATGGAAATATGCTATTTACTATAAAGGAAGTATTGTTATAAAATGTTTTAAAATATTCTGAAAAAAAAATATTATTAATATTGTTAAATCTTTCCTAATAAAAAATATCTCAAAATGATTTCTCTTGGAATATATTTAAGATGAAATTACAATTTCTTAAGATAATACATTTAGTTGAAAATAGCAATAATAAAAATGTATTTAAATTTTAATTTTGCAACTTCTCCAAATTCATACTCATTTTTCATCAGCAGTGCCATTATATAAAAATAAACAATAAAAATGGACAACAGCGGATTACAAGAATGAATAATAATTTTCATACAAAATTAATTTGTGAAAGTTGATTTTAACTTTTTCTAAAGATATTAATTTTAAAAATATTTTAATTTTATGATTGTACTGACATGTATTGTTCAAAACACATTTTTAAAATGCCTTGTTACTAATCTAAACTAGTATAATGTGCCCATTACTGATGTTATTGACTGCATTGCTTACATAACTAGTAGTATGCTTTCTGACCAAATTTTCTTACAATATATTAGTTTAAGTAGCCCGATTACAAACTAATAGATATGGATATAAACAAATGCACATTTTGTTTACTACTGTTATTTGACTTAGAGTTCATATTGGAGTTGATTATTTTACAATGAGAATAAAGTAATCATAGGTCAACAGCGCATCCTATTGAGTAACCAAAACCAATATTGAGCAAACATACGTATGTATTTATTATAGCAGCATCACCTATGAAATTTTTGCACTTCTACGCAATATAAGCTGAAATAAAGCTTCAATGGTTATCGCAAATCGAACAGAATAGCAGCGAACCCTGTTGAGTGATAAAAACTAAAAACGCAACAGAATAGATTTCTTAAATAAGCCTCCTGCATATCAGTCATCACCAAATTATGCTAAATTTTGTTAAATTTCTTATAACTCTTACTGTGTTACAAAAAAGTATGCCCAAAAAAGTATGCAACACAACTACAAACAGAGATTGATATACTTTTGAATAATATTCAAATCACATTATGGGCATTATAAAACTTCTAAATTCATCAATATACATCAACCGCGATTTACAATTTGACATGTACAATCTGATGATCACATCAACCGCTAGGCAAAACATTTTACTTATCCGATGCTTTGTCCTTATGAGTATAGAGATATTTATAATGATAAATTAATGTATAGAAGCCCATACGATAATTTCAATTAATCAAATTTATTAAAGAATCAATTTTGAAATAAAACAATTTTTATATTTTACAATTTAATATTTCACCTCCATGTTACAGAATTAGAATTTCCAGCAGAATTTTTTATTTGTATTTAAATTATTTAATACAAATGTGTATTCAATATTATTAAATATTATTTAATAGAACACGCATGCCAATATTACGTATCTTATAAACTATAAATTTTAAAAGGTGTTTTATATTTTCAAACATTGGTATTTTAAAGCTCAAAAATGTCTAATTTGATTGTATAGTAACATTTAACATTATTATATTTTAATCATCTCAGTAAACTATTCTCTCAATTAATCCCTTTTCAAATGCTCTCTTAATGTCTTACATTATGACTTAAATTTTATTCTCAGGTGAGTTGTTAGATTTTATGCTTTAAGAAATTTTATACGTAAGCGTGTCTCAAAAATTTCGAAGGTATTTAATTGCTTTGAGTTCTTTGGGTCGTTAAATGGCTTACAGCAGAGTTAGTTATAATGATCCCGAATATATGAAGTAGAAGATGTGCATTTTGTAATAAACGGGCATCGCGTTTAAGAATATTGTACATTAATAATAATGTCAATCGAAAGTAATAATGTTAAAAGTTTCAAAAATAGTTTATTTTGTGTATGTTAAATATAAAACACTGTAATAATATGTTAGGCATAAAATATTTAATGTAAATGAACATCAAGGGTTGAAAATATATTATTTTATTTTCAGGTTTATAACACATTACTCACTAAGAATCACTTCGAAATTAACACATATTTTGAAGAAAAAAGTTGAAGGTAAAATATATGAGTTCTTTGGGTCGTTAAATGGCTTACAGCAGAGTTAGTTATAATGATCCCGAATATATGAAGTAGAAGATGTGCATTTTGTAATAAACGGGCATCGCGTTTAAGAATATTGTACATTAATAATAATGTCAATCGAAAGTAATAATGTTAAAAGTTTCAAAAATAGTTTATTTTGTGTATGTTAAATATAAAACACTGTAATAATATGTTAGGCATAAAATATTTAATGTAAATGAACATCAAGGGTTGAAAATATATTATTTTATTTTCAGGTTTATAACACATTACTCACTAAGAATCACTTCGAAATTAACACATATTTTGAAGAAAAAAGTTGAAGGTAAAATATAGACAAATATAATACAAAAGTACATTGTTTTCTTAATTATTTAAAATAAAATATATATTTTTATGTCAAAATACTGTAACACTTAAGAATTAAAATTGTCTTATGTTAGAACTGCAATAACACACAAATACCTAATTAGTCTTAAAAAATAGTAATTTTCTAAAATATTATTTGATCTTCATATGTAAATTAGGTAAGTCAATGCAACTAGTTATATACAAATTTTGCATTTTTAATAAAGCAATGCAGCGAATGCCTGGCAAATACTATCTTATGAAGATAGTCTCATTTTTGTTGTGAACGTGTTATCCGACTTCTAACAATTGTGCTTGAAAGTGCCACCTATCTGCCATTTCTCTTACTTTCACAATGTGTTATTTGAATTTCACTGAATCTGATCATCGCTATTGTTTTGTGAGATAATATTTTAATTAGGTTGATGTGGTCGATTAGTCAAGTAAAGGCGCGTGTTTAAGGAGTACATACAGTGGGTCAAGCCCTGTCAAACCCCCATCGAAAATGAAAATAAACATAACTTTAAAATTTAGTAAACAACGCAGGGTTCAAAAGAATTATAGAATTTGGAAGCTCTGGTGGCGCTCAAGGCTTTTCCAGAGTTGGGGAGCACCGGGGTTAAATATAACCCGAATGGTGCAACGATTATCGAATCGTAATTAGTTAATCATCACTTCATTCACAGACCAAAAGGCCGATGAAAGGCGCAGAACGCAAAGCTTGTGAGGTACTAGGAGGCCTAGAGAACGTTGCAGTATAAATATGTGTATAGAACATAGGTTCTGGGTATTTGGTTCAGATCTCACTGATAATAACTGAGACCAACACTTCAGTTGTTCTTGTATTTCAAGGGTGAAACATACACCCGCCTAAGCTAGTGTTGTGTTGTTCGTTCAAGTGATTCCTCGACAAACTGCTTCAACGTTGTATTAAGACTTTACACGTTTAGAAAAATGTTTTTAATAAAGATAAAGCAGATTCAACGGGATCCTCTTTAGGGCTATTGCCATATTTTGCAAATGTCACTATAATTTAGTGTTTCGGCGTTTCTAACTATCTGAGAAGAGCTATACAATGAATTGTTAGCGTAGTCATTTTTATGTAAGTTGAATTTGAATTTTAGTGGGATTTGAAGCTTATTTGACTAGCGTTAACTTAATTTTCCCCAGCTCCATTAAATCGACGTCATACTATTTATTGACTTTGAATAAACTTTTATTTTACTGTAATATTATCTCTGAGGCTGCTCCTTTAAGTGACTTACCGTTAAGATGTGCCACAGCATTACAAAAGCGTATAAATCATGCAAACTTAAAAAAATATCAAAAAAGAAAAAAAAAAGAGAGAGAGAGAGAGAGAGAGAGAAATGTATATCTTCGTTGTAGCAGACGCACCCCATTTTAAGGCGCCTTAAAGTGCGTCTTATACACATTAAAATAAGGTATACGTCTAGTTGTTTAGTAACTCTTTATTTATGTATTTATTTATTTATTTATTGTAATTAAAATTTTATCCATTATATAAAAACTCCATTTTATACATCAAATGAAGTTTATTTACACAAAAAATTAAATTAACAAATGAATTAATAAACTGAAAAAAATATTTATATTTAACTTACATTTTTTAATACATTCGAACTATAATGCATGCTTACAATAAAGAACACGGTTCTATCTTTTATAGTTTGGAAGATATATGAACTCAAAGTTTCCGTTTTCTGACACTCACTAACTCAGCGATCATCAAAAATATAAAGTACATCCCGTATACCTAGAAAGTTGAAATTTGAAATAAAGGATACAAAAAAAGAAAGAAAAAAAATTAAAAATCCAGAAAATTCGAAAAATTCGAAAAAAAATTCTAAAATTGAAAATAACTCGATCTAACAGCCTTAAAAACCTAAAATTCGGCGTAAAGGTAGTGTTTAGGTTTCAGATTTGAAAATAATTCCATTTTGTAGAATTGAAATAAAGGAGTATTTACGATACAAAATAAGGAAAAATTAAAAAATCGAAATTCGATTCGAAAAAAAAAAAAAAAAACTGAAAAATTTAAAATAATTTTATACCGTAGTCTTAAAATTTGGTGTAAAATTAGTGTTTGGAATTAAAAAAGGGGAAAATTCAAAAATAAAATAAACAAAAATATTTGTAAAAATCGAAAATTTGAAAATAATCCGATTTTGTAGTCCTAGAAACTTGAAATTTGACGTAAAGGTAGGGTTTTATTTTGAAAAGAAACAGAAAATTAAAATATCCGGAAAATTTGAAGAAATATTGAAAAATTGAAAAATTCTAGAAAAAAAAAAAATTAAAATAGTTCGATTTGTTGCAATTTTTCGGAATTTTTAATTTTGTCTTTCCTTGTATTCTAAATAGTACTTTTATGCCAAATATCAAGTATCTAGTGCTGCGAGTAATACTCAGATCGGTAGCACCTTTCCTGGAAACAATTGAGAGTACTCTTGACTCAACCCCCACCATAACTTAGTGCTTGCTTAGGATCTTGAATCTTCTTTTTATCTACAGGACTTTGCAAACTAAACTAAAGCTCCAAATTTTTAGTACCACCAAATAATAGGACAGGGTATGGCAAAAATTAGTGGGTGATGTCCAAAAAGAACCCAATGTCAAGAAAAGGAGGATTGCTTACAAAAAGAAGTGAAATCCCATCAAAAACGTCACATGTAAAAAATGCAACTAAGTGTCGTGACCCTTTCACCTTAAAAAAAGTTCTGAGATTGCGTAAATTCAAGTTTATCTCTCTTATTAACTTTGAAATTTTCATTCACAAATCCCGCCTAGTCGCTAGATCGTTAGTTAAAGAGTATTTTGTGACTTGCCAATTACGCAACACAAGGAAATTATTACACTTTACTATGGGTGTTATGGGGCGGAATGGGTTTATTTTATTAAATGTATTATGAATGCGAGGAATAAAAGCAAAAAGGAGTGATGCCTTGTGTGGATATCTTTCTAAAAGGGGTTGTTTGGCATGTATTCTTGTTACATCAGAAGAAAACCACCCTAAACTCCGGACATCCAGCACCACCGTAGTAGCGTATATTCGCATACGGGCTTACAATATTATATAAAATGAAGTCCACACTACAAATACATATACGTTTAATGCTCATATATATACTATTTTAGACAATATTTTATTTATAAATTCGATTATTAAACTGTAAGCAACAACCATCCCATTCTCTTACTGCGTAGTTTCCAAGTCAAAAAGTAATCTTTAACTAAAAACCAAGGAGAGATTTTTGATCGAACATTTCAGAGTTAATAGGAGAAAGGAACTTGGTTTTACACGATCTCGGAACTTTTTACGGTAAAAGGGTCACGAGACTTGGCTGCATTTTTTACATGTGACGTTTTTGATGGGATAAAATTTTTCTCTTTTATTCATTTCGTCTTCTGTATCTATGAGCTGAAGACCTTTCCTCATCTTTTAATCTCTATCTTTTTACATTTTTATTGTAAAGCCTATATTGTGCTATCTTATGTATACCTATCAAACAGCATTTACTTAATACAGTTTAAAAGCTACCTTAAATTTACAGTGACGTTTCCTAGTGCCTATATTGTGCTATCTTATGTATACCTATCAAACAGCATTTACTTAATACAGTTTAAAAGCTACCTTAAATTTACAGTGACGTTTCCTAGTGCCTATATTGTGCTATCTTATGTATACCTATCAAACAGAATTTACTTAATACAGTTTAAAAGCTACCTTCAATTTACAGTGACGTTTCCTAGTGCCTATATTGTGCTATCTTATGTACAGTGGTGGAAAAAATTATAAAGCCACTTGAAAATATGATATAATTAAAAAACAAAATATAGAACATTTATGAAATTTCATACATATTTATTATATGCTACAAGGGAGTAAAGAAAAAAATAAATTCATTAATAACTACATTAATAAAAGATTAATATACTTAAGAAAATTTTCTGTACAAAGAAAGTTGGAAATAATTATAAAGTCGATACATATATTTCATCAATAATCGATGTGAGACCCATTTTTTTTTCTATGACTTTGACTAGTCTTTAGTTCATTGAATCTATCAGACCACACAAAGTACTTGCTACAGTATTATTCCAGCAGTTTTTAAAAGCATTCATCAAATCTAACTTTAAGTAGAATTTTCGTCCATTTTTGTAAACATTTCGAGATAAAATTTCCCAATGATTTTCTATTACATTCAGATTGGGTCTATGAGCTGGCCATTGAAGGCATTTCAATTGATTAGGTTCCAGCCAAGATTTAGTTGACTTCGAAACATGAATGGAAGCGTTGTCCTGCTGAAATGTCCAGTCTCCTGAAGTTATAAGAGGAGCAAATGGGTAATAAATTATCTCCTAACATTTCTTGATACATAACCCAATTATTTTTGTTATGCATGAAAACAATTGGAGTGGTTCCACAGGCAGCTAATGCAGCCCAAACCATAACCGAGCCACCTCCAAATTGACGCTTTGTAAAAATATCTGGCTCCTGTCATAAATCATGCCAAAAATATTTATAGCCGTCGGGTTCATCGAAATTAAATTTCATTTCATCGGAAAAGACAACATCTCTCCAATTTGTGCCTTCGGTTACATGTTTTCGTGCAAAATCTAAGCGAGCATTTTTGTGGTACTTAGAAAGAGGTGGTTTTCCTTCATTTTTTTTTAATTGAACAATGGGATTGTTACTTAAAACATTTCTTACCGTTCGGCTTGTACATAGTAATTGTAACTGTTCTTGAATTTGGGCATACGACATTTTTTGTCCGCAAACTAGCTTCCGGATTTATCTTGATTGCCTTACAGTTAAGGATTTCGGTCTTCCTGTATGCTTCTTACTGCCGTAATCTTCGGGATTTCTGAGAAAACTGTTTACTGCAGCATTGGACCTTCCTATTTTTCTTGCAATATTATAACCAGACATTCCAACTTCATTTAAAGTTAATATTTTAATTTGTTGACCATCGGATAACTTTTTTCCTCTTGGCATTGTATTAAACAAACCAAATACAAAATGAATGCACGTAACGCGTTTACATATACCTAAACTTTCACGGCGACCTATTTTCTTAAGTCTGGCATTAAGCCAAATGAGGCTAGAACCAACGGCTTTATACTTATTTCCAAGTTGTTTTTCATTGGTTGTAATAAATTAGCATAATTTATGTTCCCCCTTCCGTTTTCCAAATAAAGTTTATGTGTATTATTGCAATGTTGATCATGCAAATGAAAATAGAATTTGCGTTATCAACAATTCCATTACTTTTTGAATTTTGTAATTTTTTCTATCGGCTTTATAATCTTTTCCAGCACTGTATACCTATCAAACAACATTTACTTAATACAGTTTAAAAGCTACCTTAAATTTACAGTGACGTTTCCTGCGCGTGTATTATGCAAAACGTAAAACAAAAATTATTTTTCTATCTTTTTAAAAAGAAATTTCCAAAATAATACTGTTCACGTAAACTCATACACTTTATTTCGTTTTTAAGCTAATACAATTTCAGATAGTTGTTCTTAGGACATATTTTTCTGTGCTACCTTTATTAGTTTGTCGTTACTTCACCTAATTTATTTCACTTCATTTGCTCATTTCTTATCAGACCAAAAATTCTTTATTTCAAGTGCGTAAGGAATTTGATGCTTTTCGAACTTGACATACATTCGGCAAAAAAGGACGTCGAAACATCATTATGTCGCAAGAGGTGAAAATAATATTAAATATTTTGACTTGGATGGAAATTACATAGAATTTGAACTCTAGTAAAGTAAGGGAAATGTGAAAAAAATGTGAGATTTAATGTTACCTCTAGTAGTTTTATTCTTAAAAAACGAATTAATATTTAATTTTTTAAAAGAACCGTAAAAGAATCAGGGTCCATAAAACAATTTTTGGCCCATGAAATAAGACAAAAATTGGCTTTGTTATACTGACTTAATTATTTCACTTTTTAATATTAGAAGATTTATCCTGCACGATTTCAATAATAGTTTTTGCATTATGTTCGGATTTGTGACTTACATAAGCTCAAAGTTAGTATTATTCGTAGTTTTTGATGAAAAATACGCAATTTCGCCTAATTACCTCAAGTATTTATATGAGCGCAATCGTGCTCATATTTCGTGCTCTTAATAAATCGTTAATTTCGTGCTCATAATCGTGCTCTTTATTCTTTACATATATTATAAAATACATAAAAATGAACAATATATGTAAAAATAAAAGTGTTGCAAAGCTGCGCTCATGGTAAAATATTAAAAAATATATTAAAAATTGAGGTAAAATAAAGAGAAATTGCGTATTTTTCATCAGAAACTACCAATACGAACTTTGAGCTTGTGTAAGTCATATAAAACCGAACAAAATGCAAAAAATATTGTTGAAATCGTACAGGATAAACCTTATTATAATAAAAAGTGAAATAATTAAGTCAGTATAACAAAATCGAATTTTAGTCTTATTTCATGGGCCAAAAACCCGGCTTATGGACCATGATCCTTTAATAACCGTTTGCTCGATCGAAATCATTAGCAAAATTAATATTATCATAGTATAATTGTCTTTTCATCTAATAAATTTAACTGAAAAGCTTCTAATAAATTGGTAGAAATTTTTATATCTAAATCTATCACAACACAAATTACATATTGAAATTTAAAGCTCGCTAAAATATTTAGTGATATTTTAAGCATGTGTATGATGCAACAAATTTTTTTTTCATTTTTTTCGATTCTATTTTCTATTTATAATAATTAAAAAAAGTTCTAAAACAGCATTGTTTAGTAAAACGCAGCCCCTAAATTTCATTAAAAATATAAGAAAACGTTTCATGTCGTTGTTCTCGGGAGATATTTTCTTTGGAACCCTTTCAATTTTCCTGTTATTTCCCTTTATTCGTTTATTTCCTTACAGACTACTAAGTTCCGCATTTCAAGTGCATAAATGTTTTGAAGATATTCGAAATGTCTTTTACATTCGGCACGTACATTGCCAAAACATCATGATCTCGCGGGAGGCGAAAATATTACTAAATATTTTAGCTTGAATGGAAATTGTATCGAGTTTAAATTTGAGCAATGTACGTGATATTTGAAAATAATGGTGAATTTATGCTATCATGAGTACATTTAATTTTAAATGCGAATTGTCATTTTGCCTTTTTAAGATGAAAAGGAGATTTATTCATCTTTTGTACATCGATCAAAATCATTAGATAAATTAATTTTACTAGATTTTTTTGTGATATAATGGTATGTTTCGCAATTACACACTTGTTATTATCAATTTTTGAACTTATATAGATTTTAACAATATTCATTTGATTTTAGATATACTAGTTTTGAATTATCTATTTATCTCAATTGTTTTAATGCATTGGTTGTATGAAGTGCTACAAATATTGACAAGAATATATAAGATTTGTTTTTCTCAATTATAATAAAATCACAGTGGTCGTATTATAAAGGGTGATGTTTCAAAATAAAGTACTTGAATTTGATTCATCATTTCACATGAATAATTACCGGCATATTTTTAAAGTAGTACTTAAGCGGTTTGTATCTACATTATAAAGCTAAAACATGTACATTAATAACGCTAACAATATTTTGACAGTGGCAACGAATTGACCAATAAATTTCTCTTTTACGGCAATTTTTGTAACTTTTGAACATCGGCACAATTTTAATTTTACACCGTTGAATATGAAAATATATTACTGTAACAATTTGTTTCAAAACCGTATCGCAATATGTTTTTTTTAAATAATTTTCAAACAAGTGTTTATAAAATTATTTTAAATCTGTTTGCGTGTAGCCCGATTACGAAAGATTATTCCGTTTCACTAAATACAATATAAATAGCCCAACCATTTCTGGCTAATATCCCTTAAGGAAATTAAAACTTCCCCAGTAAATAAATAAAATAGTAAAATAGTATGAATAAAACACAAATTTAACAGACATATAATAGAAGTACGCATTTAATCATTGGAATTATCAGAATCAAACAGGTTGCTGTAAATGCTGTCAGAAGTATTAAATATGAATTTATTCAATTATCGATGCTGGATTTTCTTTGATTTAGTGTTTGCAACAGGGTGTGAGGCTCACGGAAAAATATTCCATTTTGTGCTGCGTTTGTAGCCTTGCCAACATGTTATAGTGAGCAAGTTCCAGGCTGAGTATCTTTCCCAGTGGTTCAGTTGGTAGAACGTCAATGCGCTATACTGATGACGGTTCGAGTCCCGGCTTGGATACTTTTTTCACTTTGTTGCCTATACGCCTATTAAGCATTTAAAATTTGATTATTATGAATGCAAGGCGTGCAAAATTTTCGATGGAAATAATTTCTAAAGTATTAAATGTTGTCAGACTATTTAAAAGTGAATCTGAAAATAATATTGTGTAAAAAAAAAAAACTCAGCCACTAAATTACATTAAAAATTTTGGTGATTTGTGGACTTTTAACACCTTACATGCGCTTAATACAAGGGTGTCGTTTAAAAAAAAATGAAAATTTTATTTAAATACATAATTGATATTTCTCATATAAATATGCTTTTTACTGATGTTATTGGACAATCAATTAAAAATATATATATAATATATTAAATATATAAAATCTTTTAGAGTTTTAAAAAAAAAAGGAATTTCCACTTATGTTCTGTAATCCGGGAACCCTGAGTTGTATACCCTAGTCTATTAAAAACAAATCTAAAAAAATAATGGTGTTTAAGAAAACTCAACCACTATATTTCATTAAAATTATAATAAAGTGTTTCAAGTCGCTGTTCTCTAGAGATATTTTCTTTAGCACCCTTTCATTTTCCTGTTATTTCACTTTATGGGCTTATTTCCTTTCCGAACTCTAAGTTCCGCATTTCAAGTACATAACTATTTTGAAGATTTTTGAAATGTCTTTTATATTCGACGGGTACGTTGGCTAAACATCATAATCTCAAAGGAGGCGAAAATATTACTAAATACTTCGGCTTGAACGGAAATTGCATGGAATTTAAGTTTCAGTAAAATACGTGATATTTGAAAAGATTGGTGATTTTTTGCTATCATGAGTACATTTACCTTTAAAAGCGAATTTTCATTTTGCATTTAAAGATAAAAATAAGAATTTTTCACCATTTGCAAATCAATATCAAAATCACGAGATTAATTAATTTTCCTTTAAATTAGTTGTGATGTAATGCTATGTTTAGCAGCTACACACTTGTTATTATCAATTTGAGTACAATACACATTTTAACAATATTTTTTTTATATTTTAGATATACCAGTTTTGAAATATCTATTTATTCCGATTGTTTATTTTATTTATTTATTTATTTTTTTTTTTTTGCAATGGTTGCATGGAGTGATACAAATATTGATAAGAAAATAGAAGGTTTCCTTTCTCAATATTAATAAAGTCATAGGGATCGTATTATAAAGGCTGATGTTGCAAAAATCAGTACTTGAGTTTGATTAATTTTTTCTCATGAAATAATTACGGACTTCCTGTTTAAGTAGTACATAGCCAATTCAGATGTTTATAGTATAGGGTTTTTAAGTCCGTTGAGCCTCAAATTACTGAAAGACCGAGTTAGATAGAGCTATAGATGTGGTGTCTAGTTTCAGTATAATGTATATAAGCTACACAATGAGAAACCATGCAGGTAAGTTAAAAAAATAGACAGTGTATCTTTGAAACTATGTGAGATACGCTTAACCCTTTAACGTTCATTGGTTTCCCCACGAAACCGCAAAACTTTAATTACAAAACTCAACAATGACAGCAGAATTTTAATAGAAATGTTTTTTATTTATTATGTATGTGAAATATCGCTTTTTTGTTATATAAAAGTAAATTTGTTTATAATTTCCGGTGTCAATCATTTATTTCAACATCTTAGCAATTGAAGTGCTTTATCCGTTAAAGTGTTAAACGTTCATTGATAAAGTTGTAAAGCATCACAGGTTTAATAAAAAAAGATATACAGGGTGATTATAAAAAACTATCCCGATATATGAGTCCCTAACTATCATACCGTTCACAGAAACTGAATGAAATTTTGGTTTAAAGTATTTTGAGGTATGCGCTCAAGAATCATGTGAAAAACAACAGTTAAATTCTAACAGTTACGGTTACAGTGACAAAATTTTGAAATTTTCAAGTGGCAACACCTACTTTTTTTATTGGAATGTGATCTTCATAGTGAAAAACCATAAAAAGCGTTGGAGCGGTACCTGTAGCACGAAAATCGCCGGCGCTAGACAGACTAAGAAGAATAGTGAAAACAACCAATAAGGACAGAGAAGCAACAGAAAACAAAACATTTTAAGGTATCTGACTACGTTTAAAAAGTGGTTTTCGACCAAATTTGTAAAAACGATTTTATTACATTTTAATGAAGCCCAGCTTTGTACCTTTCCAACACTGTTTTTATTTTTATTGTACAATAAATAAAACCGGAGTTGTAGTGGTTTTTATATTATTCAATAGCTGTCACTGAAACCGGAAGTACTATTTAAAGGTACTAACTGGGAGGGGGAAGAGCAAAATTATGGCCTTCTAGAAATAAACAAAGTCTCATTTCTTAAAAAAATGTGTATGGCTCATAAAAACAGTGAAGTTTAGATGCATAATACTATGCAAATTCTTGTAGTAAAACATAAATCTCAACTATAAATGCATTTTTTGGAAAATGTAATTTTTGGTGAAAATTCCATACGCACAACATGATTTCTCAAAAAGTTATTAGAATATCACTATGAAATTTAAATTGCATATTATTTACACTATTGTGAAGGCAATGAACTAAAGATTTAATTTTAGAATAAATATTTTTTTGTTTTATGGATGCTTTCGTGGAAAGACATTGATGAATTTTATGAAAACCAGCATGTAAAAAGGTGCGATATGCTATAAATTTTGAAACATTTGAAATATCTTTTAGATTTTAGTTCATTGCCTTCACCAATGTCATTAGTATGAAGTGTAAAAAGGAAATTAAGATACATACAATATATTTTTCTATAGCGTGTTTTGCGTATTGGGCTATATTTCGCTAAATTTTAGCACAAAATTCCCCATTTATCAAAATTTCATTAATGAATGAAATATTTTTTTTTCACAGTTTCTAGTCATAATATTAATAAAAATAAGTTAAAAAAAAATTAAATAGCTTTTTTGGAAAAAATTGCTCCGTACGTAGTCAGGCACCTTAATGTGTTTCATACATTTTCCATTTCACACACGACGACACTTTACATGCGGCAGATGGTGGATAGCACTGAACAATAAAATGTTTTATTTTCTGCTGTTTCTCTGTCTTTTATTGGTTGTTTTCACTTTTCTTCTTAGTCTGTCTAGCGCCGGCGATTTTCGTGCTACAGGTACCGTTCCAACGCTTTTTATGGTTTTTCTCTATGAAGATCATATTCCAATAAAAAAAGAGGTGTTGCCATTTGAAAATTTCAAAATTTTATCACCGTAACCGTAACTGTTAGAATTTAACTGTTGTTTTTCACATGATTCTTTAGCGCATACCTCAAAATACTTTGAACCAAAATTTCATTCAGTTTCTGTGAACGGTATGAGAGTTAGGGGCTCATATATAGGAATAGTTTTTTTATAATCACCCTGTATTTTGAACAGGGGTACGATAAATAGCATCCTGTGATAACGGAAATATCCAAAACCAAATCGGGACATTTTGATAGAAAAATAAATAATAGCGGACGATAAATTAATTTTATAATTTTAAACACCAGCATTTGCACACAAAATTGCCGGAGTTTTAAAAAATAACTTTTATTTCAAAAACAAAAGATACAGATAGTTGCATTTTTTCCTTGGTGATATTGTGTCAAAGCTTTGATTTCATAGTCGAGTATGGTCTTATTCGGATTTGAAAACACTGAATTCGTATACCTAGAAAAATAATCTCATTTCACTTTCAGAGAATATTCGTGTTTTTCCCCAACAAAATATCTACTATAAGTGCCGCATATTTTTGTCCGTATAGGCAACTATTCACTGAATCCGTGTATGCAATATATATTTTCTTACTAAATTGGTAATGCTTTACGACTTTGTTTTTTAACAGAATATTTCATAATTTACCGTTAAGGTCTCTTCAAGATACCTTATCGTGTAGCGAATAACCGTTTTACCATATCTAGACACCTCAATCATGAGTCTAGTTAACTTGGTTCACTTGGCTATTCTAAGTGAAATGAACTTAAAGAATCACCTTGTATTGATATTAAAATCCGATTCGTCAAAGCTTGAAGCAGGAAAAGTCATCAAAGAATTTATTTTATTTTTTGCTATTCTTGCTGTAGCGAAATATGTTTTTTTTTTATTAATTTGCCATAGTTTCTGTTTCTACCTATATCAGAAGTATTTTTGCTCTGTTAATTATATAGAAGCATGTAAGAAAACTTTTATGTAAGAAAACTTTCGTGCATGAATCTTTTACCTGAAAATGTTTCCTCACGCATGTAAAATACTTCACTGCTCCAGGTCCAATAGGATAACAGCAGAGGACGTAAAATTTAGTCTGATGCATGAATTCTTAAATTTCTACTCCCTTCCAAATCCAATACAACGTTTGCCGAGTTACATAATTTTTTAGTGAAACACATAAGAACCATTCATGATATGATTCTTCTCATCTTGTATAAAAAAATATTTTTGTACATTTTAAAACTACTATAATAGTTCTTTATACAAAGTTTTATCCACATCTATAAAATATGTGGTAAATTTGTTTTAACATTAGACGTATAATTATTACCTATTCGAAACTTTAAAGGTAAACCAGTGGTTAATAAAGACGAGTTCCGCGATCCGTAATTCATAATGTGATGAGTTGAAATGTAGAAGACAACAGATAACTAAAGACCGAAGCAAAAATACTTAGTTATTCAACAAAGGAATGTGCATCAAATATAGCTTTGCAGACAAAATATAAAAAATTACATTTTGGTGCGATTGCCGCGTTTTCTTTTACAGTAATTGTGGTACACCAGATAAGATATGTGCAGTGCATGTCGGAATAGATCGCAAGAAAATATTTAAATAAAAATAAATCCGGTTAAGGTGCTCACATTTATTGCGCGATTTTTCGTGTTCTCTTTAATTTCATCAAAAAAAGAAACGTTTTATACTCACGCTGTTAACCCCTTGTAGACGAGCGACACGTATACGTGACGCATAAGATGCTCAGAATCCTCGATTATTCCCACCAGTTATTTTTTATTGTAAGCTTTGCCTTGTTTAATGCTAGCATTTCTGCGATTCAAGTAGGCGAAAATTTCTGCTTTGAAAATTCGGTGGAGAAGGATTAAAAATTCTGTAAAGGACGCTCGTCGCGAAGGGATTAATACGCCATCCAAGGGAATAAAGGTAAAAATGAGGAAATACTATGACATAAAAGAATATTGTTTAACTCACAAGAGTATAAAAAAGTTGCCTAAGTAATGAAATTTTAATGTATATTTTATTACATTGGTTACAAAATACATTTGTTGAAAATATTGCTACAAGGTTATTCAAATATATTTTTACACTTCAAAGAATGCATTTCATTTCGCGTGTTACACAGATCAGACAAAACTGTATGTTAAGCCCTGTGTATCCAAATGTGTTCTCTTTGTTGACATATAATTCCGCATGACAAGCTAAGAAAGTTATGTAAAAGGTGATGGTGATACATAGCTCTAATTTTGATGAGTGAGTTTTTCTAATGGTGAAAGTTTCTGTCTTTTATTTCGCTAAAGACTAGTTTATTATTATCCAACAACTCAGAATGCGAACATTTGAAACTGTATAGAGAATGTTTTCAAAAGCATCACTGAAAACTGGAATAAAGAATGGTAGTAAAACCAGTTTTAGACGTGAAGATGTTAGATAAATACAATTCATAAAACTTCTGAACGCCCGCGGTTTTACCGTTTTGAAAAATAAAATAGGGAATGATATACAGCTCTACTTCCACTGACTTTAATGCATGCATGTGTTTTCTGAGCCTAAAGTGAATAAAAGTTAAGTGTATGTGCTGCTTGAGGTAACAATTACCACTCAAATGCAGCCTAAGAAAAGCTTTTCTTCTATTATGTGGCACAAATAAGCCAAAAGGTTTTGTATCACAGGTTTAAATGGTATACTAAAGATGAACACTTAAAAATATAAATTAATTGAGCAAATAGTGAAAAAAGAGGAATTGCAGATAACAGAGGCTTTCAGAATAAAATATGAATCATTATATAAATGGTTCAACGGTTGAAAAAATCTGTATGGAATCAGTACAAGTATAGATTCCTGAGAAGCGGCAACAATGAAGCTGAAGTTGCAAACTTTTGGAAACAAGCGCGCTTCCACAAATTAATGTAGGATATGTTAGTAGCGACAACTTCAATATCGATGAATTTGGGTTTTTCTAAAAATCAATACCTGACAAAACATTCACTGTTAAAGAAAATAATAGCACTTGGAGCAAGTTCAGTAAAGATCGAGTTATGGTGCTTTTAACAAGGAAATGTAGAGAGCGTATAAAAATAAAATCTTCAGTGATTGGTAAATGACGAAATCCCCGCTGCTTCGAAAACGTAAAAAGCGAATATGAAAAATATCGGGTATAGATTATTAGAGATCTTTTGTATCTCATAGGTGCGCAACTTCGTCTTGTATATTTAGAGAAAATGTACGACGGTAGTGCTGTGTTGTTGACTATTTAACAGCCTTTCGGAAGAACATCCTAGGTTTGAAAAACGTTCGCGTCGCGTTCCTACTGCGGAATTCGATGAGTGTGATCCAGTCAATGAATCAATGTATAATTAGAGTTCTAATACGACACTGTCGATAGAGTCAAAAATGCGCAACCGCCATCGGTAATTTTTTAACCTAGAATATTGCAAAAACTAGTTACTTTTTCGCTTTTTTCCTACTTGTATTTAGTAAATTCATTTTTCTCTAAAAGTTTTAACATTTAAAAAAATCTGATCCTTAAATCTATTCAAAATATCATTGATGACCTGCAAAAATAAAATTAACTGAAAAAAATATATATATTAGTAGCGTTTTGAAATAAGTGGTTAAAATTAATTGTTTTTCAATTTTGTCGAAGGAATATATATATATATTTTTGGATTAAATTATTTTTATTGAACATTTACATAATAATATGCAAAAAATATTTTTTTTTAAGTTGATAATATAATTTTGTTTTTTTTGCTTTGGTTGCCGAATACCCTTAAATGTACAATATTTAGTAATAAACATATACGCCAAAGCTCTAAAGCTTATTTATATGAGTAGACGTGTAAATATGGTTATTAATTGGAATAAGTTTCAAACCACGTTTAATATGCGATCCCGCTTAACAGCGAGGTTTTTTTCGGTTCCATGAAACGTGTCTAAACTGTAACTATATTAAAATTTGGAACTATTTTATGTAATTATTTATACTTCTAATATAATACGAAATTTATTAAGTGTATTTAAGACTATACTAAATAAAAAAATTAAATTTAAATATTTCCCGGGAATCAAAATTCAGCCGCTCACCTGTATAAACCTTTGTACTAGACATTTTATATTCTTGTAACACTGTAAACTATCCAGCATTAAAAAAGCCACGACAGTTTACTGAAATTTTGAGGAGGATAGATATAAAAAGTGGTTTTAATTTGGCTTATTTATAAAGCCGCTCTTCAAAATCTTTTATTTATTCATTAAACATAGTAATACCAGTATACTGTAAAAACTCGAAATTAATAACTAAAACAAGTGTGTGCGCAGTGTGTTATTACTGTATCTTTCAGCACCATTGTGAATGGTTGCTACTTCCCTTATGGTGGCACATATCGCACCACAAATTGTAGATTCTAAGAAATATAAATAAGCTAATGTATACAGCAAAATTTAGTTTTAATTATTTTTATGTGCTAAATGATTCATGCGCGAGAGAATCAGAAAATAACAACAAATCATAAAAACATAAAGAAAAATGTTTCAAGGTATGTAATAGCAATTTTTCCTGTAAATGTAGCGGTTTTGGAATGAAAACTAGACAAACATTTGAACAAATTGGTAATCATATAAAATCTAAACACCCAGAAACGACTAAAATTTCCATCGAAAAAAAGAGTAAAATGACTGTCCCCGTTTAGGTAGTTAGCATTCTATTTTACTAATTACACTATTGCTATAAGATTTCCTAACGGCTCGAAGCATTGTTAGGTAGTTTAATCTTAAATTCTTTCTTTTCATTTTCAAGTAATACAGTTTTAATAATCTTTAAATATATATTTTCTGACTTTTTTTTTCCGGTTTCTATGTATTACTATTTTAAATAGTAAAAAGATCAAAGTATATCAATTCGTTTTATTGTCTTCCATTATTCATGTAACATTGCAAGAATCCTGTTATGTGTTCCGAATAGAAAGTCAATATTTTTCGTTTCTCTTCTTTTCAAAAACTGCTGATTCTTCGAAAGTGATTCTTCAACAGCATTCGGTATGAAAAACAGTAATGGTTGTCAAAACAGACAAATGAAAATAGAGGTAAACGTTCAAATTCATAAAAGCATATTCAAATGACTATTAAAAAGGATATATTTTATCGAATGTATTGTCAGATCTTTGGTTTTGCTGTGATTTATAATTCGCGTGTTATAACTTTTATAGCCGACTGTAGAATTCTTAATGTAACTGATACTACGAACAGTGTCACTAACTATTACGTGATTGAATTTTCATAAGAGTACCAAACCCACCAAATATGTACAATACCCACCGAAAAAGAACAAAAGCAAATACAACAATCGGCTGCATATAATCGTTTAAAAATGTGACTAGAACCGATCGAGATTAGTAATAACGTCTACTAATTAGTGCTATGGTTAAATTATTCATAGCAGTCGTCTTCATGCTGAAATTGTACCAAACTCTAAAATTTTCTATACAAACACAAATTGTAGCATCGTATTTCAATTGTTCGGTAAATTTTAAATTAGGTTACCAAACGGCCAGTCATGGGGTCAAGTAATTTAGGAATTATGCCAGTTTAAAGTTTTAAAATTCTAATGTTGAATTCATTTTTATTCGTTGCTAAACAGATTGCAATGCAGACAGTTGTTTAATCATAACACAAAAACTACTTGGTAGAAACAGTTATAATTTTAGATTCACATACTTGAAGGATTTAGAAATGAATTTCTGTTAAAATATGTTAAAATTCATGTTCTTCTCGAAAATATTTTCAAAGTTTACATAATTAAAAAAATAAAAGCAAAATTTAAGTACAGTATTAATTATTATACTTTATTACGAATCGATTGTTACCAGTCACATATTTATACGATGATTTGCGGCAATGTAACGGGCTGGGTTCAGATTTTGTTTTGGGATACTTCAAACTGCATACAATTTGCTTGTGTACTCTTTTGTTTGGGTAATTTTGTCTAAGTTTTAAGATTCCAATTTCAATTAATTTTTAGAAACATTACTCTTTTATGTTAATTTCTTTTTAAGATTTAGTAATTTGTAACTTCATTTTCTTAACTTTTTAAAGTAGGGGAACCTGGAGCATAGTGAAATAATTACAATTTTCAAAATTAACAAACAGAAAATTAATTTGAAATTTTACACTACATAATTTATAATACCCTTGCCCTATAAACCAAATTTTTTCAAATTTTTATTCTTTAATTTGTGTGGTGGATTAAAGATGTAATACATTAGTAGAAAATTATCATTTTGTCCCAGGTTTAGGGCAAAGTCATATTGTCAATGGGAAATATGAACAAGTTCACTTCTTTAAATGGTTTTTTGCAGTTTGATGATAATTATGCTAATCCACATAAGAAACGAATTTTTCCATGTCTGAGTTCTTTCACTTAACACAATTTTGCCAGTATTTCTGTAAAGTATACAAGACTTGTATCATCATTTATAGGCCACACATAAATATAATTTTTTTTCTGTTTGGCCGCATGAACTTAACTGATAGAAAATGTGGTCCATCGTGCGAGGGAAACGATACCAATTTACCAACAAACTGATTCTTTGCACCTGGAACTTTATCTGAGTCATTTTTCAGTCACATTTAAGTTTGCTCCATCACTAAAAGTATTTTTCACTTTGCCCCGCATGTGGATGACAAATGTTTATAAAAAATGAAAACCAAATATACGCTTAATATTAAATAAACAAATACTTCTCTAGACAGCAGAGGAATACAATTTATTTTTACAATATTAATAAAGAGAACTTCATCATTATATTATTTAAATTTTTTATTCACTTACCTAATAATATTAGAATATATTCATTAAATTAGAAAAATTGTCACTAACATCATATATATTGATCTCTTGAGGTGATTTTTACCTGACAGAAAGCAAGTAGATGTAAAATAACATAATTAAATATCGGCTGGTAGGTGTCACTGCATACAGACCAAATATTTAACTATTTCACTTTGCCCCTCCATTTCATTTAGCCCCAAGTTCTCCTATCAAAGGCAATCGATATATCGACAATAACCATGTCTTTAGTTCCTTCGTTATTAGAAAAATTCCTGTCCTGTTTTCAGACAGTTTTCTGCATATTAATCCATGCAAGAGTTCTAAAAAATGTTAAATAATCTATAGCTTCCTATCATTACTTCTAAGTTGTCACTTATATATAACTAGTTAGCATGATAATTAACTTAATTATATATTACTAGCAGAATCACCCGACTTTGCCCTTGTTAACATAATTTAAAGTACCATAATACGACAGTAACAATGGCGGAGCTTTGTGCATTCTTGACCCTAAATCGATAAAAAAGACAATTAGAAAAAATAGTGTTACTTTGACTCAATCATAGTAAAATTTCTCACCTTTATAAATGCGAATGCGCATTCTTTTGCGGATACAATAGAAAAATATACGATTTTCCTGACAATGAAAAAAAAAATCAACCAAATGTCGTAACATTTTGCGAAATTCGCTTTCATATGGCATCTGTCTATATTATAAAACAAAAACATATCCGTGAGTAATATCGACATCATATTGACGGCCTAACCATTAAATTTTGCTTGTACTGCATTTTTGTAACTACAAATATCGCATAATTTCATTTTTTAAACTGTCAATTAAGAAAAAAAATGCAATTTCGAATGTAGTTTGAAAAGTTTATCTCAATTTGCTGATTTTTTAAGAATTTTAAAGTAATTTTAAAGCATGTATATTTTTTAATCTGTGTCCAACCCAATTACGAAAGATTAACTTAGTTGATCTTTATAAAGTAAAGACATTTACTTCTAAACATAGCACATTAAATTTTTATGTAGTCGAGTAAAAAAAATGTACTTTCAATATTATTTGTTTGAAAAGCGTATCTCAACTTACTGATGTTTTATGGATTTTAAAGTAATTTTCAAGAATTGGATATTTTTAAATCTGCGTGCGACTCAATTACAAAAGATTAACTGGTTTGCTCTTAAAACAATGTAAATAATTCAGTATTTGTTGGTTTACGTATAATATTCCATAACTAAATTGCCAAATTAAATTAAACCTTAAAAAATAAAGAAAAAAAATATCGAAGCTTCGCATAATATTCGAAGGATTGTTCGAAATATATTAATTTCATAGTTTTAAATGTTTTAATAACACTTATTAATTGCACCAAAAGCAATATCACCAAAGAAAACATTTTTTTATAATTTTTTTATTATTCTAAAAAAACTATAAAACTGAAAAGTTTCAGATTCAACTGGAAAGATTCGAATTTAATTTCATTAAATAGCGTGCCGATAATTTTAACAGCAAAAATAAAATAAAATAACGGAAGCATGGATTTAGTAAAAATGACATCCAGGGGTATCTTAATATTTACTTTTAAGTTGGGTCTAAATTGTATATAACCAAACCACTACAGTAACATTAAAAAAATTATTTCGTGTGGCTTAAACGTAATTGTGGGTAAGCCTTTACTTTATGGATAATAATAAACGTTAATTTCTGAAAGTAAAGACTATTCACTGATAATAAAATATCATTTTAAAATTGAAAATTAAATTTTCATTAATACAAATTAAATCTATAATTATTAGATGAAAGTCAAGTCAATTTTATATGTACTTTTAGTCGTGATGTTTTTGTTGAAAAACGAAATAAATGACCCCCTCTTTAATATAAATCAAAGAAAATGTTACCACTGCTTCTAAATCAATAAAACACTTAGAAATATAACGTATAGCTATAAGATACAGTTACAGTATTATACAACCGAAGCAGGAATAAAACATAGCAGACGATTTCTTAGACTCAGTTTGAAATCAAAACTTTTTTTATATATTTTTACTAATTTGTTTTCTTTAAATTGAAACGTCTGTATTAAAGTAGCTGTGTTAACTACAAATAAATTTAAACTAGGACTTCCCTCAAAGGGATTAGTCTGAGTGATATTGCTGAGAACATAGGGTTAACATTTACAATATAAAGAATCTTTTTTTTTTATCTTTTTTTTAATTTTTTAATATTTCCGAAGGCACAGATAAAAAGGTAAAAATCTCTTTTCCAAATGCCAAATAGAAAATATACAAAATAGAATGCCAAATATACAAAATAGAAAAATATCTGCAAAAAAATATATTTACATAATACTACATCTGCAAAAAAATAAGATTTCGAAAAGTAAGCCAAATTCTGCAGATCCCAACAATCACATCGAAAATCTTATCACCAAAAAAGAACTCGCCAAATCTTACGGCACAGGAAATGGATTTTTCCCAATGAATGCAGAATATTAGTTTTTTTTCCTTGTACGATGGGTGATTATAATATAATTCTTTCATTTCACATACTACATACCGTTTGATATATTGGTACTTTTATGTTATCCTGGCGCAGTTGATAAATCGCCAAATAGTGTTCCTATAACATTTTCATATTGAATTCATTTCATTTAAATTTAAACCTTTCACTCATTTAATTTAAAATACATGCCTTTCATTAATCCCATTTAAAATGCTAAAAAGAGAAAAAAAAAAAAAAGAAATAATGCCATAAATCGAAACCTTTTATTTAAACACCAAAGAATTTTTTTTTTTTTTAATTTACACACGCGAAATAAAAAAAAGCTTCTATTGCTGAGATTTGCGCCAAATCTCTAATACCAAGTCTACCAAGTTATTGCGGGGTTTTTCTTTCAAACAGAAAAAAATACAGATTAATTTTCGATTTCTACTAAATTGAAATATATTTTATTGTGCTGAATATTAGTGCGTGCATATTTTTTGCTCCATGTACTCCATGAACTTTTCAATTCCGATTGTCTACGAAAATCTCCCGCCGGTGAAAATGACGTACGCACAAAATTTTCATGACGTATGTACTTTAATAGCGCTTTTTTATCTATTTTATTAATATAATTTCCAAACGGTTTGACATTTATTCTTGGTAATAAATAGACGTCGTTGTCACCTTTATAGGTACCTGCTGTAAAAATTTGAACGAAATCCGTTAAATATTTTTTGAGTTATGCTTGACGAAAGATTTTAATATCCATCGTAGCTATATATGGGGCAAAGTAATACTGCGCTGTGTATGAGTCTTCGTTGCACTCAGACAATTAAGGTACTGCATCATTTTAACACGTTTAAAGTTGTCGTTTTCATTTTATATGGAAAAAAATGCGCATTTTCTTCTTAAAATCACTTTAATTTCGGAAATTAAAAAATATAGAGAGTGATTCTGAATTTTTATTGGCTTATAAAAAGAAAATAAACGTGTTATCATCTGTTTTTAAATTTCTGTGCCGTGTTTTAGAGTGTGGCAACAGGGAAGAATTATTGCATTAGAAATAGAAAAAAAAAAATAGATTTCTGTAATGATAAACTATGGGAGATGTTTAAAAAAGTGGTAAAGAATGGTCTGAGAAAATTTTAAAGTTGACAGTAATTTTACTCGTGTTCTAAAATATATGTACATCAAATTTCGTTCGAATAAAACAAAAACTGTAGATTTGTATAAGGAACATACATACATACCAAGAACGGCTCTTATATCTATAGATATCAGGATGATTCTTGTCATTAGTAAAAATATTTTTCATTAAACTTATTGGAGCGCAAGAAGCTGAAAGTAAGCGAAGTTTCCTATGTATATACTGCAATCTGACAAGGAATCTGCCACGATTAATCAGAACTGTCTCAATCAGTTAGAATGTAAATTACCACAAATATAAATATTAGGACGACAGGGGTAATAACGTGGTCCGACTTTGGAAATTAGATCTGTGGACTTGGTAATCACATATCAAAGTTCTAATACAGAACTTATGGGCTATCTTGTGCTTCTCGCATATGACATAAGTATTCGACATAAGCATCGATCACGGGGACTTACACTTAATAAAGCAGTTGTGGACATAGGTAGAAATAAATTCTCACTTGGAATAACATATGTAGGCAGCTCACGTTTAAAAAAACTGATCGATATGCTATTTAAAAATCCAAAAATCCTTCATTCAGAATTGACCGTTTGATGGAAAACTGAAAGAAACCATTGATTCTGAAATCCTTAAAGTTACAGTGCCTTTTGAATTTATAATTTAATCTGTAGGACATTTTAATCCTTTCTAGCATGGTGCGTTAATTTCTGCCCCACTTAATTTTAATCACGTGGTGCTACAAAGGCACAAGAAATTTTAGCTCACAGGCTATCAAAGCCTGAGAGCTAATGTGCCCGCAGGTTCTGTATGTACGTATGTATGTAACTGTGATAAGTCTTGATAGAAATATTCGATTTGCTTCAAATTTTGTTTATAGGTTCATTCATATAAAGCGCTTCCCTCATTAGTTTTAGGGGTTCATTGGTTAAGTATAAAGGGGGGAACGGGCGAATAATCTCCCCTAGATTTAAATAAATGGGTTTTTCATGCAGAATTATCCAATTTTCTTCAAATTTCGTATATAGGTTAATTGTGATAAGTCGTTTCCCTGATTAGTGTTGGAGGTTCATTGGTTAAGTATAAAGGGGTGGGACGGGGACTAATACCCCTTTCAATTTTTTTCCGATTTCTTTATTTTTCGAAGGGCATTATTCTATGAAATAAAAGTATAATATACAATTAGTGTGAATAGCCTGTGAGCTCAATGCCATTAGTTTAACTGAGCACTTTTCTTTTTATTAGATAAATTTTTGCTTTTGATAATGCACGTGAATAAAAGTTTTTATTTATCTTCTAATAAATGTGTTTGTAATTCCTGACTTCATTCAATCATTTCATAATTTTAGTAATATAAGTAATTTGTGTTCCGAAAGTTTAAAACCCATTTAATAGGCGTTTTAATAGTTACTTTCATCTGTAGCATGATAAGTTATCTGAATTCCATGCACGTAAGTGAACCTGCTGTGACTGAGTTACGAATCATTAAATTAGCCTATTACGATATGTGTAAGGAAATAATTGTTAAATGGAAAAAGATTTCAATATGAACCTTCCTTACGAATTAAATATACCTGTTATTACTATCAGTGATATTCGAGAAATAAGAAATAACTATAAAATTTATTTTTTCAAATTTGTTCTCTATATGAAAAAAATATTTAGATATTTAGATATAATTTTTATTCTTAATTTAAAAAAAAAAAATGTGTTTTTACAAAGAAGACAATTTTACATTCAAACAATTTTAAAACAATTAATTGCAAAACATATAAATCTGCATTTAACCTGAGATTTGTGATATTTGAGTAAAAAAAAAGGGAAGGATTCGAAAGACTGGAAAAAGACAATTGATTAAGACAACGACTATCTCATACATACAAATTTATAATGACAATTTCGTCGTAGATATATTTATTATAAATATATTAACTATAGTGTTCACGAAAAAAAGGCTTTCGTTTTATTTTTTTTATTGTGAGGTTACTTATGCTGCATAATCCTGCACGGGTGCAATATTGTTGTGTGTTTACCTAATTTTTAAAGTGTTCTCTTTCATTATTATTTATATATTGATTTCCACGTAAGCATTTAATTTTTTTTCAATAATTAAAATTATAAAGCTTTCCTTCAATGAAACTTCAATAGGTATGCGGTAACATAAAATTATTTTTTGTTAATTCCTTATTCAAAACTTCTAGAGCCTATTTACTTTTGGTTTCATTATCTAAATTTAGAAATCCAAAAAAAATATTAAATTATTTTATTATCAACAAGGTTTAAATTACCTGTGATAGTATGTTCATCGTGCATATCAACTGAACGTGTATAAATATCATTTCCATAACATAATGCATAAAATAAAACCATTATCAGAAGACACTAAGTATCTTTAATATCTTTAATTAAATATATTTTAACCAAAGCATTGTTTTATATATATATATCAGTAATAAAAATAAAGATATATTAAAAGTAAATAACTTTAGGTATCTAGAAGAATTCAATAAAAGACACAGATAAATATGAAGGGTGTTTGTAAAGTAATGGAACAACCACTCAGACATGTCAAGACAAAATATTTTAAGGACACCAGGGTTGCTATTAACCTATTTAATGAAAAATGTAGAATATCTCATTCCATACTGAAATTCGTTCATAACTTTAAACCCTGATATTTTTTCGTAACTTTAAAAATAATGGAGACACTGTTACCATATTTTCAACATACTTACTTTCATTTCTATGAAATATAATGACACGACAAAAAATGCTGGTAAGTGTCACCATTCGTACTCAGTATCATTGAGTTAGACAAGTGGTTCCCAACCTTTTGTACGCGTATCGCTGGGGTACGTGGTGGGCTTGTTGGGGGTACGTGAAAATAATATCTGTAATGGCGGAAATCACAAAAATGATTCAACGGAAACACATAAACAAAGTTGACAATTTTAGATTACAAATTTTGTTTCATGTGTAACTTTAATATGTTGGCGCAGTTTGTTCCCAAATGGGACCTTGTGCCATTAAACTCTATACAACCGTAACTTTAATATGTAAATTTCATGTGTAACTCCAAAGTGATGTAAAAGGCCCACTAGATCTAGTAATTTATTGATAATTCAATATTACTAACTTCGCTCACCTCTAATCATATTGCATTATTGCTTATGATTTACCCCACCTTCGCAAAAATTGAAGAGAACCTAGAACTCAGCGATAAATCATTAAGATACTTCTTGCCTTTCACAAATACCTAACTTGTCGAAAGAGCATTTGTCTTCTAAATACATTAGAAACAAATATCTTAATAAGCTTGATGCTGCTCCTGACTATCTTTGCCTGAACCTGATATAAAAAAAATCAGCTCCATGAAACACGATTCACATTGGGAGTATTAAAAGCCAGTTTTGGCTTCTTGTATACACTGTAAAAAATGACCAATGTTTCTTATTTTATGAAACTATGCTATAACCGCAAACGAAAATATAATATAATCTTCTGAGTTATCGAAAATTTCAAATAGCATGTTACATTGCCTTTTGAATCCCCAGAAACGAATACATTTTCAAAATTTAAAGAATAATTTATAAAAACAAATTATTTTTAGCTGCCCGAATTTTTCAGAAACGTTTCCGAAGGGTTTCTATAGTGTATTAATGAGTGTCCTCAGCCTAGAATACCTGTTTTTTGAATGCTATCAATTCTGAAGTAAACATTTTCATGCTCAAAAAAATTGTTTAACAGACAAACATGCAAAATTAACAGCGTTAACAATAACACTAAAATTAAGATTATTTCTTTACTCTTTCATGTATAAAATAACTTATGCGGCTGAAAACGTGTACTTGAGAATGGATAACATTCGAAAAACAGGTATTTCAGCCTGAGGACACTAATTAATACACTATAAAAACCCTTCGGAAACGTTTCTGAAAAATTCGGGCAGCTAAAAATAATTTGTTTTTATAAATTATTCTTTAAATTTTGAAGATGCATTCGTTTCTGGGGATTCAAAAGACAATGTAACATGCTATTTGAAATTTCGGATAACTCAGAAGATTATATTATATTTTCGTTCGTGGTTATAGCATATTTTCATAAAATAAGATACATTGGTCATTTTTTACAGTGATAGTGTATCATAATGGAAATTTTTAAATAACTTACGACGAAAGTTCACAATAATTTATTTTAATCATAATAATTTATTTTAATTGTATATTGATGACAGTTAATATTATAAAAAAGTAAAATAATTAAAAAATGTAACATAAAAAAAGGGTTAAACATGTCAATGTAATTTGATTCGATTTCGCTCTGCTAAGAAGATTAATAATAATTTAAAAAAAAAAAAAAAAAAACAAGCATGTTTGTGTTATGCGTGTTAGTAGGGGCATGTTTATGAGAAAGGGGGGTACTCCTAAATGTAAAAACTAATCAAGGGGTACGTGAAGGAAAAAAGATTGGGAACGGCTGAGTTAGACCTATAATTCCTACTATAGAAGACAGTACGAACGGTGTCATTCACCAAATATGTGTATATCCAACTATTCCTATGATATAATGACATTTCATTTACAATAAAATTAAAGTGACGAAAATCCTACTATAAAGATCTCCAGTGCAGTTAAAACTGTGAACGGAAATTTGAGTTTTGCTCTCTGGTATAATTCCCCGCATTTTTGACTAAATAAGCGAATTAAAACCATAATTTAATGTGCAAAAATTGTTTATATTGACGCATATTTCCGCCTTTGGAGGTTTATTCCATTACTTTAGAACCATCCTGCGTAATGTATTTTTTATAAAACGTTTTTTTATTCAATCAGAAATTTACAAGAATCCTTAATTTCTAGAATTCCAAATCGTATTCTAAAATATTTAGGATAAATCGTCTATAAATAATAGTTTATATAATTATATCCCTTACCATTATTTATCGATTTAAAAAATGTTAATTTTCATAATATATGATGGTAAAAAACTTCTTCATTGTTTAAACATTAATGTGTAGAATTTATTTTCATATTTTAATGTCTATTATTATACACACACAAAAAAGGAAAAATATAACAGGAAACATTATGTCAGCGGCAGAAAAATATATAGCATAACAGCTCTTCTTAGCTCCCTGAAGACACGTAAAGAAACGTGTACTAAGGAAGATGGATGAGTACATCTGACTGCCTTATTTTGTCTTGAAATTTTACCCACGATGTGTTTCTACTTTTCCAGTGACCAATTGTCCCTCTAGAATTAAAGGAAGAAGACAAAGTGCCTGACACTAATATTTAGCTCTGAAAAAGAAAAAAAAAGATAGAAAATGATGCTTTTTAAAGGGAAAGACAACAACTATTTTCTACAAAATATAATATTTATAAAAATGATACTATATTTTTATTATACGTACACGACTATTTATTTGGAGATATTTATTACAGTTACTTATCTATATTATAAAAGACAAACGTGTCCGTGCGTAACGCTGATTTCATTTTCCCATTGGCAACACCAGACGACTAAATTTCATTTTTACTGCATTTTTTTAAACTTCCTAACTTGGCACATTTTCGATTTTTACATCGTTGAACAGGGAAAGAAAAATACTTTCAATTGCAATTTGTTTGAAAACTGTACAGCAATTTACTCATTTTTTATGGTTTTAAAAATAATTTTGAAGCATGGTTTTTAAAAAAAAAAATCTATCTATATCGAGTGCAGACTATTACGAAAGATAAATCCGTTTGCACTTCAACTAATTTTAATAGTTCAGCATTTGATTCCGGTTTATATTCCACAACGGAATTATAACTTCAACAATAAATAAATAAAGTAATAAAATATCAATGAAACATAATGTTAAGACATGTAATCGAACTACGCGCTTAAACTACTGAAATTATCAGAATATAAAAGACTGCTGTAAGTAGCGATCTTTGGTGATTTCTTCGGCAGTTAACCTCTGGCACCAGGTGCCAGTACGAAACTGTCACTTTTAGTAAATTTCAAATTTTATTGAATACATAATTGATATTTTTCATATAAAAAGTAATTTTGTTATTGTCAGTGGACAATCTGAAAAAAAAAATTAAATGTAAACAATGTATTACAGTTTTCAATTTGTAAAAATGGTTTTCACCTTTATTCCGTAAAGAAGCCCGGGGTGTATGCTCTAGTCTATATTATAAAGGACAAACGTGTCCGGGCGTAACGCTGACGACATTTTGCGAATGGCAATACTTCATACTGAAATTTCGGTTTCGTGACTTTTGCTACTGCAGTATTTTAAATTTCTATACATCGAACATTTAAAATTTTTACACCGTTATATAGGAAAAAAATCTACTTTCGAATGCAATTTATTTTAAAGCTATATCTTATTTAACTGGTTTAATATGGCTTTTGAAAATAATTTTCCAGCATGCATTAACAGGCTATTAACTCCTGGCAATAGGCCAATATCGCTTTTAATACATTTCAAAACTTTATTTAAATACATAATTTCATATTTAAATGATTTTTGGTATTGTTAGTGGTCAATCTAAAAAAATATCTTAAATGTAAATAATCTGTTAGAGTTTTCAATTAAAAGAATGCTTTTCATCTGTATTTTGTAACCTGGGAATCCCGTGTCGGATCCCTTATTATTTATAATGTATTCTTTTCAAAAGTATTAAAAGTGTCTCTGATACATTTGATGCAATTCATGGTTATCGAAACTTCAGTATATTTAAAGAGGAACGAAAATCAAGCACCAGGCACAGACTATGAAACACTTTCCAACACTAACAGAATATTATTATGAAATTTTATTTTTTTCATACAAAGAATCATCTAATTAAGCATTTTAAAATACCCATATCTCAGTAAAAATTCATTTTCAGCAAATGCTGCCCATATCCGGTATTTTGTGAGAATGTTTTTCTGCAGCCCTGTATATAATATTACAGGCAATATGTAATACATAGTGGGGTTAATAAATATTTAAACTGATTATTTTTAAATTTGTCATAGTCTATATTTCTAATCATAGTCAGTGTGACTACGGCCCGAAAGCAAGCCCTCTTTTTCGCCCCTTTCCTTATTCAACAACGTACCGAGAAACGCATAATTAATAACAATCTAGAACTGGCCAACACAGTAACAAAGTGACTCTCACCAAATAGCGTTGCAGCCAATGACACCCAAGGAGCTAGTCAGGTAGATCTCCTCTATGATGAGATTAGGCGAATTTCGCCCCAGGTACACAAACTCGTTAAGCTGGGCATAATGCCCGGCAGGTAGGGCCTGGTCTGCGATTTAATAATAATAATAATAATAATAATAATAATGCAGTGAACTACGGCCCCGTAAGACGGCCCCGTTTAAGATGGATTTCTCGTTATTACGTACAAAAACAAAATCCCCGGTTAAGGTCTATAGGAAGTGCATGTAACAGACATCGTTTAACACGTACAGTTTAAGAGTTCATTCGTTAAGATGGACAAATATTCATCAGGACAACGAAATCCCAATTTTTTTTCTTTTCTATTTTTAAGATGAAAGGAGTAGAAACATCGCCTATGGCGTCATGGACAGCCGTGCGGGCGCCGCTTGCTCTATGAAAGCGCGCGCTGATTGGCTAAAAAGGGGGGAAATGAAAGGGTTTCAATTCACGTTTTCTCCCGACCGCGCAGTTCTAAATCTCGTGTTCGGGCGTGTGACATTACCAACGGTCGGTTTCATTCAGTGCCTAATGTGGGAAGAAAAATTTTCTAGTCTCACACTTTATTCTTTGCTTTAAACAATACGACATTTTCTTTTTATGTTTCTGTAATGGCTGCAGCTTCGAGTAAAAAAACTGCTTTAACTTTATTGGATAAAGTAAAAATCATCCAAAAACTTGAAAAAGGATCTAAACAAATCGATGTGGTGAAAGAGCTTGGACTTAAACGTTCAACTGTGAACTCAGTATGGCTGAAACGTAAAGCAATAATGGATACTTTTGAATCGGGAAATGTCATGGGTTCTCAAAAGAAAATTCGAGGATCAGGACACCCAGAACTGGAAGCTGCATTGTTGAAATCGTTTAAACAAATGCGTTCTGAGAACATTGCAATTAATGGTCCACTTCTTAAACAAAGGCATTGAAAATGGCCAAATTGCTGAATATTGATACCTTCAGTGCAAGTGAGGGATGGCTGACGCGATTCAAGAATGGACATGGTCTAGTTTTTAAAACAGTGAGCGGTGAAGCTGGAAATGTACCAGAAGAAAAATAAAAGAGTGGAAAGCGAATTTGCCATGCCTTCTCAAGGGCTACGATGCTAAAAATGTATTCAACGTTGATGAAACTGGGCTTTTTTATAAAGCTCAGCCTTCTCAAAGTTTGCACTTCAGACGAGAAAAGTGCATAGGTGGAAAACATTCAAGATAACGCGTTACTGTGCTAGTAGGGGCTAACATGGATGGGTCTGAGAAACTGCCTCTCCTTGTTGTCGGAAATTCTAAAAATCCCCGCTGTTTTAAGGGGGTTAAAAGTTATCCTACAAAATATGAAGCCAATTCTAAGTCATGGATGACCATGCAATTCTTTGAAAAGTATATAAGGGAGTTAGACAGGCGTTTCTCTAAAGAAAAAAGACAAGTTCTGGTATTTATAGATAACTGCCCAGCTCAACCTACAGAAATACCTGAACTGAAATCCATAAAAATTCTTTTTTTCCCTGCCAATTGTACCAGCGTTTTGCAACCAATGGACCAGGGCGTCATAAAATCATTAAAAGTGCACTATCGTCGAATACTCCTGACACATTTGATGAGCTCAATTGAAACATCGACAAATTCTGATGTCAATGTGCTAAAATGCATGGAGTGGGTTCAACGAGCCTGGTCTCTTGTTTCCTCGACTATAATCAGGACTACACTACATACCGGGCTTGCTCATTCATTATGATGACGTCACAAAAGGTGGCTGACTAGGAGGAAAGACATACATCGATTGGCACAAAACGATGGGCGCGTTGCTTTGGACCAAATGCTGGTCGCGGTCAGCCACCATTTGTGACGTTTTGAGAGTGAATGAGCAAGCCCGGTATCTAGTGTTGCCTTGCTATAATTTCAAATTTCTTCAGACATACAGGCTTTGTGAACGGAACTGAAACTTCAAAATCGTCAGATGAGATTATTCATCATATCGATGAACTTCAGACATTGCTTAATGATGCAGCATCTTTGGGATGTGCTATTCCGACAGAAATAGACGCTGACGGTTTTGCAAATTTTGATAATGATGTCAGAATTGTTGAAAAATTGACCGATCAGGAAATAATCGATGAAGTAAAAGAAAATCCAGGAACATCTAGCGATATTGAAAGGGAAGAAGAAATCTCTCCTCCAAAAGTGCAAGATATTCGGGTGCAAGATGTCCGTGATATGCTGATGACAATTAGGAAATTTTATCAATCAAATGAAAATGTTTCTGAGAGCACATTTGAACATTTGGCTAAACTTGGGAATGATATCGAAAGAAGGTCACTTACCAAGAAAAAGCAAATTAAGATTACTTCTTATTTTGGATAGCCTTTTAAGTACTCTCTTCCGTTTTATTTCATGTACCAACATTTTGCACCTGTAACAATGTAAGTATGCTTAAATGTAATCTCGAGTTTCAAATATATATCTTTTTTTTCATTTTGAAATTGTTCTCGTACTTTTTTTAAAAATATTTTTAGTAAAGTAGTATAAAATGGTCTGAGAAATCAAATTTTTAGTTATATTTTAATATTTATGTACATAATAAGTATTTTTTACTGTAATGTAAAACGTCAAATTTGTGAACTCCTGTTATAATGGACTCTCGTTAATACGGACAAAAAACGCTTCCCCTTGACTATCCGTCTTAACGAGAGTTCACTGTAATAATAATAATAATAATAGAGTTTATACACAACACGTAATACTCTAAAAATTGTATATGTTTAAAAATGCACACCACAGCAGAAAAGACACTTCCAGCAATTAAAAAATTCTCAGTGCAGTAACCAATTTTTTGGCGTCTCTGTAAATGAACGATAAATGCTATGCCTTCCATAATCTAGGGAAAGAATGTTGTAGTGCACCTAGGTGATGCTTTTTAATTTAATTGTGCTTGAATTACGTTAACGTCATTAAAATGCACCGCAAAGGATTTTTCTACATAGACCATTATGTAACGGAATTCTCTTGCACGTCTTTGTAAAGGAGCTGTATATAAATTCTATTTTTTCTGTACTCCTTATTAGGATTCGACGATATCAGAAATTTAATTTCGCAATATATGAACGAGTTAATATTGATATTGGTGATATATCACGATAATTACCTTAAAGTGATAATTTTAATAGTATTAAAACACGTGAAAAGTAAAAGCAAAAACGGAAATTGATTTAATGCCAGATGTCATACTATTATACTTTTAATTAAATAGGTTTCAATGGATAAAATATGCTACAAAAATGTTGTTTCCAATCTTTCTCTTAGGTACCAATGCACTCTTAATAGAAAAAAAAAATCTGTATTTATAATACACTAAATAATTACAGCATCGAAACCTTTTTAGAATATAATACAGTAAAAGCATGGTTATCCGGAAAGCATGGGACCAAAGGATTTTCGGTTAACCGGGATTTCATAGGAATATTCGAATAACCGATGGGAATTTTCGGATAACCGGGAGGCTTCCTATATTTATTCTATCAGATGACACTACCCACCCTTCTCACTCCCACACAGTCAAGTAATGTGTTCGTGCCAGTAGATGCAGCTATAGCTACTATAACAGCCTTAGGTACAGAAAGAGCAAGAGTCCATATTCTATGCGAATACCCCTTCCTGTTTACTCGTGTTTTAATTTCCTCCAAACTTTATTTATGATGAGTATTACTTTAACCTTTGGATTACGGTGTTGGGACATATGGACATATGTCGTACCCGAGACTATTTCTTTATTCTATCTCACAATTTTTTTAATACCAGTATCTACCACACATTTTTAACAAGATAATTTTATTAGAAATCTAGCATAAAAATATTATTTTGTAAATTGTGGTACGAGTGAATAGAAAAACTAGTCGTTGGGGGCCACCGTTATACTTATCCATCATGGATATGCATAATGTAAAATATTAAAATAAAAATGTGTAAACTACTTAAAAAATACATTGCAATTCAAATAAAATCGTGGCTTGATGACGTCATAAACTTTAAAGGCTCGAGTACTGAATTGCTTAAAAGAAACATCCTTATAACTCCAAAAACAATAATCCTATTAACTAGCGGTTTATTGCATCTGATTAAGTGTCTCATTTTCAATTAAAATATATCTTTGAAGTGAAATTTGGATGAAATACAGGGTCATGAAAAATCGAAGAGTGTAGTAAATAGGATTACAAATATCTCGGCAACTCATTATCCGATCGACTTCATGCTTTATGCAAAATTTGTTTTTTTATTGTCTTTTATATTCATTTCTTAAAATAAACAATTTCGAAAATTTTTATATACCTTTTATCAGAACGAATATTTCGAGAGTCCGAAAAAAATAGTTCCAGTTAATCGAGGTTATTGAAATTAAATAGGTTTCTTCCCATTATTACATACTATGTACATACCAAATTGCAAGTCTCTATCTCATTTTTTTCGGGAGATAGAGCGTTTACAGACACACAGACACACAGACGGACGGCAATTTTTTTTTCTAAAAATATGTTTTTCGAAATTTCCAGTGTCTGAAACGTGTAAATCCGTCAATTTTTTTTTTTTTTGATTTTCAAAACGATTACAAGATTTACCTTTTCTACGTATGATGGGTAAGTAATAGTCGCCAGTCTAAGCCCGTAATTACAAGTTTAAATCACAAACGAGTTTTTATAAGCATGAATATCTCAACGCGTTGAAAAGAGTTGATAATGACACTTCAATATATTGAATTGTAGGAAGATGCAACACCACCTTCAGATGTGTTGTTGTTTAAAAGGTAGCGTTATAAGGCAGCATTGAAGCATTGAAGCATTGAAGCAATGCAAAGTTGAAAACAAAACACAACTTATTTTGTAAAATAATGAAGTGTTGTGTGTGTCTATGCAATAAAATGCCTGCATTTACTCAATGCCCATATAAATAAGTTGACTCTTTAGTTATTTCATAAACAACATGCTTGTATCAAAATTAATATTTTCCTTTAAAAAAAGTTTTAATGTATTTCGGTTAAGCCTATTTTCGGATAACCGGGATTCGGATACTCGGGGTTCTACTGTATTCAAATCACCTTTAGAAATATTTATGTATTAATTACAATTTAGTTTATTGATAAATATTCATTTTAATCTGAAATATCAGCACAGGATATATTAAATATACTCCGGAAAAGTTAACTTTACCGGTGATGCACAGAAAAAATAATATGAATTAGCAAATGAGCACAGCATCGGCAATACTAGATGTTAGTAGCTGGGAAACTCCGCTTAAAAGTAACCAATCACAATGAACGAGCAGAGAGTTCATCTTCCTTGGGCTTCAGCAATGTGTCAAAAAGGAAAAGGTCATTTTCGTTACCATGAGCGGACCTTGACTGGTTGTTCGCGAACCAAGCTTCCCAGCTGCTAAGCTATAGAGAAACTAGATGTTCCACAATAACCATAACATATTCTTAACTCATGTAGGACAGGATATATTAATATTTGGATATATTGCAATATATCAAGACCGATAGCAGCGAAATTAAAATACAGACGATAACAGTCAGTAACGAACGTACGTAGAAATTTGTATTTTGCGAGACTAAAAAGAAACATATTGGGATATATTGGAATAGAAACGAAAGACAGATAATCCCTGGAGGGGATAATATTGCGGTTTAAATGAAACCGGCAGCGAATAAATAAATGCATGGAGGGGGTGAAAGAAAGGATTAGACATTGCAAATGCGATATAAGTTCGGGAAATTCGGAGCATTTTCTCTGGGTTTGAAGTCGCGGTAAGGTACAAAAAAATAATAAAAAAATTAAAAATTTAAAGGGATATATTGATACTGTCAGAGCTTAGATATAGTTATTGGGATATATCGTCAGAGTCAGAGCTTAGCTATCGTTATTGCGATACTTAAAATATATCAATATTTGACCGATATATTGGTAAATAATCCAGCCATACTCTTGATAAAGTATCTTGTAGTTCACCTTAGTCCTGAATATGAATATCATTAGGTTTGAAAGATCGTAATATGAATAAATTGCACCGCAAATGGCTTTTAACCGTAGACTATAATGTAACGGAAAAACCTAAAAGATAATTATAAGGAAAACACTTTTTTGAGATAAATAAAATATAGGCCTAAATATCGAGTAAAATTATTGCACCAAAAATTACACTGATCTATATTTAACAAACAATATATTATCATATAAAAGACAATTCAAAATTTAAAGTGAAGATTTTATCTGAAAATTATATCAGAGAGCACATAGATGTGATAACAATTATCATGCTTTATTCTTTCTCTTCCAATATGAAGAGATGTTAACGCCACAGATGTCTAATCAATAATTGTCGAAGAACTTTCTTCAGAAGTTTGTAACAAGTAATAATGTTTGTAACTATGAAAGTGTTGAGATTTAATAAGTAAGGATTAACTACACAATAAATCTTTCTTTATTTCTTTACTGTGTAACGTAAACTATAAAGTCTTTATACCAGCCAGAAGTAAAGGCAATAAAGAATTGAATTAATTTATATAACGACTCATAAATTAAAAAAAAAATTCTGAATGTGTGTACTTATTTATCCGTGTCTGCTATTTTATAATGCTCTTGTACAATTTTTTTACAGCTTAGTGCATTTCTGTCAAGACCCTCTTAGTAAGTTTTAAAATATAGTGGCTTTTCACTAATTCGTCTCTGATTTATATGACTGCCTGGATTACAAACGGATTTCTTAGTGCCTTACGACAAATGATATAAAACCTATCTCAGATATACGAGGTTTTTTCCCTTCATGCGAATTTAAATTTAATTTGTCTCTAACACTTTTTTCCCTCTCTCGATCTATAATTTATCTATAACTCTGCTACGAATACCAAATGTGGTACTGCAAACTTTAGATACTGGAACGTGAATTATATTATAAGACAAAAATGAAGACATCAATAGATAATTAAAATATATATATAAAGTTAAAACCGAACTATATTTCATTTAGAGACACAGGAAAGACCAGCTATAAGGTCAATGTTTGTCAGTAAGCAACGAAAACTATATAAGGACATCAAAAAGTATATAATTAAATATTTTTTTCAACCTTTCCTTGTTTTGTCTTATTTAATAGTTTTCTTGTATATTTTTTCTGATTTTATATTGAATGATTCTTTTATTAATACATAATAATGAAGTTACTACTTATTTGAATATCAGTAAAAGAATATCATCAGTGCACTAATTTGCAATGTGAATTTAGGTGCTTAGTTTTAGGTACAACTATTTCTGATTAGTTCTGAATAGTTGCGAAGTAAACGTAAAATTTACCGCTACCAGAAAAAAAACCTATTAACATATTTTAATGCTTAATTTAATGATTTCAGGTTCATTAATTTTTTTTAAAACAACTTAATTTTGCTGAGTTTTCTTGTTTCATAATATTGGCTCTATTATCCTTTTTTGAATTTACGTTAAATTAACCTTTTTTTAGAATTAATATATTTATTATCATTATAATATTACGTCGACTTACAGATGCATTTATGAAAACAAAGGTGTTTATTTGCTGCCTATAATTTTTTATATTATATCAATCTATTTTTTGAATAAAACGGAACTTTTATTGTTAACAGAAAGTGCCCAATAAAATATATTAATGCTTAATTTAATGATTTCAGGTTCATTAAATTTTTGTAAAAAAGGTCGTTTTTGCTAAGTCTTTTTGTTTCATAATTTTGGTTCAATATTCTTTTTTTGAATTTACGTAAAATTAATGTTTTTTTTTTTTTTTTTTTTTTTCTGGAATTAAAATATTTATTATCATTGTAATATTACAACGATTTACAGATGCATTTATCAAAACAAAAGAGTTTTTTTTTAATAATGTCTATAATTTTTGGAAACATTTCCGAGTAGTTTATATATTCACTGTAAAAAATGACAAATGTTTCTTAATCTACAAAAATAGAATATAATTACGAATAAATATATAATATAAACTCATCCTAGTTAATCATGATTCTGAAAAGTGTCTGATTATCTTTAGAAACATGAGGCATCACTGGAATTTCGAGATTTAAAGAATCATTTATAAAAACAAAATTTCTCTTGCTGCCCGTAATTTTCCGAAACGTTTACGAGTAGCTTTTAAAGTGTATTAATCAGTTTTCTAAGCCCGTAATGTAGTTTTTTCCGATGCTATCAATTCTCAAGTAAACATTTTCATGTTCAACAAATATGTTTAACAGACAAACATGCAAAATTAACAGTATTAATATTAACATTAAAATTAAGATTATTTCTTTACTCTTTCATGTATAAATTAACTTATGCAGCTGAAAACGTTTACTTGAGAATTGATGACATTCGAAAAACAGGGTATTCCAGACTGCGGAAACTGAATAATACACTGTAAAATCTATTCGGAAACGTTTCTGAAAAATACGGGCAGCAAAAAATATTTTGCTGTTATAAAAAATTCTTTAAATTTTAGAAATGTATTGGTTTCTGGGGATTCGAAAGACAATGGAACACGTTCATTGGAATTTCGGATAACTCAGAAGGTTATATTATTTTTCCGTTCGTGGTTATTATTCCGTTCGTGGTTCGAGCTATGCTCGTTCAAAATTAAATTTGAATTCAATTATCACGACCCATGACCAAAATGACCCGCTAATTGAATTTTCTCGAACATGCGACTTAGCCCAACAGTCTTCTCGTGCTCGAAAACATTGGATTCAAAATTTAGTGTAAATTGAGCTGCTTTTTAGATCTTGACCCACAATGACCCAGAAATGACCCACTAATCAAATTTTCTCGAACATGTGACCTAGCCCAATGATTTTCGCGTGCCCGAAACTGGTAGGACACAAAATTTAACCAAAATCGTTAGAGTCGTTTTTTAGATAAAATTAATTTGACCCGCTTTGACCCAAAAATGACCCACTAATCGAAAGTTCTCGAACATGTGACCCAGCCCCTTAGTCTTCTTGTGCCCGAAAATAGTCAGATACAAAATTTCGTCAAAATCGTTTGAACCGTTTTTTAGATACAATTAGCATGACCATGACCCAAAATGTCCCAAAATGACCCACTAATTGAATTTTCTCGAGCATGTGACCTAGCCCAGCAGTCTTCTCGTGCCAGAAAACCATTGGATGCGAAATTTAGTGTAAATTGAGCCGCTTTTTAGATCTTGACCCACAATGACCCAGAAATGACCCACTAATCGAATTTTCTCGGACATGTGATCTAGCCCAATGATTTTATTGTGCTCGAAACTCGCAGGACACAAAATTTAATAAAAATCGTTAGCGCCGTTTTTTAGATAAAATTAATTTGACCCGCTTTGACCCAAAAATGACCCACTAATCGAAAGTTCTCGAACATGTGACCCAGCCCAATAGTCTTCTCGTGCCCGAAAATTGTCGAATACAAAATTCCGTCAAAATCGTTTGAACCGTTTTTTAGATACGATTAGCTAGACCATGACCCAAAATGACCCACTAATCTCATTTTCTCGAACATGTGACCTAGCCCAATGGTTTTCTGGTGCCCCAAAACGGTAGGAAACGAAATTTCGTCAAAATCGTTAGAGCCGTTTTTAAGATAAAATTTGCATATATAACCACACACAAGATTTGCTCGTATTAGAATATATGATTTTCCTAAAATGAGAAACATTGGTAATTTTTTACAGTGTTGTATTAATCTACTCTCTGACTCATATCGTTTTTTCGGTTGTTTTCAATTCGCACGTAGGCATTATTCGCTGCGTGATGGAATTTATAAGTGCAAGACTAACAAAATAATGTTAGTTTTGCGCTCTTAATTTACCATTTTTTGTGTTGAACATGTTTATTGAACAAAAGAAAGTTTAATTGAACATTGATGCTATTAAAAACATCGATCATCGATATTTCGTGTTGAACTCGGATTGAGATAACTGATTTGTATACTATCAAAACTTATTGGAAATATTTCTGAAAACTACTTCAAAAAACTTTTGTTACACGATCGCTTCTTTAAATCTCGAAAATATATTAGTGTCTGAGTTTTTTGAAAATAAAAGAACAATTTATTACCTCTTAAGGGGTTATAGTATACGTCACAGGTAATATTTTCGTAAACCTTCTTGCTAGATCAGGAAACGTTTTTTCTTTAGTTTCTGTACATTTCACAAAACAATTATTTTAACACGTATCTTTTAAAGGGTATCATTACCAGCAATCAAAATATATATCATTTATTTTAACAAAATTTTATTTTTAACAAATTCTGTATATCTTTTCCAGTTTCTATATTCGAATGGAGCTTTAAATACAGCAGTAATAACATCCAAGAGTACTTTAAGGATTAGAAGTATTATGTATTACTTTATTCTACGCATTTCGCTTTTTTAATGTAACTTTGGATTAAATTAAAGCTATATAAGAGTTAAGAAAGAAAAAGTAAAGGAATATGTGGAGCAATTTCACGCTCTTACTGTTTATAGAAAATACTTTTGATGTCAGTGAATAAAATGAATATTTCTCTGAATTCTACTCTCAGGAAAATTTAAAAGAAATCATCTTCGGCTAATTTAAATTTCATTGGTAACAGTTTTTTTTTTTTTCGTTTCAACTCTTGAAACTTCCTAAAAGTTGCAAGAACTTGACGAATCGGTTTTTATTAGAAGTTTTCTAGATTCTTAACTTTGTTAGATTGAAATTAACTTTTATTATTATTAAAATTTCACAAGTTTTGAATCACTAGAATATTTGATAACTTTATAATGCTCTCTAATGTTATATTTACTAACATTTCGCAGTAAATGCATCATCTGAAAAAAAAATTTAATATTAGTTTATATAAAATATTTTATTGTACATTCAATGTATTATGTAGAGCTCGTGTAAAAATAAATAAAAGCACCGACTTAAAATATAGAAATTTGTAATATAATTAAAGTTGCATTAATGTTGATATTATATACAAGCACAATCGGGCAAAGAAAAAAAGAGACAACACCCCATACATTTTCATCTACAAATTGTCAAAAAAAATAGCTATTTGACGTTATTATGTCTTTTTACATGCTTTTTTTTAACCTACATTTCTGTATGCATGTGGCAGTCAAATCTTGTTACTTATTTTTCACCCACTTCCTGTTGACTTAGATCTTTGAAATTTGGAATATACATGTATTCCTGAGGGCAATACATGAATTGGACATTGGTTCTTTTTTAATTCGATCCCTATTTTCTAATGCGATGTCGGCTCAAAGCTTTCAGTTTCCTCATAGAAATAACGTTTCGATTGTTTGATAATAATTGAAAAAAAAAATACTCCATCGTTGCAACATTCATCCAATTGAACCACATTGTTGCTCACATCATTATAACGTTAGCATTGAGCGACGCACATATTTGTGCTTTATAATACAAGTTGACTTTTTTCGTAAATTTTAAGGAAAGCATATTTTAAACTAGTCGGATGTGTCAATCCCAAAACCTTCTTCTATCTCACACAGGTTTCGCATACACTAAAAATGAATCAGCACCAATTTATATCAATATCTAGCTGAAGCTCAAGTTTTATTAAATTCCGTGCATTATTTCTTGAGATATGAATATCGCTAAAATCGTGTAAGTCCTTCAAAATGCTGCATAGCAGCGCCACCTGCTGGGTGATTTTTACCAAAAAATAATCAGCACCAATTTATATCAGAGAGTAACTGAATCTAAAGTTTTATTTAATTCCGAGCATTGGTTCTTGAGATAGAGCTATTGCGGAAATCGCGAAAAATGCTGCATAGCAGCGCCACCTGCCGGGCGATTTTTACCAAAAACTAATCAGCACCGATTTATATCAGGGACTAACTGAATCTAAAGTTTTATTAAATTCCTAACATTAGTTCTTGAGATAGAGCTATTGCGGAAATCGCAAAAAATGCTACTTAGCAGTGCCACCTGCCGGGCGATTATTACCAAAACCTAATCAGCACCAATTTATATCAGGGACTAACTGAATCTAAAGTTTTATCAAATTCCGAGCATTAGTTCTTGAGATAGAGCGCCCACAAAATTTTTGTCACATACAGACAGACAGACAGAGTCACAGACAGAGATTTTCTAAAAATAGTCAAATCGTGTTCAGGACCTTCTAAAACGTATAAATCCGTCGAAAACCGGAAGTCGAAAATTTTCATGAATCCAATACTTTCTTCTTGTAAAGATAGAAGAAAGTAAAAATATATATTTAATCTATTTTTTAATATTATGTTAAAAAAGTAAGCTTAGGGAGTCGTATTACTATTAAATTCTACCCAACTCTGAATTTTTCAAATGGAAATTTTGACACCATAATTGTTTTTTGCAGCACATTATCTTAAGATACCAAAAGGGAAGTAATTCGGAAAGGAAGTTTAAGAATGATGAAGATTTCTTCTAATGAAGGAACTTCTAATTTTAATTTCATTTAAAATCATTTCAAAAGAAATTGTACTGCGGATCGCTTTTACACCCAGAAAAAGGAATTGATTAAAACTACTAAACATGTTTTGTTGAGTACATTTTGGTTGTTTTAGCAAAATTCAAGTAAAATTCAACCATTTTACTGAATTAACAAAACATTTTTTGCTGACGATACAATTTTTTTTTTTTTTTGGAATTGCAAATTTTTTTTTTTTGTTGATTGAAACAAAATTGACCTATATTCAATGACCTATATTTAAACTAAAAGCTTTTTTGGGTCAACCAAATTTTTGTTCATTCAACAAAACTTTTTTCTGGGTGTAAGAATATCTCAAAATCTACACTGGGAAAAAAATATTTTACAATATAACACTGGCATCCCAGTTGCCAGTATTATACCGTAAAATTAACAATAATAAACAGTAAAATAAGCAGTAATACCCTACCGCAGTAGCTTTTAGAAATAGAAAGCGGTTAAATAAAAGTTAGGTTTATAATAAGATTTTTTTTTTCGGATCATAATTTACAAAAATATATATTTGCGAAATAAATTGTGGAAAAAAAATTGTAAATTGTGACCTATGAGTTTTTCAAGAGAAGTAAATTTCTAGAAACTCCAAATATACGAATCCAAAGTTAAAGCTCATTCTGTAAAGTAGTTCTTAAGTTATGCTTCAAATTCTATCCGCATTCTAATCTGTTCTCCAACAATTACAAAAGAATTTAACATTGAGAGCTTCAAATCTTCATAATTCCTTAACTACTTGACCAAATATCGCCCCGTTTGGTATCCTAAGGTACAATTTACCGAAGAGGTCAAATGTGATGCCAAAATAAGGTGTTCGTGTTGAAAATGTGATAGGTTAGTACAATTTGAGTATGCAGACGATCGCCAAAGTTAATTATTGTTTTTGACATAGATTAAACTAGTCGGATGTGTCAATCCCAAAACTTTCTTCTATCTCACACAGGTTTCGCACACACTAAAAAGAATCAGCACCAATTTATATCACGGTCTTACTGATTCTAAAATTTTATTAAATTCCGTGCATTAGTTCTTGACTATTGCTAAAATCGTGTAAATCCTGCAAAATGCAGCATAGCAGCGCCACTTTTCGGGAGATTTAGATCAAAACCTAATCAATAACAAGTTATGTCAACGTCTAACTGAATCTGAAGTTTGATGAAAATCCATGCATTAGTTCTTGAGATATAGTTATCGTGTTAATAATGAAAAAAGTAGCATAGCTGCTTCACCTATTGGGCTATTTAGACCAAAACGTAAGCAGCATATATATATGTCATGTTCTAACAGAATCTGAAGTTTGATGAAATTCCGTGCATTAGTTCTTGAGATATAGCTATCATGAAAATCATAAGAAAAGTGGTATAGCAGCGCCACCTGTTGGGATATCTACATCAAAACGTAACTGATGTCTATTTATGTCAAGGTCTAACTGAATCTGAAGTTTGATGAAAATTAGTGTATTAGTTCTTGAGATATAGCTATTGCTGAAATTCCGAAAATGCAGCCTAGCAGCGCCATCTGTTGGGCGATTTTCACCAAAAACTAATCATCACCAATATCTATCAGGAACTAACAGAATATAAAGATTTATTAAATTTCGTGCATTAGTTCTTGAGAATCTTAGTTCCACAAAATTTGTGTCACATATACACAGACAGACAGACAGACAGACACACTCACAGACTCACAGACAGACATTTTCTAAAAACAGTCAAATCATGTTCAGAACCTTCTAAAACGTATAAATCCGTCGAAAACCGGAAGTCGAAAATTTTCATGAATCCAATATTTTCTTCTTGTAAAGATAGAAGAAAGTAGAAATATACATATACAGTTTCTAATTGAATGGTTATATCCGTACATTGTATAAATAATTGTATACGTAAGTTCCTGAATAAAGACTACCGGTATAACATCTAGATTTTTAGTGAAATGTTACATACTTTGCAATGAAAAGATAAATTAAATATTACTGTTATTCATATTCATGAAGGCAGTAAAATTAAGCAAGTATTTTTTATACAGATCAGATTTACGAATCAGTATTTACGAATAAATGTTAAGAATAATACCATTTTTACTTTCTTCTATCTATAATAGAAGAAAGTATTGTAATCGAAATTTTTTTCGACTTCCGGTTTTCGACGGATTTACACGTTTTAAGGGTCAGAGATTCCGAAAAACACGTTTTTACAAAATGTCTGTCTGTCCGTCTGTCCGTCTGTGTGTCTTCATTGTATCATGGAAAAGTGTATGAAGTTATGCTTCAAATAGAACCAAATTTGTTTTCTGTGTTTTTGGCTATGGCAAGCAGATTCTATCAGACTTTGGGAATATTGCAACGAAAGGGGGCGCTGTGATCGATATTTTTGTTCCATTTTCACTATTGTACCATCGAAAAGTCTATGAAGTTATGCTTCAAATTAAAACTAATTTTTTTCTATGTTTTTGGCTATGGCAAGCAGATTCTATCAGAATTTGGGGATATTTCGACGAAAGGGGACGCTGTGATCGATATTTTTGTTCCATTTTCACTATTGTATCATCGAAAAGTGTATGAAGTTATGGAGATAATTGAACCAATTTTTTTTCTATGTTTTTGACCATAGCCTGCTGGTCCAGGTTGAATTCGGGGATATTTCGACGAAAGGGGGCGCTGCCATCGCGATTTTTGTTCGATTTTCACTATTGTATCATCGAAAAGTGTATGGTGTTATGCAGATAAAACCAAAATTTTTTAATATGTTTTTGGCTGTAGCCAGCAGGTCCTAATAGAATGTGGGGATATTCCGCCGGAAGGGGGCGCTGTGATAGCCATTTAAAGATTTCAAATTCAAAAAGATGTATAAAAAAATTAGAAATCCTAAAAGTTTTTTCCGTTAAATGTTCGGCCTTAAATGTTCCGGAGAATCCGGAGCAGTTTTTGTTTTGTCTCTATATAAAAAAATGGCGGAGATATAGCGGTTTGAAATTTTAGGGTGGTTGACATTTTCAAACAAGACAACAGAATTCATCCATAAACGGGTTTAATTTATGAGTTTTAGTTAACAGGGTTTCAGCAAATTTTCTTTCATTGTTGTAACCATTGTTCCTATTCTTAAATGCTTAACACTATATATTTATATTCGCCAACGTCAAATTCTCGCCAAGCTTGGCGGCAATTGACGAAATATCGCCAAATTTGGCAACAAAAATAGGTTACCACAAATGAAGCCAACTTGGCTATAAAAGACTAATTTGGCGATATTCTCATTCAAATTCAATGTTGACGAGAACTGGGAATGAATCTTCTTTAATTGGGTTCCACGCATTTTAGCTTCATGTTTTCCAGTAAAATTAGCTAAATTCGTAAAACCAAGGAATAGAGAGGCTATCTGTTCCGGTCGGTACAGGCCAAAACAAACTTTTCGTAGTTTAGTATACATCAGTTGATTGCATCCCGGTAACCCGATGATTCGCAAGCAGCTGACGTACAGAATGACGAAAAATATTGATTTTATTGGCGATGTGAGGACGAAATTAGAAGTATTAACATGATTGAGATGGAAGAAAGTTTTGGGATTGGCACATCCGACTAGTTTCTTTTATTATCAAGTTTATCAAAGATTGAATATTCCTTGTTGTGATAAATAACATATTTTATACCATCAAGAAGTCCCACATAAATGCGCTATACCAGAGAAAAATTTTAAACACGTTTATTTTTATGTGATTCATTATTACTTACCTATCATACGCAGTATAGGGTAAGTCTTGTAATCGTTTTGAAAATAGAATTTTTTTTCTTTTTGACGGATTTACACGTTTCAGACACTGGAGATTCCGAAAAACATATTTTTAGAAAAAAAAATTGCCGTCCGTCTGTGTGTCTGTATGTCTGATTGTCTGTGTGTCTGTAAACGCTCTATCTCCCAAAAAATTGAGAAAGAGACTTGAAATTTCGCATGTACTTAGTATGTAATAATGGGAAAAAGCTTATTGAATTTCAGTAACCTCGATTATCCAGAACTATTCTTTTCGGACTCTCGAAATATTCGTTCTGAGAAAAGGTATATAAAAATTTTCGAAATTGTTTATTTTAAGGAGAGAATATAAAAAACAATTAAAAAAACATATATTTTGCATATAGCATGAAGTTGATCGGATAATGAGTTGCCGAGATATTTGTAATCCTATTTTCCACATTCTTCAATTTTTCATGACCCTGTATTTCATCCAAATTTTAATTCAAAGATATATTTTAATTGGAAATGAGACGCTTAATCAGATACAATAAACCGCTAGTTAATAGGATTACTGTTTTTGGAGTTATAAGGATGTTTCTTTGAAGCAATTCAGTAATCGAGCCTTTAAAGTTTATGACGTCATCAAGCCACGATTTTATTCGAATTGCAATGCATTTTATAAGTAGTTTACACATGTTTTATTTTAATATTTTACATTATGTATATCCATGATGGGTAAGTATTACGATGGCCCCCAACGACTAGTTTGTATCATGCGAAACTCATTTATGTTATTTCCAACGCATTTAGCATAAAATTTTTCTCCTTTTACTTCAGAGGACATCGAAGTACAGCAGTAATTACAGATTGAAATAGGAAACATTTTGAAGTCATTTAAATGTTTCGAAGTATTATCTTATTCTACACATTTCGCTTACTTAAAGTAAACTCTTGATTAAACAAAGTATATAGCTTTTTGAAACTTTTAACTAAAAAACTCATTCAGCAATTTTACGCTGTTACATTTTATTGATGCCACTTTTCAAAAATAACATTAATGAATATAATGAATGTTTCCCTCAACACTTTTCTCCTGATATTTGAAAAGATCTTTAATGTTCTGTTCTTTTACAACTATTTTTAAATAGATTTCTAGATCTCATTACTACTGTGAAATATTGTGATGCATTGGACTAATTGGATTTACATTAGACATTTTCACATTTTTTGAATACTAGTTGGACTAAAATTAATTTTTAGGGTTCCGTACTTAAAAAGTAAAAACGGAACCATTATAAGATCATTCGTATGTCCGCCTGTCTGTATGTCACAGCCACTTTTTTTAATATTATGGAGCGTGGAAGTTCAAACTTGACATAGTTATAAAGACTATTGACCGACTCACTTAAAGATTATTAGCCATTCAAATGTAGTTTTAGGAAACATTAAGGGGGGGGGGGTCTAATTATTTTACTTGAAAAAAATGTGTCATTCGGTTGGGTATCATTGGAAGGATATCGTAATCCCGAATTCAAACTATATTCTTTTTTATTTTAGGTATTATATTTCCAGAGATATCGTTGAAAATGTATTGCAAAAATTAACCCCCCCCCTGTATTTCCGAATCTACTGAAACTAAAATTATGAACAAATTAGTGGTAGCAGTAGTTTATTTAAACCTTTCAGGAAAACAGTAGCAATTATTCTAGGTCACATTGTTTTTGAGATTTATCGCATTTTTCCGTTACACACAAACTTTACTTTGCGGGCATTTGGAGAGTTGAGAGGCGCTCGAGGTACCTATCAACTCAGAATCATCCAATGATTGTTAATAATAATTTTCGAAAAAAATGTCCGTAATTAGCCGAGATATTAATTAAAAACCGATATAGAAAACCGCGGCACTGGCCAAGGCGTCGTTGCAACTTTGCGACCTCCTTTCGTACCATGCTTGGCACAGTGCCAAGTTTAAACTTTGTATAAAGTCTTTGTTGTATATAATTAAATTTTCAGCACTGCTGAGATTACGCTGGAAACTGAAGAATACAAAGGATATGAATTATCACTTTATTACACAGAGTGCAACCAACAGAGTGATAAAATGTCCAGACCGGGGATCGAACACGGAACCTTTTATATTACGCACCAATTCTCTACCATTTGTATCTATCCAGACGAAATTCAGTCTGCCATTTTCTAACTCTTATATGGCTAGGCTACAACTCAGCACCACAAGATGGAAACGTCAATTATGGGCACAGCTAAGTCATGAAACCAAACATGAATCATGAGCACAATCATGAGCATGATAAAAGTCAAACATACATTAAAACATAAATAAAGAACAAGAAATGTTTTACTTTATTATATATATATATATATATATATATATACACTCAAGAGCCAAAACATTATGACCACCCCCACATTTTGCAATGAACTCGCCTGGATGACGTGGAAGGTACGTGATCAAGTGGGGGTGGTATTTAACTGTTGCTGGAGTGTCTGAGGAATCATTCTTGCGCCTACTTTTGTGTGTGATGGATCTAAGCGACTTTGATAGAGGGCAGATTGTAATGACTCGAAGGCTCGGAACAAACATTTACGAAACTGCACGATTCGTGGGTTGTTCGTGATCTACAGTTGTTAGTGCTTATGCAAAGTGGATGAATGACTGTGAAACCAGCAGTACACCCCATGGTGTTGGACGTCCACACGTCATCACAGAAAAAGGACGTCGGACATTGTACCGCTTGGGGAAGCTAAACCGGCGTCAGACAGTGGCTCAGCTCACAGCTCAATACAATGCCGGTCGAAGTAGAATTGTATCGGAACACATTGTTCAGCGGACACTGTTGGATATGGGCTACGCAGCAGACGTCAAACTCATTTGCCTCTGTTGGCCAAGCGTCATCGCCAACTACGCCTACGCTGGGCCCGGGAACATCGCGACTGGACCATGGATCAGTGGAAGAGAGTTGCCTGGTCAGATGAATCACGGTTTGTCATTCATCACGCCGATGGCAGTGTCAGGGTACGCCGTCTTCCAGGCGAACGGTTGCTCCCTCAATGTAAGTAGGCCATACACAGGCCAGTGGTGGCGGTATTATGCTTTGGGTGAAGTTCTCACGGGAGTCTCTGGGACCCGTGGTTGTGGTACAGCGGACCATGAATGCTACGGAGTATCTAAACATCATTGCGGAAAAGTTGCACCCTTACATGGCGTCTGTCTTCCCAACTGGAAATGGAGGCCTCCAGCAAGACAACGCTCGAATTGTGTTGGAGTGGTTCCAGGAACATCATGCTGAATTCCAGTTAATGTCCTCGCCGCCTAACTCACCGGATCTCAATCCGATAGAACACATTTGAGATGTCATGGAACGGCAGCTCAGAGTTCAAATACCACCAAGTAGCAGTATCTCGGATTTGCGTGACCATTGCTTAAACATCTGGTACAATCTGTCTCCGGCCATCTACCAAGGACTTGTGGCGTCCATGCCAAGGCGGATTGAAGCTGTGTTGAGGGCCAAAGATGGGCCAACTCGTTATTGACAGGTGGTCATAATGTTTTGGCTCTTGAGTGTATATATATATATATATATATATATATATATATATAAAGCTCAGATATATTTGAAAATCCTTCCTTGCTAATTAGCAAGTTTATCAAATCTCGAATAATATTTAGTTTGGAAATTAAAATCATTAATGCCATCAATAAACCTTATATAAATGTGCTGCTAAAGAAATATTTAAACACATTTGTTTCTACGCGGATCATTACCCGCATGAAAAAGATAAATAATGTATTTAATTTCGAAGAAATTTAGCATATATGTTCTTCTGTGTGGGACTTGAGAGGATCTTTAAATACAGAAGTAATTACATTCAAATGGGATAAGTTTTTAAGTCATTTTATATTTAGAAATATTCTTTCTTATCGTTTTCTACACATTTCGCTTGTTTAAAGTAAACTTTTGATTTTCAAAAAAAGTACATAAGCTTTAAGATATTTTAACTAAAATACTTGTTCTGCAATTTCACGCTGTTACATTTTATTGATGCTACTTTTCAGAAATAACGTTCAATGAATAAAATGAATGTTTCTCTCAATGCCTCTCTCTTGAGATTTCAAAAGAATTCATGTTCGGTTCATTTACAACTGATTGTGAACAGTTTTGTAAATCCCATTTCTGCTGTTAAAACATTCCAGATATTGTGATAAATTAGACGAATCGGATTTATTCTAGCATATAAACTCTAGTTTGTCATTGATAAAATGTATAAAACACTTTGTAGAAAGATAAGTGGTGAAATAAAGTGCATAGTATTACGAATTTTTATAAATGATTTTTTTTTTAATGAAAGATTCGTCCTGTGTTATTTAAAAATTTTTGATGGATTTATTTCTGATGTCAATGAATATTTATGTTAAAAAAATTATGTTTGTCAAAGAATATTTATGTTTAAATCTCATTTCTTTTGTTAAAACTTTCTAGGTATCGTGATAAATTAGACGAATTGGATTTATTCTAGGCATATAAACTCTAGTTTGTTAGTGATAAAATGTATAAAACATTTTCTAGAAAGATATGTGGTAAAATAAAGAGCACATGTAAAAGATTACAAATTAAAAATGCCTAATGTTACTAATTTTCATAAATTTATATTTTTTAGATGTGCTTTTTTTTTCAAAAAAAAATTCTTTTATAAAAAGAAAAGTTTCGTCAATTGTTATCATTTAAAACACATTGATATATTTATTTCTGATGTCAATGAATATTTATGTTAAAAAAGTTTTATGTTTGTTAATGAATATTCATGTTAAAAAAAATATGTGTAATAATTTTATGTATAATTTTATGTATGCATTATTTTCAAATGTAAGAGCAGTTTTAATCAATTTTCATAATATATAAACGATTCATTTATCTTTTTCTAACATTAATGATATTAAAAACAGGTGTTCATTTGTTAATGTCTGTGCATTTACTATTTATTGTCCATTTTTAAATATTTATTTGAAACAAAATATGTTTCATTTTTCCTCAAAAGCCACATCCGATTTTAAAAGATTCAATTTCATATAAATTTTATAGACACATTTCTGTGAAGAATATCATTAATATTTATTGTCCATTTTGACAATTTTCTTTCGAACATTATTAAAAAAAAAACATGGTCAAAATTTTTCACTAAAAACGTCCCCCATTTAAAAAATGTAAAAACAGTTTCCAATAAAAAATCTTCACCACTCCACAAAAGCGCTTTCGCCCCAGCTAGGGCATCGTCAGTTGTGATCTTCAACTCTCAGCCTCTCCGTTATATATATGACTGCTAGTTGAAGAGCTCCCCCTATCGGCATTCAATATTCTCTCTATCTCTCTCCCTCTTCTAAATTTTTTTCCAGCGGCAATCAAGTAATGAATGAACCATGTCATTGCATGCGTCTTTGGATGCATTGATTTCTATTGATTCTCTTATTAAAGCGTTATGTAAATTTTCGTAGTTCGCTGTTTTCTGTATTTGTAGGGTTTCAAGTTTTATTGGGGTTTTAGTGTTTAATCTTGCAAGAGCTGTTGACTCTTTATTTAGATTTATATCCCTGATATGTTCTTTCATTCTTTCTTCTATTTTCCTCTTCGTCATTCCTATGTAAGTAACCTTTTCATTTCTGCTGTTTAGGCAATTTATTTTGTATATTCCTGCTGTTTGTATTTCCTCTCATTTTTCTATTTCATTTCTTATTGATTTGAAGAGGGATGGATTGGGGGTTAGTGGGACTATTTTTCCCAATTTTTCTAATTCTCGTTTTATTTTCAAAGGTACACCTTTTATGTATGGAATAGGAGGAGTGTATGTTAGATTCTTCTGTGCTGGTTGTATATGGTCAATTCTTTGTCATACACTTTCAATTAGTTTAAGTATAGTTTTTCTCGGATGTCTTGCCTTTAAACCTATGTTTTCAATGATTTTTTATTCTTCTTTTAGTGATTTTTCAGTTGAACAAACTGTTATGAAGATAATCGATTTAATCTTTAATATCGATTTTTTCACACCATTGTTATTCCATCTCTAGTCTAATTGAACATTTAACTCCATGCTTCATTTTATTTATGTTCAGTTTCCAACTGTTAATTATTTCCTTTTCACCATGATTCTAAAATCATACCTTTTCAGTATCGATAATTCTACATATTTGTTTCATCGATTTCTTGTTTGCATCTAACTCAATGTATTTTGAATCTCCAATTGTAATTAATTTTATTTCCAGCAGTGCTTTCAAAAATCATGCACTTCTATTTCAAGTGTGGAATAAATTTATTCCTTCTTTCCCATTGGTCAATTCGACTGTATTCTCGAATGTTCCTTCCAATTACATTATTCAGCTTGTTGGTTGTCCAGGTTCGCCAACGCAGCTTTTCACCTTTCGGTATCTATTCATAGCTCTCCCATTGACTTTTTCATCTTGGCGATCCCGCCCGAAACGGGTTGGCGCGTTTGTTTTTATGGCAACCCACGTCTGGCTGTTTCCCGCGTTCGTCTCTTCAACCAGTTCGACTGAGTTTCTAGTGGAGTGTTGACGCGTGTAGATGCGATGTGATACATGTTCGTGTGCCATTTTGCCTCATGGCGAATTCAAGTGATATTCGTCATAATGTTCTCTTCTCAAGACTCTTATTCAAGACTTGGTTTCGACAATGAAGTGCAGTCCATTCAATTCATTTAGATAAGTATCGAAAAACTATTTCTTTTCTCAAAATGCTATTTGTTGCTTAATAAATGATTATTTATAAGATGATAAAATAGAACATAAAACATCATGCATATGGATAGATTAAGCTTACCTGTAAATGGTCAGAACCAAGTAGAAGAATTCAAATATCGTTTTGTTTGTATGATCGTAATAAAATAATAATTAGATGAAATTAACTTTGTTCTTATTCCAAGGGAAGTAAAACACGTCTAGTTTTAAGAATGAACCAGATTGCCTTTAGAAGTCAGCTTTGCTCATATCATATTTATGAATTGTAAAACAACAATATTATCTCAGTCTGATTAGGTTACCACATATTATTAATTTAATTTATATTCTCTACTAAATAATTCTTAAATTGCTACATGAATTTAAATTTGCTATATGTTTGAAATTGTCACATGTGGTGCAGAAACTATCTTCATTATTTATTTATCCCTTCTTCAAAATAATATCATTAATCTCAACATTTGAATAATAATAACCTTTTTATTATAATAACTCTTTTTATCTTAACACAAACATGTAGGGCTCTATTTATATATCTATTCATGGCTGCTAATTTGTACGGTAGTGGAGTATCGGCTTTATAGGAGATTATATTTAAGTTTGCTGTGGGTTTTCTATATACTGTAGTATTTATTTTAGTTATATCATGAGTTATTTTTACATCTAAGTAGTTAATCGAATGCTTTATTTCTTTTTTTATTGTAAACTGGATATTCTTGTCATATGAATTTACTTTGTCAAGGAGGTTATACACTCCTCCTATTCCATATATAAAAGGTGTATCTTTGAAAATAAAACGAGAATTAGAAAAATTAGGAAAAATGGTCCTACTAACCCCCAAACCATCCCTCTTCAAATCAATAAGAATAGAAAAATATGAGGAAATACAAACAGCAGGAATATACAAAATAAATTACCTAAACAGCAGAAATGAAAAGGTTACTTACATAGGAATGACGAAGAGAAAAATAGAAGAAAGAATGAAAGAACATATCAGAGATATAAATCTAAATAAACAGTCAACAGCTCTTGCAAGATTAAACACTAAAACCCCAATAAAACTTGAAACCCTACAAATACAGAAAACAGCAAACTACGAAAATTTACATAACGCTTTAATAAGAGAATCAATAGAAATCAATGTATCCAAACACGCATGCAATGACATGGTTCATTCGTTACTTGATTGCCACTGGAAAAAAATGTTAGAAGAGAAGGAGAGGAGGAGGAGAGAGAGAGAGAGTATTGAATGCTGATAGGGAGAGCTCTTCAACCAGCAGTCATATTTATAACGGAGATGCAGAGAGTTGAAGATCACAACTGATGATGCCCTAGCTGGGACAAAAGCGCTTTTGTGGAGTGGTAAAGATTTTTTATTGGAAACTGTTTTTACATTTTTAAAATGGGGGAGGTTTTTAGTGAAAATTTTTGACCATGTTTTTTTAAATAATGTCTGAAAGAAAATTGTCAAAATGGACAATAAATATTAATGATATTCTTCACAGAAATGTGTCTATAAAATTTATATGAAATTGAATCTTTTAAAATCGGATGTGGCTTTTGAGGAAAAATGAAACATATTTTGTTTCAAATAAATATTTAAAATAGTGATTCAAAATTTATTTAAATGGATGTTAATAAAATGTAATAGTAATAAAAATATAGTTTTAATCCAAAGTGTAAAAAATCTGTTTGGCTTACAATTTATATTAAGGTTTGAACAAGAAGTACCATTCATAAAGTTTTAATTTTATTACTATGAAATTAATTATATCCAATACTTATTACTATTTTTTGTCAAGTAATTCAATTACTATTAATGCGTAATGCAACATTGTTTTTGTGTTTGACATTTCTTTTTAAATCTAAGCAGAAAAGAGGATGTAGCGTTTAAAAAAAGTGTTGTCCTATACTGGGAAAACATTGCTAGAAGAGATAAAGCAACGACTGTTAACTATTCTAAAATGAAGGAGAAAAGTAGCAATTGATCGAATATTTAGGATATAAGAAATAAATAAAACGGCCAAATTCAAAAAGACCGAATGTCGTAGACCATCTAAATCAACATCAGAAATTATTTGCATAGTAGCGAATCTTCGAGAACAAATTCCAGTGCAGCAGTTAAAAATTTAAACTTAATGAAATCAGCTTTATTGTGTATTAAGCATAAAATAAACTGGGGTTAAAGGATAAAGGTCTAAAAAACACGACGTGTTAGACGAGCAATATTTTCCCATTGCTGGGCAAAATGTTTTGCAAGTACGTTATTTCCGTTTTCGATTATGTTTTAAAGCAAAGAGCTAACACGAAAAAAATGATCTACTATGACGTAATAAACGTAAAGTTATCTGAGAAAGAGATTAATAAGTATTAGAAATAATTAATTATAGATTAATAAAATTAAAACCTTTTAACCTTGCTTCTTGTTCAAATTTTATTAAACATTATATACGAATTAGGTATAAAAGTAAAAATAGTTTAAAGAAAAAAAAACCTCTTATATAAATAGAGCTTTACAGATTTGATAAAATTTTGTAGCCATAAAAAAATTGTAGTCGCCAATAAAAAATACCCCCCACCCCCCATTTCCCGGAAATTGCTATTTGAAAAGCACAAATGTTTTATTAGAATTAGTTGAGAAAAAATAATAATTAACATACTTTAGAATTTATAGTTACATATTTCAGAAAAGTATACGATTCAGAAAGATAATATAAACTTAGTTTTCTAATGAAACTTATCAATATTATATATCTCTGAAATAATAAAGAAATACTAGGTGCTGAATTTGTCGGCATGTTTGGGAAATGCTGATTGCCGAATGCTTGGAATGTCTATATCTATTTAGGGGGATATCGATGGCATAATGAAGCAGGATTTTTTTTTTCCTGTCGAAGTTAGTTAAATAATTTTAATTAATTTCTTTATTTTTAAATTTGTATTTAATGAACATTTTTTGCAAATTAAAAATAAAGGTTAAAAATATTTTGTGTTTCAATATAATTTTTATGTTTATTTTTTAATAATATGTAATTTGCAACACCTATAATAAGACATCTTCTGAGAATTTTAATTTAAACTTAAATGAGTAACATGTGCTTCTCTTGATAGAAATTGTAGGCAAGTAACATATTGATTGCAAAAATAATAAGCTTATTTATATATATATATATATAAGACGGTTCGAATTATAAAAAAAAATTACATTCTTGTAAAATAAATACCAATATGAGATATGTCAAAACTAATTAAATTTGGAAAATAGCTCAAGTGTTATTATGTACTAAGCACTGCTAAAATAAACAATTCCCCTCGCTCGTATTACATAATCTGGCTACGGGCAGGGTGGTTTATTTTGATCTAACAATCTACGATAAGAATTTGAGTTTTTTTAAAAACCCGCCAGATTAAATACCTTGGTATTCAAATAAAAAAAATCTTGGTCGCCAGTGGCGATCTGGCGACTGCATTTGTCAAGCCCTGTTTATAATCATATAATGTTAATCTTAAAAATCGTGCATAATTTCGAGCCTGTAATTTATGATGTTCCAAGCAATTTCTATTACAATATAAATGCGTTTGGCGTGGTCCTCGATTATGAAAAATTAATCGACCTGATTTGCTCTAGGCAGACAGCGCAAACTTAATAACTAGTGAATATATTACTAGTAAATTTTTTCTCTGCTCATATTTTAAGATATGTCTACAAGAAAGTTTAAAAAAATCCTGTTTATTTTTTAATTATATTAATTTTTTTTATTTCAGTGTTTAAAATATTTGATTGTTGCAGTTTCTCAGTGATTTGACATACTTTAGATAGCATGGTTTGGTGCATAATTGGTGTTGTTTTAACTCGTATACAGTAACTTTAACTTATATTTGGCGATTATTTATCTCCGTCCACCTAATGGAAAATTTCTTAGAATTAAATAATTTATTTGTAATCAAGTTCTAAAAATATGAAAGTGTAGTATTGTAATCGGTAACAGATGTGCGTACATATTTCTTTTAGTTCTAAAATATTAGGAAGTGGGTAAAAAATCGATTACAAAATATCATTATCATCATTAAGTTAAATAAAGGAGTGTAAAATAATCAATAATTCTCGAGAAAAATTCTTCAGAGGGTCATTTTTGTTGAGCTAGGGATAAAAACTCGAGCTTATTTTTTTAATGCATGGAATATTTCATTCTTAAAATATGAAATATTCAATCTTAAGAGCAAGGCTTTTCTAATACAAACTCTGAAAAGCCTTCTTTTATTTGTTCACGATCGTGAAAGACATTTTACGGCTCTTTAAGTTTTATGAATATTTTGCCAGAAAAAAATGTATTTTGTGTTTTTAATTAAAAAATGACAGTTTAGAAAATACAGGGATACAAAGTGTGTGTTACAGATTTAATGTGAATAAATTAGGTTTTTTTATAAAGAGTAAGAGAGCTAATGTTTTTTTTTTCTGCATGTAAAATAATATGTCTAAAGAAAACAATAATGTGTGTGACGGAAAATATAAATTTTCATAAAACTTTTTTCACAAAACATAAACAATTATTTATAAAAATAATCGAAAAAGGCCGTCAAATGTGACGCTTTAAAGTATTGATTAAAATACAGGGCGCCCTAAAAGTGATTGAACGTTTAAAAAAATTAATAACAAGTATGCTGTGAAGTTATAGTTGCAGTAATGTGTAAACGTTCAATGGTAGGAATATCATAGTTGAGTTTTATTCCGATATAGTGAAAAATGTCCAGTCTAGGACTCGAACCGGGGTAAGTTGGCTTACTGGGCCAATGCTCTTTTTACTGAGCCACATTGACGATATCCTGGCTGGCATAATTCATTCTTATTTGTTGGAGATGGCTGCAAACTACAGCACTAATTTCATTCCTCTGAGCTATAACTATAGCATTTACATGAAGAAAGTATGATATAGCATGGAAACTCCTATATACCATCTAATTAGGTCATAATGAACAGGGGAACGGTTTGTTCAACTAGGTAAATCAAATTCAATGTTTGGAGTATCATAGTTGAGGTTTATTTCAACAGAGGTAAATATGCCCAGACCAGGACTCGAACCTGGGTATCTTGGCTTACCATGCCAATGCTTTTCCTAATGCAAGTCCTGGTCTGGACATTTTCTCTCTGTTGGAATAAATCTCAACTATGATACTCCAACCATTGAATATGATTTACCTTGTTGAAAAAAAAAATTCCTCCCTTCATTAATGTGTAAATATAGGAATTTGTTTACTATGCTATTATTCTTAATTTGAATACCACCTATAAATAGCGCTGGGCTCCCCCAAAATGTAAAAATACTCATTGACGCGACGTATAAAAATGAATCAAAATTCATTCACCTTTCAACTTTAATTCTGTTTATGTGTTGAAAAACTAAAAAGATGTTTTGCGTTTTGGAACTGCATGGTTAATTTTAGCAATGCTCTTCCTAATGCAAGTCCTGGTCTGGACATTTTCTCTCTGTTGGAATAAATCTCAACTATGATACTCCAACCATTGAATGTGATTTGCCTTGTTGAAAAAAAAAAACTTCCTCCCTTCATTAATGTGTAAATATAGGAATTTGTTTACTATGCTATTATTCTTAATTTGAATATCACCTATAAATAGCGCTGGGCTCCCCCAAAATGTAAAAACACTCATTGACGCGACGTATGAAAATGAATCAAAATTCATTCACCTTTCAACCTTAATTCTGTTTATGTGTTGAAAAACTAAAAAGATGTTTTGCGTTTTGGAACTGCATGGTTAATTTTAGCAATACTATAGTTCCGACAATGAAGCTCCATATGTCGTAACATTTTAAACTAAAACAAGTAAGTATTTAAAAAAAAAACTGCAAGCATGTTGCAGTATGCAAGGCATAAGTAGATTAATAAAAGGCACAAATATGTAGAAAAATTCTAATGTTACCAAACTTAAACTGTCATTGTCAAATGTCTCCATGAAGCGTCAAACATTGTATCCTTACTTTCTATATTGATTTTCAACATCTTTTATGTTTGATATCACATCATTGGATTTAATATGATATCTTAAATGCTCAACTATACGTTTATTTAAACTAAAATTAATTATTTCTTATTTTGTAATGAAATGTATGGTCGCTGTAGATATTTTTTTAAAGAGATTATTTTTATTGTTATGCTGCTATATTTTTATTTTAAACTAAGAGGCTGTACAGTGTACACCCTGCTTGAAAGATGCTGGCCGTCCCACGGAAACGCAACATTTTACCTTAGGCTACTAAAGGTCAAGTAGGCTGGGAAATATACAGGTTTAAATATGGATTTTAAAATAAATTTATTTGTAATCATTGCAAAACAGATTGCTATGTGGGTTTGGTTTTAAGCATAATTCAAAACCTACGTTGCGGCATGAGCTGTAATTTTGGATTTGAAGCTTCTAGAAATCGATGTCTATTAAAATTTTCATAAGTAAAAACAAATATTTTTCGGGTTTAATTAAATTACACAACTTTAAAATCAATGCTGAAAAAACTGCACAATAGAAAATAAACACAATAACTGCACGTTAATTTTTGTCATATGAAAAAAAGAAAAAAAAACTAGAAAATAGCTTAAGCATAGACCTAGACAAAAGAAAACTGGTTTTCTTTTTTTGGAACTACACGTAATAGCAAAAAGATAAACGGACTTCACTACGTAGCTCATGGTTTGATGTTTCTATAGTTGGAGGAATTAACGTTATAGGGATCTAGAATCAACCCCACTCACAATGCAATTTTCTATGTGACTTTTAAAGACTGTTATTGAAGTTCAAATTTTAAATGCCCCCTCCTAGTACAGTTTCCACCACTAGTGCGGACGCTTTAGTTCATTTTTGGTAATTTTTATTAATAATATTATGTTACCTTTTTGTGCACCACAGCAGCCCTGTTAAAGCAATCACTTTTCTCCCACTAAATTATTCGAATTTACATTTAAAAAAGAAATGCTATCTAGTAGTTAGAATATTTATTCAAAAATATCACTTCTTCAAATTTAAATATAAAACTCAATGAGTAATTTGTACGTCGATGTTTAATCGCTAATTTATATTAAGAATTACTAAGTATATGAATAATTTTCTTTCTACATTTCATTCTAAATTTAGAAAATATTGTAAGTTTCTTAAAATAATGAGAAAAACGAAAAACGTTTAAAAAAAATAGTTTAACGATTTTCTTAAATATAATTTTTCTTTACGCTAAATAATTCTCAAGTATTGGGGAAATGGTAATTTATCTAAACATAATCAATATTGAGTAGGTTCTATATTCAACAGTGAAATGGTCTGAGTTAGATGTCGTGTAGTCATGCGACTAAAATAGTCAAATAATATATTCTGTTATTTAAAACCTTTGTTCTCGAGATAAAGTATAAAGGTTGAAGACATTTCCATTATAATTTCTAATTTATTATATTATGTTATAACTCTGCTTTTGGAGATGTTTTATTTTCGTTTTAGTCGGCGTGATGACTTGATAATCCTTGTTTTAATGGCGATGTTTATTTTTTTAACTTATCATTAATTATGCTAAAAATAAATGAATGCTATAATGATAAAGATAGAATATATTTGGAATGCTTTCACAAGCATCTTAAAATACAACTGAATAAATCATTTCTTTAACAAATATTACATTAAATAAATGCAAAATTTCGACACTGTAATTGCAAAAAAGTAATCACATACGTGTTTATTTATAATAGATAGCTTTCAAATGCTTTGCATTTTAAACCCTTCCTTTTTAAGAAACAAAAATCTGCTATTTTTATAAGTACTAGTGTCACATACTCTGTCTTCTTTCTTCTAAGCCCAAAGGAAACTGACCACCAGGAAAATAGAAAAACATCAGGAGTAAAATTTCAAGACGAAATGAGACAGTCAACCGAACTCATCCATCTTCTTTACTACATGAGTCTTCAGGAAGTTAAGAAGGATATATTTGCGTTATTTTCTATATTGTGCTATAACACAAAATAATATGAGTAGAAGAGAGACATATGTTATTATTTTCATTCAATTGATTTTCAAAAAATAGTAATGAATATAAGAAAACGGATGATAAATATTCATTTTTATTCATTTGATTTGTTAGGATTGAGTACAAAAGAAAGTACTCTTAACCCCTTGAAGGGCACCGGTATATTTTATATACCACTTAATTTTAATCCCAAAATGCCACAATGACACCAGAATTTTATAATAATTTTTTGAATTTATAAGGTACATGAGGAAAAGCTTTTACTTACTTTTAAAATAAATTCGTTCGTGAATCCTGGTGTTAATCAATCACTTCAATATTTTAGCTACAAGAGTACTCTGCCCCTGAAGGGGTTAAAGTATTTATTTCCTTAAAAATCTTAACAACTGTTTATAGTGCACATATATATTTCGAAGCAAATGACTAAAGATAATATTTGTAAAATTTATCAACAAATGTTTTATTAGATATTAATGCTATTAGATTACCAAGTTCTACTCGCATTAAAAAAAATCTTAAATACTTTAATTTATTTTTGTTTCTTTAATAAAAAAATACCTTTTTACTATTTTTTCTGACGACTGCTGTCACATATCTTCTAATTTTAGAGCAAAATTAGGTAGTCATCCTAATTCACCCATTTTCTATACAACATTAGTATTTTGAAGGGTAAAAAACAGGCTTTCGTGTTATTTTCTGTCACGTGCGAAATAAAATAAAAATATGAGAAAAAAAACACAAAGACTACTTAGTGCTCGATCAAATCAAAGTGGGACCCACAGCCTGGTATTCATTCTACGTCTCCATTCCTATACTTACATAGAAAATAATTATATTACATAGAAAATAAACTAAAAATAGAATATTACATAGAAAATAAACATTTTTCATGCCTTAAAATATATATATATATATATATATATATATATGTCGTACTCTTAAAGTACAAAATATTGATTATAACCAGTACAAGATTTTACAATAGATTTCAAATATCATCTTTCCGAAAATTCAATAACTAAATTTGGAGGGGCTCATAGACAAGGCCCAGTAGCTCTCTTTAATAAAGCCAAATTATATTTATATTTCATAATTACTCATTCTCATAGTCATTTAATAACATGAGATTTAACTATTCTCATTCTTATGTTGTCATATTTTATTTATAAATGTGTAACTATGTCACACAACATTTTGATTCTTATGCTTAAAGTACTTGTATTTTAAAAATATTTTCTATACTCTATAGAATATAAAAGTGCTTTTCTAAAAAAGTTGTGATTTTCTGTGATTCTAATCATTATTGCCTAATACTTTATTTTCGTTCTCTAAAGCCTGGAGGACAGGACCACCTGAAAACAGAAAAACATCATGGATGAAATTTAAATATGAAATGCGAAGTAACTACAGCCGTCTTTTTCAACAGATGAATCTTCAAAGTTAAGAGGACTTCGTATGTTCCTGAAATGTGACAGTTAATTTCACCTTATTTTTTGTCATATATGATATAAAATAATATGTCTGAAAATACATACAAAATTTGTACATATTTTCAGTAGAAATGTTTATTGGTGTTTAGAAAAAAGGAAATAATAATATAATAAATTATAACACCTTGTGATAATATATTACTTTTTAAATGCTAAATGTGTAAATTAACAACATAATACAAATTAAAATAACTTTTATGGTTTTTTTACATGTTTCGAGTCTTTCCGAGTCATTTTCAAAAACAAAATGAGAATATTCCAAAATTGAATGGGCTTTGAAGTTATTATTTTCATGTACATTTTTAAAAAATACGCACGTTATCTATTATTTTTTACTTGGTTGTTTATTTTCATATGTGTGACCATGGAGTAACTCGAGCCACAGTTTCAGTAAATTAAAAGATGTCGCATCGTTACATATTGTATTTTTGCATGTTAGTATCTCTATTGTTTCTCTTATTATGGATGGATAGTATAGACTGGAGGGAAATTTTGAAAAATTAAAACACAGCCTTAAACGTTTGAATATCTGCTTAATAGCCAAACCCACTCAGAAATTAAAGAATATCATTTGCAGTAAAATTGACCCAATTAATTTTGAGAATTATTCAGGAGTATATGAAATACCTTTTAGTAAAGAAGACGGATCCAAGAATTATTACATAGGCATGACCAGCAGGAAATTTAATTACAGAAAAAAAGAGCATTTAGCTGATATTAAATAGAGTAGAAAAACTACAGCCCTGGCATGATTATATCAAGAAGAAACCATCCACATAAATTTCAATGAAAGTAAAATAATATTTCCCTCCAGTCTATACTATCCATCCATAATAAGAGAAACCATAGAGATACTAACACGCAAAAATACAATATGTAACGATGCGACATCTTTTAATTTACCGAAACTGTGGCTCGAGTTACTCCATGGTCACAGATATGAAAATAAACAACCAAGTAAAAAATAATAGATAACGTGCGTCATTTTTTAAAAAGTACATGAAAATAATAACTTCAAAGCCCGTTCAATTTTGGAATATTCTCATTGTGTTTTTGAAAATGACTCGGAAAGAGTCGAAACATATAAAACAACCATAAAAGTTATTTTAATTTGTATTATGTTGTTAATTTACACCTTTAGCATTTAAAAAGGAATATAAAGGAAATAATGTAAAAATTGCTCTTTTTAAAATTGTTCTCTTTATAATCGTATATTTGTGTAATTTATTTGTAAATAATTGTGAAAGCTATAGTCTGAATGTAATATTTATTAAATATACAGGGTGAGACTAAATTGTTTTTACAAAATAAGAGGGGTGATAGTACTCATCCTGACGAACAGTAATTACCATGGAACACAGAGTCGCATTCCATTCTGAGAAGTAAAAAAGAGAAAAATTAGAATTTCAACAGGAACTTACAACAGTGTTCAGGTTCATGTTCAGGTTCAGCTGAGCGAAGTGGCCTACCGATTGGCTAAAACTCTACAAGCCCCACTCAGCGAGGATATCCACTATCCAGAGACCCTAACCAAGAGGCCGGGCCCGGCCAAACTCCCGATGAAAGCTACTTCTTTGAAGTATTTATACAAATATAAACAAACACAAAAGAGAAACAAATGAAAATATCAAATTAGTTACAATATATGTCTAAATTAAAGTATCTTTAAATTAAAATCTTGTTTTAAAGTTGAGATTTCTGCTAAAGTCAGTAAACAGTCTTGTAGTAAAGTCAATAAAATAAACATGGCACCAATATCACAGAGAGTCAGTAAAGTCACTAAGCTTCTATAGAAGTAGCATCTGCTGCATTTTGAAATATTAGCTGGTTATTTTCTAACACTCTACACAGTCTATTATACAGGGTGATTATAATTAAAGTTTAAGTTTCAAAACGCTCTAAAAAACGAACCACTGATTAGAATGACGTCGAAATTGAACGGCGGATTAAACGGAAAGATTAAAGGAGGGGGAAAGAACATGAACCCAAAAAAAAGCTCAAAATTTTAGTGACAAATGGCTCTGTAAGCGTCAGAAGATGTAAATTAAAATACCTGGCATGCGCGCGGCCATTTCAGGTGTTATAAAAGAGTTGGGTAAACGGCGTTTTCTCATTTCGCGTCTCAGACGTTTGCCATGAGTGTCACACTGAAGGACCGCGCTCTGTTTGTAAAGCTTTATTACAAGAACGGTGATTCTGCACCAGTAACTCTGCAGAAGTTCAGGGCCCTTAAGGGTATAAAAAAAGGCGTTGGACCGATGACTGTGATGGGTCTGGTGAAAATGATGAAAAAATTCGAAAATACGGGTTCGTTTGATGTGCAGTCTGGTAGAAAGGAAAAGATGTGATTCGGCTGTAGTTGAAGAAGTGGCCACAGCAGTTCAGGTGGAGTCGAGCGGTGGTGTGCAACCATGCAGTGTACGGGGAATTACCAGAACATTGGACAGGCCTGTGGGCACGGTGGGCACTGTGGGCACATTCTACGAAACATCCTGCAATGCTATCCGTACAAAATTTGCCATGTGCAGGAGTTGTTCCCTTCTGAACTGCCAGCAAGAGACGGTTTTGCTTTGGAATTTCTTGCTCGCATGGAAGTGGACAATGATTGGCCGTGGAAAATTCTGTGGACAGACAAAGCCCATTTCCATCTGACGGGATATGCCAATACACAGAATTGCCGAATATGGGCAACTGAAAATCCACTCGCAACGAACTCAGGACCACTTAATCCTGCAAAGGTCACAGTGTGGGTCACAGTGTGGGGAGATTTACGGCATCATTTATCGTAGGGCCATATTTTTTCGAGGAGACGGGTGCTTTTGGTCCTGTTACCGTTACCGTCAATGGTCAGCGCTATGAGTCTCTTTTGCGTAATAACGTCATTCCAGCTTTGCAACAGCGTGGATGTATGGATAGTATCATTTTTATGCAAGATGGTGCTCCTCCGTACATTGCAAATCGAGTGAAGCAGTTGTTGAGGCGGCATTTCGGAAGTGCAAGAATTATCAGTCGTCATTTCCCTACAGCCTGGCTGGCCCGATCACCTGATCTTAATCCGTGTGATTTCTGTCTGTAGGGTTATCTGAAAGATGTTGTGTTCAGTACTCTGATTGCCAACGTAGCTGAATTGAAGACACGCATTGCGCAACACATTCTGAACTTGACCCCGGTGACACTTCGATCGGTTGTGGAACATACTGTTTCCCAATGTAATTTTGTTGCACACAACGGTGGACAGCATATTGAACATGTTTTGCGGCAGTCTCGCGAACCTTAAAAACTGATTGGATAGATGCTTTTTATGCGGTTTTTGGCCTCAATACAATTAAAAACCGATTGATGGATGCTTTTTATGTGGTTTTTGGCCTCAGGACAATTAAAAACCGATAGGATGGATGCTTTTTATGCAGTTTTTGGCCTAAGGACAATTAAAAACTGATTGGATGGATGCTTTTTATGCGGTTTTTGGCCTCAGGACAATTAAAAACCGATTGGATGGATGTTTGTTTATGCGGTTTTTGGCCTCAGGACAATTAAAAACCGATTTTTCCCATTCGATGTGATAAGACCTTGCCATGGTAGATGGGCTTACGTAACTAACAGTATCACACCTGTCCAGTCATGCACACTGAACAGTTGGTTTATCATGTAACTTACGCCTTAGCCATTGTTTTACGATTTGTCATTCGTAGACGAAATTCTGAGGCTTACAGCGCCATCTGTCGCTAAAATTTGGAAGTATTTTTTGTCTTGTTCATGTTCTTTCCCCCTTCTTCAACTGGCGGGTCCCTTTCAGTTTTCCTGACCCGACTCCTTTGGTGGAGGAGGTGACCGGGAGCGGAACAGTGCGCGGACGCTCCATGGTTTGCGTTCGTTGCGAGACGGGGACAGGAGACGACCGGTTTGGGTTCCTCATCGTGGTCCGCCAGTGGAAGGGATTTCTGAAAGACGGAGACACCGCGCCATAGCCCATACGGTCTTTGACCCTAGCTAGGTGGCAGGCTAGGTGGGCCGCGGGTCACCCCCTTGCAAGTGCAGGTTCTCTGCGGCGCAAGGATAAGCCAATGCTCGGAGCTTTCTTCGTAGGTGGTGGAAAGAAATCCCATACAACCGATCCCAGTGGGTTTCTAGATACTGGGTAAGGGTCTGAGCAAATGCCAGCCAGATCTCTCCAAAACTTGACTAAGGAATTGACGGAGGCGAATCGAGCTCTGAAGAGCACGATGGGTGGCGACTCTGTGGTGCGTTGGGCGTCGGGAGATACGGCGTGTAGCAACTATCTGCGACGTTACAGCAGCAGAGGTGAAACAGTCGTCTTCGACGACCCCACTACATCCTCTGCAGCTAGAGTAGTTGTGAGCCGATCTCAATGGTCCTTGCAGGAAATGCCCGAATCAGAAGGACGTTCACTATCCAAAGGTAACCTGTCAGGTTACTGGGGACGAGACCGATCTTTGTGAGGAGGGATGACCCAACCGCGTCCTGCATGTGATTACGAGGAACCGGGCCGGAGGCTGCCGACTGACGCGGCATCGATCGGCCAAAACTCGAGACCTTGGTCCGAAACCCAGTCCGGCACGTCTCTCGTGCAGCCAGGAGTTTCCACATCTGGCGGGCGGACTAGTGGCGCATCTACTAAGCTTCTTTTACTTATCTAGATCGGGCCCGTCTCTTTGGCACGCTTAGAGGGAGTTTCCACGTCCTCTAGAGTCTGATAGTGGTTTCTTTAGGGTCCTTCCGTTTTTTGAGTGATATGCTATGTGGATGATCTCGTTAATTGGGGGTCGCTTGGTTACCATGTAGTTTCGCCTAGGTGGGTTCAACCTCGCGCCAAACAACTTAGGGGCAGTCTATCCGAATCCCTTCTTTCGGAAAGGACCGAATTTCCTCGTGGTCCTGGGCCGGAGAGAGGCGCCTCCTGCTCTTTTTTAGTGTGAATAACATGTGAACCTTACGGCCGATGAGACTAGTTGCTTGCCCCTCTATGCATGTCAATGTTCGGAAGCCGTGGAAAAGCAAGAGCCGTCGTGGTAGCTCGACATATCTCCAAGGGACCGTTTCCTCTTATGGGGTATCGCGAACGGAAGTTTTCGGGTGTCCTTCGGCGGTTCATCAGGTGTCTGTCTCATGCGGAAGTTTCCCATGAGCTGGGTTGCTTTCGTAACGACCAGTTCGTCGACACTTGGTAAATTGGCTTGGGGGTTCGCAGTGGGGAGCGGCCCCAGGCCGATCGCAGCGCCGAGGCAAGACACAGCCTCTGGTGCGATATAAGTCGTTTAGAGACTTGGGAGCGATGGTCGGAACGCGAACCGGCGACCCCCGTGGGTCGCTGGCGGCGCGAGCTCATTTTCCCCCTTCTTCAATAATACGCCGTTCAACTTTGACGTCATTCTAATCAGTGGTTCGTTTCTTTGAGCGTTTTTGAAACTTAAACTTTAATTATAATCACCCTGTATTATGAAGGAGATTAGTTCGCGTTATGGCGTATTGGAACCAATTGGATAAGGGAATTGTAGAAGGGTATCTAATATATGATAATGTTAGAGGGCAGTTCAGTAAATAATGTAATGATGTTCCACGAACTCCACAGACACATACTGGAAAAGGAGATTTGACAAAATATGTAGGTGCGAAGGAAAGGTGCCATGATTTTTCGCGAATATGTATATGTTTCTGGGATGTAGTAAGAAATTCTCACAGATCGAAGGTAAGAGTTGGTATGTGTATAGTCTAGTTTCACCATTGTCCCATTCCTCCTGCAATTTTTTTGATATTGCATTTGTAGAAATCTTTTTAGATGATAGTGCAGTTTTTGGAAGAACCTTTCCTTTCTTAACTTAGTGGCCTCCTTAGCCGAAAATTCAAACATTTCATAACCTTTTTTTCCATCGTGGCTTTTAACCCATTGAAATGATATACGTTTCTTTGATTTCTGTATATGAGAAATTATTTCCGATATTATTAGATTTTTTGAGTTGATATCCTCACGTTTTGTGAGACTTAATAGGCTGCCTGTGGATATTGTGAAGCTAGTGAAATTGGTCACTTCCGCCCATATGATGGCATCTTCTATAGCTAAAAGTTCAGCTTCATATACCGAATTTTCCCTTCTTAATTTCATTTGATGAGTATAGAAGGATTCGTCAAGTTTGAATGCACAGAATGCGTAGGCTGTACTGTGATAATTTCTTGAACCGTCAGTGGAAATATTAATCGCTTTTGGGGCTTGAGAAGGTGAAATAAATAGTCCTTGTATGGAATTACTTGCGTAGTTAAGGTTTTCGTTTCATACATTGATGGGAGATGGTTATCAGTTGGAATGTTCAATTTTAAACCTTTTCTCAAAGTCGCTTCCTTTTCTATTTGTATTTCCAACAAAATGATGCCAGTTAATATACAAAGCGCCGCTGTCGCTGTTTTCCAATAGGCTATCGATATCAATAGAATGTACTGAGCCTGAACAGACGTGATTGCACGTAAGCTATGAGATTTCTGTAACCTATAGAACCGTGTTGGTGCGGCATAGGTTAATTTTTCTCTGAGATTTCAGGATTGTCTTATTTATACCACAGTTTACTGCTGCAAATTTCAAGAGATTTTATTATATTTAATTCTGATATTTTTTTTCTTTATATGTGAAAAGAAGGAGAGTGTGTTATCTAACATTATACCCAGATATTTTATACCATTTTCTTTCTCAATCTTGTGACCATCTAGCTTGAAAATTGGAGCACGGTTCAGGTATCTCGGTTTTCGGAGATTAAGTACTTTACATTTATTGTAGGAGATTTTCATATCATGCAATGTAGCCGACTCACTCACAAGACCTAAAGCCAATTTACCAGTTTCCTCTAATACTATTCTTGAGCTGCCTTTGAGAATGAGTATAATGTCATCTGCGTATGCAACAACTGATTGTCCCTTTGAGTGCAATAGGCGTAATAAGCGTTTCAGAAAAATGCTCCAGAGGTATGGGACCATGAACGATCCTTGTGAGGAGCCACGCCGAAACCAATGAACTTTGCCAGACCTCCAGTTTGTTAGTGTGTCCCTTACTGAAAGAAATGAACTGACCCTATTGTAGTATGCTATATCCATATTCAGAAACTTTATCTTTTCTAGTGTTGCGGCCCATGATAGACAGTCAAAGACATTTTTGAAATCGAAAGCTATCACAGAGTTATAAATGTTGCTTTGGACATTGAGACCTATTTGTGACAACACCTCTCGGATGGCCGACTCCGTAGATTTTCCTTTAGTGAAACCGTATTGATTTTTCTTGTAAGTTTGTTGAATTTCGTAAACAGTAGTTTATTCTCTTCAGTAGTAATTTTTCATAAATTGTTCCTAGTATTAGTAAGAACGAAATTGGTCGATATGAGGAGGGATCATCAAGTGGTATACCCTTCTTTATAAATATACTAATTCCCCTATTTTCCAAGATTTAGAGAAGTAGTTCAGATATAAAAGCGAGTTACACATTTCCAAGGGGAGTGGTTCTTGGGTTCTGAATAGTCTTTTAGTTATATTAAGATCGAAATTGTCTATTCCAGACGTTTTGTTTATATTGAATGAAAATATGGCTGATTGTAATTCTTTGATGGTGAACTGAGGTACTGGATGGATTCAGGCAGTTTTGATGGTATTGGGCTTGACTGTCCATAAAACGTCAATCTAAAATGTTCTGTATGGCTGAATTAGCAAAGGCATAGACTTATTGACGGTAGTAATCGCTAAATGCAACTTTTTTTTCCGTGTGGATATTTTGTTGACGCAAAACGAGATCCCTGCATTTTTCTTTGCTTCTAAAATTTGTTTTTTATATATTGCCCTTTGTTGTTTATAGCTGTTTATATCATTTTGTGTAGCAATACTAAGTTGTGATTTTCACTTAGTTGCATTGTCTTCTCAAATCTTGATTCCACCATGTTAGTCTAGGATGAAAGGTGGATGTCTCCTTTTTGAAGGAAGCATTACATGAATATATTAAGACCTGAATAAATTTGTGGTACGTATTCTCAAAATTCTCTATAATTTGTTTGTCTTGGAAACTGATTTCATGTTCTTCTAGTTGTTTGTGAAAAAATATTGTTATTTTTTAAATTTGTACTTGTCTTGCTCTGTATATTCTAAGAGGTACAGCTGATATAAAGAGGTCTAGTGTGAGTAAAATGAGACAGTGGTCACCATAATGCACGTCGTCTCCAACTTCCCAGGTTATTACTTTGGGGGAAAATAGTAAGGATGCTAATGAGATATCAAGCCAAGCCTGAGCATACAGGGTCTCAAATGTCGCTTGCAATGAGGGTACTAGAAGATGTTTGGTGCTATTGTTTTGGATCAATTGGTGATCTCTATCGTCATCTATAGCATATACCCAGAGGGCACTGATAGCGTTTAATTCATCCAAAAATAATAAACTTTTGCTGATACCTGATGCATATATGCCAATCTCGCAGGTCATCTTGCAAAACCATCGAGGTAGATGAATGTTCAGATACAGTGATTTGGTCATGACTGTGTCTAATACTGTGATTTGGTCATCCGTGATTGCAATACTTATAAAGACCGAATGATCATGTTTATCCACTTGTAGATGTTGAATGGATGAAATTATGAAAAAAAATTGTGAATGAATAATAGCATGGTAATGAGGAGGGCAGTCCATGCAGCCTTCCATTGGTAATATAACAGTCTTGGAAACATGTAATATTGTAGTTATGTGCTAATAGAAATTGAAATAGTTAAGCTGTTGCTGCTTTATTCTTTTGAAGGTTTATTAGTGCCTCTAAGAACGTGGAGCCGATGAACGATATTTTCTGAAAGCTTTTTTCTATAACATTCACATCAACTGCTCGATGCACAATGATTTATATTTACTATCATTCCTTGGTTTTTATTTTGACTCGAAGAATTGATACAGTGACGTTTTTCTGTTTTGACTTTTACCTCGCATTGTCTTGAGTCATTCTGACCTGCACAAAATTTACTGCTTTGAGCATATTTCTTTATATCGTGATTTGAGGCAGTGTGACCCAGCCTTTGACAACGGTAGCATCTTAGCAATGATCTGTATCTGCGAATTAGGCAACCATGTAGCCTGATACGGAAACGTTTCTATTTTTAAAGCGTGACGCTGAAAGAACATATAATTCTATTGTCTGATGATAGTGTTCTTTGACTTCTGTCTTCCTTATAAATTTCAGATCAATATCGTATCGGATATTTTGATCTATCTTTTTCCTTAGAGATTCTTCTGTGACTTGAGTGGGTATAGATCATATAATAAGTCTTTGTCTCTTCTGTATTAGACGAACTTTTAAATTTGAGTGCTATATTTTGTTTTCTGATTTCTTCGCATCTTCTATTTTTTTCACATTTAACCTGAAGATTTCCTTCCTTAACTCTTCTGCAGTCCTGTATACAATCATCGTCAAGGGCTAATTCATGTATGTCTTTTTCCATTGTTTGTGGTTGAAGTGAAGGATCTTTTATTTTAATTATAATTGTTTCCATTGGAGATCTAAGTTTGTCCGCATAAGAAGATTTCTCTAGACTGGGTTCTGTTAGTACTTGTTCTTGTATTACCAATTTAGATTGTATTTTGTTATACTGCTCGTTGAATAACATTTTTATTTCTGTTTTTTTATCTCGTTCTTGTGCTATCTTATAATTAAGAGATACAGTGTCATCCTGTGGTCTTCTAATTTCTTCCTTCATATCTCTTTCTGACTCAGCGTATCCTTCCAGTGATTCTAGTAGTGTATTTACATCTTCAGGTATTTCGTCTGTAATTTGTTTATCCTTTTGTGTTGACCCATCTAATAACAATTCAGGAAGATATTGTAAATTTTCCTTTATTTTTTCACATAGATTTTCAAGCTTTGTTCTTATGAACTCGTTCTTCGATCTCTTCTTATCGTTTTGCTTTACTTCTTTTTACCTACATAGCTTCAGAGTTTCTTCCTTGCAGATTTTTAATTCTGCCTCATGTTGTTGTAGCTTTGATTCCGATATTTCTTCCTCTTTATCATTTTCATTAGACTTTTGTTTTTTTTTATGCATTGAATAATATTTTTTTAATATTTACTAGCTTTTCCATCATTATGAGCTTCTTGTCTTTTAAATGTCTTGAGAGTTAATCCAGTAATTCTTTTGGATTCAACTGCGACACCTTAACTGTTTCGAAATCCATTAGTTCTTTCTCGTGAATTGGTGTTTTTATTCCTGATTGTCGTGTCTTATCCTGATTCACTACTGAGTTTTTTTCCTGTTTTGATGGCTTTTTCGTTGTTTTCTTACAGTCTAAGTTAATGATTTCTAATTTTCTTTGTCTTTTCTTTACTTTGTCTCTTTCTTTTGTACCTTCTAGGCTCTCCATTTGCACCGTCGGTTAAGAATGAGCTGATCGTAAGTGGTATGTTTATTTCGTTGTTGGGAAAGCGAATGAAAGATACCAAAAGTTGCACAATCTGATTTATTGATCAGAGAAAAACTCACAAGAAATGCTGAAGGTGGCGGCCACGCGTGTTATTGCATAGTTCACACAGGCAAAGGAGGGACTGGCGTATCCTCTCGAAGATTTCTGGTGTTGTGTTAATTTTGTCTGCGGGAACAAGGATTCTCGCAACGAGATCTTCAGCCAAGTCCACAGGCGTCTCGTACACTAACGATTTCATGTGCCCCCAGAAGAAAAAGTCCAGTGGGTTGAGGTCCAGGGAGCAAAGAGGCCAAGGCACAGGTCCGTCACGTCCGATCTATCGTACGGTATAAGTGGCATTCAAGAAGTGTTGGACAGTGTTGGAAAAGTGTGCTGGGGATCCATCGTGCATAAACCACATGTGTCTCTGGATGGGGAGTGGAACAGCCTGTAACAAACTGGAAGACATTTGTTTGAAGAAGATATAGTATGTTGTGCTGGTCGAACGGTCAGACAAGATGTAAGTACCTACCACGTAATCACCAAGGATACCTACCTGCCCAGATGTTCACGGAAACTGTGAGACCATTTTGATTAAGAGATATGCTATGTAGGTAGGTACAAAATGACGGCAAAAGCGATGACTTGTTCAGTCTCGACACGTTTCGACTTTACTATTTTTACCTCTCAGAGTGGAATGCGATTCTATGTTCCATGGTAATTATTGCTCGTCTGGATGGGTACTATTTGTTGAATCTTGTATCTTATTTTGTAAAAACAATTTAAACTCACCCTGTACTGTATTTACACAATAGCATTATAGTTTAATTCGATTTATTGTTGACCTTGCATTTAAGCTTATATTTTAATTATGAAAATCAAGTTATTTAAATATGACTTCAATACTCTGATCTCTGGAGGTTTTAAAAATTGAACTAAGTAAATTTTGTAATATATATTTATTTATTCAATATCATTGTACTATCTACATTTTAAGAACCTACTTAAACTTATATCTCAGTAGTTATAAATATGAAGTATAAGTTGCATTTAATTTTATTACTCTGATCTCTGAAGATTTTGATAATCATACGCAGCCAAATAAAGAAAATGTAAGTTATTGCGAAATTGTTATAAAATTATGTAAGTTATTATAAAATTATTAACATGCTGCTAAAGTAGGTATACTTTTCAACCTTTTAGATTATTTAATACAGATAATTTAAATATACAAGAGTTCTTTAGAATCTCTTGTTAAATTTATGAATAAGAAAATAAAGACACCAAAGAGTTCAAGGCTAACAAGAATATTTAAGATTGTGCTGAAGAAAGCCTATAATCTGTTATTTAGAAACTGACATTTCTTTTTGAATAAAAATGAAGGGAACGTCTTTCCAAAACTCTATTAATGTAATCTGTCTGATATTTTAGCCCTCTCGATCGAAATGACAAAAATCATAGAGTGGTTTTTGCATTTCAAAGATTTCTTGTAGAAAAAACTTTATCAGAAAGTAAATTTTCTTACATTTGCAGAATACGTTTACATAGTTTTCATCTAATACTTAAAAAAGTTTAACTTATATTTAACTTACAATACAGTATATATACATTTCCTTTAATAATTTTTACAGAAAGTACCTTCCTAACAATTTCGTCATGATATTTAAATATTCATTTAAATTTAAAAGCACTCTTTAACCATTTCAAGGATGAATGTACTTTTAAAAAATTTGATTTCGAAAAAAAGACTGTAAATGTCAATAGTACACGTCTTTTACGTAAAGTAATTTGTTCCTAAAAATGAAAAAATTAATTTAAATGCCTCATGTTAGCAATATTAATGATGGTTAAATATACCTAACACTTCTTAACATTACACCGACAATTAACCAATCAACGGTTGGCCTGCTAGCTATTCTTACCATTAACCCAATGATTAGCTAAACTTTGGTTTACATGTCATTTATCATCAGTCAACCATTGGCTCAGATGCAGTTCAACCTGTTAGCCTAACCATTATCCTAACAATTGGATCGGACGCAATTCTAACTCTTGGCCCAACAACACTCAACTGTTAGGCCATCGTAAACAAGACGGCAAAAACCAACCGTCGGAAAATGAAGGTCGAATGCGGTAGGTTTCCGGTATCCCAATAGTGTTGTGTTGCTTGGGGTTATATAGTAGAATAGCGAAAGAAGATACAGTACTTGCGATGCGTAAACTAGACCTAAAAAAGTGAAACAATTTTATCATATGTGTAAAACGATCTGTTTATTAGTGAACATTGAATTACTTTATAGCTTAACTAATAGCTATAATTTTTGTATCTATATTTTATTTTTTTCTATTGTGGCTTTATAGCTATATAAAAATCCCTGACGGCTCGGCCTACAGGTAGAGGTAGATTTCGAAGACTCAGAGCATGGGGCGCTTGTTTGTTAGGAATTTTCTGAAGAAATGACCTCTTTGCCCTGATGCGGCATTTGGAAACGCCCACTTCGACACCTAACTTCTTTGCAGGCGGAGCTGGCAGGGATTTTTTTTTAATGTTTTTGTCTTGCTATAAGGGTTGGTCCTATAAAAAACATGTCAATATAAAAGTTTTAGATAATATTAAGAGGATTTATAATAAATTTAAGCGGATTTAATATATTCTGAATTAACGAAGTTAGGAATCTTTTTCTTCTAAAACCCTCCTTTCCTCCCCCTCCTTGGGGCCATTTTTAATGATATCAAAAATCTGTCATACGTAAATTTTTGACCCTTTTCTTAGAAGTAATAATAACTTTAAACGGATTCGATACGTATCAAAATTAAGAAATTATGGGGGGTTTTCTGTTTTCACAAAAATCTTCCTATTTCCCTCCCTCCCACCTGGTTAGATTTTTCCCATTAACGAACTTGACCGAGATTTTATGCCCCTCGATCTTATGTATCAGTTTGGAAGAGATTTGTGCAGAATTATGGGAGTTATCGTGTTCATAAAAAAGTGACATAAATATATAGATAGATAGATAGATAGATAAAGTTTTGAACTGGGGATGGTTTTGGGTTCTGGGGGTCATGATCGGCGTAGATCTGCAAATTTTTTTTAAAAATTTGAACTTAAGAGAGATTGTAATAGGTAGTATTTCTTACGAAATCTACCTAACAAATTACCAAACAAATATGCAATGCAACCACTAAAATTTCAATATCTGGGAAACTTTATTATTTTTTTTTTCTAATGATTGCTATAACATTAACTTCAGTGAAACAAATTGATTTCAACTGAAAAATGTTTAAGTTAGCATAAATTTTGGAGTATATACAGGTGTATTTAGAAAACCAGAATTGGATCTAAATAACTACAATTTTTTAAATTGTATTTAGAACATGCACATACGGCTAAATAAAAAGAGAAACACATTTTAATCTCCAAATTGTCACAGAAAAAAAAGGAAATATCCACCCTACGGGAAAATATGTCTTCTTTCAATTTATATCATGAAAAAAGCTTGGAGTGTCGTCTTAATAGTGACATTGTACTAAAGTCTGAAATTTTCAATACGAACACCTAATTTTGACTTCATATTTGCTGTTTCGATAAAGCTTACCATTGAATACAAAACAGGAATTCATTAAGTCAAGTAGTTTAGGAATTATGCAGGTTTAATGTTGAAACTTCTAATGTTAAATTCAATCGTAAGAGTTTTAAAACGGATTGCAATGTGTGTAGCATTTGAAAACTTCTAATGTTAAATTCAATCGTAAGAGTTTTAAAACGGATTGCAATGTGTGTAGCATTTGGAAACTTCTAATGTTAAATTCAATCGTAAGAGTTTTAAAACGGATTGCAATGTGTGTAGCATTTGGAAACTTCTAATGTTAAATTCAATCGTAAGAGTTTTAAAACGGATTGCAATGTGTGTAGCATTTGAGTCAAAAACACTACTTAGTGGAATAAGCAATAGTTTTGGATACGATTATTCGAAACGTATAGGAATCGATTTCTCTTAGAAAATCTATAGATTATGGCTTTTTTTTTAATTATTTATTTTAAAAATACATATATTTTTTGAAAATATGTTTCTAAAACAAATTGAATTGTAAAATATGAACTTTTTTATAGAAATCAATTTTTAGAAGCTTCAAACATACCAAAATAAAACTACAGACTATTCCGTCAAGTAGTTTTGTGTTATATTTTAAAAACTACACTCATTTCAATATGTTCTGCAACGACTACAAATGAATTTAACATTAAGAGATCCGAACCTAGCATTTAATCTACATCATTCCTAAATTACTTGACTGAATGATTTGCCGTTTGGCATCCGACGATACCATTTTCCGAAAAAGATCAATGTGATGTCAAAATTTAGTGTTGTATTGCAAAAAAATCAAAGTTTCATACAATTTCATTATGGAAATCTCCCTCTATGTTTTTTATAACATAAATAGAGAGAAGACACATTTTCCAATCTAATGTCCATTACAGTTTATTTTATGTGATAATATGGAGATTAAAATGTATGTACTCTTTCTTTTCTCTTTTACCAATTGTACCTAGAGTATCTCAAAAAGTGGTTAAAACTTTACGGGGTAATAGAACGCAGCTGTACTAGCAAATTTTGTCATAGAATGTATGGTCGCGCGAGCCACTAGGTGGCATTGTAAATGGTATAAAAGGCTCGTTCCTCGCCTTCAACGGCATTTTACCATGGATTACCGAGAAGATGGCTGGTTATACGAACAACGAAATGGCGGATATGCATTTCGTGAACTGTGCGGCGAACGGGAATGCGAGTGAGGCACAAATAAGTTACAAGGAGGGGTTTCCGATGAGACGCACTCCTGATCGGAAACATATGAACGTTTGCATCGACGGATGCGCGAGAGGATCCTTCGCCGCGGCCAAGCAAGTCGCAGGGCGTGAAAGGAGTCTTAGGACGCCGCAACTTGAATAGGACATCCTGTGTAAGGCGGTAGATCAAACGGGATGTAGCACGCGAGCGGTTTCCGTGCTGTAAACGTGCCCCATATGACGGTTTGGCGTGTGCTCCAGGAAGAAGGAATTCAGCCCTATCCTACTCAGAAGGTACAAACGTTGTCACCGGCGGACTATCAGCCACGTGTCGATTTCGCACGTTGGTACATCCATCATAATGCAGCGCAGCCGGATTTCGGTGCACATGTTCTGTTTCGGATGGGTTCACTTTCACCTGTGAGGGCATTTTTAATACCCACAACTCATACACGTGGGCATCTACGAACCCGCATGCCACACGTCCTCATTCGTTCCAGCGGCGGTTTTCCGTAAATGTTTGGGCAGGGATCCTTCATTGGCCCATTCTTCCTGCCAAACCGTATGGACGACGAATCGTATGACACATTCTTACGAAAGGTGTTGCCGGAGCTGCTGCGTCTGATTCGAACTCCCACTAGGACGAGAATGTGGTTCTAACACGACAGTGCGCCTGCACACTTTGCCTTGTATGTGCAGAACACTTTAGATGAAACATTCCCATGGATATGGATTGGTCGAGGTGGTCCCATAGCTTGGCCACCAAGATCGCTCGATCTCCCGTGTTTAGACTTTTTCCTGTGGGACCATATGAAAAGCCTAATCTAAGAGTGTCTCATTGAAACCGATATGGATCTAGTCACCAGGACTGGCGTTGTTGCCGGGGGTATTCGGGAAATGCCTGGTGTCTTCATAAATGTGCGTTTGTCCCTATTCCGCAGGTGTGAATTGAGCATTACAGCTGGCGGAAGATCTTTTGAGCAACTTCTTTGAACATTAATTACATTGCTGTTAATGTTTTTTTTCTATAGTAACACCTCTCATTCTTGTGTTAAATCTTTAACTGCGACAGTGGAAAACTACCTTTTAACTTCTCACCACTCCCGTTCCGATCATACATTCTATGACGAAATTTGCTCCTATAGCTTCGTTCTATCACCTGGTAAAGTTTCGCCCACTTTTTCAGAAACAGCTTGTAAATTGAATAATTGCAACTTGTGTATAATAATAATTATTATTTTTATACATATTATGCTGAATGGGAACTAGTATGTTACTGTACTTCCAAATATATACTAGTACATATCTTCTTATAAATTAATTTATTTTGTGAAGCAGTACAACTTAATGTGAGAAATCTGTGTATGTAGTAAGTTAACATCATATTTGACTTTCCATCGACGTTTCGTAATTTGTTTTCATTGGACGAAAATTAGTACAGCTCATGTACCACAGTGGCTTGTCGTATATTCACAAAATAAGAACTCATTTGAAAGCACAGTGTATGATAGCTTGCTATGATGACAATTTTGAGTTTACCTATCTGCCATCTCCTATGCATCGCCATGTATGAGGTACAAACGCATGTATTAGATGTTAACAATTCCAGCCAAAAAAAAATCACCGAGAATTTAGGGATATTCCACTTATTATATGTGGAGGTATGCATTTAGAGTTGTTTTTGATGGGGGCATTATTTTTGTGTGACCTAGCGGCCTGGATATTTTACCAGAGAGGCAACCTTCATGAAACCTTAACGCAATGATAGCCCTACATCGTCGATCCTTTCTGTATCACAGTTAATCATAAAAAGCTGGCAGCATTGCTTTGGCAAATTTTAAGAATTTGAAGCAAATTTTTTATAGGTAAATATAATTCTAACTAATAATTATTTATATCTAATTTCTAAATTATAATTATTTATAAATATATATATATTTTTTATTATTATTTACCATTCAGCATTAGAGATTTCGGAGAAAAAGTAACAACCAACAGAAAATTTCCCGGTAATAAAATTATACTCTACAACATATACTATTACATATGAATTACACTAACAACACATTTTGCATTTATAATAATTTTGAATATTTGTAACCTGTGTTTAAAAATAAATTTAGTGTGATATCGGGAAAAGTATCCCTGAATTATCATTCTGTTCAATCGGCATGTTATCTAATTTCCCTAGGGAGACTATATTTGTAGGTTCCACTACATTACATAATGATTTAATTTTGCCTTTGGAAAAACACAGAAGTTTTTTTTTTTTCTTTCTCAAAAAGATTAATTTAGGTGAACTATTATTAAAAAGATTATTAAACATATTTCTCTGATTATATTTCTTTTTTTGCTATTATGCATTTTAGAAACTTAAAAGGAAAAGTAACATAGTTGTCATTGATGAAGAGGAAAAATGCAGTCCTAAATAATAATATTGAAAAAAAAAAGAATTCAAATTATTTCGAATTTTGGATTTATAATATATGTCCTTAAAAGAGATTCCATCTAATAAACTGATTTTTTATTGCATTTACGAATATCGAATAAGTCGAGAGTCCCAATACCGATATTTAAAACTGTAAAGCAAAATTGCTGTAAAAAGTGTTTAGGTATAAAATCTCGACAAAGCAGAAACTTGATTGATGATCCTTGTTAAAAGTTTTGCCAATAGTTATATCAGGAAAAGGAAATGTTAAAGCTTCACTGAGTAATTTATTGGTTTGCAAATGCCCTTTACCCGACTATATTGTGCTGAAAATGGTTAAAAGAGGATTTAATCATTAATAATTAAAATCGAAGCTTTCAAATATATATACACACTTCAAATATATATAAACACTTTTGTTTTTCTTCTATTAAATAAAGACCATCATTGAATTTAATGTTAAAAGGTATTTAACATTCATGTTTTAATTATTAACTGAAATTTTATTAGTAGGGAAACATTTCATTCATGAAAACGTAATTTAGATACGTTATTCTACATTTTTTTTAATTGCTGCTAGACTCGCATATGACTTATGATAAGTTAAAGAAAACAAATAATTTAACAAGCGTATGGAAATTAATATCCTTAGAAGTATTCTGTGAGAAACAAGACATTGTTTGCGTTACTTGGGCTCCCATTTGTTGTACTGAATAACTGAATGGTATTTTAACTATTTATGTCTGTAGTTACTGCATATAATTCTAATTAATTAAAAAAATAGTTTTCAACATTGTTTCAACAATACGACTTTAATTTTGTTTTTAATAATGTTGTTACTATTAAAAATAATGTAATATTTATAAATTTATATTAAGACTTGCTATATCTGTAACCCTATATGATTATAATTTGAGTATAATAATGTGTTATATTGCATAACGTTATTTATAAAGTACAACCCCCCCCCCCCCCCCCCCTTGGAATTAGTTTTCATTTTCTACGTTTAAATAAAATGCACGTTGTAAATTGTTTTGCTCTGTGCGTGGAAAGAAAGGTTTCAACAATGTGTGGTTTTATTATGATTTTAAATATCATGTGCTCTTGAATAAATTAAATTTAGAAAAAAAAATTAGAATTAAGGGATATTACACTTTGTAAGAGCAAAAAAGTAGGTTTTGTTTTTAAAAAATTGTTTTCCCAATAAAGAATCAATAAAACAAAAATGGATTTCCCCTCACGAAACAGCATATTTTTGTCTATTTTGAAAACTGTCTGTGTGTAAGAAAAATATAAAATCTGATTGCGGAATTCTTATTTTAAATTGTATATGGGCAGCGTTTTCTCGCGAAGTACTTTGAGAAAAAAAAGTACGAAATACAACTTCCAAATGTCTGTATGAGAAATAAAATTTAATTTATATAAATCGATGTGTATATATAATTGCAATGGACAGAGAAAGCGTGTAAAAAAAGGCATACATTTAAATTAAAGTTCTAATAATAAATATTTGAAAAGTTAGAATATATGTCGAGAAATAATATTTCCTAAATAAAACTCATATCTCTATTGCAAATGCCCTATTTTTTTATTCAATTCAAACACTGTTTGCTTTGTTGCCAGTTCAAGAAACGTTACTTGAAAAATCGAATATGAATTTCTGTGTCTCCAAAGAAAACATATATTTTCCCCTTAGTGAATAAACAACGATCTAAAAGAAAGTGAAATCTCATGTCATTTTGTACTTATAAAAAACGGATAATTGTGGAAATATTAAAAATAAAATTAGAATATTTACTATTACAAATCGTGCCATTTATCAACCCTAGAGGGGTTGTGCCACAAAAATCAATAAGAGTTTATACTTAATTCCAAATTTATTGTTAAATTAGTTATTATAAATTACATTATTAATCACAAAATGCTCTAATTATTGAGTTATTTATCATTTCTGATTTTCTTTAAAGTCCTTTGGTATGCACAAGGTATACCAAAATAACTGCAGAAAGTCAAGAAATTGAGAGATGATGGTATTTTTTTCTAGAGCAAAGAACGTTAATTCCAAGAGTAGCACTAAAATACATATTATGTAGCATAAATTTTATACGTGTTTAACACGAAACAGAACAAATCATCTTGTTCAATATTATGGCAACAGTTATCTTGTACCACAATAAATTGTAATAAATTGTATGTTGTAATAAATTTGTTGTAATTGGAATAAATATTACCACAATAATTAGTATGTTCAATGATTGAATACGTTTTATGGGTCAGAATGTTATACACGTGGCGTGGTATCCCGTCTTTAACGTCGGAAAGGGATCCTGTGAGACCAAGTCTTATAGACATTCCTTTAGCCAAAACTCGCATGGATGCCAATCTGGTGATTCTGCAAATTAAACTGTGAGAAAATGACGGCTGGTTATTCTGTCAGAAACTGAGAATACTGTATGTTATGTGTTGAGAAACACTATTTCTGTAACACATTGACATACTTTCTGAGCAAGAATGCCATCATTACAACTTTTCAGTTAGGATTCTTCCATTGGGATGCATAACTTTGTCCGATGAAATTGAGGTTACAGAACTTGCAGGATTGAACTCTTGAAAAAAGAAAAAAATGGTACCAAATTGAATCCGGCAAATAAACAACTCCATCGACTTTAGAAAATGTAACGCAAATTGCAGACACACGTGTTAATTTTATAAAATGAAATATGGAAAGTACGCGTGTTGCCACGCAGAATTATAAAGACTGCACATTATAAAGAAAAGTGGATCCCTTCGTTCCAGAAAACTTTTAATGGCTATTTATTTCAGGGATCACTGTAAACAAGGATTATAATGCAAAAGTCTCTCGTGCACTAAAATAATTAGGTAAAATATTCTGCAAATGTGACAAGTTATACGGAGAGTGCTAACACGTATTTAACAAATTTGTGGGCCGTTCAACGAGGTATCTTATAGCTTGTGCAATGAGTTAATTATATGCGCTACCCATAAACTATGGCATTTCGATTTGTATCACTATACGTCTTTCACTATTTATGCATTAATGCGTTTCGCCGTCTTCCCGGCTGAACAACCCATCATTAAATTGCTTCATAATTCACAATCATGCTTCTCAGCCTTCTAACAGTGATTCAATCTTGCCGTATGACCTTAACAATGAGAAGAACGAAACTATCCCATTGTTATCAAACCAAATTCACAACTTTGGTAGAACATTTTTAGAAATAAAGGGAATTTTGTTACATTCAAGGTCAATTTAGGTAACATAATAAGCACTTAATAATTCAGTTCTTTAACACCAGTTTTAAATGGAGTGAATGCATATTTGTGCACATCATTAAATTGATAGCGAAATACGCTCTTTATTTCAAGTTTTTTTTAACCAAACCACCTTTTTATTTGGTCTCTCCCCTTATTATGCCACATTTTTACTTTCTGACGAATGATTTTTGCTGTATCCCTCTCGGAAATATGTAGTTTCATTTGAGCCACTTTGTAGTTTCAACTAGCTAAAATTAAGACAGATTTTTTGAGACAGAGGAAAAAAAACTGTCTTTAACAAACTATTTTTGATTAAAAATTTTGTTTTCCAAATGGAATTTTCCTCTTCAAATTATATTATTATTTCATTTCACTGTAAATAGATGAATTTAAGAATAATGTATTTTGAAGTTTCTTTCATCCTTTTTTAATCCTGCTTTTAACATAAAAGTCTGCTCAAAGTATTATATTAGCAGTAATAATTTGACATATCAGAATTTCATAGTAGAACAAATCTTACTGTTTAAAGCAATAGGCTGTAATTAGTAAAAAACAACAACAAAATAAAATTGAATATGTGGCAAAACTTAATTTAGTAGAAAACCCATTCTCACATTTCTATATAAGTACTTCAAAATAAAAATAGAGATAGAGCTGTCAAAGTCATAGAGTTCTGAAATAATGCAGTACCAGAACGCATTACGGAATTGAAAATTATACACTTTTAAAGAATAATCCATCTTCTTTGAAGTTTCAAATCGCTTTCTACTTCTTTATTGAAGTTCAGAACAGACTAATGTACATTTAAATGATTATATGAAAGGTTTTTAACTTAATATATAAAACTGCTTTTTCCTCTTTCGTGTATTTTAAATTAGCTGTTAAAGGATTACGTTAAAATAAAAACCAATTTACAACCAATAAATTGTATTTATTTGATCATTTCATATTATAGACGTTCCAACAATCACAAACAATAACCAGGCTAATTTCTTAAAAATAATTAGATAAGATTTTTTATGATTTTTTTTTTCAATTTTAGTATTTTTGTTTACTTTGAACGACGCTAAATGAAAAACAAAAATGGCAATAATATAACATTTATAGCTATTCGGAACTTATCATATGTATTAATTATGCGTTAAAACATGTCTGAATTATTTTTCTTTATTGAAGACAGGCAGCATATTTACTTATTAGTAGATATGATTTTATGTGCTTCCCTCAAATATTATACTTTGGTATACATTAAAACGAATGTCTTGTAAGATCAATGGTAACACTGGTATACGCCATGAAAAAACACTGAGTGGCCAAAAAAATATAGAACCTCTTATTTGAAAGTAAACCAGTCCAACAGTGACTTAGAATGACGTAACAACGCAGAGTTGTTTATATAAGGAACTCTAAGCTTCGCATCACATAGTTAGTACGGAAGTTGCTGTAAAAATGGGCAAGACGAAAAATTTAAGTGACTATGAACCATGGATGATCGTCGGTGCAAGAAGAGCTGGTGCCAACATCTCTCAAACGACCTCTTTTAGGATTTTCTCGCCCAACAGTATCTCGGGTGTTTAGAGAGTGGCAGTTGAGAAAAAATATAGTCAAGCCATTCTGGTCGAAAAAGGCTGGTGAACGAAAGAGGTGAAAGGCGAGTAGCACGCACAATCCGCAGCAACAGCAGGACAACAACACGATAAATTACAGCTATTATCAATGCAAGTGCATCACAAAGCATATACCAACGGACAACAAGACTGACTTTACAGAGGATGGGCTTTAGAAGCAGGAAACCATCAAGAATGCCTTTGGTATCGCAGGAAAATAGGAAAAGGCGCTTATTCTGTGCGAAGGAACGACGAAATTGGTTACTTGAGGACTGGAAAAAAGTAGCCTTGACGATGATTCCTTACGATGAGTCTCGTTTCCTGCTCCATCATGCAAATGACTGGATAGAATATGGCGAAAACAGCACGATTTCATGGAGCCTTCCTGACAAATGACAACTCTTCAGGTTAGTGGCAGTGGAATTATGGTATGGGGAATCTATTTCCAGAGTACACGGGAACCCTATATATCTGTGGACACAACTCTGAACAGCACAGCTTACCTCAACATCGCTACCGATCACGTGTACTCGTTTATGGCTATAATGTTCCATTATGGATATGATCACTTTCAGAACGGCAATGCACCTTGTCACCGTGATCACGCGGTCTTAAATTGGTTTGAGGTATATCAATCAGAGTTTAATCTGCTTCCATGGCCGGCTCAGTCTTCTGACCTCAATCCCATTGAGTATTAGTCGGACGAAGTCGAAATAACACTTCAAAGCTTGGAAATTCCACTATCCAGTCTGATCCAAATTACAGCTGCCATTATCTCTGTATGTGTCAACCTTCCTCAGCAACGGTATAAGCAAATTGCTGAGTCCATGCCAAGAAGAATGTTGGCTGTGATCAGAGTTAAAGGTGGATCCACTCGTTATTAGAAGGTGTCTCTAATTTCTTGGCCACTCAGTGTATATGTAATAAATGAAAACATTCTGCGAATTAAGCTGGTATCGATATACTAATAAAATAAAGTTTTGCTCTCTCTCTGTGTGTATTTGTGTGTCTGCCTGTTTGTCTACAATGGCTAGGAAAATCTAACCCACCTAGATGTCTGAAAATTTAGGTGTGGATAGTCCAAGGCCTTTCCTGATGTACCTGACACTTAGAATTTTAGTATTTTAATTATTTACCGAAATATTAATTAAAATCCACAAACAGATCTCATCAAAGATACGCTTTTTTATCTTTGGTTGGTTCGTTGTATAAAGCGAAAACATTCAGTATGCGAAAACATTCAGTAAACAACGTAAGTAATATTCACGAAGAATACAAATTATCTAAATTTAGTTTAAAACAAGATCGAAAAATCACACGTCAAGCATAGATTATGAAGCACTTCCCAGCACTTCCAGAATACTTAAACAAAACTTCACCGTTTTATAAGGATAAAGATCATGTGCAAGTAAAAAAATTCGAAAACGAATAACACATTTGAAAACTCAATTTCAGGAATAACATCTAAAATATTTGGTGTAGCCCTGTTGATCTATAGATTTATATATATAGTGTATAGTATGCTAAAATTAATTCAGTTATGAAAGGAATAGCACTGTTGAAACTTCTCTATCGGTAATTTCCGTCAATAAACGGAAATGTATTCGAGACCTTTTGTGCTTCCTTGAATGTGATCTACAGAATTTATACACACCAAGAAATAGGCAAAAAATTAATTAAATTTAAAAACACGTACGTCAACTGGAAACGCACTTCCAGCAATTATTGTTAATAGACAATACTGTAACCAAATTCTTCTGTGTGTCCCTGTAAATTAACGATGGATGCTATGCACAACATATTCTATAGTAAACCTCAGTGATATATAGGAATTTCAATATGGTTGAAATAGTGTAACATCATTAAAATTCACCGCAAACGACTTTACCCAATGGACCGTAATATAAAGGAATTATTTTTAGTGTCACTGTAAACGAACTATAAATGTTATATACTTTATTTTCAATACCGAACATGCTATAGTAAACATCAACAACATATATCAATTGCCTGGGAATCTGAGGATAGTTATGTGAGTTAGAGCACGGAAAGTAAAACAGACCGACAGACAGACAAAACGAAATCGTAAAGACTTTCCATCTTTGTTGGAATCTGTTAAAAAGAATAAAATGAAAACTCTTTTGCTATATTTTAACGTAAATTTATTTTTGTATTAAATTTCCTAGCAGCATGTATACACATTAAGGAAAAATTCCCGTAGTCATTATCCCTGTGTTTGTTCTCCGCATAGAGGAAGATTTAAAAAAAATCACATATACTTTTTATTATAGTGTCCTTGGGGAAATATTAACAAAATTATAGTTGAGAAAAGGGTATTCGATTACAAAAGTAGTGCAAAAGGAGTAAATACTGATATTATAATCAATTTTAAAATAATATTTTTCTTTTTCATTCATTCGACGATATAAAAAAAATTAAATGCTTTATATATTAGATATCCTATTAAATTTATATGTGAAGTTGCGGTTCTTACAGTGAACACATTAGGATGTTTGTTTTACTTGATTATACTATGAAATAATCTCCAGATTTTCATAATTTTCAATGAGCGTTATAATTCAAATGGAAATGTTACACTTTATGCTTTAATGACCTTTATACAAAACCGTGTTCCAAACTTTTTAAGGTACTTAACCTTTTGCTTACGGCGGGATTACCATAGTCCCAAGAAAAAGACTGTTGAAAAATACGGGGTTGGGATTATCGTCATCCCGAAAATTTCCACCCCTCAAAGATGGAGTGCAGGAAATCCTTAATAGCGTTTGGCTCAACGGGGGTCTCATTGGGTATTGGAGAAGGGAAATTCTATAGGGAATATATTAGTTATCATAGGGAAATACAGGGAAAACTTATGCAGCAAAGAAAGTAAACATTGTTCAAGCGCACAATTTGAAGCTGTTTCTACCTCACTTCCTCCAAATTAGTGGAAGATAATTTTTGTTTGTGATATTAATATGAAGAGAATAGATTATTTTCAGTAAATTGTTTTATTATTTTAGTATCGCTGATTTTGATTAAGTTTTTCTTCTTAGAATGTTAAGTATTGCGGTTTTTTTTTATTTCGACAATAGTACACTAGATATCTTAAAATAATATACGTAATTTTATTTATTGAACTCAATAAAAATGAAATTATTATATATATTACTATCTAACAGAAATACAGTTAATTTTGTAAAATTTTTATGTATAATTTTTTTTTGTAAAATTAATTACTTTTACACAGTAGAAAATAGTTAGTTTTATGCTCACACACAACTTAATAATCATGTTTTATATTCTTTGCATGGAATTGAACTTTGTCTGTTTTAGAATGATATTAATAAGTAATGAATTCTAACGATATTTACAATTAATTTACTCCTCAATCATCTGATTAAAAAAAAAAATAATTGAAGTTATGCAAAAAATAATACAAGTTATATTAATTGTTCTTTATATATTTTTTAAACAAATGATTATAAACAAATATAAATGTCGTACAAATGTATGTCCTAAGCATTTTTCTGCTATGTTCAAAGAGGCAATAGCTGTTCCAAAATCGTTTCGGAAAACAATTGTTATTGCCGTACTTTTTTCTCGTAAACTTCTGAAGCTAATTTAATACTTTATTTTATTTTTATTTTGTATTATACTTAGGTATTATACTTATTATATAATTAGTATTATGTTTATTAAACTTTGTATTATACTTATATATAAATAAGGATTGTCTCTCAAAATTCATTCATTTTCAACAAAGTTAATTAACGCTGTTCTCAAGTACAAAGGGCCTACTATCAGATACATTTTTAAATTCATTTTTGTTCAGAAACGCATGAAACAGGCAGATGTTGTTATTCAGAAACTTTGCAATCGAAACACGTTCTCCATTTTTTGGTAAAGGCAGAAGATCTTTTATAAAACACTGTCAAAGTCCGCGTTTTGAACCGAATTCCTGATTCTTCATCGCACGAAAGGAGAAAAACCTGTTGTCACGTGACACGAATAGCTTATAACACGACAACTAATTTATATATCAAAAAATTGAAAACTCATTTGGATTCCAAATTGCTTCAACAGTCCGGCCTGCAAATTTTATGATTTTGCGTTTAAAAATGCGTCAGAAAGTTTTGCGTTGTTCAGCAGAACATTTGAGAACCACATTCAAAATAAAGTAGAATGTTTAGTTTGTGAAATCGTACACCTATTGCACTTTTTAATTTCATTTATTGCCGAATGACCATTTATTGTTTAATAAACGTCAAAAATATGAAAAGGAATTTCTTTTAAATCGTTTCAGTAATTCTCGAGAAAAATGAACTGTACTCCCAGCTATTTTCTATATGATTTCTCTAATGTTATTGCTTGCTTTAGTATTTTTATTCTAAGGTTGTTTGGGGGGGGGGGGGGGGGGGCATTAAAATTAGAGAGACTCAAAATCAAAAAAGCACATTTCATAAATTAGCAAGGCATAATTTAATTTCAACACAGCGGTTTTAAATTCCACGTGCGGGAAATATAATATTGAGTTGTTAGAAAATACACAGCACACACGTAAAATGTACATGTTTAGTTTTTTTTTTAATCCTTAAAAGTTATATACATATATATATACATATACATGTGTGTGTGTGTGTGTGTGTATTAACATTTAGTTTAGAGGAGGCCCCACTAGTGGCTGAGAGGTTCTGCTCTCAAAGCTGGTAGACGGGAGGTCCTGAGTTCAAACCCCTGTCACGCTCGTCGACCTAACCGTTCGGAGTTTTCCGTGGTTTTCTTCGAACCTTGCCGTAAATACGGGTTATGATCCCTTAGAAAGACCCCCCACTGATGCCATCCCCCCCTAGGGCCTATATCCCTTGTGTAAATAATCGGCCGTCATAAATCAACTAACCAACCGACCATCAGTTTAGAGGAGCTAGGTATTTTTTAGTTATATTCTCTCATTTTTTGCACATTGAAAAAAAATGCTTATTTAAGGAAATTATTTTTATTAAACTTATTAAATTTTTAAATGTATCTGAATGCTTGGAGCTATTATTACATAAAGTATTTTTGTATTAGCATACAATTTTTTTTCTTATTTTACTTATAACATTTGCTTAATATTTTTATTCAGATTTCTACTACTACTTCTGTATAGTAATATTCGACTAATTTAAGTACAACATAAATTATAATACAATTTGGAAATAGCAGTTTATTTTTTTATTTAAAAAGTAAATGCCCAACTGTTAACACCAAACCCGTTGCATATAACTTTATTCTTCTTTACTGTTTATACCGATTTCTATGTATTTATTTCTACCTTTTTCTTCTAACTTTTTTTTTTAAAGTTATAATCTAAATTGTAACGGAAAAAAAAAAACTTTTTTTAAATAAATTATTTTTGTATTACTTATTTAATTTTTAAGTGTATCTGAAAGTTTACAGCTATTTTTAAATAGTATTGTGCCTAGTTGTTTGTGTTATAAAATGAGTATGTAAATGTTTTGCTTATCACATTAGTTTAATTGTTTTTATTCAGATTTCTGTCACAATTTCCAAATTTTCGCTAATTTAAGTACAAAATAAATTATAAAACACTGGAAGTGTAAATTTATTTCTGAATGAAAAAAGTTAATGCCTTACTGGGAACACTAATTCAGTTGGATAAAACTTTATTTTTCCTTACTGTTCTTTGTTGCGATACCCATATATTTATTTTTACATTTTTCTTATCATGGAATTTATTTTTTCTTATAATCTGAATCATGATAAAAAGAAAATAAATGTTTATTTAAGGAAATTATTTTTTATTTGCTTATTTAATTTTTTAAAGTATCTGAAAGTTTAAAGCTATTTTTAAATAAAGTATTTTTATATTAGCATAAAAAATTCTTTTTTTTTTTTTTTTTTTTTTTTTTTTTTTTTTTGCTTGTAACATAACATTTTCTTTTATATTCTCCTTTTCAAAATATAAACCACTATTTAAACGTTCATTGTAAGTGTTTTTCTGCTTATTTTTAAGAGACATCACTCAATTATTTCAAAACCTAATCACTTGAATTTAATGACTTCACAGAAAAAGTGCAATTTTCATGTCCGTATAACATTTAAACCTCATTTATAACAATAAGCTATTACTTTTAACAGATGAAAAGGTTTCCTTTAGGGAAAAGTAAATCCCGAAATTTCTCACGATTGAAAGTCGTTAGCTAATGATTCCAGATGTTCTACCGTCACCTGGGGTGTGATGCTTCTGAAGAAAGGGGGATGAAACGGTCAAGTTTTTCCCGTAATCGGAGGATATTTAAAGTATTCATTTCCCGTAAGCTACAGGTTAATTCATTCATATTCTCTCGAGCGACTTACTTTAGTGATTTATATTAAACGACTTACATTAAGCGACTTATAATAAGCGACTTACGTTAAGCGACTTACTTTCGAATTAATTTTTGAGAGCGGAAATGTTTAAAGTAGGATTAATACAATTTTGCGAGCATTGGAAATAACCTTTCGAAATGTTATTGAATTATAATTCGTAGAATTGAATAAATTAAACGAGGAAATATTTCACCAAAACCTTTATTCCTTGGCAGACAGAAGAGATAATAGAGAATTTCAACATATAATAATATATAAATTTATTAATTGCTGTGATTAATATATTTTTGAACAGCCTTAGAACTTTATTAGATTTCCATATTTTTAAATAAAATATTTATTGGAGCAATTTAAAAATAAAACAAATCCGCTTAACATTGTTGCACCAGGGTCTGTACCAGTGCTTTCTTCCCAATATTATTATTTTCTAACAGTTTTGTTTATCTGTCTTCAATTAAAAGATTCTAATATTTAATAAAGGAAAACAACTTTTTGCAATTACTGGTATTCAAAAGTAAGCATCCGTACGAAACCTGCGCTTTTCCATACCCCATATGATCTCCTATCTTAAGTGAAAAATCAGTGTTCAAAAGCCATTCTCGTGAAAATTTTATTTAGACTGACGCCTTTTTACCAGTAAGGACTCGTATCTGGTAGATATTATTTATTTCTACACAATTTTAAATATTAGATGATTAAATCATTTATAAAAATGTATAAATTAGAAAGCCGATATATCGCGTCTGGCTATGTCACAAATTCGGGTATTTTGATCGTTTTCCGTGTCTTCTGAAGACTAAAAATGTCTCTTTTAATTCAATATCTTAATGTAGTTCTCAAATTCATATTGGCACTATTTTTAATTCATGATTTGAGGTTCCGTATTTAAAATGTAAAAACGGAACCATTATAAGGTCACTCGTGTCTGGCTCTCCGTCTGTCACAGACGTTTTTCTAGTAAACTAATGGAATATTGAAAGTTCAAACTTTTCAGAAATATAAAGGCTATTGACCCACATATTTATAGATTATATGGCATTCACAAATATTTTAGGAAAAATTTAGGGGCTAATTAAGTTACTTGAATTTTTTTTTTAGTGTGTGTGATCGAACGAGTATCATTCGAAAAATCTCGTAACACCGAATTCAAAAATATATTTGTTTTAATTTTAGATGTTATATTTTCAGACATATCGCTGAAAATGTACTGCAAAATATGCCTCCCCCCCCTTATTTCTGAATCTATTGAAACTAAAATTTTGAGAAAAATTAGAGATAGTAGGATATTATATAAATCTTGCAGAAAAACTATAGCGATGATCGTAGATCACATAGATTTTGAGATAATCGCAATTTTACGTTACATACAAACTTTACTTTGTTGGGGAGTTGAAGTGTGCTCGAGGTACTTATCGACGCGGAACAGTTGTTGGTAATTACCTGAGGTACGTATTTACATGAGGTACTTATTAAAAACCTATCTAAAAAGACGCGGCACGGACTAGGCGGCGTTGCAACTGTGCGACCTCCTTTGTGCGACCTCCTTTCAAAGCGTGCTTGGCACAATGCCAAGTTAAAACTTTGTACAAGGTCTTTGTGTTAGGTATAAATAAAAGTCATACAGGATAGAAACATTTGTTGTTATTTAGGCTTCATATCTCTCTGGACGTTCATGATTTATCCATCTATACTTTGTTAGTATCTATAGCTATACCATATCCTACGTAGTTTTTTCCAAAACGTTATTAATCTTCTCATAACGATGATTTGTAACACTGCAGTTATTAAATAATAAATTTATTGTGCGGAATCATTTGTACACGAATAAAACTCGCAATTGACCGATTATTATTCGTAAACGTATCTAGTTGGTAGGTGCTTTTATTAGGAAATTAATGTAATCGGACTGTTTTTTTTTATGTTTTCGATAAAGGCAGGAGATTTTTCAGAAGATGTTGTCAAAATTTGTGTTTTGAACCGAATTTTTTGGCACGGAAAAAAAAAAATGCCGACCTCAGACAGCAGTCCTTTATAACTCAAAATGTAATTCATTTATCAGAAAATATTTATAAAAAATCTGCTCCATCAAAAATGTCTTCAATAATCAATCTGCAAGTGTCATGCTTTTACGTTTAAAAATGTGTCAGAAAATGTTTCATAAATTTTTGCTTGTTGAGCAGCAAAAAACATTTTTTTGAGAACTTTATAAATATGTCAATTTTAATAATCCACTATGGTTTATTTTCGCTACTTTAGAAAAAGAACTAACAGGAAAATAAAAAACAAAGTATTTCTTATTTATGAGTAACACTCTGACTGTTTAACTTTTAAATCAAAATCGCTTCGACTATTGTTAATTTTTTTATACTATAGATATCAAATCCCCATGTATTCTAAATGTATTGAACATTTTCATTGAAACTTATTATTATATGCATTTCTACACTCTGATTATTAATTTTATTAAGCACAATCGCTTGAAATGTTGTGTAGATTGCAAAGTTTGTTTCTTTTCTCTTACTCGTGGGAACGCGAGTCACAGATAGGGAATTAATGCTACTCATAAATGTTTCGTATAAATGTTGATTTGTTTCGAAATGTTTTTGCACACATTTTGAAATCAGACAAAAGAGATGATTTTATAAAGAAACGTGAATTTTTTTTAAGTATTAAGTGCACTACATGCAAGTAGAAAATTATAGTGTAATTGCAGTAAAAGTATTGTAATAATTTTATTTTTCACTTTCTTCTATCCATAATAGAAGAAAATATAGTAATCGAATTTTTTTCGACTTCCGGTTTTTGACTGACTTGCACGTTTTAGGGGTCAGAGATTTCGAAAACATGTTTTTACAAAATATCTGTCTGTCCATCTGTCCATCTGTGTGTCTGTCAGTCTGTCTGTATGTCGTTGTGTCCCTGTGTCTGTCCTCATTGTATCATACAAAAGTGTATGGAGTTATCCATATAATTGAACCAATTTGTTTTATAGGTTTGTGACTATGACCAGCAGGGCCTTCTTGAATTTCAGATATTCCACCGGAAAGTGTGTTGTAATAGCGATTTTTGAGCATTACATTATTGTACCCTACATAAGTGTATGAATTTAACCATAGAATTGAACCAAATTTTATGTACAGTTTTTGGATATTGCAAGCATGTTCTACTTTAATTTGGAGATATTCCGCCGAAAGGGGCGGTGTTGTAGCGATTTTTGTGCCAATTTCATTGGCTCTGTGATAGCAAATTTTGAAGTATTAGCATGTATGAAATAGAAGAAAGTTTTCGGATTGTCACATCCGATTAGTTTAGATAATGGTTACATTTCTTTAACCCTTTTGCTACTAAACCATCCAAGACGCCCGGCCATGCAAACTACTGGCAGACCGTTCGAACGCCTATTCTGTTTTCTTCTCCTCGTAAATATCCAACTATTGCAGACGATCAGGGGATTATTGTATTCAAGTGGGGAGTCTTTTGTACTTTTTATCTAAGAGAGATTTCACTTCCTTTCTTATTATGTTGCTTACAAGTAGTCAGGTAGAATAAATAGGAAAAAATAATGTCGCAGCATATTTCAGTGTTTGGACGCTTTCTGTATTTCGAATGTATTGCGTTTTCAGACTTCAGTATTCAAATGGTTAAAGTCCCTATTCTGCACATTTCTTTTCTATTTTTCTGTAGACCAGTGTCAGATATAATGTATTTTTAACTTTAAAAACGGAGGAAAATTGTCTACAAGAAAAAAAAATAGTAAATCATCTGGGTAATATATAAATACATTGTTAAAATCTTTCCTTACCAAAACGGATCTTAGAGAGTAAACAATGACTCATTCTTGTTATCTGTTCAATATGTTACAAGAAAAATGAATATGTAAAGAAAAGCCAATAATATTTTCATTCTTGTTTCAGCATATTTGTATTAAAAAATAATGAATATAAACAAATAACTATAAAAATATTTGTTCTTACTCAACAGGTTTGTGAATATTGAAAGCAAAATAATACAAACTCAATTAAAATAATTGACTTTCCATTAAAACTTACGCAAGAATATGGAATGTACATATGTTTAACATTTGCACAATTTTATAATCAAATGTTTTATCATGCCGTATAAATTTCTAATTGTCATATTTATCAAAGTTGTATTTAACAATTTCAATGCATTATACGTAAAAATTCATTTCTTGCAAGAAAGACTAACGGCTTTTTAAATTCCTACTATTAGCTCACACTCTCTCTATATATATCTTGTTCAAATTTTCAATCGTTAATAAAATATTTTCTATTCATCCACTCAAGTTCAAATAATTTTTTTTAACTTGTAGTGGATGACACTTTATGTTAAGACAGTTTTTTCAAATATTAATTCGTTAGTTAAATTTAATTAATTAATTTTAGTTTTAAATGGGAGAAAAAAATTCCTCCCATTGTTTTCATAAATGAAATGAAAGATTTATCTCAAATTAGTGAAGCCACAGAAATAAAATACCGCAACGATGATTATAAAATAATTTTAATAAAGATAACGTGGGACATTAATGCTGCACGGGTTTATTTTTTATATTTATGATTAAAAAGTAGAAATTGACTTTAAAAAAATTATAGTACTTGTTTAAACACTGGTGCCATATGCACTGTCATTGTTCTAAGAGCCTGGGGGAAACTGACCACTAATAAAATAGGAGAATAAAGAAAAGTAAAAATAGTTTAAAAAAATCAAGGAAAAAAAGCCTGCCACTATTTCGCGAAAAAGGCAGCGTGGCGTAAACAGAGGTCCCTTCCCTCTATTACTGACTGGAATGGTAGCGGATACAGTCACGAGAGATGCCACCGGAAAAAATAAGAGATCAATAAGCTTAAGACATCGAGCAGCATTTTGTCTCTTCAAATTGCCTACAAGTCGCCAGGATGTGAAGTTATCCCGCAACTAGGAAGTTCAATCACAGTCTTAACTTATTCGCATTTGTTCGGGTGCGGCTGGTCCGGTTAATTCATCGGAAGACCGCGGCGTCTTCGAGATCATTATAGATCTTACAATGATTCAGGGTTTATTTCAAAAATCATGACTAATTTAATAACTGCAATTCATGTAGTTTAGAAACAATTCCATTACAATACGTTAATTTGGTATGGTTCCCGTTTATTGAAAAATCAACGTTTCCATTTACGTTTGGTTGAAATACAAAACTATGAATTTAATAAGAAAATGATAATTTTTACTGTTTTTTTTTTTTTAGATATGTCATAAGGAAAAGAAAAAAAAATATTTAAACTATCTGTTCAGTATTTCTCAATTTTCCTTTCAACGTATAATCATAATTTAATTACTGCTAAACTATTGAATGACAAAAGAATATTTTTCTAAAAATATATATTACACTCTTTATTTTTTATTTATATTTTCTACTTTACAATATTTAATTATTTAGTTGTTGCAGTTTCACAACCAATTGGTATAGTTTAGCGAGCGTGCTTTGACCATAATTCACTCCATTGCTTTTGTATCTAAATAAAAACAGTTTTAAACACTAATATTATTTCGATATTTATCACCTGCGACGCTGAAGGAAAAATGTTTTAAAAATTATTTATTAATTTATAATCAAATTCTAAAAATATTAAAATGTTGTATTGTCATTGGAAAAAAACCTGTGTACATATTTTTATATTTCTATCATATAACGATGTAAGTTAAAATTCGATTGTAAAATTCTCTCTTTACATACAGAAACAAAGTTAAGTTATAAAAAAGTATATCATCAAGAGGTAAACTTCAAGACGAAATGAGATACTACAGCCATTCATCTTCTTTACCACATATGTCTTTAGTAAATTAAGATGGATTCGTATGTTCGGAGATTTGTTGCAGTTAACTCCGCGTTATTTTCTATGACTCATGAGACAAAATAATAACTAGGAGAATGTGTGCTAAAATTATATTTATCCTTATCTAAAATTTTTGTTATTGTGGAGAATAAAAAAGTATGAAGTGACTCCACTGAACTTTCCGAACATTGTTTTTGTGCCCAGAAAGCAGAAAAAAAAGAAAAAAATATATTGTTTTTCATTTCTAATAAAATTAGAGTTGCAAAGGCTAGAAAAAACCCGGTTTAAACCTGGGAATAAACCGGGTTTTTTGGGAATAAACCTGGTTTTTTGGTAATAAACCAGGTCTTTTGGGAATAAACCTGGGAATAAACCAGGTCTATTGGAAATAAACCCGGGAATAAACCCGTTCTTTGCAACTCTAAATAAAATAGAATGATCTGGATTTGTGACCCTGGGAATGTTACCTTTGCAGCACTAATGCTTGATTACATCATTGCAATGTTTGCCACTTACACTCAGTCATATTTCCGTTGATGTAAGCCCCGCCAGTGGCTGAGAAAGCTTGCTGTAAATACGGGTTAGGATACCTTAGAAAGACGCCCACGAAAAGCACTTCCCGCAAGTCCTATAACCCTCATGTTGATAATCGTCCGTCATAAAATCAATCAACCAGCCGTTGATGAAAATGTGGCTACACTCACAAAAAACATTTCGTCGAAAAAGGAAATGTTCAGTCGGCAAGTTGCTGGAACATCCGTTTGATTGTAAGATATTATTCTGTTACTTGGAGAATTTTTCATCTTTTGACTGCAAACATTGATGAAATTTTGAACTTCGCCAATATTTCGTGTTTTGATACGAAAAACACATAAGTAAAAATTGTGTTTCAAATATGTAAAAATAACATACAGGACAGTTGCCGGGACACGACTGAAATTTGTCATTGAAAATTCAGCTTCAGAGTGCGGGTTTGTGGTTAATTTTTACCTTAGATTGATTTTTTTTTTCTGTATTTCTTACCCATCATACGTAGTATAGGGTAAGTCTTGTAATCGTTTTGAAAATCAGACAAAACATTTTGACGGATTTACACGTTTCAGACACTGGAGATTCCGAAAAATATATTTTTAGAAAAAAATAAATTGCCGTCTGTAGTATGTAATATCAGGAAGAAGCTTATTGAATTTCAGTAACCTCGATTATCCGGAACTAGTTTTCTCGGACTCTCGAAATATTCGTTTTGATAAAAGGTATATAAAAATTTTCGAAATTGTTTATTTTAAGAAATGAATTTAAAAGACATTAAAAAAATATAAATTTTGCATAAAGAACGAAGTCGATCGGATAATTATTTGCCGAGATTTTTATAATCATATTTTCATATTGCAAGTTCACTCATTTTTTACTTAAATCAAATCCAAAACTAGTTCTAAAATATGTTAATACGAAATTTAGTTTAAATCTAAACTATATTCTCATCACAATTCCACAGTTTTAAATAGCAAATTATTTTTACACTCGAAATATAATGTTCAAAGTTAACTTACCTTACAAGCTGAGGTAATCTTTCGCCACAAAACGACATCACGGCAGTTCAGAAAAAATGTTCGATTCTACACTTTTTTTTTTCACTAGCGTTCCGGCTAGACTTGTACCAAGAATGTTCTTGCGTTTTAAACTATACACACACACTGCTGGTTCTTAACTAAAACCACTTAACTAAAACTAATGGACTGTATAAAAGCGGATTTATTCACATAACAAACAACAAAAAGCGAGCCATCACATGGCTTATTCTATAACATCATATATTCACATTCCAAAAAAATAAGAAGCAAAACAGAACACCGAGTGTTGCCAAACGCGGAAAGTAAGAAAAAGAAACTTACATAAATTCGGAGCACATGAAACCAAGGTACATGCAGCTTTGGCTAGCTGCAGACGATACTTACACAAACAACACTCTTCAATTTTTCATGACCCTATATTTCATTCATATTGCAATTCAAACATATATTTTAATTGGAAATGAGACGCTTAATCTGACGCAGTGAACCGTTAGTTAATATAATTATCAATTTCGGAGTTATAATGATGTTTCTTTTACGCATTTCAGAAATGGAGTATTTAAAGTTCATGACGTCATCAAGCCACGAATTTATTCGAATTGCAATGCATTTTATAAATAGTTTACACATGTTTTATTTGCATATTTTATATTATGAATATCCATGATGGGTAAGTATTACGGTGGCACCCAACGACTAGTTTAGGGGTAAAATGGGCAAATCAATGCAGAGATTTTCGTGTTTTAATGAAGTATAATCAACGAAAAGAAATTGTTTGAAATTGGATTAAATACATGATCCGTATCCCTTGTGAATCATCGTGTTCCCTCACACATATATATACACACACATACATATCGGGATTAAAATACTCTTTTTAGTTCGGAAAATACAGCAAAGTAATATAATAAAATACACTAAAGTTTCTTAAAAATAAACTAATTTTCATAGTTTGTTTCTAAATAAGGAAAAATGTTGTAAAAAAGAAAGTATTGAAATCGAAATTTTTTTCGATTTCGGTTTTTGACGGATTTACACGTTTTAGGGCTCAGAGATTCCGAAAAACATGTTTTTACAAAATGTCTGTCTGTCCGTCCTCATTGTATCATCGAAAAGTGTATGAAGTTATGCTTCAAATTGAACCACATTTTTTTCTGTGTTTTTGGCTATGACAAGCAGGTTCTATTAGAATTTGAAGATATTTCGACGAAAGGGGGCGCTGTGATAGCCATTTAAAGATTTCAAATTCAAAAAAATGTACAAAAAAATTAGGAATCCTAAAAGTTTTTTTCGTTAAATGTTCGGCCTTGATCCGGAGAATCCGGAACAATTTTTGTTTTGCCTCTATCTTAAAAAATGGTTGACATATAGCTGTTTGAAATTTTAGGGTGGCTGACATTTTCAAACAAAACTGCAGAATTCATCCATAAATTCATCCTCTCGGTTCAGGCCAGTAGGACTTTTCGTAGTTTAGTATACATCAGTTGATCGCATTCCGGTAACCCGACGATTCGCAAGCAGCTGACGTACAACAGAATGACGAAAAATATTGATTTTACCAGAAGGACCCGTGCGAACTTTTCTCACTGCAATCTTTGAGATTATTTCCTGATACGTTTTAGCGCTAATCTTTAATTAATTGATTTTTTTTTTTTTTTTGTAATCAAACAACGCATTTTAACAAAATGTGTGTGTACTATCTCAGAAACTTTTTCAAAAACTTTTCGAATGATACCTCATTTATCGTTGTATGTTTTGTATGTGCATAGAAAAAAAGATATGATGATTGTTTGTGTATAAGAAAATGGGAATAGATTGCCAGAAAAGTTTTTGCCAAATTTTCTTCTCTCGCCAAGGTCATTTCTCTAGGTTGCCAAGACTCCTATACTGAAAAAAAAGTGAAATGTAAAAAAAAATTAACACTCAATTTGACGTTTAGGGAATTCATATGAAAGCATTTCATCAGATTTTGTAAAACTGTTCCAGAAATGTCTTAAATACAGAAATCAATATTTGGTACACCAATTTTTTGCAAGCCTCTGGGAACTTAGGCACAGATGTCATATACGTCCAGGCGTGATGTCCATTGGCACGATTGCAACAAAATGGGAATTTTATGCCTCACATGGTAACCCGGTTTTTTTGTTTATATTACTGTTTATTTTTTTTTATTTTTTATTTTAATTCTATAAATTGTTTTTATTATGTATATCAATATTTATTTATACCAAACTATAATTTATTTATCTTTATTCCCTGTATTTAAATAATAGAAGCAATTTCATTTATTACGTTATTTTATTTTTATATTGAAATAAAAAATCACATGCCATTATTGCATGCTATTTGTAACTAATATTCAAAACCAAAGTTTTCCCCAAATTGGCGGGGGAAAAATCACGTAAAAGTGGTGCGTATATGACATCTTGGCCGGAACTTAACATGGGATGTTCCAACTTTGTAGTTCAGCAGCCATTTAAGTAACGTCAGACTTCGCTGGTGTATTAACAGCTTAATGAAGTATTAAAAAATAAATACTTACAATTTTTGTGAATCCTAATGAGCTGTATATTTAAAAGGAAGATAATCCTTAAATTACGAAATCTACTGGTGCATATACACAGCCAAGGTTAAAAAAGGGAAAACAAATAAAAATAGCTGACGCACGCGTAAAAATTAAATAAAGTCCCAATTAAAAGCTGGATATTTTTCAAAAAGTACGCGTAAGAAATAAATTAACAATCGTATTTCAATTGCATTATAGGATGACGTCATCTGATAATGCAGTATTTTATTTTGGTGGCAACACTGATTTGAGAAAACCTTTCGTTTCATTTATGAAAGCAATGCCGATTTAATTTTTAATTAACTACATTTTTTATTCAAAAACATGTTTTAACGAATTGTTAAGTGTGCTATGTCAGAAGCCTGTTCAATATCTTTTCATATGCTATCTCCTTCGTCGTTCTGCGTTTCGTATTTTTCGAGAAAAAGGGATGTTGACAGGATAAATAATATATATGGTTGGCGATGTAATAGCGAATTTTGAAGTATTAACATGACTGAGATAGAAGAAAGTTTTGGGATTGGCACATCCGACTAGTTTACTTTTCTAATAGAATAGTAGTAAAATTTTATAATCCGTTGTTTAGGAGGGGGCATGCATTATAAATATTTTATTCTTATATTTATCGAAATTTTGTTTAAACCAGAGGGCCCGTGCAAGGATTTCGCACTGAAATCTAATATTTTTTAGGTACTTCTATTATGCTGTCGACCACTTTTCATAACAAAAAACTATCGCCAAATTGTAAGATTAAACGCCAAAAATGCAGTCCCATTTACTTGATATCAGAAGCATTATACGTGTTTGTTAAATCATCAAGTGGTTTTTAATTCGACATTTGCGTGTATTAGGTAGCTTTCAATACAAAAAAGTATAAAGCTACCTATTGCAGCCGTTCGGAGGAACGCAATTCCGGAAAATTTCGGTATATTTTCACCGATCATGACCCCCAGACCTCAAAACTACCCTCCGTTCAAATGTTGATTATATATATATATATATATATATATATATATATATATATATATATATATATATATATATATATATATATATATATATATCTCCATATATATATATTTATATATATATCTGACCTATGTCATACGATAACGCTCGTATTTATAAATCAATTTCTATGAAACTAATTGTGTGTATTAAGCTCACCAATGTCTCGACCGAGTTCGTTGGCCAGCTTGGTACGCCATTTTGTTTCAAGATGGCGGCCATTTAAAAATTTAAAATAAAAATAAATAGGCAAAAAAGTTAAAAATTCAAATTTATTTTTTGCTTAAGTGTTAGGCCTTGATACAAGGATTCTGGAGTATTTTTTGTTTTACCTCTATCTTAAAAAACGGCTGAGATACAGCAGTTTGAAATTCTAGGGTGGCAGACATTTTGAAACAAGATAGCAAATTACAAAAATCCAACGATTAATTTATAAGTTTTAGTGAACGCGACTTCTCGCAAATTATTATCTTTAATTGTTGTAATCATTTTCCCATCATATGCATAAAACTATATATTCATATCCGTTAGCGCCAAATTCTTGCCAAACTTGGCGACACTTGGCGAAATATCGCCAAATTTGGCGACCGAAATAAGTCTTCATAAATGAAGCCAACTTGACTATAGCTCAATAATTTGGCAAATTTCTTATTCAAATTCAGTATTAACGAATCTTTTGTAAACGGTTTCTTTGCATTTTAACTTGTTGTTTTCGAGTAACATTAGCTAAAACTTTAAAACGAAGATATAGGAAAGCTACCTTTTCCTCCCGGTACAGGCCGGAAGGACTTTTTTTCATTATGTTTTACTGGTTTATTAGTTATTTCATTAATTAAAATAACAATTGTGTCCTTAAATTCTTATATTTTATTTATTTATTTTGATATTCCGATGGCAGCGTTCTCCCGTTTATTTGGCGATAGTTTTTTGTTATGAAAAGTGGTCGACGGGATAAAAGAGAAGTACCATTTTTATCAATATGTAATAGTTATTAGATGCAGGTTTAAACTTCTAAAGAAAAAGCAAGGATAAAATTATCTGTAAACAACATTTAGGTGTTAGTCAATCCAGAATATCATCTAATTTATTCCATCAAAGTTAGAGTAAAAACTGATCCAAGATTGCTAAAAGCACGCGCGAGAATAAAAAAAAATAATAACAATCGTTTTTTAACTGCATTAGAGGATGACGTCATCCGCTTCGGGAAAAACATGGGACATAGAAATATAAATCTAAACATTTCAATTTAAATTTCGCTTTTTAATCATAAATATAAAATAAACCCGTGCGGTGTTTTTTATAATAATTGCTGAGCATCATATAATGTGGTATTTTATATTTTTTGGCAACAATGTTTTGAGGAAAACCTTTCATTTCATTTAGGAAAACAATGCCGATTTAATTTTTAATTATCAGCAATTTTTAATCGAAAACATGTTTTAACGAAATGTTAAGTGTGCTATGTCAGAAGCGTTTTCAAAATCCTTTCATATGCTATCTCATTCGTCGTTCTGCGTTTCGTATTTTCAGAAAAAAAGGGATGTTAACAGGAGAAATAATATATATGATAATTCAAAGCTTTAGATTTAAATTAAATTCATGAAAAAATATTATGCGGTTTTAAACACTAGCATGACACACACACTATTTTTACCTGTAAGACTGAAAGAAAATAACCACTGTAAAAATAGGAAACGTCAAGGGAAAATTTTCAAGCCGAAATGAGAATTCGTCAGCTAGACCCATCCATTCTGTAACCAGATGAGTCTTTAGCTAGTTAAGATGCATTATTAAATTTAAACTTTTGTTGCAGTAAACTCTGCGTTATTTGTTATGACATATTATATACAAAATAACTTGGAATATATGTAAAATAATTGAAATATAGGAATATATTCTGATTGTCCTTTTGTAACAGTTTTGTTATTGTGGGGTAGATAATAAAATACAATAAAGATGTTCTTACCGGTTTCATTCTAAATGTACATGCTCATGTAACATCTGTAACAAACACTTTTTAAAATTACATAATACCTTCCTTAATCATGCATTAGTAATTTTTTTTTGCTATATATATCGAACATTTATTTAAAATTTTCATCTTCAAAACGGCATCAGACAGTCAGCTAAGCTTATCCATCGTCTTTACCACATGGGTCTTTAGGAAGTTAAGATGGATTGTTATGTTTCTAATTTTATTGTAGTTAACTCCATATTATTTCTTATTACAAATGAAATAAATTAATGTATAAGAGAATAGGTACTAAAATTATATTATCCGTTATGTAAAAAGTTTGCTATAATTGAGTAAAGAATAAGGCACTGTGCAGTTCCTTTATAATGCATTTCTTTTTACTGACTTTTTAAAATGTGCATATTTCTATAGTGTTAAATTTGTAAAATATTATAATCCCGTGTTTAATCACATATTATAAATTTAATATTCTCATACTTATTGATCTTTTATTTAAAGATTTCAATACATTTCAATGTTTTAGATTTAAAATAAATCTTGAAATATATATTAAATGCTTTTCTAAACATTGGTGCAACTGTGCTGTTTCTCTTCTTTCTACAAGCCTATAGGAACTGACCACTGGAAAATTAGAAAAACGTCAAAAGCTAAATGTCAAGATAAAATGAGATCGCTCATAGACAGTAAGCTCATCTATTTTCTTTACTGCATGAACCTTTGGGGAATTAAGATAGATTAACTTATTTCGAGTTTTGTCGCAGTTAACATCATGTAATTGTCTGTTGACACATGACATGAAATATGGGCTAGGAGAATAGGTATCAAAATTATAATTTATTTTCATGTTACAATGTTGTTGTTTTCAAGTTCTCTTCTGAGAGTAAAATCATAATTGTCCCTTTCTTAACGAATGTGTCTAAATTATAAATATGTTTCCAGAATCTTTAATCCAGGAATATTTCGCATAAATAATATTTGTCATAATTTATATGTCAACGTTTAATCAAGCATTGTAAATTTCTTATTTTATTTGTTATCAAATATTTTATGTAAAGATTTCAATGCATTTCAAGCTTTACATCAAAAATACTTTTGTTGAATTAAAGATTACGTATTTTTCTAAATATTAGGCAACATACCCTGTCCTCGTTCCAAAAGCCTGAAGGAAACTGACGAATGTAAAAATAGGAAAACTTCAAAAGCGAAACCTAAAGCGACATTAGACAGTCAGCTAAGCTTATCCATCTTCTTTACCACATGGCTCTTTAGGGAATTAAGATAGATTGGTATGTTTCACGTTTTGTTGCCGTTAGTTCTATGTTATTTACTATAACATATGACACAAAATAATGACTAAAATAAGTACTAAAATTATATTAATTTTTATGTAACCTTTTTTATATTGTGGAGGGGAGTATAAAATACAATGGAGTTCCTTTATAATGATGCACTTCATTTTACTAACTTTGTTTAAATGTACATATTTGTATAACAGTTGTAAAAATTTATAATTCCACGTTTAATCCTGCATTATAAATTTATTATTCTCATATTTATTGATGTTTTATTTAAAGATTTCAATACATTTCAATGTTTTACATTTAAAAACAAATCTTGAAATACATATTAAATATTTTTCTAAACATTCGTGCCGCTAACATTCTCTTCTTTCTACAAACCAAAAGAGAACTGATCACTGTAAAAATATTAAAAGCGAACTTTTAAGAGGAAATCAGACAGTAAGCTTAGTTTATATACCTACTTTTCTACATGAATCTTTAGAGAATTCAGATGGATTAATTTATTCCGAATTTTATCACAGTTAACACCGTGTAATTTTCGATGATAAATGACACAAAATATGATCTAGATAAATAGATACCAAAATTTATATTTATTAGCATGTTACAATTTTGTTATTGTCGAAATCTCGTATTTAATAAAATCTTTTTATAATCGTCTTAACGAAATTTTCCAAATAACAAATATGTTTTCAGAACCTTAAAAACAGACATATTTCGCATTAATAACATTTGTAAATTTTCATAAACCAGTGTTTAATCACGCAGTATAATTTTTTTTATTATTATAGTTATAAAAAATGTTATATAAATATTTCAATGCCTTTCGACACTTTATATTTAAAATTATTTTCCTGAATTACAGTTTGAGGGCATTTCTAAACACTGGTGCCATGTGAACTTTCTTTGTTCTAAAAGTCTGAAGGAAACTTACAACTTTTGAAAATAGGAAAACATCAAGAGCAGAACTTCAAGACGAAAATGAGATAGTCAGCTAAGTTCATCCATCTCTTTTACCACGTGGATCTATAGGGAGTTAAGATGAATTGGTATGTTTCAAATTTTGTTGCGATTAGTTCCATGTTATTTTTTATCACATTTGACATAAATTAATGAGTACCAGAATAGATATTAAAATTACATTATTCTTTATGTAACAATTTTGATACTGTGGAGTCAAGTATAAAATACAGCTAAGTTCCTCTATAATGCACTTCTTTTTATCGACTTTTTTTAACAGTACACATTTGTATAACATTCGTAAAAGTTCATAATACCATATTTATTCCCGTATTATGACATTATTATTCCCATATTTTTCAATTTTTTATTTAATGATTCCAATGCATTTCAACGTTTGCATTTAAAAAAACGAGTCTTGAAATATAGATTGAAAGCTTTTCTAAACACTGGTGCCACACACACTCTCTTCTTTCTACAAACCTAAAGGGAACTGACCACTGAGAAAATTAGGAAAACATCGAAATTTCAAGATGAAATGAGATAGTAAGCTAAGCTCATATATCTTTACCTAGTTCGATTGATAAAGAAGTTATCTATCTTCTTTAACACATGGATATTTTGGGAAATAAGATGGATTTATTCCTTCCAAATTTCGTCACAGTTCAAATAATGTAATTTTCTATGACACGAGACACAAAACAGTGGCTAAGCGAATAGGTACTAAAATTATATTTATTCGTATGTTACAATTTTGTTGTGATAGAGGTATCTAGTTAAACACAGTTATGTCTTTTCATAGTTACTTTCTATTTAAAGAAATTCTTTAAATAACAAATATGTTTGTAAAACTTTCAACATAGAAATCTATCGTCAAAAAAAATTGTAAAATTTTATAATCTGGAAAATTTAGTTTCCTTTGATATCCTCTTTAGTAAACGTTATATCTAATTATCTTGTAGGAACAAGTTATTGATGTTCTACATTATAACATAAAATTTTGATTTTTTTCTTTTCAAAGGGGAAAATAAATGTGTTTTTTAAAGAAGATAAAGGATTCAAAGTAAATCAACTTCCTCAAATCAATTATTCTTGTAATAGTTCTATTTAACAGCTTAAATGAGACAAACAAAAGTTAGTTGTTATTGTTGACCAACAAAAATTGAATGCATGAACAATATGAGTTCATTGTTTGGTAAATAAGTTATCTTTCTTTTTTTAACACATGAATATTTTGGAATTAGGATGGAATTATTTCTTCCGAATTTCGTCACAGTTAAAACAATGTAATTTTCTATGACACGTGAAACAAAACAATGGCTAGACGAATAGATACTAAAATTATATGCATTCGTATGTTACAATTTCGTTTTTATAGAGGTATCTTGTTAAACAAAGTAATGTCTTTTATAGTTACCTTCTTCTTAAAAATGTTTTCTAAATAACAAATATGTTTGCAGAACCTTGAATACAGGAATATTTCGCAAAAGTAAAATTTGTAAAATTTTATAATCTGGAAAATTTAGTCTCCCTTGATATCTATGACAAAGACGTTTGTCATATATCTTGCTTTCAGTTCAAACCCCCCCCCCCTCTCAAAATTTTAACAAGTTAACATAAGCTTTTCCATTCCTCTTCCAACATCTAGCATACATGTATTGATTGGTGCGCGGTAAAAAGGTCAACGGTAAAAAGGTCAACGGTAAAAACATCAACGGTAAAAACGTCAACGGTAAAAATGTCAACAGGTAAAAAGGTCAACGGTAAAAAGAGTCAACAGTCAAAATAATGATAATATATTACTTCATTGAACATAAAATTGTGATATATTATTTATTGGGATACATATATGCTCAGTTATAGAAAACCGATTCTATGTTCTTTCAAGTAAAACACGTGGTTTAAGCACGTGTATCTGTGAATATCTCTAACATTAAAAGCATTATATTATACATATCTTTATACTAAAGCATACAAATAAATAGGAGTTGTGTATTGCATAAGTATTTGCTGACCAGAGACGTCGGCTATTCATTAAGGGATCCCTGGGAGGGGGGAGGGTTAAATAGAAAATGCAATCTATAGTTTCTATCAATACGCTACATACAGCAACATTTACATATTTATGGGAACTTTGACTGAGGGTATACTTTTTTGAGAAAGGGCGGGGGACATTAAGTTAAAGACGAAAAAAATGAATTTTTTTTTTTTTTTTTTTTTTTTTTTTTTTTTACAAAGGAAGAGGGGGCAGAGTTAAGGGGAGCAATAGAAAATATGAGTCAAAATTTGGAGATTTGGTCCAAAAAAACACAAATTATGCAACGTACGAAGTAAAAATGTTTTTCCAAAAGGTGATTTGAAAGAAAATTTAGAATCTAAATTAAATGGTTATGGTGGTTGGGGGAAAAAAAAAAAACTTTTTTTTTTCCGGTTAACAACTAGAGAAAAAAAGCATGTTTAAAATTATGAGTTTTTCATTTTTTTTCATTTCTTGACAAACGAAGTCTCTTGAGTTATAAGTGAATTTTCTCCCATGAAATCACCATGAAAAAAAAAGGCTCCCATTAACTAAGGTGGAAAGGACACCACACATTTATATATAATATATTATATGATTATATTATTATATTATATTATATACAATTATATATAATATATTATATGATTATATTATTATATTATATTATATACAATTATATACAGGGACCGATTTAGAAATTTGGGGGCACAGATAAGTATGGGGGCCCCCCCTCGCACAGATTCTTTTAATAAAAAAATATAATATCGAAAGCAGTACTTATTAAGATAACCAGTATTGACTTTGATAATTTCTTTAAAATATTAAATAAAAAAATTAAATTTGATAATCACTAATTTACTTATAAATAATTATTTGATAATTATGAATTTTTAATTGAATTTTATAATAAGCTGTGTGGTGGTGATTACCTTTCTCTATGCAAATCCATATATCTGGAATGATAAAGTAGGCAACAACTAATAATAAATGTACCGCAGTACCAAGCTATAATTATTTAGAATCTTAGCATATCCTATTAATCAAACAACTTTTTCTTTCAAATACAAACTTTGTATAAAAAAAAAAAAAAAAAAAAAAAAAACTAAATTTACACAAGTAACTAGCAGAACCACACGGCTTTGTCCATGTTAACCATGAACGCCTTACATGTAAAATAAATAAAAATGAAATAATATGGCGATCCCAAAAATGGAGTTCTAACAAATTTTTCTATTTTAATTTTGTTTTTTGACAGTTAAAACTGTTTTGGCCAATAATTGAGAAATCTTTAGTAACATTTGGGGGCTCCTGAAAATTGGGGGCCCTGGGACCGTGCCCCGAATGCCCTGCCGTAAATCAGGCACTGATTATATATAATATATTATATATAATTTTATGAATAATTAGATATTATGAATAATTATATATTAATCAAGAATCGCGTTTGGGTGTGGTGGCGGGGGTAGCGTAGGAAAAAAAATATGTACGGAACATTTAAAGAGAATAAAATAATGACGAAGAGAAGAGTATAAATATGAGCTAAAATTTTGAGATTAGTCTACTAACATCAAAATACAACATTTTTCTCAGGGATTATCCTCATGGTTTTGTCCTGTACTTATTTATTTTCTCTAGGCGTGGGGGGTAGGGGAGGGGTATAGACAACAGGTGCAAACTAGAGCCCTTTAGGTTTGAGTAACAAAAGGGCTTATGTTTGAGTAAGTAAAATATAAACTTGTATTGTGATTCTGACAGACTATGCCAGATAAATAGAAAGACCTTTAGGATAGAAATATGAATTTCATTCATATCCCTTTGTATTTAAAGAGAGGAAAATGGTTTGTAAACTGTATCAAAATCCATAATGTGTTTCAACCGGTTTCAACAAAACTTATTGCAACTAGGAATGCAATTAATATTGAAATACCCTGAAAACCTCCTGATTTCTAACATTATTTATGCATTCTATTTTAAAATCATAATATATATATATACATATATTTATTTATTTATATATATTCATATATACATGTATATATATATTAAAAAGCATTAAAGAAAAGAAAAGGGGGATCGGAACAGAAACATGTTTTTAAGGTGATTTCTCTAATGACCTGCTCAACAACGAGAAACTTTCTCAAATTTTCTGACCCATTTTTAAACGCATTGGCACAAAATTGGAAGGCCTGACAGTTGAAGCGATTTGGAATTAAAATGAGATTTTCATTTTTGATAAACAAATTACTTATCGAGTTAAAACTGATTTGTGTCGCGTGACGACACGTTTTCCCCCTTTCTCGTGCTGTGGCGTCAGGAATTTGGTTCAAAACGCCAGCTTTGACAGTATTTTCTGAAAGATCTTCTACTTTTACCAAAAAATGGAAATATTCTTTCAATTACAAAGTTTTTGAATAATAATACTTTCCTATATGTTTCTGAACATAAGTGAATTCAGAAATGTGTCAGAAAGTGGCTTTTTTTTAGATTTGAGAAGAGTATGAAGGGATAGTTTTCGTCTAATAGAGAGTTAAGAGAAAACAAAGCAACCACAGGAGAAAAAAAATCATGAATGATAATATATTTAAATTTTGAAAGCGGGAGAAAGAAAATAAATTAATTAAATTCTATTCAAAATCCGATTCTTAAATCTTTTACATGTGATATAATATTCAACTAGAAATCCTTTTAAATATTTAAATAAATATATGACGAAGCATTAACATTTTGAAGATAAAAATAACAGACACGCACAAAGAAGGAAAAAAGAACTTTATTAAATACATTTTAAGATTTCATCAACTAGGTGAAACAGTTTACATGTGTTTGTAAAAACTTTTATGAAATATTGTTCTAATGTACATAGACTATTTTAATAGAAAAAATTCAAAACTGATATTGTTACTAAATTACAAGTTGTTTTGGACACTGGGTTCAGTTCCTTACGGGTGTTCACGAATTTTTTATTTTATTAAACAATGCGACACATTCGAAAATTTCAAATAGTATTAATATTTAGTTGCAAAAGATTTGAAAATATATTTCTTTTCTTATACATATTATAATTGATCCCCCAGATTTATAATTGATTGCTACCCGATACAGATCTTTTTCTGAAAGTTGTGTGCCAAAAATTGGCTTATAAGATATCAACGTGATAATATACTTTCAAAAGACCATATGCCCGTAGGAGAGAGAGAAACATTGTTCGATTTCTTGTTATTTGAATAATAAAACTAATTACGTTTTTTTTTTTTTTTTTTTATGCCAGTGTTTTTGGTTTTAGTATACTTATTTACCTAAAATATTTTTTTCTGAAAACAAGGAGATGCGAGCAAAAGTTTCTTTGGAATCCCTCACAATTAGACCCAAAAGTTCCTTGTAAAGCTGTAACTATATATGAATAAAGATGCTAATGTTCAGTACAAGTACCAAATTACTCACAAATATCAGTAGATTAAATGCAATTAAAATAACAGATATGAATAAGTGTAAATATATCTCCTTTTTTCTTTCTTTTTTTAAATATAAGTAAAAACAGGGTCGCTATCATACAGATTCTAGCAATAACACATACGAAAGCATTATATATCATAAAATTATTATTATTATTATTATTATTATTATTACTTTACTTGGCACAATCATGCTGCTCAAATGACAAATTAAACCTTGAAAATCCAATTTTTTACCCCCCCTATCTCACATGGACATATGATTAGAATTAGTACATTTAGTACATTAGTACATTTGTGAATACTGTATGACAAATATAGTTAAAACAATACTTTTATTAGAGGATACTTAGATATCACATAAAATATATTAAAATGTCTTTTGTGTTTTTCGACTAAAGTAGAAAAGAAAAGTATACTAATAAAATTGCAACTACTTCTAATTTTTAACACTAAATTATGAGGGATTTTGGACAAATGCCCCACTTGCCCATAGCGAAATCGTATAATCTTTTCAACTATATTGGAATACAAATTAATTATTTTCTGATAGATTTCTGAATTCAGTTTCGTTCATAAACCCATGGAACTGGCAGATGCTCTTATTTAGAAACTATAAAGTCGAACAGTTTTTTCCATTTTTCGAAAAAAGCAGGAGGTCTTTTAGAAAATGTTGTGAAAGTTGTGTTTTTGAACAGACTTTCTGCCCGCGACAGCCCGATAAATGTCATCATAGGAAAAAACTCACTTATAACTCAGACTTTGTTTGTCAAAAAATGAAAAAAAAATGAAAAACTCATGCTTTTGCAGTCTCTAGTTGTTAGCCGGAAAAAAAATGTGTTTTCTTTTCTTTTCTTCTTTTTTTTTTACAACCAATATAACCATTTAATTTAGATCCTAAATTTTCTTTCAAATCACCTTTTGGAAAAACATTTTTATTTCGTACGTTGCATAATTTGCGTTTTTTTTGGGCCAAATCTTCAAATTTTGACTCCTTATATTTTCTGTTTCTCCCCTTAACTCTGCCCTCTCCTCGTTTGTAAAGATAAAAAAAAAGAATTAAAAAAATCATTTATTTGTCTTTAATTTAATGTTCATCGCCCCCCCCCCCAAAGAATACCCTCGGTCAAAGTTCCCATAAATATATAAAAGTTGCTGTATGTAGCGTATTGATAGAAACTATAGATTGCATTTTCTATTTAACCCTCCCCCTCCCAGGGATCCCTTAATGAATAGCCAACGTCTCAGCTCAGCGAATACTTATGCAATACACAACTCCTATTTATTTGTATGCTTTAGTATAAAGTTATGTATAATATAATGCTTTTAATGTTAGAGATATTCACAGATACACGTGCTTAAACCACGTGCTTTACTTGAAAAAACATAGAATCGGTTTTCTATAACTGAACATATATGTATCTCAATAAATAATATAGCTCAATTTTATGTTCAATGAAGTAATGTATAAATGTATTATTTTTATTCTTACCGTTGACCTTTTTACTGATATTTACCGTGGAGATTTTTTCCGGGATTCCCCTTCTACACTCATGCTGCCCAAATCCGACCAGCAAGAGTCAAAACCCAATCCGAAACCGATAAATAACGTATCTCAATTTTATGTTCAATGAAGTAATGTATTATCTTTATTTTGATCATTGACCTTTTTACCGTTGACCTTTTTACCTTTTGACGTTTTTACCATTGACCTTTTTACCTGTTGACGTGTTTACCGTTGACGTTCTTACCGTTGACGTTTTTACCGTTGACGTTTTTACCGTTGACGTTTTTCCTAAATTCGTATTGATTGCATGCTTCTCCTCCCCCCCCCCCCCCAAAATAGAGATAAAAAAATAAATAAATTCATAAAGATTTATTCATTCCCCCCCCCAAATAAATAAATAATTATAAATAATAAACAATTATAGTTTATAGATTTTAAATGTCTGTAATTCCCCCCCCCCCAAAAAAAAATTCAATATGTTAACTAAAACCTATTTCTGATTTAATTTAGATAACGAATCTACTTTCTTCATTCTAAAATGCAAGTCACTCGCATGCATCAGAAACCTCTCTGTCCTTAACTTTGCGGTTATGCTAAAAATAAGTTACAAATGTTCACATATTTCTAATTCAACCGTTTCCTTCTCATGAAATCAAAAGTGCATCTGTCTTAAAACTTAGACAAAATATATAAGCAGCTGTGCTCTACTTATTAATGTAATGTAACGTATAACCGATATTCTTTATGCAAGCATTAGCACTTCTCATCCGCTCTCAAAAGAATTAATTAAAAAAGATTAAAACTGTAATATGCAAGCTCATGTCTTTCACACCCTGTTATTAGATTCGAGTCATAAGTAACCGTTAATTGCAGCTGTCTTTTAGCAAAATCGAACGCCAATCCCAAAATTATTTTCTTTTCTTTTTCCTTTTCTGTCTCCATGAAGGAATCTTTACAACCCTTCCCCCCATTCTCAAATGAATGCATAATCATAGACAGAATATAGCATTTATCGTTTTTTCCCATACGCTTCCGACATTGTCTCCTAAAACTCTCTCGCCAAGTACTGGCGATTTTATCATGCTTTCCGCGCCAACACCCGTACATGTAACTTTTAGAACATCATCACTTCGGCCGTTTGACTTGACCAGAAGTGCTGTAGAAAAACTTTGTCTTCATTTTTGTAGGTACCTCCCATTTGCTTCTTTAACTATCGATAATGCCTCGTCGTGGAATAAACATATGTTGCTTCTAAATATGTGCTTCTTCTTTCTCCTGGATTTACTACGTATTTTTTTTATGTATAATTGTTCCCGTTTGCTATGCTCCGTTATACTAATATGCACTGACGACATGGTAAATAACATCAAAGATTCCATGTTATAAACTCTGGTGCTTCCGCCGGTTTCGCTCGAACTTAGAGATTCATTTTTTTCTTCCAATAAGGGGAGGTACCGAGGTACAATAATTATAAGAGGCATATTTCCTTTCATCTGCAACTATGTGGAACTTTAAATACAACTTCTCTGAACTGCACCTGGAAGTTTAACTCTGCTTCCGCTCCGCTTCTTCGCTGATTCCAGACCGCGCTTCACCCCCCCCATATCTTCGCAGCGCGATGTACCTGACTCCGGCCTCGCTTGACTTGGAACTCGTCATCACAGCCCTCCCACCTGCCATGCTGGGTCGCTTTTCTACCGGGAGTCCTTCTCCACCCCCTCATCTCTGCTGACAACCTGCTCTTTCTGGAAGTGCTGCCCCCGCACCCCCTTCGCCGGATTCAAGACAGTCGGTCTGTTTATCTGCATAACTGGAATTCTCTCGCCGATCCTCATCTCTGCTAACTCAAGACGTGAATGCAATATTGTTGTGTTCCTACAGTGCTTTCCCCTCATCTAAAAGTGTCAGTGTGTTGTGCGAAAATTAGTGCTTAAAAAAAAAAAAAAGTGTGGTTCGTTGAAAACCACAAGTGTTTCGTTGCATTATAAGTGTTAAGTTCCATAAAATCAAGGATCCTCCTCTTCCCTCCATCTGCGTGTGCGATCTGTGGTATGCGATTTTTTTTATTTTATCAAAATGATATCACCCTACAAATTTCATCTGTATTACTACTCAAAATGCTACTAAATTATTTGTGCCTTCAAGTGCTTCAATGCCGTTGAATGTGTTACGTGTATTCTGTATGTGTTTCAAAATAGTGGTCCAAAATTAAAATTCCAATGATATATTTCCAACAGTGTTACTAAAAGTAATCCGTGTGAATTTTCATCCAAAGAAATTTTTTCAACATTAGTGCTTCAGAAAAGTGCCATTTCTTCAAAAAAAAAAAAAACTACTGTGGTGATCGTAATTTTCCGGTGTGTGTCAAGTACGTAAATAGTATACTGGCTTTAATTAAAATGCACATTTCAACCTTCATACTTCTCTTGTAATATAATATTTTTTTTTTCTCTCTCAGTCAGTAGTAAATTTTATTTGGTTAAATTATTGCATTTCTATTCTTAAAAGAATATATTTAATAACAGAGTTTTTGTTATGTTCTTTTTGTGTTTGCCTTTTACCAAATCCTTCTTAATTAAATATTCAGGTTGAAATTAAGTTAATTTAATTTTTGAACTTTCTCATCAAATCATATAAATATGATTATTTTATCTTGCACCTTTTTTTAGTTGTAAAATATGATATTTTTATGAATTTTTAAGGCAAGATTGTTTTTTTTTAAGGTGTCTTGGATACAAATATTAATCTGAGTTTTTAATTTTTAGTAAAGCAGTTTAAAAAAAAAAATAACTTAAATTGTCTTGCAATATTGGTTTCATTTTTTTAAAATGAATAAAAGAAATGTTACGCTTCATTCTTAACAATTTGAATAATTTGCATGAATTTTTACTTTTTATACTTATGTTGATAAATCCCAGGTAAGATCTTTGTTAGTATTTTATGCTATACAAATTGATTTTAAAGTTATAAAAAAAAAGAAAAAGGATATATTTTTTTTCCCTCTATTTTTCTCTCATTCATCGCTGTTTCTTTTTAAAAATGAATTAAAAAAAATGAGCGTTAGGGATCTTTACGCTAAAAAGAAACAGTGATCAGTCATTATTATTTATTATGATATAAATGCAGTTTACATTTTTTTCTTTCATGTTATATTTATTTTCTGCTAGTGTATATTGATTTTTTTTTTGGTTATTTTATTGTGCATGCATTGTTTCCTTGAATTTCATAGATTAGTTAACTGTATTTTTGGCCACCATGGCTTCTCGGCAAATACCAATTAATCTACCTGATTTCAACGGTGATCATGAATCACTCAAATTCTTTTTCGACCAAGTACGGTCTGTTAGTCAAATAAATAAATACAGCCCGCAAGCAACAATTGCTTTACTGAAAAGCAAATTAACTGGTCCTGCATTAAAATATTTAACACAGAACCCTGATTTATTAATCTCAAATGACATAAATGTAATCGAAAAAGAATTTTCCAATTTTTTTCCCCTCCTAGCAAATCACAGGTAGCAGTCGAACTTGCAAACTTAACGCTCTTACCCGCAGAAACCATTAAAAACTTTGCCCATAGGCTTAATGTTCTGGCTGCAACAGTTTATTCGGACATTCAAGACGCCAATGCGCGTGACAAAATTAAGTACATGAAATTCCTGGAAACCATTCCATCCAATTTACGAATTAAAATCCAAGAGGAAGGAATTACAGAGTACCAACCTGCAGTTTTGAGAGCCCAGGCGCTACAAGATATTTTGTACGGAGAAAAAATTTTGCATGCTTACCCCACCCCTTCCCCAACTGATTCAATATTTGCCGACCAGCTGAAGCAGCTAACCGAGAAAATAAACGCCCTTTCTGTAAATACCCAAACACAACCAGAAATTAAAGAAGACGCGGCAACTTACAAAACTAAATTTGCTGGCATGCACAACAAACGGAAATTTCAAAATCGCAATTTTAACAAACGCCACTCTCCACATAAATCTTACAACAAATTTAACCGCACTACTTGCCAACTATGTTTCAAAAGTGGTCACGAAGCGCAAGCATGTTTTAAGTGGAAACGCTTAAATACACAAAGACGAGGACAATTTCACAACAACAACAATCGACAACAGGAAAACTAAGTCAGAGGTGTAATTTTGCTGATGGCTTTGCACCTCACCCCACTACTGATTACACATCAGCCAGTTTTTTCCCAGATCCGTCCTTACCAAAAATTTCACTTAACAGACTAGTAAACTCTGTAAGCACACAAACATGTGATATTGTAAAAATTTCTAAGCATGAAACGACACAAACAAACACAGAACAATATGATGACACTACTACAAAAATTATTTACAATGTCATTAAAGACTAAACATCACTCCCTCTTGTAAAGGCCTCAATTGCAAAAAAAGATATTACTCTACTTTGCGATACAGGAAGTACTATTTCGTTACTATCACAGTCTTTATTTGATGAATTAAAAACAATTTTAAAATATAAGAGATTATCAACTGGTGTTGTCATCAAAACAGTCAATTCTGATGTAGATTTTTCCGCATGTATTAGAACCTCCATTAAATTACAACACAAAAACTTTAACCACCACTTCTATATTGTAGACATACCAGATTCATCTAGTTTTCAAGGTATTATTGGCTATGATTTCATCAAACGATTCAATATTGTTGTAAACACTGCTAAAAACCTTATCCATATTGACAACACTTTATCGATTCCTTTGGTAAACAAACAAACTACTTCATCTTCCGAGATAAATCAATGTAGTACACAACCCACCTCTTTCAAAAATCAAATAGTAGCTTTGACTCGTAGAGTTTCCTTAAACCCTCAGGAACAAAAATGGATTTCAGTTTTCACAGATTCTATTAGCACAGACAAAGATTATTTATTTCAATACAATTCACCCGTTGACAACTTAATAGGATTTGATGCTATAATAAAATCAAAAAATCCAAAGCGAAAAAAAAAATTCCACAACAATATACATTTTTCCTGATTTCGGTTAAAAACAATTCTGATAATCCCATTCACCTTCAAAAAAAAGCTAAAATAGGTCAACTTTTTGAGGTCGAGGAAATAATTGAGTACTCCCCAGATAAAACTAGTCAAGATAACTCAGATCAACAATTTTTAAATCTCATTCAAGCTTCTAAAGACATTCTCAAAAAAAGAAAAGAAGACTTATCTGCAACTGATTTCAATCTTGAACACTTACCATCCAATGAGGCTGAAATTCTAAAACAAATGTTACTCAAATATTACCCTGTATTTTCAAAATCTCTAAATACACTTGGGCATACTGATAAAATTATTCCAGATTTGAAATTCATTAATGACTATCCTATAAAAACACTTCCTTTTCCAATACCTCAGGCATTACAAAAAGATGCATTAGATCAAATTAATCAATTACTTGAAGCTGGAATTATACAAAGACATTGCTCCGAATGGTCTTGTCCTATGTTACTTGTTAGAAAAAAACCAGATGGTACTGGTAAACAAAAATTTCGCCTCGCACTTGACCTTCGAATGTTAAACACTGTAATTCAAGGATCATCTTACCCACTACCAAAAATTCAAAACATCATCGCTAATCTCTCTTCTTACACATTCTTTACAACACTCGACTTTCATCAAGCATACCATCAAATTAACTTACCAGAAAAATTTCACAATCAACTAACTTTTACCACCATGTTTGGATCTTTTTCCTACCGCAGACTTGTCTTTGGTTTAAAGACAAGTGCCTGAATCTTTCAAGCTCTAATGGACTCTTTAATTGACGAATTACACCTACAAGGTGTGTATACGTATCAAGATGACTTTATTATAGGTGCGAATTCTTTTGATGAAATGTGTTCTAAACTCGACAAAATTTTTAACCTCCTTTCCAAGTACAATCTCACTCTTTCACCTAATAAATGCAACTTTCATCAAACAAAAGTCAACTACTTAGGTTTTCAAATAGAAAATCATTGTATTTCACCAATCCATTCTAACATTGTAAAAATAACTTCATTTCCTACACCAACTACAAAAAGACAACTAAAAAGGCTTATTGGTTTGATAACTTTCTATAAATCATTAATTCCAACATTTAACAAACTAGTGCAACCACTTATTGATTTAACTACTCCTAAAACTAAATTCATCTGGACAGAAAAACATCAGGACATACTTAAAACAATACAGAAAATTTTCTTCGGTTCACCCATGGTTAGGTTACCAGATTGGAATAAGAATTTTTATTTGAATACAGATGCATCTAACATTGCCATCTCTGGCGTTTTAATGCAAGAACATAATGGAAATCTTCTACCTGTAGCATACTTTTCTAAATCCTTAAATTCCTCTGAAAAAAAATATCCTGCTTTAAAACTAGAACTCATGGCAATTTACAAATCTGTTATTGCATTCAAATATTACTTATACAACAGAAAATTCCTAATCTTGTCAGATAGCAAACCTCTAAAAAAATACAAAAAGACTACAAACCCAGCAGACATAACCACCCGTTGGCTAATTGACCTTTCAGAATATTCGTATGATTTTGAACACATTCCAGGATCTTCAAATGTTTTAGCAGATTATTTCTCTCGCTGTAATTTTGACAACAACCAAGAAAATTTACTAACCAATCCTAACCTTATCCATGATCCTCAACCACTTCCAATAGTCGATCATGAAACACCTAATATTTGTAAATCTGTTAATAACAACAATTGTCAAGTAAATTTTCTCATGTCAGGTGAACGAACAAAACGAGACCCATTATTGGAGATATCAAATCAAACTTTTTGCACTGAACAACAAAAAGACCCTACCTTAGCTAGTATTTATGATCATATATTACAAAATGGACCTTCTTCAAAATTTCCGAATTACTTCATACATCCTGATTCTAAAATATTAATGTTCAAAAAGGAAGATATCATAAATAATACTTTCTCATATCACATTGTAGTCCCTGATTCACTTAAAAGTAAAGTTTTAACTATATCCCATCTGTCACACTTTGGTATGGCCAAAACTTATGAATTTCTTACATCCAAATATTTTTGGAAAGGCATCTATGTAGATACACTCAACTTTGTAGCTTCATGTGTCAAATGTTTACAGGCCAAACACCATAACACTCCACCCGCACCTCTTCAACCTACATACACACCAAGATATCCTGGTCATACAGTCAGTACTGATTTACTTGGTCCTTTCTCAAACAATAAACATGTTTTAACTGTAACCGATCACTTCTCAAGACACATTGAACTCTATCCTCTCACTGATACTTCTGCACCCAAAGTTGTAAAATGCTTATTTAATTATATAACTACCTATGGGAGACCCGTCTGTATTTTGTCAGACTTAGGCCCACAATATACTTCTCATATTTATAATGCATTTAATGATGCTCTTGGTATAAAAATACATCACAGTTCGGTCTCGCACCCACAATCTAACAGTATTGCCGAGCGAATTAACAAGTCTATTAAATATTCTGTTACCACATTACTACAAGAAGGACACTCTTTTGAAAATGCTCTGTTTATTCATAAGTCACTTTATAATGGTTCGACACACTCTTCTACGCTATTTTCACCTAACTTACTTCATTTTGGTCGTGAGCTTTCATTAATTTTTGACACATATGATCATAGTACCAACCAAGCATTTCTAGATAAACATGTTGAAGTTTATAAATTACTAGATGACTTAAAAAAAATATATGACAAAGCATATAACAACATTAAGACTGCTCAAGATAGACGTTACAAAATTCACAGTCGAAAAGCTAAATTAAGAAATATATGTTTAAAAGATATTGTTTACCTAAAATCAGTCGACAAATTTAAACCTAAATATACCGGTCCATATATTGTAACATTTAAACACTCTCCTGTTTCATTTTCAATTAAAAGATTATATGCTCATGATGATACTGCATTTAGGGTACATATTGATAGACTTCTTCTAGCACCACCTCGATATGGACATTTATGTGATGCTGCAAGTCATGTTATAAATAATAATTCTTCTAACACCATTCTCGCCCCTCGCTACAATTTAAGAAAAAGATAATTTGTAACAAAGTAAAATAATAATAATAATAATAATAAACTAAAAAAAAAAAAAACTTTTAAATTTTAATATGATCTGATACTAAGTGTTTTATCCCTGGCCAGGATTCTACGTATACTGTGCATAACTTGTCTTCACCTGACTTCACGGCTGGTCCATGTCTTCTTGTGAAGACCACTTTTACACAATATTTTTTATCGGGTCACACCATTCTTTTAATTTTTCATTCAATTTTATAAACAGTAGATAAATATAATCTTTTCACATTCTTTTTTCTCTCACACTTTAAACTTTCATTCACACTGAATACAACATTGCAAATATGTTAAATAAATAAGATCTTTTAAATTAAAAAAAAAAAAAAAAAAAAAGTTCTCTTAAACAAACTTAAAGCATTTACTTACATGACTTGTACAGTTTCACTTCATCACACCCGATTATGACATATTTTAGGTCTCTCAACACTCTAGGACTCTCAATACATTAGGATTTGCATAAGATACACTTGTATCTGTTTTTTTTTATTTTTGCTAATTCTTCCCCTTCAGGCTAGTGGTACCGTTCTAAATTTTTGCCCTTAGGTTACCACCCCTCACCAGATTGTGTTTAGAGAGACAATTGTGATTTAGTGTACTAATTCACAATATTCCCTTTTCCCAAAAGTATATGTGTTCCCGAATCGTGCTCCTGTGTGGGGATCAGTGCGATCTTCATTGGGGAGCAGGGAGTTCATGTTGTAATGATGTGGACTCTCATCACTGCCCTCCTCACCTAGGTCGTAAGGCCCTAAGCCTGAGACATCACACTTGTCATGCATTGACAAGATTAAGGGCGGTCCCTTCTTATGGGCGTGCCACATGCACCTCTTTTTCTTTTACCGTCCTGTGCTTGCACGAATTTTAAAACTTTTTCAAACAACTTTTCATTACACGACACTTGAGTTAATCCATTTTCACTTTTTCATATAATTCAAGTTAATTTTTAAGGATATATGTTTATGTTATGTGTTATTTGTGTTTATTTTTTTTAATTGTTTTCATTTGTGTTTCATATTATACTTAAGTAGTAATTATAGTATTTAAGTGCAACAAAATTGAGAAAATGAGTACTGTTTTGTGCTCAGTTATCACTAGACATGTCTAGTTAAATAGTAACTTTTTTAAAGCTGGTACCAGACAGAAATAAAAAGAACAAAACAGAAAATAAAAGGACGAAGATATAAAAAAAAAAAATCTTCGAAGGTAGTGCACTATGTTTTATATTTTATGGCCTGATGTTACGAACTATTGAGGTAACAAAATCCTTTATACTGTTGCAACTCATATAATTTACAAGTATTTTGTGTTATATTATGTATGTATTATTTTAAGCTTGGGGAGAGTATAATTGTATTGTATGTATTTTTTTAAAACTGTACTGTAAACAGTACAGCTTTTCTGGTCAATGGGGTGATATATATGACAAAGACGTTTGTCATATATCTTGCTTTCAGTTCAAACCCCCACCCCCCCCTCAAAATTTTAACAAGTTAACATAAGCTTTTCCATTCCTCTTCCAACATCTAGCATACATGTATTGATTGATTGCTTCTCCTCCCCCCCCCCAAAATAGAGATAAAAAAAAATCATAAAGATTTATTCATTCCCCCCCCAAATAAATAAATAATTATAAATAATAAACAATTATAGTTTATAGATTTTAAATGTCTGTAATTCCCCCCCCAAAAAAAAAATTCAATATGTTAACTAAAACCTATTTCTGATTTAATTTAGATAACGAATCTACTTTCTTCATTCTAAAATGCAAGTCACTCGCATGCATCAGAAACCTCTCTGTCCTTAACTTTGCGGTTATGCTAAAAATAAGTTACAAATGTTCACATATTTCTAATTCAACCGTTTCCTTCTCATGAAATCAAAAGTGCATCTGTCTTAAAACTTAGACAAAATATATAAGCAGCTGTGCTCTACTTATTAATGTAATGTAACGTATAACCGATATTCTTTATGCAAGCATTAGCACTTCTCATCCGCTCTCAAAAGAATTAATTAAAAAAGATTAAAACTGTAATATGCAAGCTCATGTCTTTCACACCCTGTTATTAGATTCGAGTCATAAGTAACCGTTAATTGCAGCTGTCTTTTAGCAAAATCAAACGCCAATCCCAAAATTATTTTCTTTTCTTTTTCCTTTTCTGTCTCCATGAAGGAATCTTTACAACCCTTCCCCCCATTCTCAAATGAATGCATAATCATAGACAGAATCTAGCATTTATCGTTTTTTCCCATACGCTTCCGACATTGTCTCCTAAAACTCTCTCGCCAAGTACTGGCGATTTTATCATGCTTTCCGCGCCAACACCCGTACATGTAACTTTTAGAACATCATCACTTCGGCCGTTTGACTTGACCAGAAGTGCTGTAGAAAAACTTTGTCTTCATTTTTGTAGGTACCTCCCCTTTGCTTCTTTAACTATCGATAATGCCTCGTCGTGGAATAAACATATGTTGCTTCTAAATATGTGCTTCTTCTTTCACCTGGATTTACTACGTATTTTTTTATCTATAATTGTTCCCGTTTGCTATGCTCCGTTATACTAATATGCACTGACGACATGGTAAATAACATCAAAGATTCCATGTTATAATATCCTCTTTAGTAAAAGTTACATCTAATTCCCTTGTAGATACAAGTTATTGATGTTCTACATTAAAACATAAAATTTGGAATTTTTTTCTTCTCAAAAGGGAAAATAAATGTGTTTTTTAAAGAAGATAAAGGATTCAAAATAAATCAACTTCCTCAAATCAATTATTTTTTGAAATTTTTCTATTTCACAGCTTAAATGAGAAAGTGAAAAGTTAGTTGTTATTGTATATCAGCAAAGATTGAATGCCTAAAGAATATGAGTTCTATGTACTATTTTGTAGTTTGTATTTAATATTGATATTCTTAAAGAAGTTTTTTTTCAGTGAGTAGATTTTCCATTGTATAAATGAATATAAAAAAACAAGCCGAAATTCCTAATATCGAAGTTTAAACCTGGAAAAATAAAATCTGAGCAAAAATTGAATAGCTGTAAAATATTGGCGAAGCAGAAACGTGATTGATGAACCTTGTTGAAAGTTTTGCCAATAGTTATATCAAGAAAGCGAAAAGTTTAAAGCTTTAGTGAATAATTTATTAGTATATAAAATACCATAAAGTACCTGTATAATATTTTCTGATAATAATTTTTGTTTAAAGAAATTTTAAACTTTAAAAATCTAAATCAAGGTTATGTTATACAGTTCTAGTAAGACAAAAACACACCACTCAATACTAATTGCTCCAAAACCCATCGTATAAGAATGTGACTGGCTCCAGTTGATTAATAATAATGTCTACTAATTAATGCTATATTTAAAATTTGGTTAGGGGGTTGTCTGCATGTAAAACGTGTACCATAATGGAACTTATTCAATACTAACACCAAAAAGCATTATATATGCTTTTTTGATATATTTTACTTTCGGGTATCAAACAGCAAGTCATTGAATAACGCAAAATAGATTTGAAGGATTAGAAATTATGCAGGTTTAATGTTTTGAACTCCTAAACCTCAGTTACTTTTAATTACTAATCGGATGCTATCAATTCTCAAGTAAACATTTCATATTCAACAGACAAACATGCTAAATTAACAATGTAAACTTATTTTCTTACTTATGCATCTATTAGGTTACGCAGCAGAAAATGTTTACTTGAGAATTGATAGCATCCAAAAAACCGATTTTTCGTACTGATACCTGTTTGTGAAAGTGGATTAATACACTGTGAAGCGTACTTCACACGGTTTACGAAAATTACGGGCAGCAAAATGGACCTTTTGTTTCAGAATAGCTTCATGAACCTGCTCACTACCCTGAACTGATATATCCGTTCACTATGCTGTAGGTTTCATTGCAATATTAGCATTATTTAAATAATTCTACAAATATAACGTAGTTTTAAAACATTAAGTAATGATTAATAGTCTCAAGGATTATTTTCATATACTTAGTTTGTAATATGATGTTTGAAATATCATATTTTTAGCATAAAACGATTACAGTGAAAATAACATTACAATTTTCCCCTTTTGCTCGATGGTTAGAAGGTTAAATCGTAGAAGTCTGTTATTTTTTCTGAGATTTCTGAAGATCATGAATTGTGGATAACTCAGGGTATGTTACATTATACTTTTGTAAAGCTTCTGGTAACACAAAGAAACATTTATCTTTCTTTTTACAGTGTTTGTATCTATATGCTCTTCCACAGTCCCAGTCTCAGCTAAAAGTCGTAAATTCAGTAAAAATATATATGCAACATGTATTTATTACCAAGAGGTATGCAGATTGATCTCTCGATTAAAAATTACTTTATAATGTTAAAAAAGTTGCATTTTAACAATTTGTTGGTAAAGGATCATCATATAAAAATTCGCTAATGGATTTGGTTTTCTGGAATTAAGAAATGCCTTTAGTCATCACCTTATTAAATACCTTTATAACAATTTCATGTAAATTTGGATTCACTCTCTTAGTTCCTTTTTAAAAGGAAGAATACTTCAAAATTATTATTATCTTTTTCATTGTTGTGTTACAAATTGTGCCTTCTCTGAAAAAAAATAGTGATTGTACAAAAAAAAAAAGTTATTTATATAAAACTTTAGAGTTTCGGTTAATACAACGTACCTGATTAGACAATCAATCACAAATCAAGTAAATTATTGAGTCATTAATCATCTGAAAATATATTTTAAAATATCTTAATCGTTTTCTATTTATTTCACTTTATTGTGAAACTAAAATATACTTAGTTAGCAAAAATTAACACCTCTCCTCTCTAAGATGGAGATTCACACATTTATAAGTAAAATTTGATAAATTAATTGTGTTTCCTCATTTGATAATTTTAATTCTTTCGCGCTTCCTGTTAAACGAAAATCTCTTTTCTTTTACTAAAAATTCAATAACTTTTATACTCTTTTATCACAGTTTGTTAATGCAAATGTACTATCTTCTTCCAAACGGTTTTATGAGCTTATGGTTTTCAAGTGAGAAATGAAATCTTTATCAGTTTTGCATCTGCGGCATAGATAGCCTTCCTAATACACACCTTTTGTCCACAAAAGAAATAAAGACAAAAATAAAATGCAACGTCTATTTCTCGATACATTTTCATGCTTTACATTTACACACTTAAAACTCCCACAAATGTTAAGGTCTGCCAGTTGGTTTTCTAAAGATGACGATATGGTAATCTGGTGGCGGTTTTCGTTCAAAAAAATTAATATGTATTTCTTGCTAAAGATATTTTTCTTGGCGCTATCGGTCGACACGATAAATTGGTTGGCATCTCAAAAAGCTCATTCGATCCTGAATTTTGAGGTTATGAAATTGTACTGGTTCTGAGTGCAGCCTCATTTTCCAACTCTCATTTTCTCCGAATTAAAAGCTTTCCATGGACATCGTTTGCTTATTTTATATTTACTCGATAAGCATCTTTACACGGAAGAACTATGGGCTTTGTATTATAACAACGCTATGTTATCATGCGATTTCACGTTCAAATTGGCTATACATCACATGGACTTGAAACCCCTTGACACCTCCGTCTTTTTCCATTTCGGGAAATTGTACGAATGTCAGAAAACTGTAAAACATGCGTTCAATCAATTTTAGAGTGACCTGATTTGGTTAAATCATTTATGGGCAGAGGGACTGGGACATAAGGAAACCCTGTATGTTTCCAAATTAAAAATCTATATTAATACCTAATTAACAGAATTTTTTTTCGAAAAAATATATGAATCATAACCTATGAATTTTTCTTTCTGCAATTGATTGGAGGTGTGTTTTAATCTTCCGAAATTCCGACGGGTTCCCGAAATAGAGAAGGGTGTGTAGCGGACTGAGTATATTTTGGAGCAAAACAAATATTTCCGGCTCAGTTGAAAATAGATTGTTTTTTCTTTTCTTTTTTTTAAGGTACACACATGAGATTTAATAGAAATGAAACAAATTCATCTTACGCTCATTCAACTTGCTTGAATAATATAGTTTAACAAGAAAAGAACAATTTGATATTAAAATAAAAACTAAATATAATTACATTTTTATTAATTGCCCATTTGATAAGGACGACGTAGGTATTCTTTTTTATTAATAAATTAGATTATCAGAGGATTTTTATTAACGAACTCACCCAAGCTATTAGAAAGATCACAAAACTGTCCAAATGTTCTAATCCGTTCAGTGTATTGGACGTTATCTTGATGCCACAAGGATATGTGTCGTCTAGTTGCAAAACCGGCCATCTCCAAAATTTTGGGGAAAAGCTGATTTTGTGCCGCACATAGTTAAAATAAGATTGGAACCAAAACTTTTTTTAGTTTTAGAGTCCACAGGACAGTATATTTGAAATCACGAAATAAGGTGGTAGGGGCACGTGAAATGAGGTGATTATTTAAGTCTTTGTTTCGGATTTGGCCACCTTTGCAACTTATTTTGGAGTTGGCCAGGTTTGCAACAAACCAGGAATTAATTTTTGCTAAATTTAATATGACGTTGGATTTTTAGAGGTTGCGAATACACAAAAATATTTTGTTAAATTAAATTTTATTGAACAAAAAGAACTTCAGGAAAGTTATTAACGTAAAGTGACTTTTACACAGTTACTGACTGTTAAAACTAACTGACTAACAGTTAAAACTAACTGACTAGCTGTTAAAACTGATTTAAATGTCACTAAACAAATGACTTGAATGACATGATATTATTATAAATAAAATTATTAAATTTTCAAAACTTAAGCAAAAATCATACTAGTATATACATAAAATTTTAAACTTTAGTGGCCTCATCATTTTCGACAGTCTCACAAATTTCGTCATGATGTTACATCCATCCAGGCTCTTCCCTGCCATGTCCTCAAGCTTGCTGTTTATAGTACTTTTCTTACTCTTCACAACAGACTTTCTTACTCCTACATGTAGAAGATCTGCCCTTGCACCAACACCTTATTTTTATCTTTTGTTATGAAAAATCTTTTCGTCGGAGCAAATTTGAAATGCCACTGTGCATTTGGTTTGAGGAAAACCTTGCTGCTCTTCTTCCAATCATGATCGGTGTAATCTCTTCCCAGCTTGAAAACTGTTCCATGTTCCGATAAAATTTCTTCATACTTTGTAGGCTGAACGGGTGACTCGATTTTCTTCAATCTCTTTTCAATTTGAGTGAAAACATGGTCTGGAGGGATAAAATAATGTCCAGGAATGGGAAATATAACCTCTATCTCGTAGGGTCACTTTTCCTCTTCCTTGATTGATTAGGAGATACTTCTTCCACAAACTTTTCCACAGTCGGAGAAAACACGAAACTAAATTATTAGAAACTTTGTATGCACCAAGGAGGAGCAGTCACAGACGAGAGAAAACACGATAACGTTAATCTAATCAACAAGTGCGAGGTTATTGTGGGGAGAAACAAACGCACCATCTAATGGATAGGGAGATGACCGCTTTTGAACCACAGCGGTTGATGGATTTGGCCGGTTTTGCAGCACATCGTGATTTTCAAACACATATAACACAGAGATTTGACCGGCTAAGGCTTGTTTATTGTTTCCAGATGGTAGAAACGTTTTCTTAGAACTTAAAAAGCTGAAAACACACATTTTAAAATTTTGAGGAGTTGGCCGGTTTTGCAACTAGATGACACATATATTCTATAATATATTTTCGACACTCAGACGAGGTTCGAATACAAACAATTCAGTACCAGCAAAATTCTTTTAGTATACTTTACTTGAATATATTTACAACTATTAAAAATTGTATTGAAATCGAAGAAAATTAACATTTATTAATAAACTAAAAATATAGCCCCATTGACTATAATGTTATTCAAAATTTCAAAGAGCCGCAATTTTCGATTGAATTCCTATTCTTCTTGATTAACAACCTCATCGAATAAATTTGTCACATAACAATTTAGTTTGTATTTGTTCAGTTTTTGTGGATGTTATCGTGGAGAAATTATATATAGATAGATGTGTCAATAAACGAAGGGTTTGTAATTTGTAGATTTTTTAAAAATTTAACCTAAAAATGCCATTTTATAAAAAATTGGACTTTACATTGAAAATAACTTTGATTAGTTTATTTTCAGTGTTGTTGGTTAATTTTTAAAATATATGTTGCTAAGATTGTATTTTAACAATTTGTTTTAGATAAAAATGTTAAATGCTGACAGATTACATCATTTCAAAACAATAAGAAGTTAATTCAAACGGAAGTTTGAGACAGTATGCAGAGAGACTAGCTGAAAAAAATGTACACTTAAAAAAAATCTCTTTAAGTCCTACTGTTTACGACATGTAAAATATGCAAATCAATTCGCCACTTTCAAGGAACAAGCATAAGGTATGTAAGGAGAGCACGATTCCAGATATCGTGAAATGCTTGAACAATTCTTGAGAATCTTATACATTTTCTTGCTGATGGGGTTACATCAGGATCAGCTATTTGCATCTGCATCACATTGCAAACTGAACGTAACAAGACGTATAATCTTGACGTTGATCTTGAAGCATTCAATTTCGTAAACAGTGCACTGCAGACTGTACAAAAATTATGTTTGAGCTAACTTCGTATTTCTTTCGAAATGGTGATAACTATCAGTCTTTAACACTTTTATTTTAACCCTCTGAGCGTTTCGAAAAAGAGTAAAATTGTAATGCTGCTTTCTCTGCATTTTGTTTTAAATGCTAAAAAAATATGATTCTTTCAGCATTATAAATAAAACTTATTTACAAATATGAATGTAACCCTTGAGAGTATTAATCATTCTTCAATGTTCTGAAAATTCATTAAATCTATAGAATTATATTATCTTAAACATTGCATATACTGCAGTGAAACCTGGAGCTTAGTGAACGGAATATTACGTTCCACACGCTTAGAGGGTTAAAATAAAGTTAAATTATAAAAGTATTATAGAAAGGAATTTATTTTTTTATTTTAATAAGACACACGTGAAATAAAAAGTTACAAAACTATTACAGATTTATCGCTTGCATCCTATAAAGGTTTAAAGTGAAGTAAAAAACTAAATATTTCACATATTTATATCCTTTTAATCTCCATTTTACCATAAGGAAAACATCCTCAAATCTTATATTTAGTAGTATGAAAACTTTAACTTTCTAAATTGTTAACGCAAATTAATCTTAATATATAATCTATTAAATAAGCTCAATGTATAAATAGTTGTATTTCAAAAAACGGTAACAAACATATGTGTTTAAAAATGGGGCACGAACCTATTTAATATAAAAGAGATCTTCTCTTCATTCTACATAAACATTTCATAGTGGAAATAGAGATAGATCTGTCAGAGAAACTTGAAATAACACAGAACCAAAACGCATTACGGAATTGAAAAGTACACATATTTCAGTGAATAATCCATCTTCTTTGAAGTTTCAAATAGCTTTCTACTGATTCAGTGAAGTTTTGAACCACTTACTGTATTTTAAAACGATTATGCGAAAAGTTTTAACTTTGTATAGAAAACTGCTCTCACCTCATTTATCTGTATTGAATTACCTGTAATAAGTTTGCGTTTAAAATTTATTTCGATTAATTTTAAAGTCACATTTTAATATATTTTTTTAATTATTTCCTACTTTTAATTTTTTTGGAACAATAAAAGAAAATCAATATTTATTTTTAATTCAGTTTGACTTTTATATTACAAAAAAAAATGTGGGTTTTTGTTTGGTAAACTGTATTATTTTTATACCTTAATTCGATTAATTACGTAAAGTATATTTGGAGCGATAAGGATATGCATATAAAAAAAAGATAAAGGAACGAAAAGTAAAACTTTACTTAGAGATAATTTATAAATTAAATATATCTCTGCAGCGCTATGCATCCAATCTATTATTGGTTTAGTAACATGAGTATTGCAATATTTTGGTTTATATTTTATTTATCTGAATAATTTTTATTCACAAAAATTCTAATAGAGTTATTTCTATTTGGATTTTTCCGTAAACTGAAGTACACAAATGCCTATATTTGTAAACTTAAAAGGTTACATTATATGTTAATTGTCATAAAATTACCGGAAGTATGAAAATGTTTTAAAAAGTTTGTGTTTAATATTTTGTTAAACATATAAACTAATATTACAGAAGTTTTTATGAATTAATTTATGCATTACGTAACTAATTTAAGAAACCTGTGTAAAAATACATTTATTTTATAAAATTTTACGTATACACAGGCTGTCAAAATATCAGAGTTTAAAAAATTAATAGGTGATATGCAGAAATAAATTTTTATAGAAGGCTTTACACACAATCCATTTCTCAGTGAAAAAATTCAGTGTATCTATCTCTACAATAAACACGGATTTTACATTATAACTTTAACAATAGTCGAAATATTTTTTCAAAATTATGTAAGAGACTTATATTGATGATTGTGATATGCTACAATATTACAAGAAGTGGTGGCGATATCATCACCCACCTTCGAATTAAGATTAACTATATGTTTCTTGTTAGGTCGATGTCTTTCGATATCGACATACTGCATTCACATGGTTTATACTAGGGGCAGTCGGAAAATAAGTTTCCCCTGGCGACTGTGGACAGAGGCGTGTATGAAAGACAAAAAATGTAATGAGACATTAAATATAAAATATAACTTTATTTTTCCACATAAGTAGCAAGTACATTGAGGCATTTGTCATATCAGCTGGCTCGGTTGCAAGACGTGCCTTAACTAACAAGAAGGTGCTCCTCTGCATCTAGTGACATTGTCGTGGAATTCTGTACAAAGAGTACCTGAAAAGCGGACAGACTATCAACAGTGCAATATACAACAACATGCTAATCAAAATTCACGATGCCATTCGCGAAAAACGAAGAAACGAGTTCCAAAGGAAGGTGGTTCTCTTTCATCAAGATAACGCCCGGCCACACGTTAGTACGATGACCGGCTGGAGGTGCTACAAGCTGGAGTGGGATTTGATGCAACATCCACTATACAGCCCCGACATGGCCCCTTCAGATTTCTATCTCTTTTCACATCTGCAGCTGCATCTTGATAGCACAATTTTCCATTCAAATGAGGAGGTCATAAATGAAGTCGATCTCTTTCTGGACTGGCGCACGCCACAATTTTTCGCAGAAGGGATGATTGAAAAGTTGCCAAAACGTTGGGAAACGATTGTAGATTTAAACAGAGTTTACTATTCTCATTAGCTATGATAATTTCGTATGTATTTATCATTCTACAATTAAAAAAAATTGGGCAAAAAATTTTTACTCAACGTGATAATATAAGGAGCATGAATATTAATGTATAATGAAGTATATAGAAAATGGACGCAATATTTAAGATAAAAAACTGAAATATGTTTTATCGATACTGATTAATAATTAGCTGGAATACCAGTTACATACAAATGTGAGTTTTCCGCTAAAATTTACGTCCTGATTGCCAGAAAAAGAAAATGAACAAGAATTATACCATTAAAAAGAGATTTCTCTGAGGAAAAAGTGACGTCATATTTGAAATAGAACGGGAATTTTCAAATGTGTTTTACAAGGAGCGTGAATTAATTCCTTACATTAATAATACAAGGATCGGTAAGTTTAGAAAGTAGATGAGTTTCATGCCATATTTAAAACGAAAAATGTAAATATTTTTTTTATCTATACCGATTATTAAGCATGAATATCAGTTACATACAGATGAGAGTTTTTTTTGCCAAAAACCACACCATGATTAATAGGCAAAGAAAACGAAATACGAATCTATTACATTAAAATCTGACCGCCTGTTTGTATTTCGCAACTACTCCTTTCAGCTTGTCGAACGCAACGTGATTTACTTAACGCCGGTTATCATTGATCCGAGGATGTCAAACTCTCAGAAATAAAAAAAAAATATTTAAATTCCGAGATCTTCTTCTTCTTCTTCTTCTTCTTCTTCTTATTATTATTATTGTAAATTTTATCGAAGTTTCTCTAAAAATGGCAACTAAACTATTCCAATTTTGTGGATAAAAAAGAAGAAATAAAACGGATTAATACATTTTTTTCTCATTGAACTGAAAAAAAAAGAATTTATTTTCAATTTGTATAGATCTGAATAGATTTGAATAGATTTGAATAGAAAAAAAATCTTGATTACAGTAAAATTTTGAAAAATAAAAACGTATTTTCACATATTCAAACTTCATGAATCAATTTATTCTGGAGAACAAAAATTGTCTGTCAACATATTTTCATTTAGAAAAAAAGATTTTTTTTCAGTTATAGATTAAATCAAGGAGGCAAATTTAAGGTCCTTGCATTTAGGTCTACAATTATTGCTCCCTATTCACAAGAATTGAATTTAATGAAAAAGAATATACTATTTCCATTATCTTTGAAGGATGGCTATTAAAACGTTTCACAAAGGCAAGTAAAATGGTTTACCAGGTAAACTTGACATATGTTTTTACACAATTCACCGATTTCTACGATTTTATTTGGCCCGCCTTTTTTCATTGGTTGCAGTTTCCTTTTCGTGATTATTTGTCACAAAATTTCACTTTTTAAAAACTTAGTTATGTCAAGGCTTCTATAACATAGAAATACTGTATTGTCTCGTATGGAATGTGATAAAGAGTTGGTTAATTAGTTACGTTTCTAATTATCGGGAAAGATAGTTTGCTTAATTATTGCATTTATTCTTCTTTTAATGATACGCGAACGAAGTCACGGGTAACAGCTAGTAGACTAATAAATTGACCACATAGAATAATAAAACCACAAACAAAAATATAAAATGACACTCTTCTGAATTACCCAATATTCCGAAAAACGCAATTTATATTTAGAAACCTCAGAAACAAATATATTTTCGTGGTTTAAAGAAGAATTTAAAAACTGAAAGTTTGTTTTGCTACCATTGGTGTTCGGAAACGTTTCGTATAGTGAATTAGTCAATTTTCGCCATTTGGAATATCGTTTTTTCGAATGATATCAATTCGGAAATAAACGTTTTCCTGTTAAACAAAAATTTTTTACTAGAGGGGCTCGCCCCCCCCCCCTGCTCACTACGCTCACCAACACCCGCGTAATCGCGCCCTAGCCAAATCCAGACGTAATCGTTTTGCGTTTCCATTCTGCATCGCCTCGCGATCCCTAATTATCTATGCATTCAATTTTTAGATTTCACTTCGTAATTGTTGTTGTAATTTAAACGAAACCTAAATTAGTGACCTAGTGAATTAGTATATTAGTGACCTAGCCAGATCGATTTCTTGTGCACGAATTAGTATAGTCCTCAATTTTTGTAAAAATCGTTAGAGCCGTTTTCGATATATAGCAGCATACTTAGTGCTGAGTTTGTTTTAATAGATCAAATTGACCTTTCCTGAATTCGAAACCTAGCTAGATGGATTTCTCGTGCTCGAATTAGTATAGGCAACACTTTTCGTGTAAATCGATTGAGTATTTTTCCATTTATAACAAAAAACATTTTCAGCGCTGAGTTTGTTTTACTCTGTAAAAACGAATTTTCTTGTATTCGGAACCTAGCTAGAACTTTTTCTTGTGTTCAATTTAGTATAGAGGGCAAGTCTCTTGAAAATATTCCCAGTCGTTTAAGATATCATTCATAATCGGGAAAATCCCTTCCTCGTTTAATATATATGAATAATCGGGAAAATCCCTTGCTCGTTTAATTTATATGAACTAGCAAAACCCTCGGCTTTGCTCGCGTAATTCTTGAAAAATGCCAAGTGGTATTAGTTGGCCTATTTTAATTAGAGGAAATTTTACTGTCACAAATAATTCAGAAATTACTAATAAAATCGAAATTTTAGAACGTTTTTCGCTCTTTCACCCCCCCCCCCCCTTTCTGTGGTATTGTCACTGATATAAAATATAGCATATGTTACAGCAGGGACTGTTACCGTCACTTTTGAAAATCGTTCTGTAGTTCCGGAGATTCCAAATAAATTGTACATTAGAATGTTTTTAGACAGCTTTTCGCGCATCTCACTCTTTTAAATTTCGATTTTTTTTAGAATTTGTTCTTAGAGAGCATTTACATTTTATAAATAACTACCATGCCAAATTTCGGTTTTCTAGTTTCTTCAGTATAAAAAAAATTGAAATTTTAGAAAGTTTTTCGCTTTTGCACCTCCCTGTGGAAGTGGCACCGACATAAAATATAGCCTATGTAACAGAAGGGACTGTCACCATCAATTTTATACCATAACTTTTAAAAAGAGTTTGGTAGTTCCAGAAATTCCATAGAAATTGTATTTTAGAATATTTTTAGAACGCTTTTCGATTATCTCACAGTTTTAAATTTCGAATATTTCTTTTAGAATTTGTTCTTAGAGAGCATTTACATCTTATGAGTAACTACCATACCAAATTTCATGTTTCTAGCTCCTTCAGTATAAACAAAATTGAAATTTTAGAAAGTTTTTCGCTTTTGAACCCCCCCTGGGTTTAGTGGCACTGACATACAATATAGCCTACGGTGGAGCAGGGACTATCACCATCAATTTGCCACCATCGCTTTTAAAAACGGTTCTGTAGTCCTAGATATTCCATAGAAATTGTAATTTAGAATGTTTTTAGAACGCTTTTCGCTCATCTCACACCTTTTAAATTTCGAATTTTATTAGAATTCGTTCTTAGAGAGCATTTATGTCTTATAAGTAACTACCATGCCAAATTTCATGTTTCTAGCTCCTTCAGTATACAAAAAATCGAAATTCTAGAACGTTTTTCGCTTCTGCACCCCCATGGGGGTAGTGGCACTGACATAAAATATAGCCTATGTTGAAGCAGGGACTGACACCATCAATTTGCCACCATCACTTTTAAAAACGGTTCTGTAGTTCCAGAGATTCCATAGAAATTGTAATTTAGAATGTTTTTGAACGCTTTTCGCTCATCTCACACCTTTTAAATTTCGAATTTTATAAGAATTTGTTCTTAGAGAGCATTTATGTCTTATAAGTAACTACCATGCCAAAATTCATGTTTCTAGCTCCTTCAGTATAAAAAAAAATCGAAAATTTAGAACGTTTTTCACTTCTGCACCCCCCTGGGGTTAGTGGCACTGACGTAAAATATAACCTATGCTGGAGCAGGGACTTTCACCACCAATTTGCCACCATCACTTTTAAAAACGGTTCTGTAGTCCCAGATATTCCATAGAAATTGTAATTTAGAATGTTTTTAGAACGCTTTCGTTAATCTCACACCTTTTAAATTTCGAATTTTATTAGAATTTTGTTCTTAGAGAGCATTTACGTCTTATAAGTAACTACCATACCAAATTTCATGTTTCTAGCTCCTTCAGTATAAAAAAAATCGAAATTTTAGAACGTTTTTCGCTTCTGCACCCCCCTGGGGTTAGTGGCACTGACATAAAATATAGCCTATGTTGGAGCAGGGACTGTCACCATCAATTTGCCACCATCACTTTTAAAAACGGTTCTGTAGTCCCAAACATTCCATAGAAATTGTAATTTAGAATGTTTTTAGAACGCTTTTCGCTCGTATCACACCTTTTAAATTTCGAATTTTATTAGGATTTGTTCTTAGAGGGCATTTACGTCTTATAAGTAACTACCATGCCAAATTTCATGTTTCTATCTCCTTCAGTATAAAAAAATCGAAATTTTAGAACATTTTTCGTTTCTGCACCCCCCTGGGGGTAGTGGCACCGGCATAAAATATAGCCTATGTTAGAGCAGGGATTGTCACCATCAATTTGCCACCATCACCTTTGAAATTGCTTCAGTAATTCCATAGAATACTCCCTACAAACAAAGAAACAAAAAAATCTTTACTGCTTTATAATATTAGTATAGATAGATAGATAATCGGGAAAATCCCTCGCTCGTTTAATATATATGAATTTGGCGTCAGTAATTTGGTCGACAGGATAACTAACAAGTACCCATTGTATATATAGTGTTACGAATATTGTAAATAGTTAGTGTTTGTGCGTAAAAATAATGTAAATAGTTCAATTACGCTCTATTCATAAGCTAATATTAATTTTTGTTGCATTGCAATTAGTCAATTTGTTGATTTTTTGCAAGCGAGTAAACGCTATTGGATTTCAATGGGAGTCTATGTAAATTTGGCAAAAAACTGGAAATAGCGCCAAGTTGGCGCCCCTTTTGGCAGCTAATTTTGGCCGCCAAATTTTGCGATATATCGCCAAGTTGGCGCCAAACTTGGCGACAGAGCCGGGTCCCTTAAACCTTGGTAACCCCCCTAATAGCACCGATCCTATCTAAATTCTCTACTTTCATGTTAATCCCCCCTAAGAAAAGTCAGAAAGCTCTGACCATTCAGATACGGTTCGCGGTATCTACGCAGATTTTCATTGGTCCATTTCCAAACCATTAATTTTTTTTATATATAGAAGGAAATATAATAAATTAGCATCATTGACTTTAACATTAAAATTAATATTATTTTGTTACTGGTTCATGTATAAATTTAATTACGCAGCTTAAAAGGTTTAATTGATTGTTAATAGCATCCAAAAATCCGATATTCCGATTTCCGAAAACTGATTAATACACTATAAAAAATACCCCGGAACGTTTACGAAAATCAGTGAGGCAGCGTAAAAAAACTGTTTTTATAAATTCTTCTTTAAATTTAAAACACATGTTACTTTTGCATGTTTAAATTCAATTACACAGCTTAAAATGTTTAATTGATAATTATTAGCATCCTAAAACCATACATTTCTGTTTGAGAAAACTGATAATGCACTATAAAGGAAATATTAAAAAAAACTCGAAGACGTTTCCGAAAATCATTGGAAGCAAAACAAACTTTGTTTTTGAAAATGCTTCTTTAAATCTTGAAAATATATGCGTTCCTGTGTTTTCTAAAGATGGAGGACGCTTTTTGAATATTGGGTAATTCACACGAGGTTATGTTATATTTTCCTTCGTGTATATTATGCTGTATCAAATGTATTTTTGTTCTTTGAATGATTTTATACCAAAGCATGTAGCTGGCACTTTCTCACTCCTATTATTGAACATAAAATGTTATTTAAGAAGATACATGTCCCTCTATATTCTATAATCTTTATTTCATCTATAGACCACACAAAGAGTGATACAAATGTTGAGATTTTATGCACCTTAACGCATAATTTTAAACTAGACATTAAAACCAATAAAGCTGCCCTCAAAACTCATACAGTTGGTGGCCAGGACAAGAGCAGTGTCTGGACAGTTCAAAATAAATCCAAACGTTTTAAGGAAGGGAACCTCAGCCTTGGAAACCCAGAAATAATATGCCATCAGTTAGGAATTTTGACCAGTTCAAGCGAAAAAATAAACATTCCCCACAATCAATTTTGATAGTACAAAATAGCAAAAATACACATTTAAAAATTAAAATTTGTGGGTAAAAAACTGCCAGCGACATTCTTTGGTATAAAAGAATTCCAAAAACGAAAATATTTTTGATACAGCCTAATAGTATATTTTTGTAGATAAAGAAACTTTGCCTTTTTTGCAGTGCAGTGGAGTTTAAAATATACATTTCGCTAGCAAAATGCATGAAAATCTATGCGAGTATTATAATTTTAAATACTTCTCGTAAATATGAATGTTGAAACCCATTTTATTTAAATTATGTTATTTATATTAATTAAAAAAAAAAGTATTTTCAAGGTATTATTGCTTAAAACACTCAATTTATTTGGTTTATAAGATTTGTTACATGAAACACAGAAGAATAATTAATTAATAACATGTATTTTAATAGTATAGTACTTAATTATTTTACGTTATAATGCAATTAAACAATTAAACAATTAAATCTTAATTGAAAATATTAATTTTTTTCGTAAAACATTTCTTACTATGCTTAAAGCTTTTTTTCCCCACAAAATTAATTTAAATTCACACGGTTACATTTTATAATATGATACGTTCAAAAACTACTATAAAGCATTTTAAGAGTTACAAGTGCTTCGAAGAAAATTCATTGTCCCATAAGAATACATAAATATTCCCAAATACTTTGCTTTGAAAGAAAGAATGTGTGATACTTTGAATTTGGTAAAATGCATAATATGTAACGAGATCTGGGATTTTACGCTTTTATAAATTTTCTTATTTCAGAAAATATCTTCTTATTTCTATCTCAAAGGGGCTTATAAAATATACCTTTCGTATAGAGATTTCACGAAAAAGAAAATGCAATTCTTTTTATTTTAATTTTGCTATATTGTTTGGTATTTAAAAGTTATAAATAGGTTTCAACACAGATTTCGTTATTTCAAAGTATAAAAATAAAAATTTACTTTGATAAAATTATTGTATTTTTACGTACGAAAAATCTGATAAAATTGGAAGTTTGAAAAGCAAGCGATGGTGCCAATAGAATTATAGAAAAAATATTAATTTTATATAATGTGGCGTTTAATTTATTTTACATTCCAATACATTATCTTATGCGTTATAATATGCATTGTTAGGTATCATAAAATATTATAATTTTATTTTTAAATCTTAATTTAAAAAAAAAAAGATTTTGCATTATATATCTATTTTTATTTTCCACTAACGTTTCTATTTCACTTATTTTACTTTAATGAATTGCAAAATAAAGATTAATTTTATATAATGTGGCGCTTAATTTATTTTACATTTCAATACATTATCATATGCGTTATCATATGTATCATTAGATATCATAAAATATAATTATTTTTTGAAATCTTAATTAAAAAAAGAAAAAAAAAGATTTTACGCTATTTATCTATTTTTTATACTAATGCTTTTAATTCACTTATTTTACTATAATGCTTATAGTTACCGTAATTTCCGGCGTATAATCCGCAGCTATAATCCGTCTAAGAGTCGTTTTTCGACCCAGAAATATTATTTTATAAAATGTAACTTAAAAGATCGCTGTAAATATTTAACTACAATTATTGAATAAATTTTCTGGGTCGAAAAACGATTATTTGAGCTGCGGATTATACGCCGGAAATTACGGTATATTTTTTAAATGTGAAAATTTTAAATGTGTTTTAAAAATTGTGTTAAGCTGTTCAAAGTATCTTTATATTGCATAAATAAAGAGATTAGATAGAGTATTTAAGAGAAAATGCATTTTCCCATAAGAACACATAAATATTCTTAAATAATTTGTCTTAAAAGAAAAGTATATGATATTTTGATTATAACAAAATTTATACGTAACGAGAGTTGGGATTTTGCGTCGTTATGCATATTCTTAACATATTCTTATTGTACAAAATATATTCTTATTCCATTTCCAATTGTGCTTATAGAATATTATAAAAAAAGAAACATTTGATTTTTTAAAATTATATATATATATATAATTAAATATATGAATTATTATATATTTTAATTATATATATATATATATATATATATATATATATACATATATAAGTGGGACATGAATTGTAAAACATATTACGTTATGTTATTTTTTAAAAAAGTACAAAATTTACTTATAATTATTATATTGTTTACAAAAAGAATCGGTCACACTGGAAAATTAAAACGGAAGCTAAAAAATTTTATATATAGTTATATTTTTAAATGCGAATTAGCAAATTAAAATAAACTTCCTGTTAATGTAGTTTATATTTTTCTTTTTCTGTTAAAGTACATATTTTAACAGAATTTTCATTTGGACTGTTATTAATTTAGACTGTTATTCGGCAAATAGATTATACATCGTGGAGCTCGCGCAGTTGGGATTCGAGCCACGACCTTCTGATTGGGAAACCAGTATGATACCAGCTACACCTCTACTTCATTATTTTCGACTTTTTTTTGGGAGGTAAATTCCAGCTTCTTAAAACGTTATCAATACTTTGATTATTTTTTAGACATTTAAATAGAATTTTTATAATATTTCACAAAATAACTATTTTCGTCTCTCTATATATTTTATATCACATAATTTATATAAATTTGGACTGTTATTCAATTTTTAATTTAAAATATTCACACTTACTCTATACCAATTCAAAAATATCTTTATATGCGATATACACATGCTTTCAAAGTACTTCATTGCCCTGTAGGGAAACATAAATATTCCTAAATATTTTTCGTTGAAAGGAGTATATGCGAACGTTGGTATAATATATAATATCGTACAATCTATGGTATTTTCGTCTTTATAAATATTCTTATTCGGCAAAATTAACTCTTGTTTTATCTCCTCCCAGGACAGTGTCAAATATATGTTCCGTTTGCAGAATTGTCGAAAAGCAGTATATTTTCTTTTCACATGGGACATGGATGTAACTCAGTTTTAAAACAGTGTGATTTCTTACCAAATATTATAAACAGTCACGAAAATGAAACGGCAACCAAAGGAAATTTTTATAATCTTATAATGACTTAATTATGTAACGTTAGAAAAATCTTTTAAAAAATGTTTTTCTTTTTTGCTTAAAAAATCTATATAAATATGATTAGCATAGTTCTCATAACACAAAAAACTGTTCAATAAATAATTAAAAACAATTTTGTAATAATATGATACTTTGTTCCTTTTTTAAAATTTTTTTTTCTTTTCTTTTAAAATATTACAGCTTATTTAAAAAACAAAAATTGTATTTTTTTCATCACTAAATCTTTTATTTCACTTAATTCATTGTCTCATAACAATATATAAATATTCATTAAACTTGCTCCAGAAAGGAATATATCAGGTACTTTGATTTTGGTAAAATGAATATATAAGATGATTTGGGATTTTGCGCCTTTATGCATATAATTATTTGTTAAAATATCCTTTTTATATCTCAAAGGGGTTTATATAAAATGTGTTTCGTTTGACATTAAAAAAAAAAAAAAAACTATACGATATTTTTTTTTGTTTAATTTTTTTACGTTATAACAGTAATTTGGTTAACACTTACATTATTTCAAAATTATAAAATGATTAAATAATTACATACTTAAAATTATAGCAGTATTTATTTAAAAATCCGATAACATTTGAAGTTAAAAAGCAATCCGGTCGAATAAGAAACTTAAAATATGTTTTCTGTTAATGTGATACTTTTTACAGTACATTTTCGTATATATTGTCACATATTATGATTTAGTTTTCAGACATATAAAAAATATATGTATAAATATTCATTTACGCGTAATATCTATTTTTGTATGATTATAGCTATTATTTCACATAATTTATTTCAATTCAGACTGTTATATTTTTCAATGTAAAATATCCACAAGTACTGTAGATCGTTTTAAAATATCCTTATACTAATAAGTCATGTACAGGGTGGTTATTATTAAAGTTACCCTGTTTAGACCTACATAGAGTCCGCTCTTGTTGACAGATATCAATGAAACGTGGGATATAAGTTATATGGACCATGTGGAAATGAAATCTGCAATAAAAAAAATAGTTTAAAATTCGGATACCAAGTGAGAAGGAGGCGCATGAAGACCAAAAGTCTCAAACTGGAAACACCAAACTCTTTTTATTTACAGCATATGTTCAATGTTCATTCCATTTGCATCAAGCACATGTTCAAAGCGTATTATATCGTGTTCAACAGTAGCGCAAAAGATTTCTCGATCAATTGCAGCAACATGACGAGTTATGCTTGCTTTCAAATTACGCAGACTCCGTATGATTCCTCCATACACATCTTTCAGGAATCCCCACAACCAGAAGTCACAGGGATTCAAGTAAGGAGAACGCGGAGGCCAAGTTGTCGAAAAATTTTTGCCCGATATGTTGCCCGAAATTACCCGATCATCTCCAATGTGGGTACGAAGCAGTGCCGTCACAGCTCGGGCTATGTGAGGTTATGCACCATCTTGTATGAATACTTTAGTCTCTAAACAGTCTCGCTCTTGTAAGGATGGAATGATCTGCTGCTGAAGGAGCTCTCAGTAACGGGTACTCGTATTGGAACACCTTTTAGGACCCTGAGAAGTGCTCTCTTTCTTTGTAAGCGAAAAGTTTACAGTTGTGTTTTCCTGTTTTTATTTTAACTTTTTGTTCCGTTTTCCGCCATAACAAATATAATTCTCACGTACTACCAACTGGACTTCCACGTACTCCCAGCAGTACGCGTACGCCAGGTTGGGAACCTCTGATCTAGACTGAAACACACATAAAGCGACGCATAATTGCATCACTTGACGAAATTTCGGAAAATACTTTCATCTTTTTTTTTTTTTTTTTTTTTTTTTTTTTTTTTTTTAAATCTTTGCGCATTACCACATATAATTTGGTATGTAATTGAAATTTGGTGTTTAATGATTGAAATATTGTATTTTAGGCTCGGATTACAGCTTCTAAATTTTTAAATGTGCTTTCGAGATTTCAAAAAAGGATTTAATATATACAAAATCTACAAGAGAGATGTTGAAACTTAAAATAATTAATAATTAATTAATATAATAAACAATTATAATAATATTAATTAATTAATAATTGGCAGCTTAAATCATAATCGCTTGTACAAAATTATCCTGAAACACACGTCTAATAAATTAGATAACCAATTCTGTTTAAAATTATCATAAAATGATTGAGTCGTTTATTTCTGCTACAATACTTGGATGCTTTAAACATTCATAATTATCAATTTAAAACTATTTTTTCTTGAATCTTTAAAATTTATAAATTAAATAAATAAAGATTTGCTATTTTTTTATTTGAAATAAAAACAAACACAGTGGAATTTTTTTTTTCAAATAAATTACTGAAGTTTGAATGGGGAAATTCTTGGGTCTTTTGTGTTTTTCATTGTCAGCTTAATTGAAAAATCTTTATCGTTCAACTATTTTGTGTTTTTAAATGAAATTCTTCAAAAAACGATGAATTCTGAATTCTGTTTCTAAGAGCTTTCACTAAGCACAACCGCGAGATTGAATACAATTGTGCAAAAGCTAAAAGGCTGCAGTGAAATGTTCTCCATACCAGAAAGAAATTAAAAGGAGACCATGTAGGAGTTGTTTTCATTTTGTTTTCATTTCATTTATTCCTTATATATTGAACGTAGACATATATAATACATTACAAAGTTACGCAAAACAATTACAGAATTTTATAAATTGATTAAAATTTTCAGAGGATTAAATTTGAAGAAATACAAAATGTAAAATTTATACGGCCCCGGTACAAAAATTTTCCCAATTAGTAAAATGTGTCTCATACAATAATAAAGTCATGTACAAAATTTCAGCATTTTATCATAAAAAGTCGTAGAAATATGAAAATACATAAGTGCTGACAAACCAGGTTTCGATGCCTGGATATGAGTTCGCAAAGAAGAACAATCATCTCTGATGATCGGGTTTCAAGCGTCGAACACAAATTACGAAAGAAAACAATGATTGCATAAATAAATGATAATTGTGATGATGTAGTTATGATTAACCCCTCACTAAGTTTGTTTAAACTCTGCAAATGTTCATGATAAAATGGTAATATTTTGTACACGACCTTATTAGGGTAAGAGGCACATTTTACTTATTTGTAAATTCTTTGTATGAGGGCAGTATGAAAATTTAACTTTCGTATTTCTTCAAATTTAGCCCCCTGAAAACTTTAATGGATTTCATTAAATTCTGTGCCGTTTTTTACGAAACTTTTTAATTTGTAATGTATATGACTATGATCAATATTTAAGGAATAAAAGCCGAGGTCAATGTTTTTGGGTAAAAAATGAATGTAAAGCGTAAATCGAAACTAGATAAATAAAAATAAAATTTCAAGAGTTCTGGTGCCATGTTGTTCATAAATTCAAAATAAAAGTCTTGGTGCCTTTTCTTCTTTTTATTAACAGGAAAACGTAAACACAACAATTAAATATTAATAATTAATTAGACTGAACTTAATTCCAGGAGAACACATCAAGATAAATTTATTCCATGAATACAAAAGTTTTCTAGTCAGTTCGGGGTATTACGTAACGGCGTGAGAGAGTTATAACTCCGCCCACAGGCATCATGTATTCAAATCAATTCTCAACAGGGACATATTGTATAAATTTTTCACTCTTCAGAATAAAGTACAACAGTGCCGTGTTTATTTCAAAATTTTCTTGTTTAATGATATTGAATGAATTTTACGAAATAAGTTAACTTGATATGTGAATGTAAAAATGGAATTTCGTAATCGTTGTTTCATACAATTTATGATATGCTAAAATTAAAAAAAAATATGTACAGAGGTGTGTTTCTGATGATAATACAACATTTTATATATTTTAGAATATAATTTTCTATGCTTATAAAATAAAGTTTTAGTCTGTGTTTGTGGCTGTCTGTCTGTTGGAGATGGCTAGAAAAGTCTAACCTACGTAAATTTGGATGAGGACAATCCAAGGTAGTCCCTAATGCAATTGAGCCTCATATTTTCATTTTTTGTTAATTAACCTGTGTATTCAATAAAAACCCTAATGAACATCGCAAATGATACTCTGCATCTAATCGCGGTGGTTTTGAAAGCTTTTCCGGGATTTCAAACCAGCGAAGACCGGGAAAACAGATCTTTTCCCCCATTTTTCGAAGCCCGATTGCGCATTTCTTAACAAAATATTCACTTGCTTTCCGCACTTTTTCCTTTCTACCGTTTTAAAATTATCAATATCATCCCTTTCAAAAATTACTTTCGAAACGTCTTTTTTGTATTTTGTTTGACATTGACTGATAACAGCTTGCCTGATAAATGCTTTGATTTGACGATAATATTAAATTTCTCTACTAAATGACGGCTTCATAAATGTAAAATTAAAAGTAATTATAAATGGTTTGCGAAATTTAACATAATTATTCACATATATACATAAAATATTTTTCTATGAAATAAGCAGGTTAGAGTAATGCAACTTGGGTAATATGTTTTAAATAAAAAAAAATTTAAATGTGCAATACAAAATATCTAGCGAGTTTGGAATTTTTTACCTTCAAAGATATTCTTATTTGAAAAAAAAAAAAGTTCTTTTTTTATTCCACCTACACCGTAAAAAAAAACAAATGTTTCTTAAACCAGGAAAATATAATAATACCACAAACAAAAATACATAATAACCTCGTCCGAATTACCCAATATTCCGAAAAACGTACTTTATATTTAGAAACCTCAGAAACTAATATATTTTCATGATTTAAAAATTCAAAGTTTATTCTGCTACCATTGGTGTTCGGAAACGTTTCCGAAACGTTTGTTATAGCGAATTAATCAGTTTTCGCTACCTGGAATATCGGTTTTTCGGATGATATCCATTCGCAGGTAAACGTTTTCCTGTTCAACAAACATGTTTTACAGTCAAATATAATAAATTAGAATCCTTAACTTCATCATTAAAATTAATTTTATTTGTTACTGGTTCATGTATAAATTCAATTACGCAGCTTAAAAGGTTTTATTGATAATTAATAGTATCCAAATTTCCGATATTCTGATTTGTGAAAACTGATTAATACACTATAAAAAATACCCGGGAACGTTTATGAAAATCATTTGCTGAATAAGAAACTGTTTTTATAACTGCTTCTTTAAATCTCGAAAATATGTTACTTTCGCACGTATAAGTTCAATTACACAGCTTAAAATGTTTAATTGATAATTAAAAGCTTAACATATTTAATTGATAATCAAAAGCATCCTAAAACCCTATATTCCGGTTTCAGAAATCTGTTTAATACACTACAAAAAAAAAAAAAAAAAAAAAAAAAAAAAAAAAAAAAAAAAAACTTGAAGACGTTTCCGAAAATTATTGGCAGCAAAAAAAACTTTGCTTTGTAAATCCATCTTTAAATCTTGAAAATATATGTGTGCCTGTGTTTTCTAAAGATGAAGGACGCTTTTTGAATAATGAGTAATGCAGAAGAGGTTATGGTATATTTTCCTTCGTGGTTATATTAGGCTGTATCAAAAGTATTTTCGTTCTTTGAATGCTTTTATACCAAAGCATGTAGCTGGAACTTTCTTACCCCTATTGTTGAACATAAAATGTTATTTAAGATGATACATGTTCTTCTATATTCTATAATCTTTCTTTCATTTATAGTCCACATATCTCTATCTCTATAAAACAGTAGGTGTCTGTCTGCTTGCCCGCGGTTTTCACCGCAATTATAACACCTAGGACTCTGAAATTTTTGTCATGTGTAGATGCTGTCACCGGAAAGTATACCTCGCGGCCGGAATTTAAATTAAAATTTTCATTAAAAAAAAAATAAAATATGCATATGGAATTTTGTGTTTGAGGCTATTTTATGCTTTCCGCCAATCCCCGGCAATGAAACAGCTAGCGAATGAGAGATCCAGCAAAGCGACGGCAAACGTGCATATGACATTCTGGTTTGAGGCTATTTACAACTCTCCGCCAATGAGAGCTAGGTGAAAGTGCTGTCGATAGCGACCACATTCCCTGCTTGGCTAGCAAAAGCAAACGACAGTTTTACATTTGAAACTTTTTTATGTTGTGAAATTAAACTGACCTAACTAAAATTCCCGTAAGTTAGTTTCTTTACTTCCTGTTCCTTTTTATATATTTGTGAAATCTATTGTTTTATTAATTTAGTACTATTAATTTAGTATTAATTGTTTTTATTAATTAAGTTTCCGTTAGTTACTTTCTGTTCAGTGAATTGTAAGATGAAATAACCTAAACCCAGTGACGGAACTATCTTCGTGTGTCTGCAACGCTAATAATATTTCAATAATAGTTTGAAATATGCAATATATATCATATTAAGTTCCCGTTAGTTAGTTCTGTCACTGACAGATCTATCTTCATGTGTCTGCAACGCTAATAATAATGTGTATCAATATTTATTTATGTCAAGCTATCATTTACTTATTTTTATTTCCTTTTTAAAAATAATAGAAGCTATTTCATTTAGTACGTTATTTTATTTTGATAAAAACATAAATCTCCCACTTACTTTTTGAGTATTTATTCATTGTTATGTACAATCTTTCTTCCTATTTCTGTTTTTGACTGTATTTTTAATCAGTTTAATTTTTGACCATTTTTAGTCGCTCAAGAATCAAATGATTTTCTTGAACTTTACTTTCTATAAAATGAAAACATTCAGTAAATAATTTGAGTTCTTGGGCGGTTAGGAATCCATTGTGATTTATTTTTTACCTCATACTTACAAATGAAATAGTTTTGATGAAAACATACATCTTACATTAAATTTATGAGTATTTATTGTTTACAATTTTTGTTCCTGTAATTATTTTGGACTACATTTTTAGTTCCCGAGAATGGCGAATTCATAACATGCGATAAATTGTCAAGATGTATGTTCTCATTAAGATATGTTATTGAACTCCATTTAAGAACTGTTTTAGTCGCCCAAGAATCTAATATTTTTCTTGAACTTTACTTTCTATAAAATGAAAACATTCAGTAAATAATTATTAAATTGTTTTGATGAACTGATTGGAAATTCCAAGTGCGTGAAATATTTATGATGTGCATTTTGTGACATAAGTTTCATAAGAATCACACATGAATGGACTCTTAATCAACTGAGAACGGAAATTATTTACTGAATGTTTTCATTTTATAGAAAGTAAAGTTCAAGAAAAGCAGTCGATTCTTGGGCGACTGAAAATATTCTTTAATGAAACAGATTTGCTGAGCTGTTTCTATATATTCATTATTTTTTTGTTGAGGCGTTTTTGAGGGATGTTTATGACTTCATATATAGAAACAATATTTACTTAATGTTTTACTTTTTGATAAAACTCACATTAATACTGAAATTTTGTCGATTGACTGTTTTGCCACCACTGGCAATCTTAATAGTCATACTCGCCAGTTTTATCTCCTGCTATCGTTTGATGAATTTCAAAACCATTTGGTAAATTTCACAATCCCCCCCCCGCGAAATCATTTGAAAAAAAGTGATTCTTTTTTTCGAAGCCATTTGCATTCTTTTCCCCGAGACCATTTGATTAATTTTGAGATTTTTCAACTATCGATTGATGGATTTTGCAAGTTTTCAACTATCGATTGATGATTTTTGTGATTTTTCTGCTATCAATTGATGAATTTTGAGATTTTTCTGCTATCAGTTGATGAATTTTGTGATTTTTCCACTATCAGTTGACAAATTTTGATTTTTCCGTTATCAGTTGATGAATTTTGTTATTTTTCCGCTATCGATTGATGATTTTCGTTATTTATCGACTCTCGATTAACGAATTTCAAGACTTTTTTTCCATGAACATTCAACAAATCGCACACTTTCTTTCCACTGACGTTCGAATTGCGCACTTTATTTCCACTGTCGTTCGACGAATTTTGCCTTTATTAGACGAATTTCACTTTTTTTATCTGAAACTATGACGGATTTCTCGATTTTTTTTTCACGACAGTTTGGCAGAATTATTTTTTTCCTGCAATAATTTTGCGAAATTCGCTATATTTTTCGAGATTGATTGACAAATTCTGCTATTTATTTCCACGATTCCTTGACAATTTTTTTTTCAGTCATTTCATGAATTTCGTGATTTTTCCTCAATTGACAAATTTTGCGATTTATTAACCAAACAATTTGCCGAGTTCTATCACAGGGTTTTAGGCCTATTTCAATTAAGCAAAAATTTTGAGTATTTATTGTTATTTACAAAAAAGTAAATAAACAACTGGAAGATTGTATTGAAATTTAAAAATCTGGCTATTTTTCCCCCTTGCCAATAAATAATTACTCAAAAATTTAGTCCTAGGTGTTATAATTATGGTGATATCCGCAGGTAGGCAGACAGACATCTGCACTCGCCAATCGGCGAGTAATACTGAAAATTTGTCAATTAACTGTTTTGCCACCACTGGCATTCTTAATAGTCACACTCGCCAGTTTTTTCCCCCCTGCTATAGTTTGATGAATTTTAAAACCATTTGGTAAATTTCACAATCCCCCCCCCCCCCCCACCAAAAAAAATATCCTTTTGCCTATCACAATTTGACAAATTGTGATTTTTTTTTCTTCGAAGCCATTTGCATTTTTTATTTTCCCGAGACCATTTGATGAATGTTGAGATTTTTCAACTATCGATTGATGAATTTTGTGATTTTCTGCTATCAATTGATGAATTTTGCGATTTTTCTGCTATCAGTTGATGAATTTTGTGATTTTTCCACTATCAGTTGATGAATTTTGATTTTTCCGTTATCAGTTAATGAATTTTGTTATTTTTCTGCTGTCGATTGATGATTTTCGTTATTCATCGACTCTCGATTAACGAATTTCAAGATTTTTTTCCATGAACGTTCAACAAATCGCACACTTTCTTTCCGCTGACGTTCGAATTGCGCACTTTATTTCCACTGCCGTTCGACGAATTTTGCAATTATTCGACGAATTTCACAATTTTTTTCTGAAACGATGACGGATTTCTCGATTTTTTTTCTGTTCAAGAGTTTGACAGAATTGATTTTTTTTCCTGCAATAATTTTGCGAAATTCGCTATATTTTTCGAGATTGATTGACAAATTCTGCTATTTATTTCCGCAATTCCTTGACAATTTTTTTTTCAGTCATTTCATGAATTTCGTGATTTTTCCTCAACTGACAAATTTTGCGATTTATTAACCAAGACAATTTGCCAAGTTCTATCATAGGGTTTTGGGGCTATTTCAATTAAGCAAAAATTTTGAGTATTTATTGTTATTTACAAAAAAGTAAATAAACAACTGGAAGATTGTATTGAAATTTAAAAATCTGGCTATTTTTTCCCCCTTGCCAATAAATAATTACTCAAAAATTTAATGTAAGATGTATGTTTTCATCAAAACAAAACTATTTAATTTGTAAGTATGAGGTAAAAAATAAATCACAATGGACTCCTAATCGCCCAAGAACTCAAATTATTAACTGAATGTTTTCCTTTTATAGAAAGTAAATTTCAAGAAAATCATTTGATTCTGGGAGACTAAAAACGAAACTAACTGTATAAAAATACAGTGAAAACAGTAATAGGAAGAAAGATTGTAAATAACAATGAATTAATACTCATAAATTTTGTGAAAGATTTATATTTTCATCAAAATAAAATAACATACCAAATGAAATAGCTTCTATTATTTTTAAAAAGGAAATAAAAATAAGTAAATGATAGTTTGATATAAATAAATATTGATACACGTTATTAGCATTGCAGACACATGAAGATAGTTCTGTCACAGGGGTTTAGGCCTATTTCAATAAAACGAAAATTTTGAGTATTTAATGTTATTTACAAAAAAGTAAATAAACAACATGTTCCATATAACACGTAAATACTGATGTCATAATTAATTAGCACTACAACAGTAGCAATACTAGATTTATACTGAACAGAAAGTAAATAAACTAACTTACGGAAACTTAAATTAATAAAAACAATAAATTTCACAAAATACAAAAAGGAACAGGGAGTAAAGAAACTAACTTACGGGAATTTTAGTTAGTTTAGTTTAATTTCACAATATAAAAAAGTGTCAAATCTAAAACTGTTGCTTGCTCTTGCTAGCAAAGCTAAGCTCGGAGCAGGGAATGTTGTCGCTATCGACAGCTCTTTCGCCTGCTCTCTTTGCGGAGAGTTGTAAAAGCCTCAAACCAGAATGTCATGTGCACGTTTGACGTCGCTTCGCTAGATCTCTCATTCGCTGGCTGTTTCATTGGCGGAGAGCACCATAAAATAACCTCAAACCTAAATTTCCATATGCACATTTAAAATTTTTTTCGTCTAAATAAAATTTAAAAATCCGGCTGCGAGGTACACTTTCCAGTGACAGCATCTATACATGACAAAAATTTCAGAGTCCTAGGTGTTATAATTATGGTGATATCCGCGGGCAGGCAGACAGACATCTGCTATTTTATATACCGGGTGCGTCATAAGTTCGTGCAAACTTTAAAAAATCATAATAAAAGAAGAAATGCTCGGAAAATTTTTCGGTTTACGCGACTAAGATCAGAAGGATTTTGGATTTTATTTCCCTGTATAATAAAAAATGATTCCAAAAGTAACCGATAGAAGGCGCTCACACTTCATACTGAGGCGTTTTATGCAAATCAGGCTCGCAATAAACCACCTGGCTGGAAATGAATTCATCATTCGATCTCGGCAGCAGGCTATCGTTACCAAATCGAGCGCTGATGGTTAAACTTTTCTATAAGAATGGTGAATCTACAACTATTGCATTGCGAAAGTTTCGCACGGAGAAAGGCCTTAAGGCGCAAAAAAACCCTATTTCATTGAATGGGATTCTCAGTTAAGTACGACGTTTCGAGGAAACGGGGAGTTTGCCCGATTTGCATAAAACGCCTCAGTATGACGTGTGAGCGCCCTCTATCGGTTACTTTTGGAATCAATTTTTATTATGCGTGGAAAAAATCCAAAATCTTTCCGATCATACTCGCGCACACCAAAAAATTTTCCGATCATTACTTCTTTTATTATGAATTTTTAAAGTTTGCACGAACGTATGACGCACACGGTATATTGAGATTGAGTTCCAAAGGAACGATACCTGTAGTTTGCGCAGGCAATTTTTTTTAAATGCCTAAAAGAAAGGCTTTTGGTTTATGGCTGAAACATAAAATAAATATTTGCTTCTAAACGCAATTGCCTTTCTTTTAGCCAGTCCTAAGCCTGGATAAAAGCTTGAAGGAGAAAATAATGCCATTTGGCTTTTCATAAAAAAATTCTGAGAAATTCCAGGTTTGCTTACAGTAACATATGGGATTGTGCATGGCAAGCCCAGTGTATGCGGTCTATGGCAGTGGGGCCTCTAACATTACTTTCATTTAAAATTAAGAAATCATTCAACCCTGATTTCAGGTACGTTTAAGGTTGTTGGCACGGGCAACGCCGGGCGGGTAAAAGCTAGTAGAGTTATACAAATGTTGAGGTTGTACGCATCTTAACGCATAATTTTAAACTAGACCTTAGAACCAATGAAGCTGCCCTCAAAACTCATACAGTTGGAGGCCAGGACAAGAACAGTGTCTGGACAGTTCAAAATAAATCCAAACGTTTTAAGGAAGGGACCCTGAGCCTTGGAAATCCAGAAATGATATGCCATCAGTTAGGAATTTTGACCAGTCGAAGCGAAAAAATAAACATTCCCCACCATCAATTTTAATAGTACAAAATAGCAAAAATACACATTCAAAAATTTAAATTTGTGGGTAAAAACTGCCAGCTACATTCGTTGGTATAAAATAATTCCAAAAACGAAAATATTTTTGATACAGCCTAATAGTATACTTTTGTAGATAAAGAAACTTTGCCCTTTTTTGCAGTGCAGTGGAGTTTAAAATATACATTTCGCTAGCAAAATGCATAGAAATCTATGCGAGTATTATAATTTTAAATCCTCGAATCTAACATTTTTCAGTTTTATATGAATGTTGAAACCCTTTTTCTAAAAATTATGTTATTTATATTAATTTAAAAAAAAGTCTTTTAAAGCCATTATTGCTTAAAACACTCAATTTATATGGTTTATAAAATTTGTTACATGAAACACGGTAGAATAATTAATTAATAACATTTATTTTAATAGTATAGTACTTAATTATCTTTTACGTTATAATGCCATTAAACAATTAAACAATTAAATCTTAATTTAAAAGATATTTTTTCGTAAAACCTTTCTTACTATGATTAAAGCTGTTTTTCCCCCACAAAATTAATTCAAATTCACACGGTTACATTTTATAATATGATCTATTCAAAAAGTACTATAAAGCATTTTAAGAGTTACAAGTGCTTTGAAGAAAATTCATTGTCCCATAAGAATACATAAATATTCCCAAATTCTTTGCTTTGAAAGAAAGAATGTGTGATACTTTGATTTTGGTAAAATGCATAATATGTAACGAGATCTGGGATTTTACGCTTTTATAAATTCTCTTATTTCAGAAAATATGTTCTTATTTCTATCCCAAGGGGGCTTATGAAATATACCTTTCGTATACAGATTTCACGAAAAAAAAATGCAATTCTTTTTATTTTAATTTTGTTATATTGTTTGGTATTTAAAAATTATAAATAGGTTGCAACACAGATTTCGTTATTTCAAAGTTAAAAAAATAAAAATAAAAATTTACTTCGATAAAATTATTGTATTTTTATACACGAAAAATGTGATAAAATTGGAAGTTTGAAAAACAAGCGAAGGTTAATAGAATTATAGAATAAATATAAATTTTATATAATGGGGCGTTTAATTTATTTTACATTTCAATACATTATCCTATGCCTTATAATATGCATTATTAGTTATCGTAAAATATTATATATTTTTTTAAACTTAATTTAAGAAAGAAAAAAATCTATTTTGCATTATATATCAATTTTAATTTTCCACTAACGCTTTTATTTCACTTATTTTACTTTAATGAATTGCAAAATAAAGATTAACTTTATATAATGTGGCGCCTAATTTATTTTACATTTCAATACATTATCGTATACGTTATCATATGCATTATTAGATATCATAAAATATTATTATTTTTTTAAATCTTAATTAAAAAAAAAAGATTTTACGCTATTAATCTATTTTTTATACTAACGATTTTAATTCACTTATTTTACTTTAATGCTTATAGTTACATTTTTTAAATGTGAAATTTTTTAATATTATGTTAAGCTGTTCAAAGTATCTTTATATTTCATAAATAAAGAGATTAGATAGAGTATTTAACAGAAAATTCATTTTCCCATAAGAACACATATATATTCCTAAATAATGTGCCTTGAAAGGAAAATATGTGATATTTTAATTACGGTAAAATGTATATGTAACGAGATTTGGGATTTTTCGTCGTTTTATAATTTTCTTGTATTCTTAACATATTGTTAATGTACAAAATATGTTCTTATTAAATTCCTACTATTAGCTCACACTCTCTCTATATATATCTTGTTCAAATTTTCAATCGTTAATAAAATATTTTCCCGTCATCCACTCAAGTTCAAATAATTTTTTAGAACTTGTAGTGGATGACACTTTATGTTAATACAGTTTTTTCAAATATTAATTCATTAATTAAATTTAATTAATTAATTTTAGTTTTAAATGGGAGAAAAAAATTCCTCCCATTGTTTTCATAAATGAAATGAAAGATTTATCTCAAATTCGTGCACAGAAATAAAATACCGCAACGATGATTATAAAATAATGTTCAATAAACATAACGTGGGACATTAATGCTGCACGGATTTATTTTATATATTTATGATTAAAAAGTAGGAATTGACTTTAAAAAAAATCATATTACTTGTTTTATTTCCAATTGTGCTTATAATAATAATAATAATAATAATAATAATAATAATAATAATAATAATAATAATAATAATAATAATAATAATAATAATAATAACAATAAAGTTTGACTATTTTAATTAATTCCATTTTTATCATCTGATATAGTGGGACATGAATCGTAAAACATATTACGTTATGTTATTTAAAAAAGAATTGAGTACAAAATATACTGTGATATATTTTTTCTTTCAAGAAGGATCGGGGATCACGTTGGAAAATTAAAACGGAAGCTAAAAAAACAATGGAATTAGCAAATTAAAATAAACTTCCTGTTAATGTAGTTTATATTTTTTCTTTTCCTGTTCAAATACATATTTTAACAGAATTTTCATTTGGACTGTTATTCGGCAAATAGATTATACATCGTGGAGCTCGCGCAGTTAGGATTCGAGCCACGACCTTCTGATTGGAAAATCAGTATGATACCAGCTACACCTCTACGTCATTATTTTTGACTCTTTATTTTTTTTTTATCCTTGGTAGGTACATTCCAGCTTCTTAAAACGTTACCAATACATAGATTATTTTTTATACATTTAAATAGAATTTCTAGATTTTTTTTTATATTTCACAAAATATCTATTATTTTTGTCTCTCTATATATTTTGTATCACATAATTTATATAAATTTGGACTGTTATTCAATTTTTAATGTAAAATATTCCCACTTACTCTATACCAATTCAAAAATATATTTATATTCGATATACACATGCTTTCAAAGTACTTCATTGCCCTGTAGGGAAACATAAATATTCCTAAATATTTTTCGTTGAAAGGAGTATATGCGAACGTTGGTAAAATATATAATATCGAACAATCTATGGTATTTTCGCCTTTATAAATATTCTTATTCGGCAAAATTAACTCTTGTTTTATCTCCTCCCAGGACAGTGTCAAATATGTATTCCGTTTGCAGAATTGTCGAAAAGCAGTATATTTTCTTTTCACATGGGACATGGATGTAACTCAGTTTTAAAACAGTGTGATTTCTTACCAAATATTATAAACAGTCACGAAAATGAAACGTCAACCAAAGGAAATTTTTATAACCTTATAATGACTTAATTATGTAGCGATAGAAAAATCTTTTAAAAAACGTTTTTTTTTTTTTTTTTTTTTTTTTTTGCTTAAAAAACCTACATAAATATGATTAGCATAGTTCTCATAACACAAAAAACTGTTCAATAAATAATCAAAAACAATTTTGTAATAATATGATACTTTGTTTCTTTTTTTTTTTTTTTTTTTTTTTTTTTTTTTCTTTTTTGTTTCCTTTTCTTTTAAAATATTAAAGCTTATTTTTTAAAAAAAAAAATGTATTTTTTTTCCTCACTAAATCTTTTATTTCACTTTATTCATTGTCTCATAACAATATATAAATATTCATTAAACTTGCCCCAGAAAGGAATATATCATATACTTTGATTTTGGTAAAATGAATATATAAGATGATTTGGGATTTTGCGCCTTTATGATATAATTATTTGTTAAAATATATCCTTTTTATATCTCAAAGGGGATTATATAAAATGTGTTTCGTTTGAGATTTTAGAAAAAAACTATACGATTATTTTATTTAATTTGCTTTTTGTAGCTTAATTTTTTTACGTTATAACGGTAATTTGGTTAACACTTACATTATTTCAAAATTATAAAATGATTAAATAATTACATACCTAAAATTATAGCAGTATTTATTTAAAAATCCGATAACATTTGAAGTTAAAAAGCAATCCGGTCGAATAAGAAACTTAAAATATGTTTTCTATTAATGTGGTACTTTTTACAGTACATTTTTTGTATACATTGTCACATATTATGATTTAGTTTTCAGACATATAAAAAAAAATATATATATAAATATTCATTTACGCGTAATATCTATTTTTTGTATGTTTATAGCTATTATTTCACATACTTTATTTCAATTCAGACTGTTATATTTTTCAAAGTAAAATATCCACAAGTACTGTAGATCGTTTTAAAATATCCTTATACTAATAAGTCATGTACAGGGTGGTTATAATTAAAGTTACCCTGTTTAGACCTACATAGAGTCCGCTCTTGTTGACAGATATCGATGAAACGTGGAATATAAGTTATATGGATCATGGGGAAATAAAATCTGCAATAAAAAACAAAAATAGTTTAAATTCCGACTATCAGGTGAGAAGGAGGCACATGAAGAAATCTCATACTGGAAACACCATTTCTTTTTCTTTTTTTACAGCATATGTTAAATGTGCATTCCATTTGTGTCAAGCACATGTTCAAAGTGTATTATAGCGTGTTCAACAGTAGCGCGAAATGTTTCTGGATCAATTGCAGCAACATGACGAGTTATGCTTGCTTTCAAATCACGCCGACTCCGTATGCTTCCTCCATACACATGATCTTTCAGGAATCCCCACAACCAGAAGTCACAGGGATTCAAGTAAGGAGAACGCGGAGGCCAAGTTGTCGGAAAATTTCTCGAATTTACCCGATCATCTCCAAAGTGGGTACGAAAAAGTGCCGTCACTGCTCGGGCTATGTGAGGTGGTGCACCATCTTGCATGAATACGGTAATCTCTAAACATTCTTGCTCTTGTAAGGATGGAATGACCTGCTGCTGAAGGAGGTCTCAGTAACGGGTACCCGTAATGGAACACCTTTTAGGATCCTGAGAAGTGTTGTCCTCAACAACAAAGGGGCCAATAATGAAATCGGCCGTAAAGTCACACCATACAGTAATGTAATAAGGGTGCAAAGACTATTCATGCACAATATTAGGACTTGCAGTACCCCATACGCGACAGTCCTGAGTATTCACTGCTCCATGTAGGGTAAAATGCGCCTCGTTCGACCACAAAATGTTCCAAGGCCATGCATTGTCAACGGCTATTCTGGCCAAAAACATCCTCGCAAATTGAGTTCGTGTTTCCGGCTCTGCAGGTTTCAGTGCTTGCACAACGTGAATCTTGTATGAATACCAGTTTATAATGGATCGAAGAACCTTTCGTACTGTAGACCAAGGCAGAGACAAATCATGTGACACCACTCGAGCACTTGTCGAAGAATATTGGGAACCGGACGCTCTTTCGACCACGGCAAGAGCGACTTCTTCGGCAGTTTCATTTGAAATCCGTTTCCATCATGTTCCTTGCAGCACACCCAGCTCCCCAGTCTCTTCGAATTTAGACATCATCTTTTTCAAAGTCTGCCTCGACATTCGTCCTTTTCTTAAGCCTTTCAAGCGTCAATATTTTCGCAGTGCTATTGACAAATTACTGCCATTCTGATAAATCAACTTCAACAGTAATGCTTGTTCCTTCTTCTCTAACGGCATGGTGCAGAATGACTTTTACGGCAAAGACTACTGGCTTTTTAAACCGCTCCAAATTTGCATAAAGTCATTTCTCGTAAATGAAAACCGCCATCTATCAGTCGAAATTTGAACTAATATTTTTTATTGTAGATTTCATTTCCCCAAGATTCATATAACTTATATTCCCAGTTTCATCGATATCTGTCAACCAGAGCGGACTCTACATGGGTCTAAACAGGGTAACTTGAATTATAAAATCCATGTACCTTCAAAAAAATTCATTAATCCGTAGGTAAATATGACTATTTCTAAATGCTTTTCATTGATTGCAGTAAATGATGTGCGATCGCACGATAACTCTTCAAACGAGAAGAATCGCCATCGTAGAAAATAACAGCCATCGACAATCATCGATATGTTGCCATTTTCTGCTATCAATTGTTTCATCGAAATTTCTAATAACTACAATTGCAAAACTTGCCGATTATTGCAGTAGGAAATGTGATTGTAGTAACGGACGATTTCTCAATTATTCAACCGTAGGGAAAATTTCTGATGATTGAGGTGTGAGGGGATATTGTAAATTTATGGCCATACTTGCGGTTTTTGAAGATGTTTATTTCGTCACTGGTTCGAGTCGATTAATCTCACGCATGCGACGTCAGCAGTTTATTTGTTTTGGTGACCTTCTGCGTTTTTGAAGCTGTTCATTTCTTCTGATAACCACTAAAGATCTTGGAATGACGATTCAATTATTTTTTTTGCGCTTTTGAGGCAAGAGAGAGAAGTCGTGAATATTTATTATTTTTATGGAAGAAATAGAGACCTGCACGGGACCGAGTTTAAATGTTTTCTGCAGATTCGGTCAATGCCCAGGCTTACATTGTTTTCTGCACTTAAAATAGCCGAAAGTAAAAAATACATCTGTCTAAAACACTTATTTTAACGCAATTATAATATATCATTTACCGAGAACTGATCGAATAAACGAATAAAATAATTTTTAATATATTGTAATACTTAATTTTCTTTTTACATCGAAATATATTAAATTTGAAATTTTCTCTCCAGAGGATACTTTTGCGTAAAACCTTCTTCTTTTTTTTTTTTTTTTCTTTTCAATATTTGTTTTCCTCTTGTTTCACAGAACGTATTTCCATTTTATGGTTACATATTCCAAATGTGAAAAACTAAAAAGGTACTTTAAAGCACTGTGAAATATTTTTCTATTCGATGAACAGGTACTTCAAAGGTACTTCATTGTCCCGTAGGAAAACACAAATATTCCTACATGCTTTCTTTTCAAAGGAAAATTCAGAACATTTCGATTTTGCCAAAATACATAACACAAAATGGATATGTGATTTTACGCCCCTATATATATATATATATATATATATATATATATATATATATATATATATATATATTTGTCAAAATGTGTTCTTGCTTAATCTTCCTCCAACAGAACTCTTAAAGGGAATAGGTTGACAGTATAATTCGCAAACATCTGTGACTATTTTAATTTTCTGCATTGTCGTGTAAAAAATACTTCAAAGTAAAACATGTGAAATTTCTTTATCTGTAAATATTTTTTTATGTTTCATCCAAAAAAGATTTATAAGATGGAATTCACGTCTGGAAAATTCACGAAAGTTCTATTACACTGTTAAAAATTTCATCATAAGAAAACGGTCATTTGAACGGCAGCAAACCGGCCGTTCATTTGACCGTAATTTAAGATAACGGTTACTTAACCGCATTAAAGATATATTGTCATATGACCGTAAAATATATATGTATGGTCATTTGACCGTAGCAGTACATAACGTTTACTTAACCATATTATGAGTTTATTGGCATATGACCGTATTTTTAGAAAATGGTCATATAACCGTATTATGAGTTTATTGGCATATGACCGTGCAATATATATGTACGGTCAGTTGACAATATTTTTAGAAAATGGTTACACAACCGTATTATGAGTTTATTGCTATACGACCGTAAAATATACATATACAGTCATTTAACCATATTATGGGTTTAGTTTCAGATGACCATAAAGCATATATGTACGGTCATTTGACTACAAATTCAGATAATGGTGAATTAACCATATTTTGAATTTATTGTTATATGACCTTAAAATATATATGTACAATTATATGCCCATATTTTAAAATAACTGTTAAAAGATCATACATATATTTTTTACAGTCATAAAACAAAATAATCATAATTGTATGTAACAAATGGGAGATAAAAAGTCATATTTCCATGTAATAAAAATATCGCAAATAAATGTAAAAATGTACCCAATTACTTATTAAATTCATTTTATTCTTTACAAATGTATAGCATCTTAAAACAAAATTTAAATTCTTCTCTAATAAATAGATACTAATAGGAAAAAATATAACATTTATAATAATTCATAATGTTGATTATGCCTGATCAGAAGCCTTTTTTTTTTTTTTTTTTTTTTTTTTTTTGTCATGTAACAATAAATTCATTATTGTACTTAACTGGACTTCCTTGATCATATAATATATGAACATTTTTATATGGGCTTCCTATTTTACCTTTATTTATTAAACAAGAACTTAAATTTATACTTAAAGATTACATACATTTTCAACAAATAAAATAAAACTAATAAATAACTGACCAAAATTTATAAATTACTTCTGACACTCTGACATTTTTCTTCACATGGAAATAAGAATTTTTTTTTTTTTTTTTTTTTTTTTTTTTTTTTTTTTTTTTTTTTAAAACATATAAATTTATCTTTTTTTTTTTCCAAGTTACATACTTAAAACTACCACTGTGCAACAAATAAAACCTTTGCAGTTTCTTCAATATTAAACAATAGTGTTTCATTATTCTTGCAAAACTTGGTATAAAAATATTTTTCAATAAATCAATTATTTATCACTGAACCATATATGAATATATGGTGGAATTTTAAAGAAATCAGTAAAGAGTATATAAATTTTAGAATATTTTTTTAGTGAAATAAATTATGAATATTTAGATTTTTGGCTGATGTAGAATGAATACAGAAATTGCCATACCTATATATTTTTCAAGCAAAAGTTCTACATACCGTATTTTTCGGCGTATAGTCAGCGGCTCAAATAATTCAGTATAGACCCAGAAATTTTATATAATAATTGAAGTCAAGTATATTTCAAGAACAAAAAACTAGTATTTTATCAAATACAATTTCTGGGTCTAAAATAAATTATTTGAACCACAGATTATGGGCTGAAAAATACGGTATAAATAATTAGATGAGAAATATTTCTGAATAACTACAATGACTGAAAAATACCATGCCATTTTTTTTTTCATTTAACAGACTTAATATATCTGTAAAAAATTTAAATAATTTCTAAATATTTGCAACTTACTCCAAAAATTACTTAAATATAGGTGTAGCAAGACTATTGATTGTTTCAAAGTTATTCAAAATCTGATTAAAATTATAAAAGTAATATTACATTCATATTTAGAAAAAAAGTGATGAAAATAATGTTAAAAATTTATTTGACAATAGAAAAATGAGATATGCAATGACAATGAGTATATCATAAATATTTTGAATTTTTGTATGTACAGTTAAATTGTAAACAATCATTCTAGCTAAATTAATATTTTAAGAAATTTAGGAAATGTATTATAAATTAACTTCCCAGTAAAAATATATTTCCTTATGCTTTAAAATACAACTTGCATTAAGTATCAAGCTATTTATATTGAAGATTTAAATTCAGAAATAAGAAGATAGTTAAGTATTTTTGATAAATATTTTTCATGATTGCTTAGCTAAAAATGCTTATAATAGTTTTTTTTTCATTGTGAACATAAAATAATGTATTTTTAATCACTTACAAGATTGGTTTTAATTATTGTTTTAGAAATTAATTCAATCTGATAAACTACAGTAAAAATATTGGTGCACATGTATCCAGAAAAAAAAAGAAGAGTAATGTGATTCACAAATAGTCAAAACAATCAATTAAAATATAGAAATACATTTATTATAATATATAAATTACATTAATACAATACATTACAATATATGCATAGCAACAACTAACACAGGTAACAAATAAACAGATTTGGCGATATATAGCATGAATGCTGCTATTTGATTTGCTGTAGTCTGTTCCACACACAGAGTTGATCAACATTAAGTACCTTAAAAAAAATTAAATGCATTTACCATGGATATAAGCATTCATATACATTTTTAAGAAAATACAAAAATAGAAGTTGTCATAAAACCATTTTAAGGCTATAAGTTAGAACAACAATGAAAAAGTCAGAAATGACTAATGGAAAGCACAACCCTTTGTTCAATAAATACTTTAGGCAATGCATTCTCTGGAAAAGCAGCAAAGAACTGCATGTTTTTTGTTTTGTTTTGTTTTTTTCTGCACTATCTGTACAGTTTTCCACAACAATATGGAGCATTGCAAGAACCAATAATTTCTGTATAACTTACTCCATCTGCCAAAGGGTCTTGTTTAAATTGCATCTCATTCACTGGTACAATAGTGATTCTGCAACAGGTCAGCTGGAGATAAGGCCTTTGAACTGCATGTAAATCTGTTTAGAAATACTACTTATCCCACACTGTTTGATAATAGGTAGCAATGCTCTGAAAATCTCTGATGTAAAAATCCATAGAAATAGATATTTTACAAGCGGATTGGCCAGATTGCTCACTAGTCTGAACTTAACTGAGCATGAATGGAATGCAATATATCGCCAAAGTATAGTATGCAAAATGTCTTGGACTATCTGCATTTTATATCAAAAATAAATAAGAATGGAATATAACCTAGCATCAGAATCATTAGCGATACAGAAAACAGACTTATTTTAACTATCAATCAGATTTTTCTGATGAATCATGTCCCATTTTATTGACTATGCAGGTATTTATCTAAGCATTTGTTGATACAAGCTTCACATTTCAAATCTTATTAAAATAAAAAATTTATGAAGAGTATGCTTTTTTGGAATGAAATTATATGAAGCGCCTCTTTTTAATAGAGGAATTCTGTATATTTTTCCCTTTTAATAAATGATATTTTGCAATTGGGCCCAACAGAGAACCCCATTTATGCCAAAATCCACTTCTGATTTTCATAATTTTTTTTAAAAAACACACTAGGTATAAACAAAACCAAATTTATCATCAGTCTCTCTCACACACATATACCAGGTAAATAGGGAAAAAATGATAACCTGCAAAAATTACTGGTTGTTGGTAAAAAAAAAATTACCCTCCCACATGCATATTATTTAATCATTGACACTCAAAATGCTTATAAATTGATCAACAAAAACTAACTATTTCTATAGATACAATATATCAAGTATTCGTTTTAATTCTTTAACTTAGTTAAAATTTAATTTTGGAAAGTAATATAAAAATAGTCACCAGTTCAAATATTTTGGTTGCCGATAGCGACATATTCGCATTTGCCAAACCTTGCATACATATATCGTACACAACTTTTACAAAATTTTGTAGTTCATTAAAAATTAAGAAATTTAGTTGTGAAATGATCAAAACTTTATAGTTAGTTTTTTATGTAACTAAATAAAACAACAAGCAATAAACAGTAAGCAAGATAATAATACAGAAATAAACTGGCTGATGAAGCTACTGCAGAAAATAGTAAAACCTACCAAGATGAAATCGTACAGGACTGAAGGAAATTTCTGTTGCTCAAGTTTCTATATTAGCGGGTAAAATTTTATATAAAACCATAAAAAATTTCAGTATCAAATTGGTTTCAATTACACAGATTTTACTGAAATTGATAGTTACAAATTCCATACTTTATTTCATGTAGTACTTTTTAATACTTGTCATAACATTTGTTTTGAATAAATACTAATTAAACTGTTCAACTGTTTATTTCAATGCGATGGTTTTCTTTAGCAAATAATTGAGACTTGAAAAGGCCTAAAGAGGGCGCTAATCACACCTGTTGGTACCAGAAAATTGAACCTTTAACCATGGCATGATGCATGTTCAACTAACGCTAAAGTGCCATTGAAATCATTATTTATTGTAAACGCATTTGAAAGTGTTACATATTCAAATTCGATAATTTTTAAATTGTCATATAAACACAGAACATTAATATATCACATGAAATCTGAAATGGAGCAAAAAAATAATCATTATGAACAAATTAAAAATACATGTAATGCAATGGGCTTTCATAGGATTTTCTGAAAGAGAGAAGTTACATCTTTTTTCCATCAGATGGCACATTCAAGCACTTGAATCGCCAATAATAATATTGTATACTGTCTAAAAATTTATAAAAACTTTTAGTGAATATCAGGGAACCAACAGATAGGATTGGTTGGAAGAAATTAAAAACTTTAACAGAAATAGTAGTCCAAATATTTTTTTACAAAAATAGCTAAATCATGTGTGGTCACATACATGCTAAAAAATATGAAAACATTGATATATACTTAATAATCGGTGATTATATTGAAAAAAATATCTATTTAGTTGTTCATAATGAAAACAAAGTCTATGATTGAAAAAATTATCTATTAACTTTTTAAGGGGACTCGCTGTTTTAAATTTTCCAAAAATAAATTTTTTTGTTTTCATCTTTTTTTTTTAAATTATATAATTCTGAATCGAATAAACAAATGGCATGAAAAAAATTCAAATTAGAACCCGGTCAAAAAAGTAAGTACTTTAACACAAGCTCAAATTGATTTTTAACTTCGCACACATTCTTTTCAAATCGTGTTTTTGCTACACTGTTTAAAAAACATCTTTTGCAGAAATATAATTTATTTTGCACAGATATATATGAAAAGATCATACCTAAAATCTTCACCTACACTTTTGTCAAATAAATAATGCAAACTTTATTTGTTGCATTTAGAATGCATTTTAAATGAGATAAACCTTAAAAATAAAATTCTAACTGCAACCAGCAGTCGATGCAGGGTTTCGCTCTTGGGGCCCATTTTATGAAGAGTAAAAGTTATTTTTGTAAAATTTATTATATTTATATGAAAAATAACATTTTGTAATGAAATATGAAATCCAGTTACTCAAATTCAAACTAAACATTTATTAATAATAACTTCTTTAAATCCTTCTGCTAAACTTTTTCCTTCTAGTGAATTTGTTTTGTTAGCAAAATTTAAAACATAATAAAATAAAAGCAATTAATGAAGAATGTTTTTATGAAATGGAATTTTGTGAAGGGTTAATTTTATTAAATCAATTTTGTGAAGGGTCATGTTTTATTAAATGGATTTTTATGAACAGACAGTTGTTGATAGATTGTTTTATTAAATGAAATTTCGTGAAGGGCCCTAAATAGGCCCCAAATTTTACCTGGATCGGCCCCTGGCGACAAATAAAATTTCTCTCATTTAATTGAGAAAACAACAGGTGGTGATTGCACATATGATCCTTTTATACATTTCTGTGCAAAAGAATAATCTTTCTGCAAACGATTTGTTCTTTACAAACAGTGTGCACAACTAGAAAAATATGATATATAAAAAAATACACAATATTATCCAGCTCAATTTGAATATTTTAATGCCATTTGTTTTGTTCGATTCAGAAAAGTATGAATTAAAAAATATATATGAAAGAAAAATCAAACCTATGTTTAATTATGCATAGACACTTGTAAAATATTAAACCAAATGACAACATTCTTTACAAATTTTTTGATTGCATTTCTTTCAATGTTTTATTTATTTATTTTTACATGTGATATCTTATTTTGATGGTATAACTTTTTTTTTCAATTTTGTTTGTAGTTTTTTTTCTACAGATATTTTAAATTTTGGAACCATTGCAAAATTGAAAACTGCAATTGTGTAGTACAGTTTGTAAAATTTTGTGTAGTACAGATTTTGCTTTTCTTAATGAAAAGCAAAAACTGTACTACACAAAATCAAAATAATAAAAAGATACCCAGTCAGACATCCTATCCTATGCAAAAAAAATAAATAAATAAATAAATAAATAATAATAATAATTTAAAAATATTGAAAGCCAAATAAGAAGTTTGTAAAGAACACTGTCATTGTTTTAGCATTAGCTTGTGAGTGTCTTTGAACGACTAGCTTAAGTGTCGAGAATTAGCAAAATTCTCAATACCTCTAGAAACGAAATACCTAATATATAATACAGGGCTTGAAATTCAATTTTTCCAAGGAGGGGAGACTCCCTACCAACATTTTTAAACGGAGGGGAGTTATAATCTTTGGGAGGGAGAAAAAAAAAATCTTTAAACCCCACTATTATTTTACGTGCTATTTAAATAATTACATTAATGCAGACGTCACAAAATACCATTGAAAAAATTAAGTCAACTGAGAATGATTATGTAAAATGTTTATTTTTATTATAAAAAAGGGAAGAAAGTTAAGTTTTATATATGCAGTGTATTTTTCAAGTTCCATTAAATGTGTTAGGGACCCTTAACAATTAGGTTGTTAAATAAATTTCTGAATTTAGATTTTATTTGATTGAGGGGTGCTGAAACATCTTTCACAAGGTAGACTTTTACTCTTTCACAAGGGTTAAAAATGTTTACTCCTTTACTTCAAGGAGTAAAAGTAATAAGATCTTTGCAGCTCTTCTAATCTCATTTTTGTTTAGTGCTGACTGTAGGCCAATTTAACAGGGTGCAGTGACCGGTGGCTCTTACTGCCCTTTTTTGTTCTTTTCCCTCTTTTCGGTCGCAGGAAAAAAATCTTTAAAACGTCTATTTGTCGTTCGAAAAAATTGTGAATTTAGTCAATTGGTTGAGGGAATAAGATAATGAAATTCGTCTTACGCATGAACAGAAATAGAGAAGGATTTCTAACGAAATAGCGTTAATATCGATTTGCGACTTTGGGACTTCATGGCAGCCAGTGTACAACTGTGCTAAGGTAACGCCACCTACAAACAACAATGCAGATAAATACCATAGAATAAATCTGTTATACCTACCAGATGATGGCTGTCAAGCAGACACGATTTGAAGAGGTAGATGAACTAATACAACTGTTCTACACAGACATTGTATTTGAAGCATTTTTTGAGAAACGATTATCTTATTCAAAAGGCTATTTTATTAGAAGTCCTTATCTATGTCTATGTTCATAGAAAAAATCGCTAAATTCGTCGATCAGTTTCGGGAAAAAATGGCGAAGTTTGTTAATCGGTCGCAAGAAAATAACACGAAATTCGTCAGTCATTTGCGGAAAAAAACTTGAAATTTTTCAGTGAGGCGCGAGGAAAAAAAATAGTGAATTTCATCGATCTGTCACCAGAAGAAACCGAATAATTCACCAATCGGTTACGGAAAAATTCTCAAAGTTCGTCTTTCAGTCAAGGAAAAAAACATGAAATTCGTTGATTGCTCATCAGAAAATATTGCGAAATTCGTCAATCAGTCGCGGGAAAATATTGTAAAATTCATCAGTCGGTCGCGGAGATAAATCGTGAAATTCATCAGTCGAATGCACAGAAGAAAATCTAAATTTGAAAAATTACGAACTTTGTCAATCTGTCGAAAGAAAAAAAAAAGGAGAAATTACGCGAATTTCGTCGATCGATCGCGGAAAGAACACGAATTTTGTCAATAGGCCGCAGAAAAAACGCAAAATTCGTCGATCGATCGTGGAAAAGCGCAAAGTTCGTCGATCAGTCGCAGAAAAAATGCAAAGTTTGTCGATCTGTCACGGAAAAAACCGCAAAACTCGTTGATCTGTCGCAGAAAAAACGCAAAGTTTGTCGATCTGTCGCGGAAAAAACGCAAAGTTCGTCGATCAGTCGCTTAAAAAATGAAAAGTTCGTCGATCTGCCACGGAAAACACGCAAAGTTCGTTGATCTGTCGCGAAAAAAACGCAAAGCTCGTCGATCAGTCGCGTAAAAGACGCAAAGTTCGTCGATCGGTTGCGGGAAAAAAATCACGAAATTTATCGTTCGGTTGCAGGTAAATTAAATCTCCGAAAATTGTGAAATTTTTTGGCCGGGAGGCTCCCGCCCACGATCTTTTTTTTGGGCGGGATTTCAAAATTTTCGGCGCGAATCCCGCCCTGTAATATATTAAAATATATTGATTTTATGGATTACTTATTGATATTTTCAGAGAGTTTGTACCACAACTCACAAGACATACTTTTCACAAAATATCTTGACCTAAATTTTATATATTTTTAAAAGTTAAATAATGATATATCTTTAAAATGTTTAATTACCTCCAAAAAAACTTTTCTAAAGAACTTTTGAATTCCATGAAGAACAGCACCACCATTCATCATTCATCAGAGGTAAAGTAAGATGAACCTTAAAAAGAATGTCAACACTGATAATACCAATATGCACAGTATATCTTATCTATATTTATTTATTTATTTATTTATTAGGAATATACTGAATATTTAATACTTTTATGTTAGAAGGGCACCAGTGATATATACTATACGCACATATATATATATTCATGTATACAAATATATCACCAGCGCCCGGCTAACATAAAAGTACCGAATATTCGATGTATTTATTTGGCTAGGCCAAATATCAAAGTACTCGCCGTTTCAAATATTAGAATTGGTCGAATATCTTGATACTGGACCAAACCCATTACTTTAAAAAAAAAAAAGAAAAAAAATTAAATCTTACATAAGTTCTATTTTTAGCTATGAATAAATAAAGATATTTTGAATTAACAAACAAAATCCCTTAAATAAAAGTTATTGCTTTGACATTATTTATTTGATATTTTAAAAGTGACACTTAAGAAAATTAACTGTAAAAGAAGACAATTAATAGGGAATGATGTATAAATGTGAGTTCCTGAATAGTATCTGTTAAAGGTAATATTCTGTTTCTTGCTTTTTCACAAACAGGGTGTTGCTAAACAAAATGGAACAAACTTTCAGGGGTAGTTATATTGCATCAAGACAAGGAGATTTTGTTACAGGAAACCAGGATCGAAATCTACTTATTCAGTCAAAAATATATTGTGTATCTCACTATAAGCATCACTTGGATTTTCGTTTATTACTTTAGCAATAATAAAAATAATGTAACGAGGTTTTCAAACTTCTTACTTTAATTTCTGTGAAACAGGATGACATGATGAGAATGCTGTAAATTGCCAAAGTTCAAATCCAAACAGTGAGGTACACATCCTATCCTTCAAAATACAGCTGACAGCACATATATTATGTCACAGACCAGAATTCAGTCCCTTCCAATGATGTCATCATATTTCATACAAAGTAAAGTTATATATATATTACAAAGAAATTCTCACTAAAATATCTTCATTATTTTAAAGTTGTTACCAAAAATTCTGGTTCAGCTTCTAGTGAGATGCCCTATAGTTTGGATGGAATAAGTAAGTTGCAATGTTAGTTTCCTGTACAAAAAATGTTTTATCCTGCCTTAAAATTTGTTCCAAAATTTTAGGAACATCCTGTATGTTTACAATTAGAGTCCTGCATTGGGTCATTTTACCTGCTTTTACCTCACACGCAGTTTGGGTCAGGTCGCTGCTATATTTTTTGTTGTGTTTCGGGTTGGGTTTTGACTCTTGCAGGTCGGGTTCAGGTTGACCTACTTTTTCAAATATACACAGCTGAGTTGTATAATATATTCGCACATGCGCGTGGAAAATTTTCTGCAAAATTCGAAACTTTGCAGAAAACATTTTAGAAAAAAAAACATAATTTTTGTTTTAATACCAAAAAATAAAAAATATTCCAATTTTATGTACGGTTTATTTACTGTTTGCATACAATTTACAGTTTAAAGATGAAATATATTGTTGTGACATTACAGGCACTTGCGAAGAGCTCAAAATATTAAGGATTGGGCTATCTAAATGCATTGGCAAAATAATTGATAAGAATGCAGCTCTTCCTATCATGGATTTTTAGCTTTATTATTTTTTTTAACCAAAATAATTATTCTTTAATTAGTATTAATTAATTTTAAATGATAAGTATTTTAAACTACTGTTTTTAATTCATATTGTCAAAATAATAACACATAATTTTATTAAACATTAAATTAATTTGTAGAAAGTTTTTGACCCAACATTTATGTGTGCAAGAAGTTTTTGGTTTTATACAAGTCTGGTCCACAGTATTTTTTCAGATTAAATATATATACAATAAGACCTCCATAATGGACACTCCCAAAAAGCAGACACCTCTATTTAACGAACACTTTTTCAATTCTTAACACATATATTTGTATGCTTATACCTTGGAATAGGGGGCACCTCGAAATCTACACACATGTAGCATGTGTATGTGCTCATAACTATCACAAATATAATACATGTGTTTTTGTGAGTATCATAAATGAAATGTTTGCAATATTTTCATATTCTGACAAAAATTAAAAAATGTTTATTAACTGCACTGTAAAAAAAGAACAATCTATGATTACATTTCTTGTACATTTTATTTTTTCTCATGAAGTAATTTGAATATATATAGCTATTCATATTAAAATACATATTTATTTTCATCTAAAACATAGTTCTGTTCAAATGTTTTGTGAAAATCCCAACAATTAGACTTTCAAAAAACATACATGACCCGACAGAATCATTCTAGGATGAACCCGATAAGCAGAAAGAAAATTAGAGTCATCCCAGCCAGGAAAAAAGATAGAAACAACCCGATCGGATGCAGGACTCTATTCAATGATCTTGAGGTATCTGCTATTCAGAGGTTACACTATATCTGAATATTAAAGAATATAGATTTGCCCATTTTTCTATAATATATAAAATTTGTATTAGAGATATAATTGTACATGACTTTTCATAATAGTATTAAAACATGATTTATTGTCCTTTCATTGCTGGTTGAAATATGTCAGGTTCAGGTCAGGATGCGGGTCGCCGAAAATTGTTCTTGCGGGTTCGGGTCGGGTTGCAGGTTGAGGAAATTTTTTTGTTGGGTTCATGTCAGTTGTGGCTTGTGGGTTGACTTCAAATGGAATTTGCAGGTTCGGGTTGGATACAACCCGACTAGAGTTGTGGGTTTTCCGGAAAATTTTGAAATGGAAAATTTTCTAGGAAATTTTCCGAAAATTTTCCAGAAAATTTTCTAAGCCACTAAATTAATAAAGTATTGTAAAATTAAACTCTCGTTCACTAGAGGCTGCAAGTAAACAAAACTGGAGTATTTTCATCAACTCTGGATGTGATGCGGTTTTGAGTTTTCCCCTTCCAACAAAAAACAATAAGCAAAAAAATTAAATAATTAGCAAATCATAGAAATTGTGATTTATAAGTTTTCAATCATGTGTAAAGCTGAAAAGTTAAAATATAATTATTCTTTAAGGTGGTTCTCAAATGATCAGCTGAACAACACGAAACTTTCTGACACAATTTCTTACTCATTTTTAAACCCAAAGGCATAAAATTGGCAGGCCTGATTATTGCAGCGATTTGCAAATGAAACGAGTTTTCCATTTTTTGATAAATAAATTACTTATCGAGTTATAGGCAATTAGTGTCACGTGACAACACATTTTTCTCCTTTCTGGCACAAGAATTCGGCTCAAAACTAAAGGTGAAAATAAAGAATTTCGCTTAGTAGCCACTGGCCAGTAGGTTGATTTTTTTTAAGTAGCCAATAACTGACTAGTGAGGAATTTCTTTAGTAGCCAGTAAGTACATTTATGTCACTGAATATTTAATTTTTTAAAAATATGACTTCCCAGTAAACAAGTAATTTATGTACTAAATAAAAATATTTTAATTTATATTGTTTTGAATAAACTTTAGATATTAATTTTCAATCTATTTTAAATTTAAAAATAAGTTAACAGCAAAGTTATAGTACACAACATGCTTATGTAGCTAACTACATAAGTCACACTAAGCTTAGGTACTTGTGTAGCTAATTACATAAGTACTTTTTTTGGTATAATTAATATTTGAAAATAATAAAATAGGTATATTTATGCACTAAATAATAACCCACAGCATGATATCACACATGCACAATCTGTGGTCAGCGGGCCAAAAGTGACCAACATCTCCAGAAATTCCGGAATTGTGTGCATTTCGCCCATTAGTTTCGGAAAAAATTGCAAACTTTGTCATTCAGGAGCGTGGAAATCATTAATTTCATCGATCGCGCATGTAAAAATTATGAATTTCGTTGATCGGGTGTGTAAAAATCATGAATATCGTTGATTGGGTACAAAGAATTTTGAATAATGCCGATTGAGAGCAGAAAAATCATGAATTTCGTTGATGAAGTTCGTAAAAATCATGAATTTCATGATTCGAGAGCATAACAATCATGAATTTCGTCAATCGGGCAAGTAAAAATCACAAATTTCATCGAATGGGGGCTTAAAAATCATGAATATTGTCGAGTGGGTGCGTAAAAATAAAAATTGTTAATTTTTCGAACGGGCACAGAAAAATCATGAATTTTAGGGAAAAAAGGAAATTTGAAAATCTTGCATTTGGCTAGTTGTTTCCATATTTTTAATGGGCAGTTTTTCAAGTTTAATCGCCGAGTGGCGACTGGCTAGTGCTTATTTTCACCTTTACTCAAAACGCCAACTTTGATAGTGTTTTCTGTAGGATCTTCTGTCCTTACCAAAAAAATGGAAGACGTATTTCGATTACAAAGTTTCTGAATTACAACACCTGCCTATTTCATGCGTTTCTGAACAAAAATTTATTAAAAGATGTGTCTGAAAGCAGCCCCTTTGGATTTGAGAACAGCCTTAATAACTATTATGCATATATAATCAGGGGTGATTGTGGGTTCATGAAAAAATACCTGAAATTTTAGCAAGAAAATATTTCTGTATGGAGAGAGGGGGGAGGGAACAAATAATTTATTACAGGGAGGTCAAAATATGAAAAATGTGAATTTTAATTAGGTTTAGCAATCATATGAAATTCCTATTTTAGTTTTATTTTATGAATTTAACTATCAGAAACAACAAAATTTCTGTATTGAAAATTAAAAAAATACCTAAATTCAGGTATATAACCTGAACACAATTACCTCTGTATAATGTATCAGTAATTAATTAAAAAATACTATATTTTGCAAAATATCAAATAACAAGAGAAATGGGTGATTCATTTTCTGTGAGTGCTCTTTTATTATGAAAGGGTGAATTGACTTGTTATGAGTTGCAAATTAAACAATATGACAAATCTTAAGTTAGAATTATAACATGTAGTTTTTGTTTAAATGGTACAGAAATTGAATAATAAAAGAAAATATGGAAAGTTCACATATGTCCTGTAAAAAAATTACTAAAAAATTGCCAGTTACACATTTAAAATTTTCCGGAAAAACATAGTGGAAAATTTTCTAGAAAATTTTCCATTTTGGAAAATTTCCCATGGAAAATTTTCCACCCCACATCTCTAAACCCGACCCATGCAGGACTCTATTACAATCTCAGAAAACAATAACCCGCTGTGGTGCATTTAAAAACTTCCTTGCGAAATAACAAAAAGGAGGAAAATTATTCTTGCTGAGTTGCCACCCTTTGAATTAGATGTTTTTCCCCCCTTTCTGATAACACAAATATAACTTCAAATAAATACTATTTGATTAAAATTTTCCTTTTTCAAAATTTCTTTCATAAATATTTGTTTTAAAACACATAAAAAATTATTCATTTATTTTAATTTTCAGAAGAACTTATTTAATTTTATTAATTACAATTAACTTCACTAAAGAATTTATAAAAGTTTTATTAGTTGAAAAATTGTAATGTTTTAGATTTTTTTTATGTGTTTTTAAATTTTTTTTGAAAAAAAAAAATGAATTTTTCTCTACATTGAGCTCAGACCCAGAACCCAATAAATTATACATCCAAATTAACATCCCTCCCTGTCATCAAAAATTAACAGGATTAATATGCAGGATTATGCCAATTTTTTAACAGAAATCGCCCCAAAAGAGTAAATAACTTGGTAGACCCTGGCGACCGCATCTGTAAAGCCCTGACCGTGACCATTTGTCGAAACTCAAGATATTTTTTTTCGACCGATTTACGAAATTTGCTTTTTTTTTTTCTGCTACCTTTTGACAAAATTTGCGATCCTTTTCTACAATCGTTTGTTAAAATTCGGGATTTGTTTTTCGAAACTGACTGGCAAAATTTGCGATTATTTTGCGTGATCGTTTGATGAAATTCTCGATTTGTTTTATGTGCGATTGTTTGACTAATTTAGTGATTTGTCGCAGAACCTTCGGATGAAATCCGGGATTTTTTTCCGTGATAATTACATAAAATTCACAATTTTTTGAAAAGTCTTTTGACAAAATTTGCAATCTTTTTTCGAATCTGATTGAAAAAATTTGACTTTTTTATGCGAATGAATGTTGTTATCTGCGACCGAATGACAAAAATCGCTATTTATTTCTACAATCTTTGGCGAAATTCTCCATATTTTTCCATGGCAGTTCGAGAAAATTAGTGATTTTTACAACTAACAATTTGTTTAATTCTACGTCCAATTGGGAAAATTCGCTATGTTTTCGCGATCAATTGAAAAATTAGCTAATTTTGCATAATTTCATAAAATAAATAAATAAAAATCACAGACTTTCAAGGAAATTAAAAAAAATTCTCTGCAAAAGAAATTAAGAGGGCAAAATCATGTACAAACTTTTTTATTGTGCAGGATTTTCTTATTTTGTGTGTGATTTGTGCAATCCCATGCACTATTTCACACCCCATCCCTCAAAGAAAAGTCCTGCCCCCCTCGCAAAAAAATCTTGAAATGGCACCCCTGCAGTAAAACCAGCAAATAATTAGTTGAAAAGGGCTATTAAAAACCTAAATGTTAGACATTTCGCCGTCTTAGTAGGTATAATTGTTTGGTGCTTTTTCGCCGAAACTTTTTTTCGGATGAGAAGAATTCTGTCATAGACAGGTTTTGTTTTCACAAGTTTCATTGTAAAACAGCTATGCTCTTCAGAGGTCCAATATAGAAAGAATGTTTTAACAGTCTTAGAGGCAACATTTAAACAAAGGTAACCAAACCTCCTATAACAGAAAACTTTCATAGTATCTTGAAATTATACCTGCTAAGACGGAAATTTTCATCTTTTTTTTGAGAATTCGTATTGGTTTACTTCTTTTGTATCTATGATTTAGTAAACGTTTCTCATTCGGAGGGGGAGGGTTTACAGCCCTGCTGAACCTCATCCTTGGCTATGCCACTGCCGTCAAAGAAAAGTCCTCCTCTCCCCCCCCCCCCCCCCCAAGAAAATTGTGAAATGGCGACCCTGGTTTTGAAACATTGTATGCTAAAAAAATGCTGCACTTAAGTAAAAGAATGGTTATAATTCAGGTACAATTTTTCAAATCTATTGGTGATTATACAAAACTTCACAGATAGACTGCCAAAAATGCCAGCATGGTGTATACTTAGAAATGAATCAGCATGACAGTTCATAAACAATTAACCATTTCTTAAATGTACGAACAAGGTACTAACCCAGTATATAAATTCGTTTAGAAGATTAATTTTTAATTTTCTAACAGATGGCGCTACTGATCTACTACAGCTACTTATTATTTTCGTCTCGTTTTTTTTTTTTTTTTTTTTTTTTTTTTTTAAATAAAAAAAGTTTTCGTAAAAGTAATCAACATTATTTTAATGTGGGTACAATTACACTGAAAAACTCATTATTATTATAGATGCTAAATGTCATACATATATAGTATTCATTAAGTTTCTTAATATTACACTCCAAAACATTGTGTTTTCCGAATTCAGAACAAATGTGTTTCAGTCACGCACCAATATTGGTGTTATTTCCAAGCTCACACCAAACTACTGTTTTCTAATAGGGTAGACTGGTACACAGTGGACCACTTTTTCAGTTAATTTTTTTTCTCTTTAACGGGCAACCCAATTTGCATGAAAATATTTTTTAATATTCCTTAAGCCTTTAAATACATTCATCATAATTTTCTCAGAACATAGTTTTCAGTATATTTTTCAAAAAAAAAATATATATATCTACCCTATATATATAAAATGCTAATGAAACGAATTTGTGAAACGATTTTATGAAACGAATTTATGAAACGAATTTATGAAACGACTGACTAAACGACTGATTATGTTTCAGGGCTATTTTTAGTAAAATAGTAAACGCTTGATGGTGAAATTAATACCAATTGTCCATAAAAATCCGCGGATGTCAAAACTGGTAATAGAATTTTGAAATTAGGGTTAGTTTTCGAGATATTAATTTTTTTCAAATTTTAATGACATTTCTGTAATGATGGCAACTAATTACTCAGTTTTTTTGTGACAAAAAAGGGAAAAAAATTGAAAAGGATCCCGATAGGGATTATTGATTTCTTTTTATTCGTCATTTTCAAATTGAAATTGAATTTATCTTTTATTTCAATCGATAATGAAGACAAGATTGTGATTAAATTATGTTTTTCAGGAAAATTTGAAAAAAAAAATCACATTTCTATCGTCAGGATTCAATCGTCTGTCAGCATTTAATTTAATTTATAAACTGAAAACATTTTGAATAAATTCGTCCAAATGACGTCATTTATGTAAACGCAAAAGAAAGGGAAGAACGGGAATTAATAGTAATTAATATTTATTGATATCATTTTGTTATTTTTTTGTAAAATTTAATTAAACGAATTTATAAAATCACTAATTCAGATATTTGAAACGAATATATAAAATAATAATTGCCCAAATGAACGGAAGGAGAATAAAATATCCTGCTTGGTTTTCTATCCTGCTTAGTTTTTTCCGCCAAGCTTTTTAAAAAAACGTCAAGTCCCCTATAATAGAAAAGCAACAAAAGTTCATTGGGTCTGTTTTCATAACTTTTGGCAACAAATCTATGTATATTAACGAATCTATCCCTTTTTGAAGCTCGAATTACGCCAAACCTAAAAGCAAAGGATCCTATAATGGAAAAGTACCCGATTTTCTTATGAACAATATGCAAGTGACATAACATGGTGTAAAATTATCACGGATAGCAAATTTGTTTAAATATCTCATCAATTGATGCCGAATAAATGCAGGCATGCATGCATAAAATATTTATTTAATTTTGTATGATAAATAATTATTAGAAAATTCGTATATACATATTAATTAAAATAAATAATTTACATATTTAAAATAACATGAAAATATGCATGATGGTGCACTAAAATAGAGAGAAAATTAAAACCTGTTACTGAAAATGTCTATAACATAGTACTTTTCAATAGCGTGGTTCTTAATGTTATTCACAAGCAGATGGAATTTTTCTCATCCTTAAACGCAAAGGAAGAATAGAATACAGATCGTTGTTATAAAAGTCCGAGATGTAGCCACAATTTAAACTTAAACATTTTATACAAGCTGGTTTTCAAGTTGTAATTGATTTTACTTATCAATCCCGAAAACAGTCGTCAGTTGTCGCAACAGCTGTGTATGAGGCCATGATAATAAAAAATGCCCCATTAAAACGTTAAAAGCATGGCAACCAAATTACACATTTACCAATATTTTTAAAATATAGCACGCTGTCATGTTTTTAGAGGCCTCGAAGTCTGAGCGGGGGTTGGCGAGCGTAGCTCGCAGGGGGCAGGCCCCCTAGTATGTATATATATATATAGATATATATGCACCCGTAAAGTGGACCAGTGTGTCCCAAAAGTGGGGCACAGTGGATCGCTATTAGGAATTATCTGAAATACAATATAAATCTATTTTTTATTAATCTAATTCATTTTTATTTCCCCTTTACCCCAAGATAACATAGTAATATAAATTTACAAATAACATTTTGAAACAAAAACAAAATAATTCATTATATTTTGAAAATAATAACAGATTAATACAGGAACAATTTAGTTGAAGTTATTACTTAAGTACAAAAAAAATCAGCGCACATTAAAATTTGCAAATGAAATTCCAAAATACTTATGAGTAAAATTGAACCTGGAATTTTCCTGAAATATTTTTGGGTCTGGAAGCAACATTATGAAATGATTGACATCAACAACAGATTCATCCACAGTTTCGGGAAAAATGAACTGATTTCGATTCAATTTGCATCTCATGAATCTTATTTGAATAGAATCATCACCAATTAGACTACATTCACACTAATATTTATTCAAAGGCAGTAAATGCAAAACAAAATATTTCTTACTATGTTAAATAAATTGTTATTTTTCTTAGTACTTTAAAACAATATTTCTTTATAGAAAATAAGCAATTATTAAATATTTTGAACATTCTGCATTAGAGGAGCAGAGTGGACTGTGGACTACTGTGCCCCATGTTGAAGTTCATAAATAATCATAGTAATATTGTTTATACTAGCTTTCTTTTAAACATACTAACTTTAAAGTTAAATAAAAACAAGTATCTTAGCTTTACATAACAGCTGTTTTATCTTATTTATCTACAACCTTTACTTACTAAAATAAATAAAAAAATATGATTTTGAAAAATTTTTACTTTTAGAAGCTCAAAACAACCAATCAAGATAAAATAGTTCAACCAAGTCACCAAAGCATCATAGACCCATTATTCGATCAATTCAGCTAAATAATAATGATCAAAAACGACTAGAGAAAAAAAAAAGTTATACCGGAAACGGTTTTTATCAAACTAGGAAGTGAAAACTTATAAATTTCGAAATCTATTACGAGTAAATAAGATTGATCTTGTAATACAGATCGATATAAAGCGTAATTTTTTAATATATAAACATAGTTGAATGAAAATAAATACCATAAAACTATAAAACAGCAATGTAACTTACATTAAATCACTAAAATCGTACCAATTTTGGTGCATCCTTACAAGATTCTGTCTTGGCGTCGGCACGGCGTGTAAACAAACACAAACAATTTCCTGAAGTTGCCATTCCAGATAACCAGATATTTTGAAGAAAGCATTCTCATTGGTCCATGGAGTTTACGATAGATGTAAAATTACAATCATTGTACCAGATTCATAAATAATTGCTAAACGATGATTTTTTTATCACTGGGCGAATGAAATCTTTATAAATTAACGGTGTTTCGACAATTTTCTAGAAAAATGGTAAAGTCAATGTAAAATTTACGGTCAATGCATTATTATTTTACGGAAATTTTTAAGAGTGTATTTGATTATTTTTTTTTTATGTGTCTCAGCTATATTTAATTGTAAAATTGATTAATAATAAAATTTATGTTCTTTCGAAACTAACTATTACAATAAAATATTTTTTTTCTATTGGAGGATTTACTTTAATACAATTAGTGTATTTCTGACGAACAGAACAATGAAAACGTTATTCCAATATGCGAGCATCAGTTCTTACATTAAGTAAAAAATACCAGATATTATGCATCAATTCTAAAAAAAAGTACATTGGAATACTCATTACTGGAATCAATAATTTTTAAATTATTTCTTAAAAAGAAAAAAAGAAAAAACATCTTGCTTCAAACACTTTTTTTTAAATTCAATTTTAAGTTTCATCTAACAACACTTTCATAAAACACAAATGTCTAATTTTATTATGAAAATATAATATATAAAAAGAAAACTGCCCAGTTAAACTGAGGGCATTGAGCTCACAGACTATTTACACTCATTGTATATTGTCCTCTTATTTCAAAGAATTTGAAATATTCCCCTCAAAAAATAAAGAAATCAACAATATATTAAGGGGGGTGGGTCATTCCCCCGTTACCCCCCTCATAGTTAACTAATGAACGCCTTAAATTAATCAGGGAAGTCTCTAATTACAATGAATATACATACAAAATTTGAAGAAAATCGGATAATTCTGCATGAAAAACTCAGTTATCTAAATTAAGGAGGGATTAGCCCCCCTTTCCCCCTTTATACTTAACCAATGAACCCCCAAAACTATTCAGAGAAACACATTATCACAATGAACCTATATACAAAATTTGAAGAAAATCTGATAATTCTGCATGAAAAACTCATTTATCTAAATTAGGGGGGGGTATCCCCCCCCCCTTTCTCCCTTTACACTAAACCAATGAACCCCCAAAACTATTGACAGAAGCACATTATCAAAATGAACCTATATACAAAATTTGAAGAAAATCGGATAATTCTGCATGAAAAACCCATTTATCTAAATTATGGGGGGTTAGCCCCCCCGTTTCCCCCCTTTATGCTTAACCAATGAACCTCCAAAACTAATCAGGGAAGCGCCTTATCACAAGGAACCTATAAACAAAATTTAAAGTAAAACGGTTAGTTCTATCAAGAGTTATCGCGTTACGTACATACATACGTACGTACATACAGAACCGGCGGGCACATAAGCTCTCAGGCTTTGATAGCCTGTGAGCTAATGAGCTAAAAAAGGAACGAAAATGTACAATAACCTCTTCCGAGTTACAAACGATATGTGAAAATAGTTGTTTATCTTTAGAAACCTCAGAAACTAATAGACTTTCGAGATTTAACGAATTATTTATAAAAACAATGTGTTTTTGTTATCATTGATTTTTGGAAATTTTTCCGAATCATTTTTATAGTGTATTAACCAGTTTTCTCAGTCTGCAATATCGGAATTTTTTGGATATAATAATTCTCAATTAAATATTTTCAGTTACATAATTGAATTTATAGATGCAAGAGTAACAAAATAATATTAATTTTAATGTTAATGTTAATTCTGTTAATTTATCATGTTTGTATGTAAAACATATTTGTTGAACATAAAATGTTGACAGCATCCGAAAAACTTATATTCTGGGTTAAGAAAATTAATTACTACACTACAAAAATCACACGGAAACATTTCCGAAAATCATTGGCAGCAAAAGAATTTTTGTTTTTATAAATGTTCCTTTAAATCTCAAAAACAAATTGGTTTTTGAGGTTTCGAAGGATAAAAAACTTTCTTAGGAATAGTGGGTAACTTGGAAGATATTATTATACATTTAGTTCGTAGTTATATTATATTTACCCAGACTAACAAACTTTTTGCACAGTACCAATCGAATAAATAATGAAAATACATTTCCTGATTTTCTTTTTACGTCACCATACATTAATATTGAAATCTTATTCCTAGATATATTTTTTAGTAAAGTCTATTTTTTCTATAACTATAATTCTTTTATTTCACAAAATTTATTTTCATTAATTGGGTTATACATTTAAAATGTCAAAAGTTAAAATAAAAACTGTCGCATTTTTTTTTTTATATTCCACTGACTCGTGATTTGAAAAAAACCTCATTGTCGCGTAAATAACACAAAACTCTAAAATATATACACTTCGCATTGACAGAAAAATTTGTGATATTTCGACACTATAAAAAAATACAAAATCTTCAACAAGATTTTTTTTTTTTTTGTGTGTCTTTAAAATTTTTCGACAAAATTAATCCCGATTTTATATTTTTGTGGGATTATTTTTATCGCAATCATAAATTTACGAAAATGTACAAGAGACCTCCATCATTAAAGAATTTCACAGGCCTGAGGTTTCGTCTGTAGAGATTGGTGATATTAAAGAATAGATGGTATTATCAACAAGTATAATAAGTGAATGAGGTCTGTCCGGGGTGCCTCAGTTGGTCGGGCATTACCACATAAAGCAAAAGGTCGCGGGTTTGACTCCTAGCATTGGAAACTTTTTACTTAGCTATAATTCTCACCGTTCTTTTCTTTTTGTTTAAAAACCAATTTTATAATATTTAAAACAACAAGGACCTGTGTAATAAATAATAAAAACAATTTTTGTAATAATGTTGTATTCAATACTACTTTATCACCGCAATGCATTAAATTTACTAAATGTTTAACTCATTTCTAGATGTATTTTCAAGCAATATCTAGTTTTTATCCTCATATTTTTTTTATTACATAATGTTTTTGATTAATACAATTACATTTTTAGAATTAAAAAATAATCAATAGTATTCTTTAAGAGGTTAATATATCTTTATATCTCATACATTGTAAAAAATGACTTAATATAATATAACGAAAATCGAAAATATACAGTAACTAACTAGTTACCCACGATTTCGAAAACCGTACTTTATTTTTATAAACCTCAGAGACTAATATATTTTCGAGATTGAAAGAAGACGTTAAAGATCAAATTCATTTTCGGAAACAATTCCGAGTAGTTTTTATAGCTTATTAATCGGTTTTCGCAACCTCGAATATCGGTTTTTCCTATGATATCATTTCTGAAATAAGCATTTTCCTGTTAAACAAACATGTTTTACAGACAAATATAAAACTTTAACATTAACAACAATATTATTTTGCTAACCTTTCATGTATGAATTAAGGTACGCAGATAAAAATGCTTAATTGATTATTAATCGCATCCATCGGTTTGAGAAAACTAATTAATACACTATAAAAATTATTCTGAAACGATTCCGAAAATCCGTGACAGTAAAAGAAACTTTGTTTTATAAATGCTTCAAAATCTCGAAAATTAGCCTGTTTCTAAATATAAAGAACGCATTTCGATCGTAAGTATATAGGAAGAGGTTATATTACTTTTTCATACATTAAGAAACATTTGTCTTTTTCATATTTGTATTATAAAAGACATCTTTTTTATTATAAATTAAGTAGATAATTTGTATTATAAAGTAAGTTACGCAGATAAAAATGCTTAATTGATTATTGATAGCATTCTAAAACCAATATTTCGGTTTGAGAAAACTAATTAATACACTATAAAAATTATTCTGAAACGATTGCGAAAATCCGTGACAGCAAAAGAAATTTGTTTTATAGATGCTTCTAAATCTCGAAAATATGTCTGTTTCTAATTAGAAAGAATGCATTTCGGAATCATAAGTATCTACGAAGAGGTTATATTATATTTTCATATATTAAGAAACATGTGTCTTTTCTATATTTGTAGTATAAAAGACATCTTTTTTGTTATAAATTAAGAAAAACTTTCACATTAGAAATTAAGTTACGCAGCTAAAAATGCTTAATTGATTATTGATAGCCTCCTAAAAACCGATATTTTAGTTTGAGAAAACTAATCAATATCCTATAAAAATTATTCAGAAACGATTCCGAAAATCCGTGCCAGCAAAATAAACTTTGTTTTATAAATGCTTCTAAATCTGGAAAATATGTCTGTTTCTAAATATAAAGAACGCATTTCGGAATCGTAAGTATCAATGAAGAAGTTATATTATATTTTCATATATTAAGAAACATTTGTCTTTTCTCTATTTGTAGTATAAAAGACATCTTTTTTATTATAAGTTAGGTACATCTTTTTACTTTCTTCTATCTTTACAAGAAGAAAGTATTGGATTCATGAAAATTTTCGTCTTCCGTATTTTCGACGGATTTATACGTTTTAGAAGGTCCCGAACACGATTTGACAATTTTTAGAAAATGTCTGTCTGTGACTCTGTCTGTCTGTCTGTATATGACAAAAATTTTGTGGGCGCTCTATCTCAAGAACTAATGCTCGGAATTTAATAAAACATTAGATTCAGTTAGTCTCTGATATAGATTGATGCTGATTAGTTTTTGGTAAAAATCGCCCAGCAGGTGGCGCTGCTATGCAGCCTTTTTCGCGATTTCCACAATAGCTATATCTCAAGAACTAATGCTCGGAATTTAATAAAACTTTACATTCAGTTAGTCTCTGATATAAATTGGTGCTGATTAGTTTTTGGTAAAAATCGCCCGGCAGATGGCGCTGCTATGCAGCATTTTTCGCGATTTCCGCAATAGCTCTATCTCAAGAAATAATGCTCGGAATTTAATAAAACTTTATATTCAGTTAGTCTCTGATATAAATTGGTGCTGATTAGTTTTTGGTAAAAATCGCCCAGCAGGTGCCGCTGCTATGCAGCATTTTTCAGGATTTACACGATTTTAGCGATAGTCATGCCTCAAGAAATATTGCACGGAATTTAATAAAACTTGAGTTTCAGTTAGACCTTGATATAAATTGGTGCTGATTCTTTTTAGAGTGTGCGAAACCTGTGGGAGATAGAAGAAAGTTTTGGGATTGACACATCCGACTAGTTTATTATAAGTTAAGTACATATTTTTTACTTTCTTCTATCTTTACAAGAAGAAAGTATTGGATTCATGAAAATTTTCGACTTCCAGTTTTCGACTGATTTATACGTTTTAGAAGGTCCTGAACACGATATGTCTATTTTTTGAAAATGTCTGTCTGTGACTCTGTCTGTGACTCTGTCTGTCTCTCTGTATATGACAAAAATTTTGTAGGCGCTCTATCTCAAGAACTAATGCTCGGAATTTAATAAAACATTAGATTCAGTTAGTCTCTGATATAAATTGGAGCTGATTAGTTTTTGGTAAAAATCGCCCGGCAGGTGGCGCTGCTATGCAGCATTTTTCGCGATTTCCGCAATAGCTCTATCTCAAGAAATAATGCTCGGAATTTAAAGAAACTTTATATTCAGTTAGTCTCTGATATAAATTGGTGCTGATTAGTTTTTGGTAAAAATCGCCCAGCAGGTGCCGCTGCTATGCAGCATTTTTCAGGATTTACACGATTTTAGCGATAGTCATGCCTCAAGAAATATTGCACGGAATTTAATAAAACTTGAGTTTCAGTTAGACCTTGATATAAATTGGTGCTGATTCTATTTAGTGTATGCGAAACTTGTGTGAGATAGAAGAAAGTTGTGCACATCCGAAAAGTTTGTTATAAATTAAGTAAATCTTTTGTATTATAAATTAATTTACGCAGCTAAAAATGCTTAATTGATTATTGATAGCTTCCTAAAAACCGATATTTTAGTTTTAGAAAACTAATCAATATCCCATAAAAATTATTCTGAAACGTTTTCGAAAATCTGTGAAAGCAAAAGAAACTTTGTTTTATAAATGCTTCTAAATCTCGAAAATATGTCTGTTTCTAAATATAAAGAATGCATTTCGGAATCATAAGTATCTAGGAAGAGGTTATATTATATTTTCATACGTTAAGAAACATTTGTCTTTTCTATATTTGCAGAATAAAAGACATCTTTTTTTATTATAATTTAAGTATATCTTTTTTGTTATAAATTAAGTAAATCTTTTGTATTATAAATTAAGCTACGCAGCTAAAAATGCTTAATTGATTATAGATAGCGTCCTAAAAACCGATATTTTAGTTTGAGAAACTAATCAATATCCTACAAAAATTATTCTGAAACGATTCCGAAAATCCGTCACGGCAAAAGAAACTATGTTTTATAAATGCTTCTAAATCTAGAAAATATGTCTGTTTCTAAATATAATGAACGCATTTCGGAATCGTAAGTATCTAGGAAGAGGTCATATTATATTTTCCTAGATTAAGAAACATTAGTTTTTTCTTAGACTGCAGACACGTATTTCCGTAGACGTTTATTGTCCCTTAGGAAAAAATAAATATTCCTAATTTCAATGGAAAAGAAAATCGTACACACGTAACAAATGTGAAAAGACTTAAAAAAATTCATGTTGCATATTATAGAACTAATATAATTGTCTTACTTAAATACATCTTGCTACAGGAAAAGTGTCATCAAAGTGTAGTTTTTATGAAAACCGCTTGATTACCCTTTATATCCATTTGTCACAGCAGAAAGGAGCAAATTCTGTATGTGGGAGTGATAAGTTTACCCAAACCTCCAATCTTCTTCTATGTCATGATTCTTAAGTGTTTTACGCCCTTTTTCACGCATATAAGTGTTATAATTTTATGTTATAGTAAAAACATTTTAACTTTATTTTGTCGCTCATGTGGAACGTTGTATTTTTTCATTTATGTCACCTTTTTCTGCATGCAATTTGGGTAAAATACGTAATACAAAACGAGATTTTTTATTCTGTATCTCTCTCTCTTTTGTTATTTTTTAATGAGTTCTGGTTTTATTTCCCCATAGTACACCTCTTAAAATGCATCTTTCGCATATAGATTTTGTGAAATATTTCCAAATGTTTAAAAATTCTTCATTGTGGTTTATTAGTTAGCAATCACATGTGGATTCTAAAATTTTACATTAAACACACAATTATTAAAAAATGCAATATGTTTATAAAATAATGCTTAAGAAATTTTTTTCTCTTAAAAATCTTATTTAAATTCAGTATAATTATTATATTTTATTTAAGAAGAATCGATAGAATAAATAATTAAAATACATTTTTAATACAAAATATTTGACTTATTATTTTGTAATAATGTATGACTCAAACACTAAAATCTTATTGAAGATATTTTTGCGCATTGTCTGCTTTTCTTTTCATAGCTTTTATTTCACATAATTTATTTCCAAATATTTCTTTATATTATAAAAAAAAATCAAAAGTATTTTAAAGTATTTCGATATTTTTATATCCCATAGACACGTGCTAGTGAGAAACTTCTTTGTCCCACAGGGAAACATAAATATCCCTAAATACTTTCCTTTGAAAGGGAAATCTGTGATATCTTGGTTTAGGTAAAATACATCATATATAATGAGATTTAGATATTTGCTTCTTTATAATTATATTTTTTTTGACAAAATGGGTTTTATTTTTTCATTTTCTCAAAGGACACCTCATAAAATGCATCTTCTGATAGTAAATTTTGTAACATTCTTTGTGAATACGTATCTTTTATTTAAAGTATTTTTCTGTCTTTTGATATTTATCTGTTATATATGAATTTTAATGCGTATGACACTAAGATAACCAAGCTAAAAATAAGCAACGTGTACACCTATTTGAATATTTTGTTAGGTTATAACAGATCCAAACTTATATGCGCCAATTTTGAAAATAAAATCATATTTTAAATAAAATACATTATTTTACATTTCTTTGTATTTACAAAAGTGTACATAGAAATTAGTGCGGCACAACATAACTGAATAAAACAAGAAGCACTTAGTCTTACTGGTATCCGATACATACACCATAAAATACAGCTTGTTGGGCCAGGTACCTTTAAACTGACAAATTAAACCTAAAACTGAACCTAAAATAGATTTTAATACTAATTAACTTCTGTATATTTTAAACATACATTAAGAGATATATTCTAACAATTATTGTTCTGAAAAAGAATATAAAAAGTTTTAATTTAATTTGAAAGTTAATCCTTTTATAATGAATGAATTCACATTATATGCCATGCTCATAGGATTTCTCTTAACAGAATTGTCAAAGTGAGACATTTTGTTTTTATTGAGTAAATATTCTCAGATATACACTGAGAAAAATGACACTTTAAAATCTGAGTAAATCGATGTTTTCATTTTGTTATGATATTCTTTGTTTCAAATGTGACGATCCAATGCTTTCAATTCTGAAATACCAAAAAATACTCAGAATATTGAAACATGGACATACTCAAAACTGATCACATAGATGTCAGTTCATACTCATTTTTGAAACATGGACATACTCAAAAAGAGCACATTGGAGAAGTCAGTCCATACTCATTCGAATGAAATGCAATATTTCCATTTTTCAAGAGAGAAATAATTGCGGCGTCAATGGGTTAAAATGTGTCAAAAAGAAAATTTAGTCAGTTAAATTTCAATATCCAGGAGGCTTTTTTTTCATTTAAGAATTATACTGATAACATTCGAATTGAAAATTTGTATAAATCATATCTCCCCTTCCCCACATAAATAATAATGTTGTACAATCTTAACCACCGTTTTAAATTGACCAAATCTATCCGAAATCCCGTTAAAAATTTCCAATTTTCTCATGAACAAATTAATGAATCCTATAAAAATATCAACATGCGTCCGAATCATTCGATGACTTGCATTTTAAATCACCCACTCATGTGAGGGGAGGTTCTTCTTTCTCGCCTTCGCACAAAATCTCTCCCCACCCGAGCATTACTTTACCGTTTCAACCTTTGCCACTCTCCTTTATGCTCAGTCTGCTCTCTTCCAGAAACCTGTGAACACTACCTTATGACATGCGGACGTTACGCTACCGAGCGTACTATTTTGTACCAGAGGCTTGGTATCTCTGGATCTCCCACCATATCCTTTAGTCAACTATGTGATTTGGCAGTGACAGGAGTCTCGCAAGCTCGATCTTTAGTGTCTTTCCTTCTGAGTACCAACCGTTTTTAAACCGGAAGTCACTATCTCCTCTTGTACAAGTTGTTTTTGCAGCTAGTGTATAAATTGCCTCCTTGAGGTAGGATTGTTAGGGATAAAGAGTCTGTAGACTTATATCCCATGATCGGGGCGTTCAGACCCCACAACAACAACAACAACCCACTCATGTGATCTGGATGACGAAGTGGATAACGCATTGTACGTGTAACTAATAGGACTCGGGTTCGATGCTGGCTCTGAGTAAAAGCGTAAATTTAGATAATCTCCTCCTATAATCATAAATAGAACCAGAGGTGGCAACTCTAGCGCTTTTTTCTAGCTGTCGTTTACTGTTATTTGAATCATGGACATACTCAAATATGAGCACATGATGTTTTATTCTTGAGTGTGTGCATGCTTTCAGAAGTGAGTATATACATGTTTCAAACTGGAGTAATTTTGATTAGGAGCCATTTTCACAATGCGACATTCTCAGATTTGAGTAATTTTTGCTTAGTTTTGAAAATGTCGTTTTACTTATCCATCATACGTAGTATAGGTAATTCTTGTAATCGTTTTGAAAATCGAAGAAAAAAAGTTGACGGATTTGCACTTTTAACACACTGGAGATTCCTAAAAACATATTTTTAGAAAAAAAAAATGTCGTCCGTCTGTGTGTCTGTGTGTGTGTGTCCGTCTATAAACGCTCTATCTCCCGAACAAATTGAGATAGAGACTTGAAATTTCGTGTGTACTTAGTATGTAATAATGGGAAGAAGCTTATTGAACTTCAGTAACCTCGATTATCCGGAAGTACTTTTTTCGGACTCTCGAAATATTCGTTCTGATAAGAGGTACATAAAATTTTTCGAAATTGTTTATTTTAAGGAATAAATATAAAAGACAATAAAAACATCTAAATTTTGCATCAATAATGAAGTTGATTGGATAATTAGTTGCCGAGATATTTGTAATCATATTTTCCACACTGTTCAATTTTTCTTGAGCCTGTATTTCATTCAAATGTCAAGTCAAAGATATATTTTAATTGGAAATGAGACGCTTAATCCAACGCAGTAAACCGTTAGTTAATATGATTATCAATTTTGGAGTTAAAAGGAAGTTACTTTTACGCATTTCAGTAATAGTGCATTTAAAGTTTTTGACGTCATCAAGCCACGATTTTATTCAAATTGCAATGCATTTTATAAACAGCTTACATATGTTTTATTTTCATATTTTACATTATGCATATTCATGATAGGTAAGTGTTACGGTGGGCCCCAACGACTAGTTCAGAGTGTAGTACGCGTTTAAAATGACCTACACTGGGATACATATAATAATGAGTTCTTCAGGGGAAACGTTACCCTCCAACTTCAAAATTTGGATTATGTTTTATAAAAATAATCGTAATTTCTAAATTATTTACTTGATGAGCATAAAAGTAGGCCATTTTGAGCATATATAAGATTTATACCGCAAGTCAAAATTTCATGAAATTCTATCCACACATTTCATGAAGTCATTCGCTATGACCAAAATCACCATTTTCGGATAATTGACTTTAAATATAAAATCACTCCTTGATCATGTAAAAAGAGCTCAAACAGTTTTGACGTAACTTTAATCCTAAAGCGATTTTTGACATTCGATTTCTTTTTAATCGTTCCTAAACAATCGAATTTTCATGTAAACTATTTAAAAAATACATGGTTTTTCAAAAGTTCCGAATCCTTTAAATTTCATGTAAGGAACTTTTATTTTTCAAAGTATGCGGAGAAATATTTCCTAACCTAGCATGCAGATTTAAAAAAAAACAATATGTTGAAATGTATAATATCTATAATGGAGTAAAAGAATATTATATTGTTTGTATAGATTGTTTTTAAATACGTGGGATTTTAAATATATAATGTTGTCGTTTATAATACGCTAAAACTTTTGAAAAAAAAAAGAGTAAGTTCAGTGCTATTTTATTAATTAATTTTAAAATTATTTTATTAATTAATTTAAAAATAACTTAAAAATTAAAAATATTTTTTTGCTTAAAAAACTTATTTCATTACAATTATTGAATTTCTGATAACGAGCAACAAAACAAATTATATTTTTGCTTGATTGCGATAGTATAAGATTAGAAAATATCCAAATAATTACTTTTATATTTTAATTTAAATAAACATTACATCACTTTTAAATTGATGTAAAAAAGCAACCTTCTATTATGTATTAGAGTTACGACAAGACATACTGTTATTTTTGAAAAATACGGGTACAAGAAAAAAGTATCAAAAATATGTTAAATTCTTAATACGTTTATATTAATGAGAATTCTTAAAAGTTTATGGAATATTTATTTGATCATATGGTCATAAAACATTTATTTGTGTACATGAGAAGTAAAAGTAAGCCACTCCCTATGCTAGTCGCAATTTATATCATATTTAAATCTAAACTAGACCTGGACTCGAGAATACTACTTAATCTTCTATTACCGGCTATAGAAGTAAAAAACATCATTCTCTAAGCACGGCAATATCTTGGGATTCCCCCCCCCCCTCCACATATTGGATTCAGGATTCAAGGAAGAGATTTGAGCGTGCCTACGGGGGTCGTAATGCCCACGTTTATCACTGCTCGAAGTTGAAAATATCTAGTTTCGGAGAGACGAATAAAGTTACCATCGATTTCGTTCTCAGTATAAATTTGTTGCGAGGCAGGTTTTTGGGCGATTTTGGGAACATTTTGCTTTTTAGATGAAGGGACTTTGCTGGGTTTTGCAGCATCAGCATAACTTTCACGATACATAGCTTTAACAGGGTAGTTTTTACAACCTTTGTAGCTTGAGGGATGGTTCCCGTTGCAATTAGAGAAGAGCGGGGGGGGGGGGGGCTTTTTCTTCGCTAGAATCTTTTTTGGAAGGGCACTACCGTGAGTCATGGTTAAGACCGCAACCCACACACCTAGGCGACAGGAAGCAGTCTTTAGCCATCTGAAAGAAACCCTTGCAATTCCAACACTGAGCTGCCATTACGAGGCGGTCTATAAGCTTCTACGGAGACGCGGATTTTGAAAAGGGACTTTACATGAAGGATACTTTTTGAATGTTTATACTTGGGGAGATGAATAAGGAAAAGAGGGTGTTTTCCCATCTGTTCGTCTGGTCTTTTGAATGATTTTGATTGTATCAAAACCAAGTTCGTTGAGAGCAATTTCAATTTTCTCAGTAGGAGTGCTTAATGGCAACCCTCTGACGGTTTTTATTGGGGTTTCCAAATCAGGCGAAACATAGAAGTTGAACTTCTGCACTTCTAGGAAATCTATGATTTTTTGTTTGCTGCAAAACGAGTTGGCAAGTACCTTGACCCACCTTCCCGAAATTGCGGCAACGAAATTTGGATCGCACTTATTTTCCAAAATACCAGTAAATTCAAAAATATCTTCCATTTCTTTAACCCAGATTGGTTTGAGCTTTTTAGGTTTTATGCTAATTTCGGATTCTTTTACAATGCTATTATCAATTACAGAATTTGAGGGATCGGGAGAATTTCCCTCAACATTTTGCTTAACGCAAGTTTGGTCAGCACCTTCAGTGATGCCATCTGTCGCCTTTTCTGGAAGTGAGAAGTCCATTTTGTCATCATCATCAACATCCGAGATCAGAACCACGAATGAAATTTTATCATCTCGTTTCGTTTGCACATATTGGAGTGACCGAAATCTTTGTCCGGATGCGGGGAAAAGTATTGGGTGTGCATTGGAGTTCAGAGATGCTGTATAATCCCAGGAAGTATTGAGTAGTTCGTTACTTTCGCCAGTTGTCCCCATTCTGGATCACTTTCATTGTTATATTTAACATGAATGCTAGATCACGAGGAATGAATTAGTACATACAAATAATGAATTATTAGGTAAAAATATTTTGATAATTTTCTTAATCAGCATTGTGAGATACAGTCATTAAAATATTATAGATGAACTGACATTACAAACATTTTTTTTACAAATCAACTAAAATGAAATATATGTAAATTTATTTTAACATTTATATATAAATAATAAATAATAAAAATAATATATGTATAAACACAATTAGTTATGATGTAATATAAAATAAGGTTTAAAAGAATTTTTTTTATTTAGTACTTTATATGGTGTGTAATTAATTCTAAAGCTCATATCCAGGGCTTTCAGAGGGAAAACATAACCATTACTGACTACGTTCATATTTCTTTTAAGAAGGGGCAGGGCGGAATTACTATAAAGGGAATTTTTATTGGGTGAAAGGGCATATTTTGTTCAATGAAAGGGCACTTTCGTTACACTTTTCATTGGAATATTTGTGAGTGCAACATACATCGGTGTTGGAATCGGACATTTTTCCCTGGAGGGGATGTTTGCAGCTCGGGGGTGGGGGGTTAAGTTCTAAATTATTAATAAGAATAAACACCGAAGTCTTACAGAGGGTGTTTCGATGCACTGGGGGGAATATTCCTCCCGTTTCACCCTCTAAATTCAACACTGCCATACATTATCAAGGTAAGGTGAAATCATGTTATAGTTTTAAGAATCTCATAAAATAATCTCATTAAAATAGCTCCATATTCTGAATATTCTACTTCAAAGTTTGTTTAGTACGTTTTTCTTACCTAAATTTTTGAAAATCGTACATATAACAGACGTATAATAACGCAGCAGGTTTTTAATATTAATAGTCAAAATATTAAAGCTTGAAAACAATTTTTTATTTCTGAATATAGGGGAGACCGGGGTACAATGGACCAAGGGGTACAATGGACCACCCCCTATTATTCGTATTATTTCTGTTTTTGAATGCTTCATATTTTGGCATATAGATGATAGCACTACAGTGGTGAATCAAAGTGTAAAATTATGTGTCCAGCTGACAAATTAGCCATTTTATTCTAGAAAGATGGTTTGTGGCAGGTAGAAGTAAATATTTTCAGCGAAACACGTCTTCTTTTCTTCATTAAAGAATTATGATTTGAAAGACATTGTTGAGCACAATTAAAAGCTAAGATAATCTATTCTTATATCAAATGTAGCTAAAATAATTAAATATAAAATTTGTTATTATTTTTTATTTTTTTCTGTCAAACTTCCATATGGGGAACAATGGAGCACCCAAAACTGGGGTACAATGGACCATGGTCCATTGTACCCCAGTTCTGTATCCGTGCATTATATATGAAATTAAGATTAATAAATTGTTTTATTTTTACAAACCTGCTATTAAACATTAATAACATTATAATATTAAACTGCATATTAAACAAGTACATTAAAAAATTAATATACCTATTAGCCTGTATCTATTTATATTAGTGATGATAAATTATAGGTGTTAGTAAAATAAAACAGTGCTTTTTTTGAGGGGGGGGGATGGTTTGGTAACAGGATTATGATTATGTTTTGTCAGATTCATGCAGTGAAAACCTAATCAAAATGTGTTCATTTTACCTGATCTTGTTGATGAATCTCTTGTAAATGTTCAAGATATTGCAATGAGTTTGCCGAACTCTACATATTTACGAGAAAACAGCATACCTTCAGCGACACAAAAATGTTTTAGTATTTGCTAACATTAATATTTATTATTTCTTATATGTTTGAACTGAAGCCACAAATAAACAAGTATAATACATACTATGTTTGTGTCATTAAAGAATGTACTACATAAATGTTTTTTTCTTAATTTACTTGTGGTCCATTGAGCCCCATGTTGCGAACCATTGTACCCCGACCTTGGGGTACAATGGTCCACTTTGTCACTTGCTATTTAAAAAAAAATATATAGTAAAAAAAGTAAACATAATTATTGATTTTGAGTGCGTGCAACTTAAACAGTAATATATACATAATATGCACACATTTTTTCAAACACAAAAAACCAGTATTTTGAGAGTAAACAATCAAAATTTACAAAAGTGGTCCATTGTACCCCGGTCTCCCCTATATCGAAAAACGACTTACATAATATTGCTTTACATTTTTATAGCAATAATTTGAGAGATTGATCTCATTTGGTTGAAGATCCAAATTATGATTAAATTGATGATGACGATGATAGTCTGTCTGTATAGAAAATCTCAACAATTATATGCTTTTGTTACATAAAAAAAAAATCTGTTTTCGTTTATGTTCTTGTATGATATGTGACTACCATCTTGTATAGCATTCAGTTAGTTTAAATTTCTCAATAGACGACAATTTACAAAACATTATGCTACATCTTCAGACTAAGAATTAAAAGAAAAAAAGCTGTTTTTTCTATTAGACATAGTACAAATGCAAGAAGTGGCCTTTGAAGTGATAGTATACATAAATAACTTTAAATGATTTATTCTCTGTGCTGCTGCTTCTTCTAAAAGCTAAGTCCTAGTTTCTAAAATTTAAAATTTCGAACAAAAGTTTAATCGCTTTTAAAACAACTTGATTAAAGTACAAACATTAGCTTAATTTCACGAATTTAGATAATCTCAAAATAATTAAAATAATTTGAATCGGCTGAATTTATTTCCGGAATGGAATTTCTTGAAATACACATTTGTGTATTTTCAAAAGTATGCTTAGGAAAAAAATAACGATCTAATTAGGAAATTGAACTTATTTGTTCATTCTCTTCATGTCTTTTTCGAAGTTTTATTTACTTGTATCTAAGTTACTAGAATATTAAACTTTCGATTCAATCAAATGTAACGAAAGTGGAAAAGTTAATCACTTTTAAACAAATAATCCAGAACTCTCGGTTATTAAATAAAATTTGTTAGGTAACTCAATTCATTAATAATAATTTTATAAAAAAAAGATTAGAGAGCACTGGGAAACTTTATATGTATGTTATGTCTTCATAGCAAGAATCCAACATTTTGGGTTTTATTACGTTCTATCATGCTGTTAAAATTGACACACATGTCAAGACTTTTTCTTTTTTTTTTCCCGCTTCGCTTGAGTTAACTAAAGTAGTCATATCTATATATTAAAGCAAAAACATATTCGTGAGTAACTCTGACGTCTTATTAATAGTTTTAATACCTGACCAATAAATTTATCTTTTACTGCATCTTTTATTCACTTCTTAACATTCACAGTTTCAATTGTTTGACCGTCGTATACAAAACAAAATATTCCTTGAAATGCATTTTGTTTAAAAACTGTAGCTTAAATTACTCATTTAAAAAAAAATTACAAGCAAGAGTTTTTTTTTTTTTTTTTTTTTTTTTAATCAATCTCTATCGGGTGCAGCCCGATTAAGAATGATGAATCCGCTGGCACTTAAAACAAAATTAAAGTTCATCATTTGTTTCAGGTTATTATTTCAGAGCGGAATTAAATCTTTATCAATAAATAAATACATTAATTAAATAATACAAATCAATTACAAATTTAGCAGACATGTGATCTAACTGCGTTCTTAAACCACTGAAATAATCAGAATAAAAAAACGCTACTGAAAGTAGCTAAATGTTTGGCGATTTCTTGGGCTATTAACTCTTGACATGCGGATAATAAGAAAATATATCTTTTATTAAATTTCCGAACTTTATTTAAATGCATAAATGATATTTTTAATATAAAAATTCTTTTGATGCTGTTAGTGGGCAATAAAAAAATATAGTGAAGGTAAAAAATCTATTACAGATTTTATTGAAAAAAAAATTGTTTCCATCTGTGTACACACATTAAACTAATTTTACAGTTCTCAGATTATATAAATTATTTCAAATGTGCTCTTTTTCACGGAATGGCAAATTCTCGAAGCATTTTTTTGCGTATCTTTAAATGGATGCATGCAAATAAATTAAAAATCTCGCACGATTTGACACGTGATACAGAGAAAACCGATCTTTTTCGTTTTTTTTTTTCTTTTATATTTTTTAATGACATTTTCGTCGTTTTATTTTTCAATATATAAGCTAATAGAACTTTAAACTGTCAATTCAATCCAGTGTAGTAAAGATATAAAAGATTTTGATTTGATTTGATTTGATAGTCTAAGATTGACTGCTCCGACTCGTAACAAGTGTATAGAGCATAGTGTTCCTCTCGGTCTCTTTGTAAAAGTCATAAAAAAATAACAAATTTCAGCCGGAACTGAACCCGCAGTTAAACTCGACAAGATGCCGGATGGAATATAATTGAGTTTTGAACAAAAAATTACAATACAAACAAACTATGGTCAAAGACCATATCGCATATAAAACGGCCCGGCCACGGAAGGACTCTCTAAGCGACAATTGGCAGGGACTAAGTAGAAGTTGTGCACTGGGAATGACAGCTGACGACTACTAGTTAACGTGTGAAAGGTCTGTCAGAAAAATATAGATTTTAAGTAGCTTATTGTTAAGGGTGTGCCTATTTAGAATATTAGAAAAACACTCCTTTGGAGGGATGGCAGGTGTTTAATATGCCACTGTGCTGTTAGCGGGCAGTTTGGAATAACAATGGGGAGTCGACGCCTCTGTGTCTCTCGCAGAGGCAAATGACTCTCCACATTTAAATTTATAGAGGTATGTTCGAAAGGGACCGTGCCCTGTGAGAAATGCTATTGTGTGTGCGAAGAGGTTTTAGTGTATTATTGAGATTTTTGGTATTAGATTATATGTGTATCGGCCTTTGTCGGTGTTATCCCAGATTGATTGTCATTCGTGAGTATTTTTGCTTTTAGTATACGTTTTATGTATGTGCACGGCCTAACTCGATCGTTCTCCTTCCTCTTATACGGCAGTAACAAAAAGTCATTTTCCCTTTGTTCAAGAGGAATAACATTTTCTCCCCGGAGAAAGTAGGGGGCGCTATTACTTACCATGGCTAATGGAGAATTTCCTTATTCTCGCCTTTCACTCTTGTATTTTCTTAGATATAACGTAAATGAAATTGCGTGTCTTATTTTTCTTTTGTTGAAAATGGTTCATTGCTGTGTTCCACATTGTGCTTCAAATTCAGAGAAAAAAAAAAAAAAAAAAACCTGGAATTTCTTTTCATGAATAAGCGCTTTTATTACCGATACACCAGCAATCAGTAGAAGTATAGAGCAAAATTTTCGAAATATGTGCCTTATAAAATTGCTGCGGCTCTCAATTTATTTGTAGATTTAAACTGAATTTTAATGTTCGAAATTATAAACCACTAAATTAATTTCTTTTTAATTGCTAGCACCACCAAGAGTTAATCTGAAGTTTGCAAGTATTGCCATTGTTAGCGGATAAGTAATCTTGTAAGAGTAATTCAAGAAAATTTTGAATGAGAATCCTGCTTATCAAACATAGAAACAGATCAATGTGATGCAACCATACTTCAGTTAATTGCCAATCAGGATAGAGGTGGATTGTCTTATCCTAAACTACAATTCATCAGTCTAATTTCCACAATTTTAGACTGAATTTTACTAGAATTTTAGGATTGTACCAATCCTAAATTCAAACGGAATCGTCGAAACTATTTATGAATTGATATATCCGAGACTAATAAAAAACACTATATGGGAATGTGACTTAAACAAGCATAAAATAAATATATGCTCATTAATATGTGCAAGATTTTTGCCCATCATTTAAAAAAAATATGGCAAGGAATTTTACAAATGAAGCCAGTTCATCTGAATATACGATCTCTTTATCAAGAAAAATTTTAAAGTTTACTTAATTTTAATTATATAATATTTACTGTATATTTCGCTGTAAAAATTATCAATGTTTAAAGTCTAATCAAGAAATGTAATCTGCATATACCTTATAGATACATTTATATATACAAGCATGGTGAATAGATTTATGCATTAACATTTTAAAATTCTGAAAAAATATTCTGTAATTTCTGTTGCCCAATATTCTAAAATTTCCACGAAAACTATTCTCTTATAAATGGAGTGCATGATGTTACAGCAAAACAGCTTGTTCATTGTATAAAATAACGAAACCTCTAAAAATTGTTATTATTTTGTTTACCTCTACTTTATGATCATCACCTACAGTATTTAAATTTACTGAAAATGTCCGCAATGTACAGACACACACACACACACACACACACACACACACACACACACACACACACATATATATATATATATATATATATATATATATATATATTCTAAATAATTAACAATTATTTTAAAATAATCCATGTTTTGAGAGAAAAAAATCGATATGAGTTGATTGCCGGATATTGGCGAAATAGGTTTTCTTATTCTGTTGATATTATAAAACATGTAAATATCTTTTTATTTTTATCATATACATACTTTTATACCATGAGTTTCCAGAATTGGAATATAATATTTAATTTTATATGCAATTCTATTATATTTCTATACGCTTATATATTTCAGATCAGCACCTATAATGGTTAAATTTATTGAAAATTGTTTTGAATGTACATATATATACATATTTTAAATAATTAAGAATCGTGTAAAAATAATCCATGTTTTGAGAAAAAAAAATCGATATGAGTAGATTGCCGGATATTGGCGAACTTGCTTGATTTTCTTACTATTATGAAACTAGTAAATGTTTTAAAAATTTTTACTGTGTATTTTACGCTCAGAATTATCAATGTTTCAAGTAATCAAGAATTTAAACGTGTATAAATATAGAAATTTACTTATAAAGTTTGTTTTGCATTTATAGTAGCGTGTTATTTAAACTATTTTTAATTACTTAAAGAATTGTATTTATTTATTTTATTTCTAAATCTTATTTTTTCTTGTTTGTAGTAAAGATAAAGCTGAGGCTAAAGTTACATACGATATATATATATATATATATATACCTTTTATAATGAATACATTGCAAAGATTTTTGTATTTTTATGTATAGAAGTAACCTTTATTAAGCATTATTTATGGTAAGTATACCGCGCCATCTACCGGCGAAAGTAGCCTTTAACGATTCCGAAACTAAGGGGTGATTGTGAAGGCCGTATGAAGGAAGGAGAAAGATCGAGTTTGGCCGTGGTATGTGGCTGGAATGGGAAGATGAATGTCAATATGTGGTTTAGCTGCTGCTTCTTTTGCATCCGCGATTTCATTACCTTGAACGCCCGTGTGGCTGAAACGTGGCCAAGAGCTACTATATTTTGACTTTAGCTTAAATTTTATTTCTAGAATAGCAAAAATTATTTGGAGGGTAATACGACTTAGAAAGGAAAATTCGTTATTTCCAGTTTTAACCTTTTTTCTATGCCGAGACTACAAAATTACGGACAGACATGACGTTTACTTCACATTATTCGAAATTGAAGCTGTAGTTTTAAACGTTTTGACCTTTTTAAATTTTGCCAATATTTTGGAATAATTATCTTTTTTAGCATTTTGTTTTCATTTACATTAGATTCATTTCAATAATTCATAAAAATAATGAAATCAATCTATTGTTTCAATGCATTTTTCGCTTAAGCGTAGTAATAGTGTACACTGTTAAAACTTTGCAGCAAACTGTCCAGTCATTTAACCGTTTTTATAAAGGATGGTTACATAACTGTAATTTAGCTCTATTCTGACCATAATATGGGGAATAATATGGTCAGAATAGCGCTAAATTAAGGTTATGTAACCGTTTTCTTTAAAAACGGTCAAATGACTGGACAGTTTGCTGCAAATTTTTAACAGTGTATTTATTGTTATTATTAGGAAAGGAACCGTATTAAAGTCATTGGACATATTTCCTTAAAAAAATTGTGTTTTTCAAAACTCCAAATTTGAATGTCAATTCAAAACTGAAAACAAATATCCTTTTTAAAATATAAATAAGATACGTACATAGCTGAACTATTACACTTTTCTGTTTCCACTAATTTTTAATAGAAAACTTTCCTTTATTTAATTGCATAATTTTTACTATGAAATAAGGAAAACAATCCATTAAAAATTAGTGGTTAGAAACAAAAAGTAAAAGTTGACAGCTATGTATATAGCATTAATATTTTGTTTTTGCCATGTATTTTTTGTTTTTTCAACTTTATTACAGCCATCATAATTTTAACTTGGAAGACGAGTGGAGAAATTATCTTCACATGTCTAAAGTTATTTTGAAAGAAAACATATAAAATAATCTTGGTTATTAAATAGAGTTTATAGTTAACTCAGCGCATGCAATATAATTTGTATAAAAAAAATCCAGCGAACTAGAAACATTTAGATTTGCACTAGTCTTTTGAGCTAAGAAACGAGGTCTCTTAAAGTTCTCAATTTCAATTTACGAAAAGTAGTAATACTTTTAAATTAAAGTCATTAAAGTACACGCATTAAACTAATTCATTGATCTTAGATAATGCCAAAATAATTCAAGTAATTTAAATTGGATTCTTTTCACGGAACGGGAAAGTCTAGGATGCTTTGAAATAAATTAAAGATCTGATGAGGAAATTGAAGTTATTTTGCTCGTCCCCCATATGACTTTTTAATCTTTTCCTTTACCAGTATTTAATATATCAGAACATTAAACTTTCAATTAAATTAATTGTTGAAAATGTGGAATATTTAATCCCCTTTGAATCTAAAAGCAAGGTATATTATTTTTTAAGGGAAACATATAAATGAACCTGGTTTATTAAATAAATTGCATAATTAATGTCAGATCATGCAATATAAATTAAAAAAGAATGCGAGTTTTAGAAGTTTGATTTGCACTACATCAGCATATTAACATTCCGACATTTGGTATTTTATTGTAACAAAGCGCATATTTTTTTATCTACCAAATTTGAGCTTTGGAGCAACATTTCAAGACTTTTTCATGTTTTAGTTTTCTATTCTACATAAGAAACAAATTTTATTTTCTTAAATTTCAATCTGTGAAAATATTTTATATTCAGTTAATATTAATTTCAATAAAATATAAACATTAAATTAATTTCATAGTTCTCAAGTAATATCTTAATAATTCAAATAATTTAAATCTTTTGCTTTTAACGCAATGAAAATGACTTGGAACATTTTAAAGTGATATGAAGGATAATTTCCATTAAATTAATGAACTGAAATGAGAACTGAAATTACATAGAACATAGTTCGCATTATTCGTAGTTTTTGATGGAAAATACGCAATTTCTCCTAATTTTTCCTCAACTATTTGTATGAGCGCAATCGTGCAACCCTTTCTTCTTTACATATATTATAAATTGCATCAAAATGTACAATATATGTAAAAATAAAAGTGCTGCAAAGCTGCGCTCATAGTAAAATATTAAAAATAGTTAAGTAACTGCTTTCTTTCACGTCACTAAGAGACTTTAAGATGCAAAAACGTGTTTAAACGTTCTAAAATGAATGTAACTATTGCTAATGTTAAGGAATGAAATTATTAGCAACAGTTACGTTTATTTTTTGACGTTTAAATACGTTGCTGCATCCTGTGCATACGTTGATCTTGCATACGTCTTGCATACGCTGTGCATACGTCTTAGTAAACTTTCAATTAAATTAATTGTTGAAAAGGTGGAATGTTTAATCCTCTTTGAATCTAAAATCAAGGTTTTTAAGAAAACCTTATAAATGAACCTTGGTTATTAAATAAAATGTATAATTAATATCAGATCATGCAATATAATTTTTTATAAAATGCAAAGTTTTAGGAGAAATTTGATCTGCTCTACACCCGCATATTAACATTCCGACTTTTGGGATTTTATTGTAACAATGCGTATATATTTATATTGTTATATTTGAGCTTTGGAGCAACATATCAAGACTCTTTCATGTTTTTTTCCTATTCTACATGAGATAAGAAACGAATTTTATTTTCTTAAATTTTAATCTGCGAAACGATTTTATATTCAATTGATATTAACTTCAATAAAATATAAACATTAAATTAATTTCTTAGCTCTCGGGTAATATCTTAATAATTCAAGTAATTTAACTCTTTTGCTTTTAATGCAATGAAAATGAATTGGAACATTTTAAAATGACATGAAGGATAATTCAAAATAAACTAATGGACTGAAATGAGATATGAACTTATATTAGATAAAATGTGAAAACATTGAAGAAACTGATTCATTAAAATTTACTAAAATAGAGGTTGGAAGAAAATATATACAAAAAGGATTTAAATTTTTTTTAAACCCTACATGTTAACAGTACAAAGACTCTCTCCGAGCGTTTTCGCCTAATTTCCAAGCCGTTATCAAGGAGGAAAAAAATCAGCGAAGAAAAAATCTCGATGTTGACCGAAACTAGAGGCTAGATGGATACTGTTAGTACTGTTAACATCTAGAGCTTTAAAGTTTCCAGAAAACATTTTTGCATGTACTATTTTCGTCAAGCACCTATTTTAGTAAATTTTAATTAATTATTTTGATAAAGGTTTTCATATTTTATTTAGTATACGAAAGTCTATCGTTTCAATTACACTTTACGAAGTTAGTTTATTGAACTTATTTTGTCCTTCTCTTTATGGTATTGTCATTATTTCTTTGTTCGGCATATAAGATATTCGAAATCTAGAATTTCTATTTGACCCGCAAAACCCCTACACTGAAAAAGAATTATGCCACTGACATCTAAAAAATAAATTGTGGCTGTAGAAAAAATAGTTCCATGTCATCCTTGTAAATTCTATTTCCATTTGCTAGAGAGTTCTAGTCTCCCCTATTCAAATTCAAGAGCGTTTTACTATATTATCGTAGTTAAACTTATTTAAAAATCTCTGCAAGTAAATGTGAACACAAGAGGTTAGTTTCAGTAACTATAATTCTAGATTATGAATTTATTACAGAAATCAAGAGAAAATTTATCGCAATTCAAACGATTCATAATATATTTTATCGCTTCATCACCTAGAGAACTATAGACTAGAAACTCTCGATCATTTCGTCTATTCAGTTTTTTTCCCTTATTCACATAGCTCGGAAATGTATATTTCTAGTTTAGGGATTTAGAAAATAGCTTATTGGTTTTAGATGAAGGCGGTATAAGTTCTCTTTCAGTGTATTGTCACCTCCAGGTGACACATCTATGAATAGAGTTTTAGTCTTAGATTTTAAGTGACTATGTACTATGGTGTATTTTATTGAGATCTAGAAGAGTTCACCTAATCATAGAGAAAAGTCGAATATTTCTCGGATTTTCTGATAGGATACTATAAACTTCTAAAGCTTTGCATCTCCTCCAAACAAGCTAGGGCTTGAAGAGATCTTTTTCTGGGATAAAAATGTGAAAAAAATAGTAAGTCTCTTTTTTTTGTCTAAATGTTACAGTTAACTAAATGTTGAAATGTTATTTGTAGGATTTCCTATGCTTGATTAATTTTTGTTGATGTGATGCGATCGTTAATGTTTTGTCTCACACATAAGTGAAACGTGTTTTTCGATAAAATTTGTTATTTATTGTACTAATATAGTGAAAACAATACAATAACATCTACGAATTCAAATATATATACTGTCATACCGTAAGGAGAAAAACTCTGAGAAAATTCTCTCTCTCTGTGGTCACTATAGAAACGGACTCGTCCACTTAATTTTCGGGTGGTCAGGAGTATTGTTGGCTTTGTTTGTAGCTTTAGGCGCGATAAAGGGGAGAGGAGAAGGTAGCAATCCGTCTGCTTTGAGCTTTTGCCATTGACAGACGTTTTTTTTTTTCTGTTCTCTTCTGATTATTGTGCGTTTGCTGTTACTTATTTTATTGCTTATTAAACCTTTAATCATTGATTTTGGTCTGTGATTAAATACTACCGGCAGATATTCCTATTCTAAAATGACATCTACATTTAAAAAAGGAAAAACATTGCATTCTCAAGCGCATGAAATAATAAATAACATGTCTAATTTCTTTAAGGCAGAGGCTGGACGATAACGAATCTGATACTGACACTGATGAAACATCAAATGATGATAGTGGAAGTGATTTCGATGACATCTGGCCTTTAGATTATTCGAATTCATTTTCATAAACAAACAAACAAACAAAACAGTCCTTTTGAGGACTACAAAATGGTCCCTTTAAGAACCAAGCTCTTCCCAGGGCTAAAATATGAAAAATAAGAATTACATTAACACACATAATCCACTCGGTAACTTTTATACATACATAACATATTTATTCTATAAAATAAATACGCATTTTTTTTTCGTTTTTTTGCATTGTTAAGCTTTCACCAGGGCTTAATTTTTAACAAAAAAGTACCGGAGCCCTAATATTCTGCAATACTAATAACCATAGCGTCCCCCCCCCCTCCACCGTCACTCCAATCTGCATATTTATATTCCATACATTATGTGTATTTGCAAAATTTAAAGCAATTTTTTTTCAAGCAAAATAAAAATTTTAAGTATATCTATCTGCATTTATTTAGCTGTCAATAATTTCACTTTTTAGTTGTCACTCCAGCCGAATAGAAATCTTTGCCTAATTTTAATGTTAATTATTCGCAGAATTTTGCGATTAAATAAAGTAAGGATTGTGAATCGGAAATAGTGTTAACACAAAAAAAGAATAGTTCGCAACTATGCCTTTTTATGAAAAAATGAATGAAATTTTCAAAAATTAATATTTATATGCTGAAGAATCGAACAAAGTTTTTCAATTTCCTATAAATATCCCTGCCTATATAAATACCTGCATATCTTAAACTATAATAGATTCTTTCCGTATAACAGTCTTTCGTGATGAGTCCTTGAAAATCAGATAAAATTAAACATTTGACACCGTGATCGGAAAGATTCCATGCTTTTATAGAAAAAGGAGAACTGCTCAACTGTAAGAATAACATTACGTGGCAATTATATCTACTTACAAATGAAAGTGACTTCGAAATGTGCAGAGCAGAGCCTTGGGATGGATAGTGTTCGGATGAAAAATAAATAGAAAATTTACTAATGTTATTTTGTTTTCAATAGAAGATTAAAAACTTAAAAAAAAAAAAAAAAAAAAAAAAAAAAAAAAAAAAAAAAAGAAAACTCAAGCTGATGCTCGTTGACTAAAAACAGAAAATATTCTTTTTGGTTAGATATCTAAATTTAAAAAAAAAATGATCCAATTAAAAAATATCCTAGTGTTACAAAAGAAAATTTAACTGAAAGCAAATTCATTTTTCGCTCTCTTGAATGGCGCCATATATATGTCGCCCCCATCAATGCCAGACATAAATCTGCAAATATCACTAGAATAAAAAAAAAACACGATTTCTGTTTCCCTTCATTCTGATCAAAATAGCATTAAAAAAGAAAAAGAGTTCTTTATTTTATATATACTAGGGGGCTCTGCCCCCTGCTCGCAAAGCTCACCAACCCCCGTTTTGATTTCGCAGACTCTTAAAACCTGGTAATGTATCCTGTTTTAAAAAGATGATGATGATATCACGAACGGTGACTATCATCTGTAATCAGGTTATAATGCTTTTTCATTTACATGGGGTATTTTTCGCTTGCACTGGGATCCGGAACCCAATATTTATGGGCTCCGATGAATTCCGACCAATATTTAAATATTTACTAAAAGTAGTAAAGTACCGGAACCGGGCTCCGTTGGGCTCCGGCGCAATTTAAGCCCTGGCTATCACTACACTTTTATTTACAGTTTCCCTTATGTGATTTCAAAAGGGTGCTGCACCCTGCTTGCCATTATGATTTGAAAAATACCCTTCTTGCCTCTCAATCAAAAAAACGACACCCTTAGTGTCGTTTGGAATCTAGGGAAAACTGTGCTTCATTAAAAAGAAAATTAATTCCTACAATAAAAACTAATAAAATATAAAACATTTTTTTTCTCATATACTGCATAAAACGAAAACGTATAAAACGACAGAAATACCCCGGTTACGATTTTGAGTACGTTCATTTGATTGTTCTCAGTTTTCCGCACAAGCACGGTAAATATTCCCGGAGTTTTTTCTTCTCAAAATAAAATATGATTTTGAATCGAATAGCGTTTTTCAATTTTCGATAAATGTATTAAATATTGAGTTATAAATAATTGTTCTCTCATGACAACTTTTTGGGATTATTGTATACAGAAATTCGGTTCAAAACGTCAATTTTGATAGCATTTTCTGAAAGATCGTATGCCTTTGTCAGAAAATGAAAAATGCTATTTGATTCTATAGCTTCTTAATATGGAAACTTAAAAGTGTCATGCATTTGCGAAAAAAAAAAAAAAAAAAAAAAAAAGGCATGCATCAGAAAGTAACTACGTAGAGCTTGAGCACAGTCTTAAAGCATCATAGTATTATCGTATAGTCATAAAGCATCATAGCATTATCGTATAGTCATAAAGCCTAATGTATCTTAAATTATAATCGATTGATGTCTCATGACCACCTTTCTCAAGCTGTCGAGTTGAAGTGAGTTGGAATCGAAATGAGTTTTTCATTTTTTTTTAAATAAATAAATTACTTATCGCGTTAAAAGCGATTCCTGTCACGTGACGATACGTTTTTACCTTTTCTCGTGCTGCCGTGTCTTAAATTCGATTCAAAACTCCGACTTTCACAGCATTTTCTGGAAGATCTTCTGCCTTTATCAAAAAATTAAAAAGCGTCTTTCGATTACATAGTTTCTGAATAACATCATCTGCCAATTTCATGCGTTTCCGAACAAAAGTGAATTAAAAAATATGTCAGAAAGTAGCTCTTTTGGATTTGAGAACAATCTTAATGCCTATAAAAACATATTATAAAGATTTGATTTAAAATGCGATAGTTTTTGCCAATACATTTCTCTATTTATTATATTATTAAATTCTACTGTATTCGCGTTGTCGAATAGAAGGCATAGTAAAAATTGAGAGCGTCAAACGAATGCTAATTGTGCCAAGTTTGCAACCTGCTGTTATCTCTCACACCTCTCCCACTTGGTATGTTCTGAGGAAGCAACCCTACTCAGAGTTTTTCTCCTTACGGTAAGACAGTATATATATATATATATATGTATGTATAAGTTTACTTATGAACGTTGAAGGGTAAGTAAATGTTCAAAAGGCGAATACTTTAATCACTTTAAAGAGAAAGACAAATTATATAATTTTAATGAAATAAATATAATGCAGTAATTAAATGAAGATTGTGTGTATTTACAATGCTTGCAATATAAATTATAAAATGTTAGAGAATACACACACACACACACAAATAATTTAGATCTGTGTTAGGATACAAATAAGAATTCGCTTTTTCATTTTAGTGTAACATAAACTATATTCCCTTATGTTGTTAAAAATGAGTATTTCAGTGATATATGAAGAATTTTTTACTTTTCTTTCTGTTTTGCATATGCTAAAAAACTATGTCGTATTTTCTTCAAATTCAATTTAAAAAAAATAGTTTTAATAGCTTTTAAATTAACTTCACTAACGTACACGCATTACATTAATTCTACGATTCCTAGACAATAGCATTCTAATTCAAGTAATTTAAATAGATTACTTTTCACGGAATGCAAAAGTCTTAAATGTTTTTTTTTCATTTTTAAAAGAATTCTTTCAATTAAATTAAATATATCATGAGGAATTTGAACGTATTTCATTCCTTCTCGGTGTGACTTTTCCGTTGTCTCATCGTATATATTATTTCTCCTGTCTACATCCCTTTTTCTAAGAAAATACGAAACGGAGAACGACGAATAAGATACCATATGAAAGGATTTTGAACAGGATTCTGACATTAGTACACTTACATTTTCCTAAAACATAGTTTTTGATTAAAATTGACTGATAATTAAAAATTAAATCAGCATTGTTTTCATAAAAGAAATAAATGGTTTTCCTCAAATTACTGTTGCCACAAAAATAAAATACCAAATTATATGATGCTCAGCAATGATTACAAAAATCACCGCACGAGTTTATTTTATATTTAGGATTAAAAAGCGAAGTTGAAATTAAAATGTTTATATTTATATTTCTATGTCCCATGTTTTTCCCGAGGCGGATGACGCCATCCTCTAATGCAGTTAAAATACGATAGTTAATTTTTTTCTTGCGCGTGCCTTTTGCAATTTTGGATCAAATTTTACTCTAATTTTGATGGCATAAATGAGATGATATTCTGACTCGAAAAAAAAAACTAAATGTTGTTTTCAGATATTTTTATCCTTACTTTTTCTTTAGAAGTTTAGACCTGCATCTAATAAATATTACATATTGATGAAAAATATTAGATTGCAGTGCGAAATACTCGCTCGGGCCCACTGGTTACTTGTATTTGAGTTACGATAACTTTAAACTTTCAGTTGGATCACATGTAAAGCAGATGAAAAAGATAGTCAATTTATAGCTAAAAACTAAATGCAATAGGGGAGAATAGAGCAGAATCAGTTATCTTATTATAAGTCCAAATGTCCGACAGAATAATAGTAATTTATGCGTAATTACTCTACCTTGCTCAAAAATATCACTATAGATACATAATTGGTTTATCAAATTTGTATAAATGAATGCTTTTCTGGTAATAGTAAAATTTTCGGGTCTTACTTTACATGCAGGGCAAAATGGCATGGCACTGTAAATCTCATAGGAAATGAATATGTTTGTATTTTCTTGCTGATAGCAAAAAAAAAATGTATTTTACAACTTTAACTAAAAAAGTTGGTATACGGTTTTATCTATCTTCGGATATCGTTCCTTACCCAATAATTATGTGGATTGGGAAACAAGTGGTAAAATAGCGTCCTTAAATGTTAGCGACAATTTCACGGTGGGAAAATAATTCTTATTATATATGTTACACTCAGTAATATAAACAGTTACTGTAACTTGAAAAAGTGTTCGCATATAAGTTTTTTGAGAAGTTGCAAACAGTAAAATAAATGAAAGATAAAATAAACTTGCATAGAGAAGGAACTACACTGTTTAAAACAATTAGGAAAGCACATGGGTTTAACGAAATAACACAAATACTTACACCAATAAATACCTTAAATTAAAACAACCATAATTTAAAGCATAGCAGAAAACAGAAAAATAAAACTTCATATGCAAATCAAAGTTCATGACGTAAAAAACCAGAAAAAGGAGATAAGTGCAGAAATCGTGATTTCGCAGAAATGTCTGTTTCACTGTCTCAATTGAGAAATTCAATTGCTCAGCTTTTGTTTTGAGAAAAGGCGATTTGAAAATGTCACAACAACGTGATTTACCGAAATCCATGGCTTGGCGTATTAGAGAAAGACTTGAATCCGTGCAAACACAACGAAGTGTAGTGGACGTTGTCGGAGTTGCAAGAAATGTCCTTGCAAGGCTGTGGAATTGATTCCAAGAAACAGGAAATGTTAGATGTCGACCAGGGCAAGATCTAGCATGTGCACCACTGACTCGGTTGACCCATGTAGCCTATTAACAGCTCGTAGATACAGAAAGGGGGATGTTATTCAGCTGCAAAGATTGCAGTTCTTGACAACATGACAAAGGGTGTACAGCCAAACAGTGCGAAATATGATTCAATAGGGTGGTCGCTATGCACGTAGGTCAATAGTCTGTATTATGTTGACCTCAAGCCACCGTGCGGCCCGAAGAAGGTGGGTCTACTGAACATCAAGATTGAAGGCAACGGACTGGAGTCAAATGCTGTTTACAAACGAGTCCCTATTCAGTCTGGAGTGTGACACTCGACGTGTTTTGGAATGGAAGAAAAGGGGCACTCGAAATAACCCCACATTCGTTTGTGAAAGATCACATTACAGACTTGGTGGATTGATGGTATGGTCTAGAATTAGTTTAGGTGGACGTACGGATCTGAATATGATTTGGAATGTCACTTTGACGGCCCAAAGGTATGCAGACGAGATACTGAGACCTGATGTCTTATTTTACGCTTCACCCATAGTGATTCCTTTGTTTTCATGCATGATAATGTCAGACCGGATACTGCTCGTCTGGTGGAGAACATGGTTGAAGTTGAAACAATACAGCGTATGGAAAGACCAGGATGCTTTCCTGACCTGAATCTGATCGAGCATGTTTGGGATACACTCGGACGACGAATTGCAGCGAGACGAAGGCTTTCTTTTACTGTCCGGCACATGTAGATTGCAATTCTTGAAGAGTGGAAGAGTATTCCTCAAATTCTTATCGAGAACCTCATCGCATCCATGGAAAACAGGTGTGCAACAGTCTTATCTGTTCAAGGGGAACACATGCCGTATTAAACAACTTGCATCATTACTGAACAATACTTTTTTTGTCATTTACATGTAACCAAATAATTGCTCTAAACCCTCTTTTCATGTTCTTTTCATCCTTTTAAAGAATTAAAGCTCCCATACGCTTTTTTGAGTCTTTTATTCTGTATTGCGCATTGATATACGTGTACTTTCCATTTTATACCCATGCATGCCTGTCTCGCACAGTTCTATTCTCTTCTTTACGTGCTCCCCTAATTTTTTTGAGCAGTGTGGAAATGTAAATTTAAGACAACGTAATGACCGCTTCTTCCGCTTTCTGGCATATTTAGCCATTTCTATTTTAGCCACTCTTCGTCAGTGGGAATCTCAAATTCTGTCACAAATGATATATAAGGTTTCACCGCACTGTTAAAAAAATTACAGGCAGAGGCTGCAGCAGAGATTCCAGTCATACCCCGTACAATAAAAAAAACAGCCCATCATTTTGTGCAGCCCGTAATTTTACGGGGTAAAGTAATACAGCATTATAGTGCGCAGAAAAGAATGCACTTTAAAACACAAAAACACTTTATTTACTCTTCCGTAGCACGTAGCACGTTAGATAATAAGTACAGAATCGTTTTTTGGCGGGTTAAATATATGTTACGGTCGCGGTTAAGTGACAATGTTTTTCAAAACAGGACTAAACTGGAGGGTTACACCCTAGCGGAGGAAAATGTATGGGGTCGTTCCGTATTTTTGCTAACAGATGGGCTAGAACTGTAAGAATATGTGGATTTCCCTTAATTTTCTAAGTATGTAAGGGATAAGGCCGCTTATTTAGTGAATCAGACCGTTTTTCATCAAATAAGGCTGTTGCCCGTGAAAATTGAAGGGAAAATGCTCATAAATTTACAGTTTTTTCTGAGACTGCGGTCTAAGGTTTCTCTTACCTTACTTTAATATATTCTTAAATAAAACATACTAATGCATATAGTTTATAAGTAATTTCAGTACATACAATATAAATTACAAAATATTTAATGGTGCCAGAAGGTTTTAGATCTCTTCTAGTTGTCCATAATAGCATTTAGATTTTTGGAGTCTTATTATTAAATAGCAATTCTGTTAAAATTGAGCTTTCTCGTTATAAATCAAGACGCATTGTCTCTGCGTTGCCTGAACTAGGAATCGAAGACGTATCTTTTTAAATTTTAATTTGCGATTTATTTTTGTTTGTTTTCTATAAAAACTCTAATTATTACTTTTTGCGTTGTTTTAGAAATGTAACATTTGTCTTATTTAATGACAGGAATTTGAACGTATTTCATTCCTTCTCGGTGTGACTTTTCCGTTGTCTCATCGTATATATTATTTCTCCTGTCAACATCCCTTTTTCTAAGAAAATACGAAACGGAGAACGACGAATAAGATACCATATGAAAGGATTTTGAACAGGATTCTGACATTAGTATACTTACATTTTCCTAAAACGTGGTTTTTGATTAAAATTTACTGATAATTAAAAATTAAATCAGCATTGTTTTCATAAAAGAAATAAATGGTTTTCCTCAAATTACTGTTGTCACAAAAATAAAATACCAAATTATATGATGCTCAGCAATGATTACAAAAAACACCGCACAAGTTTATTTTATATTTATGATTAAAAAGCGAAGTTGAAATTAAAATGTTTAGATTTATATTTCTATATCCCATGTTTTTCTCGAGGCGGATGACGTCATCCTCTAGTGCAGTTAAAATACGATAGTTAATTTTTTTCTTGCGCGTGCCTTTTGCAATTTTGGATCAAATTTTACTCTAATTTTGATGGCATAAATGAGATGATATTCTGACTCGGAAAAAAAAAACTAAATGTTGTTTGCAGATATTTTTATCCTTACTTTTTCTTTAGAAGTTTAAACCTGCATCTAATAAATATTACATATTGATGAAAAATATTAGATTGCAGTGCGAAATACTCGCTCGGGCCCACTGGTTACTTGTATTTGAGTTACGATAACTTTAAACTTTCAGTTGGATCACATGTAAAGCAGATGAAAAAGATAGTCAATTTATAGCTAAAAACTAAATGCAATAGGGGAGAATAGAGCAGAATAAGATATCTTATTATTATTATAAGTTATCTTATTATAAGTCCAAATGTCCGACAGAATAATAGTAATTTATGCGTAATTACTCTACCTTGCTCAAAAATATCACTATAGATACATAATTAGTTTATCAAATTTGTATAAATGAATGCTTTTCGGGAAATAGTAAAATTTTCGGGTCTTACTTTACATGCAGGGCAAAATGGCACGGCACTGTAAATCTCATAGGAAATGAATATGTTTGTATTTTCTTGCTGATAGCAAAAAAATGTATTTTAGAAATTTAACTAAAAAAGTTGTTATACGGTTTTATCTATCTTCGGATATCGTTCCTTACCCAACAATTATGTGGATTGGGAAACAAGTGATAAAATCGTGTCCTTAAATGTTAGCGACAATTTCACGGTGGGAAAATAATTCTTATTATATACTAGCTGTTACCCGCGACTTCGTTCACGTATCATTAAAAGAAGCATAAATGCATTATTTAAGCAAAATATTTTATTCCCGATAATTAGAAACGTAAATAATTAACTAACTCTTTACCACATTCCATAGGAGACAATACCGTATTTGTATGTTATAGAGGCCTTGACATAACTAAGTTTTAAAAAAGTGAAATTTTGTGACAAATAATCACGAAAAGGAAACTGCAACCAATGAAAAAAGGCTGGCCAAATAAAATCGTGGAAATTGGCGAATTGTGTAAAAACATATGTCAATTTTACTTGGTAAACTATTTTACTTTTAACGCCTTTGTGAAACGTTTTAATAGCATCCTTCAAAGATAATGGAAATAGTACATTCTTTTTCATTAAATTCAATTCTTGTGAATAGGGAGCAATAATTGTAGACCTAAATGCAAGGAGCTTAAATTTGCCTCCTTGATTTAATCTATACCTGAAAAAAATAATCTTTATTTCTAAATGAAAATATGACAGACGATTTTTGTTCTCCAGAATAAATTGATTCATGAAGTTTGAATATGTGAAAATACGTTTTTATTTTTCAAAAAATTTACTGTAATCAAGATTTTTTTTTTCTTTCACCATCTATTCAAATTGAAGATAAATTCTTTTTTTCAGTTTTAATGAGAAAAAATATATTAATCCGTTTTATTTCTTCTTTTTTATCTACAAAAATGGAATAATTTAGTTGCCATTTTTAGAGAAACTTCGTTAAAATTTACAAAAAAAACTCGGAATTTAAATCATTTTTTTTTAATTCTGAGAGTTTATGACATCCTCGGATCAATGATAACCGGTGTTAAGTAAATCGCGTTGCGTTCGACAACCTGAAAGGAGTAGTTGAGAAATGCAAACAGGCGGTCAGATTTTAATGTAATAGAGTCGTATTTATTTTCTATCCCTAATAATCACGTTTTGGTTTTTGGCAAAAAACTCTCATCTGTATGTAACTGATATTCATGCTTAATAATCGGTATAGATAAAAAAAATATTTCAATTTTTCATTTTAAATATGGCGTGAAACTCATCTACTTTCTAAACTTACCGATCCTTGTATTATTAATGTAAGGAATTGATTCACGCTCCTTGTAAAACACATTTCAAAATTCCCGTTTTATTTCAAATATGACGTCAATTTTCCTCAGAGAAATCTCTTTTTAATGGCATAATTCTTGTTAATTTTCTTTTTCTGGCAATCAGGGCGTAAATTTTAGCGGAAAACTCACATTTGTATGCAACTGGTATTCAAGCTAATTTGCAATATGTATACATTTAACGTCTGAA